>OY856359.1:1250000-2500000 GCA_963693475.1 Ectropis crepuscularia | reverse complement strand
CGTACATAAAATGTAAATTGTGTAATGAGATATGAAACACGAGCTTATCTGGAACGAAACAAGACTTGTAATAAATTCAAACTTTATTGTGAACGAAGAACAAAAATAACAAATGCATCGTTCCACAGGTGTGACCGTTTCTACTATCACACCTTTCCATTATAACAATGCATCAAAATAATGGCGGCAACTAAAAACATCGGAAATGATACGAGTGAACACTCCGACAGCCTCTCCGTACCGATTAATGTGTTTGTCTAGAACATTCCTCAGACATTATAAATTACCTTCCACGCTTCGGTAGGGCCGCCAATTTACGTGTCAAATTCGAAATTCGAATGAAACATTTTTTTAAATTATTGGCTTCTAACTGGTAGCTAGTTTGCAAGAAGCTGTTTTAATCGTTCCGTTTATCTTAGCAATTAATCATGTTTGTTGCAAATAACATCGGAATGCTTTTATAAAATCGAAAAAATTGCGGGCAATTGTTCAATATCAATTTTATTTACAATGTTTTTCGGATCAACGCAGCATGAACACTTCGTTAGGCAGATAACAGACTGATGCACGCTAGAACGGAACGCGGCACAATCAAGGCCCTTATCTCCGGTCGGGTTGGAGAAAAAAAAAAAGAAATGCGCGCTTCGGCATTGTTAGTTTCCCGATTGCGACACGGCGATTATGCTACGTGCACTGCTAATTTGAGTGTGGCTTACACGCGAGCGCGCCATTACCGGGAATAAAAAGTGCATTTCTCACAGGATAGAGACGTCCACGGATCATCAGTGACGTCACCCGGCAGGTGGTGACCGCTAAAAATTCAGATCCGGGCGTCATTAATTTGACAAATGGTTGGCGCGTAACGGGACGCGCGGAGTGACAGAACGCCCAGTGCGCGGCGAGCTTAGCGCGCGTGTTCCACAATTTATTTGAATTTAGAATAGAACTTTTTTTTATCGTACACTGCTGTAGATCCAATTAGGTTTTTAATCTGTGCATTGTTATTTTTTTAATTCTGTTTTGACAGGAGACGTTCGAGTAATGACGGTTGTGTAAACACAAGCTTGGAGCTTTTAATGATTCGGTTATTTTTACTAACGAAATAGATCTAATAGGTTTTGGAGTTTACATTAACGCATATTTAAAACAATATCTGAAGAAAATGCTTGTCTATCATACTTTAGTAGAATTTAGTTGCTAAGTACTTAGGTATATATCGGTACCAAATTTTTGTAAATGGATCATACCCAGAAATGGACTCTTACTCAACATTATCATTATATTATTCTGCAAGTCATATTTAAACGCTCAAAAAGGCGAGATTATTGACGTTTCAAACACTCGTACAAAGAGGTTTTTGTATAAGACTAAAAACTCTACAAACTTTTGTGATAAGAACGCATAGGCTATGCAATGCGTTGCCTGAGCGGGTTCTTCCCGATGATTGCAATCTTGGTGTCTTCGAGTCGCGATTGAATCAGTTTCTTCTAGGTAAGTGCGATCCATCGTAGACCGTACCATATCACTGAGCTTGTCACCCTGATATACTATCCTTTGTCTCTACGCCTTGGAAGCATTCAGCATTGGCCTTACATTTACTGAAGTCCCTAACGAATTCTAATGATTGTCCTCAAGCTCCACATCAAAGGCCTGTATTTGCTCCATGATAAATGTAGCAGCATTCGTAATTAGCAGCCACCAGGAACATCGAAGATGTCTACCGTCGCGTCATCCATCACGTTGGGAATTAGTTCGCGCGCCAGCCGCAGCGACCGCGGCGCTCCTGTCGCGCTCATTAGTGGTCACCGACGAACGTTGATGCTCTCCTGGTACGCAGATGATATTCTACTATGTAATTAATTCTAATTACATAAGTAAGAACAATTTAACAATATTTTTTTGCGCTGTAGTTTGCAAGGTATCACAAGATAATCCATACAAGGTAATTCATTCCATCTATCAAAATAAAAAAATGGTTTAAAGTCAGTTTACGGGCGATAATTTCACATTTAGTTTAGTTTAGGCCGATCGTGCCTCTCTGTCGCTTGTTCCACGCTCTCGCTTGCACGCTCGGATCAGGCAGAACGTGACACTTTTTCGTGAGTACAGCCAACGTTTATCGGTTTATAAGACGTTAGTTATCACATCAAAGGAAATCAGAAGACCAAAGCCGAAATTTCAAAAGATTATTACCCCTTCTCATAAAACATTAACATCCAATGGCATCTCGCAGATGTTCATAAGCGACAGATACTAATCACCTTCAGGCGAAGCAGAAGCAGTCGCTGTAGCTGAAATCAACGATGTACATAGGACTAGACATCATCATCAACGGAAGGTGGACAGTAAACTTATTGGGATGCATCCTACAAATAAAATGTGTGTGCCGGCAGGGGTGAAAACTGAAATAAGAAATAATTACTTATACAAAACTATTGTATTGTATTTTCATAATAGAAATAATTACATATAAATTGAAAATAGTAAGCACAGCGACATGACAGTGACAGCAGACTATCTTTCTCGCTCAGGCACACTCGTCGGTCCCAAGTTCACCCGAATGAATTTTTCACTCCCGACCGCGACGATGAGCTTCATTTCTAGCCTACGAGAAATTCTGTTTGTGGTGCGACAAGAGAAGTCTTTCTCCCTTCATAAAATAAAAAAAAATGTTTGTCTGTAAAGTCGGTTTACTGACGATAGAACGTGACAACGTCTTAAGAAAATACTGATGGAATGGTAGCATTTTTCATAAGAAAATTTTAATTTCATTTGTTTAATAGATTTGTATGTAAAAAGTAATCAGTAGAATTTAGTCAACATTTTCAATCAAAACAATGCAAAAAAGCTTTTAGACGCCGGGGATCGAACCCGAGGCATTTCACATGCAAAGCGAACGCTCTACCACTGAGCTACATCCCTGCTTGAACTACTGGTCGAAATAATTAATACAACTGTAACAAACATGCGGCGAGGTAACGACCGATGGTAACGACCGACGGTAACGGTACATGACATGACGTCATGTTTTGTGGGCGTGCAGCCGGCTTCATCGAATTATAAGACGTTATCACGTCAATAAAAATTCGAAACAGACATTATCTCTTCAAGCTGCCAGATTAATCGGAGTTTAATCACTCTAGTTAATAACAAACCCTTAATCAACGAAGAAAATGGGAAACAACTTTATCAAAGTCCTGTACCTGGCCGGATATAAATAAAATTCAAATTTGGAACTCCAGATGTTGACCATAAATAAGGGAGAGTTCGCACCTCAACCCTTCGCGCGTTTTCGCCGTTTAATACGAAATAAATTCGCGTGTCAAAGCAAGATGGCGTCCAGGCGATTATAGGCAGCGTTTGCGACCCTGTCTTTGGATATCGCCAGGGTCACTCACTCGGATTAGGTTAAGAATATAAAGTTTTCAGGATACTCCACTGCCACGTACTTTTCACAATTCTTAAGTGTCTTGAAAAAAAGAAGAGGTCAATTTGGTTGTAGGTTTCTCGTGTATGTTACCAGATATCTACGCCAATTGTGAATTGATTTTGATGATTATTTTTGTATTTGGTAGATCATATTTCAAAAGTTACGGTGGTCTAGTCGGGAGAACGGCGACTGCCGATCCGGAGACCCCGGGTTCAAACCCCACACGCACCACTGTCTTTTCGAAGTCATGTGCGTAATGCCGCTAACTTAAAACGGTGAAGGAAAACATCGTGAGGAAACCGACATGTACCTAGAATCTTTCGAAGTCATGTGTCATCCACCAACCCGCACTGGGCCACCGTGGTGGATTATGGCCTTAACTCTCTCCTTGCGAGAGAAGGCCCCGAGTCCCAGCAGTGGGAACGTTTAGTGGGCTGTTGATGATGATGATGATGATTTCAAAAGTCCCATTGCAAATTATATCGAAGTCAGTGTAGCAGTTTTTGACACTCGTATATCAACCTAAATCTAAAATTAGGTACTCAATGACAGTTTTGTTCCACCTGTGTTATTGGAATATGGTGTTTTTAAAATTCACAAAAAATATAATAAAATTTAGTCGAATGTCTGAGTTTAATTTTAAATTGAAGTCGGTATTTTTTCGAAGATAATAAAATTATTGTCTTGGACATTTTATAGTACACACTTCGACACTATTGCAGTCTATGTGGAAAAAGACATCTTAATTTTGATGAAGCTTTTTAAAAATAATTAAGCCTCATATAGAAATCCAATCCGTGACTTAAACTTATTGTTCGACGCTGTCTTCGTAAACTCTATTCAGTGTAGATTTCGCGTTATTTAGACGTCGCAGCATCTGTCGCGATTTATGTCGAGTATAATTAGTCGGGTTCCATTGTACCAGTTAGGATTGGTTGCATAGATTAGTTATGCGTACATAAAGGTTACACATAATAATGGCAGCACATGGAATGAAATGGTAAAAAAAAAAATATGGAACTGTCTTCATGTTCCATTTTTTTTTTGGGACATTCCGACTCGTACCGTCGTTCCCGAAGTCAAGCAGCACTCCGATTGAGCAAGTCACCCCACAATCACAGAATAAAAACAAAATCTGGTCCCTCACAATTAACGCGCGACCATGTGTTACTCATTTCTCGTGATGAGGACCCTCCCCTCAGTCTCGGGGGGGAGGGCGATATATTGCGCACCGTAATTACTCCCACCGGGTACCGGGTACCAGGAGCCCATAGGATTAAGGAGCAAACTCTCCTTAAAATGAGGCATTTTCCGACGGGTAATTTATGAGGCGATTTTTGTTAGGACGGTCTCGAAATTGGTATTGTTTTTGTGTATTAGGCTACGAGATCGATAAAGGCTTAATAAGTTCGCTAGGGAAGCAATTTATTTGTCCTGGCAATACCTACCTTATTAACCCATAGGTACGTACATTGCCTTGTGATTATATGCTTGAAGATACCACTTTGGGAAGTTGGTTATTCTACCGTCAATGGCAACATGGTCAAAATATCACTGTTTCATGATAGAGCACTTGTTTTTAAGACACACAAAAAATTATAAATATGTACAGATAAATGCCATAAGAGGAAGACTTAATACTAAAAGCGATCTTTTAGTATTAAGTAGTTATTAAGCGAGCCAATCGGCAGGTGGAAGAAAAACTGGATTTGCTCATTATAGATGGGGACGTGACTTCAACTGAAGGAAAGGCAGAAACAATATCAAATCTAGATAAATGAACTATCCTGGCTTATTACAATTATACGTTCTATAGTGCAAAATTTACGTGAGCAGAAAACCTATAATTTTTCGAGAAAAAACCAGTCAGTTTCGGTTTTTGTTTGGCAACAAACTGAAAAACCCAAATTAGTTGAGCTAGATTGGTATTTTGTATCTGAGTCTGGGTGACAGGCGCAGTAGGTACCTAATGCTCGTTGTGTACGATCCTCGTACGATATTCAAAACTTGAATGCAATCTAGCCAAAATCTAGCAATCACAAGTATCAAAACCATACTTTTTCGATATGAGCATCTAAAATTACTTATGTTTTTGAGGCCTATTATAAGAGCTCACAATAAAACTTAGTTTGATTTCGACCTTAACGGAAAGACGAAATATAAGTTTAGCTAAAGAAATTACCAATATTCTGGGCGCATCAATCCCAATACCCTACTTCATTAAGCCGGCTCCATTTTTCTGAACAATATCTGTATCGATGATCCCCTGGTTATAATATTTATACAGCATTTACTGGGCACCTCCGATTGGCTGATTTGCGGCAGTTTCTATGCGCCACGATGCTCGACGCCATGAAAAATATTTATTGGTCAGCCGGGAAAGCCGGGATTATACGCCGCCTATTGGTACGTGTACGTGACGATCTTTGTTTCTGTATTTTTGGAGATTTTTCCGGGTTTTGGAATGCCTTTGATATGGATAACATTTTCTTTTTACACTATACAAGTATATTTACTGATATCTACATCAGTACAGTGGAGTAGCTATTTCACAATTACGTTCTAAAGTTCAGAGTGACCCGCTTTTAAAATTATTTTTGGGTGCGTAGAGTGGTAAGAAAAAAAATCTGAATCCGAAAAGCCACAGCGCACTGTGGCGCGCTGTGGCTTTTCGGAAAATTTGTACAACACAAATCTTCAAGACTAGAGTGAATAAGTATTTCAAAGCTTGTTCCATCTTAGTCCACCTCATCGCTGTATGGTCATATGCTGGCCCATTTCGACACGAAAAAGAAGTGAAACTAACAGACAACATGAATGTAGAAGTACTCGTGAAGCATTCGTATTTTGCCTGGTCTAATCTAGAAACCTTTGATCTTGAGTAGACAGGCAAGTTGAAGGTAAATGTAGTTCATTGATTAATGTTACTCTTAATTCCAGCCACATATTATTCAAAATCAATTTCCCTAGGAATTAAGATCAAGATAAAACGAATTTAAACAGATAAATACAAATTTTGTAAAAAAATATTTTTATAATGGATAGTGGGTTATTTTATGACCCTAAGTTATTGTAGGGGTTCTATAACAGACGGCTTCTACTCTATACCAAACTTTGGGTTAGCGTCGAAGGCCTAATTAACCTTGTATGCCCGAGCTTCGCCTCAGAGAGTTTATTTTCCAGAGACGCCATATTGTTTATAAACCTATATTAATACATGTTATTTTAGAAGACTCTAGACACGTTAGACACGTTATCTACATTTATATAAATACATTAAATCATTAAAAATGTATTAAACGTATGATTTTAAAAACATATTTATGTTTTTGACGCACACCTCTAAAAATACTCTTTTGTTCATTGGTAAAGTCAGTGGTCAAATTAAGATGGAGGATAGGTATTGCTATATTGTTGAATTTCAACCACTTGTATAGTATACATAAATTATTCCACTGCAATTTTGTTCGACAACTTGTATGTTTGGTTTAATACCATTTAACAGAGGAAATTCGTATCAGTAATGATGTAGATGCCGTTGAGAGCTTAGCAAACTTCTAACAGCGTGTTAAGAAAACACTTGGCCATCATTCGGCAGTATTTGCGGTGTATCAACAATCAATCAGGCAAGCGGAGATCTCGAGTCCGTCTGTCCGCGCACTGGATTTACCGGCTTCCCTGGCTTCCCCGGCATTTGTACCGGAATCCGTAGAATTATTCACCCTTTCTGGAACGCTGTTGTCTGCAAATACTCGGTTTCGATTACAAATCTTCCAGCTTTTGTTATTGTTCGTATTATTCCCGGGAAGTCTTCCCTTTTCTCCAGGAAAAACAAGTTGGTAATAGTGAGTTATGGAAGTAGAAGGCCCGATGTTTTGTCGCTCGCCGGCCCTCTTGTTTGCGAATCGCCTTTCTTCTGCCTCTATCTGACTTTCGCTTTTCATAATTCAGCTGGTCGGAGTATCGAGACCGTTGTTTATGCTGTTTTCTTTGCTGGTATTTCTGCTGATACAAATTCTTGCTCCTCTGAATTACCAGACTTTCGGGAATGGTTCTGTATTCGTGCAGCTGTGGGTAGGTATGTATGTGATTGTTTGTTATTGTCATGGTGTTAGGAAAGCGAAAGAAAGCTGGAGTATGAATATTTTTGCTGTGGAACCAAATCTAAAATTGTATCATACTTCATCCTACGGCGTTTTAGAAATTATGACTTCCAAAAATAAGGCCAGTCGCTGTTACAAATAGATACTCTGTATTGTACACACCAAAAACAAATTACTTTATACTCGTACAGATATTCATCCAGGCAATACTAGAGTGGAAATTGTTTTTAGGGTTCCGTAAAACGTAAAAACGGAACCCTTATAGATTCGTCATGTCTGTCTGTCTGTCTGTCTGTCCGTCCGTATGTCACAGCCACTTTTTGCCGAAACTATGAGAACTACACTGTTGAAACTTGATAAGTAGATGTATTCTGTGAACCGCATTAAGATTTTTACAAAAGTTTAAAAAAAAACAAAAATTAGGGGTGCCCCCCATACTGAGAACTGAAGCTCAAAAATTTTTTTTCCATCAAACCTACACTTGTGGGGTGTCTATCGATAGGTCTTAAAAAATGATGTTGAGGTTTCTAATATAATTTTTGTCTACACTGAATAACTTGCGCGAGAGACGCTCCCAAAGTGGTAAAATGTGTGTCCCCCCCCCCCCCCCCCTCTAACTTCTAAAGTAAGAGAATGAAAAAACTAAAAAAAATATATGATGTACATTACCATAAAAACTACCAACAAAAATTAGTTTGAACTCGATCTGATGAGTAGTTTTTTTTAGTACGTCATAAATACACTGTTATTAAAACTTCGATCAAAGTTACAACGAGCTACAAGAACTATGTGTAGGTACTATGTATATTATGTTACTTGCTGGAACGGAACCCTTCATGGGCGAGTCCAACTCGCACTTGGCTACTTTATTTTAAATTATATTTTACATGTTTTTCATTGCTACCTTCTCAGTCTCTGTTTTACGTGGAGGCTAAAGTGAAAAATGTTCAATAACGTCGATAATAAAATCGAATGAAGGTTTTTTCAATGAATCATGTTAGAAATCTTCATTCATGAAGCGCACAGTATGGATGCATATATTTGCTGAGTATAGACACTGATAACAGGCAATATTTCCTTAGAGATGTTAATTTTAAGGGAGAATCCTTCGTACTAGATTTTCATAACATTTTACCTAATTTTATGTAAATCAGACAACCAAAAGGGAGACTACAAGTACAATTCCTTATCATACAAGATGGCCGTCCTTTGAAAGCTTCAAATATCTTAACCAATATATCAACGCATGTACCAGGAGAGCATCCCTCGTGGAAGGGCGACTGACCGGGAGCTATCTCGAGCCGGCTTTATGAAAACTAATGCCTTCATTTGGCGGCCGCCCCGGCCACTGGCGATAAGCTATGTCACCCTGGTACCCGGGATTACGATTTCGGGATTTTGCCCGGGACTTGTCCGGTCTAAGGGGAAAAGGGGGGGACTGATAAAAGTTTGAGAACTTTTGGTCCACGTCCGTAATTTAAATGGTTAGGAAATTAACCGTTTCGCTTCAGTTTTCGACGATTGTTGTTATTTTGTTGTACAACTATGATAATTATGATTTAGGATAATTCCTCGTATCTAGAGAGTTGAGAATATGTAATACGTTCGACCAACAGACAAGTTCTATTTTTCAGTTGCGCTTTTTACTAAAACTTTAATATAATCACACATTCGTCGACACTATTATTCATCGCACTATCAAGGCACAAACTAAGCACAGCTTGATTAAGCTATCTTAGAAGAAAGACAGCTGATATTAATACACAGTCATGTAAATTGTACCAAGTATATTAATGATATATAGAAACACCCTCCGTTAAATGCACTATACAAAGGTGCATTTTGTGAAAACTCACGCCCAGTAACTACTACTGACTGAGTCAAAAAGCTAGTCAATTGAACGTTGCTGCACAAAAATAAATACCTACATAATTATCTTTAACGTGCTTTTTCTCTCAGTGATTCGATAAATTAACAGAAGTAAGTACACAAGGGTACAACTCCTTATTGTGTACTAAATATCTGATTTTATTAGATTTAAGCGTTGCCTTAGGTATTTAAGGTCAAGTTTAACGAGCCGCCAATGCGTCTACATGCCAAATACCTATTTTAAAACCTTTCACTCCACAGGAGGCCTAAAGTAACCATAAAAACTAAAACCCTTTCGGTATTTCAGGTCGAAATACCGAAAAATACATCATGTCGAATTATATAAAATTACTAGCAGCGCCCCGCGGTGTTACCCGCGAAGTTCCCGTTGTTTTTTTTTTTCGGGATAAAAAGTAGTATATGTGTTCTTCCAGACTATAATCTATCTGTGTTCCAAATTTCAGCCCGATCCGTTTATACGTTAGGACGTGATTGAGCAACAAACATCCATACATTGACATTTATAATTAGTAGGATAGGATATAGTAGGAAGGATAATCTTACTAATATTATTAAAAAGATGTGAAAGTTAGGGCTGTACGGATCGAGTTGATATCTGGAACACATATAGTTTACAGTCTGAAATAACACTTTTTATCACGAAAAAATTAAAATAACGGGAACTATGCCGGGATAACGGATAAAACCTTGAGGCGTTGCTAGTCTGTCAATAAAGTATTTAAAAAAAACAGTGAAATATACGCAAATCCACAGTAAAAGTCAGGACACAACAAAATAATAATCGTAACAAAATGACGTTGAAATGTGATTTCACAAATAATTCAAGTTATTCATACATACATACACATAAACCATTCTCTACGTAGCCACAGATACAGTTAAGAATTCAGTATTAATAAGTCGTTAAACTTAAATTATATATACTATGTACCTAACTTCTTATATTTAACCCTCCTTCGATATAGGGATTGTCAAAGTACAAAAAACCAGCGTGCAACAAACCGGTGTAGGAAGGAGCCACACCCAGAAGGGCGTCCCTGGGTAGCCCCTGAATAAAACCTTAATTAGGAAAAACTGTATTTATTGCCCGCCACCTGCCCAGGGCCGCCCCAACTAGCAATTACAGTATTAGCTGTTTTCAACGTTTGTTTGTTGTGCTTTTTGCGGTATGTGGAGGAAATTACGTTTATAAATGGCGGTGTTTGACCACGATTTTATGGGGTGTTGTGAAAAGTTTGCTGGTTTAAACTTTTTTTTGATTGTTCGCGTTTTTACATTACTTTTGCAACTTACAACTGACGTTTGACAACCACCACTCTTTTATTTATGATAGATTGATGGGACAAACATAGAGTGAGTGTGATGGTAAACAGTACGCCCCTAACAGTGCCGTACTGTGTAGCTATCTGAACTTGACGAGTCCAAATCGCTATCTAGCCCTACCATAAACAAAACTAACTTGGTGATGTGTTCGCTAATAACATTGAATGTCAGCTTCTCACTTTGAGTAATTCATGACCTTAATTTCTTCAACAGTAAAATAAGCCGGGTCACACAGAGGCGATCCGATAGCGACAGCGATCCGGATCGTATCAGAGTATGGGATCGCGCCCGCTTGCTGTGTGTCAAGTTGCATACAAATTCGAACATTACAAAAAATCCCGTCTCGGATCGCTATCGCTATCGCTATCGGATCGCCTCTGTGTGACCCGGCTTTAAATTTTTTTTTATAATATTCATCTATTTTTACTTTATTATATGTGTAAAGTAACATTTTAATTAGATTTCTAGATTTAAATTTAGGTTTTAGAATTAAATATAATACGTCTGATGAAATAGAACTCCAGAGCTTTCCGCCACACCGTGTCTTGACGTACGTACGCAATTAAAACTTCCTTTGCTTAGAAACAAACACCCCAATTACATTTCAAACCAAATCATATTAAATTCGAAATAATTCCTTCGCAAAGTCAAACAAATGGAAATTAGAAACCTGGAACTCCATAAATAACTGGGTAATTTACAATTGTTTCAAATTGAATTTCAATAATTAGTGAATTCCTAAATTGCAGCCCACGTGCAAAATTCCTTAATAATAAATTATTAATCACCCCACTTCTCGGAGAGCGTCAAGAATTTAAGGAATCTACTTACCCCTTGCTCGTTATTTAATTCCGCTTTCAGGTAATTAAAATCCAAAAACTTGGGTGTCTAAATTAAATTTTATTTTCTGGGATCCCTTATTACTGTAGCGTGCGAACGGCGGAGCTTGCGAGACGTGTCTTCGAGGTCAAATTGCCTTTTTAACTTTTCCCTATTTTAGGGAAAGCCAGGGAATTGCAATTGTAATAATAAGTAGGCACAGGGACATGATGAGGTCGAGTGGTCCGATGTTACGATTATGGCAACACTGGAGTTTTTGTCGGCAATCTCTGTTATGTCTCTATTGGGCTTAAGGTAGGATTTAGGTCCGTAAACGGTTTTAGGTGACGCCATCGAAATGTTTGAGAATCGCTTCTTAAGTGATGGCATAATGGTGGCAAGTTTGAGAAAAAACATATTTAAACATTTGAAGACTTTGAAAAGTCAAAAAAAAATTATTATTTTTATAATAAAATTTACCCTTTATCGTTCAGTCAACTGTAAACTTATTCTTTGCTCATCTTTCTCCTTTCCCTTTTGCTCCTCTGTGCTCCCTCCGCATACTATACTCACTTACCTAATAAACTAATAGGTAAGTACTTTGTATTATTTTGGTACCTCTTTACGTAACTACTTATTCCCTTTACCGAAATTACGTTTTCACTTACGCCTACCAACCCCTAGCACCAGGCGTACATAACTGAACGCGTTCATATTTTGGTACAATTACAGTGGCAATATGTTATTTGTCTGCTGAATAAGTAATCTCGCTTCGCTGTTCCTCCTACAGTCTGCTACCCTAGTACCTACGAGTACAAGCCTGGGTGCATTTCGGAATTAACTTGTCAGAATGAATTTTGTACGAAAACAGACGAGCCGGGGTGATTGGATCGGGATTCGATTAGTTTTTCATAAGTGCTGCTAATTACACTGTGCTGCTGAATCAATTTTAAGGTGTGATCAATATTGGTGAAGCCTATTTGCAAGCTGTAAATACCACACATCTAAAATCGCAAAATGATCATTAGTTCATAAACAAAAATGGGTCCTAATACTGCAAGCGAGCTTGAGTTTACAGCTAAATATGGCAAGAGATTATATCGCTACAGTCAACACGTTCACTTATTTTTTTTTGACGAATTCTAGCATTTGATTATTGTTACTTCAGCCTATATATACCTAAAGCCCCATTAATATTGTCCCATTATTATCATCTGTCTCCCATAACCTTTGATTAGTATGAGAAATGTCCATCGTTATTTATTTTAGCAATTATCGTGATCTACCTCATTCGCAGGTATTTTGAACTAGCCTGCCGCTCCCGTATTGGTAAATATAAAGTACAGTCCCCAGAGAAATGAAATCGGATACTTCTAGATCCGTTTGTCAATCTTTAAGACCATAAACAATACAAAACAAGCCTTTAAACATACCATTTAACTTAAGAAAATCGCTATGAAAACTAAAGCATTTTAATTAGCAACCTTAACGCTCACAGCGATCTCTGCCAGGCAACGTACGTATTTGTGTATACACATGAAAATGTCACATTAACCCAAACTAAAACTAACACGATTTACAACTCTAATTTCGTCCCAACATTTTAATAAACATTAAAATTATCACCAATTTACGCAAACCCTTGTGTTGGGTCCTCGGTAGCGTCATGACCCCTGGGCCTTCCGGCTAACTAAAATGGCTTCGGCTTATGTTGCTCTCTCTTTATTTTTAGTTTGATGTGAAAGAGAGGGCGATACCAAGCTGTGACCATTTTAGTCAACCGGTCGATGGCCCGTTCGGTCACACAGACCCACTACACTCTAGTGAAAGGACTACGCAATTACTTGGCGAGAGCGACCGATGCGTCTAATGTATTGTTAATATCCAGATTAGTCCATTAACTCTTCATCCGGCTGGGGTATATTCTACCCGAGGGAGGGGGATAAAAACGGCAAATTTTACGACGCTTAAGAGGGTATCTATTTAATCGCGCTTTGTATTAATTTCGACGGCGGTTGTAGCTGTTATTTTGATGTTGTCGGAACTGTTATGGCGGCTGTTGAGATGACGGCTTACTGCAGGGATCGTTGTTTCATTTGTTCTACATTGGTTTTGTCGTACGGAGCCGTTTTTAGGTAGGTTTGTTTATATTAAATACTCGTAGTTAGATAGTAAATGTGATTTAAGTGGAAAACATGCGTTTTGTAAACATACCGAAAAATAAACCGCTGGTCAAGTCCGCTAACCCGGACCCTGCAGTAAGCCGTCATCTCAACAGCCGCCATAACATTTCCGAAAACATCAAAATAACAGCTACAACCGCCGTCGAAATTAATGGTGGTTTATATTTCAGTAGGACGGCACGTTTCATAGTTTCAATATTCAAACACAGAGATTTGACTTCATTTTCATTAGAATAACTTCTAGTCGGTGGAATATTTAGCCTGATTGCGTGTTTCCCGACGGAAGTGGAGGAATGAATCTGATTCTTTAAGAAAAGCACACTCCATCGTAGAACGCGTCGTAACTTAACGTCAGGCGAAATAACGGTGAAATGCAAAGCTATTGAAGTTAAATAAAAACGTTATAATCCCGTGATTATATTATTCTATTAAACTGTGCGAAAACTGCATCAAACTATTCAAACATTTACTCCCAAACATTGACAACTATACGCGATCATAAATCTCAACATGGGGCCATGTTGACACAATCGAACAATAGCAAAAAGCCAGAACTACAAAATTACAATTCTAGCGACGCATCGTTCATTTGCATATGAAATAATAAATGTATAAAACGTTATGTATTTTGTATTGTATTTATTTTATACGTGCAGTAATGGTGGGCCGATATCAGGGGTCATAAATCATAACGCTGATCTGGATTTGTTAATTTGGATGGAACAGGCCCGGCCGCGGGCAAGGGTTGGGGAGATAAGGGCACGCTGTACGGTTTAATTACTAAATGAAATCTTCAAGTTTGCTTAAACTTGCTATTTAAGAGCTTTTCGTTTTTTTAGGCAACTAAA
The DNA here is from genome assembly GCA_963693475.1 of Ectropis crepuscularia. NCBI lineage: Eukaryota > Metazoa > Arthropoda > Insecta > Lepidoptera > Geometridae > Ectropis > Ectropis crepuscularia. Next base: position 2,485,404 of record OY856359.1, on the reverse strand, counting down.
TCAAGCATATTTTAATGGACTGGAAGATATTTAATCACAAAAAAGACTGTTTGAATGTAAAATAAATATATTAAATGCTTACAGTTTTGTTATCAAGTTATTTTTTTTAGTATAGTGTAAGTAAAACAACAGTGTAGTCAACCTTATCCACATCGCGTACGTTGCTATCTTGTAAACAGTAATACATTTACATCTTATGTAAGTAAGTGCATATTTTATGTACCTATGTATATTGTGAATTAAATTTTCAATAGAAAAAAATATGAAATAAAGTTTTATGGCCAATCTTAATAAAACAAATAAAATACAAATATCATAACAATAAAAAGTAGTAAATTAATTTTAATTCTTATCATTATTTGATCAACTATTCTGTTTTTTTTCTGATTGCTACCCTAACTCACTAACAAACATACGAAAAACATTAAAATATGTACTTAACTATTGATTTTGAGATTCAAATGGCAACAAAAAAAACAATCAAACTTCAAAAAAGTAGTTTTGACAAAATATACCGTTGTCTCCCAACCTAGGGTTAATAACACGGTGTCAAATGGTTGCACCATGTGAGATGCACTGATGCATATTCGCGTCTGATTTATAGACACTGGATGCAAATCCGGCTAATTGTAATAAGATTTCTGCTACGCGACACCCCCCGGGTAATGCATTGTGACCCCTTATGCTGCACGTTGCGCTATTGAAGGCATTTTGTAATGCGTTTTTGTGATTCGGACATATTTTTGTTGTTTTGGTTTTATAATTAAAAAAAGGAATTAAATAAATCATCGAATACTATAGCTTTGCCAAATAGTCTAAATGACTGTTTGGGATGGTTTTCATACTGCTGTATGTATTTTTTTTATAAAGTTTAAAGACGGAACGAACATGATATGCGCCTGAAAGTAAGCTACTCGCCTGCCAATAACAGTACAGTACTACGCAATTACTTGAACTTTATGTTGAAGTAGATGTTCAAGAGTCCAAATCCCTGCCTTACACTGCACTGCGTTCATCATTCAGACAATAAGATGGTTTAAAAGAGTCCTTTAATACTACAAAAACGTTTTTAGTTATCACCGTTGTTCACAGGCCTAGTAGTACTAATTACATGACAGTAATTGTAGTTTTGTAGTGGTTGAACTAAGTTTGAAAGTGAACTGAGCTGACTAAGCTTACTCCTGAATGGTGCAAGAGACGAACTGCACCGAAATGCCGGGAGCTGCTTCACTCTTGGTATCTGCATTTGATAAATTATTAACGTATTGTTTTTTGTTACAGGTTTATAAACGCAAGGCGCAGGATAGTGCAGCCGATGATAGACCAGTCAAACCGAGCAGGTAACATTTTTCTTGTACATTTACATATAAGAACCCAATTTTAGTTATTTAGTAGCGGTCCACCCCGGCTTTGCTCGTGGAACACATATAGCCTATATCACTGAGGAATCACGTACTTGTCCAACGGTGAAAGAATCTTGGAAATCGGTCCAGTAGTTTCTGAGACTAGCGCGTTCAAATATTTAAACTCTTTTGATATTAGTATAGATTACACATTTATTGCTATTTGTAAACGTCTTCGTGGTAATGAAATAAATACCTGTACGGTACAATTAGATAGAGCCAGCAATTCCATGCACCTAGACATAGTCACTACGCCTAATACATCACCGTGAGTGAGATTGTTTAAATTTTTAGATTATAAACAAACCTAACCGACCACGGGCTTATAATTTAAATAAATAAATAAATATTGGTGGACAATTCACACACAACACCATCTGACCCCAAACTAAGCAAAGCTTGTGTGATGGCGGCCAGATAGCTGATATAATACTTATTATATATAGTTTTAAATACATACTTAGTATACATAGAAACACCCAGACACAGTGCAAACATTTGAATTCATCACACAAATATTTGCACTGGGTGGGGTTCGAACCCACGACCCTCGGCTTCGCAGGCAGAGCTACTAACCACTTAGCCACAAGGCCAGTCAATCGTTTGATTTGATGCGTTATATTGACGGTGATTGAAATTTTATGGTGACAAATACACAACCGCTAAATACAGCACATTATCCATAACTACACTTAGTCTGAGAGATCGGGACCAGTAGGAATTGAACCTAAAATGAGGGATCGAGCAAACAAGACGCCAGAAGTTAAACCACAGATTGCATCGATCAAAATTTTGCACATACTTAAGTACTACATACTGGGTACGCCCCGTGGTTTTACCCGCTTGGTTTCCTTTCTCGTTATCTTCCCGCGATGAAACCTATAAACCCTATGTCTTTTTCCAGACTATGCTATGTGTACTAAATTTCAACCCAATCTGTTCAGATTGTCCGACGTGATTGAGCAACAAACATACAAGCATCCAAACTTTCACGTTTATAATATGAGTAGGATATGTCCTCGGCACTGCCCGCACAGTCCCAAAGTTTCGACCCAAAAGGCTCACACATTTGTTACAATATTCAATAACAAACCAGTGAAACAAAAACTTACTGGAAAATCTCCAATGACATCGGCATACAAGACAAAGCATTCGCTTAACAGTTGTCATTCACAGCGCCGTGTGCATTGGCAATGCCCCAATTCACTTACATCTATATGCCAGGGTTATACCAGGGGCTTTTATTGCGTACAAATGTCTTCTGCACTAACCCAAACCCCAAACTACAGTACTGGTAGGACTCTTAGCAGAGTCCGCCTGAGAAGTACTACACCTTTGCCAGTCATTCCACCGCAAGTATACTTGTGCAAACATCACCTTGTTTTGGTTTGAACGGCAATGTATCCAGAGAAATGACGGGGCATAGATATATATAATCTTATCTGGGTGACGACGGCAGTGCAGTGCTAGGTAATGATTTTGACGTTTCATATACCTATAGCTGCGTGACACTGTGGTGGTATGGCCAGGCGTGTTTCTTACCATCAGGCACATGTCCTGTACGCTCTACTATAAAATGAAAACAAAACGTCACCTGTATGTATAGCTACAGACATTTATTTCTTTATTTATTTATTTGAGATATACATCGCTACATAATATGTGTATGAGTAAGATACATTTAGTAAATGCACTACAAATAATGTCTGCTACGCGTTTCGTTGACACAAACCCACAATATTATATAACATTTAAATTTAGTGAAATAACCTGTCCAATAAATATACTTCTGCCCTTTGAAAACACAACAGTTTCGTTTTAAATATCTTACAAAAACGTGTCAAAAAGAACTTCTAGTATAGACCCAGGACGGTATTAGCTATTCTCCCCTTGACAGATGCTGCATTACCTAAAGCACTTCGTCTTGAATAGGCAATGTCCTCACGTGCCTCAAATTCGGACAACGACTTTGAAGTGCAAAATTGAGTTTACTGACCGCAAAGTACTGTAGCCACGTTCAACAGGGTTGGAGTGAGGGAACAACGGGCGTGTTCTGTTGTGAACTAGTCGTCGGCAGGGATGGAGTTAGGATCATAGGTATTTGTGGTATAGATGTGGGGCACGAAATCGTTTTGAAATGTAAAGAAAATATTCGTGGATAAAGCGTTTTTCGGCTTATTGTATCTGAATTATGGATCTTATCCGTGTCTGTCTGGACAAATAGTGTTATTGTTTGTTAGATTTGCGACAAAATTTGTGGGTTTGGCTTGGTCTTTCAGATCGTTTACTTACAAGCTTTCGGATTTATAATAGTAGTAAAGATTTAGTTACAATAATTTCCTTTTATAATAAACTCTTCGAAAAGCAGCACCGAAATTGCATTCACTCTCAGTTCACTGAGGACTTCTCTCATCCCAGAATACAAAATCCTGATATCAGGACGCAACCGCCCCAGGCAATGTAACCCAACAGAGCCTCCGGCAATAGATAAAACAGGCCAGTGAAGTTCGTGATCAACTCCCCTTTGGCGGCCTAGGTACGTCCACCCTCATCCAGTATGCATGCGGTCGCATGCACCACTCCACTGTACTCATACACTCCTTTCCCTAAGGACGTCTTGACCGCCTCCGGGCTCTGCCCGCCTGGTACCCGACGCGACTAACGGCCAGATAAAACCAATTTATCGGCGCATAGCTGCAAATAAACTACGGATGCAGTTTTAACTTAAGCTCCTGAGTTACGAACGCTGAAGTTAAGCTGTCCGGAAATTTTAAAAGTATGATAAGTAGGAAGTTAGGGGCTTGTGTGAGCTTCCTAGTTGCGAAGACTTGCCCGGGATAATTGATGGGGAAACTGTTTTGTGTTAATGTGCTGATATTTTTACTGCTGCAGAAATAGAAGCAACTATAGAATTAATATTCATAGCCCTGGGTCACATTTTTTAAAAGGACCTCAGTTGTTGGCCTCAAGTTGCCTCTACTGCATACCGGACTTTGGTCTACCATAGTAAGCGCAGGACTCTAGTAGCCTAATGTTGTCGTGCTCAATATTTTTTTCTGATTCTGATTCTCAAAGAGCATCATCTCATGCGATGATTTGCACAAGGTCATCTTAGATGGTCAACCAGCGTCACTTTGCGTAGTTGTCACTTTTTAACAGCAAGAAAACATGTCATTGATATTCAACCACCATTTTATACCTTCCTGTTATCCTGGTGCATGTTCCGTTTAAAATCCCAGTCAACCTTTTTACAACTAGTGGACAACATCCAAAATACTCCAGACAGCCGAAAAAACAAAACAAATCGATGCCGGGCCACAAACGTTCACTAACACACTCGTGCAAAAACATGACCAGAGCTTCCCGGCAATATTCCATTGCATTACAAACGGCCAATTCTATTTTTACTTTGTAATTGTAGTCCATAAAACGGAGCAAAAATTCCTCGGGAAAAAAGGACGTCGCAGAAAAAGGGCTTACTCTGGCGAGGAACGCAAGGGTAAAAAAGAATAATGTTCGAATCCGTTGACCCGTCCCGGGCGATCCATCACTCGCCCCTCTCGTATCGCCGATGCCGCCGATCTAGATATGTGCGGATGTTGCGAGGGATTAGAATTAGAAATAAAGACCTCTCTCGCCATTTATTTTCTACGGACGAACGGTTTTCGATTTTGCAGGTACCCAAAGTAATTGTCTTTGCACAGAACTGCTCTCTGATGCTTGGAATTTGAGACGCAATCAAAATACGCACATATAATTGCCACGGATTTTTCATGCAACTCTTTACAGTCTGTCTTGATGCTGGCCAAAGATCTGCTTCAATTTACACTACTTAGTAGGAATAGGTTTCAGTCTTGGATAGGAACAAAAATGGTAATTTCTTTAAATACGCTGAGACATAATTTCTTGTAATGCTATTAATCAATTTTAAAGGTTAGAAGCAGTTTGGTGAATCCATCATTACTTGTTAAATTCATTTGAAATTTTGGCCCGAGGCAGCATATGAACATTGAAATCCGCATAAAATATCAAATCATTCAGAAGGATGTTTTCCCGATTCCTCGTGATAATTCCCTTCTTGAATGATCCGGGGTGATGACAAACTAGTCCTTGGAAAAATACTCAAGAGGTGAATCCCTTCAGGATTTGAATCTACGACTTCACAATAGTGAAATCGGATATTCTCGTCACTGAGCCACTTCGATTTTCTTAGCACCAAAATATGAAATCAAGTGTGATCAAATGAACCAATATCTGTTTACAGTATTATTCAGTAGTGTTTTGTGATTGTACTGAGTTGTTGGTTCTGAAATAGTTTGATGTGTTTTGGATGAGTTATGTCGACTGTTAATGATGATGGCTCCGTGCCTATATTTTACCTAGGATATGACGAGAGGACGCGACGCGGGTTAATCCCGTCGAAAGCTCAATAACGATCGGCTCGCAGCGATGGCCGAACGAATTGTAATTTACAGTCTGGCTCGGTAATGGCGTCGCATCAGAGAGCAATTTATGCCCTTATAATAAATTCATTAGCTCGCGGCATCGCAGTCGACGTGTTAATAAACCACGGCGGGCGTGGTCGAAAGAATATCGTATCGTATCAATTAGTGAAATGCTGTGCGCCTGGTACTTTGCATTCCTCAAAGTCATGTTGTCCGCGTAATGAAAACGAATGTTTGTAGGTACCTTTATGTAGGAAAATAAATTAAACTATAAATATTATAAATCTCAAAGTTTGGATGTTTGTTGCTCAATAACGTCGGAACATACATAGATTATGGTCTGGAATTGCACAAAGGCTACTTTTTATCGCTAGAAAGGGGTGCACGGGTAAAACCTCGGGGCGTTGCTATCCTAATCTTAATAAATATAAATTACGCATCACGTTATTTATCCGCGATGGGCTCCTAAACTACTTTAACCGATTTTAATCAAATTTGCCCACCGTGTGTGAAATATGACAATATCCGAGCGAAGCAGGAACGGCCTGCTAGTTAAAATATATAAATCAAACATTTATGTTTTGTTCAATACAACGTTCATTTTATCACAATTATAGAGCACAATTACTAACTATTGATGTGTTTTTGCAAAGACAGACAAGATAGACAGAAAGAAAGAATGATGTACGAGTTAAAAAGTTTCTTTTTTGTAGTTTTTTTGTTGTTTCTTTAATAATTAAAAGGAGTTTTGTCATTATTGACGTATGTTTACAAAAATTCACTAACAAAATAACAAAATCTAAGAACAAAATGAAACAATAACGCCACCTTTGGCGCTTTAAAGAAGTATTTTTGACAGGTTTGATGCATTCTAAAAAGGTCACAATGTTTAAGTGGCCAGTATCAAGTCATCCATCATTAGTAACATAGGACCTCCTCAGTAGAACAAAGAGGATCGATCGCATCCACAGCTGCAGTGCGTGACTCTCCGCCCACTGAATACGTAAAGCGACCGCGTCCGGACGACAAATAATATAGTGATTGGAAAGCGCCTTTTGGCTTGACCGCAGGAAATGCGGTGGCCATTTTCTTTAGTCCATTGCCAAAACAATTTTCCATCTATCCGGGGTTTTTCCATTTTCCTACGTCGGCAAACTTGGCGGCGCGCTCTTCCGCCGGATTTAGAATGCTTGTTTTATGTCCGCGTGTCGTTTAGTACCTTTGTAAAGTTCTGACGCCCTGGTACTGCTGCTCAAAAGGGCACATCCGATAAAATGTATTTGTGAAGTTTTCCTTATTTAGTTAGAATTGAGGACAATATTTTAAGGCTGTTTTGCTTTAAGGTTGTGTTTGGGTTTACATTAATGGTCGCTAAGGATAATTTTAGAACTTAGTTAAGCCTATTTCGCAAGAAGTAAATACGAGATATGCCCAATAAGAACATCAAATACTCACATTAATATCGAAAACTTAAGTATTTAAGTATATAAAGATTTCAAATTAATGTCATTGTCAAAATCATAAAATAATAGACACTTATTCGCTTCTGAATTCTGTAGGCATTAATAATCAACACAGACTAAATTCAAGTTAGGAATTCCATATTTCAGTCAAGCTCAAGGCAGGCTGGTTGTCACCAAATCCTCGGTCATCAACAAATCATGATTACTCGTCTCCTCGCCCTTCACACAATTCTCGTTCTGTCTCGTCCCAGAGCTGCACTAAATCATAGTTTCCTGGTAGCCCCGGGACACCGTTATTGCTTCCTGGGTCCCTGGTAGTCGAAGGATCAATTTTTGCTTTGTCTGCAGACGCTGAAATGGGAAAATGTTTTTAATTCAGTTGGTGAGCAATAGCTTATTTTCATTTTAACGTTTTTCTCTGAGTTCACTTTACAAATTTAGAAATCCAATTAAAATGTCGCTGAATTTGTCAAATAGTCTGAAATAAGAGGACAGTATAATTAGTTTTGAATTTCAAAATGTATATGAAGGTATTTCATCTTGTCTTTGTATAACTATTTTGTATCTCTGATACATCTTGTGTATTGAGAGATTTACACGTCTGAGTTCTGAAGACACAACTCAAATGCATAAATCACAAGAAATAGTCAGAACCTATTTTAATGTATCGACCAATTTGAATTGCTATGATAAAAGAAAAAGATTTTAACGTATTCCGTTCAATTTTCTTTTCTTTTTCTCTTAAAGAGAATTTTCTTTGTATAAAATTCTGAAATAATCTAAATCCTGTAAAGCTTTGCACATTTAACGATCACTTAACGATTTTCTTCCATCAAGAGACACTTTAAGAACATTGCTAATTTGCTAGTCGGTATTTTTTTTATTGCCAGTATTGGCAACTAAGAATGCCCCATATACTGCACCAGCAAACAAAAACAATAACTCCCGATTGACGTTCCGCAATCAATTGGCAAGAGTCACAAAGAAAATCCGCTCAATTTTCCCGCAAACTGTTATGTCTTCCGAAAACGATATTTCCATGGATTATCAATAGTAAGTAATGGCGGCAAGCCATTACGGCGGCCGGCTTCCGTTAGGGCTCCGGGGCTCCGCTGCCGGCCTTTATGGCGGCACGCGTCATTGCGTCTCGAGAGCGCCGCCCCGCATCCATCGATAATGGCATGTGTTTTGTACCAAATCCAAGATTCCTCACATTGTTTTGCTTTTGACCTGGCCCCGAATAGAGTGCAGTAATAGTGCTAGGAAATTGGTTTCGGTTAATCTTCGGCCTCACCTAACTTTACCGAAAAAAGATTTACAAATACTATTTTGAAACGAATTAGACAATTACCATTTATTTACCAAAACTCAAGCTGGTACCGGCTGGTTAAACTCGCTGATCTTTGGAAAATAATCTTAACTTCTAAGTATTATTCTAACAGAAGCAGTGAAACTATATTCGTACAAACGTACTAAACTTGTATCTGGACGAAGATACAGGTTGTACCCGTACAAAAGTAACGATGATAAAAATGTTGTATGCGGAAAAATAGAGTCAAGTTGGATTTACATATTATACTGAACTAAACAAAAAAATAGGATAAATGTATTATTAATCAATTAAAATATGTAAAATCTGATTGTATCTGAATAAAAGTAGTAAAGTTGTACCTATACAAATATAGTCAGGTCATGTCCAGACAAAATTTGATAATTGCAACAGTTGAAAAAGGTTGTATTTCTTTAAATTGTATCGAGAAGGTGCGGAATCCGGTGATTCCTCCTACAGCCAGCTTAATTAACCGTGCAGTGTTCTACCCCGCAGTGTTCCCGCACGCCGGCCCGAGCGGCGCGTACAGCCCGGAGGCCACCATGGGCTACATGATGGACGGCCAGCAGATGATGCACAGGCCGCCCACGGACCCCGCCTTCCACCAGGGGTACGCGCACTACCCCGCCGAGTACTACGGACACCATCTCTAATGCACCCCACTACGCTCTACACTGTGAGTATTCACTGTATTTTATAAATATTTAACTATTACAAGTAATAACTATGGTACATTTTTATTGAGCGAGGTTTCATAATGCCATGTATATATCCAACAGTAGACTAGAATAGCCTAATGATGATGATCATGATGAAACTTCATTTCAATTTCAAACTTTCAAAGGTTATTTTAATAAAAGCATCACAAACAGTAACATACCATTTAATGTACTTTCTGTGTATTCATATTTTGTAGAAATCAAATAAGTCGTAAGGAATCGAATTGCATGACATCATAATACGACAGCCATGATGAAATTACTGAAATTGTTCTCCCATAAAGTTCCGCAAATCCGGCAATAAATAACTGCAACTTATGCTTAATATCGGTAAATGGTGACGCGGCAATAACAATAAAGATGTAAAATGACGTGTTTTAATTCCAGATATGAGTAGCAGTGACATCGTTCGGCCCGCGCGAGCGAGGCCGACGCCTGGCCGCCGCGCCGCGCACCACACCCGCGCCGCGCACGCGCGGCCACGTGATATCACAGGAGAACGATGCTATGTACATACATACATAACGAAACATTTTGTAATATTTGAAACAGTATACGATCTCCTAAAATTAAGATTTAAAGTCAACTTTAATTATAAAATTAAATGTAAATGAAGTGACATGGACGCTGTAAAATAACCGGTACGATCACCTGTTATAAATAATAATATTAATGAAGGTTTTATCACTCGGAACAATAGGAGCAAAGTTGATGAATGTAACAATAAAAAGTGGTTTGATAGTTATCTTATAAATATTTATAGCTAATTGTGTATTGTTATTACGTAAATATAAATAAATAATTGATTAGTTGTAAGTTGTAACTATCACTGGAAGTACTTGGGTCGTTGTCGACAGAAAGGTAATAGATTTGGGACGTTTCTTTGTAAAGGAGTTGTGTATTAATAAGTTTTAGGTATGATTTGAGAACAACTTTTGTTATACGAGGTTTGAGGACCGCGCGTGACGTGAGATGCAAAACTAATCAAACTGCAGGTCAGTTAGGAGCGAGACCGAAAATGTGACGTCGTCGTGTTTTCGGCCGATAATTTTCGGCACTGAGTTTTCGGCAACTCGCGCGTGTCTCATCCCTTGCTTCGTAAATATAACTGTAAATTACTTTGTTTGAATGTGTTGCGTCTGTACTCTTAAAATTTAACCACAAAGCTCAAACGTACTTCTAAAAATGTCAATTTCAATATTGTCCGCTTCTCCTAAGTTACAGGTAACTTTCGACATACATATCTTTGAATTTTATATATTTATTAATATTGATATTGTATCTAATATCGTTGTCTCACTTGCCTTGGTGTTCGATGGTGTAGCACAATTGTAACCGATGTATACGAATCACAGATTATATTTTACAATGTTATAAAAAAGAGATTTTTAGGTATATTTTGTCTTGTATGATACCTGATATAAACGCCTTCACGTTACCAGGAGACCATAATGATTAAGAGCTACAAATTCAAAATGAATAGTGTTCAACGAATGGGAAGCGATAAAATGTTTTTTCAATTTGTAGCTTTTATTTTCATATGTTTATTTATAATGAACATGGTATTGTGTGAATGACTGAAAACTTGAGAGCTTCTAGATCTTTATTTTAAAAGTTCTGTGGTTTTTAAACTTGTGTGAACCAATGTATACCTATAACTATAATATTATGCCTAAACTATGTAAGGATTTGAGTGAGTGGCCACAGAACTTTACTGTGAGTGTTAAAATGTCCAACATAAAATACGAATTGATATAAAAGAAAAACTTAAAAATCATTATTGCATTTCATCAACATAAAATGTTATAATTATGTTAATCGCTATCATGATTTCATATTAGTATTGTCTAAGCACAACAACAAAGTATACGTCTATCTTCTAAAGTATTTGAAATAATTTATAGATTTAATAATAATTGTGAATAAATATTTTAACACTCACAGCTTACTAGTATACTTGAAAAAATCACGAGAACATTAAGTAATGCCTCGCATTACAGCCTTATATCATGTATACGATGGAAGCAGTAGTCGTCAGTGATTGGCCCTAGCTACGGTGATACGTCAGTGATCGGCCCTAGCTACGGTAATACGTCAGTGAATGGCCCTAGCTACGGGCATACGTCAGTGAGTGGCCCTAGCTACAGTAATATGTCAGTGATTGGCCCTAGCGACGGTAATACGTCAGTGAATGGTCCTAGCTACGGTAATACGTCAGTGAGTGGCCTTAGCTACGGTAATATGCCAGTGATTGGCCCTAGCGACGGTAATACGTCAGTGATTGACCCTAGCTACGGTAATACAACAGGGATTGGTCCTAGCTACGCTAATACGTCAGTGAATGGCCCTAGCTACGGTAATACGTCAGTAATTATCCCTGGCTATGGTAATATGTTAGTGATTGGCCCTAGCTACGATAACACGCCAGTGATTTGCCCTAGCTACGGTGAAACGTCAGTGATTGGCCCTAGCTGCGCTAATACGTCAGTGAATGGGCTTAGCTACGGTAATACGTCAGTAATTAGCCCTGCCTACGGTAATATGTCAGTGATTGGTCTTAGCTGCGGTAATACGTCGGCGAATAGCCATAGCTACGGTAATACGTCAGTGATTGGACCTAGTTACTGAAATACGACATTGATTAGCCTACACTACAGTAGTCCTTCACTTATGGGTCTAGCTATGGTAAGTCCTCAGCCAGTGCTGACCCTAGTTGCAATAAGCCGTCAGTGATTGACTTTAGCTATGACAATATGCCAGTGATTGACCCTTGCTACGGCACTACATAGTGTTAGGGTCTGGCTATATGGTAAGCCATCAGTGAGTAACTGTAGCTACAGTGATTGGCCTTAGCTACGGCAATTGGTCAGTGATGGGCCATAGCTTCGGTACAATGTCAGTGATGGGCCCTAGCTGCGGTATTGATAGTGGACGTTATCCGAACAAGCTTTATTCTAGAATAATTACCATCTACTTTTGGAGATTGAGGTGCGGTTGTCTTCTATCAAAACAACTGTTTTATACAATTTTTTTTTCATAATATCATCAAAAATATAATACCTAATATGTTTATACTATAATAAGTTATAAATGTATGTAGGGTTAATGCCAATTTTGTTTATACCGAAACAACCGCACCGCAACCAAGCGCTTCATTTTTTAGAAAAGGTTTGTTAACATTTTGTAAATATATCGTCATTTAAATGTACTTCGTCTTTACTTTGTATGATACAGTTTTTTTTTTCAAATTCTCAGTATTAAATATATCATTTACTTGAATAATAAATACCATTTCTTTCGCAACACTTGATTTAGTTGTTCATCGCATATTGTTATCAGCATTGCGTGTAATATATTTTTATTAAGAGAAAAATCTTAAATAGTAGTTGTTAGGTATTAATGTATTAATTGAAGAATTTTTATTTTGATTTTTCTCTTTATTATAAATGTACATTATTATGTAATGATTTTGAAGTCATCAAGTTATTGTAAATATAGTTACTAAAAATAACAAGCGTCAGTCAGCGGAGATTTCAATCGGAAAAAATGTTAATTATATATTTGTATTGTATTATTTCGGTGAGGTTGGTGGGTGGACAAATTATATGCCTGTAGGTGACGCAAATATACAACATTTTGTATTCAAAAATATTCTCACAATTTTTATAATAATCATCATTATTTTCCACATTTTTCTCTATCCCAATGTTAATGTCCTCTATGAGTCATGTAACTTGCAATAAATAATTTTGATTTTTTGATTTGAAATAGTATGGTTCTTACCTTATCATCTGCTTAGGTCCCGTTTCCATCGAGCAATTATTACTATACAACAATAATTACTTCTAAACTCCGATTTACTTTTTTATTTTATTTAAATATATCTCATTAATTGACACAGTTAAAATGTAAATACTTTACAATAAACCTCAGGAAGAATATATAAAAAGTAAAAAACTTTTTACTAAAAAAAAAAAAAAAAGATTGTTGTATTTAGATATTTGTTGCGTCACCTATAGGCGTGTTTTATCTTATCGCCCACGTGAATATTATTCTTGAATAGCAGGTTTATATAATATGAATTATGAGTAACAACTAAAAGCTGACGAGACGAAGCGAATGGCGATACAGTGTCGGCATTATGAATGCTACGAATTGTGTAAAAAATATTAAAACCTAAAAAAAAACGTACTTGTTTTATTTCATACATATCATTCATACAATATAAGCTTGGGAGATAAGACAGTTTCTATTCTCATTTATAGATTGGTCTTAACATGACAATATTACGAGCAAAACCGGAACGGGCCGCTAGTATGTAAAAATCTAGTATTCATGACACTAGATTTTGTTGTTTGACAATGACATTTCTTGTGTAAATGTTGACATTTGACAATGTTTGTTCCCAGTGAGCTCTTTACCAAGTCAACCGATATTCATGAAAGTTTACATGTATGTCTAACTAGCATTCCGCCCCGGTTTCGCTCGTAGTAATTATAAAATATAGCCTAGCCTATAGCACCCAAGAATCACGTATAATTCCTAAGGTGAAAGAATCTTTGAAATCGTCCTGGCAGTTACTGAGATTTGAGAGATATTGCTGATATTAATGATTGTGATAATGATGACAGCTAATGTTGATGTCACAAAATAGTTTTAGCGGATCTTGGAGGAATAGTGAAGAGTTCCGCTAGGAGAAATACAAATATGAACCACTTTATTGACAAAACAACTGAACCACATTGTCACTTAAGGGGGCGCCTAGTGCCAGAAAACGAAAAAAGGACATTTTCGACGCCGCTCACTGAAGTTAAGAAACTAAAACTATGACAAAAAAATATTGACGTGTGGGTACAATCAAGAAGAAGTACAATAACCGAATAGAATTTTAAAAATGGATCAGAGTTTTTTACAATAAAAAAATAAAAATGACACCGAAAAAACCCGTTTTAATTCGAGTACTCGAAATTATCAGCGATGACCCCACATTGATGACATTATTTTTTGGTAATAAAATTCCTAATTGTACGTTCTAGTAAAGTAACCGAACACTTTTTTAAATTTATGTTTAATTATTGAGTAATTTAATAAAACTTAGTCAAAAATGGACTCCTGATTTAAAATTGATTTTTCCTCCAAACTGTGTCATGCTATTCCCGACTTTATGTATATCTCATTAAGAAACGCGTCGCGCGGATGAAAACTGATTTTTCCCTGGCATTAGGCGCACTCTTAACGTGAGGCAAGATGGCAGTCTACAGCAAATCTATTTTCAATCAAAGAATTCAAAAGCTTTACCCCAGCCAAATTTTGAATCAATGAAATAAAATGTCTAATCCAATCAACACTCAAAAGAATTGGACAGGTTTTCACACGAAGCTAACCAAGTCCCATGCACATCACGTAAGCGACAAACGATAAAAACTTCAACATGATTATTTAATAGCGAAGTTTCGTCACTCGAACACTATTACTTCCCCGAAAATGAAAAACTCTCCCCAAGTGTAAACCATTCGGGCTTCCAGAAACAATAACTCAAACTACGAACTATTATAGAAAAACATGGGAAAGTTAGCTTCTACCCTCACTAGAGTTACCATCCTGCTGTTATAAATGTGACGGTTTAGGTGTTTGTTGCTTAATCACGATAGAACTTCTTAACGGGATAGGTTGAAATTCGGAACACAGATTATCGTTTGGAATAGAATATAGGCTATTTTTTATCGAGGGAAATAATAGAAACGGGAACTATGTACATAAATAAATCGAATAAATAAGTGAATCGGCTTCTTCTGAGTAAGCGCGGTCCAACGTAGACCGCATCGTCATTTAACAGCAAGCGAAATGGTGATCACCTATGATAAAATAAAAAGTAGGTTCAAAAATTAATTTTTGTCTACCAAAACATTAAGACAATTTAGTAATAATCATATTAATATGGTTATCGGTAGCCATGGTATAAAAAACAGCTAAATCTCCCATAAAAAGAGCTACTAGCTCTTCGAATCGAGAATGTTTCGTTCTTGTCTAGTCTCGTAGGTTCATTCAATCATAGACCAAATCGTCGCTTAGTGACGAAATGGTGGTCAACTGTAAACCTTAAGTTAACCTAAAGTTAAAAAACAGTGAAAAAATATTTTAATAACTGTTTTTTAATTTTAGTATCGCCATGGCGACCCTACTTGGCACTCGAAGGTGCCGGCCGTCTGGCGAACTTCGAGAGATTCGCGAATTTATTCACGAAGGAAAAACTTCATTGCGCAGCTCTGCATGAATGCGTCTCTCAAAACGGACGAACAGTTTTACACAATTGTGGGACTTTTGTGGTAACTTTCCCTTTACATCTCTGTATTGTGCAGTTCTTCTTCTTCTTCTTCGTGTCGATGTCTTAGTTATAACTGTCTTGTAGTGGTAGGACTGTTGGCAGAGTCCGCCTGGGGAAGGACCACACCTTTGCCAGTTATTCTACCGCCAAACAGTGATGTGAAAACATTGCTGTGTTCCGGTTTGAAGGGCAATGTTGCCAGAGAAATTACTGGGCTTGTAAAATTTTACAAGTACTCTGATCTGACCGTTGTCAATGTAAATTAAAAATAGGTATTTATTCTGTGACATTTAATTGTAATTTATTTGTATTGTATTTGCCCTGCTGACTAATAATTTATTTTTATATTAATAATTGAATTAATTGCAAATACAATGTAAAATAGTAATTCAATAATGTGTAAATTTTAATAAAATAACATGTAATCAAATAATGAGTAAAGATGACATGTATCTTTAACGATATTAATAAATGACTTATGACTTATGTTAGAGAAAAAAAAATGGAAAAAAGAATGACGGAAAAAAAAACTCAATTGGTCGCGTCCAACGATTAATGACGAAAGCATTGTATTTTACTATTAGATACAAATTGCTCAGATAAACTTATATTAAAAATGTGAAAATCTATAGATTGACACAATCTTGTTTGTGGTTAACGACTCCGACTCCGTGGAGGAGAAACTGACGAACATACAAAACTTAAAAAAAAAAGCACCAAAGGGGTATGTTAGAACTAAGGTCGTCTCCTTAAGGGGGCGCCTAAAGCCAGAAAACGAAAAAAGGACATTTTCGACGCCGCTGACTGAAGTTAAGAAACTAAAAACTATGACAAAAAAAAATATTGACGTGAGGGTACAATCAAGAAGAAGCACAATAACCGAATAGAATTTTAAAAATAGATCAGAGTTTTTTACAATAAAAAAATGAAAATGACACCGAAAAAACCCGTTTTAATTCGAGTACTCGAAATTATCAGCGATGACCCCACATTATTTTTTGGTAATAAAATTCCTATTTGTACGTTCTAGTAAAGTGACCGTTTAATTTATGTTTAGTTGATGATGATGATGATGATGATGATTTATGATGATTTATTTATTTCGTGACCAAATAATATACATTAATACTTAAAAAAACTAAACTATCATCATATGTACCTTAATTTATACAATCAATTACAATTATTTTAAACCAAGCATGCAAGGACCAACCAAAGCTTGGCTAGTCTATAATTGTGACAATAATAATTCGTATTCGTATTCATAGACAATAATAATAATTGTTATGACTAAATAATATACAATAATGCTTGACAACCTATCAGCATAATGTGTACCAATTTATATAATTAATTAAAACACTAATAACAAAATTAAATTTAAGGAATGGATTAATTTCGGTTTCATATAAAGCTAAGTAAGTAATACTTTTTTTTTTTACAATTTCCGCAAAATTACAGTTGTTCATTACATTAAGTTTTTTGTGTCTATAATAAAAAAATATTTCGTGGCCAAATATTACATAATAATAAATGTTATCTACAAACCAAACCTTTATAATTTGTATCTGCTTGATTTATATTGGTATTTAATTACATAACCAATTACAAAACTTATATTAGGCAATTAAGTACTAGCCAAAGCTTGGCCAATCTATATAATAATGACAATAGTGACACAATTGATATGTCCCAATAATATTCATGAATACCTGGGTAAATTATCATCATGATGTATTACATTTTTATATTACAATTAATGGCAACGTTAATTGTAAAATTAAAGTTAAGAATTCCAATCGATTCATTTTAGATTCAGACAATTGCAATACAATTTATAAATTCCTTAAGATTATAGTATATAATACCTATTTGTTGCCAAAGGTACCTGAACTAGCTGCAAGCTGTATTTCAGGTACCAATGGTCTCCCCTAATTGTCTGTACAGTTCCGAAAAATTTAGGATTAAAACTTGGAATTTTCATTTAAATTTAGGAGTCAGTTAGATATCTGCTGAATGGATGACTAAAAAATTAGTAGTAAAAAAAATGCCAAGATTACAAACAAAAGACAAATTGCGAATGAAAAATAGGAACATAATATAGAAACCATATTATAGATATTGGTGAAAAAGCGTGTGTGTACTTATGTATGAATGAGAGTGTGCGATTGTGTGCGTATACCCTGTGTTAGTGTAAGTGTAGAAGATCTGTGTGTGATGGTGAGTATGTGTGAAGGTATAATAATTATGTGTCTGGCTTTGTAGAATGTGAGCGCAAATGTATTTATTTTGTGGGGAAAATCTTATAGTATTACGTCTGGTAATAACTATACATATGATATAAGTTATAAGTGAGAGCATTTTTGTTTTTGACTTTGAGAACAGTTAAGAATATTACACTTTATGATCTGTAAAGGAGCCTGGAAAATTGTCCCTATGTTCTTCCATACTTCAACAGTAAAATCCTTCCAACAAGCTTTCAACTTGATCATAGTCTGTACTTTGAAGCCAGGCAAAAACGGTATGTTTCAGTTGTCTGTCTGTAAATCTATCCACTCTGTTATGTTTATTAATTTCTTCATACAACTTAGCAGCAACAACCCTATATTGTTTCTGAGCAAACCTAGTCGTCACTGAAGGAGCAAAGTAAGTGCGCCTTCTTGTGTGACTTTCCAACTTAGACAGGTCCAAATTTTTGTGGTATCTACGAATGCACTCAAAAATAAAAAGCTTTCTTACAGATAGTACTTCAGCCTTGGCATAAACGTGCTTTGTGGGGTGCCGGAAAGGCAATTTCATCATCACTTTTAATAGTGAGCGCTGAGCACGTTCCACTGTTATCAGATGAGTTTTATCTGCACTACCCCACACGCATATACAGTATCTGATTATACACTCGCATAGAGCCTTATAAGTTTGGACAATCAATTTGACATCTGCAACACTTCGTAGGTTTTTGAAAACATACATTAGTTTTCTAATCCTAGAAGCTAGGGAATCAATATGGACGTCCCATGACAGTTTCTGGTCAACTAAAACACCCAGATATTTCATAAATGCAACCCTAGCCAGGACGGAACAATTACACACACCAAAAATGTCACCACCATGCGGACTTCGATTACACGGATATGAGTGAATTTTGATCTCAAAATTACTTCCTGGGCCCCCTGAAGTTCTCTTACTAAAGCAAATATATTTAGTTTTAATTGTGTTAAGTGTTAAAAGATTGTCCTCAAGCCACCTAGTTACAATGGAAAGACACGTCTCCACCAATTTCCTCACTTTAGGCCATGTCTTCTCATTACATAAAAGTACCGTGTCATCCGCGAACATAATCAAGTCTAAACCCGATAATTTTGTACAGCACAGTTTATTTATGTAAATGAGAAAAAGCAGTGGTCCTAGCGTGCTTCCTTGTGGCACTCCATAGGTACAACCAGAACTGTCACTCTCGTGCTCTTCAACTCTAACCCTTTGTGTTCTGTTTGTTAGGTAGTCGGTGAACCACTGCAGAGGAATTCCTCGAATACCCACATTTTCCATCCTAGCCAGAAGTATAGGGATCGAAACCGTGTCAAAAGCCTTTTGCAAATCCAAAAACACTGCTACACACTTCTGTTTCCTGTCCATGTAAGATGTAGCTAATGATGTTAACGTTAGTACAGCGTCTTCAGTAGATTTGCCTTCTCTAAATCCATACTGGTTGTCACTGAGAAGTTTATGCTTTTCGAGATATTGCATGACTCTCTTTTTCACTAGTTTCTCCAGAACTTTAGAAAGAGTTGATAAAAGGGAAATAGGTCTATAATTTGACGGACTAGTCTTATCACCAGATTTATAGATTGGACAAACTACTGCTTCTTTAAAAGAACCTGGAAAAGTACCTGTTTCTAGACTAAGGTTACAAATATATGTGATCGGCATAGCCAGATATGTTATATACCTTTTGAGAATGCTAGTTGTGATTTTATCACATCCAGGTGCGCTATGCGTCTTCAGTTCAAAAACAATTTTTTTGACTTCGTAAGGATCTGTAGGTACAAACGATAGGGAGTTAACAGGTGCAGTGGCATCCCTGGCCTGAGTTGCCAATTCATTTTCACTCTTTTTCATTTTGTTCAAAGTATTGTCCGCTAGCATGCCACCCACAGAAGTAAAGAAAGAATTAACTTCATTTAATGCCTCCCTAGGGTTATTAAGATTTTGAAGAAGGTCTTTTGAATGAGTCTTTGCATGCTTTAGTTCACATACTTCTTTAATTATTTTCCAGGTATCTTTAATATTATTTTTACTGTCATTAAGTTTATTTTTATAATATTCCCTCTTAAGATATTTTATAATTTTATTGCAAACATTTCTATATTTTCTATATTTCTCTTTAGTAGTTAAATTATTAGGATCCCCTTTAACTTTTTGGTGCAGCCTATCTCTTTTCCTTATACACTTCACAACGCCTTTAGTTACCCATGGTTTTAATGGTTTATTTTTTTTTAGGTAACATCTTAGTTTCTGTATTGGACTTTATAATATCTGTCAGCTTTGTTACAAATAATTTAGTTGCTAAACTAGTGTTATCAGTTTCATAAACATCCTGCCAAGTCTCCTCTGACAGCGCGTCATCTATGCCCCTGTAATTCAATATTGTTCTTTCATGTGTGATTTTAGTTTTCTTTAATTTGGCGTTGTTGATGTATAGAAGAATAGTGCAGTGATCTGTAGTTTTCTGCTCAAACACAGCCGTATTCCACAAACCTAAACATTTCACCATGAAGTGATCGAGGCAGGTTTCGTTACGGGTCGGATGGGTTACGCCTTGTATAAGACCATGGTGGGCCATCATATTTAGGTAGACCTGGACTGATTTAGAAGGGCTGCTTGCCAAAGTGTTTATGTTGACGTCACCCGTCAAAATAACATTATCATTTGTTATACCACTAAGTATCTCATCTAGAGAGTTGAGATAATTAATTTCATTATTAAAACTAGGCGGACGGTATGTACACAAAATAGTATAGTCCGGTGAAACATTCAAAATAAGACAGTTACCTTCCAAGCACAAAGGTTCATATGCCGATACCTCAAGTTCTTGCCTGACATAAGCGACTACTCCGTCATTTTGATTTATGAAGTTTTGTGACCAGAACATGTTGTAGCCATCTAAGGCAGGCGGAGAATTATGTGCATTTGTCCAACATTCCGTAAGTACATAAACATCGGCCACTACATCACAGTTCGACATGAATGCCACAAAACAGTCAAAGTTGCAGTTTATACTTCTAATGTTTATTGTTACAACTATAAGGGAAGAATCGTTTGGTGTGTTACGTCTTAGAACACTTTGGCAGTCACGTGAGTCACTAATTAAGTGGCACTCCACCTTTGTTGACTTTTCAAGTTCATCACTAATATAAGCGTTACTATTCATATTTAGATACGATAGATGTCACAGATGCCAAAACAACCACAATATTTACTCCAGCTCTCAAAAAAAATCCAGAGTTTAAAACGCGAAATAATTGCAAATGTAGAAACATACAAACACCCATGTAAATTTTGGGCGTATTTGAGAGTATTTGGACACTTGTGTGATTTACAACAGAGCTATTCACCCCTAGCAGTCGCACATGAACACTATCATTTGCTAATAATTTTAATTGACCTATACGCAGCGCATAACAACAAAAATGCAACACAGTATAACATACATAGTGAACGTGACGCATTGAGTGTGTTAAATGGTGCAATATGTGGTTACTTGGTAATATTGTACATAAAAGTCTGTGCTTTGGCACTATTCTGTTAGGCAGGTAGCGAGCTACATACAATGCGCAGATGTTGCATGTGCACATAGTGTCACAAAATAGTGCACACTTCAGGTAGTCAGATCCATAAATGTACTTAAATGTTAGCCGTGTGATTAGAAGATGCCAGTAACTAATTAAGTCCACATTGACACCCAGAAAGATAGTACAGTTAACTATATACCTCAAAAATGTCTCTTTACATTTCTCTGCCATAAAATAGTGCAATAACAACAGATCCATTACATCCAAATTTTGGGGTCCAATAGCCAGAGTAATTTGATAAAGGCGATGTTGGGCAGCACTGTGTGTACAATTAGTTCCGTATGTGTGCAGATGTGTGCAATGCTTTAACCTGTATGTAATTTGGTAAAAGTATATTGAATATTTGTGAGTATACTATGTTCAAAACACATGCGCGTTTGGCAAAAATTGAATTGACCGTGGATAGTAGAAAGCGACAAGTAATAATTATGTACTTAAACGTGCATTTAGAGTACCATTGTATCAGTTTATTCCAGGAATGTTCCCACGGCAGGGATTCGGGACCCTCTCCTACAATGAGAGTATCGAGTCCACAATTTATCACTAATAGATCACAATATAAAGAGAAATAAAGGTGCCCTCGCAAGATGTCCTTCACAGAGCATGTCAGTATGCTCACGACGCTTTCCGTCACCTTCAGGGCCAATGGTAATAACCCACTTGAACATTCGCACCTGAAACAGTACCACCCCGCGCTGCAGGCGGGGCTCGAACCCCCGACCTCTCGCTCGCGCAATAGGCCGCCCCTCGCACTGTGCCACAACAGCGTGCGGTGAATAAATTGCGTATTATAGTAATAGCTCATAGTAATAGCTTGCAATTGTAATGTATAATTTACTGACAGACATCTATATATATGCAACATCCCATAGCAGACTGTATGCAATTTCATTAAAAAAAATCCATACCGCCTTATACTTAATTGAATGGAATACAACTGTAACCGTACGGGTCGTTTTATTTTATCAATATTTTTCAATGAAACTGCAGAAGAAATATTATGACTATCTTTCATATAATGCTTGTAGGGTGAAACTGATAGGCAGAAATGTCCATGTACCGATATAAACAGGCGGGTGCTGGTCGAGCACACCATACATTCAAACAGTGAAATCACAATCACATCTGTTGTCATTCCACTGCAAAGTACATACATAATAAACATGATAGTAGTGTACTCACATTTATCTGTTTTTTTTCGTGAATATGAATTTGAGTCATATGTTGAGGGAGTGGTTATTAATTTCAAGTTAATTTTGTGACGCAAGTCCAACTCATGATAAGTGTACTGTATGTACTTAACTAAATAATAAATTTGTAATTCGGGTTGGAAATATAAATGACTGGATTCCGGATTGCCAATTATAATTTTGCAGTTTATTCCGAGGGAAGTGAATTTTATAGACAAGTATATGAGTTCATTTAAATTTGTTAAGCCGTAATTTAAAGTAATTAATATTCGTATTTGAAACCATTTTGTAAACATCGTTTGTTTACACCGACTTACGTTTGATACACTGATCACAATGTTTTTGTCGTTATTATTTGTGTAGGTATGACGGATCCCGTGTAATATAGCCGACCGATAGCATACCTTACCTATATTCTTTACCTGAGGGGCAATAAAAAATAGGCCTACACTATGACGAAATGTGCATCTTGTTAGTTTGCGATAAACCAGGTTCGGAACGGACGTAAAAATATGCGCATGTTTTAGGTAATAAAGTAATTGTGTATTTTTCAAAGTTGTAGTGCTTACTAAATACTGTTTAAATATGTTTGTGCATAATATTTGAGTGAGACAGTGTATTTCCAATCGCCGGCTAGGCGGATTTACGTGTTCATAGCCCGTGTCACTCGTAAGTGTATATTTTGGATGTGAAATGGTTATGGTGTTATAGTGGAATAATAGTGATCGTTTGTGTGTATAAGCTATCCAAAATGGGCCGATCGTGATGGTTCTGGGCCAGCCCGCCTTACAGCCTGTATAACCCAGCGATTTGCCCACAATGCGACACAGGTACGTTATATTTATTTGCTGTGAAAGAAAGTAATTCACATAACAATGCAAAATAATAATATAATGAATTGCACCGCGATTGCATGTCAAGTTCTGACGAGCTGCTTTGTTTGTGTAAGTTTTTAGGGGATACAATAGAATTTTAACTGCTCGAGAGCTGTAATACTCTGTGTCGGTAAACCTTGAGATAACTGATTTACAAAGTGCAAAATAGAAAAACAAAACCTGACAATTACAATAGTTCATGAATACGTTCCCATCGACACGATAGCGTGTTTTTAACCTAAAATTTAATGTTGAAATAGAAATTATAAAAACAGAACTATAGAAGGCAAACATTAAATAACAGGGAGTCAGTCAATTGGTTTTCTTTAGGCTTTCCAATTGAGCCTCAGTTTTGATAAGAATGTGTGGCATTCCTTCGCTCTTCCGCAAGTAGATCAGTCCGTTTGTTGTCCAACAGTACGCGTATTTTTCATTTTTTGCTAGTTTACGGGCCAAGTAGTATATATATCGCGATTTAGGCGTAAGGTATTCAGACATAAACAGTGTCGATGAGGCTCCATCCAGCCCTAGGTGTTGTGTGGACAGATTGGAGGAATTATTTTTTAAGTTAAATGTTCTCGCTTTGCTCAGTACCGTTCCTTTAATTAATGTGGTGGAGAATTCAGCCACTATTGTTGAGACAACACTATTATTTTTACTTGGTATACGATACACATCACGGATATCCGTAGGCGAGTACTCAATGCGTAGTGTAGTAAGCAAATTCTCCAACATAGAAAACAGGTCATCCTTTTTTTCACCGTGCTTTTTCGGAACACCTCGAACTTCGATACAAGTTTTTCTCGCAAGTCTATCAATGTCCTCAACTTTATCCTCCAAACTAATCATCTGTCTAGCAATTTCCTTTCTGTCTTCCTCCATTGTACTAATTTTATTCTGCATATCTGTTAGCTGATCCGACAAGAAGCTCATCGATTTCTCCAAATCTACAATAACCGATGTATGACCTTTGACTTCCCTTATCTGTCTCTCTAAAGACATCATTCTCTCGTTTTGCTTATCAGAGAAAGTTTCAAACATAGACGTGAGCATATCTTGGATTTCATTTTTAAATGTTTCGAGTTCATTGTTTCCAGATCGCATCTTTTTCCTAGTGGAGTCGTCAGAATCGTCGCAATCCGTTCTGTTTGTTTTTTTTGTAGCCCTGGCTTTAGAACCTGTACCCTGTCCCATCATGTTAGCTATTGAAGGGTCTGAGTTGTTCCTGTGTCTGGAATTATTGTCCGTAGATGGTGTAGAACGTAGATAATTTTCCATTATTTTTTTCCCAACTTATACGGGAAGGGTAGGCCTATTTCCAGTAGCTTACTAGAATCGCGGATCGATTTAGACGTGCGCTCGTGTTTCAAAAATGTCAGTGTGTGCAACCGGCCTGTGTAAACAGGGCTCTGCGAAGGCGTGTTTTCGTGACTGTGTGCGTGATTTTAGCTCGATGCTTCACCAATCACAGCCGCCTTGGTTGAATACCAAACGGAGCTGTATCCTGATTTGTAGTTGTTGAACTGATTGTGATGGGAGGACTTACTGATAGATTAGTGGTGGGGTGTTGTACCAGGTTGGCAGCTTCGAAAGAGATCGCACTTCCACAATTGATACACTTCCTTGTAATTTATGCAGTCCTATTTTTTGGTTTTGATATACGTATGTTTGAAAATATTATCAGTTATTCTTAAGTGACACAGACACGTCTATCTCGCTAGAAATCCAGAGGGGAGAGTTATTGAGTAATTAAATAAAACTTGGTCAAAAATGGACTCCTGATTAAATATTGATTTTTCCTCCAAACTGTGTCATGCTATTCTCGACTTTATGTACATCACATTAAGAAACGCGTCGCGCGGGTGAAATCTGATTTTTTCCTGGCTTTAGGCGCACTCTTAAAATAGTTGGTCGGAGAGATAGCTAGAATCCGTATTTTGCATATTGATCTTATTATCGAGATTTGTATGAAAAAGCTGGAAATGGTAACACAGCGGTATTATGGCGTTGCAGCGTAGCAGCGTAGCAGATCTCGTAGCGTCCTGGGCGGGGCGTAGCGGACAGTGAGTAATGGCGCTACGACGGGCCCGGTGACACGCGGCTACAGGGCTGTCAACATGAAAAAAATAAAACAAATAAAAATTGGCAGTCATAGGAACTGCCGATAGTAGTGAAAACTTATAACTCAGAATTTGATAGCTCACTTTGGAAACTACACGGGTGTAACCGGAGGGCGTGACCATGAGCATGGCCCGAGTCCCGAGTTTGCCCAAAGATTAGATAATAAATGAATAAATATTGGTGGACGATTCACACAAAACATCATCTGACCCCAAACTAAGCAAAGCTTGTACTATGGCGGCCAGATAGCTGATATAATACTTATATAGTTTTAAATACATACTTATTAAATATAGAAACACCTACAACAGTACACATATATGAATTCATCACACAAATATTTGCACTTATCCTTCCCGAGCGTGACGCTAAAATTCAATTCACAGCCCACGAAAAATCTGTCTATCGTGCGACAAAAGAAGTGTTCACTTTAAAAAACAACTAAACTAGCAAATGCTTAAGCGTTTTCAGAACGTGTCATGAATAGGTATATCAAACATAGATACATAGTAACACTTTATTGTTCCCAATACAAAAAATAAAATAAAAAACAAAAAGACAGATTCATTAAATCAGTGAAAAATAGTGACCTTATCGCTAAAGGTGATCTCTTCCACTACTCTTTGGGGGTGACAATATCACCCCCAAAGCCGTGTCCTGCACTCATGTTAAATATCAAATATTTAAGATGATTTAGATCTTTAATCTGTAGTTTCTCTGGATACTGTACTCTTTAATAAATAATAAATAAATATTGGTGGACAATTCACACACAACACCATCTGACTCCAAACTAAGCAAAGCTTGTACGACGGCGGATAGCTGATATAATACTTATATAGTTTTAAATGCATTCATAGAAACTCCCAAACACAGTACTGAAACACAGTACAGTCCGCGAGGTATAAGCTGAGCTTTGCATTAGTGTGAGTGATCACATGCATACGCATCTATTACCAAAAGTACAGTCAGACAACAAACTCTTAAACAACAAGCTGACATTAACTATCCAGGATCAATATGGTCATTGCGAAAAGAAGTATCTCTTTTAGGATTCAAATGGTCAAGGACAGAGAATAACAGAAAAATTTTAATGGAAAAGCATGAGATCCGTCACCTACGTATAACTTATTTACTTAAAATTTCCGAATACCGTATTCAGGGCAGGCCTATCGTTTATACCGATTAAACATATATTGACACCACTCACACTTCATCAAAATCATATTCAGATGGCAGCACTTCTGGTTTGAAGAAACACCTTATTAAGAGAACATGGTCACAGCGTCCTGCGTCTGACTGTACTTTTGGTGATCACTCACACTAATGCAAAGCTCAACTTATACCTCGCGGACTGTACCGTTTGTTACATTACACTTTGGCGTTAAAATAACTGTTAGGTACCTATAGGAGTGGTTCTTCCCCAGAGACTTCTACTACTACTGAAAAGTATTTGTTGATGTTTGGTTCCAGTGATCTCTTTACCAAGTCATTCAATATTCACGAAAGTTGGTGTTAATGTGAAATTTGGTTCAACTTGAGAACTATTTCTCAAAGTTTTATTTCAATAAAAAAATTTGAACGGGCCATTAGTCCTACTAGTATTATACATGTCTATGTTTGGATTTTTATTGCGCAATGACGTCGTAATTCGTAATGTATAATTGGATTGGGCTGAAATTTGGAACACAGTTAGATTATAGTCTGGAAGAGCACATAGGCTACTTTTTACCCCTCCCGGGACCTACGTACAAAACCGCGGGGCGCTGCTACTTAGTAATTTATTAGAAGTAAAGTCTTAAAATAGATATTAAGTCAGAATCGAAAACACATAAGTCAGAATCGACACGCGGTTTCCGTGCCAACCCTATTTTTTTTTCTCTGAGGCAGTAAGCAACGCAGCGATTGTATCGCGACGCTGCGAGCGCCCATTTGTCAACCTTAGCCCCCCCCCCCGGCGAGGGGTTACCCCGCTCCCCGCACTTTTCACCAAACTGGTTTGAAACAGCTGAGTTGCCGGTATTCGTCATATTTTAAATTTCGAATGACGTTTCAATTTTGGCAATGACAGATCACAGTAATGTTATCTTTGACATTGGAAAATCATTTTTTCAATCAATTTGACTGGCGTGGCGTAGTTGGTAATAAGTATGCTGGCATATAAGGTCGTGGGTTCAATTCTCACCCAGGACAAATATTTTTGTGATGACATACATATATCTGTTCTTCTCTATGTTTAATTTTTGCTAAACTACTAGTGAAATTCTGCGGTTTCACTCGCGTAGCCACGATCCCGTATTGTATCGGGATAACAATAGTCTACGTGTTTTTCAGATTATCTTTCTATGTAGGCACCAATTCTTTTCAAATTCGCTTCAGTAGGTGTTGCTAGAAAGAGTAAAATATGAACTTACAAATTTTCACATTTCTAGAATTATTAGGATTTATATATCAAATCGCTAAAAGTCTAAAGGTGGTATTGGAAATACTGAAGGTTTCAGCGGACTAAAAACATGTAAAATGCTTGAGCACTGGAAGTGTAGCAATAAAGAGACTTTTGTAACGTCAAACTAACTTAGAGAGACAATATTAAACTTATTTTCGTTGTAATACGGTGGGTAGGATTTAGCGTAAAGGCCGATTTACATCAGACGAGCGAATGCTCATTCTATCAAATTCATTTGGTGTAAACAAACGTAGAGCATTCTTTCGTTGTTTTGTTTGCGTTCGCAAAGATTCTATGGAATATCTAATATGGAAAACGCTAAGAACAATCTTTCGTTTACACTAAAAGATCGAGAAAGAATGCTCTTGTTCCAGCTCTAGCTCTATGCTCGTTCAGTTTAAATCGGCCTTAAGCAGCTCACTAAATGTTCTATCAAAGATAGAGTTCTGTTCATGGAGGTAAAATTATCTTTGTGTTCATGTATAATTTACACGTCAATCAACCAAAAAGCCAAAAGAAAGATCATACAAATACTAACATATATTTTCAAAGTTTAAAGTGGGCTTTTCACAGTTCGATAATAATTGGGCTGACGACTGGATCAAAAATAATACCATTCTGAATTAGTCGATTTGATAGATTGTGGAAAAATATAGAGCACACATTTTAATACTAATATTTCACATTAAATACTAACGGTCCGCCCCGGCTGCGCCTGTGGTACCATAATATATAGTCTATAGCACTCAAGGATATGTACAATGGTGAAATGATTTTTAAATCCGTCCTGCAGTTGCTGACATTGAAAAAATGAAAAAACGTTTATTCAGCCAAATATTGGGTTCACAAATGTTGACCGACAAATAAATAAATATTGGTGGACAATTCACACACAACACAATCTGACCCCAAACTAAGCAAAGCTTGTGTGATGGCGGCCAGATAGCTGATATAATACTTATATAGTTTTAAATACACATTTATTAAACATAGAAACACCCAGATACAGTGCAAACATTTGAATTCATCACACAAATATTTGCACTGGGTGGGAATCGAACCCACGACCCTCGGCTTCGCAGGCAGAGCTACTACCAACTAAGCCACGAGGCCAGTCATGATAGCCATATAATTTCATGATAAGCGCAAAAAACTTCTTCAGCTTATAATATTAGTACAAAAGTGTAGATTAATAATGATCAACAAAGATTTATATATCATCTAACTCCGGCGTAGTCTGTGACGCCACGTCTTTGTAAAAATCGTACAAGGATCTGACGTCAATCGAAACTTCTAAGTACTGTGTCTTCGTTATTGTTTGTTTGTGGAACAAAAGAAAAATAAATGTTTAATATTTTTAATAATCTACTAGGTAAGTGTCAGGTATTGTATATTTATCACTGTTGGAATTCGGGGCTTTTTCTAACATGTAGAGAGTCAAGCAAGGTCAGTCCACTACGCTGGCCCAGTAAGGGGTTAGTGGATTACCCCAAATAAAAAATTGGCAGTCATAGGAACTGCCGATAGAAGTGAAAACTTGCTGTTGCCCTGGTACTGGTACCTAGGGGCAAACGCAACTCTTTTATATTTCTGTTGTCCTGGTATCTGGAGATAAACGCTGGGCTGTTGGAGGTAGGTAATCGAAACTCTTTACTGTTTCTGTTGCCCTGGTACCTACCTGGCCGTTTTTACCGAGTTTACCCGAAGATTTCATATCCGATCCCATTATCATATCCAAGCGTGACGATTGATGAATCCATTTCACAGCCCACGAAAATTCTGTCTATAGCGCGCCTAAAGAAGTTTTCACTTCAAAAATTCTAGAAATATGTCAGTTAGCCCACTCCGCAATATCCAGTGTTAAGGCCAGTGATAGCGAAAAAGGTTGTATCTACCAACTCCACTTGGAGAAATACTTGGAAGGGCTGGCGGAATTCAAACCTTTACATACCAATAAATAAGATTAAATCTCGTCTAAAATCTAGGACTAAATAACCAGAATCAATTAGTTATGATCTAGTAAATCTCTGGTTCTCATTAAGGCTCCGCTGTCCGTTATTTCGTTAATTACAACACCAGGGGCGGAGGGTAGGTCGAGGGGATCGAGAGAGGGGGGGATCATGAGATAAATCGCGAACTTGGATTATTGTGCCGTTCAGGTGTTTTTGATGCCGTACTGATGGCAACACAGAAATGTCACAGAAAGTAATCTGCTACGAAATGTTTGTAGTGAAAACTTATTTTGCGGTGTTGAGCAATACGTGTTAATGTAGCAACGTAGCGTTGGAGCGGTGGCGGAGCAGCGGAGTCAGATTGTTTTTTAGGCAGATGAAAACTTGTAAGTTGACGTCAACGTATATTTGTAGCTATAAACTTGACGTATTGTGTTGTTTAAAAGTTAAATCCTAAGTTATACAGTTTAATTTCTATTTGCAGTCCATATGACTACTATTTTTTTTATAATTACTTACGCTTAGTCCTTGTTGAACTTACTTACTTACTTTAAAAATGGCTATGTAGTTAATTTATACGCTGTCAAAGTAGGAGCGAGAAGTATACCAGCAAAATCTCTCTATAACCTGCTTAAAGACCTTGGCTTGTCCAGAAGAGCAGTAAGTTCTATACTAGAACAAGTATCTAAAGCTGCACTAGTAGGATCATACCGGATTTGGCTGGGCAGGGAGAGAAATACGAGTAGTGAAGGTGAGTGTTGACGTACATCACCAAAAGGGGCCCCTTTTAAACCTACGCCTGAGTCACAAGTCTCGGGGTCTACTCGAGATTTCTCTCTCTGCCACACGATGGACCCGGCACCCGCACGGTGAATCCATGGAATGCTAAGAAGTACGTCTCTCTTTTTACACAAAGCATAGAGCAGTTTTTTCTACAAAAACTGCTTCCTCCTACTGCCAACCCGAATCCTATGTACAGAGTAAAGAACTTTGACTTATTAAAACTCTAACTGAAATATTGACAATGCTAACCCTTAATCATTCTTATAGACATCTTATGACATATAGACGAAAAATTTAGCACAACAAATAATAATTAACGTGTTTCTATTAGTTTTAAGCCTTATAAAACTATTTACGTTAGAGTCATTTTGTTTGTCTGGTAGATAAACTTTACTTTGGTAGATAGTTTAATTCAGGTCAGCAAAGTCATTGGTGGCCATTATTTTCTTTTGTCGATGGTTTTACAGTTGAAATTTTATTGAAGTGAAAACTTCTTTTGGCGCACCTAGACAGATTTTTCGTGGGATATGTATTGAATCTAGCGCCACGCTCGGGTATGGTAAGATATATTTGGGTAAACTCGGGACCATGGCATTGGCCATCTAGAAATGCGTCAGCCAATGGGAAATGCTGAAAGGGCGTGGCCTGGCCATCATGGCATGGCCATCTAGACATGCGTAAGCCAATGGGAAATGATGACGCATTTCTAGATGGCCATGCCATTATGGCCAGGCAACGCTCTCCAGTTACACCTGTGTAGTTTCCAAAGTGAGCTATAAAAATCTGAGTTATAAGTTTTCATTTCTATCGGCACTTCCTATGGCTGCCAATTTTTTTCTTCACTACTTCACTATCGACAATTAAATGGCGATGAACCAGATGACATACCTCTAGATAACACAACTGAATAAAAGCTAGAAATGAAAAGAAGACGAAGAAGAATAAGAGCTTGATCAGCTGCCTATTATTTTATTCACTTATTCTCTTTTTCGTTGTATAAATTAGGACTGAAACAAATTGTTTTGTCAGATATATTGCATGCCTCTAGAAGGTCTAGAAGAAGCGACCAGTTTGCATGAGTCAACTTTTTAAATGTTTTGTATCATCTTTTCTTTCCTGCTAACAGCAATAAGGATTATTGTATTTGTATTTGACCAGCGAGCAACACGGAAGGGAGTAGGCATACACAGCGTTTCCCCTCTGTCAAAGTACAAGTCCGCGTGGACCATGGAGTTTGATAATATACTGTGGCGTGAGGGCGGGGCTAGATTTGTGAATGGTGCTTTATTTTTATGTGTTAGTGAGTTGGTTGTGTGAGTATGATCGGCAATGGATCGGTACAGGTATGTTTTGTATGTATTAGTGCGGCTTTGCGCTAGTGTGCAACTTCCCCTCCCGCAAGAAATGACAGAAAGATTTGAACAATATTTTTTAGCTAAGGCCCTTCCGTGTTGCTCGCTGTATTTGACAGATCTTCTTTTTAAAATCACCTTAATACGCCCTTTTTAGAACCTTTGTACTGGACCGTTTTTGCCGACGCTCCCGGTACTTGTTTGTGTAAAACTTTAATTAACCAATAAACATGCCGAGTGGCGCCCTCTTAAATTAGCCCCCTCTGAAAATTGCCGAGTCCCACCATCGTCATGATGCCCTGGTACTTACTACTGCCCTACTGACTGTTGGCCTGGTAAGAGACCCTTAAACTAATATTAAAATAATGTGTATATGTAAATTTCTCCTAAAAAATAAACTACTTGAAAACTCAGGCTCAGGGAGAATACGGGTGACTCCCGCTCTGGTGCTTTCCTGGAGCAAAGGTTGGCCATTGCCATTCAGCGTGGGAACGCGGCGAGCATAATGGGCACTTTTGCGCCGGGAGCAGTTAGAGGTGGGTTATTCGGAGATTAGTTTTTTAATTATTATTTTAGTTAATATGTAATTTAAGATCTATGCATTTTATAAAATTTAAAATTATTTTTAAATTAAATTTACTGAAAATTGTATTTTCTGCTTGCATTTTCAAATTAAAAGCTTTTCATCGATGTACTCGTATATGAAAGTAAATAGACTACCTTTAAAATAAATTAAATTATATAATTTTATTATATTAGTATATTAATATACATATTTATTATTTTTTAATTTTTAAATATATTAATTTTATTAAATATAATTTATCTCATTAAAATAAAAAATAAAAAAAAATCTATATTCAAAAAAAAAAAATTATAAATTTCTATAAAAAAAATTCTTGAAAACTCGACTAGATTTCATGTTTTAACAGACTTCAAAAAAGGCGGAGGTTCTCAAGTTGTATACAAGTTAGCTCCACCAATTCTAAAACGATTTTGATGATGTTTTTTTTTCACAATTGGTGCAGCTATCGCGTAATGTACGGTATAAAAATGGTAGGTAGTCATAGGATCTGTCGATAGAAAACTTAAAGCGACACGGAATATAAAACGGATAGAAAACTACACGGGTGGAACCGGAGGGCGTGACCATGACCATGGATATGGCTGACGCATTTCTAGATGGTCAATGAGAAATGGTGACGCGTTTCTAGATAGCCAATGGCCATTGTCCCGATATCACTTGAAAATTTCTAACCAACCCCCAGCATGACGCTAGAATTCAATGCACAGCCCACGAAAAATCTGTCTGGGGCGCTAAAAGAAGTGTCTACTTCAAAAAACATCTATAGATATCCTCCTGTTTTGAACTCGATTTAAAATAGGCTAGCTTTCCATCATTTTGCATACGTTTATATGTTATTTAGTGTACTAACTACCCCTTGCCTTTTTCGTATGCACCCTACGTGTGGCCACTGCTTGTTTGGCACTAGAACTTAAGTCTGGACTGACTATAGGATACGTGAGTTATCCGTGAATTAATTTAAAATTATATTACTAAGACTATTTTTATGTATTTTGCCACAGCCTTCATAACTCATCCTCTCAATTCAGTTACATCACTTCTAAATCGAGTACACAGCTCCTTTCTTGTAGCTCTCCGTACAAATTGTAGCAACTTACGGAACGACTACTTATCATTTATTGTTTAGATGTGTTTAACGATCTATCGACATGACTGCGATACGATTGTTGTTTAATACGAATTAATAATATCTTGCTCTAGGTGGGTGATGCTGAGCGATAATTACAAAGCTATAAAATATTACGGGATATGACACTCAAGAGTGTTCATTTCATTACTTGTAATTTATCAACTTTCGAGGTCATTAGCACTAAGACAAACGTCTGCGAGTTTTAGTTGTGTCTATTAGATAACACATTAATTGTGATTTATAAAAGGAAATAAAAAAATAGTTTAGAACGCCAACATTTTTTATCTTTAAAAAAGCAACAAACATTGGATAGGTATAACACTCAGTGGCAAATAACTAATTATTTGTGTTTATCTGAGCCTTAACTGAGTTACATAAGATAATAATTGGGTAAATTTATCAAATATAAATGAAATGTTATTGAAATGAAATTGTTGCAATACTAAATATATTTAGGACGGTAGAAGTCTACGGGATCCCTTGGTTTTCTGCCTAAGATGCCTAAGATGGCGCTTGTGCAAGACACAGTTTCGTGTGATGCATTTCTTGGAAAGGTACATTTCTAGGAACACATCGGTTTTCTTATGGTGTTATTTTACATTATTAAAGCCAGTAGTGATGGAAAACTAGTACCCCTGCATTTAAAAAAACGAGTGAAGTTAGAAGTGAAGAAGCGAAGGCGGGATTCGAACCTACGACTATAAAATCGGTCATCCTCGCCACTTGGTCATCACGGCTCTTAAATACCGAGACAGCCAGGCACTTTCTTAAACTGCAATCTATTCTTTTATATCGCCTCGCATAGCTTCATTCGCGGCCAGGTAAGACAAGTTGGCAGTAAGTATACCTACCTAAGCCAGCTAAGTATAACAAGTATAACATGCGCATACGCATCACGAGCAGAACTCGGCTACGAACAGTAACCGTGTACCGGCTCGGCCGCTAATGAATCATTTCTAAGCAACGGACTTATACAGGGTGCCCTTACTTGCTATTCATTAGAATCTATTAGGGCAGAGTTATTCATTATTTTATCAGAGTATTTTCTCTTATCGCCTTTGTGAAATTTAGCTGAAACCAATTTTTCTTTCTTTGAATGTATTTAACGTCACAAGCGTTGAAAATATCTATACAGATTACACTTGGGTCAAAAGCTGACTTCTTGGCAGCTTTTTGGATCGAAAGTTTTGAGTAAATGTTTAGAATAAGGAATCTAACTTCACTAAAATGAGGATCTAAAGATCCTCGTATTCCTGTATTTAAAACAATATTCTCTCTTTTCTCAACCTCTTAAAATCGGATGGAGTCATATGACTCACAAATTTTTGCGCGCTAGAGATCGGATAAGACATATGACTCACAAATTTTTTTTCTGCTTTCGGACCTTATTTTGTTCAGGCAAAGGTTTATTTTCCCATAACTGTTTTATTCACATAAGACCTATTGGATAGAGCTTCAAAATGAGCCCGATAACGGCATCCACTTGAAACAAATTTCTCGGAATATCGGCAGTATAAACCGGCCGGTCCGGGCGCCATGACACCCGCGCGTGATTTACGACGTAGTTCAGTGAAGTGGTGATTATTTGTGTAAATTAGTGTGTTTGGTGATTATATTTTGGTAAGTGGCTTATTTTAATACATTTTAGGGCCCTTTAGGTATATGTTCTACTTATAATCACTAAAAATTGTGTTTTAGATTTTTGTCACTATACATCGGAATGAGCCATATGGCTTACGAAAATGGCGGCGATTTTTCAATTGTCGTTCCTCACATTTTGCCTAATTGAGTATAGATTATTTTAATTATCGGTTCTACTAGTATTTTAATAAGATTCCTGAATATATTTTCTATCGATCGGTATATAAATATAAGGCCTAAATACCTAAATCGTACCACACGAAATGTTTTAAAAAACCGGTCCGAAACGGCACGCAATTTTTGTTCTGTTAGGTATTTTCAAAGTCGAAAATATCAAAATATAAGTATGAAAGCATATACTTTTTAGTTTCGATTTATAAGGGGTAGATATCACTGTTTATAAAAATCATAACAACCTATACATAAAACAATATACTTTCTTCACAAACACCCACTTTTTCAAAAGTGTAACTTTTTTCGACTTCGGGTGGAAAGAAAAATCTGTGTAAAATTAAGTAAAAATATAATACAGAACAATTATATATCGTTTTGTAGCTTATTTCAATAGCTTTATGATAAAGTAGCTCAAAGCATCCTAGATTGAACTAATCGATCACTAGGTATAAAATAATGCGCATGGTGCGCACGCCGCGCGCAGAAATGCGCGCGGCTCAAACCCTTTCGTTTATTTTTGATTTTTGAGTGTTTAGTACCCCCGATTTGGAAGGGATTTGTTTTTTATACAGTTTATTTCACTATTTGACGTGTAAATTGTACATTTATGAATAAGGTACTCGGACAAACATAATCAAACTACGTTTTTTGAAGTGAAAACTTCTTTAGGCGCGCTATAGACAGAATTTTCGTGGGCTGTGAAATGGATTCATCAATCGTCACGCTCGGATATGATAATGGATCGAATCGGATATGAAATCTTCGGGTAAACTCGGTAAAAACGGCCAGATAGGTACCAGGGCAACAGAAACAGTAAATAGTTTCGATTACCTACCTCCAACAGCCCAGCGTTTATCTCCAGATACCAGGGCAACAGAAATCAAATCAAATTCTGAGTTATAAGTTTTCACTTCTATCGGCAGTTCCTATGACTGCCAATTTTTTTTTTATATAAATAGTGACGAGACGATCAGGACATGTGCCTGATGGTAAGCAACATGCCTGTCACATAACAGCACAGTGACACGCAGCTATTGGAGCATGAAGAATCCAAATCATTACCTAGCACTGCACTGCGCTCTGACGAGCATCATCTCCCAGAGATCTAAGATGTTATATCTCTAAGCCCTGTTATTTCTCTGGAAACATTTCCCTTCAAACCGGAACACAGTAATGTTTGCACATTACTGCTTGGCGGTAGAATAACTGGCAAAGGTGTGGTACTTCCCGAGGTGGACTCTGCCAAGAGTCCTACCACTACAAAAACGTTGAAAACATTACATTTTATGACTGCCATCTCGCCTGATATTAAGCGACGATGCGACCCATGATAAAGCTCGCTAACCTAGAAGAAAGTTATAAAATATCCACTCAGGCAACGCATTCTAAAGTTCAGTCGTAGTTATTATGTGTATTTAATAACTATGTATTTATAATCTTTTAAGTACTATCGGTTCGCCCTGACTTCGCTCGTTCGCCCGTCTACATAATATATATATATATTATATCACTCAGGGATCACGTAGATGTCCAACGGTGAAAACATTTTTTGCAATCGGTCCAGCAGTTTCGTAGAATAAAGCATTTTCAAACAAAAACCTTTTTATAAAATTATAGCACAAGCTTTGCTTAGTTTTAGGCTAGATGGTGTTGTGTGAGAAATGTCATATATTTTTTTAATTACTTGTTACAAAAGTTAAGTCAATATTCTTCTTAAAAAAAAAAACAATCAGTCACGGGCATAAGAACACTCTGTATATGGGAGCCGTGCACCATCTATCATCGACAGCCAATCAGAGCTCCCGGCGCGCGACAACGGCCCCAGCATCGAACCCGCTCCCGGCGGCACCGCGCGACCGCTGCGACGTGCGGGGAACCGAACCTACTATACTACTGATCTTATATACTAGCAATGATTGTGATCCAAAATATACGAGGAAAAGTAAAGATGTTAAACCGCTTTTTAGGGTTCCGTAAAACGTAAAAACGGATAGATAGATATATACATATATATTCTAGATAGATTCGTTATGTCTGTCTGTCTGTATGTCTGTCTGTCCGTCCGTATGTCACAGCCACATTTTGCCGAAACTATGAAAACTACACTGTTGAAACTTGGTGAGTAGATGTATTCTGTGAATCGCATTAAGATTTTGACAAAAAAAAAATTAGGATTGCCCCCCATACTAAGAACCGAAACTCAATTGTTTTTTTCATCAAACCTACACGTGTGAGGTCTTCAAAAATGATGTTGAGGTTTCTAATACAATTTTTGTCTACACATGCAAACTACCAACGAAAATTGGTTTGGACTCGATCTGATGAGTAGTTTTTTTTAGTACGTCATAAATACACTACTATTAAAACTTCGATCAAAGTTACAACGAACTACAAGAACTATGTGTACCTACTATGTAAATTATGTTACTTGTTGCAACGGAACCCTTCATGGGCGAGTCCAACACGCACTTGGCCGCTTTATTTTGTTTAGTATATATTTAAAGATTTTTTTGAGTGACGTGACGAGCACGAAATTTGCCTGATGGTAAGAAACAAGTCTACCTTAATCTTTAGTGCTTCATATAGCAAAAGAATTGGTATTAGCAGCTATTGGAACACGAACAGTCCAATTCATGGCCTAGCACTGCATTGTACTCGACACCCAGAAATGTAAGTAAATTTTTCTCGGTGGCGATAGGCATGTTCCTCACCATCAAACACATACCTTGTCTGTGTCGTCACTCTATCTTCTTATATATAAAATTCTCGTGTCACAGTGTTTGTTACCTTACTCCTCCGAAACGGCTTTACTGATTTTTACCGAATTTTATATGCATATTCAGTAGGTCTGAGAATCAGCTACTAGCTA
The DNA here is from genome assembly GCA_963693475.1 of Ectropis crepuscularia. Taxonomy (NCBI): domain Eukaryota; kingdom Metazoa; phylum Arthropoda; class Insecta; order Lepidoptera; family Geometridae; genus Ectropis; species Ectropis crepuscularia. Next base: position 2,446,752 of record OY856359.1, on the reverse strand, counting down.
TTTTTCATACCCCTAAGTGATAGGGGTTGTTCACCCCAAACATTTTTTTTTAAATTTTTGGTCAAATTTTTTTGTTCTTATTTTTTTATAATGTGGCGTTAAAAAATACATACAACCCTAAATTTTTACCTTTTTATCACCAACCCCTGTTTTTATAGCCATTTTAGTAATTTAATCATTTGACAGTGAACTCCTAAACGACGGGACCGATTTGAATGTTTTTTTTTTGTGTGTGTATTCGAAGATGGTTTAAATTCACAAATAAGCCCGGTAGATCGCGCTGCAGACAGTTTCTAGGTTATGTCCGAGCGAAGCCGGAACGGGCCGCTAGTATTTAAATAAAAGTGTGTTTTACGGATGGTCACAATCTTGGTGTCTTCAAATCGAGAGTGAATCGGTTTCTTCTAGGTAAGCACGCTCCACTACAGACCGTATCGCCGATAACATCAGGCAAGATGGCCGTTCAGTGTTAAGTTAAAATAGTTAAAAAATACATATATCTCTTTATCATATGAATAATAGAGATCAGTTAAATGGTCCCGCTAAGTTCGACAGGTGAGTACTGCGAGCGGCGCCGCGGCAGTGGACTACATTTTTCAGTCGGCCGTGCGGAAACCGAGCTAAATGCCTGCTGTAACGTACCGACAGCAATAACAGAGCGGTTCAGTTACAAAATTAAATTGAAAAAAGGGGGGTTGCTGTTCAGGGATACGGTCGTTTGTACTTGAATGAAGACGTGTACAAACCACATATTAGGTAGAGGTACAAACCACTAAAATGAAAATTGATGTATTGTTAAATTATTTTTAAAACCATTAATTAAAAATATACATGGTGCCTATGCCTACCATAAAATGTTTTCACTTCAAAAAAGTTTCGGTATTTGGCAACTCGTAAAAAGGCATAAATCGTTTATTTGAAACAAACAAACATTTATTTGCCTCACATAAAGAGTCTAGATACGAAGTTTCATGGATTTATCTTCAACAATTGGAAACTTCCATATACCTACATAAATTTATGTATATTGACTTGCATCCCCCATTTCAACCCCAATTTTACCCCCGTACAATTAGAAATTATAAAATATTTATTTGCTTCGTGTCTAGATACAAAGTTTTATAGTTTTATCTTCAACTTCCAAATGAACTTTCATCCCCCCTTTCCACCCCTTCAACCCTTTTTCCGTAATAAAAAGTGGCCTATGTACTTTTTTGGGATCTAGTCTGTATCTATACCAAATTTTATTCAAACAGCTTTAGTGGATTTCATGCTTATATGGAATTTTCATACAAACGTTCATCCCTTGTTTCACCCTCTTAGGGGTTGAATTTCGTTTCGGTTGAATTTCAAAACCCCGTCTTAGCGAGCGCCTACGTGCTAAAAGATACCTCCATGCAAAATTTCAGACTCCTAGCATTTGTAGTTTCTGAGATTTCGTAATGAGTGACCTTTCGCTTTAATATTATAGATAGAAGATAGATAAACGAACTTTATCGTATACCGCATCGATGCTTTACCTCGGTCGACATGACAATCAAGTCTAAGGCCTCATTCGCACGGGAGCTTTTTTAACGTCCACATGGAACGTCGTATTATTGTTCGCACGAGCGCTAAAAAAGCGCCGGTGCATCACTTATAGCGCCGCGAGCTCGTTTGGCGATAGGGCGTGTTTGTTTATGCTAGAAGTAGAAACTCCTTAGATATAGAAGTCAATATATTTTGCTAAAGTAGGTAAGATTTTCAGGTAGTTTCCATTTTCATAATTATATTGCAGAAACACGTACCCATAACCTTATTGGATTAAAGACGGTCAAATGAACTTAAGTCAGTTTATGTTATGTACTGAAAAACATAGCACAATATTTATACTTTATTTTAGGTTATAACTTGTTACTGAGTGAGTAATAATAAACAACAAATAAAACCAACTCAGTACATTTGTCTATTTATTCATTAATTAATATTATAAACGCCCTGTAAACTTTTTAAGTTACTCGATTGTTGACTTATATATTATGCTAATGGTTTTCAGGTCTAGAAATATGAATTATGTTTTAGTAGGGTTTTTCCTGTAATTGATGCGGGTGAAACAGATAGTTGATGATAAAGGTACGAAGAAATGTTGTTGTTGTCGGTACCCGCGAGCCACGACGCGCGGGCACGCTGCGTGTCGCTGCGTCGAGCGTTTTTCACCCGCCTGATGGATCCGCGCGCAGATCTCGCACGCTCGCAGTGTGGTGACGGACGCGCGGTGGCGGGCTAGTTGGCGGTCCGGTCCGCTACACCCAGAATACAGTTAACGGACATTACGGTTCATGTAGACTTTAGTAATAGCGACAATTGTAGTGTTCAAAGACAAACCTAACCCTACTAACACGTTCCCTGTACGACTGAGATGAAAACAAAAATACCCCATTTTTTATTTCTTCATAGAATACTGCTTATTTAATTTATTAAAAATTGGCAGTCATAACAACTGTCGATAGAAGTAAAAACTTATAACTCAGGATTTGATAGCTTTCTTTGGAAACTACGCGGGTGAAACCGGAGAGTGTGGTTTTCGTGGGCTGTGAATTGAATTCTACCGTCACGCTTGGGACTGATAAGAAGTCTTCGGGTAAACTCGGGACCATGACTATTAGCCATCTATGGCCATTAGCTTTCATGTTTTATCCGCCTATTTTCCAAAGTAAGCTATCAAATTCTGAGTTATAAGCGTTATAAGTTTTCACTTCTATCGGCAATTCCTAAGACTGCCATTTTTTTAAATGTTTTTATGTGTATTTACGGACATACGGAACAACATTCTCTCGGCATGTAGGGACATGGCGGGATATACCGGGCTCGACACCACGGACGCATAATTATGGTGTCTTCTACCGACTAAAACCTCCATAGGTTCCTCCAGCCAAGGTTTGTAAGCGGTAGAGTCGCGGGACTCCAGTCCCGCGACTCAATCACAAGCCGTTTACAAAAGTAGCTTAAAAGTGCGCCTAGTGCTAGGAAAAAATCAGATTTCACCCGCGCGAGGCCCTTCTTAATACGATATGCATAAAGTCGAGAATAGCATGACACAGTTTGGAAGGGAAATCAATATTAAATCGGGAGTCAATTTTTGACTAAGTTTTATTTAATTACTTACTCAATAATGAAACATAAATTAAAAAAGTGTTCGGTTACTTTAATAGATCGTAAAATTAGGAATTTTATTAACAAAAAAAAAATTGGTTGCCTGTAAAGTCGGTATACGGGCGAAAGTTTTACGTGACAACGACTTTGAGTGGTTAGCCCGCCTAAGAGCGAGAGAGACAGACATAAAAAGTGAAAGGCACGCGTCCCTCTCACTCGCTCTCATTGTGAGCGCATAACGTGAGCGGAGCGTAACGCAGTTTCTTGAAGTGTCACCCGGCAAACCAATTTATAAGACGTTGTCTCGTCAAAATAAAATTCCTAATTTTACGTTGTTTAATTTTATTGTGGGACCATTGCTGATAAATTCGAGTACTAACCCAATGAAATTAGGCAAAAAAATGGAATAAAAAAACATTAAATTATGTAGTTTGAGGACTATAAAGGATCGATAGAGGGGTGCATTCTGAGCTTATATTCCAATTTGAGGGATTCTGGCATGGTCAGCTCAAGGTCATTTCGATGAAAACGCGTTTAATTCGATATCTCAAGAACTGTTAGTGTTAGGCAAAAAGTTGTGGAGACCTTTTCTCTTCTAAATTAAATTTACTAACTTTTACAACCACAATTTTTCTTTTTTTCGTCAATATTTTTCAAGTTATTGCTTCCGAAAGGCAAAAATTTAACTTTTTTTCCTCCCTTTCGCCATTTCCTCCCCAACCGTTCAATTTTATGAAACTTTACCGATAATCAAAAGTGTATATCTTTTAATAATAAACAACTTTTTCCTTGAACTTTTTTCTGTAATGACAATACCTTCAGAGTTATGTTACTTTACCGAGCGAAATCCGCGCCACTGCGACACCTCCGCGACACTGCAAAAAATCCGCGACACCTCCGGTCTTAGGGCTGAACCCAAAATTCATTGTTGGATTGTGTCGGTGGGTTTCTTCTACACAGGGTTATGTGGGACAACAACGTTACCTACTTCGACATATGCCAGAAATACGTAACATACATAAAAAACACTACGGTACAGACGTGGTAATTGTATTCGATGGCTATCCCAAAGGTATTTCCAACTTTGGCACCAATTCTGCCAAACGGCTGCGCCGATCCCAGCTGAAGCCATGTGCGGATATCATTTTCATCTACAATATGACCGTCACCACAACTCAAGATAAGTTTTTAGGCAACGAGAGCAATAAGACCAGATTCATCTAACTACTGAAAACTTTTCTCATCAAATCAGACATAGAGGTGGAGCAAGCCGTAGAGTCCGGCAAAATTTTCTTAGCCGTACTGATAATCAGACCATCCGCATCCTCTACGGCTCGCTTCACCTCTATGTCTGATTGAGTGTATCTGAATGTATTTCTGGCATATATCGGAGTAGGTGACGTGGTTGTCCCACATAAGCTTGTGTAGAAGAAACCCACCGACACAAACAAACAATGAAATTTGAGTTCAGCCCTAAGTCCGCAGGTGTCGCGGATTTATCGCAGTGTCGCGGAGGTGTCGCAGTGGCGCGGATTTTGCTCGGTAAAGTAACATAACTCTGAAGGTATTGCCATTACTGAAAAAAGTGCAAGGACAAAGTTGTTCATTATTAAAAGATCTACACTTTTGATTATGGGTAAAGTTGCATAAAATTGAACAGTTGGGGAGGAAATGGCAAAAGGGAGGAAAAAAAGTAAAATTTTTGCCTTTCGGAAGCAATAACTTGAAAAATATTGATGAAAGAAAGAAAAGTGGTTACTATAAAAGTTAGTAAATTTAATGTAAAAGAGAAAAGGTCTCCACATTTTTTTGCCTAACACTAACAGTTCTCGAAATATCGAGTTAAACGCGTTTTCATGGAAATGACCTTGAGCTGACCATGCCAGAATCCCTCAAATTGGAATATATGCTCAGAATGCACCCCCCTATCGATCCTTTATAGTCCCCAAACAACATAATTTAATGTTTATTTATTTCCTTAATTGCACTGCATTATACCTACTCGAATTAAAATGGGGTTTTCGGTGCCATTTTAATTTTTTTTCGGTGAAAATACGTGATCTATTTTTAAAATTCTATTCGGTTATTGTGCTTCTTCTTGATTGTACCCACACGGCAATATTTTTTTTGTTATAGTTTTTAGTTTCTTAATATCAGTGAGCGGCGTTGAAAATGTCCTTTTTAGGGTTCCGTAAAACGTAAAAACGGAACCCTTATAGATTCGTCATGTCTGTCTGTCTGTCTGTCTGTCCGTCCGTATGTCACAGCCACTTTTTGCCGAAACTATGAGAACTACACTGTTGAAACTTGGTAAGTATTCTGTGAACCGCATTAAGATTTCAACAGAAAAATTAAAAAAAAAGAAAAATTAGGGTTGCCCCCCATACTGAGAACTGAAACTCAACATTTTTTTTTTCATCAAACCTACACGTGTGGGATGTCTATCGATAGGTCTTTAAAAATGATGTTGAGGTTTCTAAAACCATTTTCATCTACACTGAATAGTTTGCGCGAGAGACACTTCCAAAGTGGTAAAATGTGTGTCCCCCCCCCCCCTCTAACTTCTAAAGTAAGAAAATGAAAAATCTAAAAAAAATATATGATGTACATTACCATGTAAACTACCAACGAAAATTAGTTTGAACTCGATCTGATGAGTAGTTTTTTTTAGTACGTCATATAAATACACTATAATTGAAACTTCGATCAAAGTTACAACGAACTACAAGAACTATGTGTACTATGTATATAATGTTACTTGCTGCAACGGAACCCTTCATGGGCGAGTCCAACTCGCACTTGGCCACTTTATTTCGTTTTCTGGCACTAGGCGTCCCCTTAACTTGCGTTAACATAAATTGTGCCTGTTTCGGCTACGCGTCGAAAATTTCTATACCGATATTTATGACTATTCTACCCAAAACTTAACAAGTTTCTCTACAGCGAAAAGGATAAATAAGATTGTGCTTAAAATTATAGTTTTTTGTCACAAACATTGAAAAAAATTATAACAAATTTATATTCCCAAAAATTTTACAAGCATTCAGCTAACGTAAGACTTGAACAAAGTTGAGAATACAATTTATCTCGTTAATTACACAAATCACAACGGCAACATTTCAAGATGGCGATCGTAACCTCGAAACAATAACAATAATTCCCGCCAAAACGGAAATGGCCGCGAAAAATCGCTAAAACGGGCAAGTCCAGCCAGCAACCATCAGACCAGTTATTTGGTCCATTAAACGTGAAATAGTTGCAGTACCAGGCGCGCAGCGGGGCGGGGAGGTTTAAAATACGATTTATTAGGGCGCCAGCTAAAAGCCGTTTCGACGTTGATTTTTGATGTCCGGTAAGTAGGCACGATCTGTGCGTACGTTGCTTTAGTACTTATACACTTTTTCCCACAAAAGGCACTATTTTTGAAGTTAAAACTTCAATTTTTTTCGAAGGCTGTAAGTAGCTGATCTGTCACGCTGTCAGGTTAAAGGCTCGATTGGAATCGAAGAGTGTGCCCGAGCGAGAACGATATAGTTAGCTGCTCTTCACTGATGTGTCACTGGGCTTAATATTTTGAATTGTATAGAGTTAAAAAATAACACATTTAATTTCTGATTTGTTTCCGATTTATCCTACTAATACATAAAACAAAACTCAGATAATGAAGTTTTCACTTTTGCCGTCATTTGTGTATTAATATGAAACAAATTTAAATAGTTATTAGAAAAATATATCATTGGCATATAATTTACAGAAAGCACCATCAACGCCTCTCGGTTGTACCAGCATAGCTCCCGGTTCCGTTATTTTCATTTCACTGCTCCAACGTGATTGAGAAACAAAGATCTAAATACTAAATAATAAAACCTTTCTTAAAGCCTAGGGGCGCTATTCTAGTTTTTCGAATATTTGCTAGCGTTTATCGTAACGAACAAGAAGGCCTTTAAAAGCCTACTCGTCAACACGCACCCACGCTGTATTTTTAAGGTAGATATAACAGTTAGCCGCAGATGGCCTCTACTACATAAAAGTACCTTATACATTTGCCTGAGTGAGTTTTTCCTGATGGATTACAATTTTTGTGTCTTCAAATTGAGAGTGAATCGGTTTCTTCTAGGTAAGCACACTCTATCGTAGACCATATCAGGCGAGATGGCAGTCAAGTGTAAACCTATAAAAGTTAAAAAAACTGGATCCGATTAACCTAAGCTTACCAACTAAAGTATACTTACACACATACGTAAAGCATGCCTGAGGGTATATTGCCTAAGGAAAACGATGTTGACATAGCTCTTTCTTTTCTTTTCGCTTGAAATTATAGAGACAGCAATAACTAAGCCAGAGCTCACTTAGTGAATCAGTAGTAGGGCTAGAAACATACATAAATCATTCGAAATACTTACCGCACTCGCTTAAAGGCTTATTATACTTGGCTAAATTTAGTCGACTAAATTCAGAAGCCACAAAGTAAGTTAGAAGGAAGCAATCTGTCTTCTGGCTTTAGTATGCTAGCTTGCTTTTCTTCTTCTTCTTCTTCTTGATCGTATCCTCATTACTGAGGGTCGTGACATCGACGTCCTTAACCAAATTCCTCCAGGCACTCATGTGTTGGGCCATTTGTAAGCAAGTTCGGATGTTCGTCCTTGCTGAAGCCTTGATTGTGTTGATAGCTTGCTTTTACACTACTATAAATTCAATAGCGACTAAATTCAGTCGTCTAACTTTGAGCAAGTGTAATGAGGTTTTTAGCGTACTCAACAAGCACTACGTCTCGCTACGCTTTTAACATGTAGAGTTCAAATGGCTAGCATTGTAGTTACTTATATCATCGAATACTTTGTAAAACACAAATACGTAAATATTAATAACTAGCCGCTCTTCACGGTTTCACCCGCGTCTTTCTCGATACTGTTATTTTCCTGAGACAAAAAGTTCCCTATGTGCTATTTCAGAATATTATTTATATTACCTATATATGTACCAAATTTCAACCAGATAGATTCAGGTAATAGTTTTTACGTGAAAAAATAACAAATATCCATCCATTCTCACCAACTTTTGCATTCATAATATTAGTAGGATAATTAATAAAAAACCACAATACCTACCTCTAAAATCCATTAAAACGATGTTCTATTTATTTGTAAGTAAATGTTTGCTAAGACATTAAAATTCCATGCAAAATAGAGTATATATAGTAAAATGTCAATCTGTGCAAGTGATTTGACTCTTTTGCTAAATAAATATAGAATTATAAAATACCAACTACAAGCCAACTATGGGCTTCATCATCTGGATTATCTTGTGCGAAAAAGACTTCAAAGTCTTGAGCATTGCCGAAAAATTGCTAGCCTATCGGTTTTTTATCGGATACACTTCGGAGAGTGTGCGACTGATTTGCGTGATCTGATACCACCTTGTCCTTTTTTCTATCGGAACGGTCGTAGCGAGAAAAAGCGACATCGTTTCATGGTTGATGTTCCAAAGACACGAACGAAGGGATTTGACATAAGAACGTCTTGGCTGTGAAATACGTTGCCTGAGTGGGTTTTCCCCGATGGTGTCTTCAAATCGTGAGTGAATCGGTCTTTTCTAAGTTAACACACTCCATTGTAGACCGCATCGTCGCTTAACACCAGACGAGATGGTGGTCAAGTGTAAAATAAAAAGATGTTAAAAAAAAAGTATTTGTGGATAATTCAGACGTGGTATAAAAATAGTTAAGTAGGTATGTAGTATAGTGTAGTTTTCATTGTAATTTAGTTTTGGTAATCATTAAGGCTTTATCCGTAGAAAAAATTAACTATACTCTGTACACAAATGTACATCGACTATGGCAATTTTTTTATCATTCTCATATTGCAAATTAAAACTATCACATTGTGTTATAATTGGTAATAATTCTAGTACCTATTATAGTATATAGTATATATTGAATACACTAGAATTATTAGCAATTATCAAAATATTTGATACTTAAGTGTAACTCAAACTTCGTTTACAGGTCAAAATCGCTTTATGTACCAAGCAACTCTATGCTCTATGGTTACTTTACCTATCTCGAGACGCAATGTACACTGTACGTCATGCTTTTGCCTCGTCGCCTTCACGTCTCGCCTCTACTTATAAATCACAGCCAACGCCATATCTTTCAATAATCCAATCAGTCTGTATCCCAACTAATGTTATTGTCAAGCCGCCATTATCGGGACTCAAGCAACTATCCGAATGTCCAGGCACGTAACCGCGACAAAGACGACGCTATACAGACTAATCTACGATCGATAGAGACAGACGATCGATGTAAACAATCGGTCATAACAAATCCAATATGGCGTTAATTCAAAATGAGGAAGTATTGTTTCGACTCTGACGCTATGTCAAACGTTTGAAATTGGAATGCATTGTTTTAAATTTTGGTAGTAAAGAACGCAACTCCTCAAAATACAAAGTTTTATTGACACAGCATAATGAACTTTGTTTCTAAGGAGTAAAAGTAAGAAATGGTTTGTGTGATTTGGAAGGTTGTGTTCAAATCTTACGTACCGTCTGTATTCATTAGTCAAGCGAGTCGAAGTGGCGACATCTATCTTCTGTTTCTTATTGACAAGGCCATCACTGGAATTGAAATGAGCTAATAAAGAAATTGCAATCCATATAAGTACACTGTTAGCATTGCTGATGTGATGCGACGTATAATGGATGCTATTTAATTGAATAATCCTTTGCAAGAGCCGCCCCATTTGTGGGCCATGGCTAGTGGACGTTTGGTCTCCATTTATTTTATTGTCGTTTTGTTAAGGTTACATTATTACGTGCAAAGGTAGAGTTTCAAAGGCACATAATAAACGAAGTAACTTCGAAAGATAACCAACTACAGACACAGCGAAGCAAAACCAAACAAATGAGTTTCTGTTCAAGCTCTACCGGTTTGAAGGGTAAAGTTACCAATGAAATTATAGGGCAAAGATATTTTTATGATAGGTTATGAACTCAATATAAGTGGTGATGCCTGCAGAAAAATTAAAACTGACCAAATGCTGCTTGGCAAATGGCACATGTACTTGAAAGATGTGTATTTCTTGGAAAACTCCGGTTTCGTGCAAACAAAGCCGACAAACGACAAGTGACGACAAACTCATACGTCTTGGCATTAACTTGGGAAAATACTCAAACGAGAGATTCGCACCCATATTAAGGAGCCACATCTTTTCGGATGTTCGAGCTGGCATCCCACTCTGGCCTCCGGGTTTTCGGACGTTCTGGCTGCTATGTCAGCACCGCAGCACTCAGCACGGCTTTGTCGGACATTCTACTGACTAGGCCAGCACGGCATTTTTTATTTTATTTTTTAACTTCTATAAGTTTACACTTGACCGCCATCTCGCCTGATGTTAAGGGACGATACGGACTACGATGGAGCGTGTTTACCTAGAAAAAACCGATTCACTCTCGATTTGAAGACACAAAGATTGTAACCAGCAGGAAAAACCCACTCAGGCAACGTATTCCATAGCTTAGACGTTCTTATCACAAAAGTAAAGTCAAATCTCTTCGTTCGTGTCTTTGGAACATCAACCATGAAACGATGTCGCTTTTTCGAGCTACGAGCATTCCGATAGTAAAAAGGACAAGGTGGTATCAGATCATGCAAATCAGCCGCACACTCTCCGAAGTGTATCCGATAAAAAACCGATAGACTAGCAATTTTCCGGCGATGTTCAGGACTGAAGTCTTTTTCGCACAAGAGTGTCGTTGCCTATGAGCCTCTTGGCACGTCTCTCGATCGATTCCAGAGCTTCCAGCTGATACTTAGCCGATCCATCCCAAAGGTGCGAACAGTACTCCATACAGGAGCGAATCTGTGATATAATGTAAGCAACTGTTCAGACTTCGCTTACATACCTTTAAGTACCTTCGCAGCTTTGAAAGGACACCTAGTTTTTTAGCAGCTAGTTTAGCTTTGGATTCGATGTATGAGCCAAAATTGAGCGTCCGTTACGCTCAAAGTAACGCCCAAAAGCTCAAGACGGTCAGAAACCGGCAATGATACACCTCTAAAAGTTGGAGTCAGTTGGAAAGGACTCCATTTAGCGGAGAACAGAGCCTGCGTCTTACTCTTGTTGAACTTGCCCAGATTGGCATCGCCCCATTTAGACACCTTTTGGACTTTAGATACTTTTTGGACGTTCTAAGCACCAAATCACAACGGCTTTTTCGGTTGTTCTAGCGCCGCAGTCGCTTTCCCATCATGATTTTTCCGGTAGTTCTATTCACTACGTCCACACGGCTTTATTTAACGATCTACTGACTAGTCCATCCCAGATTTTCAGATTATTTAGACTTCACCACCACGCTTTTATCGGGCATTCTAGCGACTAGGCTAGCACGGCTTTTTGGATGTTCTCATCACTTTTAGGTTTTTAAATATTTATGTGCTGTTTTGTAACACAGTGGTGAGCTGGTGACAAGATATCATTAATTCTTTGCTCAGTTCCGTTTGAAGATGAAAAGTGGAATAGCTTCATAGCACATTACAATTATGGAGTGCGCGGCCGCTGGAGTCGGAGAGTGTTTCCTTCATTTCGGCATACCCGCGCGCAATCATTGTAGCAATTTTCTGGAGCGCCCGTAACGTGAGAGCGCGGGTTAGGCTCGGAGCTGGAACACAAGTTTGCCGAGGTTGGATGATGGTATGCGTGTTCTGTGGTATAGAGTGCCCAATCTGAAGTGGTAGGACTCTTGGCAGAGTCCGCCTGGGGAAGGGCCACACCTTTTGCCAGTTATTCTACCGCCAAGCAGTAATGTGCAAACATTACTGTGTTCCTGTTTGAAGGGCAATGTTTCCAGAGCAATTACAGGGCTTAGAGATATAACAACTTTGATATCTGGGTGACGAGCGCAGTGTAAGGCAATAATTTGGACTGTTCATGTTCCAATAGCTGCGTGTCACTGTGCTGTTATGTGGCGGGTATGTTGCTTACCATCAGCCACATGTCCTGCTTGTCTCGTCACTCTTTATTTTTAAAAATATCTGACTCCTGAGTCCTGAATGTCCCTCACTTGTACTCTATTAATGAATCCGGAATTCGGTAGACTGCATTTATTGGCGACGGACAAGTGTACAGTACAGAGGCGAGGGAACGACTGGTGCGGCGTATGGATTGGTACAAAACAAAACTGCTGATGCAGTGACCACACACCGCCACACAACTTAACAAGGTTATTCGCTGCACTTGTGTACAGCCTTGTTTCTTACAATAACGCCCTGTGGATTTGCCAGCGTAGTTTCCGTTTCCACATATTTGTCCAGTTCTAGACGATAATATATACAGTCTGTGTTCCAAATTTCAATCCAATCGGTTAAGACGTTCCAAGGCAATGTTTCCAGAGAAATTACACCAGAAAAGGCACAAGGGTCACAAGAGTTACAATTATCTTACATTTCTGAGTGACGAGCACAATGAACTTGGGTTGAATTGAAAAGTTAAGCTGTTTGTTGCTCAATTACGTCGCAACTCCTTAACGAATCAGATCAAAATTTGAAAGAAAATCAAACAAATTATTATTTGAATTTGCACATAAGATACTTTTCATTACGGGCAAACGAGAACTACGCGGGTATAACCGCGGAGTGGCGCTAGTAGATAATGAAAAAAAGTTTTGCACAATTTTGAAATGTCTCAACAACACTTTTAGTCGCAAACTAAGTAAAGCTTGAACCATGCAGCAGCCCACTAAATGTTCCCACTGTTGGGACTCGGGGCTTTCTATCGGAACGAGATACTCGTAGTCGAAGCCATAATCTACCACGCTGCGCTGGCCCAGTTGCGGGTTGGTGAATGACCCATGACCTCGAACGATTCTTGGAACAGGCCGGTTTCCTCACGATGGTTTCCTTCACTGTTTTTTTAAGTTAGCGGTATTACGAACAGGACTTTGAAAAAACAATGAGTACGTGGAGGTTTCGAACCAAGGCATCGGCAGTTGCCGTTCTCCCGACTAGACTAGCTGTAACTTGCTAGACCAGTCGAAACAGGGTACCGGACTGGGTCAAAAATACACCATCTTAATTAGTCCGTCAGCTAAATCATGGAAAAATATTGGACACGTATTTTTTGTTTTTTCATAATATTAAAAATCGTCAAAGATATAGACCATCAAACTTCGAGAGTGGGGGGGTCGCGACGTCACTCGTGAGTGAAAATCGTACTCACAAGTGACGTCACACGAAACTTTGAACCGCTGTATCTTCGTAATTTTTCGTTTGTGAAACAAAAGAAAAAATACGTGTACAATATTTTTTGGCAATCTAACTAACGGGCTACTTAGTTTTTTTGAGGATTGTACCCTACTACACTCGCCGTATCTATTGTAAGTGGGTACGTATAATATGCAGAAATACACAATTTGTATTCATCCCACAAATATTTATTGTCCTGGGTAGTAACCTGGTAACCGAACCCAACCTTACTGCTTCGTAAATAGGCTCACCATGAACTGAGCCATAAAGTCAGCTGTGCATGTTCGTCGCAGCCTCCTCGGCTACAAGCCAGGGGTGTAGCCACCCTCCCCCCGTGACGTCGCCAGCGGCAGCGTGTGAAAATTACATTCCTGGCGCGCCTCGCATATCTATCACCAGCGAATTTAACTTCGCTTGCCGCCCGACAGCCGGCAGGAATGCCGCCCCCAGTTATAATAGTTACACTTGTCTTATAACAATATACCTACCTACTGCCTACTATGTAATAAACCTTCACGTGTGTACTACGAGATTTTTTGGGGATCTATTTACCGTATACAGGGTTATTGGTAAAATTAGCCTGCATCCTTTTATATTCTATTTTATATCTGGCATATTTAATGTTAAGTACATTAAATATGTCAACCTTTGTTCTCCGGTTATGTAACAAAAAATCGTATTGTTTTTTTCCTATACAAAATTAAAAATAAATGTATTTGCCCTGTCCAAAAGCATCGAACTCTTTGTAGGAAGAGCGCACGCACTCTTTGACTGAACGATGAAAAAAGTGCCGATGCGTGTAGAGCTAATGTAACGGTGTTCCATTCCACCGTTCCCTTAAAGTAATCAAAAATAGACTTGCCGTCTTAGGAAACCTTTAAATCGTAAAACGGCTGTAGATGGTAAAACGGAACGGTGTCGCGGACCAATCGGGACGCGACAAATTCAAATCGCCCAATGGCGAGAGACGACGCCGAGGGACATAAAATTATAAAAGAGAAGCTGACTTGAGGCAGAAGCCATTTTACAAATAATTTTTCTAATAACTATAAAAAGTGAAATAAAACTAAATACTGTCCGAAGGCTTAAAAAGCCATAAGTGCAATGTAACCCCATAGGGTAAGTGTTCCAATTTCCAATTTGCATTATGTATCGCTGTTGCATCACTGTTCATATTGCGTGTACAATTGTGTAAAACATATTATGGTGTATGAATTGTGCTACTTTTACTGCTCATCGAATTTGTCTGCCGATGATTTACGGGAGACCCCGCGACAGAACGATGTTCGTTTGGATTCAGCAAATTACATTATGACAATCGAACACGGGGTCAACGGCCGGCGAGTTCGATAAGTCGGAATCAAGGGTCATTGACCTACCTGTGTCTAGAAAAGTGAATGACGGTTGATTTTCTTTCGACCGTTATAAACTTTCCTGCTATTTCTCATACTTATGCTTCTTTATGTAAGTGTGATTTACTCAGTGTACAACCAAAATGTAAAGATAACTGCCTCATCATGATTATCAATCACGAGCGGACCACTTTGGGTCCTGTTCTGCTTCGACGAAGCAAGCCGCGGATGTCGCAGTTATCTTCGTATTGGGGGACGGCATTCTAATGGTCACCTTCGACCAATTCCAGGGTTCCAGCACCGGGTTGAGTCCCTAACGGCCAACTCTTATGGCCGGCTGATATACCAAGGGAACTACAAATCTTGAGGTAGCAGCCCTCCACTCCCTTCGGGTGAAACAGAAGAGCTACCCCGTGTAGGACACAAAGAGCACCATCGCCATGTCCAGCTGCCACCACTGAACCCCCAGAAGGACTGCGACCCGACTCTCCGCGGCTTACACAGGCCAGTGTGCCCCACCTAGATAGCCATATGAATCTCTCGATTTGCAGACGAACCCTTACTACTTGTGGATCTATATCCAGACTAAATTTGGCCATCCAGCCATGGGAACCAAGGTGACATTGGCGCCCAACTACTAAAGTTTGCAATCGAGTCGGTTTTATATTGTTTTTTAAGGTGTGCTATTGATAATTTATGGTGTTGGCTATAATCTTCTAGATCTAAGGCAATTTTTGTGTGTAAAATTACCTTGTGTGTGGATAATTTCAACTACTTACCTATATTCTTTACTATACCCACAACTATTTTTATAAAATTTTTTTTCATAGATTCTTCTGGAAGTTAGTAGTTAATGACCACACATCGGGTACTTCTTATTATAGGGTACTTATATTTTTTCTAGGGTGACCTACCTCACCACTGCTATTGCTGTTAAATCAGTAGTACTTCTGCCTTGTAATATTGCATATTACAGCCTAATACTTCTAGGTACTAGTGAATGTGTGATATATCCTTTAATTTTTTTTAATTTACAGCTTTTTAAGTTGTAAGAACACTTTGGTTCTTTTACAAAAACTTTTTTTAACTACCTGAAGGATGATTTCCCAATCGGATATTTCCACATTAACTTTTAATTATATTAAATTGCTTCTACAATTAACCTTGTGTCATTACTATGACAACCTTACATTTCTATTGTTGTACTCAAATTGGAACACATACCTAAGCTACAAAATGTACTCGTAAACTGAACTACTTTACGAAGTTGAGCTTCGTGGGAGTATAGGTGAACTTAGTAAACCTATAACTCGACTAAATAATACTACCTAAACTAAATAATGCTATCTAAAATTAATAATGCTACTTAAAATTAAATAATGTTATCTGAAACTAATAATGTTACCTAAAACTAAATAATGATATCTAAAACAAATAATACTACCTAAACTAAATAATACTATCTAAAATTCATAATGCTACCTAAAACTTAATAATGTTATCTGAAACTAATAATGTTACCTAAAACTAAATATTGATGACTAAAACTAATAATACTACCTAAAAAAACTAAATAATACTGTCTATACTAAATAAAATAAAGTCTAAACAAATTAATGCTGTCTATTACTAATTAATACTATCTAAACTTGCTGATGCAGTCTAAACTAAATAATGCTGTTCTACTAATTAATACTATCTAAACTTATTGATGCAGTCTCACTAAATAATACTGCTTCAATAATCATTAAATACTGTTTATACTAATTGATGCTGTTCCATCAACCTCTCTAATAATAATATCCAATACTAAATAATCTAAACATAAATAACTCTTTATATGTTCCATCTAAGTTGGGGACAAAACATTATGCTGGAATATTACTCGTAGTACAGGTTCTCTGACACTATTAGGTGTAAGTGAATACCGCTCACTAACGGCGGATTCACATACTAACAACATTCAGTTACAGTCTACATCTGTAACGTGTTGAATGCCCGATGTTAGACCTAGATAGTGTCACCTTCTCTAAAAATCCTATGCTAGTGCTCGGAAAATCGGCGAGTGTGGTGTCGGTCACAGCATGGATTTGCATTTGCCCTGGCAAATGAACTTGTTATGTGCCCGGAAAGTCGGTAAGGGGAGCACCGATCACATTAACAAACTCTTAAAGTGAATACGCTCACTAACGGCGTAATTCACAAACTTTCAACATCCAAGGTCACTCAAACCTCTAAAAGTGTTTGATACCCGATGTTAAACCTAGATAGCATGACTATCTCTAAAATCCTGAGTCTACAACTACAGCTGACCCTAAAGGTCGAAGCCCAGCTAATGATTGTCCTTACAACACTCTACAGATACCAGGAACACAGAAGGTTATACTCTCTAGACAGCCGAAAAGTTCAAGAAACTTTTCTCCGGATTTTCCTTAGGAAAAATCCTGACCTAAAAAGGGGGGTATGTAACGGTGTTCCATTCCACCGTTCCCTTAAAGTAATCAAAAATAGACTTGCCGTCTTAGGAAACCTTTAAATCGTAAAACGGCTGTAGATGGTAAAACGGAACGGTGTCGCGGACCAATCGGGACGCGACAAATTCAAATCGCCCAATGGCGAGAGACGACGCCGAGGGACATAAAATTATAAAAGAGAAGCTGACTTGAGGCAGAAGCCATTTTACAAATAATTTTTCTAATAACTATAAAAAGTGAAATAAAACTAAATACTGTCCGAAGGCTTAAAAAGCCATAAGTGCAATGTAACCCCATAGGGTAAGTGTTCCAATTTCCAATTTGCATTATGTATCGCTGTTGCATCACTGTTCATATTGCGTGTACAATTGTGTAAAACATATGGTGTATGAATTGTGCTACTTTTACTGCTCATCGAATTTGTCTGCCGATGATTTACGGGAGACCCCGCGACAGAACGATGTTCGTTTGGATTCAGCAAATTACATTATGACAATCGAACACGGGGTCAACGGCCGGCGAGTTCGATAAGTCGGAATCAAGGGTCATTGACCTACCTGTGTCTAGAAAAGTGAATGACGGTTGATTTTCTTTCGACCGTTATAAACTTTCCTGCTATTTCTCATACTTATGCTTCTTTATGTAAGTGTGATTTACTCAGTGTACAACCAAAATGTAAAGATAACTGCCTCATCATGATTATCAATCACGAGCGGACCACTTTGGGTCCTGTTCTGCTTCGACGAAGCAAGCCGCGGATGTCGCAGTTATCTTCGTATTGGGGGACGGCATTCTAATGGTCACCTTCGACCAATTCCAGGGTTCCAGCACCGGGTTGAGTCCCTAACGGCCAACTCTTATGGCCGGCTGATATACCAAGGGAACTACAAATCTTGAGGTAGCAGCCCTCCACTCCCTTCGGGTGAAACAGAAGAGCTACCCCGTGTAGGACACAAAGAGCACCATCGCCATGTCCAGCTGCCACCACTGAACCCCCAGAAGGACTGCGACCCGACTCTCCGCGGCTTACACAGGCCAGTGTGTCCCACCAGAATTGCACTATAATCCCCTCGATTTGCAGACGACCCCGACCCTCTCTTTAATTCCAACTTATACTACCCCCAGAACTACCACTACATTTAGACCACCCATCCAGTGGTAACTGTAAACTTATACGATAATAAAATCTAATTAGTTAAACTTGCGGTTTTTATTAACAACTCTTATAATTACTTCTACTCATGTTCACCGGAGCTAGCTTGGATACTCTCTCTATCTTTTAACTCAACCAACTAGCGAGGTGACACTAAACAATGGAAAAAAAATAGGATACGTTTTGAGTTTTAACAAAAGTTGTAGAACATATTGTTTGTTTAAATATACAGAACATGCCATTAAATTGATGCAGACAGATTACCAGTAACCCTGTATTAAAGAATGAATGTCTGTCTGTATGTTCTTTATAGAATCGCCAACTATGCATTTGGTCATATGATGATCTCTGGCATAGTTGTTGTTAATTGTTCATGATCTAAAGAAGGTTTCTGAGTTAGTATGACCAATTTTTGACACGTGGCGTAGCAACACCCGCAGGGTACAGGTAGATTGATAGATAAACTCTTAATTGCTCTAAATTAAAAACAAAACTTAAATGAAAAAGAAAACATAACCTAAAGATTTAGAAACAATTCACGATCTTATCTTACAGGTACTTATTCCAAAACCGGACCGATTCCAAAAACTCTTTCAGCGTTGTTGTTTAGCTTTCAGCAATGTTCGTGATCCCTGACTGCTATAAGCGTGTGCGGTTGCCTGGAAGAGATTGCTCTGAGCAATAAAGCCGCCATTTGTGGTGCTAGTTCGTTAGTGTTTTACTGTAATATTTCTGTTTTTTTGTCACAATAAAGAGTTATCTATCTATCTATCAATCAAAAGCTTCGATTATACCTATGTTTGAATACGGTCTATCCTATAAAAAAGATCGAGTAAAAATATTTGTCAAAAAGAAAATAATATATCTAATTTGAATTTGGTATTTGAATCATTGTACTGCAACGTCATCAAAATAAGATGTTCTACTACATGAATTTTAAACGTGGACGAAAAGAGCCTCATCTTATATATAAAATTCTCGTGTCACAGTGTTTGTTTCCTTACTCCTCCGAAACGGTTTTACTGATTTTAACCAAAATTTATATGTATATTCAGTAGGTCTGAGAATCGGCTACTAGCTATTTTTCATACCTTTATTTATATGGCAAAACAACGTTTGCGGGGTCAGCTAGTTAGTTTATAAGCTAAAACGTAAAAACTTACTTATCAGATTTTTTAAATGTAATTTCTATGAGATTCAATCTTTAAAGAGGTGATAGAGAAACTCCAAAACACATTTTCCGTCTCATTTTTCTCTTTGTACATATTTCTTGTACCTGTGCTTTGATTGTGCATCGGGTTTTACCACAAATATCCCAAACGACCAGATCTGGTCACGACGGTTAGTACGGCGTCACGGTTAGTAATTTACATTCTCTTCGTCGCACCGCAGCGCCCGGGAGGTGACGGACAGGAGAGCAGAAAGCTATTTTTACTGCGCATAAAAATACATTAAGTCAACAAAACAAATACTACACACACTACCATCTAATTTAAAGAATAGGTGCAGCAACATACATGCAGAGTCCAAACCACTGCCTAGCGCTGCACTGCGCTCGACACTCCTAAATATCATCATCAGCTGCAAGACGTCCACTGCTGAACATAGGCCTCCCCCCTAGATTTCCACAACGAACGGTCCTGCGCAACCTGCAACCAGCGGTTTCCAGCGACCTTTGTGAGGTGATCTGTCCATCTAGTGGGTGGCCGTCCAACACTGCGTCTTCTGGTTCGTGGTCGCCACTCCGAACCTTTCTTCCCCATCGGTTGTCAGTTCTGCGAGCGATGTGGCCTGCCCACTTCAGTTTAGCTACTCTTCGAACTATGTCGGCTACTTTCGTTCTTTTGCGAATATCCTCATTACGGATTCTGTCGCGCTAAGAGACTCCGATCATAGCTCTCTCCATAGCTCGCTGTGTGACTTTGAGCTTTGTTATGAGGCCCACAGTTAAGGACCACGTCTCAGTTCCATAAGTCATCACTGGCAACACGCACTGATTGAAGACTTTCGTCTTCAAGCATTGTGGTATTTTGGACTCCAAGATGTGCCGTAGTTTCCCGATAGTTTCGCTGCCCATCCTAGTTGGATCCTTCGCTGGATCTCTTTGTCTCCTAAATATAAGCATAGCAAAAGAGGCCCACTAAATGTTCCCACTGCTGGGACTCGGGGCCTTCTCTCGCAAGAAGATAGTCAGGGCCATGGGCTACGCTGGCCCAGTGCGGTTTGGTTGATGGAATAAATATAAGATGAATTATTAATTGTCATTTAATTTCTATGAAAATGTTGCCCTTCATCCCGGACCACATTACCACTGAAAGTTGTGGTACTTATCCAGGCGGAATCTACACAGAGCTATCACAACACTAGATAAGATCTATTTTCACCAAGCTAGCTTGTTTTTAGTAATCATAGCAGATCTTAGGTTGGTTGCATACCATCACACACATGTTTTGCATCTCGTCATGCTAAAAAAATCTGTCTAGGCGCGCCAAAAGAAGTTTTCACTTCAAAAATTGGCAGTCATAGGAACTGCCGATAGAAGTGAAAACGAATAACTCAAAATATGATAGCTTACTTTGTAAACTACGCGGGGAAACCGGAGGGCGTGGCCTGGACATTATGGCATGGCCGTCTAGAAATATGTCAGCATTTCCCATTGGCTTACGCATTTCTAGATGGCCATGCCATGATGACCGGGCCACACCCTTTCAGCATTTCCCATTGGCTGACGCATTTCTAGTTGGCCAATTGCCATGGTCCCGAGTTTACCCGAAGATTTCTTATCATACACGAGCGTGACGATAGAATTCAGTTCACACCCCACGAAAAATCTGTCTAGGCGCGCCTAAAGAAGTTTTCACTTGAAAAAGTAGATTATGATGTTAGAATACTGTGTAGTTAGTTATAGTTAAGATTATTTTTAATGTGTTGTAATAACGAGACCAATTTGCTCGACTCTTCTCAAATATTATAATATTATCGAAAACTCTGGACTGAATTCCGTAAAATGCATTAGCGTTATAAATAGACACTAAGTACATTACTTAAGTTGAATAGTTCCACCTAAGTTAAGTACTATTTTAGTGCTAGTTATTGTCATATCAAACAGACATTAACTTGATAAATGGCAATTAGTTGTATAAATAACTTTAAGGTTAAGTAACACATAAACGTAACTACAAAAATAATTACCTCTTAGTGATCAATTAATAGGCTCATTAAATTGACGCCTGCAAAGTCGTAACGCAAAGTAAATAAATAAATGGGTTTAGACAACACCATCGTTCGTATTAAGGTTCAAATTAAAATTAAATTATTATTCATTAAATTAAATTGGGCTTCTATAGAAACTGCATAAGCATACGCAACACACTCAAGGAGGTTTTTACCCCACACGTGGTCCCTGGGTGGTGCCAATCAGGTGACAAAAATACCGGTGGTAGGCTTCGGCCGAGGCTGGTGACCACCCACCAGACTAAGTCATGCCGCCAAGCGGCCTAGCCGTGTTCCGGCATGTTGTCTGGTGACGCCATCAGGGGAAAACGGGTCGGAATAGTTGCTGCATAACTGCAAGACCGTATTGTCGCACACCTATACTTTGCATCGGAAAGCTAGTCATGGAGGGTAGCGGGATCCGAGGCACGGTTGCCGCGACCGACCGCAGATAGTTGGGGGCCCAAGTAGTGAGCTAGCCACTTATGAAAGGCTGCCCCGCCATCTAGCGAAAAATCCCGGGATGCGCTATCCTGCCGGTTGGCGACCGGATGACAGGCCAGATAGACATCTCCGGGGGGGCTCGGGCGTCCCCGCAGTCTCCAGACTAGTTTCCCAATGATGTACTAGTGTTGTGTGCTGTGACCGTTGGTCAGCAGTGTGTAGCCTCGTTCCACTTCCGTTTTCCCACCGACATTCACTCTCAAATAACATGAACAGGAAATTTAAAAGAAACAAAGTTATAAAGCGGCTGCACTCCTCGTCACTCAAAGTGCACCTCACGAATATTCGAGGTCTGCACTCCAATATCACCGCAGTCCACCACCATCTAGAGACTGAGCAGCCGTCGCTCATGTTTCTTACGGAAACGCAGATAGGATGTCCGTCGGACGTGGCGTACCTAACTTATCCAGGATACACCCTGGAGCACAAATTTCGGCCCCGTGCTGGTGTGTGCCTGTACGCCCGTGACGACATCTGCTGTCGGCGTCTCCGTAATCTTGAGGACACCAGATTCTCTGTTCTTTGGGTGCTGTTGGACGCAGGCATAGACAAAGTTGTATATGCCTGTGTCTATCGGTCGCACAGTGGGGATCAGGAGACAACAAGGCTCATGGATTATTTAAGTGAGGCAGCGGACGCGGCTCAACAGAAGTACCCTTCAGCCCAATTGGTGTTACTGGGGGATTTCAATGGTCATCATAAGGAATGGCTGTACCCATACCGGGATACCGACCACGCTGGGCAGGAAACGAGAAAGCTAGCTTTATTGTTAGACCTAACCCAGCTGGTCCAAGAGGCCACACGGGTACCAGACGTTGAGTCGCATACTCCTTATTGCTTGGACCTTCTGCTGACAACGGATCCAGACCGATATTCCGTGGCGGTATCTTCGCCTTTAGGCAGCTCCGACCACTGTCTGGTGAAGTCAGTATCCGTTTACCATCCACCCGATACTTGCCCCAGTGGCAACCGGCGGCTGTGGCGATACAAGTCAGCAGATTGGGATGAGATGCGATCTTTCTTTGCGTCTTACCCATGGCAGTCATTGTGCTTCACTTCAGGTGATCCGTCAGCTTGCGCGGATGCTGTGACTGATGTAATACGAATGGCTATGGAATATTTTATTCCATACTCTGACGTTCTATCATCCAGCAAAGCTCGCCCTTGGTTTGGATCTCAATGTTATAGTGCAGAAGCATTTAAACATGAGACCTACCTAGCCTGGGTTGAAGCTCGACAGCGTAAGACGAGAGACGTACACCAGAAGAAAAAGGCGTTTAACAAGGCTGCCAAGGCATGCAAAAAGGCCCTTCAGAGGGCTCGTTTTGACCATATTAGTCGAATAGGGAAAAAACTGGCTTCGTACCCTGCGGGCAGCAAAGCGTTTTGGTCCCTAGCTAAATCGGTCGAATCGAACTTCTGCCGCTCCTCACTGCTTCCAATGCTGAAACCTGATGGGGCGCTGGCTCACACGGCGATGGAGAAGGCAAACTTGTTTGCATCTCAGTTTGCGGAATCTTCACGTCTAGATGCTGGTAGCGCGATACCTCCTGCTCCACCAGGCAGTTCGTCTTTAATGTCGGAAATACACATTCGCCAAATAGAGGTTCGTAAAGCGCTACGCAATCTGGATGTGAATAAAGCCAGTGGCCCGGACGGAATTCCTGCTGTAGTATTGAAGGCTTGTGCGCCTGAGTTGTCTCCTGTACTGACGCGCCTGTTTAGACTCTCTCTCCAGACTGCGCAAGTACCGAAATCATGGAAGGTTGCTAACGTGCAACCTGTGCCCAAAAAGGGTAGTCGTGCTGACCCTGCCAACTACAGGCCCATCTCGGTCACGTCCATACTCTGTAAGACTATGGAACGTGTCTTAAACCGCAGGCTCCTGACGTACCTAGAATCTAACGACCTCCTTAGCGACCGGCAATACGGGTTTCGCCGAAACCGGTCCACTGGGGATATTCTAGCGTACGTCACTCACATCTGGAGTGAGGCCATCGATAAACACGGAGAAGCACTTGCAGTCTCTCTGGATATATCGAAGGCCTTTGACAGGCATGACGGCCTTATAAGCAAACTTTCTGGTTTTGGTTTGTCTCCTGGGTTTGTTGCGTGGATATCGGACTTCTTGAGGGATCGATCCATACGAGTCGTCATTGATGGCTGCTCGTCAGATCAAATGGCTATCAATGCCGGAGTCCCTCAAGGGTCGGTACTCTCTGCAACGCTCTTTCTGCTACATATCAACGATCTGTTGAAGCCCGGTATCTTTGGGTACGCAGACGATAGCACTGTTGTAGAGAGTTACATATCTAGCGCGAGAGCCAGTGGGCAGCAAACCCAGTTACTGAGAGAGACTATGATCGAGCGTTTGAACTTGGCCCTTGAGGCAGTCTCTGAATGGGGCGATACCAATTTGGCCAAGTTTAACGAAGAAAAGACACA
This sequence comes from Ectropis crepuscularia, assembly GCA_963693475.1. NCBI lineage: Eukaryota > Metazoa > Arthropoda > Insecta > Lepidoptera > Geometridae > Ectropis > Ectropis crepuscularia. The sequence goes on along the minus strand of OY856359.1, from coordinate 2,422,236 downwards.
GGCGTGTCTGTTCTCTGCAAAAAGGAGTCCATTTCAACAAACTCCTTCTTTTCGAGGTGTAGCCGTGCCGGTTACCGACCATCTCGACCTTTTGGGTGTTACCTTGTCATCTACGCTCAACTTTGGCTCTTATATCGAGTCCAAAGCTAAATTAGCTGCCAAAAAACTAGGTGTCCTCTCAAAGGTGCGAAGGTATTTCAAGTCTGAACAGTTGCTTACATTATATCAAGCACAGATTCGCTCTTGTATGGAGTACTGTTCGCACCTTTGGGATGGATCGGCTAAGTATCAGCTCGAGGCTTTGGAATCGATCGAGAAACGTGCCAAAAGGCTCATAGGCAATGATACTCTTGTGCGGAAACGACTTCAAAGTCTTGAACATCGCCGCAAAATTGCTAGCTTATCGGTTTTTTATCGGATACATTTCGGAGAGTGCGCGACTGATCTGCATAACTTAATACCACCTTGCCCTTTTTTTTATCGGACTGCTCGTAGCTCGAGAAAGCGTCATCGTTTCATGGTTGATGTTCCAAAGACACGAACAAAGAGGTTTGACTCTACTTTTGTGATAAGAACATCTAGGCTGTGGAATGAGCTACCTGAGTGGATTTTCCCCGATAGTTATAATCTTGGTGTCTTCAAGTCGAGAGTGAATCGGTTTCTTCTAGGTAAGCACGCTTCATCGTAGGCCGCATCGTCGCTTTACATCAGGCGAGATGGCGGTCAAGTGTAAACCTATTATAGTTAAAAAAAAAAAAAAAAAAAAAAAAAAAAAAAGGTACCCCACAAGGAGATACCAGTGTCGAAGAGAATAGGGTACAATCCTCAAAAATACTAAGTAGCCCGTTAGTTAGATTGCCAAAAAATATTGTACACGTATTTTTTCTTTTGTTTCACAAACAAAAATTATAACGAAGATAGAGCCCTTCGAAGTTTGGTGTGACGTCACTTGTGAGTACGATTTTTACTCACGAGTGACGTCGCGACCCCCCACTCTCGAACTTTGATGGTCTATATCTTTGACGATTTTTAATATTATGAAAAAACAAAAAATACGTGTCCAATATTTTTCCATGATCTAGCTGACGGACTAATTAGGATGGTGTATTTTTGACCCAGTCCGGTACCCTATTGGAACTGGTGGGTGGGAACTGCGTAGGTACATCCCATGAGCATCATCAGCGACTCACTATTTGTTCCCACTGCTGAGGCTGATTTTAGTATCACCACGGTATAAAGATATACTACCAGTACTTCATCGCCTTTGATCTTGGGAGTAACGCCGATAATGTCTAGACCCGCGCTTCTACCGCCTAACTAAATCGGCCATCGCTTTGCTAATGCTGTCTCTATCATTTAAAGCGAAAAGAAAAGAGAGAGAAACATCAAAGCTATGACATTTTTCGTTCGGCGGTAGACCCCCCGGGTAGTGTTGTCACAATTGTAATAACGTCGTACCAAAATAAAATTAAAACATACGGAAGATGTCAGCCCTGAGCTGCGCTCCTGCAATACTAACATTGAAATGTAGGCAATGCAGGAGCGCGCTTCCCGCGTCTCACCCCGCACGGCCCGCACGATTGCCCGTCTAGACGGCTTCGTCGAAAGACTGTATGATTTAGTAGACTGTGGTACCACACTGACCGCGCGCGCAACGTCGGCGGCGCTGATGGCCGAGACATATGAACTTCTAGGAAGCGAATTTCTAAGCTTATTTTCGAATGACGCGTAGTTATCAGCGCGCACGGTGGTCGGAGAACTACGCGCTGTGCTATCAGTGCCGACGGTGCGGGTGTGATCAGCATAGTACTAAAATTAGCCTGAGACTCGGGATCTTCTCTCACAGATACAGAGTCAAGACCATAATAGTAGTAGTGGTAGGGCTCTTTGCAGAGATCCGCCTGGGATAGTACCACACCTTTGCTAGTTATTCAACTGCCAAGCAGTACTGTCCAAACATTTCTGTGTTCCGGTTCGAAGGGCAATATTTCCAGAGAAATTACTGGGCTAAGAGATAAAACACCTTAGATCTCTGGGTGACGAGCGCAGTGCGGTGCTAGGTAATGATTTGGACTCTTCATGTTCCAATAGCTGCGTGTCTCTGTGCTGTTATGTGGCAGGCATGTTGCTTACCATCAGGCACATGTCCTGCTCGTCTCATTACTCTTCACTTTAAAAAAAAAATTCACGACGTTAAGTTCCAGTTGGTCGATGACACATTCGTTACAAATGTAATAAATACTTATATTATAAAGATTGACACCTCTGTATGTAATATAATAATTATTACAAGTATCGTACAATGGTAAAAAAGTTTACGCTTTGTTTGCTCTTTTTTGTTTTTAAAATTGACGTGTAAATAACATACCTGTATATTTATGAATAAAGAACTTTGATTTTGTCGGTTTTCTCAGAATGTTCTTCCTCACCGTTGAAACCAGTGACAGTTTTAGGCCTGTACACGCTCAGTGCGCGCTGTATTAGAACCCACGACATCAGGTTTTGATACAGAATTTTTTGGCCACTAGACCACCACGGCTTCTAGGGCAACTGACTTTGGGGAATTGAGATTTAACCACATGGGATCATTGGGATGGATCGGCTAAGTATCAGGTGGAGGCTCTTGAATCGATCGAGAGGCGACCCAAAAAGCTCAGCACTCTCATACGAAGAAGAGGTTAAAGATTGAATTATTTCTTGAAAAAAATTTAGGGGCGATGCCAAAATTTTACTTTTACCACTAAAAAAAATTGCAACTTATCTGTTTTTTACCCGACACAATTCGGAGAGTATGTAACTGATCTGCATGATCTAATACTACCAAACCTTTTTCACTCGGACTTCTCTGAGCTCCAAAAAGAGAATCGTTTCATGGTTGATGTTGCAAGGACTCGAACGAAGATGATGTTTGACTCTACTTTTGTGATAAGAACGTTCTTCATGTTCCAATAGCTGCGTATCACTGTGATGTTATGTGGCAGGCATGTTGCTTACCATCATGCACATGCCCCGTTCGTCTCGTCACTCGTTATTTTAAAAAAAATGTTGGCTATGAAATGTATTGTCAGAGTGGCTTTTTTCCGATAGTTACAATCTTGGTGCCTTCAAATTGAGACTGAATTGGTTTGCTCTAGGTAGGCACGCTCCATCGAAGCCCGCATCGTCGCTTAACATCAGGCGAGATGGCGGTCAAGTGTAAACCTATAAAAATTTTAACAAAACATTCTAGCACGTTCTAGATGGAAGTCGTCACTAGTGCCATTCACGACCCGTAGGCCGCTTTAACGATCGGTGGCCTAACGTAGGTCCTCCTGTATTATTGGCAGTGCTTGGCTGCGTAGGAGCTTCTTCTTATTTATTTAACGTCTTGAAATTACTATTTGCTGAGTCACACCTCTTTCTATTGTGAAACATTGCACTGAATGAATCAAAAGGTTATCTGGAAGAGATCGCTTTTAGCGATAAGATCGCCTTTTGTGTCCATTTTGTTTTTGTTAGCATATGTGTTACTTGTTGTCAACTTTTTTATGGTGCCAATAAAGTGTTTTGTATTGTATTGTATTGTACTCCACGGATTCCTGGGTCCGTGCTTTTTATTAACAATTACAAATTACAAAAAATATTTCAAGAACAGTTAAGATCAATTAAAATTATAGATGAGGATGACATTTTTTTCATTCATATGAAGAACGCGTACACGGCATCAACAGTCAACAGTACATCACGCGTACAACAGTCCAGCTTCCACAAGCAGCAAGCAAGCAGCAAGTGCTGCTTGTGATGTGTGTGCCATTTATCGCTTTCTTTGATTTTACTTCAGGGAAGAAAGTCATCCGACAATCGTCAGCGCCGTAAGAAAGAGCATTTTAGCGAACACGAGTGCTCAAGGAATATGTGTTACAAATTTTAATCCGTTCAGGCGTTCCAGCGTGATTGAGCCACAAACATTTAAACATCCAAACTTTCACACTGATAATATATTAGTGGATTAATTTATGAGTTTGCGTCACTGGGATTCGTAATACCTATATCTGTAGCTACTTGAAGATACCTTTTTACACTCCATTTGAAGACACTAAGATTGTAAACCATCGGGGAAACCCCACTCAGGCAACAACAAAGAACAATAAAAATTTAATGAGAATTAATATATCATCACAAAAATTACCTAGATATATAATATTATGTACATGACAAAAGTAAAACAACCACTTTGATTTAACAGACAAATCGGTAGTTTTACTATGTAGAGCTATATAAAATCTTTAAATATCATAAAAACTTTATTTCTAACAGTAAATAAATTCATTATTACATTAGTAAAGTCATCACTTGAGGAGGAATTATTTCAAATCGATACCAGTACCGACATCTAGTGGGAAGTAGCGAGACTATCTAACAATGCTTAGAACCAAGGAACCAACATTCCAAGTATAGAGTTAATGGGCAGATACTGATACAGGTATTTGTTGTCTGTTTTTAATATTATCTTACTGTAACTGCTTTTTAGCGGGCAGAGCTTTTACTATCCATAGCATAAGCACATAAGCAGCCCACTAAACGTTCCCACTGCTGGGATTCGGAGCATTCTCTCCCAAGGAATGAGTAATGGCCATAATCCACTACGATGAGCCAGCGCGGGATGATGTATTTAGTTACTGTATTTTGAGATGGTTTAGATTATTACAGCTTTTATTAAACGAAACTAAATTACAGCAGGAACTATGTATTCGTAAGTACACTACATGGCTAACTGTTTACACTTAGCACATCGGAATTATCCAAGGACCAATCCTGAGATAATTTAGGTTGTTTTAATATTCATTTGAGCATTTTGCAAGTTCTTTAATTACATAGGTATATAAAAGTTTAGTACATTTTCTTTAGGTCCATTTTTTCGACTTCCGTCTGCTTATGGATAGTAAACATGAGCTTATTTATGTAAATAATTTGTAACGTACACAGTGTAGTATAATTAATTCTCATTGTAATTTAGTTGTGTTAATAAAGGCTCTGCTAGTCTGGAATTAGTCTTCAAAGCATTGTCGTCTAAGTATTTTAAGCATGGCATGGCCATGGTCCCGAATTCACCAGAAGATGGCTTCAGGGAGGTGTCACATTTTTTTTTTTTTAAATAAAGAGTGACGAGACGAGCAGGACATGTGCCTGATGGTAAGCAACATGCCTGCCACATAACAGCACAGTGACACGCAGCTATTGGAACATGAAGAGTCCAAATCATTACCTAGCACTGCACTGCGCTCGTCACCCTGATATCTTAGTTGTCATATCTCTAAGCCCTGTAATTTCTCTGGAAACATTGCCCTTCAAACTGGAACACAGTAATGTTTGCACATTACTGCTTGGCGGTAGAATAACTGGCAAAGGTGTGGTACTTCCCCAGGCGGACTCTGCCAAGAGTCCTACCACTACAAAATAATCGTAGTTACGTTACAAAACTGTGCGATAAGTACATGCATGCTTTTTAATCAGTGGTCCACGTATGTACTGCACCAACCGAGATTCATGCATTGCATTTATAATATTAGTAGGATATAGATAAACAGATAGAACAAATAAAAACAGAAATAAACTAATAAAAATTTAATGTTTTCCATACTTCATAACACAAATGTTTGGTCTATGTGAGAATGGAATCCACTAAAATCGTAAATACTGTATGCTTATAACAAAACGCGTGAGATTACAATCCAACGGAAGAATGGGTTAGATTAGTTTATAATCTAACATCGTTAGATAGACGGGCAATTATTTATTGTTACACAAACAAATTTAGCAACGTTACAGTACCAAAATCACTTACTAATTAGCGTCAGTAATATTACAGTACCAAAATCACTTATTAATTAGCGTCAGTAATAGTATAGTACCAAAATCACTTACTAATTATCGCCAGTAATAATACAGTACCAAAATCACTTACTAATTAACGTCAGTAATATCATAGTCACTAATTATCGTCATAGTCAGTAATTCAAAGTCACTTAAAGAACCTTACTTTTTCAGATATATATGAAATATTTGATGCAAACTTAGCATACAACACATTTATAGATTTATTTAAGTTATTATACAACTTGTGTTTCCCTTATAGAACTGTAACAATCAATGTAACAAGAAATGCAACATGGCTGTCTCGTGGGTTAAAACTATGTAGTAAAAAGAAAAGGTTGTTGTTTAATAATTGTCGAACTAAACCCTATGAAGAAAATAAGGCAAAATATAAAAACTACACCAGATTGTTCAAAAAAATTATCAAACTAACACAAAAAGCTCAAAACAATTACAAAATAAAAATGTCAGACAATAAATCAAAAACTACTTGGCATATTATAAATAGATTGAGAAATAACTTACCTAAAATGTCCATAGATAAAATCCAATGTAATGGTCAACTTTTGACAGACCCAAAACTAATGGCTAATGCATTTAATAACTATTTTGTTGATAAAATTACTCCATTACCTAGTTCTGGTATAAATGTGACACAAAATATTGATAGAACTCAGAACTCAATGTTCATGGCGCCATCTACACCACATGATATTCTCAAAATCATAAATTCCTTAAAAAACACTAATAGTGTTGGATATGATGAGATATGCACAAAAATTATAAAAACTGTTAAAGAGACTATCTGTAGCCCTCTTAGTCATATAATCAATTTATGTATAAGTACTGGCACATTTCCCGAGGCCCTTAAAAAAAGTATAATCATACCTGTATTTAAAAAAGAAAATAGGGAGCACATGGAATATTACCGACCTATTGCCCTTATACCTATAATGTCAAAAATATTTGAAAAATATTTTAACCAGCAATTCATTAAGTATTTTGAAAAATACAACATACTTTGTAATGAGCAAAAAGGTTTTAGAAGAAATAAGACTATAAATATTGCTATATATGATTTTCTTAACAATGTAATGAAAAATGTTGATAATAACAATGCTATATGTACCATTTATTGTGATATGACCCAGGCATTTGACTATGTCAATCATGATATTCTTCTGAGTAAATTTGAAGCCTATGGGGTTAGAGGTAATGTGCTTGACTTAGTAAAATCTTACCTAACAGACAGAAGGCAAGTAACTAAAATTACGAAGATTAATACTAAAACTAAACAGGAGGAAATATTCACCTCTAAAGAAAGAACTGTCAAATTTGGTGTGCCGCAGGGAAGTGTGTGGGGACCGTTTCAATTTATTGTCTACATAAATGATTTTCCTAAAGTAATTGAGCATCCAATGTCACTATTTGCAGATGACAGCACAATAACAATAGCATGTCAAGATAAAGCTAATTATGAGGAAGATATCAATGCCGCACTAAATTCAGCTATCCATTGGTTAAACATTAATAACTTAAAAATTAATTTAAACAAAACCAATTTCATGCAATTTACTCAAACAAAAAATTACTTGAGTAACATAAACATAAATTATCAAAATAAAAAAATTGCAGAAGTCACTACAACAAAATTTTTGGGCCTAACAATAGACATGAAATTGAATTGGAAGGCACATGTTGAGATTCTCTGCAAGAAGCTGGGTAGCTCGGCATATGCTCTGCATAGGCTTGCTCCAGTGGTAAAGAAAGAGGCTCTTCTTACATCTTACCATGGATTGGTGGCATCAGTCTTGAGATATGGGATCATTTTTTGGGGGAATTCAACTGATACAGCCTCAGTTTTCAAAGCACAAAAACGATGCATTCGTGCTATGTTCGGGATGCAAGTTACAGATAGCTGTCGACAAGTATTCATAGACAACCAAATATTAACCCTGCCATGCCTGTACATATTTGAAGTTATGTGTTTTGTAAGGAATAACCCTCATTATTTTCCTCTATTGAGTGACAAAGTAAAACGTAACCGGCGTGATAAGTGTAGACTGCTCATAGACAAACGCAAAAAAAAAGATTATGAGTGACAGCATTTTTTGTATGGCTCCTCTTTTATATAATAAGCTGCCAAATGCCATAAAAGAACTTAACATAACAATGTTCAAAAGTAAACTAAAAAAAATGCTTATACACAAATGCTATTATACTGTAACTGAATTTTTAAATGATAAGGAAATTAATTGGAATACTAATATTTTAGACATTGTTTAACATGAAACTTTTACAATCTTTAAACCTTATTCCATTAATATCTCAATAGATATTACTATTCCATTATGAAATTTGACATTCAACTGACATAAGACCAAATAATGATATATTGTATCATGATGAATTAGTTTGTACTGTATTACATTTTGACATTCTTTGAGTATTTACATGAATACTATAATTAACGACATTTTTGATTTTTTGATTATATACATTTATTGCACTTTATACATTCTTTGACACTCCTCACATGGATGAACTGCAAGATCTACTAATGCAAGACCTTAGACCCTGGATGGACATATTGATCAAACTCAAAAAACACAAGACAATATCCTGATGAAACACAAGACGATGGCGAAATTGTGCTCACCAAACATTTATCTCACACAAATATATATCACAACCAAATAGAAGCCAGAAATTAATCGAAGTTGAAGAATCAGATGACATAAATAAAAACCAGAAATTAATAGAAGATGAGGAAGAAGAAGACTTTAATCAGCTGACTATTATTAAAAATTTTTTTTTTTTTTGTTTTTATTTAAAAATTAAGTAACAAATTGTCTTGCCAGACATATTGCATGCCTCTCGCAGAGGCCAGTTTGTATGGAGCAATTTTTAAAATGTTTTGTATTATCTTATCTTACCTACAAACAGCAATAAAGATTTTTGTATTTGTATTTGTATTTGCATAGTACCAAAATCACTTACTAATTAACGTCACTAATATAACAGTACCAAAATCACTTACTAATTTTATTAGTGTCAGTAATATTACAGTACCAAAATCAATTACTAATTAGCGTCAGTAATATTACAGTACCAAAATCACTTACTAATTAGCGTCAGTAATATCATAGTACCAAAATCACTTACTAATTTTATTAGCGTCAGTAATATTACAGTACCAAAATCACTTACTAATTAGCGTCAGTAATATTACAGTACCAAAATCACTTACTAATTAGCGTCAGTAATATTACAGTACCAAAATCACTTACTAATTAGCGTCAGTAATATTACAGTACCAAAATCACTTACTAATTAGCGTCAGTAATATTACAGTACCGGAATCACTTACTAATTAGCGTCACAAGTAGCGGCATTATTGTTGATAGCAATCTCTTCCAGAAATTCAGCCAGTTGGATTGTAAACCGACGGTTTTCACAATTTCCCAGTGACATACACAAAGGTTGGATAGCTATCGTGACACGAGTATACTCAGATATCTACATATAAACACACTGTCTGTCCGTACGTCCCTCAATGGGCGCATTAGCGTACAATGTAACAATACCGCCTTTCATCTCGCCGACGGATAAAAATGTTCGCTGACGGTATTTGAGTACAGGGACAATCTAAAACGAGAGAAACAATAGATTTTCTAACATACATTAACTGTGGTTAAAAGTAGTTTTCTTGCCATTGATGTGAGATTGATTTAGCATACATTTATGCTGACAATTCATCTTATGCTAATCTAGGTACACTATGTAGATACTTATTTATTGGGTAAACGAGTAACTCGCGTGTAATGGTAGGACTCTTAGCAGAGTCCGCCTGGGGAAGTACCACACCTTTGCCTGTAGTTATTCTACCGCCAAGCAGTAGTGTGCAAACATTACTGTGTTCCGGTTTGAAGGGCAATATTTCCAGAGAAATTACAGGGCTTTGAGATATAACAACTTAGATCTCTGGGTGACGAGCGCAGTGCGGTGCTAGGTAATGATTTGGGCTCTTCACGTTCCAATAGCTGCGTGTCACTGTGCTGTTATGTGGCTGGCATGTTGCTTACCATCAGGCACATGTCCTTCTCGTCTCGTTACTCTTTATTTAAAAAAAAAAAGTGGTCGGATAATAATAATCCGACTCGAGTTTCGGCTGCGTCTGGCGGCCTTTTTTAAGAAGAGGGACCGCGCGCGATGGCTGCCCGTTTAGCACACGGCCAAATTTGTTGGAAGTCAGATCATTACATTTACATCCTTGAGGGTAGTCAGCGGCATTGCGTACATGACTTCGAAAATACAATAATGCGCGTAATGGGATTCTAACCAGGACGTCTACTCTAATTCAACGAAAACGTAATTTCGAAATAAACTCGCGATTTTCCAACTTCGATTCTACTTCGATACGTCGTTTTGTCCGTTTAAATGATCTAAGCCTACTCTAATTAGAGTATGCTTAGAACATTTAAACGTCAAACTATGTTGTATCGAGCGAAACGAAGTAGAACGAGAGCAGGAAAGTCGCGACTTTTTTTCGAAATTTCGTTTTCGTAGAAACAGAGTAGACGTCCAGGGGCCAGGGTCGTCGGATCGGCAGTTGCCGTTCTCCTGAGTAAACCAACCCAGCCGCGGTCCAAGCCTCGAATTTTGGAGGGGGTCACCAGTACTTACACCACCTTCGATTTGGGGGTCATGAGTAGAAATACAATAAATGTAGTAACTAGTAATCTAGACTTTACTATCAGCAAACCCCCACGATTTTACCCGTGTAGTTGCATTTCCAGTTGTTTTCCCGCGTTAGAAAATAGTCTATATACCTACTATTAGATATTTTGAACTTTTATAGGTTTTTAATTAAACTTATACGATTTGGTGGGGGGGGGGGGGGGGGCGGCACAAGACCGGTCATTGTGGAAATCATTGGGGGAGGCCTATGTCCAGTAGTGGACGTCTGCAGGCTGCAGATGATATACCTACCAACTTACATCCAGAACCCTGTAGTTATTGTTAAATTTAAAGAAAGAGTATCAAAACATAGGTACACAAGTACGGACAAACGTTATCTTTTATAATATTCATTGGAAGTAGGAATAGAGTAGGATTTGACAGCTCGGATTTTAGTTGCTTAATCAAAGATCGTAAATATATACATAGGTACTTTTTATTACAGGAACGGGTACTACGCGGGTAAAACCACAGATTCGCTGTGTTTTTTGTATTTTTATAAGTAAAACTTCATTTATAAGAGTAACAATAACATACTTTTTTCGAGAGATTCTTGGAAGTAGCCAGTTTCCCCACTCCGTTTACCTTCACCGTTCAAACCACTGGCTTTAGCGTCACGTAACGTAAAGACACGTAACGTAACGTAACGTAAGTAAACGTTTCGAAACCTACGTAATTATATTAGATACTTAGATTTGCTTCCGAGATGTAGGTAATACCACCGAGTGCGACATTAAACTCAAACTATATTTTTTGTTAAATATACGTATATACGAGACGAGCAAGACATGTGTCTGATGTTAAGCAACCCGCAAATCATTACCTAGCACTCGTCATCCAAAGATATAAGATCTTTTATCTCTATGCCCTGTAATTTCTCTGGAAACATTGCTCTTCGAACCGGAACACAGTGATGTTTGCCCATGACTGTATGGTAGGTACTTGTAGAGTCCTACGACTACAAAATTCATAAATTATAAATACCTGCCTTAAATTACACATTGATGAAACCAATGACTCACAAACCTGGGGCTCTGCCACATCCATTAGTTCAACGCAAACAAACTTAAAAAGCACGCCATTTTAATTACCAAGGCGTCGCGTCGGGTCGACGAACCCAAGACAAAAGCCTGCCACGACCCGTCGAACGCTCGCGATACCTATGTAACTCATTATATCCGATTTAATTTTATATTTCCAAACCTCCATTACGCCTCCATTCACGCTGGCATCAAGACAACGCGTGCTATATTTAAAAATAATAATAAAAAGACACAAAAAAGCGCGCGCTCGAGGTTAGTATTTCAATATTTTTAGTCTGTAGACTCTGTGGTCAGTTCGCTGTCCTTGTCCCTCGCGGTGGTATACATTTCCTTTCCTTTTCTTTCTGTAATAAAACATAATTGGTTTTAAATGTATAGGATTGGCGATGGGGAGAATAATAACCGAAGAAGCAATTTGCCGTCGGCCCAAGGAGCGCACCTCACTTATTACCGTTCCCTTTTCAAAAATTACTCTATGCATATTTATAAGCTATCGTTTTGGTGACCATAGATGAGAGTTTAATTTTTTTGTGGCATAGTGCTAAAAGCTTTTGAGCAAAAAATAATTGGTTTTATTTGCATGAATAAAATTATCTGGCGCTTGGTATTTGAAAGTGTTTCTCGGCAAGTATGCCGTATAGAAAGCCTACTAGATATATCATCATCATCATAAGCCGCAAGACGTCCACTGCTGAACATAGGCCTCCAATCTAGCACCTGCACCTGCAACCAGAGGTTTTCAGCGACCTTTGTGAGGTCATCTGTCCATCTAGTAGGAAGACCAACACCACCGTCCATCACCGCGTCTTTCGGTTCGTGGTCGGCATTCGAGAACCTTGCTTCACCATCGGTTGTCAGTTCTGCGAGCGATGTGGCCTGCCCATTGCCATTTCATTTCAGCTTGCTTACTCTTCTAAATAGAATTCTTAGAAATATAAAAATACCTGAAAATACTAGATACTCGCATACTCGTATTTTCATACTAAATTTCATTTTACAGAAAAAACTTAGTTGGTACTTTTAGTATAAAAATTTCGTACCACTATGTTTGTTTGTACCTACTCCTCCGAAACTGCTTGACCGATTTTGATGACATTTTCATGTGAACATGGTAAGTAATAGAGAAGCATTTTCCATTTTCCTGCCCACTCTGTTCATTTTACAATCGTGATATTTGGAACACAGTAAAACTAAAGTGTTTAGGTCATTTTTAGGTTACTTTTTAAGTTTTTATCGCTAAAAAGAAACTGGAGCGGTAAATACGCGAGTAAGACCGCGGAGCACTGCTAGTTTTACAATAAACATAAACAGGTATACAATAAACAGGTTTACCAAATAAATATCTCAAGTAGGAACAGTATCTAAGTAAAGTCCAAATACTAGCGTAGGTAAGTACCTAGGTAGGTACCTGATAACATCGCTATTCGTGAGAGTGCTAGCCGATACAGATAAATTTAGAACAATGCAGACAGCGGATGTAAAAGAAACCGTATACAGCACACTTTCAAGATTAGGTAGGTATAGGTATTGAACTCAATTCAGGACGTCTTCTACTCTCTAGCTACGAAAACGTAATTTCGAAAAAAAACTCGCGACTTTCCTGCTCTCGTTCTACTTCATCCGATACAACATTGTTTGACGTTTAAATGTTCTAAGCCTATTCTAATTAGAGTAGGCTTCGAACATTTAAACGGACAAAACGACGGATCGAAGTATAATTGGAGTTTAAAAGTCGCGACTTTATTTCGAAATTACTTTTTCGTAGAAAGCGAGTAGACGTCCTGGCGTTCTCTTTCTATTCATACCTACCCTCTGCGGTTGCTCTAGGTTATCAACTCTGACTTATTTGAAACGATGTGGTGACTCTGATATCTTGTTAATTCTGATCTGTGATTAAATTTAAATCTGACCTCTATGAGACTACTGAGAACTTACTAAACGACAATTCGCCATTTAAAGTAGTATTTAGACATCAATGAACATTAAAGAAAGTCAAAGATAAAATCCTCACTCAAAGTCCAGCACGAATTTTGAGAATTCCGAGAGTTTAATTCAGTCAGTTAATATCAAAACACATACCTAAAACGTAGGTTAGATACCAAACTAAATAAAACAAAAAATTGGCAGCCATAGGGACTGCGATAGAAGTGAAAACTTATAATTCAGAATAACGTTTAGTAAACAGCCAACTAAATTTACTAAAATTGGCATCGGTCCGAAGGATTGCAGGGGTTATGACCCCCCCCCCCCCTCCAAAATCCTATACGGTACAATAAAATGGGGCGCTACTAGTAGTCTTTTGTTCTCGATTTATCGTATTTCTACTCGTGACCCCAACCCAAATCTAAGGCTCTGTACTGGTGACCCCCTCCAAAATTCGACGCTGGGACCGCGCCTGTTATAGGGCCTGTCGAAATTAGTGAAAACGCATAACTTAGAATACCTACTTATGATTTAGTAATAGCACTGATGTAGCACAATGCGAACAAATAGCTACAAATAAAATGCGATTACGCGTGTCGGTGCCGCGAACTTACAAGATTTCAGCCATCCAAAAATCGACTAACGCGCACAACACGTTAACTCAAGTGTCAGGTAAATAGGTACTTACGATGTGTTATTCCTGTATAAATAGTTATGTATGTATGTACACGGGCCGCTCAGAATCAGAATGTGCCAGTCGGGTATCAAACCATGACACGTAGGCCATACATAACCAATAGACAGGCAGACAGGCCGAAACACTTTAATAAGCACACCAGAAATAAATTAAAATGTACAAAACATTAAAAACTGAAGCCATAAATGGCGGCCTTATAGCTAATAGCTATTTATTCCAGGCTACCATAGATAGTAACAAAAATTATTATTAGCATGTCCCCTGAGTTACCCCTACCAACGAGTGCTCTATCCGGAAGTAAAGTTTAGATTAAAAAAATTGAAAAAAAAGATGATAAAGATCTGTCAAATGTCTTCACTACTTAGGTAATTAGTAATTAATAATTATATATTACAATACCAACAAACAACAAAACTAATACAAACCTACCAACTTGACTCAAAATAACACATATAATATTAAAAAGCAATTTTAAACTCAAAATTACGAAAAACTTCGCTCTACATTGGCGGCCATTGCAATATTAGTGACAAAAATGGCTACCACACGTGCGTAGATTATGAAGATAGGAGCCTGACGCGTGAGGCGTGGCCGTGCAGACGTGCATTTGTATATTATTTCTGTAAAACCGAGCTGCAATCAGCTGTAATTGTACAGAACATGCCCTGCGGCTTGTGTGCTCAGAAATAAAGATACGCGATAAAATTCAACGATTAAAATAGACTATGTCGTTATTTTTTATACGCACTGAACATACTTACATTTGATTTTGCTTTAGCTTTAACATAATATGTAGATGTACTCTACATTTCAAAGGTCACAAGGTCTAAGGGCTCCCACACAAAATTGCGATGCGATGCGACGCCGCATTGGAGCAATTCGCCATCGCAAAATCCTCCGAAGTTGATCCGGCGTCGCATCGCATCGCAATTTTGTGTGGGAGCCCTAAAGTGCAACCCGGCTAACAATAAGATACTGATTTGTGGATGAAGTGAAAACTTCTTTTGGCGCTCCCCAGACAGAGTTTTCGTGGGGGAATTGAATTCTAGCGTCACGCTCGTGAATGATAAGAAATCTTCGGATAAACTCGGGACCACGAATTAGACAGACAGATAATAATAATATAAAACTTGGGGCAATCTGCCTCGCGCCCGGCCCCCGCTACCAGTGGTGTAGTGCGTCGCATGCGATGGACTCGCCAAATGAACGATAACTGCATGCGCGCCTATTACGGGGCTACAGAAGGAGGAACTAACCTGACCGCATCTGTGCCAGGATGTGACTTTTTTTTTAAAATAAAGAGTGACGAGACGAGCTGGACATTTGCCTGATGGTTAGCAACATGCCTGCCACATAACAGGACAGTGACACGCAGCTATTGGAGCATGAAGAGTCCAAATCATTACCTAGCACCGCACTGCGCTCGTCACCCAGAGATCTTAGTTGTTATATCTCTGTATTTTATCCCTGTAATTTATCTGGAAACATTGCCCTTCAAACCGGAACACAGTAATGTTTGCACATTACTATTTGGCAGTAGAATAACTGGCAAAGGTGTGGTACTTCCCCAGGCGGACTCTGCTAAGAGTCCTACCACTACAAACAGGGCTACAGAAGGAGGAACTAACCTGACCGCGTACTATGCCAGGATGTTACTTTTGTTTCAGGCCCTTGAACCAACCGTCGCCGTATCCGCACAACGACTCTCCGACCAAGTCCGAGGCATTCACCGGTGCAAGCTGCTGGATGACTCTGCACTTGATCGGCTACGCCTGGAGGAGCAGCGTGCTCGCCCAGCTTCTGCCTCGACCCGGATCCGCCCGCCGTGTCGTCGACCCTGACACTGCCTACAGTGCCGATGTCGGTGGCGACACTTGCGCCGCCGGCCGACCCCGATATCGAGGATGAAGGTTTGACGAGTGCTAGCGAGTTATCCGACCAGGTAAAACAGCAAGACGCGATCTTGCAATATAGATTTACACCAAACTCTAGACCGCGGTTACCGCGTTTGCCCACGCATAGACGAAATTTGGCTTTGATGGGAGCCCTGAATACCTTGCTAGCTCCGTTCGTGGGAACTAGCAAAGCTTTGGGAAACATTGTCCTCCAAACCAGAACACCGTGATGATTACACATTACCAACTGCTTCGCGGTAGAATAACTGACAAATGTGTGGTATCGTCCAACTGAGTGCAGTTGAACAGCAGAGCAGAAGTGCACCCTTCTATCATCCTACACTCTCCTGGTGTTTCATTTGACCCATAGATTTTGTTCACGAGCCTGTAGTCTATCTGCACTTAATATCACACCAGTTACTGTCCACTCTGACACTCTCTCGTACGATTGCTTTTTTAACAGCAACGGCAAATTATGGATATTTATTTGTCTTATCGAGTTTCGAAAAAATGAGTCAAATTTATATATAAGTTATGTTTCTCATTATTTTTTTTCGGTAATGTAATTACAATGTTGTCGTAGCAATGCAGCATGCAGCTCTTACAAAAAAATATTCAATAAAGATAATTATTGTCTAGATTATTCTAGCAATGGCAAACTGGATAATTACTTTAATACTAATAGAATTTCGCGCTGGCGCTTCGAAAAGATTCGTTCAAAATCCAAATGTAAGAAATGAATATCAGCTCCGGTGGATTTTGAAACAAAACACCTTGTTGCATTTTACCACTTTAGACAACCATCAGATAAGAGCTAAAGTGAAAGTAAGATTTTATTCCTATAATTATTGCTATTGGAACTGTGTATGAACTTGGCTCTAGTGGGGAGCCCGTAGCCCCCTCATGCCAGTTTTGTGTTAGTTTATTTATTTATGGGTTGTTTTTATTTATTTTATCCGAAAATATTCTAGAAGAAATACCTATTAAAGTAAAAACTAACCACCAACTCTTAAGCAGCACCATTTTTGTGTAGAGATTTATAACAAATTCACAACGTCGAGTTTTTGAACGAAAAGTTTAAATGTCAAAACAAAAATGACATAATCGCTGGAATCAAGAGTTTGCAAGCACAGTGTTTTGATTTTTCTAAAAAATAATTAATGAACTGAATGTGAAAGGGTTGATAGTAAATGAAATAATTAAATTAGAAGCAATGTCGTATACTCTAATGCGGCAGTTGCGCCGCGCAGCGGTGTTGTCTCAGCAAATTCGCTCTGAGACTACCATGAGCATTCTTTCTCAGGAAGACTTTGGATTTCGCCCTCCAGTAGCTCAATGGAGCAAAGTTATAAAAGAAGCTGAAAAGATAGTTGGTTACCCGACCTCTTTCATGAACCTGAGATGGCTTTTGAGTGACGAATTCGCTAATTTAGCCATGCATTTGCGCAAAGTTGTAAGTACGAAAATATTTACTTCCGCATATATTTCCGTCAACAATTATTTTATTTTTACGTCTATCTTTTCTCTATAAGTCTAAATATGCAATTTACCACCATATAGTATTTTTGTATAGCATTCAACTCGTTTGAGCATTCATTGTAATAATTAAAAGTATTATGTAATAAATAGGAAATTAGAGGCCATGTGACATGCTAATAACACAAGGTTATTTAGTTATAGAAAAACATTTCCTCCTTGTAACTAGTTTTTGCTGTTGGCTCCAATGTTATACGATACCGTACACATGACATAACAAAGTAACATTCTCTTTGTAGAGTACTTTTTGTAAATATAAAAAAATCATCTGTATTATCTAAATACATTATTGGTTCCATATTGTTTCAATTATTTCACAAGAAACAATTATTTTGTAAGGTCGTCTTCTGAAGACACTTTGCCATATATAGCATAAAAAGTAAAATATGCTAGAAAAAATACAACAAATATCCCATCATATCTGTTAACTCTCCTATATTAGTTATTATTTTTTATATTAGCTTATATGATAATGCTTCTAAGAATTTCAATTTTACATACATTTATTAAACTTAAGAGATGTTATCATTTTAATCACATGCGCTGATATCACACGGTATCACGAAATGCACATGCACAATCCAAATATTCGCAACAGTTGAGAGGATAAGATTATTTTTTTTATAAAATTACATCAATTACATGATAATAAATTAATCTGCAATGATTATTTTTACTGCTAATTCCAGGTAGACAGCAACCATCCCATTATAAAAACTGTAAAGACCTTACTCTATGATGAACACAACAACCTCCAGCCGTGGGGTCTTGTCATCCTCCTATTATCAAAAGCCGTCACCCCTCACCACCATTCTCTACAAGACAACAAAACCGTAGAAAACCAAAGAATACTTGCCGAGCTCACCGAAATGATACGAACAGGACATTACGTCCACCGAGGCTTACTCAACATACCACCACATGAAAGGAACAGCAACGACATAG
This sequence comes from Ectropis crepuscularia, assembly GCA_963693475.1. NCBI lineage: Eukaryota > Metazoa > Arthropoda > Insecta > Lepidoptera > Geometridae > Ectropis > Ectropis crepuscularia. The sequence continues at coordinate 2,403,604 of OY856359.1, read as the reverse complement.
CCAACAAAATTGCAATACTAATCGGTGATTATTTACTTGTAACTGCCAATGGAATGTTAGCACGGTTGAAAAACCAAGATCTGTCATATTTAGTATCAACGGCATTGAGAGATTTGAGTGAAGGAGAGTTTTTCGGACAGAGAGATGCTCAGAACTTGCCGCTGCCAGGAAAACCGAACAATAACATTGATCAGTATGTTATTAGTAGTGATACATTACCATTAGATGTGGTAAACACTCTAGGGTCGCCAGTAAGAGAATGGACTTTACGAACTATGTATGGTGGGGCATCATTATTTGGCCGGGGATGCCAGGGTTCTGTATTATTAGCCCGTTCAAGTCTTGAGGAACAAGATATTGCTTACAAGTTTGGCTGTCATTTATGCTTAGCCTGGCAAGCTGCAACGGATTACCAGAAAATGACAGCTGACAACAATGAACCGTTTTCATTAGTCAGTGCACCAGTCCTATTCGCACTTAATAAAAATGTGGATTTATACGAAGTTATACAAAATGCAGAAAATGTTACAGACATAGACTTTGAGTATATTAAAAGTGAAGTTTTGAAAACAGATGCAGTGGAAAGAACTAAATTACTGTACGAGGAAAATGCAAACAAAGCAAAAGGCTATATAGATATGTTTGGGGCGAGTCAACCAATTGACACTATAAAACAGTTAATTAAGTCATTATAATGTTTAGGTTATTACAGTATTATTAGTTAATTGTTGGGTTTGTCACATAAATTGCCAATGGATGAAGATTTTCTCCTAATACATTTGTTCAGAATCTGGATTTTGGTGAAGGTCAGTAATTTTAAGATATGTTTTTTTTGTTATGTTAAATTCATTCCTATTTCATTTTGTAAATCTGGATGGCACGTATCTGACCAAAACACTAACCAAACTTCCACACTAGAATAAAATATGAGACATCCTGATAGATGGCAGATGGAGAGAAACCAGTGCACACTATCATCATCATCATCAGCCGCAAGACGTCCACTGCTGAACATAGGCCTCCCCCCTAGATTTTCACAAAGAACGGTCCCGCGCAACCAGCGGTTCCCAGCGACCTTTGTTAGGTCATCTGTCCATCTAGTGGGAGGCCGTCCAACACTGCGTCTTTCGGTTCGAGGTCGCCACTCGAGAACCTTTCTTCCCCATCGGTTGTCAGTTCTGCGAGCGATGTGGCCTGCCCATTGCCACTTCAGCTTGCTTACTCTTTGAGCTATGTCGGCCACTTTCGTTCTTTTTCGAATATCCTCATTACGGATATACACTATAAAACAGCTTATTACAACCATTACATAGTGTTTTTGATAAATTTCCATCATCAATACCACTGATGGTACAACTTCTTACAAATGTGACTACTGACACCAAATATAGTGGGACTAGTACCACTCATAATAATGTGAATTGTCATATTAGTGCAAATTACCATTTGTAATAATTAAAATAATAATTAGTACCATCAATCATCAGTAATACTAGTACCATCACTAGTACTAGTGACATTTTATTTAGTAATAGTGTCACTATGACTTAACTTCATGATACTTAATTTAGAGTCCATATAATTTTTGACAATAGTACTGTAAGTTGTATTAGTGACACTTATTTGCTATTAGTTGTGAGTACCATTTACAAATGTTATGGCAATTGCGCCCTCAAAATAATGCAATTGAAGTTACTTGTGCTATCGATGGAACAATTAACACATTATATGAGTAGTACATCTCTATCATAAGAAAAAGGGATGCAACTAACATTTTTAATTCCAATAGCAGTTTCTGGAAGCAATATTTATATCCAATGACCTCTAGCATAGTCGCTGGAGTTTCCCAAAAAACAAAATATTTTTACCAGAACATATTGAGCAGTATGTGCCATAAAAGTATAATTTTGTAAAGACAACTTGTACTATGTGTGTAACAATTTGTGTGTCTTTAGCAAGAGTCTTTAAAGAATTGAATTGAATTTACTCTTGCTAGGTACAAGTTTTAGTAAAAATAGCAGGCATTTATTATGAAAAATGTAGATTATTGCACCAAATATTTTTGACCTGATTTTTGTCCCTTTTGTTTTTGTAGTTTTTTTAGTAATTAGTTTACTTTACAAAGTATTACAAAAAGTTAATTCTATACCAGGTATGGGTTAACTTAAGTAGCTAAAAAGTGTGCTAAAGTGCTATGAATACAGTTGCCTATCTTTTTTAAGATTTTGGAATAAGATATTTTAAAAAAAAAGTATCTAATTAGGTCCGCGAGGTATAAGCTGAGCTTTGCATTAGTGTGAGTGATCACATGCATACGCATCTATTACCAAAAGTACAGTCAGACAACAAACTCTTAAACAACAAGCTGACATTAACTATCCAGGATCAATATGGTCATTGCGAAAAGAAGTATCTCTTTTAGGATTCAAATGGTCAAGGACAGAGAATAACAGAAAAATTTTAATGGAAAAGCATGAGATCCGTCACCTACGTATAACTTATTTACTTAAAATTTCCGAATACCGTATTCAGGGCAGGCCTATCGTTTATACCAATATACAATTGATACTGCATAATAAACAACGATTTATTGAATATAAAATTGACAACTTATTAAGAGAACATGGTCACAGCGTCCTGCGTCTGACTGTACTTTTGGTGATCACTCACACTAATGCAAAGCTCAGCTTATACCTCGCGGACTGTATAGTGCCACGGACTTATCCGTTTTCAATAACACACTTTTCAATCCTGACGCTAACGCTACATTCTATTGATAAAGTGGTCGTACTATACAATTTTGTCTTTTTTTAAAAGGTTTCATTCAAAAATTCATGAAATAAGTGTAACAATTTTTTTTTCGCCAATGTACAGACGAAACTTTAGTATAACTACATGTTTCTTGTACATAAAATATTAATATATTATGAAATCCTTATGAAGGATCACCCTAATCATGCCCAGTTGAAATAATTGTAATTTTTATACATTAAGTGATATTGTTGTTACCTATAGTTTGTAAGTTGATTTGTAGGTATGGATTAAATATTGTGACGCTAAAACGTTTTTTAATCTGTTTATCATTATACCTACCTACAGAATTTTGTCGCCATATAAAATATGCTATAATTTAGATCGGTACACAGGTGACTTTTGGACTAACAAAAATGTACGTATAAAATTAGGACTAAATGGACAAAATACTTTCGGAATAAATTAATTTTACGTTGTGTCAAATCACCTCTCCGGATCACTGAAAAGAGGAAGTTTAACCCCCGATCATTTCCTCTTGGACCAATATTTTTATACGGCGTTGCGGAATAATGGGTTAGAAGAGGTATTGCAACTGTATGGAACCGATGCCGTAAAGTATCAAATGACCAACATTTCCGGATTATCAATAGTGTTTCTGACTTCGTGGATCACTATTTTTGTACGGCACTACGCGATTTCTCATTATTTTTCATGGATCTATTGGATGGTAAGAATGCCGTACAGAAACAAATGACCAAAATGTACCCACTCTACTTGCACTTTTGAATCTCACCTGCACTCAGTTGGACAGCTTACAAGTGACGGCATAGTGCTGAATCTTATTATTTTGTACCCGTCTATCATCCTACATAGGTCTCCTGCTGGTTCATTTGACCCGTAAATTTTGTTCACGGGCCTGTAGGTAGTCTATAATAAAATCAGTGTATTTAAAATAAAATTACGACCATACTTGTAGAAAAAGCTTACCTACTACAATATACAAGAATTTATGAAAGTTGGTGACATGTATTTATTACTTTCACGTCCATTCCTCTGGAAATGGCTGTCGACGAATTCACGGAGCGTATGGAGTGGCGCACGTGCGACTGACGACGGGAAGAGGCGGCCTTACGGCAGCGTGTTGGAGAGCGGCGATATCGGCGACCTTGTGGTGTTTAGATTGTATAACAAAATGTATCTAGTAGACTAGTAGCGCCATCTGTTGTTATAATGAGTAACAAAAATGTGAGCAGTAGCGCTATCTATGAACTCCTTAATGTTTCTTATTTCTAGAATAATAAAGTCAGTCGTTGTCCATCCGCACTGCCTTTCACTATAGGTTATGGGCAAATCTGGTGAATAAAAGCAAATTTTGGTTAAAATATAGTGCAAAAATGTCGTCAAATCTAATTGCGAGTATTGCAAAGCTTAGAGGCAGAGAAAATTACGAAGACTGGGCGTTTGCCGTGGAGAACTATCTCATATTAGAAGGGATGGAACGGTGCATCACGACCGGCGGCGATCCGAATGATGCGAAAGCAAAAGCGAAGATAGTTTTAACTATAGAACCCAGTTTATTCGTGCATATTAAAAGTGAATCGACAGCAATGGGATTGTGGCAGAAACTAAAAAAGCTATTTGATGATAATGGCTATACGCGGCGCATTGGATTGCTTCGGAACCTCATATCTATTCGTCGAGAAAATTGCGAATCTATGTCTCAATATGTAACTTCGCTGCTAGAAATAAGTCAGCGATTGAACAACACAGGATTCAAGATTAGTGATGAATGGGTTGGCTCCTTGTTGTTGGCAGGATTGCCTGAAAAATTTGAACCCATGATTATGGCGGTGGAGCATTCAGGTATTGAGTTGACAGCGGATGCCATAAAGTCAAAGTTACTTGATATGGAGGAAGGAGGTGAAGCAGGTTCTAGTTCTACACAGAATGCATTCGTGACGAAAGGTTGGCATAACAAAGATAAAAACCTTAAAAGACAAACGACCGCACATAAACAAACGTCATCAAAAAACGTGAAGGCAAATGTCAGATGTTTCAAATGCAAGCAACTTGGACATTTCATGAATAAATGTAATAATATTCCAAATAGCAAGGAATCTAATGCATTCAGTGCAGTGTTTCTTAGCGGTAACTTCAATCAATTAGATTGGTATGTTGATAGCGGTGCTAGTAGCCATCTAACATGTAAAAGTGACTGGTTGTTGAACACAACAAATCAACACCAAGTAAAAGAGATTGTCATCGCTGATAAAACGAAAATTTCTGTTGATAGCTGTGGAGATGTGCAATTGACTACAGTTGTTGGAGATACCGAGCATGAAAACACAGTGATGGGAGCATTATATGTGCCAAACTTGGCTACGAATTTGCTATCTGTCAGCCAGTTAATTAGCAAAGGAAACACAGTGACATTTGATGCGACGCACTGTTATATTTATAACCAAAATAGTAAGCTTGTAGCGACTGCGGATTTGGTAGGAGGAGTTTATAAGTTGAGAATCAAGCAAGGCGATTGTTTGTTGACTTCAGTATCCGTGAACGTGTGGCATAGAAGATTTGGTCATTTAAACAGCAAAGATCTCAATGTGATGAAAGATGGTGCTGTAAATGGAATGTCATACTCGGATAAGGCTCAGGTCAGTAAGACAAACTGCATTGTGTGCTGCGAGGGTAAGCAGGCCAGGTTGCCGTTCAGTCATGAGGGCAACAGAGGCAAGGAACTTCTCGAGGTCGTACACGCAGATGTTTGTGGGCCTATGGAAGCTAGATCTATTGGCGGAAAGAAATATTTTTTGTTATTCGTCGATGACTTCAGTCGAATGGCCTTCGTATATTTCTTAAAGACAAAAGATGAAGTATTCTCACATTTCAAGGTATTCAAAACGTTAGTGGAGAATCAGACAGGCAGGAAGCTGAAAATGTTTAGGACAGATAATGGATCAGAATTCTGCAGTAAGGAATTTGAAACATACTTGGATTCTGCGGGAATTATTCATCAAAAAACTTGTCCATACACACCGGAACAGAACGGTCTCTGCGAAAGGTTTAACCGTACAGTCATAGAGAAAGCGAGATGTTTGTTATTTGATGCAGGATTACCTAAGCGTTTTTGGGCAGAAGCAGTGAACACTGCAGTTTATTTGCGAAATAGGTCAATTGCATCAGGACTCAATAACAAAACGCCTATGGAGATTTGGACCGGAGCTAAGCCAGATGTCAGCCATCTACGTATCTTTGGAAGTAAAACCATGGTACACATACCAAAAGAAAAAAGGTTGAAATTGGACAGAAAAGCGACTCAATGTATTCTTGTTGGCTACTCAAACAATGTCAAAGGCTACCGAGTTTACAATCCCAACAATAACAGTATAACTATTTCTAGAGATATTGTTGTGATTGAGGAGGGGAGTGAACGGAAGCAAGATGTAATACACTTTGACATTAGTGAGAGCAAAGATGACATTTTTCCAGTAAAGGAAGAAAGACCAGTATGTACCCAAGAAGTGGGGGACATGAGGGACGTAAGTACATTAGAAGATCAGGAGCAGAAGAAAACACTGAACTTCAAAAGAGAAAGCATTAGTACTGAAGAAGAGGACTTTGAGGACTCTACAGATATGCTAGAGGCAGAACCTGCGTAGCTTGTGAGAGATCACAATATGTCACAGCCAGGGCTTTCCGTGGAGTTTCCAATAAAAAAGCCTAGTAAGCGTATCCGCAAGCAGCCTGATTGGTACGGTGTTGGTAGAATTTGCGTTGGTCAAACTAATGGAATAAAGTGCAAATGAAATATCGCTAGACGAAGCATTGAATGGACCTGAAAGTGAACTGTGGAAATTAGCGATTAGTTGCTAAGGGTTTCACCCAAAGGCCGGGCATTGATTTTGATGAATGTTTTTCACCTGTTGTCAGGCATTCCACTTTAAGATTGTTGTTTGCTTTATCAGTTCAGCTTCATTTAGATATTTGTCATTTAGATGTTAACACTGCATTTTTGAATGGTTTTTTAAATGAAACTGTGTACATGATGAAACCACCAGGATTTCAGGGTAGTAATGAACATGTAAACAAGGTTTTGCGATTGAAACGTGCGATTTATGGATTGAAACAATCATCAAGGGCTTGGTACGAACGAGTTGATGAATTGTTGTAATCATCGGGTTATTCAAAATCTAAGCTTGAACCTTGTCTATTTACAAAAAAATACAAAGATGTAAAGATATATATTGCCTTGTACGTTGATGATTTTTTTGTGTTTTCAAATAATGAAAAAGAGACTAATCTGTTAAAGGAAAGTTTGTCATCAAAGTTTAAAATCAAAGATTTGGGACCTGTTAAAAATTGTCTAGGCATGAGAATAGATGTAGATAAAGATAATGGTACAATAACTTTAGACCAAGAAAGCTATATTGAGGAACTGTTGTTAAAATTCAATATATCTGATTGTAAGTCTGCAGAGACACCGATTGAACCTAGGCTAAATATAACTAAAAGTGAGAAATGTGACACAAAGTTACCATATCAGAAATTGATTGGTTCACTTATGTATGTAGCTGTGCTCACACGCCCTGATATTGTTTTTTCTGTGAATTTTTTAAGCCAGTTTAATAACTGTTACGATGAGAAGCATTGGGCTTATGCAAAGAGGGTTCTAAAATACTTAAAGAAAACTAAAACTTTTCGTCTCAAGTTTTCAGCTAATGGTAATAGTCAGTTAGAAGCTTTTGTAGATGCAGACTGGGCCAGTAATGTAATAGATCGGAGATCGTATACTGGATATTTCTTTAGGTTGTCAGGTTGTGCAATCTCTTGGGAAACCAAGAAGCAAGCTACTGTAGGATTGTCCAGTACGGAGGCTGAATATATGGGCATTTCGGAGAGTTGTAAAGAAGCAGTATACTTGCGGAATTTGTTATTTGAGTTAACTAATGAAACTTATCCGATACCAATTTTTAATGATAACCAATCAGCCCATAAGTTGTCAGCGAACCCTATTCACCATAAAAGGACTAAACACATAGACGTGCGGTATCATTTTTGTAGGGAGAAAGTTGCTAGTGAAATTGTAAAGATTAAATACTTGCCCACATCAGAGATGCCCGCAGATTTACTGACTAAGGGTTTATGTAAAATAAAACATTATAACTTTTTAGGAATGTTTGGTTTATATGATAAAACATAATAATGTGATATGGTAAATGTATGTATCTATTATTTTGTTAAGTGGGGGTGTTTAGATTGTATAACAAAATGTATCTAGTAGACTAGTAGCGCCATCTGTTGTTATAATGAGTAACAAAAATGTGAGCAGTAGCGCTATCTATGAACTCCTTAATGTTTCTTATTTCTAGAATAATAAAGTCAGTCGTTGTCCATCCGCACTGCCTTTCACTATATGTGGTCGGCGTAGCAGGATAGCGACAGCAGGGCGACCTCACGGTCGACGTAGTCGGAGAGCGGCGGCAAGGCGACCTTATGGTCGGCGTTGTAGAAGAGCGGCGACAAGGCGACCTTATGGTCGGCGTATCAGGAGAGCGGCGGTGGTGCGCGCAATGCACCAGATTGAAGGTTTGAGGTCGGTCGGCAGGCTTACGGGAATAAGGCTTACTGTCGCGACACGACTCCTTGGTAGATTTTGACGAAGCACCGAGAGGTATCGAGAACAGAGGTTCGGCACTCCGGAGACGGTTGGCTTGAAGATAAAGTGGCTCGCAACGCGTCGATGGAATACCAGCGGAACGTTACTACGGAATATCAACACTGGTATCCCACTTCTGACACCACTGTTACGGAGCGGGTCAGGAGTTACTTTTTAAAAAACAATATTTAATTTGCTAAAAAGATATATTCAATAAAAAAATGGTTGTCTGTAAAGTCGGTTTACTGACGATAGAACGTAACAACGTCTTAAGAAATCAGTACGCCGATAGCGCGAGTAGTGATACCGCTCGACTCGGCGGGTGGCGCCCTCAGCGCTGAGCTTCGTCCGCATGGCACGGAAGACGAACTAACGGTAACGGCGGAACGTTACAGTTTTGCGGGCGTGCAGCCGGCTTCATCGAATTATAAGACGTTATCACGTCAAAAAACGTTTACACTCGTACAGTGTAAAATCGTGAGGTCCAAACCGATCTGCCTATGCGCGTGAGAAATGGCATAACAACAGCATCGGTTTCCTATTGCATTGACGTCAATGCAATGGGAAACTCAGCGGTTTTCAGATGCATGTTTAGCTACGCATTTCTCGATATAACAGCACGCTTCCGACTGGTAGTGGGCTTGAACATCTTGCCATGCAGTTTTTGTTAATATTCAAAAAACCGCCTCCCTGTTTTCCATATAATATATTAATATGTACAATTGTACATGGTAAAAACGGGACCATATTACTGAGACTTCGCTGTTCGACCGTTCGTGCGTCCGTCTGTCACCAGACGACAACGGTGAATGACGGTGAATCAAGAACGGTGATAGCTAGACAGTTGTAATTTTTAAAGATGATGTATTTACAGTGGCGTAGCTACCAAGGGGCTAGGCGGGGCAGTGCCCCGGGGCCCTCAAGCTCAGGGGGCCCTCGAACCCTTACCAGAAATTTCGATCGAAATGAACTTTTGGAAATTTCTCGCATTTTCAAAATAAATATGACAGGTTGTAAGTTTGTAACCCCACTTTTATCGAGAAATTTACAAATTCAAAAGTTATGCCTAGGGAAATCCCCGAAATTCTTTCTGTAGGTTGGCACGTTGGCAGTGTTGTCAATTTGACGGATAGTGATAATATGTGCGTTTTATTATTCATCGATGTGCGTTTTATTATGAATTCGAGTTAAGATTTTTTTCGAGAACGGTTATAAAAATAATTTGGAAATAAATGAAATGCCGTGAAGCGGGAAAATTTGAAAGGACGTAAATATTTACGTGAAGCGTTCCAAACTTACGTAAATAGGAACGGATAGGATGGGAAAGATAAGGAAAGGGCAAGGTACATCTCAACGTGAGTTTATAGACAAAGAGAGAAAAATTCAAAAAGATAAAATTAAGATGATACACGTTTTATTGGTATGAGTGCTGTCTGACATACCTATATTCGATTTTATAACACCAACATTTTTATTACATGTTGATGAAGCAACTTTATTACAAAAGTGTGACGAATTCCAAAGAAAATATTCAGATAGTCACTAGTTTTTCACTTCAATTTATTGATATTTACTACCTAATTTTACCTCAACTAACTCAAGCATGGACTGTTCAGCAATTATGTAAGGAAATAATGAACAAATATGGAGTGCTAGAATGCGACCTAACGGAAGTATTTACAGCAATGTTATTATTCTTTACAATTCCTGTCACTACTGCAGCAGGTAAAAGGTAATTTAGCAAATTAAATATAATAAAAAAAAAATTAAGAAATCATATGGGCCAAACTCGACTCTGACATTCATCGCCAATAGCAATTGAAAACAAAACCGCATCAATCCTGGATTTAAGCGAAGTCATTGATACTTTTGCGAAAACTAAAGCTAGGAAAAAAATGTAAATATAATTAAATAATAATAATAAAATAAAAAGTTTATGCATAAAAGAGGTACACTTTAACTTACGTGAATAGTGTATAAAAACATTGGCACAAGTTAATACTGGAGTAAACTTACTCCCTAATAAAAGGGCAAAGCCCTGTAGACTTAGGATGAGTAGTATGCTCCACCCTTACGATTGATACTTAGTTTTATAATTATATATATATAATTTCGATTTTCGCCTAAATAAACACATTGAATGGACATAGAAGTAAAAACTAATAGAACAAAAAAAAGTGTGTATGATATCAGTACGCGAGATGCGCGTATGAGAGAGAGTGAGTGACTGTGAGTGTTTCTGTGTGAGGGTGTGTGAGAGTGTGTGTGCATGTGTGAGTGAGCGCGCCGAAATGAATTTGTGTGTATTTAGTTGAATTAAATATTAATAGGTTTATTATTTGTATAGTTTTATTTACCTATTTTAATAAGTCACAATCTCTAGTAACGCTTCAGTCTCTTCATATTTTTTTTCCTTTTAGCCAAACAAGTAATTTACGTTTGCATTCATACCTATTTATATCCTTAATATCTATTGTTTTACTGGCTACATTATAAAGATAGGGACCCAAATATTGTAAAAAATGTTTACTATAGCTAGTTTTAAGTCTAGGCAATTTGTAGACATCATCTTGTCTCCTCTTTGTACGTTGAGGATTTTCCTTAAGCTCCAGCGTCCTACTTGTCGGAACTACCTCATGTTGTTTAAGTATCGCTGCCAGCACAAAGAGTTGTCTTACTGTGAGTACATCACATGTGTCAAATAATTTTGATGTAGGGAATCGAATAGGTATAAAGATGCTAACCTTAAGTAATGCTCTCTGCGTCACTTCAAGCGTTTCCATCCTAGACTTATGAGCACCACCCCATGATGAGATGCAATAAGAGAGCAAACTCTCACAAAGAGCTTGATAAACACGTTTCATCAGTTGTGGCTGTAGTACGTGTCTAATATTTTTGAAAACATACATTAACTTTCTCACTCTGCCTGCAATATGACTAATGTGAGGACCAAATTTGTAATTTCGATCAATGAGAACTCATAAATATTTAAGCTGTTTACATCTTTCCAGAGCATGACAAGAACATTGCTCTGTTACTGAGAAACCTGATGCATGTGGAATTAAATTACCATCAGGTGGTTGATTAGAATCTAATATTGAAAATGTTATGTACTTGGTTTTATCACTATTTAATGTTAAAATATTAGCCTTTAACCAATCGCAGACACTGTTTAGACCGATTTGAGCAGTCTGAAATGTGTCATCCCAACATTGACCTTGAAAGAGAAGAAATGTGTCGTCCGCGCAGGATAGCACTCGGCAATTGACTTGTAGATTACGTAAAGTATTAACATAAATCAAAAATAATGTCGGACCGAGTATACTACCCTGCGGGACTCCAAATGTCACTGATTTGATAAACGAATCAGTTCACATAGCAGCGGGGCCCTATTTTTTAAATTGCCCCAGGGCCCTTGGTTACCTAGCTACGCCACTGTGTATTTATATTGCTGCTACAATAAAAAATATAAAATACTACATTACTTAGATTTATTCTAAATATCAGATCGTGTTTCGTACCTGAGCTGCCATCTGTACTTAATTTGGAAAAACATTCTATTGACACACCGCGCTCAACTGCTTTGATTGTTTGATTCTCCAATATGTAATCTGTATCTGTAACATTTAGTAAATAGTTACATCCTACTAATATTATAAATGTCAATGTTTGGATGTTTGTTGCTCAATCACGTCCCAACGTTTGAACGGATCGGGCTGAAACTTGGAACACAAATAGATTATAGTCTAGATTATAGTCTAGATTTTTATCCCGGAAAAACAACGGGAATTATAAATTATAAAGAGGAAAGATTTGTATTTTTGTATGTAGGTATGTAATAAACTCAAAAACTACTGAACCGATTTCAAAAATTCTTTTGCCAAGAGAAAGTTACATTATCACTGACTAACATAGGCTATTTTTATTACAAGAAAAAAATTTGTGATACTTGGAATTTTTTACTAAAACCAACGCAAGGTATAAAAAAACCAGCCATAAAATGGCTTTCATCGCATACGCTGCGGAAAGTACCAATGATAGAACCAAACAATGTTCCACAATATTAAAGAACGTATTTAAATCTACAAAAAATCTCGCGAGAGCATATTATGTTTAGCTACAGTATTTTTGACGTCGCTACAACTGCTTTTTTACATTTTAAAGAAGATAAAAATGCCGATCAACTTAAGTTACAAATTCGCACGAAATTCAAAAAGTTTATGCTCCGAATTTACCATCTTCAGTATTACCTAGAGAGACATAATTACATTCAAAAAATAGCCCAATCTTTCTTGTTGACGTTTCCTTGTTTTAATTTTATTAATAATAATTGCATTGATCTTAGGGATCAATCTCCCATGACCATTTCGCCGAAAAGTCGCTGGCGTGTCAATTTCACACTCCTAAATCTACATGTAATACTCAAAATTCATACTTAAAAAAATATCGGGAAAATCAGACAAATACTTTATTAATTCATTCATTGTACAGATATCTGAATTTTGCTCCCATTTATCAGTAAAAAAATAAAATCGTGAGCCAATTTTAAGTTTTATATTGCATTTTTAGCGTTGTCTCTGTGTAAAATACACAATAATTACAAAATAAAAATTAGACACGGTCATACTTTGGTCTTTGTAGAATCTAATTCTCTAGTTATTTTTCAAATGACAGTTCTCAATTTTTCAAAAACAAAAAAAATTAGCAGCAGTCGAAATTAGAATAAATTACGCTACGCAAAGTCAGTATGCCGGTTACATTCTCTTTGTATTTGTATGCCGGCAGCGGCTTTGGAGGACGGATGTGCGGTTGGTTTGGGCGGGAACAGGTTACGTAATATTTCGAGCGTTTATGACATAACTAGAAACATTACAGTGCGACCACAAAATTTTAAGTCGTTTGGCGTTTTGTGAATCGATGGATGGATCGAAACGTTTCAATCTGATCTTTCGGATCGGACCGTTACATTTAATCTTATTTCCTTGTTGAAGAAGAAGCAGGATCTTATCTTTTTTTTTTAAAGTCAAGAGTTACGAGACGAGCTGGTCATGTGCCTAATGGTAAGCAACATACCTGCCTCATAACAGCACAGTGACACGCAGCTATTGGAACATGAAGAGTTCAAATCGTTACCCAGCACTACACTGCGCTCGTCACCCAAAGATCTAAAATGTTATATCTCTATGCCCTGCTATTGCATAAACAACCCAGTGAATGTTCCCACTGCTGGGACTCGGGGTCTTCTCTCTCAAGGACAGTCAAGGCCATAATACACCACGCTGGTCCAGTAACCCGCACTGGGCCAGCGCGCGGTTGGCGGATGACACATGTCCTCGAAATATTCAAGGTGCATGTCGGTTTCTTCACGATGTTTTCCGTTACCGTTTTAAGTTTGCGGCATTACGCACATGACTTCGAAAAGCACTAACCAAAATACGTATTACTCTTTGCTAAATTTAGTCGACTAAACTTGGTCGCTACTGGATTTAGTGAAATGTTAACATGATAACATTCAGTATACTTGTATACTACACCAAATTTTAAATCCAAGATGGCCGCCACCACAAAATAGCGAATATTTCTATTAAGTACTAACTCAGTATGGATATCAAATGAAAGGGATTGACTAGTATAGTATTCATCATCATCATCATCATCAGCCGTAAGACGTCCACTGCTGGACATAGGCCTCCCCCCTAGATTTCCACAACGAACGGTCCTGCGCAACCTGCAACCAGCGGTTTCCAGCGACCTTCGTGAGGTCATCTGTCCATCTAGTGGGAGGCCGTCCAACACTGCGTCCTCCGGTTCGTGGTCGCCACTCGAGAACCTTTCTTCCCCATCGGTTGTCAGTTCTGCGAGCGATGTGGCCTGCCCATTGCCACTTCAGCTTAGCTACTCTTCGAGCTACGTCGGCTACTTTCGTTCTTTTGCGAATATCCTCATTACGGATTCTGTCGCGCAAAGAGACTCCGAGCATAGCTCGCTCCATAGCTCGCTGTGTGACTTTGAGCTTTGTTATGAGGCCCACAGTTAAGGACCACGTCTCAGTTCCATAAGTCATCACTGGCAACACGCACTGATTGAAGACTTTCGTCTTCAAGCATTGGGGTATTTTGGACTCCAAGATGTGCCGTAGTTTCCCGAACGCTGCCCATCCGAGTTGGATCCTTCGCTGGACCTCTTTGTCGAATTATATATTATGTATTGTCGGAGTATAGTATTATGTAGTAGAAAAAAAATCCAATCCAAGATGGCCGCCACCACAAAATAGCGCATTAATTATTTTTTTCACTACTGCCTCAATATGGGTATCAAATGAAAGGACTTGACTAACAGAGTAGGTAATATGTTTTTATACAACGACAAATTTCAAATCCAAGATGGCCGCTACCACAAAATAGCGAATCATTTTTTGTTCAGCTCTACCTCAATATAGGGATCATATGAAAGACTTGACAAGTAGAGTACTATACCTCTATACTACGACATTTTTCAAATCTACGATGGCTGCCACCACAAGATGACAAATTATCATTTTTTTAGTACAGCCTCAATATGGATATCAAATAATAGACCTTGACTAGTAGAGTACTAAACCTTTATATTATGACAAATTCCAAATCCAAGATGGCCGCCACCACGAAATGGTGATTTTTTTTCACTACTACCTCAATATGGGTAGTAAATGAAAGGGCTTGACTATTACAATACTAAATACTACAGTAAATTTTAAAAACAAGATGACCGCCACTACAACATAGCGAATTAATATATTTTTTAAGTACTACCTTAGTATGGATATCAAATGAAAGGACTTGACTATCAGAATACTATATCTCTATACAACGACAAACTTCAAAACTTCAAATCGAAGATAGCCGCTACCACAAAATGGCGAATCATTTTTTATTCACTACTACCTTAATATGGGTATCAAATGAAAGAGCTTAGTAGACTAGTGCAGTACTATATTATACTGCAATAATATATGACTGGCCTCGTGGCTTAGTTGGTAGTAGCTCTGCCTGCGAAGCCGAGGGTCGTGGGTTCGATTCCCACCCAGTGCAAATATTTGTGTGATGAATTCAAATGTTTGCACTGTGTCTGGGTGTTTCTATGTATAATAAGTATGTATTTAAAACTATACATATAAGTATTATATCAGCTATTTGGCCACCATCACACAAGCTTTGCTAAGTTTGGGGTCAGATGGTGTTGTGTGTGAATTGTCCACCAATATATACTTATAGCCCTACATAATATTCAAAGTCCAGTCGGGTTAGATTTTAACCTGGAATTAATTAGTTACAGTCAGATTGTTTTGTGCCAATGTTTGAAGAGGTCATATATAGCAACGATCTCAATACAAAGATGTGCCCTCCCAAACTTCAGGGCGCACGGAATCATGTCATCGTTGGGAAGAGTGAGCTCACTCTTTTCGTTCTAGTCGGTTGCAGGAAGCGGTGGACGCCTGAGATTTTTATCTATCACTATTCATTGTCACCAACCATAATAAGTAGAACCACAGCATATCTCGCCACTTCTAGGGGTCACGTAGATTGTTTGGATGTAAACCACTTACGAAACACACAGAAACGCAGTTCATTACCAATTTCTAGGTGCTCAGGGCACATCAATATATTACGAATATATTACTTTCCATTTTTGACGTGATAACGTCTTATAATTCGATGAAGCCGGCTGCACGCCCACAAAACATGACGTCATGTAGCGTTACCGTCGGTCGTTACCTCGCCGCATGTTTGTTACAGTTGTATAAATTATTTCGACCAGTAGTTCAAGCGGGGATGTAGCTCAGTGGTAGAGCGTTCGCTTTGCATGTGAAATGCCCCGGGTTCGATCCCCGGCATCTAAAAGCTTTTTTGCATTGTTTTGATTGAAAATGACTAAATTCTACTGATTATTTTTTACATACAAATCTATTAAACAAATGAAATTAAAATTTTCTTTTGAAAAATGCTACCATTCCATCAGTATTTTCTTAAGACGTTGTCACGTTCTATCGTCAGTAAACCGACTTTACAGACAAACATTTTTTATTTCTACTTCTACTAAAACCATAAAATTTTACAATACCCCCCCCCCCCCCCCCACATACTTTTGATTTACTTAGCTTTGTTCTTTATTAGACAAACAAAAAATTAAAAAAAAAATATTTTCATAAACATTTTTAGAACACTGCCATTGTGGCTCAAGATCGTTCTGTCCGTCTAAATGCTCGGAGCCGACTCGAATAGGCGCACGCAACAATGTTGCCGAATTTTACCTAAACTAGAGCTCTGTCGTTTTGTTAGAGGCCTCTTAAGGTCATGCTATTTTGCTATTCATACATTTGTACTAATTCTTATCCAAATAAATTATTTCTTAATCAAGACTGCTCTAATACCTATTGATTCCTTTTTTAATTATTAAAATCGGACATTCCATTCAAAATATATTACGAAATTAAAAATATGCATCCTATCGAAATTATTCTATGTCGAAATATTTGCACCGACGCGACGGTACTAATTATTTATTCTGTGGCGACGGGCCGGCGACGGCGGCCGGCGGCCGGCCGGCCGGCAGAGGTAGGAAGAGTGTACATAAAATACAGCGTTCATCCTTCTCAGTCAGAGTGATTTTATCTCAGAATACTTCTTTATCATGTACCACGTAGGTACATCGTTCCAAGACTACGAATAAGATCATACTATTTTTTTACAACATTTTACCTCTCACATAAAGTTTGAAAGCCCATAACTTGATATCGGTGACGGTACACCGAAGGTACACGGAAGGTTCTATTATCGAGACACGTTCCATCGTAGATCGCATCGTCGTTAACATCAGGCGAGATGGTGGTCAAGTGCGAACCTATTATAGTTAAAAAAAAAGATTGGACTCCGGGTGGGATCCCGTCAGAAGCTCTGCGGTCAGCCCTGAGGCCCTGAGTGTCGCTTCTCCATACTCGGCCTGCGCTCCACTACGGCTAATACACTCTAGGGGTAGTAGCGCCAGCCAAGACTCGGCAAGACTAGGTAGAGTTGGGGTGCTCCGGGTCGGATCTGGGTCTCATGTAACCTACCCGGTCCGATTTAGTCTTAACAAGGTGGACGGTGGAAACGAAATAGTATCCAAGTAACACCCAGGGTGACAAGTGCCACCCTAATAATATTGTGTACGATTCCTCCAAACTCCAGAATCCACTGTCACTTTAGCAATTTAGGAACACACAGTATTAATCGCCATAGTTGTTGTTATGTCAGGCTGCGCCATGAGTGTAAGAATCGGAACTAAAAAATGTCAAAGAGGCGGCTAATCTCTCGCTTTATTACATTACGACTAGCCGTGTTAGCAATTTAGGAACACACAGTATTCAACGCCATGGTTGTTGTTATGTCAGGCAGCATCATGAGTGTTAAGAATCGGAACTAAAAATTGTCAAAGAGGCGGCTAATCTTTCGCTTTATTACATTACGGCTAGCCGTATTGAATGACGTATGGTGTTGAATACATTCCAGTGGTTTTTAAATCAGATGGATTCAATGCGTCTGATCGTTAAACCGCCGCTTTACAAAACGGCCTTTAACCAACTAAGCCAGCCAGTTTAATGTTTTGGAATTTTAAAGTTTTGGTTTTTAATTTTGATCATTTGGAAACATTTGGTCATGTACGTTTCATTAACATATCTACTTAACAAACAATGTTGATCCCGTGCGAAGCCGGGACGGGCCGCTAGTAACATTATAAAATTGTACCTACTCACAGGATGCAACTGTGTTGTTTCCTATTTTGCGACACCCTATCGGCACACCCTCACCACTCGCTATACGGCGCGAGATTTTAACCTACTCTTTCGGGTCCACCCGGGTGTTCTAAAATCACAGGGGCGCCGGCCGCTTGCCCGAGTTGACGTGCGAACGAACGCCGAGTGCGCGCATAAATAATGTCGCGGCGTTATTGTATTGTGGATGGCTGCAATAGCAATACCAGCAATACACTAAAATGTAGTAATTTATCTTATTTCAAATTGCCGAAACAGGAAGCAAGGTAAGTGTTTTTATTGTTAATATTTATTTTTGAGCATCATTTTGGTAGGTTTCAATGGCACAGAACATGGAAACGGAAATATTTTGTATAGGTAATATCTATTTAGAATAGATACAATAGAGATTATGCGTAAAAAATATTTTGTCTGAAATACCTTTTTATCTCATCTTTATTATGTCTCAGTAAATTTAAATGAGTTTTTGATGACATACTTTTTATTAGCGTTCCGTACCCAAAGGGTAAAGGGTTTTGCTCGATTAGTCCGTCGAAAATAAACTAGATGGCGCCACTAGTAAAAATAGATCGCGATGTAGACTTCATTGTGATTATCATGAGGGAAAAGTCAATATTTTAATTAACTTTTTGCCTGTCTGCGGAAATTGCGATGTAAAAGAAATTTCGTGTAATGCCAAAGAAGTTTTCGCCGTTTATTTGCTAACTAGCAGTGGCCCGCGGTTTTACCCGCGTAGTTTCCGTTCCCGTCGTTCCCGTGCTTTTCCCGGGATAATAAGTAGCCTGTGTGTTCTTCCAGACTATAATCTAACTGTATTCCAAATTTCAGCCCGATCCGTTCATACGTTACGGCGTGATTGAGCAACAAACATCGAAACACACAATTCACATTTATAATACCTATTAGTGGGATGGTACGGAACCCTTCGTGCGGGAGTCCCACTCGCACTTGGCCGGTTTTATTTGAATATTCATGTACATACTGAATGATACTAATTTGTAACAACTTACGACTAGCTACATTGTATAACTAAAATATACTTCAGCATCAATGAACTATAATACGTACCTACCTGAAAAAGCTATAGAATTTTTAACCGGATTCAAAGAAGGAGGAGGTTCTGGTTTTAATTTATTTAGTATGTAATAAGTATGTTTCGTGATAGCTCAGCTAATTGTGAATTAATTTTTAACCTCCGACCAAAAAAGGGATGTTATAAGTTTGACGTCGATGTCTGTCTGTGTGTGTGTCTGTCTGTAGCACCGTAGAGCTCAAACGGACCGATTTCGATGCGTTT
Source organism: Ectropis crepuscularia (assembly GCA_963693475.1). Lineage (NCBI taxonomy): Eukaryota > Metazoa > Arthropoda > Insecta > Lepidoptera > Geometridae > Ectropis > Ectropis crepuscularia. The sequence continues at coordinate 2,384,104 of OY856359.1, read as the reverse complement.
TTATAAAAGTTTATTTTCGTGCGGTGGTTCTTAGATGTTTGGATAATATCGATCCAAAATGGTCCCCTACACAACATTTTTTTTTCAAAATCAAAAGTTTCTTTATCATCTATCTATATTATATAAAAATCAATGCCACTTTTCGTTGTTAATAAACTCCTCCTAAACGGCTGAACCGATTTGAATGAATTTTTCTGTATGCGTTTGGGTAAGGCCCTCGATGGTTTAGATTTACAAAACAGCCCTTTAGATTTACAACAGATGGCGCTGCAGTTGGTGTCTAGGTTATTATTCGAGCGAAGCCGGAATGGGCCACTAGTCTTATCATATTTCGTACAACCCTAGCACGTTTGGTCAGTGACGTAAGCAGACGACAAGTCACACGGGGCGCACGGTATTCTCAACTCTGCGTGCTTGTACAAAGGTGTATTTTTGCTTGCAAGTAACAGTAGGTAAGTAGTTTACGAAAGTTTAGGTTATTATCGTGTAGGTATTTGCGCTTTTGTATGGCAGTGATGCATCTGTTACGAAGTAACTATTTTCTGATCTGTGCTATCGGGGTCTTTGTATATAGTATAACCGCTTGATACACCGGTGTGTAATATAGTAAAAACTTGGTTGATGACGAAACGATACAAACTTAACTTTGCGGACGGGTTTTTGGCGGGAAAAAAAAATTTCGTGTTTTTATTTGGGAAGGTATATCGATAAATTTGTGTTTAATGGCGTCTACTTGAACTGGGTAGCGATTCTGAAACCATTCGGTTGCATCCGACACGGAATCTTATCTCTCGGTCTTTGTCTTATCTGTTTAGCATGACAAAGACCGAGAGATGAGATTCCGTGTCGGATGCAACCGAATGGTTTCAGAATCACTACCCTGGTCTTTATTTTGATATAATCCACATTAAAATTAGAATTAATTTACATAGAAAAATCGTATAATTAAAAAAAAAAAAAATTTAACAAAATTTTTTTTGGTACCAAAGTATTGAAAATGCAGTTTTTTTTTGGTTTTTCGAGTTTGTTATTTCGTATACAACACATTTAAGCCATAAAACCACTATCTCTTTTATAAATTATTAATGTAATAGCTGATCGACTACTTCAGAAATCGCAAAAAAAAAACTCAAGTGCCAAAAATGTTAGTTTACATTCTAAGTACATTAATTATAAACAAAAGATACCACTAGAAGCGTCTTGAAACGCTCTTGAGAATAAATGGGCTCAAACGGATACAAGTAAGGCGGCACTTTATATGCCGAAGCACAAACACCGCACTTAAGTAACCTGACACCCGTTTTCCCGCCAAAATTGTAAACGTGAAGAGCAGGCGGTGTAGCAAGCGGATAAGATTTTAGTCATAAGGTCTATATATACACTGTGCAAATAATAAATAAATAAAATATATCCCATCAAAAACACAAATATGAAATGAGACCCCAAGTTCAATGATCAGTCCTAAAATTGATTAAAACAATACAAACAACATAGAATGTTTTGTAAGAACTTATTATTTATTGTTTTCTTATAACATATTAAAGCTTCAGATCTTGTGTTAATTTATGGCATATTTTATGGCTGCATTTGACATATGAGTGAAAGGTGATCCCATTTCTCTGATATTGAGCAAAATCAGCTTATTATGGTGGAATTCAAAAGAAAAACATTAAAGCTCTTAAGGTATAGGTATTCAATGAGAATAAGTTTTTTTGTGTCTTTTCAAGAGGGCTGGTAGTGATGCTCTATAATCACACATGTCACATTCATATGGTTTTTCTCCAGTATGTTTTATTTTGTGCATTTTCAAGAGCGCTGGTCGTGAAGCTCTGTAATCACATATGTCACATTCAAATGGTTTTTCTCCAATATGTGTTAATTTATGTGTTTTCAAGCTAGCCTGTAAAGTTGTTTTATAATCACACATGTCACAAATATGTGGTTTTTCTCCAGTATGTGTTAATTTATGTACTTTCAAGATGGTTGATTGTGATGCTCTATAATCACACATTTCACATTCATATGGTTTTTCTCCAGTATGTGTTATTTTATGCTTTTTCAAGCTAGCCCGTAAATTTGTTTTATAATCACACATATCACAAATATATGGTTTTTCTCCAGTATGTGTTAATTTATGTGCTTTCAAGAGGGTTGATTGTGATGCTCTATAATCACACACATCACATTCATATGGTTTTTCTCCAGTATGTGTTAATTTGTGTCTTTTCAAGTCAGCTGGTTGTGATGATCTATAATCACACATGTCACATTCATATGGTTTTTCTCCAGTATGTGTTGATTTGTGTCTTTTCAGGGAAGCTGGTTGTGATGCTCTATAATCACACATGTCACAATCATATGGTTTTTCTCCAGTATGTTTCAGTTTATGGTTTTTCAAGCTGCTCCATAATGTTGTTTTATAATCACACATGACACATTCATATGGCTTTACTCCAGTATGTTTTAATTTGTGTTTTTTTAATATCTTCCGTAATGTTGTTTTAAAATCACACACATCACATTCAAATGGTTTTTCTCCAGTATGTTTTAATTTGTGTAATTTCAAGTATGCAACTTGCTGTGCTCTATAATCACACACATCACATTCAAATGGTTTTTCTCTAGTGTGTATTAATTTGTGTGATTTCAAGTAGGCTACTCGCGCCGCTCTATAATTACACATATCACATTCATATGGTTTTTCACCAGTATGTGTTAATTTGTGCATTTTCAAGCTATCTACACGTGATGCACTATAATCACACATGTTACATTTAAATGGTTTTTCTCCAGTATGAGTTAATTTGTGTATTTTCAAGTTGCCATGTTGTGATGTTCTGAAATCACATATATCACATTTATATGGTTTTTCTCCAGTATGTGTTAGCTTGTGTGCTTTCAATTGGTCTACTCGTGATGCTCTGTAATCACACATATCACATTCATATGGTTTTTTACCAGTATGTGTTATTTTGTGTCTTTTCAAGTGGGCTTGATTTGATGTTCTGTAATCACATATATCACATTGATATGGTTTTTCTCCAGTATGAGTTAATTTGTGTGTTTTCAAGGAACCTACTCGTGATGCTCTATAATCACACATATCACATTCAAATGGTTTTTCTCCAGTATGAGTTAATTTGTGTGTTTTCAAGGAACCTACTCGTGATGCTCTATAATCACACATATCACATTCAAATGGTTTTTCTCCAGTTAGTGCCATTTTTTTCCTTTAAATGACCTTGTTTAATTGCTTTATAATCACATGTATCATCACATTGTAATGATTTTTCTTAAAAAGCATCTAGAGACATTATTCTAAAGCATTGGATGAGTGTTGTTCTGCAGAACATGGTGTAGGTATACGTTTTCCTGTTCTAAAGGCTAATCTGGCATTGCTTTTAGGATTTAATTTGGTTTCGTCTAAGCTAAGGAGTTATCACTTATCACCTTATCAGTTATTACAATTCAATCTGTGCATCTGCTGTGTTCATCAGCTCAGCGTCACTCTGTATCATAGAACACTTTAATATAAGTACTGCTTTTAATTTGTATTTTGCGACAAGCAACAACAACAACCAAAAATATCGGATGTAAAAGATACACAAACAAAGGCAGCTCGATGTTATCAAAGAGAATGTCAATTTAGAATTTAGAATTGACCAAAGGAATTGACTAATTAGTAAATAGTTTGTAAAAATCTTTGTGTAAATAGTACATTTGGAGGTTATGGCCACAGAGCACAGAGCAAGAAATCACCAGTGTTGCCGTTCTACAAAATTAAAATCCTCTAGTAATATAAAAAAATCCGCTAGATTTGGGCAATTTTTTTGATTTTTTTATCCTCTAGAAGTCGCTAAATCGTATCGCTGGCGCCATTGAAGTCTTAAAACACGTTTACTTAGTTTCATCAAAGGCTGGCGCTCAAGTCTAATCTTGAACTCCGTGCCTCATAGACTACAGGCCCGTGAACAAAATTTACGGGTCAAATGAACCACCAGGAGACCTATGTAGGATGATAGAAGGGTGTAAAGTGTTAAGATTCAGCACTATGCCGTCACTTGTAAGCTGTCCAACTGAGTGTGATGGAAGAGGGGTGATGGTGATGGTGGTTGATTTGACCCGTAAATTTTGTTCACGGGCCTGTAGTCTATCATATCTTGGGGGTTTTAGAGGGCGCCGATCGTTTAATTTTGGCAAATATTTTCATTTTTCGCAATATTTATTGCATTATTAACAAAAAAAAACAAATCAACACAACAAATGTTCTGCATTCTAAAACATTTGAAATTGTTAGGGGAACGGAGTGTTGTACCGTACAGCGGCCATTTCCGTACACTTCAAAATAATAAGAAGAAACCGAGTAATATACGTTTGTCTCTGTTATACGCATACCAGCGTAGCGATTCTGAAACCATTCGGGTCGGGCTGATCCACGGAAACTGGCCTCTACCGACTGGTACGGGCAATTTGCGATTCTCAACGCCAATTCCGATTACTTTTGACGTTTGCAATCGACTACCAGCTGTTTTCTAATCGGATGGGATTCGGACAGCTTTTTTGTCGTGGATAGCTAAATACGATTTTCAGATTATTGTATTTACTTGATTTTTCTCTGTTTTTCTCAATATTTCTGTAAGATTATGGACAGTAAACGACTTTTTATTAACTTTAGTGTGTAATATGTGTTTAGTTTTTGGAAATTTGGGTTTTGAAATTTTCAAAGTTGGCAGTTTGTGCTCAAAAGAATTGCTAGAAATAGATTATTGCCACATTTGATTTGTTGATAGTTGATATTGTTTATTTTTTGAGATGAAAATATGAAACATGTTTGTTGTTTGAGCAAAAAGCCAAGAAACCACAAAGAAACATTGGAGATACGAGACGTCACGTCAAACAACGATATAACAGCAAGAGCGGAAACAACTTTGGCCCCAGTGGTCAGTGGTGGTCACAAACATAGTCGGAGCTAACTAAGTAAGAAGACCGTGTGATAAGTGCGTGCGTCTATAATATTACTTAGTGCCAGCCCAAAAGGGGTGACCCACGAACCCCTCTGGTCCTTGTATAACAAACAGTATTTTCGTACCTATCTATTCGACTTTAGTTCTATCTATAGATGAAGGAAAGGTTACTATGTACTTCTGCCAGAACTTATTGGCCCCCAATCCCTATAATGACAATGCAGACCCCGTAGGTGTATATAAAAGTAGCACCTTGCCGGTGTACGGCATGTGATTTAACAAACATTAAACTTACTTAGATATAGCTAGATATGTGGGACAAAATCCCCAAAGTTATAGGTACTATGACAATAGTCCTCTAAACAAGCACTTATTCAATATAGGTGTGACAGAAAGCCCTCTATGCAGGGTACAGGATGCATGGAGGAAGAAGTAATGCCACAGAATGTGGTTGTGGAGTGCAGGAGTGTGGCGGACAGAATTCTTCCACTTTCCAACAGCAGTCCCGGAGGCCTTCAACAACAATTCAGATGTATGAGCAACGTCCAATGGCCTAATTAAGAAGCTAAGCGTGGAAAAGACCCCGTCTAACTAACTATAGCAATATATTACTGTGTTGTTTTACAGATATATTATGGAAATAAAAGTTACATGTAGACCATAAATTATCCATTATTTTGTCCTACTCAATATGTAATGTAGGAACATTACATATTTCCTACATTAAATATTATTATATACCTATTTATAAAGCCGTGGTGGCATAGTGAGAGAATGTCAGACACAATTGTTTTATCATAGATTCTAATACCGCCTGTTGTACCAGAGTATCTATTTCTGCAAGTTTAAAACTTTGCTGCTGTAATTTGATTAAAGTTTCCTGGCTATTAACAAAAGAGCCAGTAATTTCTTCATTATTATTATACAAGGTGATTATTATAACTAAAAGATCAAATGAAAAAACATTTATTTCCGTAAGTATTTTAATATTCATTGAAGAATTTATTAATGCTTTATATTCTACATCATTTAGCAATAAAGTTGAAACAAAGAGATAGTGATTTCTTCATTATTACCATACAAGGTGATTGTTATAACTAAAAGATCATTTATTTCAGTAAGTATTTTAATAATCATTGAAGAATTTATTAATGCTTTATATTCTACATCATTTAGCAATAAAGTTGAAACAAAGAGATAGTGATTTCTTCATTATTACCATACAAGGTGATTGTTATAACCAAAAGATCATTTATTTCAGTAAGTATTTTAATAATAATTTAAGAATTTATTGATGCTTTAAATTCTGCATCATTTAGCAATAAAGTTGAAAAAAGAGATAGTGTACTAGACTAAAATAAGCAGTGCTTTTTTACCATTGAGGACAACTGTTAGTAAGAGACCAAACAAAAATTTGTAAAAAATTATAAAATGTTTTCCACACAAAAACATAATTCAGAGGCAATAAAACATTTAGACTTTTTATTCATACCACATTTTATTTTTTAATTATAGACATAATACAATCCTAACTAACTGCATAATAATACCTAATTGGTATTTTGTAATTTCTAAAGCTATTAAAATTACAACAATCCCAAGTTTTTACTAACTACAAGGATTTTTCAAATCAAATCAAATCATTTATTTCCTTGTGGGCCTAGGTTATACAGATTTTAATTAGGGTTAGTAACGTTCTCCAGGTCCTGCTTGGTTAGCGTACAAGTCATAATTCAAAGTTACAATTACCAGGTACATCATAGATACATTGTTACAACTATAAGAATGTTTTCAAAGAAATATTAAGTTATTCTAACAATATCAAAATGCCTTAACAAATAAATATAAATTCAAATACATCAAATTAGGTAATTTAATGCGTGTCAAAGCAATATAAATATAATAAAAAATGTCGTCATGAGTTCAGTGAAACATACATGTCATTTATTTACAAGGAGATACTAATATTTCAGATGAATTTACTATTATTTTTTTAATTTATTTCATAAACACTATAATTGTTACATATATGAATAAATTCGCTCTTTAAACCTGCACAAGGTTTGTCTAGGACAAATAGTTCTCGGCATTTTTTAAAAAATAAATAAAAAAAGTGAACACTTGTCGACATAATACCTAACATTATCACAATATACATAACAGATAGATGTCAGCGCACGCGCACCTAAGCATTCTATAATCATAATATGCATTTATATACATTACTAAAAGCTGCAGTGTTTCTTCTACATAATTGATAGGATATTTAAATACCTAAATAGAGCAAAAACTGATTTAACTTATATCACAATTGATGTTAATATGTACGTACGTATTATTTTCTTACGAAATGAAATTGGACTTAAGATTAGCTTACTGATTAAATGTGTTACTACCTTATAGTACTTAAGCTAATGTTTTTACACTATAAGATGAGTTCAACAACAAAACGAAAACAGGCTGACTTCTTGTATCTGGCTTATAGTATTATAATTTCTTTTGTTCATCTCTTCTTGACAATTTTATGAATTTTCTATAAGCTTTGTTTAGTAGTTTCGAGTATAGCATCCTGTGTAGCTTCAAATGCCGAGTTGAGGTAAGCGGTACGCGCAACATCACTAAGTCGTTTTATATAATTTACAGGAACAGTAAAATTCATGTGTTGTTGAGTTTTTTACGAGTTAAAACTATGAAACTAACTTCAACTTTTTCGTATGGCTTCCATTCGGTAATTTCACCGGAATTTCGCCAGTATCTCTAGTCTATCCGTTTCTCCGTTAAGATAGTCTTCTGAACTTTTATTCACTGAAGAGGTAGGAGTCTTGCTTCAGATGATCGATCCACTTCAGGTAGTCTTCAGTTTGATGACAGACTTCTGGCATATGTGCAGTGAAGATGTAGGATATTGATTCAGATGATAGGTGGAGTACATTTGTTAGTGGTTACTTTTAGATAAGTTATAACTGTAATGGACAAACACTATGAAACTATTACTTTTTATTGTTATTTGGTTATTTCCAAACAAAACAAACAATGGTTCCGTTGACTTTGACAATGACAACATCAACAGATTGACAAATTGAAGGTAAAACGAAAAATGTAAACTATGATTTATTGTGTTGCAGATGCGAATTTCCAGAGGTTATTGTTCGATTTACTCGTTTATTATGCAAATTCTATGTAAAAAAGTCATTCAAAACCACAAAATAAACCTGAAATACAGTTATTTGACGATTTGTATATTCCTACCATGAGTTAACTTTTCTACCAAATTTGTATCTGTATTCGAAAAGTAGATGGGATAGCTTGTCTTTGGTCTGGCCAAAAGACATTCCTACGCCAACTACGCCAATCCGATTGGCGTGTGATTGGCGTTGAGAATCGCAGATTCCGCACAATTCGGTAGCGGGACCGCTACAAAATGAGTCGTATCGGGTGCAACCGACTGGTTTCAGAATCACTATGCTTGTGTCTTGTTTCGCCCTTTCGCACACTATGGGAATGACGCCGATGAAATTGGTGGGCACGTGATTGCGGCGTTACTTTTATAGTTTTGTGACATCAAAAAATAAGATGTAATGAGCCGTTTTCCGACGAGACAAAAAGATATGGTTTAATAAAACGATAATAGGAGGCGCTTGTAGGTCTTTTGGTTTGTTATCAAAAGCGGTAGGCATAATGGGACTCAATTCATTCAATTTGCAAAAACACGACTTCTAGTAATAAATAATAAACTACTTTATCAATGTAAGCATTTTTTTCGAATGAAAACTATATCAAAATTTCAAAACAAATTCATAAACCTGATGAAAGACAAAATATATATTTTTTAAATTTATTCTTGGCTATGGATACTAATCCTTCAGCCGAGAGAGTATCTCTCTACTTAGTCTGTGGATAAAATATTGTCGTATCAGTGTTGCTATTTATATCTTTGAATAGAATAGAATAATATTTATTGTAAAAACTGTGTACATAACATGACATAGGTGATACAATTGAGGTAGTTTCAACAGTTCTGTCCATCACGAACATACAATATATTTTTTACAAGACACTTAGGTACTAATCACTTATTAATCATATCATGTACCTAACGAAAAATAAAGACTTTGAAAATAGCTAACCATTAAATAACATTACATAACACTAGACTTACATTAAAGTACAAACCTATAGACTATAGATATACTGTCTATACTAAAATATTCTTGGAGATCATAATATGAATTAGATAATAACCAATTTTTGAGAGCTAACTTAAATTTTTGGCCACTTAAAGTTTTTAATTCTACTGCTGATTATACACTTTGATGGCGCTTGCAAATGTGCCTTTTTGAAATATTGCATTATTACTTTGGTGGACGCACAGTTTAAACTTATGTTTAGTTCTTAAATTATTTACTCGACTGGACTTATCATTGAAATATAGATGTTTATTGCTTTGGATAAATAGACATAGTTCCAATATAGGTATATATACTCACTAGCGTCAAGAATTTATTGTCTTTATAGACTTTACGTAAGCTTTCAGTGTTTTTCATTCTAAAAATATTTCGCAAACATCTTTTTTGTAGTAAAAAAATTGACTGAGCTGTGACGGAGTTTCCCCAGAAAATAATACCATAGCTTAATTGAGGGTAAACGTAGCCATAATACGCATTTATTGCAACCTCTTTTGATGTGATACTACTCAAAACAGATAAGGCATAACACGAAGCACTTATCTTGTTGCTTATTTTACTGATATGTGCTTTCCAGTTCAGGTGGCAGTCTAGAGTAACGCCTAAGAAATTTGTTTCATTAACTTCACAAATGTTTTGATTATTATGGATAATATTTAGATTTACTGGTACTTTTTTGGTGGTTCGGAATTGCAAATAGTTTGTTTTATTGGTATTTAATTTAAGATAGACAGAACCTAAAAAGTTCGATGTTCTATGTAGTGTTTTATTAATTTCTGTTTCAAAAGCTGTTTGAGAAAGGTTGTTTCGGGGTATAAAAATTGTTGCATCATCAGCATACATAACACATAAATGTCCTATGACAGATGGTAGCTCATTTATATAGATAAGAAACAGCAATGGCCCTAGAATACTGCCTTGTGGTACCCCTAGGTGTATGTATTTGAATTTTCCTTCTACTTTGGCTTAGTTGGTGTCTATTGCCTCGGAAGTTCTAAAGATTTTTACTGAAAAGGGATTGTGATCAGTAACGGTTTTTTATTACATTATTAACCTAATTAGCTATTTTGATTCCCAATATTTTAAAATTAAAAAAGACACTTTTTACACTATACTTTTTCCCTGAAAACGGGTAGGGTCTCTAAAGGGATTACACTGTTGAGAGTATATGGTAGAGACAGATCTATCTGCATCTCGAACAATCGCTATCTAGTGCGTCCGTTGGAACTATTTTATAGAAAAAGCTCTTTCACAAGAAACTTGGCAGGATCTGTTTTTGATTAAAAATGATGTTAATGCTGCGGCTGATCTTTTTAATGAAAAAAATAATACAATTTTAATAAGTAACACTAAAAGTAGTAAAATTTCAAAAACTTACCAACCCTTGAAACCGTGGATCACTATAGGGGTAGTCAGATCTCTTAGAAAAAGAGATCGACTTCATTCATTGGCTAAAAAAATACCAGATGAAACTAATAAAGAAAAATATATCCGATATAGAAATACTTGCAACAATTTGATTAAGAAATTAAAAAGAGACTATTACAAAAATAAACTAGCTACATGTAAGGGAAAATTAAAAGAAACTTGGAAGGTTATAAAAGATATCTGTAACCTAAATAAATCAAAAAATCCAGCTCTAGACCTATTAAAAATTAAAAATAGTCCCACAGAATCTCTAAACGATGTTAATCAATATTTTACGTCAGTTGGTGAAACTCTTGCACAGGCGACATTACAAAAACTCAATGCTACAGAAAAAGATCTAGCTACCTTGGCACAAAGTATAATCCAACCAGTAGATACAATGTCTATTTCTCCTACAGATCCAGTCGAGGTTAGACAAGTAATCATGGGTCTCAAGACTCACAGTGCTCCAGGTTGGGATACGATTACGTCTAAGTTAGTTAAAACATTTGTAAATAGGTTAGCAGTCCCCATTGCATTTATATGTAATATGAGTTTTGAAACTGGTAAATTTCCTGCATTATATAAAAAAGCCATGGTATGCCCTATCTTCAAAGCTGGTGATAAGTCTAATCCATCTAATTATAGGCCAATTTCACTTCTTTCTACTCTCTCAAAATTTTTAGAAAAGCTCGTCAAAAAGAGAGTCACTCTATATCTAGAGAAAGGAAATTTGTTAAGCAAAAATCAATACGGATTTAGAGAGGGCCGATCAACAGAAGAAGCAGTTCTTATGTTGACCAACAAAATAACATCGTATCTTGATCGTGGCGAGAAGTGCATTGGAGTATTTTTAGATATGCAAAAAGCATTTGACACAGTATCCATTCCAATTCTATTAACAAGGCTCGAAAACGTTGGAATTAGAGGTTTGGCACTGGATTGGTTCACTGACTACTTATCAGGAAGATCGCAATGCGTACGACTTGATGGCTACGAAAGTGACAGAGCGTCTTGCGTATATGGGGTGCCTCAAGGAAGCACGCTCGGTCCATTGCTCTATATTTTGTACATAAATAGCTTATGTGATACTTCCTTGCCTGGGGTAGACTTGTTAATGTTCGCAGACGACACTGTGCTTCTTGTACACGAAAAAACTTGGCCTAAAGTAGTTGATTTAGCTCAAAATTCTCTCGCAATCGTTTAATAACCTATAATATATACCTACTTAAAATTTTTTGTAAATTACGTATGTGTAATTTGCGAATAAGTATTTCTAAAAACTACTTTTATGTACTTTTTTAAATAAATATTGACTTATGATAAAAAATAAACCTGTTATTGTCGAAAATAACGTAATAATAAAAAACGTAATTTCGAAATAAACTCGCGATTTTCTAACTCCGATTCTACTTCGACCCGTCGTTTTGTCCGTTTAAATGTTCTAAGCCTACTCTAATTAGAGTATGCTTTAAGCATTTATACGTCAAACAATCTTGTACAAACGTGCCCCCACATACACCTTTTTCTTAAAAAAAAAGAGAAAAACATATCTATAACAATCCACAAAAAACATAATTACATCACACCTTGTTTACACTATAATGTAACTATCAACTCGTCACAAGTTTCTTCCGCTTGCTAGGCACATTTTCATTCCGTGTTAACCTTGGCATATTGACGTCGAACCGCTTTGCTCACTCAGCGTTCTAGTTTGCACTAATGACTATTGATTTATATTTCCTATTACGTGACGCATATCACTTGCAATCCAATATTTAAAATATACAGTACCCGAATAAATCGCCAGAAGTTCCTTGTCGTATACACAGTACTTTTTCTGGGATTCCGTGGGCTTCTTTGCAAAAATAATCGAGGGTTCTCCAAAGACCCTTTTCCTTCTGTGCAATACCGCGCCTATACTAATGTCTGACGCGTCTGTCATAAGAGTTAACCTTGCCCCTCGACCCGGGTCCGATTACTTGGCAGCATTCTTCCAACGCTCTAATTGCCTCTTTTAGTCCATACTTCTATTATCTCTTTTCTTTGCACCATGTAAATATCTATCTAAAATTCTTTGTACTCTTGCAGCGTTTGGTATGTATGCTCTATAAACATTTTACATACCCAAAAAACCTGCGTAACTACTCTACTGTCTCCGGTTTGAGATAGTCCTGAATAACCTTGACTTTGTCAGGCAAAGGACTTATTCCATTTTCCGAGACTTCGTAACATAAAAAATCTATTTTACTTTTCTCAACATACATATTTATCTATTTCAACTTCCATTTAATATATCCGTAAACGCTCAAATAACCTACGCAAATGCTCTTTATGCCAGGTTGCATTTTTCGAGCCAATTTGTTATGTCATATTATGTAACCAAACAAAACTGATTGCTCAGCATTATTACTACTACTACCGCTGTCATTGACACCAATATTTATTTGTTCTACGCCAGTTAACCCAAAGGTCAATCTCGTAATCGAAAATACCAAACGCGTAATAACTGTTGTTTTTCTATATCCTCTGTACTAATTTACTACCGTCAGCTTAAAATTCCTTGAACAATCGGCTCCAATTATCGGCTGTTTAACATCGCATAGCAATTTTCTTGAACTGGAAATGGAATCTGCACAGCCACTCTGGATCACCTGGTGCCCTTTTCTTCCGCGAACCAGTCCTATTTTCGCTCCATTTTTGGCGGCTTCTGCTTCTTCCGCGTTCTTGGCCTTGAACCTTACTGCGTAGTGAAGCTACTTCTAACTCCAGCTTCCTCATCTGCTTGACTAGCTCCGTGAGAGGTAAATGGGGTACCTGTTCGTTACTCCCGGACACAGCAGCGATGTCGTAGCACGTGGCGTTCTCTATAATTTTGTTCTTGTTGCTAAACTCTTGTCGCTCAGTACTATCCTCATAGACCTGCAGCAGTCGGTCCTTCAGCGCCGTATACTTGTTGTTCACCGGCGTCTGGAATGAGTCTCTCCCCAATTTTGATATAACCATGTTGAACTTTCCTCCATCCCCTTGTTTCTGCGATGCCATCACTGCTTCAAACTGGGCCAACCATAACCGCGGCATGTCAACCCAAAAATCCGGAAGTCTCGTTGACACACCTATAGCGGCCAGGGTACAATCAGCGGAATTCGTTCGCTCGTCTTTCATGCCCTGCTGACCCACTTGCCCACTTACTGGTGCAGCGTGCGGAAACATTGTTGAGAAACAATTTACTAACGCAGTAACACCAACAAAATCTTCTGAATCTTCTCTTTAACTCACTGCTCACTCGTCGGGCTGGATCACGTCGGGGTCACCAATGTAGATGTTACTGGTACTGGAGAGGAAATGAAACCACGTCACTGTATAAACTGCTGACTATATTGATCTTAATTATACACAAGTGACGCGGGGCGAGAGACTAATCGCTCGACCGCTGCCATCTTCTTATATACTAAATCTGACACGTACAAACGTGCCCCCACAAATGTAAAAACGATAGCTGGGCCAAAACTTTATCTTAAGGAGACATATCGTACCTTCGGTAAGTCCTATTTTATTTTATTTCGATAATATTTTAAAAATAAATTAATATTAGCATAAAGAGAGAAGTGATCTAATGGAAGTCAACTGTAAAGTCGTTGTGATTAGGTCAATTTTCATTTAAACTATACGTGATGATCTAGATTTTCCATGCACGCGCCGGGGCGCTACTCAGTCAGGGATGGGACACAAGCTTTGATGGGAAATTGCTAATAGCAATATTTCAAACTTGTACAGTTGTGTGAAATAAATATAAATCTATTATTCATTTGAATAGATAGATAGATACTCTTTATTGTACACACCATTAACAAACAAAAAACACTTATACAGGAGAGAATAACAATAAGACTAGTGTTACAAGCGGCGGCCTTATCGCTAAAAGCGACCTCTTCCAGGCAACCTTAGGATGGAAATGGTTACTAAGAATACTTTTAAAAGCGGGGTGTGTATCAAAAATGTTTTAGTTACATACACTAAAAAGAAACATAATTACCTATATACGAATACAGATTACATACTAATACTTAAGATACTTGTAAAATATACTAATATATAATATGAATACGAAAAATAAATTAGTAAACCTACATAGAATATGCAAAGATAATAATATATGTAATGATATACATGAAACCAAACATGAAACATATGTATAAGTACTTATTCTTAAAAATAACATTGCAGTAGAAAATTGTAGATTTGACAGAAAAGGTAGATAATAAATATAATTAGATTACTGTGACTCCAGCTTTGACAAATAAAACTCTTTTACGTTACTTTTAAAAGAATCCAGTGATGGAGATTTTCGTATAGAAACAGGCAACTCATTCCATAACTGGACAGCCTGAAAAGCAAAGGATTTGCCATAATACATCTCAGAACGTGCAGTTGGGGCATTCAGGGTCAAGTTAGTTTTTGACCTCAGCGGCCGAGCATGATAGTCTCGCCATAAAGTTAATCGTCATTTGAGGTAGCATGGAGTGGAGGGATTAAATAAAATATTGAATAAAAGGAAAAGAATGTGAGCATAATTTAATATTTAATCGTAACGTACTAACAATTTATCATTTCAGTTTTCCTAAGAGTCCCACTGTAAAGGAGAAATGGATCAAAGCTGCAGAAAGGCAAAATTGGTTACTTTAATAACAAACTCACAAACTTTCACGTTCATATGTAACGTTTTTTTTTTTAAATTGAAATGAGTTTAATTTTCTTTCTTACTCAATCTGGAGTACTAGCACAGATCAGAAAATAGTTACTTCGTAACAGATGCATCACTTCCGTACAAAAGTGCAAAAACCTACACGATAATAACCTAAACTGTCGTATACTACTTACCTACTGTTACTTGTAAGCAAAAATACACCTTAACACACCGACGCAGAGTTGTAAATGCCGTGCGCACCGTGTGACTTGTCGTCTGCTTACGTCATTGACCAAACGTGCTAGGGTTGTACGAAATGGTGGTAGGTGGTAGTAGTGGTAGGACTCTTGGCAGAGTCCGCCTGGGGAAGGACCACACCTTTGCCAGTTATTCTACCGCGAAGCAGTAATGTGCAAACGTTACTGTGTTTTTTTTAAATAAAGAGTGACGAGACGAGCAGGACATGTGCCTGATGGTAAGAAACATACCTGTCACATAACAGCACAGTGACACGCAGCTATTGGAACATGAAGAGTCCAAATCATTACCTGGCACTACACTGCGCTCGTCACCCAGAGATCTAAGATGTTATATCTCTAAGCCCTGTAATTTCACTGGAAACATTGCCCTTCAAACCGGAATACAGTAATGTTTGCACATTACTGCTTGGCGGTAGAAGAACTGACAAAGGTGTGGTACTTCCTCAGGCGGACTCTGCTATTAGTCCTACCACTATAGTTCTCCATTAGAGAAGCCCATTCATTTGATATCCATATAGAGGTAGGTTGTGAAGAAATATTTTGTCCGCGATTTTGTGGAGGGGGGCATTTTGAATCGATATTAACCAAACATAGCTAAGAACCACCGCACAAAAATAAACCTTTTTAAAAAAATCGACGTCAAACTTAGAACATCCTTTTTTAGTCGGGGGTTAAAAAATGGTTCACAATTAGCTGAGCTATCGCGAAACATACTTACATCCAATAAAAATTAAGCCCAGAACCGCCTCCTTCTTTGAATTTGGTTAAAAATTCTATAGCTTTTTTTTAAGTAGGTACGTTTTATAGTCAATTGATACTGAAGTTTATTTTGGTTATACAATGTAGGTAGTTGTAAGTTGTTTTCATACCGTCGAATAAATGAACAAATAATTAGTATCATTCATTATGTACATGAATATTAAAAAAAGTATCCCGTCAAAATTTTTATTAAACTTAATGAGACATAATTAAGATGGGGTAAAAGGTATTTCAGACAAAATAATGTGTATGCATAACCTCTACTGTATCTATTCAAAATAAATATTATACATATTACACACTACTGTTTCTATATTCTGTTCGATTGAAATTTAAAACCTACCAAAATTTAGCTCAAAAATAAATATTAACAATAAAACACTTCCCTTGCTTCCTGTTTCGGCAATTTAAAATAAGATAAATTACTTCTACATTTTAGTTTCTTCCTATTGCAGATTGCAGCCATTCACAATACAATAACGCCGCGACATTATTTATGCGCGCACTCGGCGTTCGTTCGCACGTCAACTCGGGCAAACGGCCGGCGGCCTTGTGATTTTAGTACACCCGGGAGGACGCGAACGAGTAGGTACTTAGCTCGCGCCGTTTAGCCAGTGATGGTACTAGCTCATAATATGACTTGAGTAACAAAATTATCACGGCTTGAGTTAGTTAGTTGAGTGAGTTTATGATTTTTTTAAAACGACAGCGAAATTTTACGAGATTAGCAGTGAAATATGTGTTATTTTCAAACGGTTTTATTAAGCTTGTCCTGTTTTTATTGTTGTTTTTTATGTATAAAGTATTGTCAGTTCGAGTATTGCTTTTACTGAAACCCTCCTTCCTTTCTTTACCCCTTTTGTTTATTTTAGTCTCATCAAGAATATTCAAGGTATCTTACCGTCCGTATCAAGGTACCTTGAATTTTGAACAATGTTTTGAGAAATGAACAAATGAGAAATGACAAGGTCGTATCTCAAAGAAAATAACTATATCCTTAGATTGTGGGTTCGATTCCCACCCAGTGCAAATACTTATGTAATGGATTCAAATATTTGGACTATGTCTGGGTGTTTCTATGTATAATAAGTATGTATTTGCAACTATATACGTATTTTATCAGATATCTGGCCCCTATATTACAAGATTTGTTTAGTTTAGGGTAAGATGGTGTTGTGTGTGAATTGTCCACCAGTATTTATTTATTTATCATTACTTAACTCAAGAAAAATATCATTCGACTAAAATACAAATTTTAGGGCTACTTGCCGAGACCAATTTCATAATTACTTTTACTCCTCGTATTTTTGTTATTGAAGTGAAAACTTCTTTAGGCGCGCCTAGACAGAATTTTCGTGGGGTGTAAATTAGATTCTAGCGTCACGCTCGGGTATGATAAGAAATCTTCGGGCAAACTCGGGACCATCGTCATTGGCTATCTAGAAATGCGTCACCCAATGGGAAATGCTGAAAGGGCATCATGGCATGACCATCTAGCAATGCGGAAGCCAACGGGAAATGCTGACGGCTGACGCATTTCTAGATGGCCATGCCATGATGAACAGGCCACGCCCACCGGTTACACCCGTGTAGTTTCCAAAGCTATGAAATTCTGAGTTATAAGTTTTCACTTCTATCGGTAGTTCCTAAGACTGCCAATTTTTTTTTCTTCCTAGTAATTAATTTCCTTTGCACAACTCTTTTACGCTACACACTCTCTCTCTATCTAATTAATTTAAATGCTATAATTTTATTATCCGCTTGCTTCACTTTTGGCGACCGAAGTGCGTTTGTTTACGCTTCGGCATATATTATGAAGTGCCGCGTTACTTGTACGTGTTTAAGCCCATTATTCTCAAGAACGTTTCAAGACGCTTCTAGCGGTTAGCGGTATTGTTTGTTTGTAATTAATGTACTTAAAATGTAAACTAACATTTTTGACACTTGAGTTTTTTTTTGCGATTTCTCTAGTAGTCGATCAGCTATTCTATTAATAATTCATAAAGGAGACAGTGGTTTTATGGCTTAAATATTATAAACAAATTAAAATATAAATTAATGTATACGAAATAACAAACTCGAAAAAACAAAAATAATTTTTTTTTAATATTAATTTTTTTTAAATAAAAGGACAGTTCAAGTAGACGCCATTAAACACAAATTTATCGGTATACCTTCCCAAATAAAAACACGATTTTTTTTCCCGGCAAAAACCCGACTGCAAAGTTAATTTTGTATTTTTTCATCATTCGGTGTAATATAGCTACCAAAGTGTATCAAGCGGTTAAGATTAAATTCGTTCATTTATTAATTTCATTTATTCATTTTACATATTATGTAATGACGTAATATCAATAATTTAATGGCAATGTTTCAGCATTCATAGTCCCATCACTATTACCACGACCGACTCGTTCTTACGTTGTAGTAATATATCCCTTATTTCAAACACCATAGCGTTCATAAATGTATAAATTGAACAAAGTGCCATCTAGTATGAAGTAGCAGAACTTGTAAAATTAGTGACATCTAGTGCTTAATAGTGAAAACCACTTGATATATTTGAAAGATAAAAATCGTTAGCACCTTATTACATTCACCTAAGGTTGTGTTTAGTAAGATCGTAGCACCCACGTATTCGAAAAGTGGTATGTCTTGATAATGGTACAAAAAAAAGCGACTTAGTGTTATTAAGGATACGGTACTTTTTCCTGTAATTAGCTAAAACTGAGTTATCCAAGAACAACAATAACGACAATAACAGATTTATGGTTTTAGCAATAGGGTTAATTTTGAAATAATTAACAAAATGCAATACTTTATTTTATGTTCGCCGCATTGGGACAAATCACTTGCATTGTGTCAGTGTGTTTAAAATATATCAAAACCACGTTTCGTGTGCAAACGTGATACGGTGGTTTTCCTAGTGAGATTCAGCTACGAGCCTTCTACTTGATATCTGTTCTGTGGATCTACCAAACAAAAAAAGAATCATCAAATTCGATTCACAATTGGTGGGGCTATCGCATAACATACTTACCTACATTCAATCGAATTGAGAATCTCATTTTTTGAAGTCGCCAAAAAAACGTGCTACTTGACAATGTTGAAGACATTAATGTCTTGTTTGAACATAGGAATTGTTGCCTACGAGCTTTTTGGTTCGTTCTTCGATTAAATCCAAAGGATAGTTTCGCCACCAAGCCACCATGATTATAATACGTCTATCAGATAGACGTATTATACTAGATTCTAGTAGGTACAAAAAATCTAAGTATACAATAATAGCGAATTTGAAAATTAAAACCACAAATAGGTAAGTACAAGCAAAATCACTTAATCCTCAATGTACTGCACAGCTTCATCGTGAATTGTAAGCGCCATTTTCCTCAAGGCAGCCTTCGCCTCCCCATCAGGGAACATATCAATATACTTCAGCACTGCATTCAGCTCGTCATTCATGAACAGCTTCAAGTATTCTATAGACCTCGTTCCTCTCACCGCGTAATGCAGCTCTCTGCAGTCGACTGGCTTGCCTTCGACTTTGGGCTCAAAGATATGGCCATACAACGGAGGGTACTCCCAGAGAGCTAATGTAACAGGCGCGCCAACTAAGGAGAACGCATAAGGGTGTGTGAAAAAGTCTTTAACATCGAGGTATAATTGCCAAAGCAACGCGAGGTGTCCACCAAGTCTGTATGCGTTCTTCTCTGTCTCCTCTCCCCGGTTTGCAAGTTTCATGGCTCCTTGGCATCCCTTCCCCAGCATGCTGCCTGACTGGAGGATGGTGCGGAGGATCCACTCGTCCTTGCCTTGGCCGAGGAACTCGTTGGAGCCCAGGGTCTGCAGGTTGTCTTCGTTCTCCCAGTCGTAGTGGTGCGATATTATATCGTTAGTACCTGTAAAAAACACTTTTGAAAGTTAGAAAATAGGGAACTGACGTAGAATTTGAATTCAGGTTGGCCCACATCTAAACATTATTTGTCTAGACTTACTTTCGCGCAAAGTGAGTAAGGGATAAGTACCTACACAATATTTTTCACTAAACACAAAAGCTAAGTTCATCTAATATGACGTTATACCTAAATTTAGATTTATTTTTCGTCACTGCCTTACGGATTGTGACAAAATTCTAGCGTACTATTATTTCAAATGTGAAAGTTTGAATATTTGGACATTCTCCAAACCGTGGATCACTCTGCAATTTGAAAATCTGATAGATTACAGCCCGGAACAGCACTTTTCTCGCGTAAATCTAGTTGCGTAGTTGCGAGCATTTACTAGGTACGAGTACAATCGAGTCAACAATGACCTTTCGGCGGTGTCGGTAGAGGGTTGTTATCCTTGTCTCGTTCCCCGATAGCGTCACCCTCGACCAGGTCGCGCAGTCCGGTGGATATTAGCTCCGTCACCTCGTTGTTGCGGAGACCGCCCAGGTGCTGGAGACAGGTGGCTAGCAAGAAGTCACCTGGAGCAACGAGTATACAGTTAGGAACGTCTACATCAGCAGGAAAAATTACATAGGTACCTAACCACGGGTTTGTGTATCTGTGTCTGATTTGCCGTGCAAACGCCTCATTAGAAAAACCCATCCAAAGCTACACTTACACCCTTTACTTAAAACCCTGAGACTTTGTTGCACTTTGCCCCATGGAAAACAACTTTCAAAATTAAATTTGCTTTGGCAACCCATTTGCCTAAAAGCTCACAATAGAAACTAGCTAGGTTCACCGTTGGCAGACACGTCATACCGGAATACCTCCTGTAATATTAGCACATAAATACTGATTGGAGGTAGAATAACTGGTAGTAGGTACTACTTAGTACTTTTTTGAATGTATTAAAAATCAGCCACTCCTCAGACGTCAGGCTCTGTAAACTTTGACATTTGGGTTCTTTTGGGAATAGGGAACATTTTCAACCACACTCTGGAACTATTTAGTCTGATTTCATCTTTTGAGCCGACCACTATCGGTTGGGAATCTCTTAGTAATCGACTCGACATCATCATTTGGTTTGATTTGCAGCCAACACTCGCCGTACGAATCAACCGATGGCATCGCCTATTGACAGGCCAGGAGGTGCAATACTTCCTCTGGCGAACTCAGCAAAGAGTCTGACTACTGCAAAAGATACGAGCTATGTGTATTACCCGATACTTAAATACATCTAGGCTCACCAGTCAACAACACGATCTTGTTCCCATAAAGCAGATCCTTAAACTTGTTCCCCTTCTTGTTCTCCCCGCAGAGGTTGACCATGGTCCTGTGCACCATGTGCCCAGTCCGCTTCATCTCCACGATCTCGGCCAGCGCGCGCTGCGAGTGAAGCACTCCCGAGTCGTACTGGTCCCTGGACAATGCAGTAGCTAGGAGAAAAAGCCTTATTACGCTTGACTGAATTTTGTAGACTGAATTTTGTTGCTATTGAATTTAGTGAAATATAATAGCATTCAGATAGCTAATACACACACAACTGCTAAACTCAGCACTAACGATCGCTTGCTTCTAAATTTGTCACTGAATTCAGTCATTAAATTTAGCCCAAGCATAATAATCCTTAAAGGGCGAGAATTACGACAACCCTCCTCTACGACGGATCCTATGTCAATGCCCAATACTTTCTAGTTAAACAAAAATCATAGACCTTGCGCCATAATCACCTAACGTTTTTTTAACTTATTAAATATGGTTCAACTTATACTTACCATCGCTAGATGCTAGATCAAACATAAATCAAAAATAAATAAGCCTGATTGGAGTAGTTTTAGTCGCACCTAGTTAACCCATCAGTGCTGAAGCCAGCTGCCTTGGAGACGAGAAGGATGATCAGCCCCACGGATTGCAGGTTACTCTTCGAGCCGATGAGCAGGTTTTTCGCAGACTTCAGGAGGGGGTGGTTGGTACCCACCTGGGAGAAGCCAGAGAATTTCGTTAAGAAATATTTTCAATCTTCGATGCTAAATTATTTCTACTCTACTTATATAAAATTTGCCTACATACGTTCGTCACAGCATAATTAGGTACCGCCACGCCGTCTAGATGTTCCTGACCTACAGAGCCGCAACATCGACATGTATCAACAAACAATATGTGGATCTAACCAGTTTCCTTACAGTGTATCTGGATCAAACAAGCTTCCTTACAATGTATCTGGATCTAACCAGCATCCTTGGTATGTATCTGTATCTAACCAATTTCCCTACAATGTATCTAGATCTAACCAGTTTCCTTGCAATATATCTAGATCTAACCAGTTTCCTTACAATGTTTCTGTATCTAACCAGTTTCCTTGCTATATATCTGTATGTAACCAGTTTCCTTACAATATATCTAGATCTAATCAGTTTATTTACAATATATCTGGTTCTAACCAGTTTCCGGAGATGTATGGCGGTGTTCGCGATCTCGTCATTGAGCAGCCAGCGCAGGCTGAGGAAGGAGGGCGGGTAGCCCACGATCTGCTCCGCCTCGGACACCACCGAGCGCCAGCCGCGCTCCTCGCCGCGCCCGAACCAGCTGCCCACACCACTGCCGACACCACACCAGACAGACACTCAGAACTCTTCTCTCAATCATATATTAGGTACACTAGCAGAGCCCCGCGGTTATACTCGCGTAATTGATTCCAGAGAAATTACAGGGCTTAGAGACATAATATCTTAGATCTCTGGGTGACGAGCGCAGTGCAGTGCTAGGTATTGATTTGGACTATCATGTTCCAATAGCTGCGTGTTACTGTGCTGTTATGTGGCAGGTATGTTGCTTACCATCAGGCACAAGACCTGCTCGTCTCGTCACTCTAAGCTAAAAAAAAAATAATTAAGGATATACCTCGACAGTTTTACTTAAAAAGCTTAGGAAATTAATATCTCCCCAGTTGGAAACTTGTGTGGTGACTTTTAAGTTAAAATAATCACTTGGATGTTATCGGACGTTTACGGAGAGTGGAAGGATTAAAACATGTTAAGGTGGATAGAGGGGGATATAAAATCTTCAAAAAATGCGTTACGCACCTAATACTGGAACACTCCCTAGTTCCCGTTCCAGACTATAATGTAGACAGGTGACTGTGTTCCAAATTTCAGCCCGATCCATTCAGAAAGCAACAATTCAACTGGAACTTTTTAATATAAAATAACAGAAACGGGATTAACAATCGCGGGATGCAGCTTCAAAATTTCCACAGCGAACGGAACTTATTTATTAGGTACCTACTAAGAACTACTTGACAGAGCTTTTATCCCCTATTTGATGGCGGTAATCCATTTAGGCATCGTCTGCCGTACAGGGACAAATAAAATACATGACTGTCTGATGGTGATTGGGTCTAATGCTGCAGGTCTACTACGAAGTCGGATAAACGATATATCGGCCGAACCTATGGACATTTCCTACCACGAAAGACAATCGGTCGGTTGATCAGATCGACCGTTACGTTCGATCCGACCCTCATCCGACCTAAGTCTATAACTTCCGACCGATATGTATCGCTCCGAATGTTTTTCGTGGTATTCGGAGTTTGTTTTCGTAGTAGACCTGCTGGTTCTCATTAAAATACCAAACCACAGCAGGTACAGAGTAGCAAAAATGAACAGTAAATAGTAGATAAAGTGACCCACTGTGATGTCGTTACAAATCGTAACTGAGTAGAATGAGTTTTGGTCGTGCTTGCAGATTCACAAGCATATTTCTTTGATAAATTCTTTTCTCTCAACAAAGAACGGCTTAGAAAATGTAAAGATTTTGATGAAAACATGACTTATTTTTGGTTTATCAACAAAACAATCTACTGACAACGACAATATAACAACTACAAGCGACATTTTTTTATTCATAGAAACAAAACCTAATAAATACTCCTTGTAATAACTAACTTAGTAGGTACCACAGACCAGGTAGAGAGAGGTAGAGAGATACTCTCAGACAGACATGTCGGGAACAAGGAACATTGGTCTATGGTTACTAGACTAAATTCACTTTATCTGTGCTGAAAATGATACGCCGCCATTTTTTTTATTTTTTTAAATTAAACAAACTGCATCAACACAAAGATCTAATTTGCCAACTCGTGCATTCGCGCCAGTAGGTAGGTATACATCATACATTATTTAATTTTTTACGCCTAAAAGGAACCAGTTTCTATAAGAAAAATATAGCGCAAATTGGCTTGATACATTTATTTCTTCTTGAACAATTTCTTTCAAAAATGTTTTGAGCCGTAGGTACCAATAAACTTTCTGTTATTTAATTTTAACTACGATAGTGCGAGTCCAATGTTAGAGTCAGAACTCATCTTGATTAAGTTCCGCAACAGTTTTTTAGCAAAAGAATCACCACTTCACAGGATATAAGTCATATTTGGAGTGTTTATCTTTCCAATGTGGAAACGTATGTAACAGACGTATTTTCCGAAGTAACTGCAGCCTGGTACAATACACTTGTTATAAATCTTAGGTAAGGTGCGAAAAGAACATTTGCACCTAATAAAGAACAAAAATACACGAAAATGTGAACATGTAAACAATAATAATTATTTTTATCAACACACAATGACAACGTCATATTCACCATAGATATAATTTTATGAAAAAAGTATACCAATAGTGTCATAGAGATGCCCGATAATGTGATAATTTTATCGTAATATCGAAACTAAGTCAAATATCGATCGATCGATTACAAAATTTGGGCTATGAGATAGGTTCCACATTTTGAATTGTCTCTCTGTGTGTGGGTTATTTATTTATTATGTATGCTGTAAAAAGTTTAAATTTTGCTTTTGACCTATGTGTAAATACTGTTCATATTACTCAGTGAATGAAATTATTCCATAAAAAACATTGAATCACTTGGCCAATTTTCTTTCATGCAGTCCTTACTAACCTTTGATCTCTGTGATTTTGTTTGAGCATGGTTCAAAAAAAAATAGCAGTCATAGGAACTGCCGATAGTAGTGAAAACGTATAACTCAGAATTTGATAGCTTACTTTGTACACTACGCGGGTGAAATCTGAAGGCGTCACTATGATCATGGTCATCTAGAAATCCTGACGCATATCTAGATGGCCAATGGGAAATGCTAACGCATTTCTAGTAATGGTAGGACTCTTAGTAGATTCCGCCTGGGGAGTACCACACCTTTACCAGTTATTCTACCGCCAAGTAGTAATGTGCAAACCTTACTGTGTTCCGGTTTGAAGGGCAATGTTTCCAGATAAATTACAGGGCTTAGAGATATAACATCTTAGATCTCTGGGTGACGAACGCAGTGCAGTGCTAAGTAATGATTTGGACTCTTCATGTTCCAATAGCTGCGTGTCACTGTGCTGTTATGTGGCAGGTATGTTGCTGTTCATGTGTGTGTACCATCAGGCACATGTCCTGCTAGTCTCGTCACTCTTTCTTTAACAAAAAAACATGGCCAGTGGCCATGGTCCCGAGTTTAGCCGAAGATTTTTTTATCATTTGCGAGCGTGACGTTAGAATTCAATTCAAAAAGAAAGCCCACGAAAAATCTGTCTGTGGTGAGCCAAAAGTTTTCATATAAAAAATGACGACAAAAACACGGTTGAAGACAATGTGACAAATTTTAAAATATACATACATGTTTTACAACCATAGAACAGACCGCGTTAAAAAAACACGCGATAGTGTTTCAATACTATAAAACGAATACTATGAATTTGATCTAGTGACAATGACAATCGATAAACCGATACCGTCCAATTTATAGGTATCCCTAACGTGGAATTTTGGATTTTTTAAATTCACAGACTAAATACCTAGAACTCTTTTAAATTAAACAAGAAGTGACGTTGGCATGAAATCCAATTGTGACTACTGAAGTAAAGCGCGGGGAGCAGAAGTGTCAGCTTTGTTAGTCTGGTTGTCAAACTCAAATGACATAGCGAAAAGAAAAAAAAAATGACATAAGATTTGTATGAGGTTTACCCCCCGAGGTACCTATTCCTATTTCGACAAAGTTTGAATTCGCCTGGGGAAAATACCACCTTTGTCAGTACGATAATGACTCCCAGGAAAATAAATGTTTCCAGAGAAATTAAAAATTAAAGATCATCATCAAGAGAGATCCTACCATGTCAACCCATAGAGTGGGGACTGGGCTGACTAACCTAGGCTATCTAGTTCACCACGCTGTCCAAGTGGGTGTTCACGCTGGGTGTTTCTATGTATAATAAGTATGTATTTAAAACTATATAAGTATTATATCAGCTATCTGGCCGCCATCACACAAGCTTTGCTTAGTTTGGGGTCAGATGGTGCTGTGTGTGAATTGTCCACCATATTTATTTAAAAAAAAAAAAAAAAAAAAAAAGTTGCGGGCTGGCAGACTTCACTTGTCTTTGCAGAGTTCAAAAGTTTCTCAAACAAGCAGATTTCCTAACGGTGTACCTATTTTCCTCACCGTTTTTAAGTAAGCGACATTATAGTAAAGCACATGACATGCAAAAGACAGTAGTGGTGCTCATGGGATTCAAACCAGGTAGCTACATACACACAGCCTCTAGACACTGCATTAGAAATTATATAACAATTCAAACGTGACGATTTAAATGCATTAGGTTTTTTTTAATCAAGCTTACGATACAGTTACTGTAAACTTGATTTTAACGCACATGCTACCTGGGTAGCGTTTCTGAAACCATTCGGTTACATCCGAAACGGAATCTCATGTCTCGGTCTTTGTCTTATCTGTTTAGCATGACAAAGACCGAGAGATGAGATTCCGTGTTGGATGCAACCGAATGGTTTCAGAATCGCTACCCTGAATACCAATTGTATCTGCATAATTATAGTTTATCTCTAAGCGGAAGTCAATAGCGGCTATTTTTCACACCTTTGGCCTGTCGAGCGTTTCATATTCGCTGCTCGCATGTGCCTTATCTATGCAAAAGGCTTTCAAAGGCATTCATTAAAAGGTGGAAGCAATTAAGTTGCAATTTTTCGATAAATTATATATGCACCTGTGGCCGATAACATGTTAATGGTGCAACTAGGGTGGCCGCCATGTTTTACTTATATTATAATATACATATTATTTATGTCGTGGGTCGACCATTGGATTGCGATTGGCTAGATCACAAACGATATGGCTAGACTTCCTGAAACGTCAGCATTTCAACATCGGCTGGCCGCGATGTGCCCAGTGTCAATCTGTCAATGCCGTGTCCAAAAAATAATTTCGGGGACGATATTGAGATCACAGTAGGTACTTAATTAGAGTACTTAGGTACGTACGTTTTAATTGGATTCCTAACTAGAATGACTAGTAATAACATATCTAATCAAACTTATGTTTATCATTTGTTTAGTTCAAATAGTTTACACACTCAAAAAAATGCGCAATAAAATTTTGTTCCAGGATTTTCAATAGGTAGGTACAATCCTCATTCATCCATAGGAAACATTGTATGTATCTACCTACTTACTTTAAAAGCCATTTCTTTCCTTTTTTATCTTGAGAATAACTTTTATAATAACTACCTACCTAAACTTGACATTTAGCACCATCATCATCACTATGTTCTAATTTTTTATTTCTTACTGATGTCGGCTACTTGTTATTAGATTTAAAATTGATGTCATATTTATCGTCTCCTGATTTATTATTGTAGAGAGATAAAGGGAAGACAGAAAGACAAATTCTAGTAAAAATAGCGTATCATTTACGATTACTGGAAGCTGAGGACTTTTTTGGCTGGTCTAGAAAATTACGGCTGATCTAGCAAGTTTGTAAGTAAGAGAAGCAGCCGTCTAGAAGTTACGACTGGTCTACTCGGGAGAACGGCGACTGCCGATCCGTAGACCCCGGTTTCAAAACCACGCGCACCATTGTCTCTGCATGCCGCTAACATAAAACGGTGATGGAAAACATCGTGAGGAAATCGACATGTACCTAGAATCTTTCGAAGTTATGAGTCCACTAACCCGCACTGGGCCAGCGTGGTGGATTATAATAATAATAATAATAGTCATTTATTGCCTTGGCCTATATTATGGCCTTGACTCTTTCCTTGCGAGAGAAGGCCCCGAGTCCCAGCAGTGGGAACGTTTGGTGGGGTCTTTATACTGAGGAGTTATTCGAGAGAGCTTGTGATTATAAACAACCAGACAGAACAAATACCTGTATTCATTTAGCAAATTTTATATGTCCTGAATGGGAATCGAACTCAGAACCTGCGGCTCGGTGCGCAGACTTACTATCAACTGAGTCACGACGCCAGTCAGGTTCTGCTTACCTATAAATACTACTTACCTATACAATAACGTATTATAAATAAATACAAAAACATGAGAGTAGGTGTGAATAAATTTTACTTTCACTCTAAAAACTAGTGAAGAATGGTTTAAAATATCGATGACTGAGGACCGAAGACATGAAATTTGCCACATAGACCATTATCTAATCTAAAATAACACTTAGGCTAATTTTATCCCGGGAAAACATCGGTATTGAGAACTACACAGGGAGCTGCTGGTGACAATCAAATTAATTTACAAATAATACTCTTTTCAAGGTATGGACACAAGTAGGTATAGACATTTAATATTTATGTTCATCCGCCATCCGCCAATCAAAGAGAAAAAATATTTATAGCTTTTTAATAGCCATAATCTACGGCCAGTGTTCGAGTTAGGAATATGTTCGAAATATAAAATTTGGGATAATAGGTGGGCGGGGCCGCGCGCCTACTGGGCAGCGCGCTCGTAAATCGAAAGGCTCGTTCCAATTTCAAAATTATGTTTTTGTAAACCACAACGGCGCGTAGGTGGGTACCAAAGCCAAAGAGTTTACATGTGGGTACAAATTATAGTGATTTAGTGATTGTAATGGAGATAGGCGTGATGTTAGATCCGGTATAGGTACTTGAGTGTACAGTATTTGAGTAGGTAGATTGGATATAGGTGTTACCTAATGTTAATGCAAAAAATAGTCAATTTATAGCAGTGAAAACTTCTTTAACCGTGATGAGTAGGTAATCTTACGGATTTTATATAAATATGGTTTGTATCTGTCTATTGGCACATCAAAGCTTTGAGTACGAATTAAGTAGTTAAAACTCTAGATACTTATGAGTCTACCAACCTGTCTTTTTATTCCATAGCAGACGATATGAATAAATTGGGGTTACGGGCCCCCCGAGCTACAGAGCTTCGAGGGTCCTGACGTGTGGAAGCAAAAATTAGTACCAAACCAAAAAAAAACGCAATTTTTACTCCTTACTCCCTGCATTTGTTCCCCCAATTAACTTTGATACAGGCACGCAAAGCACGCTACGCCACTAGAATGCAGGTATGTACATGCAAATCAGTCTCAGTGCGGTAGGTCAGCGACCGCAGTTTTCGCTGCTTTGCATGGAACAGACGAGCCTATCAATAAGTGCATCTCTTCAACATGAAACAGGCATTCAACCTCCGCTATTTACGCTTCCATAGTTCTTACACAATGGCGTGCGGCCGGTAAATAGAGCAAAACTCGGCCGCTCCGTCTCCGGATCACATCTCGCGACATTTAAATGTGCCGGCGGTGCTTTTGCGCCCGCCATTTGCATCCGAGATCGCGTTGATCGGCCATCTTTGTTTTTTTGGCGCCAAGCGGTGTTGAGATGTGGATACATTGGGGTAGAAAAAAAATTCAATAAATCGTCTCATTAATACACAATAGAAATGAAAACAGCTTAAAGAAAGTGAGGGTAATTAGTGATAAGGTCGCCAATTCCTACTTTATTTTGTGAAATTAATTTAGGTAGTCCAGATTATGAATCCCTATCATTTAACATTCTTATTAAATAAAAACTGAACGAAAATTTGACATTAAGTTAAATTAGAATTCGCTAAAATTATCTCTGTACAAATAATGTTTACGACACGCACGATACACCCTCCACGTGCTATGACTATTGTACCAGTCTCTGACGGCATCTACCAATGTGTTTGAGAGCAGCGGGTGGGCAGACCCGCTACTCTCAAAACAAGACTACTCCGCCTAACTAAAACTGACTTACCTAGCTTTAATGTTGCTCTCTATTTCCTTTCCGCTTGAAATTATAGATACAGCATTAGCAGAACGGCGATTGGTGGCGGCTCCGCAGCAACGCTGGTCAGAGAGTCTACCGCCTAACTAAATCTGCTTTGGCTTTGATATTGCCCTCTTTTCTTTTCGCTTGAAATTATAGAGGTAGCAACAGCAAAGGCAAAGCAGATTTAGTTAGGCGGTAGACCCGCTGAAAGGCGCACCACGCAAAACATGCCGCCACGCGTCGTTATACTGCACGCGTATCTCGCTCATGGTGGCCTGAGTAACTATAGGTACCTACTTGGTCCAGACAGGCGCGCCGCAGCCTTACATTCTGGAGCTATTTTAAGATTAATGACGGCGGGGCAGCCATATTTGAAGACAATAATAAACATCACCATAATCTCATAGAGGGTATAAAATTAATTATTCCCTTATCCCTGTCGCCGCCAGCCACCTAGGTCGCACTATCCACTCACCATCGGCCGCGGCAGAGGATGCCGCTGATAAGAAGAAGCGAAAGTATGGTATGATGGTGTCGCAGTACGAATTTGTACCTGTTGCCGTGGAGACCTTGGGTTGTTGGGGCGCAGAGGCTAAAGGGTTCCTCTCAGAATTGGGGCGCAGGCTCAGGGAGAATACGGGTGACTCCCGCTCTAGTGCTTTCCTGGAGCAAAGGTTGGCCATTGCCATTCAGCGTGGGAACGCGGCGAGCATAATGGGCACTTTTGCGCCGGGAGCAGTTAGAGGTGAGTTATTCGGAGATTAGTTTTTTAATTATTATTTTAGTTAATATGTAATTTAAGTTCCCTTATTAATTAATAAAATATTGATGTCGAGTAAATTAGCCTTTGTTACAGGATACAACTAGGTATACAAAAACAAACGGAACACAAACGCACCGTGATAAGTCAGAATTCAGGATGTCAACAAACCATAAAATGCATCGCGGCTAGGCGCAACGTTTTTTTTCTTTTAATTTGTAAATATACATAGGTAATATTTTTAAATTTTACGTTACAATGTGGTTGAACAAAAAAACATCCAAACATTTATAATATTTTAGCACGATTTGTGATCTAAGTAATTTTTTCTTGCGGTGTATCAAATTAAATGCAATGAAAGTTATTTTTTCGTAGGTACATGTACCATCATGTACTATGAATTTAACGTCTCAGTGTGCCCCAGCCCTTCTCACAAAAACATTATACTTTTTACCTTTATATTCGGTAGCGGCTCTGCAAAGAAATGCATTCAATTATTTCTGTTATTTTTTTAATGTTCTGGCTCGAGTGATGGCAATCATACAGCCAAATATGTGGCTAATTGGTACAACTGCGCTGATAATGGCAATTACGATCGACGACGAGGTTTGTGGTCGTTATTTTAATCTTAATTCAACGGAGGATTGCTGTTTTAAACGTTTATATTGAGATAATCAATCTATGATAACATGATTGATTACCAATTCTGTTCGTATAGATTTTAACCGTTATTTACGCTACTAGCATCCCCCCGCGTAATTCCTCTTCCCGTTATTGACCCGGGACAAAAGTAGCTTATGTCCAGACTATTATCCGTGTTCTAAATATGAATCAGATCCGTTCAGCCGTTACGACGTGATTGAGCAAGAAACATTCAAATTTGAATTATTAGCAGCGCTACCCGATTTTACCCCCGCTTAATTCCCGTTTCCGTTGCTTTTCCGGGATACATGTATTAGTAGGCACATATGTCACAATATGTGTTCTTCCAGACTCTGTGTTCCGAATTTAAGAAAAAAAACCGTTCCTTTCATACGTTACTACGATATTTATCAAACTTTCAGAGCCCGGGATTTGCCGTCACGTCTTCCCATACATCGTAGAATGAAGTGACGTCATTCGAAACTTCTAAAAAGCATTGAATCGTCGTCATTTTTTGTTTATGAAACAAAAAAAAAACGTGTCTAAAAAAATCTATCTAACTGACGGACTGATACATTTTTGAAGTGAAGATTTTTTGTGGGCTTTGAATTGAATTCTAGCGTCACGCTCGGGAATGATAAAAAATAATCGAGTAAACTCGGGTCATTGGCCATGCTGACGCATTTCTAGATGGCCATGCTCGTGGCCACGCCCTCCGGTTTCACCCACCTAGTTTCCAAAGAAAGCTATCAAACTCTGAGTTTTAAGTTTTCACTTCCTATGACTGCCATTTTTTTTCGTCATAGTACCTATTCCTCATCATCATCATTACACTTAGGGGTTAACAAAGGGAAATAAGAACAAGATAAGATTCCTTATAATCCATATATTATAAAACATTAGCGTATTTCCTGACGACACTCCGGTAGAAGGCGAACACGAGGTCGCTGGCGGCGCGAGACCGCTCCAACGCCTCCTTGTAGGCCGCCTCGCTGAACTTGCCCTCCGTGAAACCTGCGACAAGAGGAAACAACCGTCATTTAAAAGGCCACTATTATATCTAGGAGTTATCTGCCAAAATGGACCTATTAAGACTCAAGACTAGTAAACTAGGCTAAGTTACGGCTGATCTAGTAAGTTATGGCTGCTCTAGTAAGTTACGGCTGCTCTAGTAAGTTACGGCTGCTCTAGTAAGTTACGGCTGCTCTAGTAAGTTACGGCTGCTCTAGTAAGTTACGGCTGCTCTAGTAAGTTACGGCTGATCTAGTAAGTTACGGCTGCTCTAGTAAGTTACGGCTGCTCTAGTAAGTTACGGCTGATCTAGTAAGTTACGGCTGCTCTAGTAAATTACGGCTGATCTAATAAGTTACAGCTGCTCTAGTAAGTTACGGCTGCTCTAGTAAGTTACGGCTGCTCTAGTAAGTTACGGCTGCTCTAGTAAGTTACGGCTGCTCTAGTAAGTTAAGGCTGATCTAGTAAGTTACGGCTGCTCTAGTAAGTTGCGGCTGCTCTAGTAAGTTGCGGCTGCTCTAGTAAGTTACGGCTGCTCTAGTAAGTTACGGCTGATCTAGTAAGTTACGGCTGATCTAGTAAGTTACGGCTGCTCTAGTAAGTTACGGCTGGTCTAGTAAGTTACGGCTGCTCTAGTAAGTTACGGCTGCTCTAGTAAGTTACGGCTGATCTAGTAAGTTACGGCTGCTCTAGTAAGTTACGGCTGGTCTAGTAAGTTACGTCTAGTTTAGTTGGGAGAACGGCAACTGCTTGATCCGAAGCCCTTGATTCAAATCCCACGCAAACCTGTCTATACGAAATCATGTGCGTAATGCCGCTTACTTAAAATCGGTGAAGGAATACATCGTTAGTAAAATGGCATGTTCCAAGAATCTTACGAAGTCAATCCGCACTGGTTCAAAGTGGCAGTCTGATAGATTATAGCCTTGACTCTCTGATTGCCCTGCTGCAATTTCTCTGGAAACATTGCCCTTCAAACCGGAACACAGTAATGTTTGCACATTACTGCTAGGCGGTAGAATAACTAGCAAAGTTGTGGTACTTCCCCAGGTGGACTCTGCTAAGACTCCTACCTAGTTTCAGACTAGCAACCATCTGCGGTCGTCAATATAGAAACTAAAATGTTACTTTGGAATATTTATTTATGTACATGTTAAAATTCATTGGCCGTGTCTGCTTACAGTATAGAAGAAAGCGCACAAAAAGCCACTACAAAAAGTATAATACAACTCGCTGGCCAAGTTGCGGGTCAGGTACCTAATCATCTAATATAGGTACCAGTGAAGAAACTGTCGATGACGCAACAACGTAGCAATGCATCTGATATCTGTTCCGATCTAGATCTAGACTATCGCAGATATAGAAATAGAAATAGAATAGAAATAGAAATAATTTATTTGCACACAGAAAGTTAACATCATACACAAAACATCACAAGATATTAGAAAAGGATGACAATTAATTATTATAACAGTGTTTGTGTACAGAAAGACATATAGCGAGATACTACACATGTGACACTGACATGGTATCTTGTCAGAAGAATCTTCACTGTTTATTTCTGTAATCTGTGATCTTCACCATCACAGTTTTGAATCATGAAATACAAAAGACTTAATGATAATAGAGCTCAGTTGGGAATGTTTATTAACTTATCTAATTCTAGCTGTGCCCCGCGGTTTCACCCGTGTCTATTTGAGGAAAATCCATACTAAAATATCCATTGCTGGCCACTTTATTACGTTTTACGGAACCCTAAAAATACGTAAATAAGCAACAATGCATTGTTGTATAAAATTTGATTACTTCAAATGACACAAACTTCAAATGTAGACACGCGCCGTCACAGACTTAAACGACCAAAGAGAATTTAAATTCACGGAACTAAAGCTCTCGAAGAGAAATATTTTTCCCCGTTTTCTTTACATTCTTCACTCATACTCCGTACCTATTGATAGTAGCGTAATGTTATATACCCTATAGCCTTCCTCGATAAATGGAGTATCCAACAAAAAAAGAATCTTTCCTATCGGTCCAGTAGTTTCCGAGATCCTAGCGTTCAAACAAACAAACAAACAAACTCTTCAGCTTTATAATATTAGTATAGATAAGTAATATCGTGACCGTGACGTATTTTTTGAAGTGAAAACTTCTTTTGTAGCGCCTAGACAAATTTTTCGTGGGCTGTGAAATTAACCACGCTCGGATATGATTAGAAATCTTCGGGTTAACTCGGGACCATAGCCATTGGCTAGCTAGAAATGCGTCAGCCAATGGGAAATGCTGGTGCATGTCTAGATGGTCATGCCATGATGACCAGGCCACACCCTCCGGTTACACCCGTGTAGTTTCCAAAGTAAACTATCAAATTCTGTATTATAAGTTTTCACTTCTATCGGCAGTTCCTATGACTGCCAATTTTTTTTTAAATAACTTTTATAGGTTTACACTTGACCACCATCTCGCCTGATGTAATACGACGATGTGGTATACGATGGAGCGTGTTTACCTAGAAGATACCGAAGCGAGTGCGCTTCGAAGACGCCAAGATTGTAACCATCGGGAAAACACCAGTCAGGCAACGCATTCTACAGCCTAGACGCTCTTATTACAAAAGTTGAGTCAAACTTCTTCGCCCGTGTCTATGGAACATCAATCATGAAACGATGTCGCTTTTTCGAGCTACGAGCATTCCGATACCAAAAAAGATCCTATCGAATAATATAAGTAATATATAATATAAAGTAAGTATATAATATAATTAATAGTAACTACTCATAACCCTCCTTTAATATATTAATTGACTTTCATGTTTTCGTTCATGTATCGCTTTGGTAATTGTTATTTTTGTGTACTTTTTATAATCTATTTTTGACATCTAATTCTATTTTTATCATTGTAATTTGATTAACTTTTGACTTATTTTTTGTAATTATCATAACATAACATCTTTATCTTGTCATATATTGACATACATGACATAAATTGATTACATTTTACTGTTATTACAATTTGTTAGAAAATGAATGTTATATCATTAGTATAATTGGCGTTATGCCGTTCTAATTGAATAAATAAATAAATAAATAAATAAGTGTAAAGACAAGCAAGATGTCCAACAAACAGCCAGATGGTAAGTAACACGCCTACAATCCCAAGTATTTCATAATTATTTTAAAACGAAGCTTCCAAACACTGCTTTAATTTGTATTTTTTGAAGTGAAAACTTCTTTAGGCGCGCCTAGACAGATTTTTCGTGGCGTGTAAATTGATTTCTAGCGTCACGCTCGGCGCTTCTACCGCCTAACGAAAAACGCTTTGACGCTTTGATGCTTTGACATTGCTGTCTCTTTTCTTCTCGCTTGAAATGAAAGAGACGGCAATGCCAAAGTTTCAAAGCATCAAAGCGTTTTTCGTTAGGCGGTAGACCTCGGGTATGATAAGAAATCTTCGGGTAAACTCGGGACCTTGGCGATTGGGCATCTAGAAATGCGTCAGCCAATGGGAAATGCTGAAAGGGCGTGGCCTCGACATCATGCGATGGCCATCTAGAAATGCGTGACCCAATGGGAAATGCTGATACATTTCTAGATGGCCAAGCCATGATGCCGAGGCCACGCCCTCCGGTTACATCCGTGTAGTTTCCAAGGTAAGCTATCAAATTCTAAGTTTTTACTTCTATCGGCAGTTCCTATGACTGCCAATTATTATTTTTTCTGGTAAACTGGAATACAGTAATATTTGCACATTACTTGTGGACGGTAGAATAACTAAAGTTACGGATGGTCTAGTCAGGAAAACGGCAACTGCCGATGGTTCGAATCCCACTCGCGCCACTGTTTTCTCGAATTCATGTGCGTTAGCTTAAATACAGCGAATGAAAACATCGTGAGGAAACCGGCATGCAAAAACACTAAAGGCAGAAATGACTAAGCGATATGTTGGGCGATATTGAGTTATATACATAATTGAAATCAGTAAACATTTCCGCGTCGATTGGTCTTACTCTCGTCTCGCAAGGGCGAGTTTTGATGTCACTTTGTGACCTGACAAAAAAAAATCGGAGTGAATACTAAGCGACTAGAATTTTATTTATTTATAAATAACTATTATTTAGCAGGTCCCAATTTGGTTTGGCACTAAAGATCATAAAGAATCAAGTAGTTATGACTAATGAGCTATTTTTATGATTTTTTCTCTCAAAATACGGCTAAAGTTAAGAATGCTAAAGTAACTTGGTGTAAAGTTGTCAAAGTATCGTTTGGTAATTACTGGCTTTCAAGCGTCGATATATAGGATAGACGTACGACGTACGTGTGACGAGACTCTTATCCCGGCTATCGAAGACGAAGTTGATGAGGGCCTGTGCCTGTTCGAGCTGGTCTCCAGCGGGCGCCAGCACCACGCTCCACGTGACGGCTGCGACGGCGCTTCTCATCGTCACGACTGTGGTGCGCGTGGGATAAGAACCATTGGCAGTTGCCATTCTCCCGTCTAGATCATACGTGTTCCGGTTTGAAGGGCAACGTTTCCAACGATAATTACACGGCTTAGAGATATAATATATTAGTGGGTGAGTGCAGTGCAGTGCTAAGTAATGATTTGCACTCTTCATGTTCCAATAGCTGCGTGTCACTGTGCTATGTGGCAGTTCTGTTGCTTTTACCATCAGGCACATGCCCTGTTCGTCTCGTCACTCTAAATAGTAGTAGGATAGACGTACTTGTGACTAGGCTCTTATCCCGGCTATCGAAGACGAAGTTGATGAGAGCTTGAGCCTGTTCGAGCTGGTCTCCGGCGGGCTCCAGCACCACGCTCCCGGCCGCGTCCACGGCGCAGGTGACGGCCGCGAAGGTGCTCCTCATCGTTACGCCGGAGTTCACCAGCGCCAGGCAGCAGCAGTTCACGCAGCACGACAGCAGCTGATGGAGATCAGCTTCTATTAGCGTGAAAGGTGTTGCGTGGAAGATGCTAAGTGGTTAGAACATGCTGTTTTTAGGGTTCCGTAAAACGTAAAAACGGAACCCTTATAGTTTCGTCATGACTGTCTGTCTGTCTGTCCGTCCGTATGTCACAGCCACTTTTTGCCGAAACTATGAGAACTACACTGTTGAAACTTGGTAGGTAGATGTATTTTGTGAACCGCATTAAGATTTTTACAAAAAACATAAAAAAAATAAAAATTAGGGTTGCCCACCATACTGAGAACTGATACTAAAATATTTTTTTTTCATCAAACCTACACGTGTGTGATATCTATATAGGTCTTCAAAAATGATGTTGAGGTTTCTAATTTGATTTTTGTCTACACTGAATAATTTGCGCGAGAGACACTTCCAAAGTGCTAAAATGTGTCCCCCCCCCCCTCTAACTTCTAAAGTAAGATAATGAAAAAACTAAAAAAAATATATGATGTACATTACCATGAAAACTACCAACGAAAATTGGTTTGAACTCGATCTGATGAGTAGTTTTTTTTAGTACGTCATAAATAGGTACACTATTATTAAAACTTCGATCAAAGTTACAACGAACTACAAGAACTATGTGTTCTATGTATATTATGTTACTTGCTGCAACGGAACCCTTCATGGGCGAGTCCAACTCGCACTTGGCCACTCTATTTTCATATACTAATCTAAACGAAGATCAAGCAAGAGCGGATCCAGCGGAGGGGTCGCGGGGGTCATGATCTCCCCTAAGTTGTGTCCAGGACGTCTACTCTCTTTCTACGAAAAACGTAATTCCGAAATCAACTCGCGACTTTCCTGCTTCCTTTCGTTCGATCGAATATTGTGTGACGTTTAAATGTTCTAAGCCTACTCTAATTAGAGTACGGACGGACGGATCGAAGTAGAACCGGAGTAGGAAAGTCGCGAGTATATTTCTAAATTACGTTTTTCGTAGAATAGAGAATAGACGTCCTGAACCTAAATGGACCACTAATTAAAACGCGCGCACGCTCGGTTTTGTGATTCGCTATTATATTCGCTATTCCATGGCTATGTGACCAAGGCGGCAAAGCTGGAATCCGACCTTGTGCTCAGGACCGAATTAAGTGGAGGAGATTGGAGGAGACTGCTAGGCAATGGGACAACTGAGGCTAATTTAAGATACATCTTAACGGAATCCATGAGCACCTTTTTTGTATTGAGCTTAATTTACATCTTTTACAAGGAGTAAGAGTAGGCATGGTGACTAAAGAAACTAATTAGTCCGTCAGTTATATTGCACACGTTTTTCTCCTTTTTTTCACAAACAAAAAATAACGAAGCTATAGTGCTAGAAATTTCGAGTGACGTCACTTCATTGTACGATTTTTCGAAGACGTGATGTCACAAACTCCTACTGCGGAAGATTGAAGTCATTGTCGATTTTTTATAATTCGTTAATACAGAAAATACGTCCTTATCTAGAATCTACGTGACGGACTAATTAGAATGGTATTTGTTTGATCCAGTCATCATCATAATATGTCCAATTCGTTATTTGAGTACGTAAAAAATGTGCAGTTAGCGTGGCGCAATAATACGCAATATCATAGATAAGATGAAAACTAAATTATTGAAGATAAGGGACAAAAAGTTGGACGTCTAACAACTAATCTTCCGTGATAAATTCTATCACATTCTTTGACCACTTCAACGCGTCAGTCATTTCTTTCATTCTAAAGTCGTCTGTGAGACTTACATCTCCAAAATAAATGTATAAAATTACAAACAAATCTTTAATGTGAAAGCTAAAGTTCAATTTCAACAAAAAAATACAAATTCGTGAACAGTTTTCAACGATACAGGTAAGGATACATATATCGCCGTTATGTATTATACCATATTTATGTTTTTTATCGATTATAGTTTTGCACTTGACCGCCATCTCACCTGACTTTGATCGACGATACGGTCTACGATGGAGCGTGGTTACTTAGAAGAAACCGATTCACTCTCGATTTGAAGACATCAAGATTGTAACCACTGGGGATAACCTACTCAGGCAGCGCATTCCACAGCGGTGTCCGAACATCACTGTGTTCCGGGTTGAAGGGCTATATTTCCAGATAAATTACAGGTAATAGACTAATAGAGATAAATCATCTTGTATATCTGGGTGACAAGAGCAGTAGTGCTAAGTAATGATTTGGACTCTTGGATGTTCCAATAGCAACGAGATACCTACTTTGTGTTGTTATGGAAAGGCGTGACGCTTGCCATCAGACATTCGTCTTGCTCTTCCCGTCACTCTATACAATGTATAAAAATGGATTAGAAAAAATATTTATTGCATCTAATAGCCTAATCCCCGTGGAAGGTTTTTACAATGTATGAACAAATAAAGATAAACTAGGTAAGACGAAGAAGGTAGGTTAGAGAAGAAGGTAAGTTAAAAGTATCTACATAAGATATTTTTAAGAAAAGCGTCTACACCTCTACTGCCTACCGATAAGTACTTAAAATAACATTCCAAGTATAATTATTATTTAAACATTTCCAGAAATAGCAAACCAGTTTCACACGATCACAATGATATAAACATTCAGACCGTCACGTCAGTACCATGCGACGTTTTGTCTTGATCACATGTGTACTGCTGGCTCGGGGCGTGGCGAGCCAGGGCGTCCTCGACCAGTTCCACAAGGATGTGGAACTGCACTCTGGGACGGTCAGGGGATTCCTGGCCGAAGATGGGGAGTACTTCGCGTATTTGGGGATACCGTACGCCGCGCCACCACTTGCTGGTCTACGATTCAAGGTATTTTTTTTTAATTTAGGCTCTCCACAGACTCCGGTGTCCGTGACCTTTGTCATTTGGGTTCTGTTATTTTAACATAGTTCGTGGATTAGGAGAAGAAAAGGAAAATAGGGAGGAGTTGGGAACATTTTAAACCTAATTCTAGTGCAATTCCGATTATGTTTGTTGAGACGATCACTACCGGTTGAGATACTGGTAGTAATCGACTCAGCATCGTCATTTGCTGTTTTTACGCCACCTCCTTTGGGCCCAGAGCCTCCACTATGACCGCATTTCTGTTCCTGATGGCCATCTGCACATTGAACAATAATTATTATATCAATATTATAACCAATATTTATTTATTCGGAAGGAAGTGAAAATGTATCTGGCATTTTTGGCAGAGGATAATCTTTTGGGTTTACGTATCAGATATGCTAATGTATCGGCGTAGCGTCCGAGCAGCGAGCAGGATGTGCGCATTAGACGGTCTTTGGATGGGTGAAATCTTTCGAGTTTTATCAGCTATCTATACAGGTGACGTTGAAAGAAGGACTCTAACGTGTGAAATAGTTCGTGGAGTGTTAGCTGCTCGTAAACGCAAACAGTAAGCAGATGGCTTGTGCTGTGACTTACCGAAAGCCTTCGACGTTGCAGATCATGAGACCCTAGCATAAACACTATGGCATAGCTAGAAAATCATACACCGTGTTGACTAACATGTTCGGATGCCATTCTCAAATAGTGGATACTGGTGATGGCATTCATAATCACTGAGATTCATCAGACTCACTGTCCGCATTAATGGTAGTACCACATGGATCGTCAGTTTCGAATATCATGTTCTCTCTCCTACTAAACAATCTCCCTAATACCGTTAGGGTGCAGACATATTTATGTGTGCAGATACATATTGTGCCATCCATAGTAACCACCCCTGAGTTAGAAGAGAAATTAAATGTTACCTTGCGTTATGAGCTGTCAACAATGGTAGGATAGAGTATGATACTAGGATGAATAAAATAGCCTGTATTATTGAGAAACCAATTGATTTGAATTTTGTTCCAGGCACCCTTGCCTCCAATACCGTGGAATAACGTGTTAATCGCAAATCGCACAGTGGTCTGCCCACAGCGGGGCATCGGCGACGAGGACTGTCTCATCGTCAACGTCTTCACTCCCACCAGAGTCTTTGACAATCCTTTACCAGTTCTCGTGTACATCCACGGAGGATCCTTCTTGACAGGCGCCGGACAGACAGAAGGATTTGAACCCTTGATCAAAAATAGTGTCATCGTCGTCACGTTAAACTACAGATTAGGAGCTTTGGGGTTCCTCTGTCTTGGAACGAAAGAAGCACCCGGAAACGCAGGGTTAAAGGACCAAGTTGAAGCGCTCAAATGGGTGCAGAGAAATATCATCAAGTTTGGAGGGGATCCCAATCAAGTAACGATTTATGGAATGAGTGCTGGTGGGGCATCCGTTGAAATGCTGGTCCTGTCGAAAATGGGCCAAGGGCTGTTCCATAAAGCTATTATAGAATCAGGAACAGCGTCAGCGGTCTGGCCTATAGACCGAACCCCTTTAGACACAGCTGAGCAGTTCGTTTCATCTTCAGACTTCGCAGACCAATCCCATAACTGGTTTCAACTACTAAGTTTCTACCAGAACGAACCAGCGAAACAGATAACCGAAAGAAATTACGAATTTTATCAGAATTATACAGACGGGAAATTTGGCTTCGTCCCGTGTTTCGAGAACAAGCTTCCTGGAGTCCATCCTTTCCAATGGATGGATCCTAAGGAAATACTGAGGAAGGGGTTGTACAATAAGGTTCCTTTGATGTTTGTATTTGTTACTTTAGAAGGGATGTTCCTTAGAAGCTCAGATTATTACGAGCTGAATTACAGAGACAGAATGAACGAAAGATTCGACTTATTCATGCCAGCCGATCTCGTTTTCGATAAACAGGAGACAAAGATGGCTGTGACTGAAAATGTGAAACAATTTTACTTTAAAGATAAACCAATCGACGGGACTAATTTCAAGGAGTATTTTGACTATTTTGGAGACCATCTCGTTATGAATGGCCTTTTGAATTCTGCTGTAGACCATTCGGAGAAAGGCGATGTGGTTTATTTGATGGAATTTGCTTACAAAGGTCAGCTAGGACGTAGCGACATTTTTTTCGGTGACGTGAAAAGCGCAGGGCATGGAGATGCGGTTAAGTATACGATTATAAACAGAGCAGCTACCAACTTTACATTTTTGCCCGAAGATGATCAATTAACAGTTTTAAGGATGACAAAGATTGTGACAAATTTTATGAAATATGGGTGAGTATCAAATCGAAACTACTATTGGCTTTATTCGTAGGTATCTCTTGTGGGAGTAAATGGATCCGAGGGTTTACCGCCTAACTGAACTGCCGTAGCTTTGATAGCTCTTTCTCTTTTCTTTTCGCTTCAAATTATAGAGACAGCAATAGCACAATAAAAATGCCGATTTAGTTATGCGGTAACAGGGAGCCTCCACGTTACAGGGGTTCAATTTAGGCCCTTGACGCTATCGAGCTGTAAATTCACACAACTTTTTTAAAAAAAATACAAAACATTTTTTTTTTTACTTTTCCAGAAACCCAAGTCCACAACGCAGTGAGCTGATTCCAATGCACTGGCCACCAGTCCAGCCTGATACCGTCACATATTTACGTCTGGACAAAGATCTCCAGGTCTTGGATCGGCCTTATTGGGACAGGAAGGTGTTCTGGGATAAACTGTACAAGAAATATGGAAGACCTGTAAAACCTGTAGAACCAAGTGACTTCAAATAAAAGTTTCAATAATATTTTTTGTGAAAATATAATATTTAGTAAATTATAAATTATAGAAAATGTTACAAATTTTCTTTT
Source organism: Ectropis crepuscularia (assembly GCA_963693475.1). Lineage (NCBI taxonomy): Eukaryota > Metazoa > Arthropoda > Insecta > Lepidoptera > Geometridae > Ectropis > Ectropis crepuscularia. The sequence goes on along the minus strand of OY856359.1, from coordinate 2,340,747 downwards.
CTTTAGTACTTTGCTGCAATGTGTGAAGTGATGATAGTTCAAATGTAATAGTGACAGAACAATCTACATCATACATACGTGATAGCCATCAGCACCAACAGCAGGAATAATAAAAAAAAGAAATAGCCATCTTCAATTTACAGACTTAACTCACACTAAATATGAGTACACTGCTGAAATAAGACTGCAAGCTCCTCGATTTCTCAGTAGACAAAAATATAATTGAAGTATAACATAAGCAGCCCACTAAGTGTACCCAATGCTGGGGGCTTTCTCTATTAAGGAGAGAGTTAAAGCCATAATCCACCATGCTGACTTGCTGACCCATGATATGGATGATGCTTAACCTCTGAAGTTTCAAGCTTGACTTGACTGCTTGAATCAATGTTCACATGAAACTGTGTGTACAGGTATAAAAGTGAATGTGAAAACGAAAAAAAAATTTTACCACAAAAATTATCGAGATATCCAAGACAAAAGTAAAACAATCAGATTGAATTTTGAATTTTCGTTAACAACTATTAAAATACCGTATTAATATAACAAGTAAAATATCTGTTGGTTGCCCACTAGGCAAGCCTGTATCGGGATATTGGGTATGTGTAATTGATAAAGTGTAATTGGTAATTGAAAACATTAAAACAATGTTTGGTAAACACTCACCCCTCCGAAGTCTTCCAGCTCCTGAACAGTGACCGTGATGCCGGAGCGAGGGTACAAGCTACTCAGTATTGCCGTTTCACAGTTCTGTTTTATGACATGCTCTTTGTATCTACAAACACAATAAGGTCACTAATAACATTATCATACAATCAATCCTACTAATATTATAAATTTTGCAAATATGTATGGATGTCCTTCCAGCCTGATTTAAGTTTGAGGTAGATTTGGAGGTTTTTTCACATGGAGTGACTTGTTAAATGACATGTATGGAACTAACTTTGAAATGTCTACAACAAATAAATATTCAAGCCTTTTGTTAGTTTGACAAAGGTTTTGTAATTAGAATATTCAAAAATATGAGTAAAATATTAGTGGACATTTTTTCATTTCAATTTTTTCAATTTTCAATTTTTTTAATTTCATTCAATACTCAAGTGCTTTTCTATTTTAAGGATCTCTTATAACCACAATTTGAGTCTCTTACCGATCTGCTACAGAAGGTTTCCCGCTTTTAGTACTGAACAATACTTCTAAAGTTGCTTTATCCATACTCTGGTTACCCATCTTGATATCTAACGGACCATTCACGCTGACCAGTGCCACAGTATCTCCTGAAACATTGAGTATAGTTTACACTAATAATAGGTTTATTTTTAGTTCCATCACCTAAAATTTATGTGATTATGATTGATAGTGTAGTATGATTGTAGTAATCATGGTTGTCTAGTGGTTAAAATGTCAAATTTTACAATTGTGAGAAAGCCAGTTCGAATCTCACCTCAACCTCTTGAATATTTTTCTAAGTGAAGACAAAATCATCAAAATTTTAACGGTAAAGGAAAAAAATTGACAGTCATAGGAACTGCCGATAGAAGTGAAAACTTGCTGTTGCCCTGGTACTGGTACCTAGGGGCAAACGCAACTCTTTTACATTTCTGTTGTCCTGGTATCTGGAGATAAACGCTGGGCTGTTGGAGGTAGGTAATCGAAACTCTTTACTGTTTCTGTTGCCCTGGTACCTACCTGGTCGTTTTTACCGAGTTTACCCGAAGATTTCATATCCGATCCGATCCATTATCATATCCAAGCGTGACGATTGATAAATCCATTTCACAGCCCACGAAAATTCTGTCTATAGCGCGCCTAAAGAAGTTTTCACTTCAAAACATCACGCATGTTCTAAGAACGATAACTTCGGAGGACATGTATGATACTCCCAACCCGCACTTGGCAATGTGGTGAATTACGTAAAGTTGGCCGCATATGCATTTAATACTTAAAAATTTAACTTGCGGCAGTTTGTTTACATACATAGGTTATGTTTGCTAAACTTGTTTAAAGGTTAAACAGTAACTAAAAGATTACTGCTGAAGGTGGGTATTGATTCACTATATACGGTAATGTATAATTAAACAGTTAATTTAATAGTAAATATATGAAAACCTGGAAATGTAACGCGTTTCTTACCTTGTGATAATATTGCTGAACCGTCTGATCTATTAAGGTAACCCATCTCACATCTCATGGGTTTTAATTTAAAATCTTTTAAATCTTCGTCTACAATCATTTTGTACAAATTTTTTACAGGATTAGAAAATTCGATTTTCTTGTGTATTGTGTTGGCCTGCAGATGTGTGAAATGTTTACAGTTTACACGTGAAAATGACATTGACATTGACAAAATTAAATATTGTTGATTAGATTGAGGGTAAATCCGACTAACCCGGTGGAGGCCATTACCCCTACACGTGTTTGTTATTATATATTCGTTGTTTTTCTATGTTATTTGTGTGTTTTAACCTGGTGAGTTTCTATATTTTATCGTAGTAAGCAGTAGTCAGGGGAAATGGAGTCCATTCCCCCCGATCCTGTTCCGCCAGATCCGCCTGATCCGCATATGGATACACTTGAACAATCCTCCATCCGCATTGTCGCGAAAAGACACAGAGAGACGACGGTCGCTCCAGCTCCTGCTAAAAAGTTAATAACTAGTCAAGAGTCGGCATCGGCTTCCATTCAGTCAACATACCAACACCCTTCTCTAACCATATTAGGTATTAGACAGTACGAGGACACGGACACAGGTCCATTCCTCGTTCATGTGTCACGAGTAGAGTCAGAGGCAACCGCAGGCACAGTTTTGCGCCCCATAAAATTTGGCCAATTTGTAGCTTCCAACAATGTTCAAAACGTCTGCCGAGACGGAATAAAAAAAGTAGGCCGAAATAAAGTTTCGATCCAGTTCAAAACTTCCACCGCCGCTAACATTTTCGTCGAAAACCCGATCTTAAAAACAAATAATTACGATGCAGTCATTCCAACTTTCAATGTAACACGCATGGGAATAGTCAGGGGAGTGCCTGTAGACTGGTCGATGGACGAATTCGTAGCCTCTATCAATATACCTGGAAACTCGTACGTCTTAAAAGCAAGGCGATTGAATAGAAAAAACAAAATCGATAATGTCATTAATTGGGTTCCAACGCAAACTGTGGTCCTCACTTTCAGAGGCCAATACTTACCAGACAAAATATTCTCCTTTTATTCATCACTGGAAGTTGAGGCCTACCAGTTTCCCACAATTCAGTGTATGAACTGTCTGAGGTTCGGCCATATTAAAACACAATGCCGTTCTCAACCTCGTTGTTACCGATGCACTCAGCCCCACAGTGGAGACAGCTGTGAAGTGCAGGAGTCACAGGCTACATGCCTGTACTGTCTTGCCCATCATTTCTCTACTAGTAGGATATGCCCTGAACAAGATCGCCAACGTAACATTAAATCTCTCATGGCACAAAAAGGAATATCATACCAAGAGGCAGGCGGTCAAACGCCTAAGATAACAAAAACATACAGTCAAATCACCAAAGATCCAACTGTTAGTATTGAACCAGAATCCCAATCCATTGCTTCCTCTTCCCAACCTAAGCCTACCATCTCAGTTAAGAAAACCATTATTCAAAAGGCCAGACCAAACCCCCCTCTCGGAAAATCATTTGATAGAGCAATCCACCAATCCATCATTGCTCAGGGCCCTTCATCCCTTCCTAGAGGATATGCCCTGCAAATCCCCCACCACCCTTCTCCAATTTCAGATTCACATCAACTACTCCTCCAACTTCTCACCATTATCATAAACCTGATCTCCCAATCTCCCAATTCCCTACCGTCCAACGTTGCCCAAACGATCTCCCACCTCACATCACTTATAGGTCACCATGGACTCATGCCTCATGATCCAATGGAACAGCAGGAGCCTTCGTAGGAAGGTTCCTGAACTAAATCACCTCATCCAAAAATACAACCCTGTCTTGGTTGCTGTTTCGGAGACATGGTTTGTTCCGGGGACCCGCTATCGGATTCCAGGCTTTTCATGTCTCCGAGATGATCGCCAGGATGGTACAGCTGGTTGTGCCCTCTGCGTTAAACTATCCTTTCCCTTCTCCCAAATCTCCCTTCCTTTCCACAGCCCACAAATAAACGCTGTGGCTGTACGTGCATTCAATATTTCTTTCATTTCTATATATATTCCGCACCCTGATGCCCACCTTATTCCAGATATCCTTCTAATCATTTCCTCCGTCCCTCCCCCTATAGTGATAATGGGAGACTTTAATGCCCACCACACTACCTGGGGGTCTTATCACTGTGACTCCTTTGGACGCTTGCTTTTAGAAGCAATTGATGAGGCGAATCTGTGCATAGCAAATGATGGCTCCCCTACACGTAGGGTCCTACCTTCCCAGAACCCTAAATCTGCAGTGGACCTAACTTTATGCTCTCCCAACCTACTTCCCTCCTTATCTTGGCAAGTCCTTCCCCTCACTAGAGGAAGCGACCACTTTCCCATCCTTATCAGTTTAGGTCTTCGAGTTTCCCACTCCCCTCCTCATACCCCTCTCCAAAAATTTAGACTGTCTGGGGCCAAATGGGATTCTTATTCCACTTATCTTAACAATATACTACCTTCTCTGCCTAATATTTCTGATGAAAGCCCAAATGTATGCTACTCCAAATTAATAGATAGCATATTAGCCTCCGCTCATGAATCCATCCCACTCAAGAAAGCCAGAAAAAACCTCCTATCCCCCCCATGGTGGGACCCTGAATGCACTGCAGCCATCCGCGAGCGTAACTCTGCAGAAAAAAACTACAACAGATCTATGACTCCTGACCATTTCTTGATTTACAAAAGATCTGCTGCTAAATGTAGGAAAACTCTATCAAGCAAAAAGAAGCTAGGATGGCTAAAATTTTGTGAAAGTCTTTCTCCATCAACACCATCTGGCATTGTCTGGAAACAGATTCGTCGCTTCAGAGGTTCCCATAATACTCCCAACCCAACAGCCAATGATCCCACTTCCCGGGTAGAAGATTTTGCTGACAAGTTGGCTCCCCCTTTTGTCCTATCCCTTCTACTATCTTTCCTCCCCATGGTTTTCCCATCAATTCCGCACATTTTGACTCCCCCTTCTCACTGGAAGAAATGCAGCTTGCCCTGGATGGATTGACCGACTCCGCCCCCGGAGTGGATGGAATAACCTATTCATTCTTTACCAGAGCCACTGTAAATATAAAAAAGTACTTCCTTTGTTTAATTAACAGATTTTTTGAATTGGGTTCTGTGCCTGATCCTTGGAAATCCCAAATCATTGTCCCTATCCTCAAACCTGGAAAAATCCCTTCCGATCCCAATTCCTATCGTCCTATAGCATTGTCTTGTATTCCTTTGAAAATCACTGAAATCCTGATCAAAAATAGATTAGAATGGTTTGTAGAAAATAATAAATTACTTCCAAGTTCCCAGTTTGGTTTTAGAAAGGGAATGAGCACTGCTGACAGTTTGAGTATACTTACAACAGATATTCATATCGGCCTAAAAAGCAAAAAATATGTGGTTGCTGTATTTCTGGATGTGGCAGCTGCGTACGATAATGTCCAACTTCCGATACTCAGACACAAGATGTTACAGCTGAGTATATCGCCGAAGATGGTGCAATTCATCAGCTGCTTTTTGATGGAGAGAAAAATCTTAATTAAAGCCCAGAATACTTCTGATACATCTAGAATGCTATGGAAAGGTTTACCACAAGGCTCAGTCCTCAGCCCTCCCCTCTACAGTCTGTATACATATGATTTGGAACATGTAGTATCACCTTTCTGTCAAATTTTACAATATGCTGATGATTTAGCGCTCTATGTCACCAGTGAAACCATTGAAGAAGCTGAAACGCAATTAAACTCTGCTCTAACATACCTAGAAGACTATCTTAATGACAATGGATCTTCCATCTCTGCTCCTAAAAGCAATTCCATTGTCTTTACTAAAAGAAGAACCATTCCCAATATCAACTTAAGATGTAACAACCAACTCATCCCTCAGAAGACCTCAACTAAATTCCTGGGTTTGTGGCTAGACACAAAACTAACTGGTGTCCCTCACTCTGAACAAGTGGCTATTAAATGTGAAAAGAACATAAATATCCTCCGCTCTCTTTCCGGTGTATGGTGGGGCTCCCATCCCTTTTCACAAAAGTTACTGTACAACTCCATTATTCGTAGTCACTTGGACTATGGAGCTTTCCTACTTGAACCTGGCAATAAATCAGCCCTATGCAAATTGTCCAAAATCCAATCCAAATGTCTGCGTACTATTTTAGGGGCAATGAAGTGCTCTGCCACCAATGCCATTCAAGTGGAATGTGGAGACCCTCCTCTTCCATTACGTAGACAATTTCTGGCAGACCGGTTTTACACCAAACTTCTTCAAAACTCAAACCACCCATTATGGCCAAAGTTGCAACAGCTACAGAGACTCACCCCCCCTCACTTTATTCAATCTCAAATTAATCTTCCATGCCTCCTCAATAGTCATGTGAAATATTCAAATCCTTCTTTCCCAATTGCATCCTTCACTATTAATCCTTTGTTCTCCACCAGTTACAAAGCCCTAATTTTTCAGCCTCACATCATTCTAAATTTAGGTATAGATAAAAGCTCACTGGATCCCAACAAAACTTTTAATGAAATTATTGCCAATAATTGGACTGATTGGCTAACAGTATTTACAGATGCCTCCAAACTGACACAAGATGGTGATGTAGGAGCAGCTGTTTGGATTCCCAAATTCAGAATTGTCCTTAGTAATAAGTGCCCTCCACTAAGTTCAGTTTTTACTGGAGAGGCCACGGCCATCCTAGAAGCCATCCGTTATGTCACCTCTCACTCCATCAGCAATACTCTCATCTTGACTGACTCTAAAAGTTGCTTACAGGCTGTTTTGGCCAATCAGTTCAAATGTAGAACCAAATTCCCAGTAATTCTTAAAATCAAAGAAGAACTCTTGAAGGCCCACGATGTAGGTCTGCAAATAGCACTAGCTTGGATCCCAAGTCATACAGGCATATTAGGAAATGAGCATGCTGATTTCCATGCTAAACAGGCCATTAGTTTGGGTAATAAAGACCACTACCATGTCTATTCCCATGACTTATCTGCAACATGCCAGCCTAAGTTGCTTGAAAGTTGGACTTCACTTTGGAATCGAACCAAGTCTATAACGGGCAAATTTTATGGTCAAGTTCAGCCCTTTATCCCCTCTAAACCCTGGTTTTTTAAATACAAAAATATCCCCAAACAAATTACATCCACTATCTGCCGCCTGCGGTTGGGTTTCGCCTGCACTCCGGTGTTCCTCTCAAAATTGAGAATTCGAGATAACTCTCTGTGTGAGTGTGGGTTGGCTGATGGTACCACTGACCATATTTTTTTTTGAATGTAGTAGAAATCAATCCTCCCTCTATGACACGATCCCTCCTGACTTTCCCCTTCCAACAAATTTTTCCAATTTACTCCCCTTTGTATTTTCCCCATTTGTGTATGTCCTTGCCAAATATATTCAGAAAAATAATATTAAACTCTGATATAATTTATGTAAATTAGATATTTATATATTTTTTTCCCAAATTATACTGTAGGTGATAATAATATATTGGTGTGTGTATTTTGTGATGTCATGTTTGTGTTTGTCCCATACAGATATCTATTATAATATAAGAAGTATTCATCACTAACAAAAGTATCCAAATTCGACGAACCGATCTCCGGAATCCGACCGAACTTGGCTCTGATGCCAAGAAACCTGCCTGTTCACCGAATATCAGACGTTTGATCATCAAACTCAAGACTACATGAAGCCAACCGATCATCTGTAGCAAGACCTGCTCTACTAAATAAACTTTAAAGGATTATACCACTAGACACTGGCGAAGTTACGGTAGCATTGCCGAATGGAAGCCATAACAAAAAGTTGAAGTTGAGGGTAAATCCATTTTTTAATGTTCCAAAATATTTTGGCATTTTGCAGAGCAATGGCCAAAAATACTTTTCAAATATTATAGAAATGAAATACCCAGTTTTTGGGTTTTTTTTACGAATTCGATCCCATTGATTTTGACATCCGCTTCATTTTGGAATGATCGTGATACAAAAGCATCTGGGTAGCGATTCTGAAACCATTCGGTTGCATCCGACACGGAATCTCATCTCTCGGTCTTTGCATGCTAAACAGATAAGGCAAAGACCGAGAGATGAGATTCCGTGTCGGATGCAACCGAATGGTTTCAGAATCGCTACCCTGATTCGATCCTTTGATTGGAGGTAAAAAATCTTTGGTTGATTGAGTACAAAATTGACAAATATCTGACAGTGTAGCAGTAAGGGAGACAGTGACTATTAGTGTTCTGTGACAGTGACAGCGCAGTATCCACGTCAAATTATATTATCAAATCAGCTGTGCGTCGTTATCATTGCGCATTTTGTCGAATTTTACAGCATTTTCATCAAAAATTCGCAATATTTACGAATCTGCTTGCGTTTTGACCTCTTACTACTATTTTTTATGATAATATAATAAATACCAGTGCACAGAGTCCCTTGTTCAACACTGTAAAATAGATCAAGCTCAAACTGTTTTGGTCGTAATATAAATAAAATACATCAGATGCTAACAGAAAATAAGCTGAAATAATCAAAATGAAGACACGTTTTAATACATACGATATAGTATGCATGGTCACGGAGCTACAGAGGTAAGCTATGGCACTTTTTGTAAAGCTCGAAATTATTTGATGGAAAATCTTTTCATGGTCTAATAATCCATGTTAGTGACGTTTGGTAGGTTCTTGGGTAAGAATTATAGGTCTAATTACCTCCTAATCGTTGCACAAGTTATGTGAAATATGCAGGCGCGGTCCTAGCCTCACAATTTGGAGGGGGTCACCAGTACACAGCTTCCGATTTTGGGGGGGGGGGGGGGGGGGTCACGAGTAGAAATACAATAAATCTAGTAAAAAAGACTTTGCTATTAGCGCCCTATGATTCTACCCGCGTAGTTGCTGTGCCAGTTATTTTCCCGCGTTAAAAATATATACTATTAGATATTTTGAATTTTTGTAGGTTTTTAATTTAACTTATATGATTTTGGGGGGGTAATGTCCCCTGTGACCCCTCCCCCCATTCAGACCGCACATGGAAATATGTACATATAGGATAATGAAACAAAGTGATCTATCTAGTAAAGTCCAACACTAAGGCATGGCTTAAAATAATGGAATAGAAAATTTGTTATATTCTGCATATCTTACTTATTCACGTAGGGTTGCCATCTCTTAAGTTTGGCAACCAGGACAAGACCCTAAAGTTTCAACCAACTCGCACATTTCAGCAGGTTTTTCAGACATAATAACCAGTGTGATTAAAACAATTGAAAATGTTTTAAAACATTTTTGTATGCATGCAAGACCTTTCAAAATAGATTAGATTTAGACCTTAGATTTAGTTCTCTTTTATCATGTCATCATTTTAGTAAGAAAATTAGTGAGTCGGTTTGTTTGTAGATTTGTTTTTTTTTTTTAAATGAAGAGTGACGGGGCGAGCTGGACATGTGCCTGATGGTAAGCAACATGCCTGCTACATAACAGCACAGTGACACACAGCTATTGGAACATGAAGAGTCCAAATCATTACCTAGCACTGCACTGCGCTCGTCACCCAGAGATCTAAGTTGTTATATCTCTAAGCCCTGTAATTTCTCTGGAAACATTGCCCTTCAAACCGGAACACAGTAATGTTTGCACATTACTGCTTGGCGGTAGAATAATTGGCAAAGGTGTGGTCCTTCCCCAGGCGGACTCTGCCAAGAGTTCTACCACTACAAAAGGTACTAAGATTGCGGCGTGCAGGCCTATACCTCATTCCAAATCTATGTGAATAAAAGGTAAACAAATCGATGTCACTCAAAATATGACAGACCAGCATTTCTCAACCATTGTTTTACAAGATAGTTTGTAGTACCTTTCATTGCTTGCCCTTTTCAATTTTCGCCGCATAACAAGGCTAAATATATATGTATGCATATCATAAACACCCAAATAAATGTTCCCACTGCTGGGACTTGGAACAATCAACATATTGCCGCTGTAAAAAATCGTCAGGCACAAGAATCTGCAATTGCTGAACATTTGATTGATGCTAAAACTGGTCATTGGATCGAGATCCACGACCCGATGGTTCTATCTACCGAATGTCATTACTGCGCAAGAATGGTTCGGGAAGCATTGGAAAATAAAAAAACATAGGTATATATTTCAACTACGACGCGATGAGCACGATGCCAATAACCGAAAACTAACCTGTTTACGGTTATCGGCGTCGCGGAATCCTCTAATAAATAAATGTGTGCATAGCGCACTTAATTTGGAGAAACCTGGTGATATGGTTAGTGTTGTGTGTAGTGTTGGTCACCCTGCGATTTTTGAAGCCCAAATGAGGGTAGTGGAGATCTCCTCTCATTTCATAATGAGAGTACGGCGGGCATACGTACATTTATTTCCCCCACGTAAAAAAGGAAAGGCAAAGCATTTGAGTTCGGAGAAGAATGTAACACTAGTGTTATATTTCAACCAGTGACTTAGAAAAGTAATTTAGATATTTCCTGAAGTGAAAACGTTCCTTTTATTTTTAACAATAATTAAATAAGACTGGCCTCGTGGCTTAGTTGGTAGTAGCTCTACCTGCGAAGCCGAGGGTCGTGGGTTCGATTCCCACCCAGTGCAAATATTTGTGTGATGAATTCAAATGTTTGCACTGTGTCTGGGTGTTTCTATGTATAATAGAGAGACGTACTTCTTAGCATTCCATGGATTCACCGTGCGGGTGCCGGGTCCATCGTGTGGCAGAGAGAGAAATATCGAATAGACCCCAAGACTTGTGACTCGGGTAGTAGGTTTAAAAGGGGCCCCTTATATTGACGTACGTCAACACTCACCTTCACTACTCGTATTTCTCTCCCTGCCCAGCCAAATCCGATATGATCCTACTAGTGCAGCTTTAGATACTCGTTCTAGTATAGAACTTACTGCACTTCTGGACAATCCAAGGTCTTTAAGCAGGTTATAGAGAGATTTTGCTGGTATACCTCTCGCTCCTACTTCTACAGCGTATAAATTAACTACATAGCCATTTTTTGTTAATTCATTTTGAAGGTCGTAATACTTATTTAGTTTCATCGCGTGGTCTTTAGGTATATTAGTTTCCCACGGTACGGTAAGTTCTACCAGGACTATGCGTTTCGTAGCCCTAGAAAAAAGGAAAATGTCCGGTCTGGATGACGAAACACCCACATCCTCTGGGATTTTGTAGTGCTTTTCATACGTGTCCATTAAAATAGTCCAATCAGGAGCTGAACCCAGGATTGAGTAAGGCTTGTTCTTGGAGTTTGAAGTTGAGCCCTCTTTTACAAAGTTAATTTGTCTTTTGTTTATCGTCAATCCCTTTTGGGCTCTAGCTACCGAAAGGCTTACGGCTTCACGTATGATTTCAAGTACTCTGTCATGGCGCTGTGAGTAATGACCCCTATTAAGGAGCACCTTGCATCCCACCAATATGTGCCTTGCTGTACATATCGCCTCACCACAAGTATAGCAACATTTTTCAGAGGCTTTTCCCCACCTTACCATGTTACTCTGGTCAGGGAGGGTCATTTGGAAAGCGTTCAGATAAAATTTTAATAAGGCAGGAGACCAGTCATATAGCAAGGTGCGCCACTTCAGAGCTAATGGGATACAAAACTCACCTATGGTTAACCACTCACTTTGCATTTCTAAATTCATAGCGTGCACTTTGTAACTATCATTTTCGTCTTGTTGTAGAAAGGTTTTTACCATGTCTCGGTCTTCCCTTTTCTTACTCGCACCCAACCCAGCTGTATTTACTTGCGCACCTGCCATAAATTGTTTGTGGAATTGAAGTCTAGATTCAAGGTCCGAAGCACTTTTGTCTTTTGGGAGAGATGCAATTAATTCGTCTTTCGACTTTCCCAAAACATGCGTTTTTGTAACTCTTAGGTGTTTGTAGAGTTCGGATGGTTTTTTTAGTTTCAGCCCAAAACTATTGTGATCCCTAAAGAGAGTAGAGGGATCAGCCGGATGTGCCAATCCAAACCATGACTTCAATATCTTTATGACATTAGCATCTAGTTTTGCCAGGAGGGTTTTACCGATGTCATATACTAGGAAAGGCCAAGTGAGACGTGATGTGAGATAGTTGTCATATATCCATGCTTTTTTGATATTGCTGATAGGCTGTTGGTCTACCTTATTGAGGTCGTTCATGAAGTTTCCAACAACTACCTCTAATGATGGTGTACGTCCTTTGTAGTCTATCTTTCTACCAAGAAATTTGAAAGGCACTGCCTCTGCTATTGTGGCAACTCTTTGGCCACTTATGGAGAGTCCTGGATCGTACGAAGTATATTTGGTATCTCGTCTACCCAGACATAAACAATGACATTTACTTGGTTTTGTCCTCATTCCCTCTGTCCATGTACAGAACTCATCAACATCATTCAACAATTCTTGACACTGTTTGGGATTTCGTGTAAGTATTGCAAGGTCGTCCGCAAAGGCTAAAATTGACTCAGTGTACTTATTGTTGATTTTAAACCGGTAGCCCCATTTCTTCTCACGGGATATTAATTTATCTACTAGAATATTTATAACTATATTAAATACTATTGGTGATAAGCAGCACCCTTGGAATAGTCCCACATTATATTTAAGTATTATATTTATGTATTTAAAACTATATACGTATTATATCAGCTATCTCGCCGCTATCACACAAGCGTTGCTTAGTTTGGGGTCAGATGGTATTGTGTGTAAATTGTCCACCAATATTTATTTATAAAAAAAATCTCGTTCGAATTGTCCTTGTAGTACCCAAAACTGATCATTACACTATGATGTAATATTCTGGAAACACATACAAAAGTTTCGAACAAAATAACACAAAATGTATGGCATTTTAGAGTGAAAACTATACATGCTTTTGATAGTAAGCAGCGTAATTTGGAACACGTATTTAGAGGTTTGCGATTTACCTCAACTCGTTACGACACAAGAAACCTTTTTCTAGGAGTTTTTTAGTCATACTCATACTCTTTTATTGATAACGAGTAGTTACATGTCATATTCAAGATATTCAAATATTACCAATACAAGTCAATAATTAAAAAAAAATAGACGTCAATTTAAAATCCCATTACAATAAAAATCAAATAATGCATTGTATTAAAATCAAATTACATTACAATTAAAATTCTAAATTAATGACAAAAATAAATAGAGTAAAATTAATCCATACTAAAATATAATGGAAATGGGCATTTTCACAATATGGGCATGAGAGGGGTATGTTAGAAAAATAGGCGCGAACTTAATAAGAATAATTTGATGAAAAGAAGTATAAATGTCTTGAATGCAACATTGAGAGTTTGAGAAACACAGATCAAATTGCTAGTACTTAAAATCACATTTCTATCATCCTACCATTGCTTTCTATAACTTTTAAAATAAGATGGTATAGAATTATTTGATCAATACAAATCTAAGTATATGGTATTTAAGATCGCAATAAAGTCGAATCCTATTTGTGAAAAATATTTTAAGGCTATTTCATAAAAATACTAAGATTAAACGATGTTTATGTTATGGTATCACCTTTTTTTTGGTTTGTTTTGGTTTTCTACACACCTTATTGGAACGCACTATAGTGCTTGAGTTGCAAAGTTTTTTTTTACTTTTTAATCCTGGCTACGAATGAAATCTGACCTGGATGCTCCCGGACACCCTCTAAACTAGAACAAACAACAACTCTAAACTAAACTAGAACTTGAACAACAACTAGAACAACAAATCCAAACTGATGGCAACCCTACATATTATTTAACATTGACTGTTTCTTTGGACCAACTAAAGGGCAGGTAGTGGAGAGGGGTCATTACTCTGGATTGGGACAATATTTAGGCATACACAGGCATTGTACGATACCAAACTATTCTAAAACCTTAGCTAAAAGATATAAGTATAGTCATAAGTCTCAGTTGTCCCACGCACCATCACTGACAAACACTGCACATCACATCCTCAGCAACAGAGTGGTTTCCAACTGGAACAGGTTGCCTGAGGAAGTTATTTCAGCAAAGTCATTAAACTCTTTCAAGAACAGACTGGACTAATGGATAGTGAAATACAAAATCATTTTAACAGACAATATATATAATTTGTTATATCAACACTGAGATATAGGCATATCGGCTAATGCTGCTTGCCTATTATTTAATAAATAAATAATTTTACTGAACCTAAGATTTTGAGTAAATAATTGATTTTTTTTTTTTAGTTATCACAAAATAATAAATAAATTTTGTATGTATACACTTGTAAAACTCTATTTACACATAACACTGTCGCTTGTATTGTTAAAGTACTTATTACATTACTAATGGCAAGACTCATTACATGGTCTGCTTAGAAAAATGCCGCCACACTTATCAGTAATTTCACTGCCAATGTGTCATCACTACTCAATATCCCTGTTTTATAAGAAATTACACACAGCAAAGAAACTTATATCTCTAGGTGGCGAACACAGTGAAGTGCAGTGATTTGGTCTCTTCATGTTAATATAACTGTGTGGGACTGTGTCGTTATGGACAAGGATATTGATCACAGGCACACATGCTAATTACACTATTCTATATATCCATCGATATCTATCTTTTAAAAAACACTTTAACTCGTATAATACAGCCTTACATATTTCCATTCCATTTTTTAATAATAAAATATCACCTATCATTAATAATAAAATATCATTTTTAGGATTGGATATTATAGGATTTTGGTCATGAGAAGAATGTTTAGAATGCTTTCAATATGATCTTTACAAATATCAAAAGTTTAAAAAAGTTAATAAAAAACTTGTAGTGATTAAGGCCTGCTATAAATACACATATTAGCAGCCCACTAAATGTTTGTTCTCACTGCTTGGACTTGAGGCCTTCTTTCGCAAGGAGAGAGTTAAGGCCATAATCCACTACGCTAGCCCAGTATGGGCTGGTGGATGACACCTGCTCGAAAGATTCTAGTGACATATCGGTTTTCACACATGATGTTTTCTTTCACTGTTTTAAGTTAGCAACATTACACATATGACTTCGAGAAGATAGTGGTGTGTGTGGAGTTTGAACCTTGGGGTTACGGATCGGCAGTCGCCGTACTCCCAACTAGACCAGCCTTAACTTCTGGTACACGTAATCCTGTAATGACGAGTTCTCAATCCCTTCCAGGCTCGTGGGGATGCGTGTCAACCAAGTGTATGACATAGACAACCGCACCTATGTGATCCGACTGCAGCAATCCGAGGAGAAGAGCATCCTGCTGCTGGAGTCGGGGAACCGGTTCCACACCACTCACTTCGAGTGGCCCAAGAATGTGGCGCCCTCAGGGTTTACTATGAAGGTAGAATTATTCAAAAACAATCCTGTAAATATTATAAATATCAATGTATGGTTGTTTGTTGCACAATCAAATGAAGTCTAGTTGCGGAAAACTGCCCGGAGTTATCGCGTAACATAGAAAAAAAAACATACAACCAAATTGAGAACCTCCTCCTTAATTTTAAAGTTGGTTAAAAATACATATGTGTATTTTACGTTCGTGGATGCTTGCCTGTGTGTGTTTTTACATACTTACAAACTATTGCGCTTATAATATTAGTAGGTTTATTATGATTAATCATTTTCAGCTCCGCAAACACCTCAAGAACAAGCGTCTGGAGAAGCTCTCCCAACTAGGTATAGACCGCATCGTGGACCTACAGTTCGGCAGCGGCGAGGCGGCCTACCACGTCATACTGGAGCTGTACGACCGCGGGAACATCGTGCTCACCGACTACGAGTGGACCATCCTGAACGTGCTGCGACCTCATGTCGAAGGAGATAAAGTCAGGTCAGCTATACATCATCAGCGGCGAGGTGACCTACCACGTCATACTGGAGCTGTACGACCGCGGGAACATCGTGCTCACCGACTACGAGTGGACCATCCTGAACGTGCTGCGACCTCATGTCGAAGGAGATAAAGTCAGGTCAGCTATACATCATCAGCGGCGAGGTGACCTACCACGTCATACTGGAGCTGTACGACCGCGGGAACATCGTGCTCACCGACTACGAGTGGACCATCCTGAACGTGCTGCGACCTCATGTCGAAGGAGATAAAGTCAGGTCAGCTATACATCATCAGCGGCGAGGTGACCTACCACGTCATACTGGAGCTGTACGACCGCGGGAACATCGTGCTCACCGACTACGAGTGGACCATCCTGAACGTGCTGCGACCTCATGTCGAAGGAGATAAAGTCAGGTCAGCTATACATCATCAGCGGCGAGGTGACCTACCACGTCATACTGGAGCTGTACGACCGCGGGAACATCGTGCTCACCGACTACGAGTGGACCATCCTGAACGTGCTGCGACCTCATGTCGAAGGAGATAAAGTCAGGTCAGCTATACATCATCAGCGGCGAGGTGACCTACCACGTCATACTGGAGCTGTACGACCGCGGGAACATCGTGCTCACCGACTACGAGTGGACCATCCTGAACGTGCTGCGACCTCATGTCGAAGGAGATAAAGTCAGGTCAGCTATACATCATCAGCGGCGAGGTGACCTACCACGTCATACTGGAGCTGTACGACCGCGGGAACATCGTGCTCACCGACTACGAGTGGACCATCCTGAACGTGCTGCGACCTCATGTCGAAGGAGATAAAGTCAGGTCAGCTATACATCATCAGCGGCGAGGTGACCTACCACGTCATACTGGAGCTGTACGACCGCGGGAACATCGTGCTCACCGACTACGAGTGGACCATCCTGAACGTGCTGCGACCTCATGTCGAAGGAGATAAAGTCAGGTCAGCTATACATCATCAGCGGCGAGGTGACCTACCACGTCATACTGGAGCTGTACGACCGCGGGAACATCGTGCTCACCGACTACGAGTGGACCATCCTGAACGTGCTGCGACCTCATGTCGAAGGAGATAAAGTCAGGTCAGCTATACATCATCAGCGGCGAGGTGACCTACCACGTCATACTGGAGCTGTACGACCGCGGGAACATCGTGCTCACCGACTACGAGTGGACCATCCTGAACGTGCTGCGACCTCATGTCGAAGGAGATAAAGTCAGGTCAGCTATACATCATCAGCGGC
Organism: Ectropis crepuscularia; assembly: GCA_963693475.1. Taxonomy (NCBI): domain Eukaryota; kingdom Metazoa; phylum Arthropoda; class Insecta; order Lepidoptera; family Geometridae; genus Ectropis; species Ectropis crepuscularia. Next base: position 2,323,460 of record OY856359.1, on the reverse strand, counting down.
GAGGTGACCTACCACGTCATACTGGAGCTGTACGACCGCGGGAACATCGTGCTCACCGACTACGAGTGGACCATCCTGAACGTGCTGCGACCTCATGTCGAAGGAGATAAAGTCAGGTCAGCTATACATCATCAGCGGCGAGGTGACCTACCACGTCATACTGGAGCTGTACGACCGCGGGAACATCGTGCTCACCGACTACGAGTGGACCATCCTGAACGTGCTGCGACCTCATGTCGAAGGAGATAAAGTCAGGTCAGCTATACATCATCAGCGGCGAGGTGACCTACCACGTCATACTGGAGCTGTACGACCGCGGGAACATCGTGCTCACCGACTACGAGTGGACCATCCTGAACGTGCTGCGACCTCATGTCGAAGGAGATAAAGTCAGGTCAGCTATACATCATCAGCGGCGAGGTGACTTACCACGTCATACTCGAGCTCAACCTATTGTTTTTTCAAATCTTAGTTTGGTTTGTGAATAGGAAATGTGTAATATATCCACAAATATTTATTTTATTTTAATCTGTGTAGGTTCGCCGTTAAAGAGAAGTATCCACTAGACCGAGCGAAGACGAGCTATGAGGCACCGTCTGCAGATGCGCTCAGAAACATGCTATCTAACAGCCGGCCGGGAGACAATCTGAAGAAGATACTTAATCCTAACTTAGGTGAGAACTAATTAATATAAAAAATTGGCAGTCATAGGAACTGCCGCTAGAAGTGAAAACTTATAACTCAGAATTTGATAGCTTACCTTGGAAACTACACGGGTGTAACTGGAGGGCGTGGCCTCGCCATCTTGGCATGGCCATCTAGAAATGCGTCAGCATTTCCCATTGGCTGATGCGTTTCTAGATGGCCATGCCATGATGGCCAGTCCACGCCCTTTCAGCATTTCCCATTCGCTGAAGTATTTCTAGATGGCCAATAGCCATGGTCCCGAGTTTACCCGAAGATCTCTTATCATACTCAAGCGAGACGCTAGAATTCAATTCACACCCCACGAACAATCTGTCTAGGCGCGCCAAAAGAAGTTTTCACTTCAAAAAAATTAAAGGATTATAAATAAAGACAAAAATCCAGAGTTCCTAAGGAATAGTAATTTCCTTGGGAATTTGCGGATAGATACTAATGATTATTATTGAAACGAAGTTCCTTACGGCAGGCTTGGAGGAGGTTAGGAGTTAGGAGGTAGGGATTTAGCTGCGCGACGCGCGACCGAACTGAAATTTATGTTAGAATAAAATCATAAAAAAAAGCGTAATGGAAGTGACGCGTGGAAACTGCCACACTGCCAGTGACCAGTGTTGCTAACTTGATTTTTCAGATGATCGTACCGTAAATAATAAAACTATTTTCTACAAAAAAATTGGCAGTCATACGAACTGCCGATAGAAGTGAAAACTTATAACTCAGAATTTGATAGCTTAACTTGGAAACTACACGGGTGTAACCGGACGTAACGGGTGTAATGGGTGAGCCAATGGGAAATGCTGACGCATTTCTAGATGGCCATGCCATGATGGCGAGGCCACGGCCTTTCAGCATTTCCCATTGGCTGACGCATTTCTAGATGCCCAATCGCCAAGGTCCCGAGTTTACCCGAAGATTTCTTATCATACCCGAGCGTGACGGTAGAATCCAATTTACCCCCCCCCACGAAAAATTTGTCTAGGCGCGCCTAAAGAAGTTTTCACTTCAAAAATTAAACCGACTTCTAAACCGAAAATAGACACTCAAAAGCAAACTCCAAACTTCCAAAAAGGAGGAGGTTATCAATTCGACCAAAATGGTTTTTTTTATGTATGTTAGGTACCTGATTTCCCGAAAACGCCCGAATTGATTTAAACAAATATGTTTGGGTTCGGATGGGTATGCTTCTCGAATGGTCCCTTATAAATTCTATCGAAATCGGTGTGATAATTTTACCAGGTTAAAAATTAAGGTTTTTTTCAGTTCAGTTTTGTCTATTTCCACTTTTTGTAAAATGTTCTAGAAAAGTATAATATCAAAATTACAGTAATTTAATTTATTTGCAGAATACGGGGCCTCGATAATCGACCACGTCCTCCTTGAGAACGGTCTCTCCGGCAACATGAAAATAGCCAAAGAGCCGGGCAAGGGCTTCAATGTGGAAGCTGATTTGGAGCGCCTCGCGACTGCGCTCAAACAGGCCGAGAAACTTCTAGATGATGCTAGAAATCAAGCTGCTAAGGTAACGTCATCAGCTCTATAGTGTAATCAATAAGACTTATTGATTGCTTTTTGGGTCAAAACTTATTCATATCCTCCGAAAATTATAATAAAAAAAAATAAGGGCCACTCGCAAATATTGCAAAAGTTACAAACTAGTAAATGAAAAAAAGGGATTTGATTTTTCGCAAATACCTCAAAAAAATATGTGACATTTTTCAAATCTATACATAATTAAAAATTAGAGTATCATTATGTTCTTGATAGAATTATTGTAAACTGTGAATTTGATCATGCGATGGATGATCTTTAGCAAAGTTTGTGTGCATCAACCAAAAAAGGTTTCCGTGTCCGTACCACCAATTTTCGACAGGTGGCGTAGCAACGCGCGCTGAGTAAAAAAATTGACAGTCATAGAGACTGCTCTTAGAAGTTAAAACTTATAACTCTGAATTTCATAGCTCACTTTGGAAACTCCGCGGGTGAAACCGGAGGGCGCTGCTAGGCCGGAATAAATCTTCAAAATATTGTCGTCTAAATAATTCTTCTAAGCATGGCCATCTAGAAATGCGTTCGAAGATTTCATTCATTTAAGAGCGTGACGCTTGAGCTCGATTGATAGCCCACGAAAAATCTCTATATGGTGCGCCAAAAGTTTTCACTTCAGAAATCAAAGGTTGTTTTTGGTAATGGTGTGATGATGTTACCAGGGCTACATAACTCAGAAGAAGCAGGAGCGTCCGAACCCGTTAGGCGCGGAACCCTCGTTCCTGCTCACCAACGTGGAGTTCCACCCGCGCCTGTACCGCCAGCTCGCAGACCAGCCGTGCCAGGAGTACGACTCCTTCGACCGCGCCGTCGACGAGTTCTTCTCAGCTCTCGAGGGACAGAAGATCGATATGAAGGTAACGACACATCGTAATTTATCTGATATATTTCGGAGAGTGTGCCACTGAACTGCATGATCCACAACTTGCCCTTTTTTCAATCGGACTGCTCGTAGCTCGCAAAAGAGACCTCGTAACTGAAAGACTATTTCACATAAACATGTCATATTGCTCGGACATTGAGACTTGCAAAATACCAATTTGAAGCAAATTTCATAACCACACAAACGGTTCTTTACATATTATCTGAAAATCGAAATGTTTATCACTAACTGACGTATAGACCAAAATTCTAACACGGATCCAGATGACCTAGAAAGTTTTAATTTGACATCCAGATAAGTAGCTGGCTGAATACAAATAAATAAATCAGAAAGTAGTAAATTTTATCATTTTAATTTTATTATTTAAATCAATTGAATTCGGACTTATAGTGCCTACAAAAATAGATTGCCAATGAGAATCGATGAGTATTTATATGGTCACTGTGGTTTCCTCTTAGCTTCACCGATCATACCACGACTACTGACCTGTGTGCTCATACTTTATATCATGGGAGCAGGAAATACGCGGTTAAACCCGCGGGCCGTTACTAGTATTAGATTGATACGTAACTACCTAACTACCTGCGAGAGTCTTGACTCTAACTTGGCCGGTTTCTTGAAGTGAATACGTCTTTTGTCACACCACATACAGACTTTCTGTGGGCTGTGAACTGAAAGCAAACGTTACGTTCGTAAATGAGAGAAATCTTCGGGAGAAAAACTCGGATGACCGCCGGACATGACCATCTATGATAGATGGTCATGGCAACGCCCTCCGGTTTCGTCCGCGTAGTTGCCAAACTAAGCTATCAAATTCTGAGGTAGCATTCAGGTTCATATTGGTAATTCTTTTCCAGACTGTCCAAATAGAACGCGAAGCCATGAAGAAGTTAACCAACGTCCGCACCGACCACGACAAGCGTGTGACCGAGCTCGCGGCGACGCAGGTGCGGGACCGGCGCGCCGCCGAGCTGGTGGCCAGGAACGAGGCGCTGGTGGAGCGAGCCAGGACCGCCGTGCAGGCAGCCATCGCCAACCAGGTACCATCTCCAGGAACGAGGCGCTGGTGGAGCGAGCCAGGACCGCCGTGCAGGCAGCCATCGCCAACCAGGTACCATCTCCAGGAACGAGGCGCTGGTGGAGCGAGCCAGGACCGCCGTGCAGGCAGCCATCGCCAACCAGGTACCATCTCCAGGAACGAGGCGCTGGTGGAGCGAGCCAGGACCGCCGTGCAGGCAGCCATCGCCAACCAGGTACCATCTCCAGGAACGAGGCGCTGGTGGAGCGAGCCAGGACCGCCGTGCAGGCAGCCATCGCCAACCAGGTACCATCTCCAGGAACGAGGCGCTGGTGGAGCGAGCCAGGACCGCGGTGCAGGCAGCCATCGCCAACCAGGTACCATCTCCAGGAACGAGGCGCTGGTGGAGCGAGCCAGGACCGCCGTGCAGGCAGCCATCGCCAACCAGGTACCATCTCCAGGAACGAGGCGCTGGTGGAGCGAGCCAGGACCGCGGTGCAGGCAGCCATCGCCAACCAGGTACCATCTCCAGGAACGAGGCGCTGGTGGAGCGAGCCAGGACCGCGGTGCAGGCAGCCATCGCCAACCAGGTACCATCTCCAACCAGGTACCATCTCCAGGAACGAGGCGCTGGTGGAGCGAGCCAGGACCGCCGTGCAGGCAGCCATCGCCAACCAGGTACCATCTCCAGGAACGAGGCGCTGGTGGAGCGAGCCAGGACCGCCGTGCAGGCAGCCATCGCCAACCAGGTACCATCTCCAGGAACGAGGCGCTGGTGGAGCGAGCCAGGACCGCGGTGCAGGCAGCCATCGCCAACCAGGTACCATCTCCAGGAACGAGGCGCTGGTGGAGCGAGCCAGGACCGCCGTGCAGGCAGCCATCGCCAACCAGGTACCATCTCCAGGAACGAGGCGCTGGTGGAGCGAGCCAGGACCGCCGTGCAGGCAGCCATCGCCAACCAGGTACCATCTCCAGGAACGAGGCGCTGGTGGAGCGAGCCAGGACCGCGGTGCAGGCAGCCATCGCCAACCAGGTACCATCTCCAGGAACGAGGCGCTGGTGGAGCGAGCCAGGACCGCGGTGCAGGCAGCCATCGCCAACCAGGTACCATCTCCAGGAACGAGGCGCTGGTGGAGCGAGCCAGGACCGCGGTGCAGGCAGCCATCGCCAACCAGGTACCATCTCCAACCAGGTACCATCTCCAGGAACGAGGCGCTGGTAGAGCGAGCCAGGACCGCCGTGCAGGCAGCCATCGCCAACCAGGTACCATCTCCAACCAGGTACCATCTCCAGGAACGAGGCGCTGGTGGAGCGAGCCAGGACCGCGGTGCAGGCAGCCATCGCCAACCAGGTATCTCCAACCAGGTACCATCTCCAGGAACGAGGCGCTGGTGGAGCGAGCCAGGACCGCCGTGCAGGCAGCCATCGCCAACCAGGTACCATCTCCAGGAACGAGGCGCTGGTGGAGCGAGCCAGGACCGCCGTGCAGGCAGCCATCGCCAACCAGGTACCATCTCCAGGAACGAGGCGCTGGTGGAGCGAGCCAGGACCGCCGTGCAGGCAGCCATCGCCAACCAGGTACCATCTCCAACCAGGTACCATCTCCAGGAACGAGGCGCTGGTGGAGCGAGCCAGGACCGCCGTGCAGGCAGCCATCGCCAACCAGGTACCATCTCCAACCAGGTACCATCTCCAGGAACGAGGCGCTGGTGGAGCGAGCCAGGACCGCCGTGCAGGCAGCCATCGCTAACCAGGTACCATCTCCAGGAACGAGGCGCTGGTGGAGCGAGCCAGGACCGCCGTGCAGGCAGCCATCGCCAACCAGGTACCATCTCCAGGAACGAGGCGCTGGTGGAGCGAGCCAGGACCGCCGTGCAGGCAGCCATCGCCAACCAGGTACCATCTCCAACCAGGTACCATCTCCAGGAACGAGGCGCTGGTGGAGCGAGCCAGGACCGCGGTGCAGGCAGCCATCGCCAACCAGGTACCATCTTCAACCAGGTACCATCTCCAGGAACGAGGCGCTGGTGGAGCGAGCCAGGACCGCCGTGCAGGCAGCCATCGCCAACCAGGTACCATCTCCAACCAGGTACCATCTCCAGGAACGAGGCGCTGGTGGAGCGAGCCAGGACCGCCGTGCAGGCAGCCATCGCCAACCAGGTACCATCTCCAACCAGGTACCATCTCCAGGAACGAGGCGCTGGTGGAGCGAGCCAGGACCGCCGTGCAGGCAGCCATCGCTAACCAGGTACCATCTCCAACCAGGTACCATCTCCAGGAACGAGGCGCTGGTGGAGCGAGCCAGGACCGCCGTGCAGGCAGCCATCGCCAACCAGGTACCATCTCCAGGAACGAGGCGCTGGTGGAGCGAGCCAGGACCGCCGTGCAGGCAGCCATCGCCAACCAGGTACCATCTCCAACCAGGTACCATCTCCAGGAACGAGGCGCTGGTGGAGCGAGCCAGGACCGCGGTGCAGGCAGCCATCGCCAACCAGGTACCATCTTCAACCAGGTACCATCTCCAGGAACGAGGCGCTGGTGGAGCGAGCCAGGACCGCCGTGCAGGCAGCCATCGCCAACCAGGTACCATCTCCAACCAGGTACCATCTCCAGGAACGAGGCGCTGGTGGAGCGAGCCAGGACCGCCGTGCAGGCAGCCATCGCCAACCAGGTACCATCTCCAACCAGGTACCATCTCCAGGAACGAGGCGCTGGTGGAGCGAGCCAGGACCGCGGTGCAGGCAGCCATCGCCAACCAGGTACCATCTCCAAGAACGAGGCGCTGGTGGAGCGAGCCAGGACCGCCGTGCAGGCAGCCATCGCCAACCAGGTACCATCTCCAGGAACGAGGCGCTGGTGGAGCGAGCCAGGACCGCGGTGCAGGCAGCCATCGCCAACCAGGTACCATCTCCAGGAACGAGGCGCTGGTGGAGCGAGCCAGGACCGCGGTGCAGGCAGCCATCGCCAACCAGGTACCATCTCCAACCAGGTACCATCTCCAACCAGGTACTAAAAGAAGTTTTCACTTGAAAAAGACAGTGACAACAGAATATATCCTTGCTTGGACCTCCTAGCACCGAACAATGCTTTCATTTCTGTGCGTGACGCTGAGCGTCATTCACAGCCTACGAAAATGCTGCGCCAAAAGATGGTTTCACTTAAAAAAAATAAACAGGCACATGTCCTGCTTGTACAATCTAAAGTCTAGTATAAAAAAAAATGGCAGTCATAGGAACTGCCGATAGAAGTGAAAACTTGCTGTTGCCCTGGTACTGGTACCTAGGGGCAAACGCAACTCTTTTATATTTCTGTTGTCCTGGTATCTGGAGATAAACGCTGGGCTGTTGGAGGTAGGTAATCGAAACTCTTTCTCTGTTTCTGTTGCCCTGGTACCTACCTACCTGGCCGTTTTTACCGAGTTTACCCGAAGATTTCATATCCGATCCGATCCATTATCATATCCAAGCGTGACGATTGAGGAATCCATCTCATAGCCCACGAAAATTCTGGCTATAGCGCGCCTTAAGAAGTTTTCACTTCAAAAACATTGGTATTTATAAAAACGTTCAATTTTGTCTTTGTCAGATGTCATGGGACGACATCAAGTTACTGGTGAAGACAGCCCAAGACAACAACGACCCGGTGGCGTCGTGCATCAAGCAACTGAAGCTCAGCAGCAACCACATCACGCTGCTGCTCACGGACCCCTACTGCGAGGGGGACGACAGCGAGGACGATGGGAGGGAGAGGCTGGAACCGATGACCGTGGACATTGATCTGTCGCTGACTGCCTTCGCTAATGCTAGAAGGTGAGTCTTAGTTTTGTGATGTGTAAAAAAACAATATTTTCGCAGCATTTAGCCTCAAACTAAGCTAAGCTTTTTGAAGTGAAACCTTCTTTTGGCGCACCACAAAGAGATTTTTCGTTGGCTGTGAATGAAGCTCAACGTCACGCCAAATTAAGGAAATGTTTGGGTGAACTCGGGACGTGTGAAGACTAATCTAGATGGCCATGCATAGAAGACTTATTTTTTATAATATAGAGTGACTGGAACAGCAGAACACGTGATAGTAAGCAACATCTACCCATAACAGAACCGTGTCACGCAATTATTGGACCATGAAGAGTCCAAATCTGGTATAAAGCTGGTAGTAAAGACAGCCCAAGCAGCTGAAGCTCAGCAGCAACCACATCACGCTGCTGCTCACGGACCCCTACTGCGAGGGGGACGACAGCGAGGACGATGGGAGGGAGAGGCTGGAACCGATGACCGTGGACATTGATCTGTCGCTGACTGCCTTCGCTAACGCCAGGAGGTGAGTAAGATATTAGCATAAGCAACCCACGAAATGCTCTCACTGGGACTCGGCCCAGAAACCGGGAAACCATTTTAGGACCATTTAGTGGCCTTCTCTCGCAAGGAGAAGCAGAGAGTCATGGACTCGAGGCCTCGACACGATCCCACTCGAGACCTTCTCTCGAAAGGACAGAGTCAAGGTCTACCACGTTGGCGCAGTGTGGAAAATTCTAGGTACATGTAGGTGTCCTCACGATATTTTCATTCACTGTTTTTAAGTTGCGTCAGGAGTTCCAAAAGAAGTTGCGTACCGGTTTTAAGTGCAATGTTTTTCTGTTATGGGTAGGTGCGGTGATTACCATTAGGCACATGTCTTACTCGTCTCGTCCCTCTACAGCTCCATACTATAAAATTATCCATTTCCTCGGCTACAGGTTCTACGACCAGAAACGCAGCGCCGCCAAGAAGCAGCAGAAGACGCTGGAGTCGGTGGACAAGGCGCTGAAGTCGGCCGAGCGGAAGACCAAGCAGACGTTGAAGGAGGCGCACACCGTCAGCAACATCATCAAGGCGAGGAGGACCTACTGGTTCGAGAAGTTCTTCTGGTTCATCTCCTCGGATAACTACTTGGTGAGTAGTTTTATAAACATTATTCAGACTGGACCTGCTCTTAATATAATGGACATTTCACACATATCACTGTATACTGATGTACTGTGATGTAATATGATGCATGTAATCAATGGTAACGAAAGTAGCAGACATAACTCAAAGAGTAAGCAAGCTGAAGTGGCAATGGGCAGGCCACATCGCTCGAAGAACTGACAACCGATGGGGAAGAAAGGTTCTCGAGTGGCGACCACGAACCGGAAGACGCAGTGTTGGACGACCTCCCACTAGATGGACAGATGACCTCACAAAGGTCGCTGGAAACCGCTGGTTGCAGGTTGCGCAGGACCGTTCGCTGTAGAAATCTAGGGGGGAGACCTATGTTCAGCAGTGGACGTCTTGCGGCTAATGATAATGAATATTTTTAGCACCAAATAAATCTGAAAGCCAGTTGAATATGAACCTTATCTCCCAGGTGATAGACATTTTTGAACACAAACCAAATAAGTCTAAAAGCCAGTTGAATCTGAACCTTATCCCCCAGGTGATAGGCATTTTGAACACAAACCAAATAAGTGTAAAAGCCAGTTGAATCTGAACCTTATCCCCCAGGTGATAGGCATTTTGAACACAAACCAAATAAGTGTAAAAGCCAGTTGAATCTGAACCCTATCCCCCAGGTGATAGGCATTTTGAACACAAACCAAATAAGTGTAAAAGCCAGTTGAATCTGAACCTTATCCCCCAGGTGATAGGCATTTTGAACACAAACCAAATACGTGTAAAAGCCAGTTGAATCTGAACCCTATTCCCCAGGTGATAGGCATTTTGAACACAAACCAAATAAGTGTAAAAGCCAGTTGAATCTGAACCTTATCCCCCAGGTGATAGGCATTTTGAACACAAACCAAATAAGTGTAAAAGCCAGTTGAATCTGAACCCTATTCCCCAGGTGATAGGCATTTTGAACACAAACCAAATAAGTGTAAAAGCCAGTTGAATCTGAACCTTATCCCCCAGGTGATAGGCATTTTGAACACAAACCAAATAAGTGTAAAAGCCAGTTGAATCTGAACCCTATTCCCCAGGTGATAGGCATTTTGAACACAAACCAAATAAGTGTAAAAGCCAGTTGAATCTGAACCTTATCCCCCAGGTGATAGGCATTTTGAACACAAACCAAATAAGTGTAAAAGCCAGTTGAATCTGAACCCTATTCCCCAGGTGATAGGCATTTTGAACACAAACCAAATAAGTGTAAAAGCCAGTTGAATCTGAACCCTATTCCCCAGGTGATAGGCATTTTGAACACAAACCAAATAAGTGTAAAAGCCAGTTGAATCTGAACCTTATCCCCCAGGTGATAGGCATTTTGAACACAAACCAAATAAGTGTAAAAGCCAGTTGAATCTGAACCCTATTCCCCAGGTGATAGGCATTTTGAACACAAACCAAATAAGTGTAAAAGCCAGTTGAATCTGAACCCTATTCCCCAGGTGATAGGCATTTTGAACACAAACCAAATAAGTGTAAAAGCCAGTTGAATCTGAACCTTATCCCCCAGGTGATAGGCATTTCTAACACAAACTAAATAAGTCTGAAAGCCAGTTGAATCTGAACCCAATCCCCCAGGTGATAGTCATTTCTAACACAAACTAAATAAGTCTGAAAGCCAGTTGAATCTGAACCCAATCTCCCAGGTGATAGTCATTTCTAACACAAACTAAATAAGTCTGAAAGCCAGTTGAATCTGAACCCAATCCCCCAGGTGATAGTCATTTCTAACACAAACCAAATAAGTCTGAAAGCCAGTTGAATCTGAACCCTATCCCCCAGGTGATAGCGGGCCGCGACCAGCAACAGAACGAGCTGCTGGTGAAGCGGTACATGCGGGCCACCGACGTGTACGTGCACGCGGAGGTGTCGGGCGCGTCCTCGGTCATCGTGAAGAACCCGGGCGGGCCCGTGCCGCCGCGGACGCTCAACGAGGCGGGGCAGGCGGCCGTGGCTTATAGGTATGATGCTCTAGAGGTAATATTATTTTTGTCCAAAAAAAAACGACTTCAATAAAATAAAAAATCGGACACTTGACAAAATTTGTGAATTTTTGGAAACTTAGCATTACATCGTCCACGTCGTCGTCGTCCAGATCATTCATTAATTAATTAAGTATATTTTATTTTTGAAGTGAAAACTTCTTTAGGCGCGCCTAGACAGATTTTTCGTGGGCTGTGAATTGAATTCATTCGTCACGCTCGGGTATGATAAGAAAGCTTCGGGTAAACTCAGGACCATGGCTATTGGGCAGCTAGAAATACGTCAGCCAATGGGAAATGCTGAAAGGGCGTGGACAGGCCATCATGGCATGGCCATCTAGAAACGCATCAGCCAATGGAAAATGCTGACGCATTTCTAGATGGTCATGGCAAGATGGCGAAGCCACGCCCTCCGGTTACACCCGTGTAGTTTCCTAGGTAAGCTATCAAATTCCGAGTTATAACTTTTCACTTCTATCGGCAGTTCCTATGACTGCCATTTTTTTTATTCATATCTCAAAAACCCACCGATTTAGATGTGGGAACCAGACCTTTGTGTGATATGAGTATTATAATTATTTAAAAGATAATTTGGTGTGTAGTGTCGCATGGGAAGCCAAGGTGGTGACGCGCGCGTGGTGGGTTCACGCCGGCCAGGTGTCTAAGTCGGCGCCCACCGGCGAGTACCTCACCACCGGCTCCTTCATGATCCGCGGGAAGAAGAACTACCTGCTGCAGCATCAGCTGCACTTCGGCTTCAGCTTCATGTTCCGCGTGAGTGCCATCAGTTGAAATGAAAATTTATTTAACACACATAAACTAACAAAACACACATATATTAGTAAACTTTAAGTCTTAATTATAGTTATTATATTAGATACTAGCAGCGCCCCGCGATGTTAACCGCGTAGTTCCCGTTCCCGTGGTTTTTCCGGGATAAAAAGTAGCCATGTGATCTTCCAGACTATAATCTATCTGTGTTCCAAATTTCAGCCCGATCCGTTCATACGTTAGGACGTGATTGAGCAACAGACATCCAAACATCCATACATTGACATTTATAAAATTAGTAGGATACTTAGATTGTCCGTATGTAGGAGCATAGATTAATAACGCCTAAATGGATAGTCTTCAAACCAACGTTTAATCTTAAATGAGCCAAAAAGCAGATTGATTTCGGCGTAAGGGGTATGTACTGAAGTTCGCCAAACAAGATTTTAACGTCGTAGAGTATGTACCTACAGTGAAGGACCACACAAACCATCATAATGTTTTTAATTGTTAGAGACGCATGCAGTAGCGCTGGACCTTGACAACTCATGGTTTCTAGGCGTTATTATTCCATGTGTTGGACTCACAACTATTATCAGTGGGCCTCAAACTAAGCACACAACTTGTATCTTGAGGCCTTGTATCTTGTATATTGCGTAAAAACAATTAAGGGAAGTTCGGGTAGCCCCGGATGGCGACTAACCGCGGACATTTAAATTACTTAGAAATGAGACACGTTGCAAAACAATGTGTCAAATGCCCTAGTACAGAGTATAATTAAAAAATTGTGGACAACTTGTCCCCGACAAAAACAACGTATGGAGTGACGACCCCGAAAATGTCGTTATGACGTCATTCGAAAACGCAAAAGCGCCGAAAATTTTCACATTAAAAGCCGGGTCACACAGAGGCGATCCGATAGCGATAGCGATCCGATAGCGAGACGATATTTTTTGTAATGTTCGAATTTGTATGCAACCTGACACACAGCAAGCGGGCGCGAACCCATACTCGGTATCGGATCGCTATCGCTACCGGATCGCCTCTGTGTGACCCTTAAACATTTCGTGCAAAGAGGTATCCACAAAGTTTGACATTTAAATATTTCAAAAAAAAAAATTTCAATGTAATGCTTCAATGTCCTGCAACCAGTACTGTTTGTGTGTTTAGTTGGAGGACAGCTGTATAGAGCGGCATCGAGACGAGCGGAAGCCCATCGCTGTCGAGGACAACGCGTCTGACGTCATATCCTCCCAGGATCAGGAGGAAGAGCAGGAGATACTGGTGTCGGATGACGGTAATACTATTTTGATGGTCTAGCCCGTTTATTAAGTTAAACAAATATAGACTCTATCTAATAGAGTGTTGGTTTAAAATCAACTAGAAAAGGCGAGCCCGCCGGTGGGCTCTCGTGGATATTAGCTATTCACAATCGTGAGGATCATAAGATTTAAGGAGGAGTATTTTTCTTAGTACAGGTTAGTGATGTGCCCGATGTCCCGGATGTCCGTCTCCCGTACACGCAGATATCCAAGGGTGAAAAAAGATCCGTATTCGTATCCGATAGCTATTCGACGGATCTTTTACCTTATTCATTTTCAATTCATAGATGAAACAATGTTAAAAAGTTATCCAGACCTCCAAACGCATCAATCAATTTTCACATGCTCTGTACAAGCTGGGTAAAATTGCAAACAGGGACACTCTACTGACAGCGTACCATGGTCATGTTGCCTCTATATTGAGATATGGAGTGATATTCTGGGGAAATGCTACAAATAAATTAACAGTTTTCAGAGCTCAATAAAGGTGTATCAGAGCTATAGGTATGTAGGTTGCGACGTAGACAAACATGCAAAAATAAGTTTATACAAATGGAATTATTGACCTTCCCCTGCATCTACATTAGCGAGGTGGCTTTATTTGTTAAAAAAAACCCGCAACTTTTTCCTAAATATGAACAAGGTAGCAGAAAGGAAGACAATGTTAAATTTACAAGGAAGGTAAAGACCACTCTTATGTTAAAAAGTGTGTTTTGTATGGCACCTATAATCTACAATAAAATTCCTCAATCAATCCGTAAATGGACTGACTATGTAAGATTTAAAAACAGACTCAATGAATTCTTAATATCAAAGGCATATTATTCCCTGAATGATTTTTTAACAGACCGGAATATTTGATTTGAACATGAAGTTGTTGTGAGATTGACATGTCTCTGTGAGGGATAAATTATCTATTGTTTTAAGATTTCTATTGACATGACTTATAATGCAATTTTGATTGTAATATTACTGGATTTTTCTGACTTCTCAATTTGGTTTTCCTGACATAAGTGTTTGATAATTTTATTATTTCTGTACTAAGAGTAAATATGTTTTTTATTGTATTACCTAATTCTTAATTTCGAATTTAATGTCGGTCTCAAATAATTTAGTCCAGTCAAAATAGACTTAATTATGATTCCAGTTTGCATTAATTCCCAACAAGCTGGATTTTTGTGCAGGCCTTGGATTCGTCATTACAAATGACATATCAAAAGTCCCCATCGATCCCGCTTGTGCGTTGTTTTTTATTCGAGGTCAAAGGCGCAAATTTGCGTTTTTTGCGTTTATCTCTGAAACAATGAAAGCCACCAAAAAATGCTTCAAACAAAGTTTGTAGATCATAAAATTGTCTACAAAAAAGATCTCAACACTTTTTCTTCTACGATGTACTGTCCTCGAATTATGGCTATTTTAAACATAGAAAATACGAATATGCACTCATACGTGGCACTCATACAAAATTAAAGGAATATGAACAACGTGGACCAACTGCAAAATTGTGGACGCAATATTTTATATAATTTTATTTTATAATCATCATCATCGTGCAATTATCGTGAATTCCAGAATCTGAATTTCTATACAAAGATTATGTAAATAAGTTCGAGATTTGGTATAATCTTTTAGAGAGTCATCCTTGAAAAAGGAGTTAAGTATTAGGTACCAAACTACTTTGTAGAATAATAATAGAACGAGCTTGGATAGTATTATCATACTTGACTGCAAGACATGACCAACAACAGTTCTACGGTTCACACAGATTTGAAGTCCATTCTTAGAGTGGAAATGTGGATCTATGTATGATTAGTACCTATTGGCTGGAGGTCGTGGAGTTTCATCACCATCATCATCAGCCTATCTTAGTTTACTGCTGGACATAGTTCCCTGGCCTATTCCATGATCCGCCAGTCAGCCCTAACCTCAGCTTTACGTCTCCATCTACTGCCTGCTGTCTTCCATATATCGTCACTCCATCTAGTCTCAGGATGTCTACACTACGTTTCCCGATTCGCAGTCTCCACTGAAGAACATGTCTACTCCGGTTTTGCGGCAGATATGGCCGGCCCATTGCCACTTTAATTTGCAAATGCGTTGAGCTATGTCGGTATAACCTTGGTTCTCTAGTTCCGAATTCAATCTTCCAGAGAAACTCAAAGCATAGCTCGTTCCATGTTCCACGCTCTGCAATTTTAAATTTGTGGACTACCTTAGCTGTCAGTGTCCACGTTTTGGTACCGTGGGTCATTACACACCTACCCACTGATCGAAGATTTGTCTTTAGACAATGTGAGAGAGACGACGAGAAGACACGACATGAAACAGAGCTTGGAACTCTTTTATCAGTGGTGTTCCACCGTCTTCTAAGAGGTCGGTTGTACCATCCTCTCCCGCGGCTATTCCATTTTGGAGTTTACCTATTAGTATATTATTCAAAAAGCGATAAAGTTTGGTCACAACGTTACTATAATATTTGACGGTTACACTGGATACAAAAAATATCAAAGCTGCAGAACAACGTCGTCGAGCTAAACAAACAACTTCATCGTCTGATATTATTTTTGATCGATCAATGACTGTTCCGACAAATCAACAGCAGTTTCTTGCTAATACTCACAATAAATTTCGTTTGATTTCGATGTCATGTGAAGAATTTGCAGCTGCCAATATTGTTGTGAAACAAGCTCAAAATGACGCTGATGTCATCATTATTGAAACCGCAATTGAATAATTCAGTAGCACCAATCCAACTATCGTTGTTAGAGAAGATTTATATTTGTTAATAATATTAACTGCACGAACACCTAGGTATCAACATCAGATAAGATCATTTACTTTGTTTAAACCAAGGAGAGCTCAAGAACAAACGAAAATATGTTCTTCACAAAATTTAACTGCATATCAAAAATGTCAGCCTCATATATTATTCCTTCATGCGATAACTGGCTGCGATACGACATCGGCAATTTTTAAAAGAGGCAAAAATACAATATTCAAAATCAGAGGTGGTGCGGAAATGTGTGCATGAAGTAGAAAATACGACTTTCCTGCGGTCTAAAGTGACGATATCTCGAAAGCGATGCTTTGTAGAAGAAAAGTGATGTAATCTTTTTTGTAGACAATTTTACGATCTTCAAACTTTGCCTGAAACATTTTTCGATAGCTCTCGTTGTTTCAGAAATATACTCAAAAACGCAAATTTGGTACCTTTGACCTCGAATAAAAAACAACGCACAAGCGGGATCGATGGGGACTTTTGTCATATCATTTGTAATGACGTATTCAAGGCCTAAACAAAAATCCAGCTTGTTGGGAATTAACGCAAACTGGAATATCTATTTTGACTGGGCTAATTACTCATATATTTTATTATTATATCCTGTTTGACTACAAAAAATTAACAGCTTGCATGCTGACAAAGCGGGAACTGGAGATCCCTATTATCATTGCATCATCTATTTGTAACCCAGGACCACAAGCCAAATAAAAGAAAAAAAAAAAATTATCTTTATGCCTTAAAATAGTATTTGACACCTTTACATTGCAAACATTTTACCTATCGTACCATTTACTCAAATGTACTCAATCAACTAGCTGTATAATAAAGATCAATCAATATTTTTTGTGAAATGCTTATTGAAATGATGATATATTGTGAGTAGTGAGTACGTAGGTGTATACGTACTCACTATATTAATAACGTATAGTGAGGCCGATTTTTCTAAGCCGCCTCCACCCGGCCCAGAGCCTCCACTACGGCTGCATTTCTGTCCCTGATGGCCATCTGTAGGTTGAACTCTCGGATGGTGTTCGGTGATGCAGCCGACGCTCGCACATCTCTAGTACAGATATACATGTTTGTTATCACCGCCGGCTTTAACGGTGAATAGAAACTTCGAAAAGAAAGGTGTGTTTCTAAAATATTTTGAGGTGTTGCGTCGTCATGCAGGGCTTAGAGACATAATATCTTAGATCTCTGGGTGACGAGCGCTGTGCAGTGCTAGGTAATGATTTGGATTATCATGTTCCAATAGCTGCGTGTTACTGTGCTGTTATGTGGCAGGCATGTTGCTTACCATCAGGCATATGACCTGTTCGTCTCGTCACTCTATGCTATAAAAAAAAAAATACTACCTTTGATTATGGCCTTTACTCTCTCCTTGTGAAAAAAAACCGAGTCCCAGCTGTTGCCTTCCTTGATGGTAATTATAAATATTCCACCTGAAAATTTATTTTGACGCGCCACTGACAGGTACAGTTTATGTAGGCTGAGAATTGAATTCTAGCGTCGTCACGCTCGGGAATGATAAGAAATCTTTGGATCATCTTTGTCATCTAGAAATGCGGCAGCATTTCCCATTGGCCCATGCTGACGCATTTCTAAATGATTTCACGCCCTCCGATATCACCATAGTTTCCAAAGTGAACTATCAAATTTTGAGTTATAAGTTTTCACTTCTATCGGCAGTTCCTGTGACTGCCAATTTTTTTTATTTTTGGCATTATGCAGAGTATTTTAACTATTTTAGTTACCTGTTTTAAAATATATGTAGTTAGTAAATATAGTTAGCAAACCCCTTCGGCTAACCATTCCAAACTAAATTGTTTATTATATTGTTTTAATTGTATGTTGTAATAATTGTTTTTGTCCAACAGACGAATCTGACAAGGGAGACGATCCCAAACCCGAACTACCGCCAATCGCCGAAGAACAGCCCACGCACTCGCGCAGACCAAGGCTGCCGATAGACGTCCAGCTCCAAAACCATCTCAACTCATTCCAAGGATCGGACCCGTATCCGAACGAGACGGAGAATTTTTTTAATAAATTAAAAGAACTAGACGTGAAGATCCACACGCTGGAGAGTGACGATGAGACGGAAGAGACGGAAGATCGGGAGAATGCTGTTGGAGGGAACGAGATGGGAGATGAGAGCGATTCGTCGGAGCACGGGTTTCCAGACACTCATATAAAGGTGGACCACGGCACGGGAGAGGTCACTCTGCAGTCCAAAGCGAGGACAATGTCCGAAGTTTCTGATAGAAGTAAGTACCTATAACGGTATTTTTATTAATATTAAAAAAAATGTCAAACAACTGTTGTAAAAAAACATTTTATCCCAGTGCATGCCTGCAACAATCGTTAAAAGCGCGATATGATTGGCTTCGGCAGAAAAGTTAAATCCTAAATTTTGACAAAAATTCAAATTTTTAATGCCATTTTGTAGACGCGGCTATTTTGAATCTATATTAACCAAAGATAGCTAAAAACCACCACAAGGAAACTGGCTTTCAAATGAAACAAAAACCGCATTGAAATCAGTCCATCCGCTAATCCATTATGGTGCTATAAACAGACAGACATCGACGTCAAACCGCATAACATCCCTTTTTTTGTTCGTGGGTTCAAAACCGATTCTCTCTCGATTTGAGGACATCAAGATTGCAACCATCGGTAAAAAAATCCACTGACTCGTGGGATTTTTACCATTCAGGCGACGCATTATACACTCTAGACGTTATACTAGTATTAATTAAAGTATAAGTATATTATATATAATATAGGATTGAGCAAATGGCTCAATCCTATATTACTAAGACCATCTGCATAATTCTAAATTGCGAACAATCTTCCCAGGCGACGACAAACCCCTCTCCTTCCCCTCGCTACCAAAGAAAGGCGGAAAGAAGCCGCCGCAGAAGCAAGAGCAGAAGAAGAAGGAAGAAGAGAAGAAGCAGCCGGGCAAGCGCGGCCAGCACGGGAAGATGAAGAAGATCAAAGAGAAGTACAAAGACCAGGACGATGAGGACCGTGCTCTGGCGTTGATGGTGTCACAGGTACTATACTTAACCGCTTGATACACCGAGGTAACTATATTACACCGAATGACGAAAACAAACAAAATTAACTTTGCGTTCGGGTTTTTGACGGGAAAAAATGTTTGATTAATTTAAAACATAAAATCACTGTCTTCCTTATAATCTAAAACGTAATAGCTCCTAGAACGCTTGAGAACTCGAAAAAAACTCCCGACACAAGTGTCAAAATTGTTACTTTATATTTCAAGCACATTAATAAAAAACAAACGATACCGCCAGAAGAGTCTTGAAACGCTCTTGAGACTATGGGCTTATACAGGTACAAGTAGGGCGGTACTTCATATGCCGAAACGTAAACAAACGCTCTGACGCATCTTTCTGTCAATGTCGTGTCGCTGTGTTTATTATTTTTATTAATTAAAATTATTCAATAGTTTTGTATACTTATATCTTATTTTAGTTTTCACTTGTGCAGTGCGGTCCTATATAAGTACACAAATTTTATTTTAATTCAAAGATTTAGTTTCAAACTCTTTTGACACGATTTTTTTATAAATAAATAAGATGAGACGGGCAGGGCTCCGAGATAAAAAATTAAAATCCCATTGCAGATTAAAATCTGACTATTTTTTCAATTTCAACCCGACCCGTTAAGCCATCCCGACGTGTTTAATTAACAAACTCTTTGACATTTAGAATAATAACGAAATAATAATTATTTATAATATTAGTAGGATTGAATTTGGAGACAGTGAATTAATTCAAACATCTGTTGTTATTGTAGGCAGCGAAAGAAGAGAAAGAATCAAAGAAGGCCCTGAAGAAGGCGTCGAACAAGGGCAAGAGCAAAGCGAGCCAACGCGGGCCCAAGATCCCACAACCCGCGCCCATCCTGCTCGAAGCGGAGTCCGACGGGGAGGAAGCCGACCCTGAGGTAACCATCCTGCTGTCTCACTCTTACCTACTCGACGTCTGCTTGCTGTTTCACTCTTACCTACTCGTGGTCTGCTTGCTGTCTCACTCTTACCTACTCGTGGTCTGCTTGCTGTCTCACTCTTACCTACTCGTGGTCTGCTTGCTGTCTCATTCTTACGCACTTGTAGTCACCATACTGTCACACTCTTAAAGCGAGCCAACGCGGGCCCAAGATCCCTCAACCCGCGCCCGTGTTGCTAGAAGCCGAGTCGGACGGGGAGGAAGCCTGAGGTAACCATACTGATGTCTCACTCTTACCTACTTGAGGTCTGCTTGCTGTATCACTCTTACCTACTTGTAGTCAGTCACCATACTGTATCACTCTTACCTACTTGTAGTCAGTCACCCTACTGTATCTTCCTTACCTACTCGGTATCACCTTTTCTTTTTTTTATGTAGGGGAAATACTTTTACGTATGGTATGTCGGGCTCGACACCATGGGATACGACATGGTGCCCCTACCGACTAAAACCCAACAAAAGACTAAAAAGATTTCTCCTGCATGGCCAGGGGTCAGGGTCGCGGGTTCACTTTTCGCACTCCTACGACGACCCTGACCCACCTGCCACTGTCCTTGCGGACCCGCGTCGCGGGGGGCGTTAGTTCTCTTCTCTAAGGAATCTTATTACTTTATACCCTTCTATCATCCTACATAGGTCTCCTGGTGGTTCATTTATTTGATACATAAATTTTGGTTCACGGGCCTGTAGTCTATTATCTAAGGGATCGACTCTTTCTATAATAAATTGATTTGTCGTCAAGGTGTTCGTCTATTGTGTAGTAAGCTTTCACGAGTAATTGTTGAAGGTGTTTGACAAACTGTTATTATTTAAATTCCAAATGTAAATGTGTGTAACGTTGTGTATGTCAGGCGGAGCAGGGTGAGCAGACAGGTCCGGACGCGGACGCCGAGCTCTTGTCGCAGCTGACGGGGCTGCCCGCGCCCGAGGACGAGCTGCTGTTCGCCGTGCCCGTGGTGGCGCCCTACTCCGCGCTACACAACTACAAGTCAGTACTTACTTCTGCAGTTTTACACTTGACCGCCATCTCGTCTGATGTTGAGCAACGATGCGATCGACGATAGAGCGTGCTTATACGCTCGCAGGCACAATCAACTGCCCACCCTGCATTAAGGCCGGGTCACACAGAGGCGATCCGATAGCGATAGCGATCCGAGACGGGATTTTTTGTAATGTTCGAATTTGTATGCAACCTGACACAGCAAGCGGGCGCGATCCCATACTCGGTATCGTATCGCTATCGCTACCGGATCGCCTCTGTGTGACCCGGCTTTTACCCGCTAGTAAGGAAATACAATACAAATAGGTAGGTATGTATAGAATCTGAATGTATATCTGAATTTTCGTGAAATTTACTGTGTACCGTAAGAGGGGTTTCAGGGGCGAAACATCCGATCTATTTTTAACCCCCTGATCAAAACGGTGGTGTTATACGTTTGACGTTGATGTGTGTCTGTCTGTCTGTCTGTGGCACCGTAGCTCTGAAACTGATTAACCCATTTCGTTTATTTTTTTATTTGAAAGCCAGTTTCCTTGCGGTGGTATTTAGATATGTTTGGTTGATGTGGATTCAAAATGGCCGCCTCCACAAAATGGCGGATAGAATAATATTTCACAACCTCCCTCAATATAGGTATCAAATGAAAGAGCTTGAATAGTAGAATACTATACAGGTGGCTGCCTCCACAAAATGGCGGATAGAATAATATTTCACAACCTCTCTCATTATAGGTATCAAATGAAAGAGCTTGATTAGTAGAATACTGTACATTACAATAAATTTCGAATCCAAGGTGGCTGCCTCCACAAATTGGCAGATAGAATAATATTTCACAACCTCCCTCAATATGAGTATCAAATTAAAGGGGCTTGACTTGAAAAATACTATAACAAATTTCAAATCCAAGTTGGGGGTAAATCCAAACTGTTTAATTGTTCTTGTTTGTTATTTAACAAAACGTCACTTAATCCGTGTTTAGTAAGAGCAAAGCTGGGTCAAACAGGTACGGTCTTTCTAAAACGTCTAGTCACACTGGAATGTCTGTCTGTAGGTACAAAGTGAAGCTGACGCCGGGCACGGGCAAGCGTGGTAAAGCCGCCAAGACCGCCGTGCAAGTGTTTCTGAGGGACAAGGCCGCCTCGCCCAGGGAGAAAGACCTGCTGAAGGCTGTGAAGGTAACATTTTATAGCAACTAGAAGCGTCACGCGGTTTCACCCGCGTAATTCCTGGACGTCTACTCTATTACTACGAAAACGTAATTTCGAAAAAAAAATGCGACTTTCCTGCTCTCGTTCTACTTCGTTTCGTCCGTGTAAGCTAAATTACGTGACCAGCCTGGGTCTCCGACACGATCTGGCCTGTAATGGTTAGTGCGACGTAAAAACACTAAATACTAATACAATCTCTGCTACCACCCAACATACAAAACGATTGGGACGTTATCTTAAAATCTAAAGAAATAATGGCGCGGCACCTTGTGCAAACGGAGTCTCGCTTATATATAAAAGTGTATATCTAAACCTTCCCACGAACTAACCCTTTGTTCCCCGTGTACCTAAGGTTTATGATAAATATATAATAGTATACGATACTTGTCAGCTGCTCCTCGCTGGTAGTCGGCTTCCTTCCGATGAACTGCAATCCTTTTCACAAACACAACGTTCGTTCTCGCGACCGCGCTGAGAAACTCGCGTCCACTTGTCGTAACTGTGCGAACCAAAAAATCGTGGGAATAAAAAAAAGGGGGAGCGTGCGCTCCTCGCGACCCTCGCGTGCAAAACAAAATCAACGCGCGCGTGCGTTCCTCGCAACCGCTTATGCCAAACAGAACACTAGAGTGCAAAAAGCGTTGCCACATCAAATTTTTGATCATTTTAGCGTTGCTACAATGAGAATAAAAATAGAGAAGAGCTTTAAAGCAAACGAAGATGAGGTACGCTCTATTATAAAGACAGCATAATGTGGCGAAAATCTCACACAAGTATACGCAATGTGCACACAGCTTCACTTGCATCGTGAGAGACGTTTGAATGAATGACAAAGACACCATGACAAGTAGGCAGTAGGTGCAAATGAGATAGCTATACAGCCTATACATCACATTTGTTTAGATAAATTCTTCGACAAGAATACAGAGAGAAAGACATACGAATGCACTGGCGTGAAAGAGACAAAATAACCGGAACTAACATATCGCCGGGCGTGTTGCACTCTTACACTGTGTGTATATCTCTCTTTTTAGAAATTACCAATTGTAAAATTGTTTACAACAGAAAAATAATTTTAGATGTAATAATCATTGGACTGTTATGGAAATAATTAAATATTTTGTGTACTTACGCATGAAAAGTGATACCATGGAACTTGTTCTTGGTCTTTGAACTGTTTGTGCAGCTTACAAAAGCAGAATAAGACATTATTACGGCACATATCGGAGTTTTTTGAATTGTTAGCGAACGTCCACTCAACTTGTGGCTCCTGTTGTGACTGAGACTCAATCAGGAGACGTCACCTGATTTTACATTGCCATCCTAGATGAGCGCGTGCCGCTTCTTAGTGTTTTAAGAGTTCAATGGAGAAGAGCACTAAATTATCGAGAATCCAAAAAAAATATGTTTTTCTGTATGTCAGTTTTAGAATCTTAAACTATGCATTTGATCATGTGATGGGCTTTAACAAAGTTGTTGTGCAGGAGCCAAATATGGTTTCTGAGTTGGCACGACCAATTTTCGACAGGCGTAGCAACGCGCTATCGTTTAGCGACGTACCTACAGCTACTTTTCTTTTTTTTTACTTACGAGGGTCAAACTGAAAGTTCTTAGAACTGGCCACTTATAAACAATATAATAAAAAAATAATTCTATAATTTGAAAATAGAACTCTTTGCCAATATTACTGAGTATATACTTCATTCATTTGTCATTTGTTTTACGATTTGGCGGCAAATTGAAAATTGTCTGTGTCACGTCAACATGAATTTAACACGAGAAAATTTTCGTGCAATGATTTTTTATGACTTTCGATGTCATTTAAGTCAACAAGAAAGTTATGATAGACTACGATTGGCCTTTCACGATGAAGCCCCATCTCGTGCGACTGTTTACAACTGGTTTAATGAGTTTAAACGTGGTCGCACTAATCTCACTGATGATTTACGTGAGGGACGGCCTTCTACGGCGACGACTGAAGATAACATCTGTGTTGTGCGGCGTATGATAGAGACTGACAAAAGAGTGACCTATCAGCAGATTCGGACAAGCTTAGGCATCGGTATGAGTCAAGTGCACAAAATCCTACACGAACATTTAGCGGTCAGGAAGCTTTGCGCCCGGTGGATACCTCATAATTTGACTGAGGCTCAAAAACTCCATCGTGTGGATTGGTGCCGTAAAATGATTGAAAGATTTAACGGAGGTGACTCAAATGCTGTGTTCGACATACTAACAGGTGACGAAAGCTGGATTTACTGTTATGATCCTGAAACCAAAAGACAATCTGCTCAGTGGGTGTTTCCTTTCGAGGAGTTGCCAACTAAAGTGAAGAGAGATCGAAGTGCGGGGAAAAAAATGGTGACCTCGTTCTTTGGAAGGATAGGTCATTTCGCAACAATTGTGTTAGAGGATCAAAAAACAGTTTCTGCAGAATGGTACACTACCAATTGTTTGCCACTTGTCTTGGAAAAAGTTCGAGAGAAACGACCTCGCAGTAGGATCCTCCTTCACCACGACAACGCCTCATCGCACACCGCCAAGCGAACGATCGACTATTTGGCGACATCAAACGTTGAATTACTGGGTCACCCGCCGTATAGCCCCGACCTCGCGCCTTGTGATTTTTATTTATTTTCAAAAATTAAAGAAAAACTTAAAGGAAAGCGGTTTATGAATGCTGAAGAAGCGGTGGCTGCGTATCGCGATGCCATTGAAGAGACCCCTAAGGACGAGTGGGCAAAGTGCTTTTCCCAGTGGTTCCATCGCATGCAGCGGTGTATTGACGTGAATGGACAATATTTTGAAAAGATATAATAAAACTAATAACTGGCTAATGTAATCAGTTTTTGATTTTCTAAGAACTTTCAGTTTGACCCTCGTATTTTCTAATTATTTACGTTTCTATCTTGTTTCAGGAGGAGAACGTAGCCAGGAACTTCCCCGGGAAAGTGAAGCTGTCCGCTCCCCAACTGCACAAACACAAGAAGTGAAAGCACCCGACACCACACACATTACGACACCTCAGGCTACGCAGATAGGGCGTAGTGAGCCGACAGGGACGCTTACTCACTTTTATAGCCTACTTTTAGTTATGGGACCAACCCTGATACTTTATTAAATTGATTTTTTGATGAGAAAAGTTCTGTAGACGCTTTTTTTGGTGAATAAAATTCACGGAAATGACGTCATCGCCACCTGCGTTAGGTAACGATGACATCATTTCCATTTTTGGAAAACATTTTTATTTTGTAAAACAAAAGCGACATCTGCGGTTTTGGCAAAGAAAACTACGTTGAACGAGTCGGAACTATCAAATTTCACTTCTATTGGCAGTTTTTTTTTGTTTATTGTGACGGGACGTGCAATACTTGTGCCTGATGGTAAGCAACACGCCTCCCCATATCAGCACAGTGACATTGAGAGGCTAAATCACGACCTAGCACTGTTGTACTGCACTCGTCACACAGAGAAAACGTTGTCGATATCATGATATTATTACAATTGGATCAGGGTTGGTCCCGTAAAACAATTGACTCTTGTTCATTATCATCATCTTCCTCAACTTGTCACCGTCACCAAAATATATTATGTCAGTATGTAAGTTAATAATTAAATGATTACTTTCCCGAAGTCTACTATAATTAATTATTTGTTTATACAAATATACAGGGTTACTGGTAATCAGCATGCATCTGTTTTTATATAAATATTGGTGGACAATTCACACACAACACCGTCTGGCCCCAAACTAAGCAAAGCTTGTATGATGGCGACCAGATAGCTAATATAATACTTATATAGTTTTAAATAAATACTTATTATACATAGAAACACCCACACACAGTGCAAACATTTAAATTCATCACACAAATATTTGCACTGGGTGGGAATCGAACCCATGACCCTCGGCTTCGCAGGCAGAGCCACTACCAACTAAGCCACGAGGCCAGTTTAAAGGCATGTTCTGTATATTTCAATAAACAACTTTTGTTAAAACTCAATAAATATACCAAAAAAAAAAAAGTGTTTGTTGTCTAGCACTGTTTAGGTGCTGTTTAGTGTTTATTCACTTCGGTACATCATTTATCGACAATCAAAGAGCACGCACGCTATTGTTACGAAGAGTTCAATGCTTTTCGGCCGAGCAAAAACACCTTTTTTTATAGTTTTTTTTTAGTAAACTGTAGACCAAAAGACGTATTTAATGTACTTAACATCCCCTTAAAAGGTTGCAGGCTGATTACCAATAACCCTGTATAGTAAAGAGTAACGAGACGAGAAGGACACGAGACATTTTATTTTCGTAGTGTACTGTGTATAATTAATAAATATATTAATGTATAATTATAGTATCTATGTAATGTGTAATCTATATAATGTAAACCGCTACGACCACAATCTCTTTATTTACCAATCTTCCCTACCTCCCTCTTTTAAACTGAATTAAACTCAATGAATCAATATCAAAATCTAATATTATTTGTAAATGTGCATAGTCGCATAATCCTTTTTTCATATCTTACTAAGAAACAGCGCGGCAACGTGCCCTAGTTTTACCCGCGTAGTCCCCATTTCTGTAATTTTCCTACGATAAAAAGTAGCCTATGGGCTATTCAGAGAGACTTTAAAAACCAATCGATCTTAACGTGTGATTGTACGCGTATTCTGTTTTATTTAATATTCAGAAAAGTCAGCAATGTTACAGACTTGTGAATTATATATGTAACTAGGTTTTCCTATAGACTTTCAATGTCATCTCTATTGTATGTAAATTTATATTAATTGTATGTATTACCAGCAATCTGCACCATTAAAGAAAATGTCTATAAAAACTTGTGTACTTTTCATAGAGACACGTGAACGACATGCGCAAAACAGTAGGTTACAAGGTATGTTTAGTCTGGTGCTACATTGTGTTGTGTGAAAATTGTCCACTAATAATCCTAATAATATTGTAAATGTCAATCTTTAGATGTTTGTTGCCCGATCACATGGTAACGTCAAAGAGAATGTAAATACTACGTAAGAGGCGGCACTAGGAACAAAATTTTTTGAGCAATTTACATGGCTGTTCAATACCAATCGTACGGCGACGGATGTCAAAAACTACATGCTACATGAGTACCAACCTAACAGATTGTTTAGTGTTGTAGTGTAGTGCAGTTTATCGATTTCGCATTTTATCGATATCGATAATAAAATTTCGACCAAAAAGTAGGCTCAAGTGGGTAACGTCTGAGCGGACCGTGATGAATGCGAGAACGAATCATGAACGTGAGAACGAAGTGTGATCGTCAGAACGAAAATTTGGAACACAGATTATAGTCTGAAATAGCACTTGGCTATTTATAATGACGTGAAAATAACGAGAGTGTGGAGAGCGTGGGTAAATCCGCGGGTTTGGCTAATACCATAAATGTATAACTAGCTGCGGCTCGCAGTTTTAGCCAGAGTTATTCCAGATTATAATCTCCGTTCCTTTCAACCTTAGCCGTTCAGACGTTACGTGATCGAGCAACAAACAAACATTGACATTTGTAACATTAGTAGAATTATTGGTGTAGGTATATTTCTCAAACAATACTGTTTCTCTCTGTGCTGTCTTGACGACTTAGGCCTACTGTCCACGCACGCGTCTTTTGTCGAATGCATACATCCTACGAACAAACGCAAGACTTGCGGCTGTCGTGTCGTTGTCGTTTCGTGGACACAGACTTCATTATTTGTACGCAAGATGCAAGCATTCGTCTTGCATCCGACAATTGTCGAAATCGTGCGGATGTCGTGCAGCTACGTGCACAGTTGGCCTTAGTGACGCTATTATTAACCAACTACAAAACTGAGCTTCTCAATATGTCTAAATATTTTTGTATTCATGTACCTACATAAATAACCCGAAACAGTAATGAACCGGTTGTTGACACTCTAGAAAAACGCACTATAATTGTTGGTAAAATCTATATTTCTATAATAACTCATTAATTAAATAAATAGCTCAGTAGCCGTGGGATGCGCCAATGGATGAGGAATCCCGAGGCGGCCTCGTCTATGTCTTCAAGCCGACGACGATGCAGCCATGTAGTAGGTTGTGCGGTGTATGGGGGCAACTGAGGTGGACCGCGATGTTGGGGTTTAGCCATGTGGGGGGGAGGCCGCAGCGGGAGAGGACCGCCATTATTGTGGTGCGCCGCTCTTCATGTCCTCGGCAGTCGAAAATTGATAGAAGACGGCATTAAAAACCTGACCCGTGGCGGAAGACCAAGGGTGTCTAGAAGCGGGAGCGTCTAACCCCGTCTTGTTGGTTGGACACCGAGGTGGTCATGGTGTTTCTTGAGTTCAGGTGCGCCGGTGACATGGGGATGTTCCAAGTAAAGCCTGGAGACGGGTAAGCCGCCTCGGACGGAAGACTGCGAGAGCAGTAACGCGTTCCCGCCATAAGCGGCAAAGGTTTTTCCCGTGGAAGCTTTAGTCTGTAGGAATACTTGGTGTCAAGTCTGATACCCAATACCGAGCACCATCGTCTCTCCCAAACCTTAAATGAATTTTCTCCATGTAAAAAAAGTACCGAAGACATACGCCGCAATTCCAAGACTTTATTATGTAAACGCGGTTGTTACACATTTTTAACCAATTCATGGGTTGTTCATGAGTGATATGGTCGATCCAGCCCTATTCAAGTTTCACCCAAGTAACCAACTTCAAATACTCAAAGAGTCCATTCCAAAATGGCCACCTGCAATAACTGAATACCATCTTCGCTTTTAATCTAACTCCATCTGCTCCCAAGTGTTCTTCCTGCCCCCCTGCTTAATCCTCTTCCTCCTCTTCTTCCTCTCCGAAGCCCTCTCCCTCGCCGGGCATTTCGGGCGGCGGCGGGGGCGGCAGGTGAGCGATGCGGTAGGCCTGGGAAATATAATTTAAATAATAAAAATATGCATATTACATTTTTCTTAATGAGACTAAATCCCTATTTCTCTACTAATATTATAAATCCGGTAGTAACTCCGTCTGTTACGCTTTCACTCTTAGACAACTGAACCAACGGAAATGAAATTTGATACAGATAGGTAATCTAGGGCCTGAGAATAGACATACGCGGGTAAAACCGCGGTCCGCTGCTAGTTTACAACAATTCTCTTTCCGAGTTTAATCTATACTAATATTATCTATTACATGTCTAAGTATACCTACTTCTAATATTATAAATCTGAAAAGGTTTTTTGTTTGATCGCGTTAATCTGAAGAACAATTGGAGCGATTTCAAAAAATATTTGAATGTTGGAAATGTACCTACTCGTACCGCTCGTACGTGATCCCTGAATACTATAGCCAATAAATCATATACCACGGGCATAGCCGGAGGGCGTGACCATGGCCATCTAGATCACCAGAGTTTACCCGAAGATATCTTTAATTTAGGAACGTGACGCTTGAACTCCATTAACGGATAATCTGTATGCGGTGTGCCAAAATAAGTTTTCACTTCAACAAAAAATAGAATCCTCAGTGTCACCTCCTCATCAGCGAATGTGGGGTCGAGCATCTCCATGACCTCCGGTCCGATGGCGTACTCGTCCTGCGGCCGCGGAAGCTGGAACGGGGTGAAGTTCGGCTGCTGCGCCTTCAGGGCCCAGCCCACGTACAGGCACTCCGACTTCCTGGGGGTATCACCGGGAAATGGATAGCATAAGCATAAACAGGTTCCTAAATGTTCCCACTGCTGGGGCTCGGGGCCTTCTCTCGCAAGGAGAGAGTCAAAGCTATAATCCACCGCGGTGGATTATAATAGCCTTGGACCAAATCTGATACGTGGCACCCACGCGGTCATACCCTCGATATGGCTGTCTTTAGACGGCGCCGTGAACAGCGGACACCCCTGATTCAGGCTGGACTCTCTCAAGGCTATAATCCACCGCGTTGGCCCAGTGCGGGTTGGTGGATGACACATGACTTCGAAAGATTCTAAGTATATGTCGGTTTCCTCGATCGATGTTTTCCTTCACCGTTTTAAGTTACGCACGTGACTTCGAAAAGACAGTGGTGCAAGTGGGTTTGAACCCGGGGCTCCAGAGGGAAACCAGCCGTAACTTATGTTACCGGGAAATGCACCACTTGTCAGCAATCATATATATATCAATAACTCACGTGTGATATGGTCGGTCCAGATCGACAAAAATTTCGGCCGCCTTTTTCAAGGAGAATTCTTACGCGTGATCGCTGCCCTAGCATTCAGTGCCGACCGGACTGGATCGACTATATTTATCACACCTAAGTTTCCCGTATGATCTATACTTATAATAAAACTGTAGCGGGTCGAATTCTGTACATTGAAGATATTTTGAAAAAAAAAATTTGGAGGCACTCCTTAGTCGATACTGATGGCGAAACTGCATTTTTTTTCTTTCATGTCTGTCTGTCTGTCTGTCTGTCTGTCTGTATAGGGAACTCTCATCACGCCGAAACTACTGATTCAATTCAAATGAAACTTGACATGATTTATGATCATACTAAGTAGATGGTAGCTGTCTACTTTTCATCCCCAAATTCTGCACGGTTTTCTTGCAGAAAGGGGTGAAAGTCAGATTGTGTATTTGGTTGTAACTCATGTTTGCGTTGTTCAATTTCGTTATTTCTTATTTTGTTAGAAAGAACACATTTTTAATATAGTCTCATCAAGTTTTTAACAATATTGGTCATGTGGTTCAGAAATTACATAGAAATTAAATAATAACGGTAAAAATAAGTTCAGTACATACTAACTTCTAAGTATTCTGTGGCATTGTAAACACTAGCTAGGGATGTAACGGAGGTCATTTTACCGGAACCGAAGGCGCGGTCGGAGGTTTTAAATTTGACTTATCGGAGTCGGAACCGAAGTCGGAGACGGAGGCAGGATCAGAAGTGGTGGCAAGAGGAACATTTTTATTGGGTAATTTTTTTTTGCCAAACACGTGGACACGGTTAACATTGACGAGCAATTGATTTAGGAAGTTGGGATTTTGTATTTCCATTTACTATCCACCACAATAAGAGATTATCTGCAATATTTATACAACTTACCTCCGATTGTAACCTCCGTTTTAAAAAATTCGGAGCCAAAATCGGAACCGAAGGTGTAATTGTAATCGGAAGTTCCGACTTACCGGAGTCAAAGCTCATCCCTGGTACATCGCACTCAAATCCGCCATCTGTGACATCGGTGACATATATCGTCAGGTCATATGACAATGCCTTTCTAATGTTTTTCCTACAGATGGCAGCTCATGGTACGAAACACGATCTGAGATTTATTAGAAAATGTGTAATGTCAAAGAAACAGGAATTATACATGTAATGTAATGTTATCAACCAAAGTCGAACTACATTTAAAAATTAAGTAAGCGGTTGGTGTTTGTGGATGAAATCCTTGCTTCTGAATTTAGTATGTTAGGTTACTGAATGCTATGTTAGGTATTAAAAAACCGGCCAAGTGCGAGTGGGACTCACGCACGAAGGAGGAATCCTTGTACCATTACCAAATAAACGGCGAGAGCTTCTTTTATTGTGTGGGAGCTTCCTTAATCATTAATTTTAATTAATTATTTAAAGAGAACATGAAACGAAATATTCTGTGAACAGTTGAAGCGTCTACCTGTCACCATTATTAGCATCGAGCAAGAAACGGTAAAAAAAACAAATTTGTTATATGGGAGCCCCCCTTAAATATTTATTTTATGTTGTTTTTAGTATTTGTTGTTGTACCGGCAATATAAATACATCATCTGTGAACATGACAACTGTCTAGCTATCACCGTTCTTGAGATAAAGTCTGGCGACAGACGGACAGACGGACGGACAGCGAAGTCTTAGTAATAGGGTCCCGTTTTTACCATGTACATATATTATATGGAAAACAGGGAGGCGGCTTTTTTAATATTAACAAAAACTGGATGACAAGATGATGTTTAAGCCCACTACCAGTCGAAGCGTGCCCAGCATGCTGGCGGCAGTACTACGCTGAATGGCAATGTTTATGCGTTGGGCCAAATAAACGCCAGCATTTTGGTCACGCGTTGCGTCGGCCAAGTGCTCGGAAAGGCTTTTTAAGATGAGGTAAGCTCCCGGCCCCCACAGGCACGATGCGATGTCTCAACCGCAAATGGCATATAAATCCAATACCGAGGATTGCATATTTCCGCCGTTTGAGACGCTCAGCTAAATTAGCCGCTGCACTGGCCCTACTATATATCTGGAAGATGTGATGGTGTCAGAGTATCGACTCAAGCTGCGTCCCACACTTGGGGCGGACGGCGGACTCAACTTAAAAGTCAATAAAGTCATGCCGTCAGGTCTTTTGCCATCGTCACGCGTAAGACCACTCGGTTTGAGTACCTATGGCTGGGACAATGGCGGTGGAAAAAGCCAAAGTTTTGGGTGTGAATTGTCCACCAGTATCTATTTATCTGGACGACGTAGTTCTGGCTTCTTAAGTTAGTCGAGTGAACTTTTTACTTGACTAGAAGTTAGTTAGTGGACGTGAAATTATAATTTAATAATTGAAGTCAGTTTTTGTTCCTTCGGATATTATTTCAATCCAAATACTAAATGTAGTGTTTAACAAGCTTCAGTGACCAAAGCATTGCATAGCAACACAAGCAAAATTGAATAAAATGTTATCTTACTACTAAGCAGTATATGTATATTATGTAAAGGTATGATTTGGTTGAAATTTGAAACACAGATAGTTTATAGTCTCATTTATACTACCTATCATCTCGGAAAAAGCATGGGCCCTAACGAAACAAATATTAACGACAGAACGACATTACCAATTAGATTGACATTTGAAACACACATGGTCTTAGAGTCTGGCTTAGAGTCTAAAATATCACATCGGCTAATAAGTCTATCACCTATTAAACAATTAGGTAAGTATCAGATCACGCACACTAGCTACATAGTACTTACTCTTCGTAATGTATCCTATAAAAATCCTACAAACTTAACACTGCGGCTATGTTCGATACTCCACTACCTTACTACGAGTATGTTTGATGTTGCTAAAAATATAAAATATGAAGTTGCTCAACTCGAATAAATATATTTTTGTGTGGAAAAATAAATTCACTCGGTTTGTGTAATGGCCACCCATCCAAATATTTTTAGGTAAGTACTACTAATGTACTAATAAGGCCGCAAGATCAACGTACGCGAACGAAGTAGCGGGTTCAGCTAGTAATTAAATATGACTGTGTAATGACCACGTTAGTCTTGGCTCAGCTTTATGGACCCCTCGCGATCACGCGAGTAAGCCAGGGATTCATTTTTGGGCCTCTTCTGTTTATTTTTTTTGATAAATAATCTCCCTTCAGTGGTCAAACACTCAAAATGTCTATTGTATGCGGATGATTTGAAATTGGCTATCGAAGTAAAATCTGAAAAAGACTGCCTGCTCTTGCAAGAGGACGTAGATGCTGTTAATGCTTGGAGTCTTCTGAGTGAAATGGAGTTCAATCCACAAAAATGCCATGCTATGTCTTACGGGAGAAAGCGTAACCCAATCGAATACAAATACTTCTTAGAATCTTATGAATTTAGTAGGTCCACAATAAAATATAAATAAATAAATATTGGTGGACAATTCACACACAACACCATCTGACCCCAAACTAAGCAAAGCTTGTGTGATGGCGGCCAGATAGCTGATATAATACTTATATGGTTTTAAATACATACTTATTATACATAGAAACACCCAGACACAGTGCACACATTTGAATTCATCACACAAATATTTGCACTGGGTGGGGATCGAACCCACGGACCTCGGCTTCGCAGGCAGAGCTACTAACCACTTAGCCACAAGGCCAGTCAAGTGTTAAGGATTTGGGTATTATCTTTGATCGTAAGCTAACTTTCAACGAACACATTGCTACAGTTGCGGCAGAGTCTTACAGAAGACTTGGGTTTGTCTTGAGAAACTGTAAAGATTTTAAAGGAACCCGCGTAGCTCAATTACTCTTTGAAGCACTTGTCCGGAGTAAGCTTGAGGCTGGTTCTAGTGTATGGAGTCCGCATGAGGAATCTTACACAAACATGATAGAGAACGTAATGAATCAAAAGATAAAGTATTAAGAGAACATTTCAAATCATACTCAAAATTACTTAAAAGGTGCATTAAAGCATCAAAAAAACTGAGTTATGTCAAAGAAATGGACTCATCTAAAAATAAAACTCGTAAAATGTGGGATATAATTAAAAGAGAAACAAACCGAACCAAAACAAGGCAAATCAAGAAAAATATAGAACTAGATACACATACTGGGACATATAAATCACCACAGTCTGTTCTTGCCATATTCAACAAATATTTTGCTTCAGTGGGGGAACCCAAAA
This sequence comes from Ectropis crepuscularia, assembly GCA_963693475.1. NCBI lineage: Eukaryota > Metazoa > Arthropoda > Insecta > Lepidoptera > Geometridae > Ectropis > Ectropis crepuscularia. Next base: position 2,288,871 of record OY856359.1, on the reverse strand, counting down.
AAGACAGCACTAGATCGAAAACTCAAAGTTCATCAGTAATTGAACCAGCTATCAATTCCATTTTTCTGGAACCAGTGAGTGACAAAGAAGTCTTTACCATCATTCAAAACCTTCCTAATAAACGCAGTTGTGGAATTGATGATATTCCAATTAATATCATTAAATCATGTGGATCAGAACTATGTCTTCCTCTTGCATTTTTGATTAATAAATCATTCACAGAAGGTGTTTTTCCGTCCATTTTAAAAATAGCAATTGTGAAACCTGTTCTTAAAAAAGGCAGCAAGCCTAAAGATCCCAGTCAATATCGACCAATTGCAATCCTTCCTGCGATATCAAAAATTTACGAAAAGGCGATGGCAAACCGATTAAGTAGATTTCTTGAAAAATTTAATATTTTCGACGCAAATCAATTTGGCTTCCGTAAAAATCGTTCAACAACTCAAGCACTACACAAATACACCCAAGCTCTATACAAACACTTAAATGACAAAGGGTATGCGATTGGACTACTACTAGACCTCACCAAAGCATACGAGAAAGTTAATCATTCTATCTTACTGGGAAAACTACAGGGAGTTGGTATCAGAGGAGATGCCCTAAAATGGCTGAAATCCTATCTCTCCAACAGGCAACAATGCGTGCAAATAGATAGTTTAGACGAAACCACCAATGAAATACGAAATATACGATCTGACATGACGACTATGAACTGGTCAATACCTCAAGGTAGTATCTTAGGCTGTATACTGTTCCTCATATACATCAACGACTTGCCTAAAGTGTGTGACACTCTCTGCGTTCTATTCGCGGATGATATTTCATTGCTTTTTAGTAGCCCCAGTAGCAGCTATGACATTAGTTCTATCATTACTGAAACTTATAACAGATTAAGAGCTTTTCTCCTGAACATTGATCTAGAAATAAATTGTATAAAAACTAAAATCATACAATTTAAAACTCACCATAAACCAAACATAAATCTTAAGAAAATAACAGAGACTCTAAAAATAAAAGAAATAAATTATTGCAGTTTATTAGGGATAACGTTAGATACACACCTCAACTGGAAAAATCATATTGAAAACATTCGCCTAAAAATGTCGCAATTTATTTACGGCCTTCGCGTGCTAAAAACCAACACCAACAAAGAATCAGGCGCGGTCCCAGCCTCGAATTTTGGGGGGGGTCACCAGTACACAGCCTCAGATTTTGGGGGGGGTCACGAGTAGAAATACAATAAATCGACTAAAAAAGACTTTACAAGTATCGCCCCATGTATGATTTTGGGGGGGGTCATGTCCCCGTGACCCCCCCCCCCTGGAGCCGCGCATGCAAAGAATGCGCTTTATCCGCATACTACGGGTACGCTTACGCATGGCTACGATACGCAATTGTTATGTGGGGCCACAGCACCGCTGCTAACGCTCTATTTATAGCACAAAAGAAATGCCTTAGAATAATAGCGAACATTAAACAAAGAAATAGCTGTAGACCTCATTTTATTAAAGAAAAGGTTTTGACCCTACCCTCCCTCTATATACTTGAAACCATTATGTTCGTAAGGAAAAATTTAATACTTTTTAACCTCGACAGAAATAAACGCCGCCAATCGAAACTAGCTCTACCTGTTCCCAACCTCGAACTATTCAAATCCAGTCCTGACTACCGTTGCGTCAGAATTTACAACAAATTACCTGAAACTCTAAAAAATATCGATGAATACAGCATATTTAAAAATGAAATAAAGTCCATACTTATTGAAAAGAGTTACTACAACTTACAAGAGTTTATGGAAGATAGATGGTAAAATGTATACTTATGTATATGATGTATAAATAGGACATTTTATTCTAGACCTTTTCTAGAACAGTATCTTTGTATAACCTTACATAAATGTTAATACATTTTATAATTACCCTTGGGACGAAACTGTGTTGTCGTCCTGTTTTGCAACACCCTAACAGGGTCTTTGTACACATAGATTTAGATTTTAGCTATAAGATCTATCTCATAATATATGTATGTACACTGTGCAAATAAATAAATAAATAAAGGTACAGAAAGCGTTTCTACGTTTTCTATATAAGCAGAGATTTGGTTACTACCCCTATATGTACCCAACCGACTTTCTCCTAGGCTGTTTGGGGTACAACTCCTTAGAAGTCCGGCGGCAACGTAACCAGTTGGTTATGATGTGTAAGATTCTTCATGGTAGGATTGATGCACCGAACCTGCTGAATAAGTTTTCTCGACTGTTCGTTCCAGATCCGGGTAGTTTTCCGCGTCGCGGGCAGCACTCGCTGTTCGCGGTCCCTCCAGCTAGAACCATAGCGCACGGACAGTCCCCCATTCATTGCACTCTTACTAGCTTCAATGCTCTCCTGGTTGGGACACCTGAGTGTGACGTGTTTGCGGATGACTGGAAGAGTATATTGTCCGAGTGTTTGAAGTACTGTGAGATGAGGGCGCGCAAGATTAGTGAGAATGATGAACTCTAAATTAGATAAGCTTTTTAATTTTGACATTTTGTATCTAAATATTGACATTATTATTATTATTTTTTGTACACTATTGTATCTTTGACATATAAATCTAATTTATTTTATGTTTTGCTATAATTTTGATTAGACCTAGAGGTCCAATGATTTACAATCACTTGACATTTATTAATTCAATAATTTGAAACGTGTATGTTAGTCTCAACAATATAAAAATCTTGTTTGTTTTGTTGATAACATATTGTATCAAAGAGCCTGTCAACTAATGTAATTGGTTTATTTATAAAACGTTTTAGTTGTTAATTAAATAAATAAATAAATCACGACGCTTGTAAGGCTGCCGTAACGTCGAGGTAATTAAATGACAAGTAGGTACCTTTGACCGCGATTTGCCTGTTATGGAATAGCATAGCCTTCGTTCTTCGTTCACGAATTTTCAGTTGAAATGGATGCATTTTGAACTCGACAAAAAGCTTTTTTTGTTAATTTAGCTACTCGCTACTCCAGAGACTCCGGTGTCCGTGACCTTTGTCGTTTCAATTCTCTTATCCTACTAATATTATAAACTAACAGCGCCCCGCGGTGTAACCCGCGTAGATCCCGTTCCCGCTGTTCCCGTTGTTTATCCGGGATATTTGGATGTTTCTTGCTCAATCACGTCCTAACGTATGAACGGATCGGGCTGAAATTTGGAACACAGATAGATTATAGTCTGGAAGAACACATAGGCTTTTAACTAATTTAATAACTAAACTAATAATACACTTTTTATCCCGGAAAAACAACGGGAACGGGAACTTCGCGGGTAACACCGCGGGACGCTGCTAGTTTTATATATTTCTTGGATTAGGAGAAAAAGAAAATAGGGGGGAGTTGGGAACATAGTCCGATTTCGTCTGTTGAGCCGATCACTACCGACTACCGGTTGGGATTCCCCTAGTAATCGACTTGACATCGTCAATCGCGTAAGCCGCCTCCTCCCGGCCTAGAAACAAAAAGCTTATAACTGTAAAATCAATACTGACTTGCCATTGGTAGCATACGCGACCGCCCCGGGCCAGAGCGTGCTCCTCAAGGCGACCACGGCTCGGTCCGGCGCCAGCACGGAGCTGATGCGCGGCACCCACGCGGTCATACCCTCGATGTGGCCGTCTTCAGACAGCGACGTGAACAGCGGAGGCCCTGATTCAGGCTCGATCTGCGGTGGACCCTCGTCTTCTTCCTCCTCTAAACCCTCGTCCTATTTGAGAAAAAATATTCAACCACCAAAATGTTATGTGTTATGCTCTTTGATAAATGTTCGGTTGGGTCTTGTATACCATCTTCCATCATCAAAAATCCAGTGTCTTAGTGGGTAGGACGTCTGATTCCACAATCGGAAAGTCGTGGATACGAATTTCGCCTGTATCTCTTGAGTATTTTTCCAAGTGTAGAAGACAGATCACCTTCAAATTAGATAATTTTCATCTGTTTTTTTTTATAAAAGGACCTCTGGCAGTAGGTCTCAAATGGCATCTACTGCTTACCAACCTAGGGAAAAACGTTGACGTAGGGCTCTGTTAACCTAATCTTACCAACTAACCAAACGTGGGTACTTACGTAGAGATCCCCAAATAAAAATTGCTATCGTCTGACTTGTTATTATCGAGGGACTTAAATAGGGGATCGATGGGTTTCTTATTTGAGGGACTGGTGCTAATTTCGGCGGGCTCATTATTGGCGATAACCTCATATATCTGCCGATAGATACTGCTGTAGGTCGTCTACCTCGCCGGCGAGTTTGATTGGACAGCCTTTGATACCCGGCGCTTGTACGTAAAAACAACGTGTTTGCAATTACCGGTAGGTGATGGCTGGGCTGACCCCAGCGCTAACCACATAACGATGAGACATCTGGGTTACTCAGTATGTCTCTCGGTCCACGTTGCTGGCAGGATTAACCCTATTGGTCACTGTATCATATAAAAGCTGCAACAACAGAAGCGTGTTGAACTGCATCCAGCTAATGCCAGTATCAAGTCGCTAACCATCCCCGCGTTCGGGTTCCACCAGAGCGTGCGGCCCTGCGGCAGGATGTGGCGGCCGTGGTGCACCCAGTACGTGAGGTGGCTGTCCAGCAGGTCCTTCAACGTGTGACCGTGGTAATAAGGATTGGGGCTAAACTCCAGATCGCCTGCAAAGGATAAAGAAGGTTCATAAGGGAATAATTTCCTAGGCTTCAAATTTAGTTTCCACCCTTCAGCGGCAGAGCTATCAATTGTTATTGAGAATGTGAGAGATTGATTTTCATTTGAATCTTGTCTTGTTCATAAACTCTTGGGTTAGGCTAGTACCCTAATAATAGTTTTGAAAAGTGGAAGTTACTTGACCTTCTTATATCTTTTGCGACCTTAACTGCATGGCACATATTCTTAAGTTAATTTATTGTTTGTTACTAAAAGCAGACTAGACCAGTAGGTACCCTGATTCACAACGCAATCGGATTGATCTCGAAACGGAATCAAACCTGTGTCTTTGTCTTGTCCGTTTGGAATGACAGAGACAAGGATTGTCATTTCGAATTTCAATCGTTCTGATTACGTTGTGAATCAATACTCAGAGATGGCTTTATTTTGTATCAGATACCTATATCCAACTATCCGTGTGATCTCACCCATTCCCTCTTCCAAGTCAATGTCTTCCTCCTCCCCGGAGCCGAAGGTGTAGAACCCCTGCGGCGAGACAGTCGTGGCGGAGTGGATGCGGGCGAGCTGAGCGCGCAGGTAGTTACGCTCCGTACCCTCGAACGGGGGGAACGATTGGATCTAGTGCGGGAAATTACTTATAGCATTCACTATTTAACGTTAAATGCTTGCTTCCTTAGAAGTAGCACAGTAGGTATTACAAACAGAGTTTAATGTTGTCTATACACCTATCCAGAAGTAACATCATAGTGAAACTACCCAATATATATTATTTATGTTCCCACTGCTGGAAACAGTGGTAGAGTGTGATCATAATATTTTATAGAAGTGTATTTATACCCCTCACAAGGATAGACACATTCTATTACGGAGGTTAGCCAATATCACATGTTTTCGAAGGATGTCCTTTCTAATAACATGTCGATTTCTTCACGGTGGTTACATTCACCGTTAACAAACAGGGCTTTTTTGTGAGGGCACGCAGTGCCCCTAAAATGCATCTAGGTCTCCAATATATTATAGACTTTTAACCTTCGAGAATTAACGTCCCCCCAAAAAAATCACTAAAAACTCCTGTCAATGAACAAATTTTCAGTAGTAGGCAATATTGTGAACAAGAGTAATGTTATGGGTCGCGAATGACGATGATGTTGAAAGAAGACAATTCACCTCAGTGTCAAGTTCCCCAGTCATGACGCGCACGGTGAGCCTCGCCACCCGGATCTGTTGTGGGGTCACGTCCGGCAGACATATCCAAGGTTCGCCCAGATTGTTGCACACCCAGAACACCTGCATCGTGAGACACAAAATGACACCGGATTAAGAATGTTAAATATTTGGGTTAAATGGTGAGGGCTGCCATTATAGCTTGGCCGCTAACTTGGTCTATCTTAGTTTCCAGACAACTCTTTTCATCTAATTTCAGTTCTACTACTCTGAAGTAGTCCCCACTTCCTCCAGGTTTAGCATTTCTAATTACCCTAAACTGTTTTTTCATTCAATATACACAAAGATAGTCTATATATCTATCTTTGTGTCAAATTAAATTTAAATGGGTTCAGTAGTTTAGGCGTGAAAGCGTAACACATAGATTTACTTTCGCATTTCAAAAGATTTTAGCTATCAAAACTCAGACTACTCTAACGATTACTTGTAGTAACAATATTATCGGCTTTTCGGTGTCAATTGCTTTAAAAGCTTGCCTAGATTACAAATTGTGTATGAATCTATCACTGTACCTTCTTGTTAACGCCCTGTCCGGGTCTCTCGACGGGTATGGGCGCGGGTGCCTGCCAGGTCGTCATCGGCTCCGGCGGCAGCTTCGGTGGCACGGGCACTTTGGGCTTCTCATCCTCACGAGTCTCACCCTCGCCCGCTAAACGTACTCCACATTAGTGAGACGTATATATAAGAGTTTACGGCTGGTCTAGCTGGTCTGGTTGATCCGGATTCGATCCCCTGGTTCGATTTCCACGCGTACCACTGTTTTTTCGAAGTCATGTTGTACGTAATGCCGCTAACTTAAAAACGGTGAAGAAAATACCTACATCGTGAGGAAACCTTCTTGCCTGATAATATTACTCATAAAAGGCAAGGGAAGCCAGGCCAGCCCGCAGTGTGGCCAGCGTGGTTGACTATGGACGGAACCTCTTTGCTTGGTTGGGAGGAACTCTTCCCATAGCAATGGCGACTTCATGGGTTGATACGTTATGTACAAGATGAGTTAGGAAATGTGATCGGATTGTAAAAGTATGTAGATCAAAGAGAAAGACGAGTAGGTAGAAGATCCGATCTTGTGGCGTTCTTTAGGAGAAACTTACGTTCTGTACCGTATATGCAGCCTACAGTATGTTCCCACTGCTGAAATTCAGGCTGCCCTGATTGTATTTGTGTACAAATTGTATTTCAATGGGCTTGATATTTCAGCCGTTACCACTGTGCGATGTGCGACATTATTAGGCTTTGGTAAACTTTTAAAAACTTTACTTTAAACTTTGTAAACAAAGGTCATGTGATAGGGTTTTTGCTGACATCAAGTACCAATCAAGACATATGAAGAAGAAGAAGAATAGATTTGCTACATTTAAGAGCAGCATACGAGTTTTGCACTTGATATGGTCCAATGTGATTGTTGACAAACCTAGTTCCTTGTGTTCTTCCGCATCCCCTGGAGTACGGGCCTCTTCGCCGCCTTCGCCTTCTCCCGGCATATCCTTTAGCTCAAATTCCTGACAAACATAAAATCAATAGTTTTTCATTATTTATGAGCATCGTTTATTATTCTGCAGAATGTATTATTGTCCGTGAAAGTAACGACGATGTAAAAAAAGTAAATGAAACCTTGAATTTGAATATTTTCGAAATTCCTGTATGAAAAACATAACATCTATAGATTTCTATTGCGTGTAATTTATTATTCTCAAGACTGAATCGTGTTCTTCTAGGTAAACACGCTCCATCGTAGACCGCATCGTTGCTTAACATAAGGCGAGATGGCGGTCAAGTGTAAACCTATAAAATAAAAAAGATTTATTGAGAAGAAAGTGTTCGTGAATGTGTGGTAAGAGACGATGTACAAGAAGTCAACATTTTAAAGTGCATAATTTCCGAAATTTTCGTAGTTGGTAGGTAAAATTCAAATCTTAGTTGAATCAAATCTCAAATCAAATCAAACCCTAATTCTTCTGTCCAGTTCTTCTAACGTGATATCTGTTTCAGCGACGTAGTAGTTAGCCTTCGTACCGTAGATCTTCCCGAAAAACCTGAAAATGTTTAATTTTCAACTCACGGCAGGTACTTGTAGGAACATCTTACGTTCTTACGAGTACAATTCTATCTAGAGTTGGTACTTCACATTATAGAGTTTTTCTTACTAACCAGAATTGAAGCTAACAAGCTTAGTGGTATCTCGATTGTGAAATCTTAGTAGGTAGGTTTGAATCTCGCCTGCGCCTTGGAGTATTTTTCCAAGTGAAGATAAACAAATTTTTCATCACCACAGGCACTTACGGTGAAGGAAAACATCGTGAGGAAATTGACATGTTCCAAGAAATACATGATTTGAGGACGCGTGCTATCCGCTAAGGGTGCCTTCACATTAGGTCGCAAGCAGCGCGGCAGCCGCGCGACAGCAGCGGATGCCTTCTCATTACAAATACAGCCGCGCGACTTGTTTATAATTACTTGTCGCACGGCTGGCGCACGGCTGTCGCGCGGCAGTCGCGCGACACGTAATTGTAAACAAGTCGTGGGCATCCGCTGCTGTCGCGCGGCTGCCGCGCTGCTTGCAACCTAATGTGAAGGCGCCCTAAACCTTGAACAGACAGCGAAAACGACATAATGTTTATGCACTAGAATTACTATTAGCATCGTCGCTCATGCTCACTTTCCGAGCAATGCGGTGTCCTCAATACTCTACCTATTGCCGACACTGTGAGTAGTGTCGGCAATCGGTAGAGTAGGTATTGAGAACACCGCATTGCTCTGAAAGTGAGCATGTTCAGAGTCATGCGGTGTCCGCAATACTCTACCTATTGCCGACACTGTGAGTAGTGTCGGCAATCGGTAGAGTAGGTATTGAGGACACCACATTGCTCTGAAAGTGAGCATGTTCAAAGCAATGCGGTGTCCTCAATACTGTACCGATTGCCGACAATACCCTGATGGTGCCCAAAATGCTATTCCGGTTGACCCAAGATACTCCCTGGTGGTACCCAAAGTGCTATTCCGATTGTCCCCAAGACACTACCCTGATGGACCACAATGGCCTAGCCGGACTGTCCTCAAGGTACAATTCTGATTAATCCAAGAGACTCACTCCGCCGTAAGACTGTGACTAACCTGACTGTAGCCACGGGTTCCTTGATGGCGAGCATGTTCAGAGCGATGTAGAGCGCGTACGCTTCTTGGTCCGGGAGACCGTAACCAGCCTGCATTGCATAAATGTTAACATATAAAATTTACAATCATCAGGCTTAATATAATTTCATGGCTGACATTCTAAGAACTCAAACATGATCGAACGCAAGTTCGACCTGATCCAAAATCACAGCAGTTGCTAAAACACGCGAATTTCATACCGCGTCCGAACACAGACAGTCGCAAAATCGCGATGCTGCAGCGATATAATCGCTAAAACGCGCGCTTTTGATACTGCGATTGATCGCAAAAGAGGCGCACAAAGGGCGATACAGTATCGATGTAATCGCAAAGTCGTCGATTGTGGGTGCTAAAAGTAGCATGTCTGCTGTGGGCCTGTGACGTGTTCATTTCATGAACAAGTCATTTCATTATGTCGAAAATAACATATTATGCGGTTATAAAGTATGTGGTTTACATAAATTAAAAAAGTTATAGCTAAATTATTCGAACTAAATCAGCGAATTCTGATAAAAATTACCTGTCCGATTTAATTAAAATAACATAACCAAATATCATTCACTTCAATACAAAAGGGCCCCAAATTCTTGTGTGCCCCCAGGGCCCCGACATGGCTTAAGATGGCCCTGGAATGACTAAAACTACTGGTTGGTCAATCGTCATAGTTCCCTAGTTATTTTACGTTTATCTAGTTAAAGCAACATCGTTTCATGTTTGACGTTTGGCTGTGGAATGCGTTGCCTGAGTGTTTTCCCGATGGTTTCAATCTTGGTGTGTTCAATTCGAGAGTAAATCGATTTCTTCTCGGTAATCATGCGCCATCGTAGACCGCGTCGTCGCTTAACATGTCAGGCGAGATGGTGTTCAAGTGTAAACCTATAACAGTGGAAAAAAGTAACAGTTGACACTGAGGCCCCATATGATTAATTTGTCGGTAGCTTTGCAGGAGCAAAGCAAATTGTCTAGGAAGACAAGACCGGATTTGGATACTCCTGTACTGTCCTGTACTCCTGTACTCTGATTCACAATGCAATCGTATTGATCTCGACACTAAATCAAATCTCTCGGTCTTTGTCTTATCCGTTTAGAATGACAGAGACAAGGAATGTCATTTCGAATTTGAATTGTTCGGATGGCTTTTACTACAGTCGAGGTAGACATAAAACTAGCCTGAAATAGAAAAAAATCCGGGGAGCGATTTCTTTTTATGAAACGTCGGGGAGGGTTGTTGGAAGAATAAATCTCGATTTTCTAACTAATCCCGCTAGAGGGTTCGCCGCCATCTTGTTTTAAAGTTTTTGTGAAATAACTCGTTAATTTTTAACTTTAGAGCAGAAATGATGGTTACCAAAGTTGTTGGAAATTTAATTTCTCACAAGTTTGCCTCAAATAGTTTTTACGCTAGGATCAATATTTGCAGAGTTATACTATCAAGTTATCAAAAAAATCGTAATGGGTGCAATTTTATTTTCTTCAACTTTGGTTCTCGCACTTTGTTTACTTATTTTATTTTTAGTACTTGTTGTTACAGTAGCAATAGAAATACATCATCTGTGAAAATTTCAACTGTCTAGCTATCACCGTTCTTGAGATACAGTCTGGTGACAGACGGACGGACGGACGGACGGATGGACAGCCAAGTCTCAGTAATAGGGTTCCGTTTTTACCCTTTGGGTACGGAACCCTAAAAAGTGCGAGAACCGAACTTGAAGAAAATAAAATTCCACCCATTACGATTTTTTTGATAAACTTGATAGTATAACTCTGCAAATATTGATCCTAGCGTAAAAACTATACGAAGCAAACTTGTGAGAAAATAAATTTCCAACAACTTTGGTCACCATCATTTTTGCTCTAAAGTTGAAAATTAACGAGTTATTTCACAAAAACTTTAAAACAAGATGGCGGCGAACCCTCTACCGGGATTAGTTAGAAAATCGAGATTTATACTTCCAACAACCCTCCCCGACGTTTCATAAAAAAAAATCGCTCCCCGGAATTTTTTCTATCTCAATGTCTGCCGCGACTGTGCTATTTGTGAATGAAGATAGTGATTCTAAATGCAATCTGAACGGTTAAAATTCGGAATGACATTCCTTGTCTTTGTGTCTAAACAGATAAGATAAAGACCAAGACATGACTGGGTTCATAATCACTAGGCAATACTCTGAAGACAGAGCAGATAAAATCAATGTAATAGGCTCAGCTGGGAGCTGGCCTGTCGCATCAATCCTCCGTCGTATGCTAATAAGTCCCCATACATCTCTGAAGTAGTAGTTGTGTTCGAGGAAGTCGACTATCCTCGGTTTGTTGTCCTCTTCCTCCAGGTCAAGTTCCTGTTCCTCTTCTCCCATCATCTCTTTCGACGAGTACTTGGTCGCCACCAACTAGGGAAGATATAAAACGAAACCTGCTAATATCATACATGTTTGGATGCTGTTGCTCCATTACATCCGCTGTAGGATAGAGGATAGACTAATGATGATGGTAAATTATTTAAAAACTTGAGTAAGTATCTGGTGTTAGAGGATTGGTTTAAAGCAAAAGGCTTTTATTTATAATTATTGGAATGTCTTGTTGTCGCGGACTATTCTAGAAGACTATTGGCTTTTGAGCCTTACTAGAGAATATATTAGGCAGCTGGAGTTGATTAGAAACGTACAACAGAGGATCGGGCTGAGTGGCGTATTATGACATAAGCGTCCAGCTGTGGATGAGTACGATAAAGTAACAACTAACCCGGAACATCTCATCGACCCTCTTGACGATGGAGAGCTGTTTGGGCGCGAGGTACACATCATTGAGTAAATCGAAGTTGGGTCGGAACTTCTCCTGCTTCACCTCCCACGAGTACTGCTCCAAGTTGTCCACCACGTTTGGTGGCTTTTGGGAGAGAATCTTATGCACGATGTCCACCAAGTGATCATATCTATAAGGAGAATTAGAGAGGAATCACTATTATCTAATATTAGAGATAGTGCCGGCTAATAGTGAAAACTCGCGCAGTAGGTAGTAAAGATCAGGGTAGTTACTCTAAACGCAATCCGAACGGCTCAAATTCGGAATGAAAATCCTTGTCTCTGTCATTCTAAACAGGTAAGACAAAGACTGAGATCTGGGTAGCGATTCTGAAACCATTCGGTTGCATCCGACACGGAATCTCATCTCTCGGTCTTTGTCATGCTATAAGACAAAGACCGAGAGATGAGATTCCGTGTCGGATGCAACCGAATGGTTTCAGAATCGCTACCCTGAAATTCCGTGTCGGACTGAGCTCAGAATCGCTACGCAGTACCCTGATTTACAACGCAATCGGATTGATCTCGACACGGAATTAAACGTCATTGTCTTATCCGTTTAGAATGACAGAGACTAGGATTTTCATTCCGAATTTGAGCCGTTCGGATTGCATTAGCAGGCACGGTCCCAGTCTCGAATTTTGGAGGAGGTCACCAGTACGCAGCCTCAGATTTTGTTACTAGTAGAAATACAATAAATCGAGTGAAAAAGACTTTAGTAGCAATCAGTACCCAGTGAGCAGGATTTAGGAAACCGATAGTAACCGGTGAGCAAGGAGAAGCGATAACGCTAGTGAAAGTACAGAAAATTAGACCTGCTGACGTAGCATTCAAAAATAGGGTGCCATTTAAAATGCATAACTGGTTTGTCCTAATTTACTTTGTCATAATAAATGTAGCATAATGTATGGTGTCATTATGTAACTTTTGCATAATATTTTTTGCATTATCCGCGTGTGATGTATCCGCAATGACGAAAAAATACAAAATGAACTTTGCGGTCGGGTTTTTGGCGGAAAATTTTTTTTTTCGTGTTTTTATTTGGGAAGGTATACCGATAAATTTGTGTTTAATGGCATCTACTTGAATTGGTCTTTATTTTGATATAATTCACATTAAAATTAAGAGTTCATTTACATAGAAAAAAAAATATAAAAAAAAAAAGTTAGCGGGAAAATAATAAATAAATATTGGTGGACATCACACACAACACCATCTGACCCCAAACTAAGCAAAGCTTGTACTATGGCGGCCGGATAGCTGATATAATACTTATATAATTTTAAATACATAGGTACTTATTATACATAGAAACACCCAGACACAGTGCAAACATTTGAATTCATCACACAAATATTTGCACTGGGTGGGAATCGAAGCCAATTGGTCCCGAAGTATTGAAAAAAAATAAAACAAATAGGTTGTGCTATCGAATACAGTTATTTTTAGTTTTTCGCGTTTGTTATGTCGTATACAACACATTTAAGCCATAAAACCACTGTCTCCTTCATAAATTATTAATATAATAGCTGATCGACTACTTGAGAAATCGGAAAAAAAATCTCAAGTGTCAAAAACGTTAACTTACATTTTAAGTACATTAAAAGCCGGGTCACACAGCGGCGATCCGATGGCGATAGCGATCCGAGACGGGATTTTTTGTAATGTTCTAATTTGTATGCAACCTGACACACAGCAAGCGGGCGCGATCCCATACTCGGATACGATCCTGATCGCTATCGGATCGCTATCGCTATCGGATCGCCTCTTGTGTGACCCGGCTTTAATTATAAACAAACGATGCCGCTAGAAGCGTCTTGGAACGCTCTTGAGAATAATGGGCTTAAACAAGTACAAGTAACGCGGCGAAGCGTACTTAGGTAACCTGACACCCGTTTTCACGCCAAAATTGTAAAATCGAGTCGCCAAAAGTGAAGCAAGCGGTTATGTGTTTTAAGCATGGCAATCTCTTGTACTACATTCAATTCGACTATTGATGAGACGCATAAGAGTCTTCAGGCATCTTTTTTTTTTGTTATGCTTCTAAATATAGACCCAGGTTACATAGGATCCGACTCAGAGCACCCCGACTCCACCTAATCTTGTCACAACTACCCCTAGAGCCTAGAGTGTATATAAAATGCGGGAGCCAGTAGCTGAAGGGAGGTCCTGACTGGAGCAAGCCATGCAAGACCAATGCAGCGCAGACCGAGTATGGAGAAGCGACACTCAGGGCTGACCGCAGAGCTTCTGGCGGGAGCCCACCCGGAGTCAAAAAGTGTACCATATTTCTTAGGTGTACCGTCTGCTTTTCTCAATATGTGCCTTTAACCATTATGCTAAGTTATCTTTATGCTATAAATGGTCATGTTTGTGTTTAAACATTATGGTAAGTTATCTTTATGTTATATATGGTTGTGCTAGTAAAAAATATGCTAAAACAGTTATGCGTTTAGTTGTGATGGTAAATTATCATTAGTACAAAAATTGTTATGCTACCACATATAGACCCTATAAAAATACTCCTAAAGGAAAATTATTTCTAACTGTAAGTATCTTACAAGGTATCTCCAGTAGCGGCACTTTGTTGCTTGAGGAAATTTTTGGCCAGTACCAAATCGTTGTTGAGATCGGGCATAACATTTTCAGTTGCTGCTATTATATCCGGTTCTAAAAGGAATGTTTGAGACATTTTGAAATTATTTGATCACAAATATTCTTACAACTTCCGACTTATCAATATAGTTTATTTTTAAAGGCAACGGGCAATGAAAATAAACAAGACCGGAATAAAAATCTAACGTCAAATCATAATTATCGCTTTTATAAATCCTCCTTGCAATGAAAACAAAGGTTTCAAAAAGTCAGCAATTTAGACCAAACAGTCTAAATGTGAAAGCACAAAATAAAATGGAAATAGAACGCATCCATTGTCCAAACTCCAAATATCAAATATGTCAAATGTCAACGTCTTTCGTTTCAGGCCTTGTGTTTGTGTTTTTTGTGCACAAAGTTCCTTTATAAGAGAGAATAAATAAACTACTCAAATGGTTCTAAAAATATGTACAATTCCTTGATAGCTTTCCTTAACTTATTTTTGGAATTGTGACGTGAATTTTATTTTATAAACATAACCTGTAAAAGTAACCAAAACAAACCATTCAACCTTTCTCACCTTCACAATGGCAACAAAATTCGACGCTGCCGCTTATAGTTTCCGAAAGAAATGCCCTTACGTAGGGAAGGACTTACTTCGTTGGTTCCCTGGGCACATGAACAAAGGTCTAAAACAAATGCAACGCAAATTAAAGAGCGTGGATTGCGTAGTGGAAGTTCATGACGCCCGCATCCCCTTTACGGGGCGAAATCCCCTTTTTACAAGTACTCTAACTGGTGCTAAGCCTCACATACTAGTTTTAAATAAACGTGATTTGACTGTGCCGTCATTGCTGCCAAGAATAAAAGATCAGTTGGCCGCCGAACAAGGAGTAACTAATGTTGTGTTTACAAACAGTAAGGATCAACATTGTCGCGGTTTGAAGACCTTAAAGCCTCTAATGGTGGACTTAATTAAGGATTCTAATAGATATAATAGGAGTGAAGAGCTGGACTATAATATTATGATCATCGGAGTGCCGAATGTGGGGAAATCTTCCCTGATCAATATGCTTCGGTCGAAGAACATGAGTGTGAGACACGCGCTGCCGGTCGGAGCCGTCGCTGGAGTAACAAGAAGTCTCATGACAAAGATGAGGATAAATAATGACCCTAAAATCTACATGTTTGATACTCCAGGTGAGTTTGTTGGATACTATAAGTAAAAAATTACAATTAGGTAGGCACTTGTTATGTAAAAAATTGTATCTGTCTGTCTGTGGTATCAAAAACATAAAACGCTAACAAGTGTTTTTGATATTTTTGTTTAAAAACTGACATGATTGTTTGTAGCTGTTATTGGTATGAGAGGTTTCTAAGAATTTTATTTTAATTGATTATTGTTTTATTGTAATTATTATTGTTTGACCATCATCTTGCATGCGGTCTGTGATAGAATGCACCAACTTCATTCACTCTTGAGTTAAATTCGCCTAGAATATATTATTTCAGGGAATACCCACTCAGGCTACACATTCCACACAAAGTGGATTCAAAATGAAGGGGTCATTTGAGTCTTTGGAAAGTCAACCATGGAACTGTGACAGTTTTCTATCATATCATTTTTATTGTAGTGGTAGGACACTTTGCAGAGTCACTGGGGAAGTACCAATTATTCTACCACCAATCAGTAATGTGCAAACATGTATTCCAGTTTGTAGGTCAATATTTCCAGAGAAATTTCAAGGCATAGAGATAAAGCATTTTACATGGGTGATGAACGCAGTGCAGTGATAGGTAATGATTTGGACACTTAATGGCCCTACAGCTGCATGAAACTGTGCTGTTATGTGCAGGCATATTGCTTATTGATAGCTCACTTTGGAAACTACGCAAGTGAAACCGGAGAATCGCTGCTAGTCTGGAATAAATGTTCAAAGCATCGTGGTCTAAATAAGTCTTCTAAGCATAGCTATCTAGACTAGATGGCCATGGGACCGAGTTCACCCTAAGATTTCTTTCATTTATGAGCATGACGCTTGAAATCAATTCACAGCCCACGAAAAATCTGACTGTGGTGTGCCAAAAGAAGTTGCACTTCAAAAATAAATATCCTTTTACATTGATTGTTATTTCTGCAGGCATCCTAGAACCTTCGGTGAGCAATGTGGAGAGTGGTCTGAAGCTGGCGCTGTGTGCATCTCTGCAGGACCATCTCGTGGGCGAGGAGGCCATCGCAGACTACCTGCTCTACTGGATGAACTCGCATCACAAGTTCAGCTACGTAGACTACATGGGGCTGAAAGAGCCTTGCGATGATATTAACCAGGTACTGTCTAAATCTAGTAAATACATATACAAAATTAGTATATCTGTAAACGTGTAAACTAGGGAATTATTCCGATTGCATTGTAAAAAAAAGTTGGCAGTCATAGGAACTGCTGATAGAAGTGAAAACTTATAACTCAGAATTAGATAGCTTACCTTGGAAACTACACGGGTGTAACCGGAGGGCATGGCCTCGCCATCATGGCATACCCATCTAGAAAAGCGTCAGCATTTCGCTTTGGCTCACGCATTTCTAGATGGCCATGCTATGATGCCCAGGCCACGCCCTTTCAGCATTTCCCATTGGCTGACGGATTTTTAGATGCCCAATCGCCAAGGTCCCGAGTTTACCCGAAGATTTCTTATCATACCCGATCGTGACAGTAGAATTCAATTTACACCCCCACGAAAAACCTGTATAGGCGCGCCTAAAGAAGTTTTCACTTCAAAAATGATATTAAACTCAGACCAACTATAACCAACTATAAAGATATTTAAACATTACGTCAATGGTTGTGAATGAGCACATAGATACAATTTAATATTAAATTCAGACACTCATCCAAATTTCATAATTGACATGAGAATTGTACATTTATGAATGAAGAACATTTGGCTTTGAAGGCTGTGGACGATGATAACAATAAAGAGATTATCTATATTCTAGGTGCTTCTAGCAGGAGCAAAGAAGTTCAACCGCATCCGTCAGACGCGCGACTTCGACGGCACGGTGCGGCTCGTGCCAGACTTCCTGGAGACCGCCAAGATGATGCTGAAGGCCTTCCGCGTCGGGGAGCTGGGGAAGGTGGCCCTGGACGGAGACCAGCTCGCTGACCGGCCCGCCCGGGACAAGGCCGCTCCCACACAGGAGAGGGTGCTAGCTTAACTAGAGCTCACTAGTAGGGGGGTCATGTCCCCTGTGACCCCCGCCCTCCTTCGGACTGACCGCGCCTGTTGTAATTAGTGTCTGTGTGACGTTTTTTGACATATTTTTTTCCACCTGTCACTTTTATCTGTCAGTCTGAAAACACCTTATTACACTCCAATGGTATGCTTTGTAAATAGATAGATAGACTGTTTATTGAATCGATCGTCCTTATCACTAAAAGCGATCTCTTCCACGCAGCCGTGAATAAATAATGTAAATAGTAGTATTTATTGTGAATCAGTACCTAAGTGGCTAAAATAATATTTTTGTAAATAGTAGTTATTCTTAAGAAATATAAAGTGTATTATAAATATATGTTGATGTTTTAATGGCTGCAGAAGGACAGACTGGAACAAGAACCGGCTAAAATTCCGAGTACCAAATAACTTGGATAATAACGGAACGTTACTAAAGTATGACGATGAAGAAAACAGAATAAAACTACTGTTTTCGTTAACATCGCTAGTAGTGCCTTGCCAAGCCTGCGCTTGCCCAAACTTCGGTAGCCAATAAAGGCTATCTTTTAAAAGTCGACAGTCAAAAGTCAAACGACATCACTTTTAATTATTCCAGTCAGCCGACACGACCGACACCAGGACGTCTACTCTGTTTCTACGAAAAGGAAATTTCGAAAAAAAACTCGCGACTTTCCTACTCTCGTTCTACTTCGCTTCGTCCGATACAACATTGTTTGACGTTTAAATGTTCTAAGCATACTCTAATTAGAGTACAAAACGCTGAGAACACTTGTAAGCTTAGATCATTTAAGAGTGCGCCTAAAGCCAGGAAAAAAATCAGATTTCACCCGCGCGACGCGTTTCTTAATGTGATATATACATAAAGTCAAGAATAGCATGACACGTTTTATTTAATTACTCAATAACTAAACATAAATTTAAAAAAGTGTTCGGTTAGTTTACTAGAACGTACAAATAGGAATTTTATTACCAAAAAATAATGTGGGGTCATCGCTGATAAATTCGAGTACTCGAATTAAAACGGGTTTTTTCGGTGTCATTTTTATTTTTTTATTGTAAAAAACTCTGATCTATTTTTATTAAAATTCTATTCGGTTATTGTGCTTCTTCTTGATTGTACCCACACGTCAATATTTTTTTTGTCATAGTTTTTAGTTTCTTAACTTCAGTGAGCGGCGCACATAGGAGTATTTACATGATCTAGCCAGCCAAAATTACATTTCTCAGAATTACGCTCAGGTAAAAAAAAATGCATTCCTAGAAGAGCCAGGTAGTTGGGCGACCCAACCCTATTGTTGTTTTTTTTACCCACCCCAAATTTAACAAGATATAGTCAGTTGAAACTGAGACATTGCTCGAAGCGGTTGTTTATTTTCAATATTCGTGCTTTAAAACTCAATTTTAACTATTTTTTATTTTATGTTGTGTTGTGAATAATCCAAAATTGGCTATGGATTCTGAAACTGCTGGTAAGTGACTTATTTTACATATTTAAAATATTTAATTTTGTGACGGGATTATATTATTTTTCGTCATTTGAAAAAATACCGGTTTAATTCCCTAATTTTTTCAAGAAAATTTAGTTTTACGAGTCTTTTTGTTTTAGTGCCCGGCATGACCCGGCTATAATTTTTATATATTCGTAATATATAGACTTTCTACTTTTAAAAAAGGAAAAAATTGGTTCCTACTAATTCTTACTCCGTCATCTGGAGCGATTTTAGATATCGTACTTAAAAATGTAAAAAAAATAATGAAATTTTGATTTAATTTAGTTTTTATTATTTCAGGACCATCTGGAAGTACTTTAATGACTCGCAAGAAGATATTTGGTCTAATGAGATCACAAAATGATCTCAATTTTAACGACCAATTAGAATATGTTGAAAATTATTTGATTTCACATAAGTCGTAATTTTGCACGCATGAAATCAGAAATGAAGCATCGATGGGTAGCAGCAAAATATAGAAGTGATCTATTTGAAAATTATACACTTGTATTTAAGGTTTTATGAGATACTGAACCATTTCTAATTGATTAAGAGCGATAAATAATTTTGGCCAGCTAGATGTCTCAAATACCCCTCTGTGCGGCGTCGAAAATGTCCTTTTTTCGTTTTCTGGCTTTAGGCGCCCCCTTAAACTGACAAACCGACGGATCGAAGTAGAATCGGAGTTGGAAAATCGCGAGTTTATTTCGAAATTACGTTTTCGTTGAATTAGAGTTATTCTCAACGGCATCGGTTTCTCGACACAAAAAACCTATCGGTCTTTTGTAATGAACTAGCTGAACGCGCGCGCGTTGCTACGCCATCTATCGAAAATTGAGCGTACCAATAAAAATTTTGAACAAATTCGATTAGTTTAGGTTCTAATGACGCAACCTTTAAAATATGACATTATGCTGTCACGCAACGAAAGCTCTCAAGAAGCAATATTGTTTCCCGTTTTTGTTACATTTTTCATTCATGCTGGGCTCCTGTTGATAGTAGCGTAATGTTAAATAGCCTATAGCCATAGAATCTATACTAATATTATAAAGCTGAAGAGTTTGTTTGTTTGAACGCTAGGATCTCGGAAACTACTGGACCGATAGGAAAGATTCTTTTTTTGTTGGAT
Organism: Ectropis crepuscularia; assembly: GCA_963693475.1. NCBI lineage: Eukaryota > Metazoa > Arthropoda > Insecta > Lepidoptera > Geometridae > Ectropis > Ectropis crepuscularia. The sequence goes on along the minus strand of OY856359.1, from coordinate 2,268,561 downwards.
ACTCCATTTATCGAGGAAGGCTATAGGGTAGGTATATAACATTAAGGCCGGTTTGCATTTTGAGTAGTGCGATTGCGAGTGCGTGTGCGAGCAAGAAATCGCGATTGATTAGTGCAGGTGTGTAGTGCGAGTACTGTCCGATTCTGTATAGTAGCTGTGTTTCGTTCATTGAGTTGCCAGCCGTCGGCCCCCAAGTATGGATGAACGTCAAGAAGCGCGCTTGCGATTGGAAGAAATTCTGAAAGAAATATTAAACGCAGTGGCGTTGGAAATCGAAGATATTTCGAAATCGGAACTTGGAAGACCAAGAAAAGTATGGGTACGAGAATGGATAAGTAGGAGACCGATTCGTGGTGCAAGCTCCCAACTTCTTAAGGAATTGGCTTTTGAAGATACGGCAGAGTATTATTTTGCCCTCAGGTTAACCGAAGAGTAATTTAATACACTACCGAATCTTGTCGCGCCTACCACACAGAAATCAGATACCTATATGAGACCGGCTTTGCCAGCAAAAGTTAAATTGCACGCCATTTTATACTTGTTGGCTAATGGAATTAGCTTACGCAGCTTGCAACACCTATTCAGGATCCCAAGATCAACAACTTGTCTCTTCATATCCGAAGTATGTGATGCTATTTACGACGCATTGAGATATTATATAACGGTAGGTAACATGAAATATCTTTATATTATAATCAAATTGCTTTATTTGCATAATCATATTCACCCAAGAACACAAAAAAAATAATTAAACTGAACATTTCATTGTACGATAATAATTATCGTAAAGCGCTAAAGAGTGCGCGTGTTCTTGTTACGAAGAGTTCGATGCTTTTAGATCGGAAAAATACACTTTTCTTTTATACAAATATGGGAAAAAATTAATTTACGATTTTTTTAAAACTGTAGAAAAAAATAATTACGTATTTAATGTACTTAACACCCCCTTAAAAGAATGCAGGCTGATTACCAATAAGCCTATAAACATATCTGTACTCAATCTAATCAGGATCGCACATTAAAAATCTGTATAAATACGGAGAAATCTGTATACATGGCAACGCTGCTGTTTACTGGCAGGCAAACTGCGAGTGAGGGGGAAGGAAAAACGCGCGGGAGGAGGCTACTCGCAAAAAAATAGAACGCGCTTCTAATCACTTCACTACGCAAGTTACTACATACTCGCATTAATCAATCGTTGTCCACACGTGTTAATAACGAATAACTCAACACCTGCACTACTCACTCGCACTCGCAGTAATCAAAATGAAAACAGGCCTTTACGCTACTATCAATAGGTACCTACGGAGTATGAGTGAAGAATGTATAGAAAACGGGGAAAAATATTTCTCTTCGAGAGCTTTAAGCCGGAATTACATTACGAAATTAGTGTCATGCATGTTGAAAAGTTTCACGAAAGTGGTTTCGATATATGCGAAAGTAATTTCGTAAAATTAAAAGTGTCGTGAAATTCACAGTATCGCAGTAACCATGACCCCATCAACATCAAAGCTATATTTTTATAAACTTAAAAAAAAGACGTTGGTGGATTCGAGGATGGTTAACAAGAAAGCATTTGGGTGCAATGAAGTTAGTCTCTGAATTAGCAGATGAAGATCCTGAGAGCTATAAAAACTATTTCCGAATGAGTGAAGATGATTTTATTTGTTTACTGAAAAGAGTGTCTCTTGGACACTCTTTTCCTTTTTTTAAATACAACACACACACTTTTTAGAAAATATCTAAACAAGATATTTTCTTGAAAACACGATATATCGAGAAGCGCGCGCAATGATAAAAAATCGGTTATCTGTAAAGTTATTGACGATAGTTGAACGTGACAACTTCAACTCCAAGCCTTAAATGGAACGCCTCAGAGCGAGGTAACGCCGCATGACGTCATGCGGCGAGGTAACGCCGCATGACGTCATGTTTTTTCGTGCGTATAGTCGGCTTCATCGAATTATAAGACGTTGTCACGTCAAAATACACACGTCCGCACAGAACAGGCGCTTTCGCGACACTACTTTCACGTCGCATCTACACTATGAAATTAGTTGCATGACACTAATTTCACCTAAAAATCGCGCAGGGCACGAAACTCATTTGCATTCATGAAATTAATGCATGCATTACGAAAATATTAAATTACATGTGAAACTGTTGTTAAAACTAATGTCACGAAATTAATTTCATGCCACTAATTTCGTAATGTAATTCCGGCTTAAGTTCCGTGAATTTAAATTCTCTTTGGTCGTTGAAGTCTGTGACGGCGCGTGTCTACATTTGAAGTTTGTGTCATTTGAAGTATTCAAATTTGTTCTACAACAATGCATTGTTGCTTATTTACGTATTTTTAGGGTTCCGTAAAACGTAATAAAGTGGCCAGCAATGGATTTTTTTTTTTTTTTTTTTTTTAATTAAAGAGTGACGAGACGAGCAGGACATGTGCCTGATGGTAAGCAACATGCCTGCCACATAACAGCACAGTGACACGCAGCTATTGGAACATGAAGAGCCAAAATCATTACCTAGCACCGCACTGCGCTCGTCACCCAGAGATCTAAGTTGTTATATCTCTAAGCCCTGTAATTTCTCTGGAAACATTGCCCTTCAAACCGGAACACAGTAATGTTTGCACATTACTGCTTGGCGGTAGAATAATTGACAAAGGTGTGGTACTTCCCCAGGCGGACTCTGCTAAGAGTCCTACCACTACAAATACACCACTATAAATACAATGGATATTTTAGTATGGATTTTCCTCAAATAGACGCGGGTGAAACCGCGAGGCACAGCTAGTAGATATAGCCTTCCTCGATAAATGGACTATCCTACAAAGAAAGAATCTTTCAATTCGAACCAGTAGTTCCAGAGATCCTTGCGTTCAAACAAACGAACTCCTCAACTTTATAATATTAGTATAGATGACAGAACAAGGATTGTGTTTCAGGGAATTCAGATTGCGCATGCGCATGAAACGATGCCGCTTTTAGTTACTTAAATAAAATAACTAAAAGCGACATCGTTTCATGGTTTGACGAACGAAGAGGTTTGACTCTACTTTTGTGATAAGAACTACCTACTACTACTAAGAACTACTTTTGTGATTTTTAGTAGTGGTAGGACTCTTAGCAGAGTCCGTCTGGGGAAGTACCACACCTTTACCAGCTATTCTACCGCCAAGCAGTAAAGTGCAAACATTACTGTGTTCCGGTTTGAAGGCAATGTGAAGGCAATGTTTCCAGAGAAATTACTGGGCCCAAGCCCAGTAATTTCTCTGGAAACATTGCCTTCAAAGATATAATATCTTAGATCTCTGGGTGACGAGCGCAATGCAGTGCTAGGTTATGATTTGGACTCTGCAAGTTCCAATAGCTGCGTGTCACTGTGCTGTTATGTGGCAGGCTTGTAGCTTACCATCAGGCACATGTCCTGCTCGTCTCGTCACTCTATACAATATATAAAAAAAGAACGTCTAGACTGTGGAATGAATTGCCCGAGTGGGGTTTTCCCAATGGTTATAATGTTGGTGTCTTCAAATCGAGAGTGATTAGGTTTCTTCTAGGTAAGCGCGCTCTATCGTAGACCGCATCGTCGCTGAACATCAGGCGAGATGGTGACCAAGTGTAAACCTATAAATGTTAAAAAAACACAAGAAAGAGATGCACGATGTCTAAAATTCGGTCTTCAGGCCCGCGATAAAAGCTATGCAATAGCTTAAAAACAAAATTAATATATTAGCTCTAAAAGTAGGCAGGTGCTAGGACTTGGGGGTGCCAGGTCCTTGATCTTCTCTACATGCGGCAGCCTAAGCTGAGGTCGTACCGCCTGAAGCCAGATACCCGATATTATAATCTTTATTACTTAACAAAATGTTCGTGTCACGTCGTTTGTCCTGTTTGTGAACTCACGGAAATACAGAACCGGTCTTATTCAAGTTTTGCACACGCAAAAGTTACGACTGGTCTTGTCGGTAAGAACGGCAGCTACCGATCCGGAGGAGTCGAACCAGGGGGTTCGAATCCCATGGGCACCACTGTCTTTTCGTGTCGTTCTCCCGACTAGACTAGCTGTAAGTTAAGCTGTATAGGTATATATTCAGATATCTTTAGTTTTACACCTTCAAGCGCTAGTGTGAAAGGGTTTAATTCGTTTCGACGAAACTTCCAGATCTAGCCAATGTCATAGTGTAACCTTATTTGACTGTGCTCCGTAATAAACGTACCTACTTGTAGAAAGAAGTTTTATTCTCTTTGAAAGGTATGACAAAAAAAATCTTTGACATTACCTGACGTCATCAGGTCATTACAAAAAAAAATACAACAAATATACAAAAAAATATATACAAAACACGAGAAAATACGATAAATGAGCTGTAACATGTATGTGTAATTTAAAGGACATTGCGGGCTAGCCAGAGTATCTCGCTACCTAGTCTGCGGGCTAGCCTCGCGTCGAGATGAACCCCCTACAGTACATCACTGCGCTCGTCACTTCTCTACAGTACCACTGGCTCGTTGAGCTGGCTAACCACTGCTATCCGCTCGCTGTGATGTCCAAACTGCACACCGTGTGAAGAAAGGTGGGAAACAGCGCAGCAATGCTTCATTACCGGACACTTTGTGTAAATGTAGGTACCTCCTCAGAGTTCTCAATACACTGACAATGTCTTCAATAGTCTTGGTTAAAAGGTGACTTCACGTAATTTTGATAAAAGTCCAAAATACTTAGATCAAATATGTAGTTTATTTGTGAGAGACAAATGGTCGTATCAGTACATACAGTACAACAGTAGTAGGTACAGTAAATGTACACAGGTGGGCACATTTACTGCAGTCTACAGATGTACCTAATTCAAGTTTTAAAGTCACCTATACCTATAACATCTAAGTATTTAACATGTTAGTAGAGAAAACGTTACGACTCGGTCCTTCAAAATTTGTTTTCGGAAAGAGCAACTTATGTGCATCATTTTACGACACACCACACCAGGACGTCTACTCTATTTCTACGAAATCGTAATTTCGAAAAAAAACTCGCGATTTTCCTGCTCTTGTTCTACTTTTTATCGTCCGATACAACCTTGTTTGACATTTAAACGTTCTAAGCATACTCTAATTAGAGTAGGCTTAGAATATTTAAACGGACAAAACGACGGATCGAAGTAGAATCGGAGTTGGAAAGACGAGAGTTTATTTCGAAATTACGTTTTCGTAGAAAGAGAGTAGACGTCCAGTCATAGGGTCACGCAACGATTTGAACAAGACCCCAAATCCACTGTACCTACTACGCTCTTCACCTGGAGGTATAAGATGAATAGCAGGTTTTACCCGCGTACCTTTTTGAAGTGAAAACTTCTTTAGGCGCGCCTAGACAGATTTTTCGTGGGCTGTGAATTGAATTCATTCGTCATGCTCGGGTCTGATAAGAAAGCTTCGGGTAAACTCGGGACTATGGCTATTGGCCATCTAGAAATACGTCAGCCAATGGGAAATGCTGAAAGGGCAGGCCATCATGGCATGGCCATCTAGAAACGCATCAGCCAATGGGAAATGCTGACGCATTTCAAGATGGCGATGCCACGCCCTCCGGTTACACCCGTGTAGTTTCCAAGGTAAGCTATCAAATTCTGAGTTTTAAGTTCTCACTTCTATCGGCAGTTCCTATGACCGCCATTTTTTTTTTAATATAGAATGACGAGACGAGCAGGGCATGTGTCTGATGGTAAGCAAATATAGTTCCCGTCCCTGGGTTTTTTTTTCGGGATAAAAGTAGCCTATTTGTTTTTCTAGACTACAAATCTATGTTCCGAATTTCAACCCGCTCCGATCAGACGTTACGACGTGACGGAGTAACAAACATCTCAACTTTGACATTTATAATGTAACAAGTTTGGTACTTCCCCAGGTGGATGCTTCAGTAGTTCAGTACAGACTCCAAACCGACTGTCTGCTTCGAAAAGCCTGTCTCATGGTTTTTTTTGTTGTACCAGTATTCGAAAAGCATAAAATTGTCAATTAACAATAGGATTTGTATGTTCCAAAAATCCTTGCAGGTTTCGAATCCATCCTCACCAACCACAACCACTAAACTAAAATAGATCACAAACCTACGCACCCGACAACGGTTAAAATGGCGCGACGTACTAACCGCTGCAAGAGCGGTAAAAATAATCGAACGAATTACACACGACAGAGATCTGCGAAAACTGAACTAAGAGGATCATCATCGAGCTTCTCAGCGTCAATATTTGCAGAATATCTAACGACGTCATCTTCGGAAATATATAGCTTGAACCTTGAAGACTGGACGCCCTCGAATTGCTCCTGTAACTACCTACCCTACTTCGAGCAATTCGATGATGTGAGCAAACATCTGTCATACTTTCAAAGATGGCGAACTGATTCCCAAATGTCTTTCTCCTATGAACCGGGACCCACACCGTCTTCGGAAAGACCGAGTCCGAACTACAGCGCAAGCAAACTTACCATCACAGTGTTCACTTCTCTGGGATCACCCACGGAGAGCGTGGAGCCCGTGCTCGTAAACAAAGCCACACCGAACCCATTCCAGGATATTGATGGTCTGAGCGTGTGGACCATTCAGTCTTTGACCAGCTCAGAACGATTTTCAGTACCATCTACTGGTGACTACAGCGATACTATCCATGTTAAATACCCATGGAGCCCAGCTACATTCAGCAACGTAACTACCGAGTACCCTAGCTCGGTATCCTCACTCCAATATGTCGGATCCAGTGGACAGACGATCAATAGCTTCAGTAGTGACTCCACAGATACTAAACCATACTCCAGCTTGGACAAAGAAAGCTATTATGATTTGATTTGGGTCGTTATCGCACGCAGCAAAATACTGTTCGAGACACTCTCAATGAGCCGATTTTAAAACGCATATATACCTAAGATAGTTCTTAAAATCACCATAGGTGGCGCCACAATTTCAATTTGTTAGAAAATTTTCACAAAATACAACATTGGCGCCGTACTTGACCAAATTGAGAACTATCTTTGGTAGGTCTGTTCACATCTTGAAAACGCTTCATTGCAAATATGTTATGAAAAAAAAACAGCAAAAACAATTAAAATATTTATTTGCAAATATATTTGTCTTATTCACTAGCTGTATAAAGAGGTATCCGCTTATTCACTGAGCGTTTCAATATGCATTTTTACGTGTAGATTGTGCAACTTAAATAATCTTGTGGCGAAAATCTTGAACTACGTGTTTATTACACAAAGAAGTGTATAATGAGAGATGGCAACGCCACGCAAACACGGCTATAAGTGTTGGCAGACCAGTTACGATGCTCACATTTCATTGTGCATGAATATATATTGATGTATGCAGATAATGTCTAATCTAATTTGCAAAAACAGTAAATTAGAAAAAAAATACAATACAAATGCAATGAAATAGTGTGCTACATATAGTGAGGTGAAACACTCGAAACTAAATGCCCTGTTAGACCGAGACCTTGAGTTTAAATTTGGAATACAGTTATTAATCTTTTTGCTACTCTAAATAATATCATATAGTTTTAGTAAAATTCTAAAATATAACAAGACAGCATTAACTTTCCAAGAATTTTAACAATTTTTATTTATGATAGAGTGATGGAATGAGCAGGACATGTGCCTGATGGTAAGCAACACGCCTGCTCATAACAGCAGTGACACGCAGCTATTGGAACATGAAGAGTCCGAACCACTGCCCGGCACTGCACTGCTCTCGTCACCTTTAGGAGATATATCTCTGACCTTTTTTGTAACTTGGAATGCTTCACATAAACAATTAAAAACAGCCAACTTTGTTTTTCATACAAATTATACTATTTACCAACACAAACACAGAAAAACATAACTGCAACATCAAAGACACGGATGATGTTTAGACAACTCAAGGACGTGTTTAAAGATACTCTTTTTAGACTTTGCCTTGTTGAAGTATGTCAGGAAAACCTGCAGGGGAAGGGATTTCTATAGGTTTGACATTTTCAGTTTATTAGTATTATTAGTCCTTAGTTACAGCTGCTATTATATGTTACGTTATTTAATCTGTGTGTTGAGTCTAGTAATACTATAATTGTATGAACAGCTAGTCAAGCCATTTATAAACTTACATAAAAATATGATTTCAACAACCTTATTCCCATCACACAATACAATCTTACATATTGAATAACAAAACAGAGTGCGATAATATTGTAACAATGTCATAGCAATATTTTTACAGAGTAAAACAATAGGTATATTATAAAGCACCTATGTATTGAAGTAAATTGTTTATTTTTTGCTAAACTATAGTTTTTAAATATAATTTTATAGATAAAAAAACCTTTTTTTAAAACCGTTATTAGCACTTGGTTGAAGCGATTCGAGACTAAAATTCGAACGTTTATTTGGCTCTACGATTATAGTATTGCTATTGAGCGTGGCAATGCCGCCAGCGAGCTAAGCACGCTTTCAAATGACAGTGTTAGTTGATTATTCATGTAATAAATTATTTAATATATTTCATCCAACTATCATCCTGAAAATTTTTCATTATAATTTCAGAATTGCACTCTTTGGTAGTTTTAAAATATAGGTATTTTATTATTGCCAATACATTGCACAGTACAATCAGCAAGAAATGTCGACATTCAACAACTAAATACACATTTACAAACTAACAATATAACATATTACCTGCTATGTAAACAGTGCAGGCAGACTGGTGAACTATGTGTAAACAATATTTGTACATAATGTTAATGCAAATTTCATAGATAAACATAGCATAGTAGCTGTTACCTCGCCATGTTTCTGTGTAGTACATTATGGTTGATAGGATATGATGGTAATGACCATTGAAAAAGCAGTTTTCTAGCGATCCTCGGTGTGTTACTGATACCAAACTGTGGTGAAAACTAGAAGATTCTCTGGTCTCTGACACAACAACACACTTTTGTAATTACTTAGTTTCTCAGATGAATCATCATTGAAGTATCAAGATGTAACAACCATAACCCTTTAGGCTAGATTTGGGCGTTGTCTACCTAATAATTTGCACTAATACGTTACAAACACAGAGCTCTGATTTTGTTTGTTTATGGTTTAAATCATCGCATATTGCACAATCCAAAAAAACATTTTTTTACAATTTGAAATTTGCACCATTTCTTGCTGTAATAAATTGCATAATATGTTTATCTTTTCATTATCAACTGGAATGATGACAGTGCGGACTAGTTGAATAACACAAAAAAAAATGGTTGTCTGTAAAGTCGGTTTACTGACGATAGTTGAACGTGACAACGTCTTAAGAAAATACTGATTGTGTTAAGCGCCATCTAGGTAAAACATTCTGAAGCTTTTTGAAAAGCTGTTCAAAGCGCCATCTCTGGGTACATCATTGTACTAGCACAAGTTCTTAACTTCATATCGTCGCTTTTCTAAAACATGGACAGACTCTTTGAACGTAATACACATTTCACTCACTAGATGGTGCGAAAAGTAATAAGGCGAGGTAACGGTGGTAAATATTATCTATTCTATGGCGGTAACGTTACATGACGTCATGTTTTGCGGGCGTGCAGCCGGCTTCATCGAATTATAAGACGTTATCACGTCAACAAGTCCCATTATTTTATTGATCACCTCAAAATAGGTGAAAGCCTTCACATCTATATGAGTGATATTAAAACTATATAGTTGACACAAGTCTTATACAAAATCCCGTCACAAAATTCTTTACGTAGAGTTAGCTTTCTATCTTAGATCACACGAGTCTGCCAGTTTTGTTTACAAAGCATGGTGTACACAACCTCATGCCTTCGGCGCGTTGGCGATGCCTATGATCGCCTTGTAGTAGCTGGAGTCCTCGAGGGAGTCCACGAGGAACGAGCCCAGGTCCCACTTGGAGATAGTGCGGCCCGGCCCGTTCTCTGGGTTCACCGTCACCAGGATCTCTCGGCTCGGCTCGTCTGCAAGACAAGTACATATTACTGAAATAAGCATATTATATTATGTCACGCGATTTTAATAATTAACATCTTGAGCACTTTTTAATGGTAACCAACACGCCAGCATAACAACACAGCGGATTATTGGAAGTATTGGAACATCTATTATAATCAGAGTCGAAATCATTATCTATCACTGCACTGGGCTGGTTGTATGTTGCTTGATTTATCTTTATGTCCTGTAATTTCTCTGGAAACATTGCCCTTCAAACTGGAACACAGTAATGCACCAGGGATGTAACGGAGGTCATTTTATCGGAACCGAAGGCGGAGTCGGAGTTTTTAAATTTGATTTATCGGAGTCTTTTTCGAAGTATTCGGTTCCGAAGCGTAGGGATGGTCAGAAGTGGTGGCAGGAGAGAGATTTTTACTTAAAAAATATTTAGTTTATCTTTTTTTCATTTTGATTATAAAATAAAACACAAACAATTTAAAAAAATGGCATGCTTTCAGAAAACTAGTAATTAAAATTAGATGAATCGAATCCCAAAGTAGCGTAATTTGTATAAATTTAAAAAAGAACACATCAATATTAAATTAACAAAAGATTTTAAATAAATTAAATTAAATAAATGTTGTATTTTCATTTACTTTCCACCACAATAAGAGATTATCACTAATATTCATGCACCTAACCTCCGATTAAAAACTCCGGTTTAAAAGTTTCGGAGTCGAAGTCTGAACCGAAGGTGTAATAATAATCGGAAGTTCCGACTTATCGGAGTTGGAGTCGTAGCTCCGTAACATCCCTGGCATGCACATCTGCTTGGCGGAAGAATAACTGACAGAGGTGTGGTACTTTCTCAGGCAGCAAATAATCCTACCATCACAACAGCTAGCAGTAATCTGTAGCTATACGTTTTGTGCAAACTTATATTCTGAGAGCTGCAGGTCTACTACGAAGTCCGATACACGATATATCGGCCGAACTTATGGGCCTTTCTTACCACGAAACACAATCAGTCGGTTGATAGGATCGAGTGTTTCGTTCATTCCGAATTCCGACCGACATAGATTTGACAGTTTTTGTGTCGTAAACCTTACTCCGAAAGCGTTTAATTACCTTACCGATTAATTGGACAGTTGTCGGTCGGATCCGATTATTCAGAGATTGTTTTCGTAGTAGACCTGCTGGCACCGATTTTTTTTATAGGTATTTGAGGCAAGCTGAAAATCACGTAATGATGCGACAAAGATATTATCTTTCCACACATCTGACATTTCTATCTGATATCTTGAAAACGCCTCATTGCCTTTTTTTTATTAAGCTGCGGATTTAGAACATTCTTATATTTTTTATCAAGAGTGGCAGGTATATTTTTTATCTCTTGGCAGAGTCCGCCTGGGGAAGTACCACGCCTTTGCCAGTTATTCTACCACGTAATGGGCAAACATTGCTGTGTTCCGGGTTGATGGGCAATGTTTCCAGTGAAATGACAGGGCTTAGAGTTATAACATCTAAGATCTCTGGGTGACAAACGCAGTGCAGTGCTAGGTGATGATTTGGACTATTCATTTTCCAATAACTGCGTGTCACTGTGCTGTTATGTGGCAGGCATGTTGCTTACCATCAGACACATGTCCTGCTAGTTTCGTCACTCTTTTTTTATTAAAAAAAATTGGCAGTCATAGGAACTGCCGCTAGAAGTGAAAACTAATAAATCAGAATTTGATAGCTTACTTTGGAAACTACGCAGGTGTAACCGGAGGGCGTGGCCTGGTTATCATGGCATGACCATCTAGAAATACGCATTTCTAGATGGCCATGCCATGATGGCCAGGCCACGCCCTTTCAGCATTTCCTATTGGCTGACGCATTTCTAGATGGGCAATGGCCATGGTCCAGAGTTTAGCCGAAGATTTCTTATCATAGTGACGTGACGCTGGAATTCAATTCACACCCCACGAAAAATTTGTCTAGGCGCGCCAAAAGAAGTTTTCACTTCAATAATAAAATTAAACTCTACAATTATTTGGTTTTTTCCTAACCTGTTAACTTCCAGAACCTAAACCAACGGGTTTTATAAGTTCACTAACGCAACGATATAAAAATCCAATACGCATATTAACGGATTAACGATTAAGAATTTAAAAAAAAGATATGTTTACCAGCGATATGCGGCGGGTAGACAGCGACGTAGTCGAGGCCGGAGTCCCGGAGCGCCTCGTACATGCGCTTGTGGTCGTCGTTGAGCGCCACGAACCGCGGGGGGACCTTCTCCGGCGCCCAGAACAGGAACGCGGACAGGCACGCCGACACCACGCGCACGTTCTTGGCGCGCATCGCCTCGATTATGTTCTTTGTGCCCTGGAAAATATACACATTACTAGCTTGTGCCCGCGGCTTCGCTCGCATTTTGTAAGTCGTTGGCGTAAGGTCTAAGCGTTTATAAAAAAAAACATCCCCTAAATTTTTTTATCCCCTCTTCACCACATTGGGGATGGAATTTTGATAAATCCTTTCCTAGTAGATCCCTACATCATAGGAGGAATACGTGTGCTGGCTCTAAGGGTTGGCTCTGTGCCTTTATGTAAAACTGTCATCCCCTATTTTACCCTCTTAGGGGGTGAACTTCGCAAAACCCGTCTTAGTGAGCGACTGCGTCCTAAAAGGCACCTCCATGCAAATTTTCAGATTCCTAGCATTTTTAGTTTCTGAGATTTCGTGATGAGTGACCTTTCGCTTTTATATAATAGGTAGGTATAGATTAGCTGACCCGGCGAACTTCGTACCACCATAATTTCTTTTCGACAATATTGAAGTGAAAACTTATTTAGGCGCGCTATAGACAGAATTTTCGTGGGCTGTGAAATGGATTCATCAATCGTCACGCTCGGATATGATAAGAAATCTTCGGGTAAACTCGGTAAAAACGGCCATGTAGGTTACCAGGGCAACAGAAACTGCCCTATGACTGCAATTTTTTTTTAATTCCGCTATACAATACAAATCTTGTCCCGACAATAACGAATACATAAAACAAATAATCATCAAATTTGGTGAAGTCGTTCAAAAGGTATGAGCGAACATACATTTTGACGATTTATTTTTGTATAGTAGCAGCGCGAAATAAAAAGTAGTCTATGTATTCTTCCAGACTACAATCTGTGTTCCCATTTTCAGCCCATCAAATTTTCAGTCAATTTTTGTTCAGACGTGATCGAGCAACAAACATCCATACATCGACATTTATAATATAAATAGGATTGGCAGTGCCCCACGGTTTTACTCCTCGTTCTCATTATTTCCCCGGGATAAAAACTAGTCTATGTCTACCCAGACTGTAATCTGTGTTCAATAATGTCAACCAGTCCTTTTAGACATGATTGAGCTACAAAACACAAACATCCAAATATTGACATTGATAATATTAGTAGGATTAGCAACTTACAGACGGCCATCAGGGATAGTTGAGGGATAGAAATGCAGTTGCGGAGGGTCTGAGTCACCTTAGAAAATTGTCAACTAGCAAAATCCGACTAAAGAGCAGTAAACTCTAAAAAAGCAATTCAAAACAATTCTGAATTAAAACAAAATAAATAATTCAAAAAGTATCAAGTTAAATAAAGTTGACTGCTTCTTTAAATATCGAAATTCGTCCAATTCAAATTAAGCTTTACTATCAGGAAATGACCTGTAATTTAATGTTTTAGTTTTAAATTACCATAATACTTAATCCTACTATGTAATATTAGGTATTAACGCAAAAGTTTGTAAGAATCTATGGATGTATATATGTTACTCTTTCACGCGAAAACTACTGAAGAGATTTGAATGAAATTTGGGGTATGAATAGATAATAGTCTGGATTTTGACGTGATAACGTCTTATAATTCGATGAAGCCGGCTGCACGCCCGCAAAACATGACGTCATGTGCCGTTACCGCCGTAACCTCAGTCAGTACCATTCCATCAGTATTTTTATTACTTTTCGCACCATCTAGTGAGTGAAATGTGTATTACGTTCAAGGAGTCTGTCCATGTTTTAGAAAAGCGACGATATGAAGTTAAGAACTTGTGCTAGTACAATGATGTACCCAGAGATGGCGCTTTGAACAGCTTTTCAAAAAGCTTCAGAATGTTTTACCTAGATGGCGCTTAACACAAATACTATGACCGCATTAAAAGGAAACGAAATTTCAACCGCGAAAATTTTCTTTTGAAAAATGCTACCATTCCATCAGTACTTTCTTAAGACGTTGTCACGTTCAACTATCGTCAGTAAACCGACTTTACAGACAACCATTTTTTTTTATACAACGTGTGGCGGAAAGGTCCAACAATATTAGTAAAAGTGTTTTGTGTTTAGTGTGTTTTTAATTAATAAAATCGTTCGGTATAGTGATGAGCAAAAAGAGACGTACACATAAAATGTAGCCAAATTTGCTTAATGCTTCTAATCCGGCGTTGTATACCGCAGTAGGTACTTCTACTAGGCTGTTTTTTTTATTTACTTTTATTTGATTCGTGTGAGGAAGGTATCGTAGTTGTGGACCGTCCAACAGACTCCAACTGGACAACAGTTCTAGCCATTACCTATTGTATAAAAGGATTAAATTCACAGTTAATAATTTAACTTATGTTTATTCCATTCACAGCTTCGGAGTAGGCAAAAAAAATACCTTTTCTGCACAAAATTTTGTCTTTGACAGGAAAGGTCAACAGCTGACAAACGTGTCAGCTGTACATGCATTATAGGGTTGAAGCTGGTATACTTTACATCAAACTTTGACACGTATTATCTCGTGATCTAAGGTGCTCAGGGGAAAGAGACCTTCGGAGATGAAGTCCACATCAGTGTTGGAATGACCTGTTAAAATATTGTTGGACCTTTCCGCCACACGTTGTATAGTATGGAGTGACGAGAGGAGCAGGACATGTGCCTGATGGTAAGCAACAAGCCTGCCCATAACAGCACAGTGACACTCAGCTATTGGAACATAAAGAGCCAAATCATTACCTAGCACTACACTGCGCTCGTCACCCATAACATCACTGTGTTCAGGGCAATGTTTCTAGTGAAATTAGGCATAGAGATAAAATGCCTGCACTTTTTTATGAACATGAACGCCTGTCAGACCTGTCACTATTTATTGTCCATAAAGGCCTATCTTTGATAATGGCCAAAACATTAGAAATACTTAAGTCATCATCAACAGAGCTATAAATGATTTGCCGAAAAAAAGGCCAGGAGAGTGTACTTATATTTAATTTGAATTGTTTGTAGAAATTATTGAAAAAGTGACAGATAATAATTATGATGAATAAATAATATATAATATTTTAATTGAGTGCTAAAAAGATTTTCTTTTGTGAGAAATCTTTACCCTTCACAAAGGCCCAAACATAAAACCCAAATTATTATACGCCCATCTAGGCACGCTAAGTCACTTCTTCTTACAGCCCTAGTGGGGCGGATCTGATATCCACCGACTTTTAGACGTGCGGGATGTATTTCGTACAGTAGGTACCTATGAATCGATATCGTAATCGAGAGTAAATCGGTTTCTTCTGGGTAAGCACGCTCCATCGACAACCGCATCGTCGCTGAAATAGAAGGAAGACGACGCGGTCAGTGCATCACCACTCGCTCAAGGTCGCGCGGTTTTAGCCTACCGCTAGACCGTTCCTTCCAGGAAACAAGTGACAGTCGGTTGTCAGACGCACGGCTGAGCGCTCGCGCAACACGTTTCCCGCGCATATTGTTATCTATATATATAAAAGCGAAAGGTCACTCATCAAGGCATCTCAGAAACTACAAATGCTAGGAATCTGAAATTTCGCATGGAGGTCCCTTCTAGTTAGATATATCGACAACTCTTGCGCAGCATTCCGCGCCAGACAGCGACAGAGTTACGCGTTAGAAGAGAGCGCAAATGTTTAGTTGAAAGTCGCGATCGGTATTGAGTGCTAATGCGAGCTGAATTGAACTTAGTTGTGTCCCAGCAAGAGTCGCTGTTTATATAATTGTTTTAGCTAAGTGAGTGTTCTGTACTTGTACTAATATTTATTCTGTGACGCGGTAGTCAAGAGTAAACATATAACAGTTAAAAAATCTATATGTATATGTAATAGTATGTCCCGTGACTTTGTCCGCGTAGAATTTATAAAATGGCTATTCCTCATGTACCTCAACATTTTTCGGGATTCTATTTGAGTTACAAATTTCAGCTTGGTCTCTTTAGTTCTTACGACGTGATTGAGCAACAAGCATCCAAAATTTAACATCTATAATAATAATAATAATAGGGTTTACTAGGTACATTTTATTATTTTGTAATATCATTTCGCCTGACTCACGTCTCACATCATTGAGGATTACGTTGCAAAAAATACGTGTTTAAAGTATCTGTGTCAGCTGACTGCTATTAAGTATCGGCGGACTGGCGACTGATCTCTAGTTTGTGATTGCTATCTGCTGACATATCATTAGGGCAATATGTATGCAATTTATTGTCAGTAATGTGTTTAAAATAAACAACATATTACATAGATATAATTTTAAAATATTATACATGACGTTTTCGCGACCTATGATTGTAACACGATGTAAACGTCGGGATTTATCTAATTGAAAAACATTATTTCGTTTAGTTCTATGAACATACCTAGATAAATACTCTTTATTGACACACCAAAAAAATACATGATAAAAATAAACAAAACATAGTCAGAGAGGGTTCACACGGCGCGGCTGCCAACCGCGGCCGCGCGCGGGCGCGGCAGATTTCCATATAAAATTGAATTCAATTCACACGACGCGGTTTATGGCCGCAGCGGCTGCGCGCAGCCACGCGGCGCC
This sequence comes from Ectropis crepuscularia, assembly GCA_963693475.1. Classification (NCBI taxonomy): domain Eukaryota; kingdom Metazoa; phylum Arthropoda; class Insecta; order Lepidoptera; family Geometridae; genus Ectropis; species Ectropis crepuscularia. The sequence goes on along the minus strand of OY856359.1, from coordinate 2,251,731 downwards.
GCGCAGCTGCCGCAGCCGCCGCGTGGCTGCGCGCGATTCTTGCGCAGTAGCTTTCCGGAGCAGAAACCGCGAAAACCTGCGGTCTCGTGAGTATTGAAACAAAATCGTCGCGCAGCGCGGCGCCGCGCCGTGTGAACCGGCTCTAAAGTAGTGTGACAGTGGGCAGCCTTAAAAATTCGCTGAAAATTCAGAAAACAGCTTCAGCTTCATAATATTGGTATAGAATATAGATTATTATTTAATGGAATATCCATAATAACACCATAATAGACATTATCACCAGCCCCTTTTGCATCGTAGTTTTGATTGAATCGTCTAGCTACTAGCCAAGACTCTCATTGTGTTTTAACTACCTATTGATACACACCTATTGATTAAGGTAATAAACCCTTATTACCCAATAAGGGTAATAAGGTAAAGGCGTAATGTTAATGTACACTCATTGCTCTGCTCTGCTCTCATTGCTCTGCATTGTTAATGTTCAATCAGAAGCGGTTTGACTCTACTTTCATAATAAGAACATTTAAACTGTGGAATACGTTGCCTCGGTGGGTCTTCCCTGATGGATTTTATCAGAGTGTTTTCAAAAGCAAGAATGGATCGGTTTTCGAAGTGAAAACTTCTTTAGGCGTGCCACAGACAGATTTTTCGTGCGCTGTGAATTGTTTTCTAGCGTCACGCTCGGGAATGATAAAAAATATCATATTGCAACTCGGGGCCATGGCCATACTCATAGCCACGCCCTCCGGTTTCACCCGCGTAGTTTACAAAGTAAGCTATCAAATTCTGAGTTATAAGTTTTCACTTCTATCGGCAGTTCCTATCACTACCAATTTTTTTTCTAGCTAAGTACGTTCCATCAACTCAACCTTGCAACTCGGTTCTGCATTGAGATACGAAAATTATGATAAAATACTTTTTTGATGCTTTTTCTACGGTCTACAATTTTAGTCCTATATATTTTTCACTTAACGCCATTGTTCGTTTTTTGTTTCGTTCTTTCGTTTTTTTAACTTTTGTTCTTGGACGAAAATTACGCTGGCTAGCACGCCGCAAAGTTGACCGCAGCGCGCCCGACGCTACTATGTATGCTCGGCCACAAAGTTGCGCGTATATACAGAGTAGAGTGATGGTTGGAGTTTGCGGAAGGAGGTCAATTTGAACTTAGCTTTTCTAGGCACACCCTACAACATATCCAAAATTTAGCCGTCTCGGTTCACGTGCCTTTCCAAATGTATTTAATGACTGGACTATACGGGAACTCCGCGGGTAAAACGGAAACGCGGGGCGCTTCTAATTTATAATATAGTACCCTCTTTCCAGGATTTAGGGGTTTAGGGTTACCTCAGACATGTCAGACGTAGGTTCTAAAGCGTTCCTGGTGCCGAGCGCGATGACCACTCCATCAACACCCTCCACAGCCTCGTGCACCGAGTCGGGCTCCAGAACGTTCCCCTCCACCACCTCCACCTTGCCCGCGAGGTGCGCCGGCACCAGCGCCGGGTCCCGCACGAAAGCGCGCACCGACAGACCTGAAGCACAGAATAAATATTAGTACAGAAGCCACACTTACCAAAAACAATTATATAAATAGCGACTCTTGCTGGGACACAACAAAGTTCAATTCAGCTCGCATTAGCTCTCAATATCTGTCACGATTTTCAGCTCTCTCTTCTAACGCGTAACTCTGTCCCTGTCTAGCGCGGAGGGTTTACGACATATCTAATAACAATATGCGCGGGAAACGATTTGCGCGAGCGCTCAGCCGTGCGTCCGACAACCGACTGGCACTTGTTCCCTGTGAGAAACGGTCTAGCTGTAGGCTAAAACCGCGCGACCTTGAGCGAGTGAGGATGCACTGCCTGAAGACACACAGCTTATTTAAACTGCACCAACATTTTTGATTTAGTAATTATACAACCATGTGTAACAATTGCAAGCGGATTGAGAAGACAGCGGAAACCACATGGACGAGGAAGGTACCCTCCTTTAGACAGACAGAGAGGAATGGAAAAACTTGGAGGAGGCCTATGTCGAAAGACAAACTGGGATGTAAATTATAAAAAAAAGTTGAGAGATGTCAAGGGACACCCGGATGGAACGAAGTTCTTGTCGATTTATTATTATAGTCGCATTTCAGTCGAATTTAGTCGCTACTGATTTTAGTGTAGGGTATTAGCATCAGTAAGAATCAGAGTACCTAGTCAATCTGAATTTAGTACTCTAGGTAGCTAGGTCTTTCGAACCAATCACACTATCAGTTCATTACACGCAACGTAACGTACTACGTCTGAACTACGTAACGTGTAATACCGGATGAATGGAACAGTTTCGTGACTGATGCCTGAAGCTAAATATAGTAGGATGAAACCTATTGTAAATGTGACAAAAAAGAGATAATATGACAAAAGTGAATGAAAATCGTCAAATAACTGTATTTCGGGTTTATTTTGCGGTTCTGAATGATTACTTTACATAAATTCTCAGGAAAACAAAGAACAAAATTATCGTACCGGTAGTGACCTCTCCAGATTTTCTATGACACTAGAGTAGGATACAATCGACTGCTGAATTTAATTTTGAGTTCTGCGCCACCTATTGGTGATTGTAGGAACTTCGATGTGCAAGTCGATTCGGGCAGTGTTCGTGTGGTACTTCAATTTAAAATTAAATTCAGATACACGACTAAATTTTATAAGAAGCTATGACTACGTCGACTATTAGGAAACCGCCACACCGATTTCCATAAAATTTAAATTAAATGCGTTGATAAAGAGGGATCCTTTATAAAAACTTTCTCAGGAAAAAAAGAACAAAAAGAGTGTTGAGAGAAAAAAAAACAAAATGAGTTTTGCGGGAACTATCGGGATTCGACCCGGGGTATCCCAACTTCACAGGCGACACCTTACCATTTGCGCCAATCGGTCATTGATCACAATGGTGAAATTTGTTATCGTATTCTAATTCTGTCACGTGACAGGGCACAAAACGTTACAACTTTTTCGTGAGATTTTTTTCCGTCTAGCTCCCTTTCATAACGCGCGATAAGGAACTTCGTTCCAATTAGATTAAATATATACTTGTAAAAATGGAATCAATACCCTGGAAATAAAGGCTATCTTTATCTTTTAAAATTTTTAATAAATATAAATAGAGTACAGTAATACCACAGTCTATTAAATCATACAGTCGTTCGACGAAGCCGTCCAGACGGGGCAATCGTGCGGGGTGAGACGCGGGAAGCGCGCTCCTGCATTGCCTACATTACAATGTTAGTATTGCAGGAGCGTGGCTTAGGGCTTACGTCTTCGTATGTTTTAATTTTATTTTGGTGCCACGTTTTTTTTGTTTGCGACAACTCTACCAGTGTCTAGACATTATCGGCGTTTCTCCCAAGATCAAAGGCGATGAAGTAGTTCATCGGTAGTATTTCTTTACTGTGGTTATACCTACATAGGTGCGATAGGTGCACGCGATAGGTGGGACCAAGCGATAGTCGTGTAAGTCGAATTCCCGTAAGTCGGGGTTAAATTTTTCATATGTATAAAGTTTGTGTGGTTTTTTTGCGAGATTTAATTAAATATGTTACATCGATAATATCCACTGCACACGTAAAACAATTCCTTGTGGAATACCCGGGAGGAAGCGACTTAGAAAATGAAAATGTACCCTACTCCCCCCTATATCCTTTTCTATTTTTTACCCAAGATACATGTAAAAAAAAAGAAAACAAAAATGACAAACTCCTGGAGTCTGTGGAGTTGCTAAATCAAAATATAAAAGAAACACCCGACCTTGTCATAAACCGAACACTGACAGAGCGGAGTGGGCAAATGAAAAACCGCATCTCATCACATCTCCGAATTCGCGTATACAGGGGTAGTGTAAATCGGGGCATTGCTGTATTCTACTCCAACATTAATCTTACTCAGGCAATATGCTTTGCCTAACTATACCAGAAGAAAGGTATGGTAAATAGAAACTTTTAGCTTAAATAAATAAATTATATTAAAACAAATATTATATAGGTACTTGTATAGATAGATAGTAGTAACATTTGTTTCAAAACAAATAATGTTACAGCTGTAAAACAAATATATTTATAGAAAATTGTTCTTTGAAATGTATGTATGCTCGTAATTTTTTTATGACAGCACCAAATTGGATAGTTCTTTGATTTATGTATTTGTTACTGTCAGGACAAGGTTAGTACAGCAGAAAATTTAGAAAATATGAATGAAAACGAAGTATGCTGGTATGAAGTTCGCTGGGTCATCTTTTTGGTATAAAATCTGAATGATCAATAATAATTGGTGAAGTGAGAAGGGATAAAACGGGTACACATTTTTGTGAAAATGTCCATAACATAATATAAATATGACCTAAAGTTTTTGTATGCTTACGACGTAATAACACACTTAATTTTATAGTTAGGTATGCAAATTGTATTTTAATTCATGTACATTTCTGATGAGCTAACCTTTGCAATATAATGTATGTATAGTGGCATAATCACCTTAATGTAAGTTTATCAGAGTTTGACTAAACATTAATACAACAACTCTTCATTAAAAAATACTGGTATATAACAAAAAACTAAACTTATTTTAGAAGTGTTTAAATTCGTGGCCTTGCTTTGAGCAATCTCCACATATTAAAGGTGCAGGCAGGGTGCAGTAGCATTAAAATAATACAGCACAAAAAACCCTCCAGGCCACGTGGTTCGACAGCGTAGTTCGATCAATCGAACCACGGACACTTTTTTGTCCCGTTGGTTCGATCAATCGGACCACGTGAACTTTCTTTTCCTGTTGGTTCGATCGATCGAACCACGTGAACTTTTTTATCTCGTTGGTTCGATCATCGAACCATGTGTTTTTGAGACTTCTGATTGTTCGATTCATCTGAATATTTAGACTTTTTTCAAATAGGTTCGGTTAGTCGAACCTTGCAAATCTGCCAAACTTAGATAAAAACAAAAACACGACAAGCATATATTATTTTAAGCTGTATTTAATGATGTTAAATTTTTTCACTTAATTTGTAACATTTCCAAGGACATTAGGTATAACTTTATTTACAGTAACATTAATAAACTCAAAACATTTTATACAAATAATTAAACAGACTTCAAAACAACATAATATAGCCACTGAAAAGCGAAAAATAAGTTACTAACACTCATCTATTTGAAGACGGTGCCAGTCAACTTGACTGGCACCGTCTTCAGAACAAAAAAAAGGCGATTGAATTGATAATCTCCTTATTGGAAGTCGGTTAAAAACAAAGTTAGGAGACATTATATTTATATTACAATTACTAAAATCTCTCTACAATTAATATAATTTTGAAATCTTACTTCCTACTATAATCCTACTAATATTATAAATGTCAATTTTTTATGTTTGTTACTCAATCATGTCGTAACGTCTGAACAGATCGGGCTGAACTCTACGCGGTAGAAACCGCGGGGCGCTGCAAGTAATCATATAATATCGAAAAATTGTTGCGATGAAACGCGAATCAATGCGCTATATTCCGAAGAAGTGATAAAATTTATATCCACAGTCAGTTTTCTTTAGAGACGGCACATTTCACAGCTAGGGATCCATCCATAAATATAGGATCATCATCATCATCAACCACAAGACGTCCACTGCTGAACATTGGCCTCCCCCCTAGATTTCCACAACGAATGGTTCTGCGGACCCTGCAACCAATGGGTCCCAGCGACCTTTGTGGAGTAATCTGTCAATCTAGTAGGAGGACGTCCAAGCTATGTTATATGTTATGAGGCCCACAGTTAAGGACCACGTCTCAGTTCCATTAGCCACCACTGGCAACACGCACTGGTTAAAGAGTTTCGTCTTTAGGCATTGGGGTGTTTTGGCTCCAAGATGTGCCGTAGTTTCCCGAACGCTGCCCGTCTAAGTTGGATCCTTCGCTGGACCTCTTTGTCGAAGTTGGATCTACCTAATTGGATCTTTTGACCCAGGTAGACGTATTCGTCAACAACTTCCGAGTGTGGTATTCCCAACAATAACCGGTATAGGTGCGACATGAATATTTCACATGATCTTCTTCTTGTCCATATTCATCCTCAAACCTACCTGTTGGGATACTCTACTGAGGTCCCTGCGCATAGCACAGAGGTCCTCCAGCGACTCCGCCATAATGACTAATTCGTCGGCAAACCGAAGGTGAGTGATGCATTCTCCGTTGATATTGATGCAATGTCCGTTCCAGTCCAATAGCTTGATACCATTTTCCAGCGCTATATATAGGAATCAAACAGGATGTTTACTAATAATGATATCGGTGAAACGTTATAGTATGAAATAAAAAATGTAACCCTCGGAACTATTTACTTACAAAAAGTGACCCAAGCCAATCGTTCTAAGAATAATCGTTCATCGATCTCATTATTAGTAAGCATCCTATTGGTCTTCAGAATGAGTTCATCTCGTTTGATGGATTCCCTACGTCTTTTTTCCAATAGTCCACCTTTCATTTTTAATAGATTGAAATTGGAGTCTCTTTTCAAGAGTGTCTTTTGATTTCGTGCGATTATTCTTAATAGTATGTTTTTATTATCTTAATTTGTTAGGTACTACAATTTAATTTACTTTAAGATTAACGATGTCTGCAAACTAGAGAAATACAGGGTTAACCGCCCGATGATTGTGCCTGTAGGTAAGTGTACTTCGATGAAACGAACCTCCAGGCGAACCAGATGAACTTGTCACCGTGGTTCGACTATGGAGTCGAACCACGAGGTCCCAAGTATTAGTAGTTCACGTGGTTCGACTTTGGAGTCGAACCACGCGGTCCCAAGTGTCAGTAGTTCACGTGGTGCGATTCTAAAGTCGAACCAACGGGAAAAAAAAGTGTCCGTGGTTCGATTGATCGAACTAAATTGTCGAACCACGTGGCCTGGAGGCAAAAAACAGCTGTTGATTCATCACACACACACAGACCTTAAAGTTAAATGAGCAAGTTTTTCCATTTAAGGGGGCGCCTAGTGCCAGAAAACGAAAAAAAGGACATTTTCGACGCCGCTCACTGAAGTTAAGAAACTAAAAACTAAGACAAAAAAATATTGACGTGTGGGTACAATCAAGAAGAAGCACAATAACCAAATAGAATTTAAAAAATGGATCAGAGTTTTTTACAATAAAAAAATAAAAATGACACCGAAAAAACCCGTTTTAATTCGAGTACTCGAAATTATCAGCGATGACCCCACATTATTTTTTGGTAATAAAATTCCTAATTGTACATTCTAGTAAAGTAACCAAACACTTTTTTTAATTTATGTTTAATTATTGAGTAATTTAATAAAACTTGGTCAAAAATGGACTCCTGATTTAAAATTGATTTTTCCTCCAAACTGTGTCATGCTATTCTCGACTTTATGTATATCTCATTAAGAAACACGTTGCGCGGATGAAAACTGATTTTTCCCTTGCATTAGGCGCATTCTTAATTTAATGCAATATGTTCAAAGGTAAACAGGAAATCCACACAATATTCACTCTAAATGTTACAAATAATAAATCTTTTACACGTAATATAAGTTTTATGTTTACAAAATCTCTATTTTAAGAAATTTGGTCATGTTCTTTGTGTGCAATGAACTTAGGAGTTCATTTTCACTACTAAACCAATTTTTATAAAATCCTGTACTATATGAAGGGGTCAGGGGAAAAACAGCTTTTGTCACATAATGAACAAACTGAGATATTACTAATTAAAAGATAAGATCGTAATAAAATAGTGTTTTATACCCAAAATAAATAAGAAAAGTTTTTTTTATTGAAAGGATGTTTATTGTTAATGTAATTATATATTTTTTTATTTTGACTTTTATATCAGCCAAGAGTTATAATAAAAAATTGTGACTAAGTCAGAATAATCAGGTGAAAATCATCCTATGTCCACCAACATCAGGGGAAAAACAACTGATGTCACAACTTCACAAGGCAATCTAATTATTGTATTTAAGGTTGGAAAATAACTTTTTTGCTGTTGGTCCACAATATTTTGATAAAGACTGTATATCCAGGAATTTTGCTTTACTGATCGGTAATATGTCCCTGTAAGCTTGGTCAGGGAGAATAAATTCTCCTGAATTAGGCATGTCTTCACAGGAAGATGAATTTACCCGTCTTCTCTTTGCATCCAGCATAACATAGGAAGTCCAGTGTCCATTATAGGAATCTCTGTAGAAAATGAGACGGGGATGTGTAATCTCAACTCTGATCTCACGGATAGGTCTCAAAAGAAATCAATGGACAACGGTTGTTTTTTTCCTGAACGGTTCTGACATCGGATGTTTTTTCCCTGTACCGATATTTTAAAAGCTTAAAAGCGCAGTGACTATGAATGTTATTGCCCTGTTTGTTTTGACAGAACATAGCGACAGATATAACCATTCAGACTGCATTGCCAGTTGAAAAAAATAAAAAATGTGACAAAAGTTGTTTTTCCCCTGACCCCTTCATATGTAAATATGACACAATGTGGTCCAAATTAAGATATAGGATAGTTAATCTATACTAATATTATAAAGCTGAAGAGTTTGTTCGTTTGAACGCTAGGATCTCGGGAAGTAATGGTCTGAATTGAAAGATTATTTTTCTATTGGTTATCGACAAAGGCTACACAACATTATGCTACTATCAATAGGAGCGGAGCACAAATAAAGAATGTATAAAAAGGGGGGGAAATTTTCCTCTTTGAGAGCTTTCGTACCATGCGTTGACATTGCAGCAAGTGTCTAAGATTGCGTCATTATAAACCTTTGCTTATCAAATTTGTTCTGAGTTGGTAGGATACATTTTCAACAGGTGTTAATCATTCATGTGTAAAATTATTTGGATAGTGTTATGAAAACTATGTTGATACACAAGTACTGAAATTTGAGATTAAATACAGGAGGGCTCCCGTATTTAATCTCAATTTTTTCTAGAAAAATACTATTATGACTTATGACCTTCATGGGTATCTAATAAATAAACAAAAAATAAACATAAAATCAGTCAAGCTGCTTTGGAAAAGTACAACTTAACAGATAAACACTGGGAGGGAGACAAGTATTTATTTATAATTATATATTTATTTATTTTTTATTTATTTATACATTATACTAGCGGCCCGTTCCGGCTTTGCTCGGAGCCTATGACACTCAGCAATAATGTGGCTTTCTATTGGTGAAAGAATTTTTAAAATCGGTTCAGTAGATCCCGAGATTACCCCTTACAATTTAACAAACACACAAACTTTACTTCTTTATAATATTAGTATAGATGTATATTAGAATGTTTATAAATATACCTACAGTTACATCAGGAAGTAAATAAATTACCTACCTTTTTTAACTGCTGCTTCGACGGCGCACAGGCCTGTCATGCCAGTAGATCCGAAAATTACGATTTTCTTCATGTTTTCCTGTGAAGCATAAAAACAAATGGTCAATGTTATTCGAACGGTACTCCTTTATCACCATTAAAACAAACAAGTTCAACGAGTTTTTGAGTACGCTGACATTGAAATGTTGCTGGCATTGAACTTACTATGTAAGAGAGGTAACCGAACTACACCGAACGCAGCTCTCTGTGTCACAACGTAGTAGTCGGATATCGAAATTAGAGCATACTGTTATCGTGAGGATTGTGGGACCACTTGAGACTAATCTGCTATCTACTATAGGGGATCCTATAATCTAACTAGCTCGACACTCCAGTCGCCAAACTTTGACGCTTTGACCACTGAAGTACAGCGATTTACATCACTAAGCAACATTAGCAATTCAAATCTAAGCAACATTTATTCGATTTAAATATGAAACTAAATTATATGAATATTAAATTAAATTAGGAAAATAAAGTAATTTACCGGCAAAAAGTACGTCCTTCTACGTTCGTGATGTAATAAACTATAAATGTTGCTACACCAAACGTCCAAACGGTCCAAACAACGCTGAATTACCGATCAGGGCTGCCAGTTGTCATAGTTATCTTATATATAAAATTCTCGTCTTATATATAAAATTCTCGTGTCACAGTGTTTGTTTCCTTACTCCTCCGAAACGGCTTTACTGATTTTAACCAAAATTTATATGCATATTCAGTAGGTCTGAGAATCGGCTACTAGCTATTTTTCATACCTTTATTTATATGGCAAAACAACGTTTGCGGGGTCAGCTAGTTTGTTTTATAAAAGAGTGCAAAGTTGCACGAATAACCGTTGCCAAGCAAGTGAAAGATTCTAAAATTGAATCACCAGCGTTGCGAGTAATAGTTTCGAAATTAAATAATTCAGTACATCTAAATCGTAAGTTTTTAAAAATGATTGAGTTTCTATCACTAATAGGAATAATGGTGACATGCCAGTAAAAAACAATAGCGAGTGAAAAAGTTTCATTCGATATTTACTCTTTTTATTTTACTAAAAATGCGAATGTTTAATAATTTTAAAATTTTGAAATGTTTGTTGCTCAATCACATCGGAACGAATGAGACATATTTAATTTCCTTCGCTTTGCAGAAAAAAACGGGAATATGAACTATGTACGAGAGCCCACGACCAAAATTTTTGTCTCATAGCAATACAGCCAAAACCGCATCAAATCGATAGATACCATTATCCTGAACTCGAAAAAACCAATATCAGACATTTTCCGCGTAGCGTTTGATCTGACCGAATTTTCAAAATTGTCAAAGAATTTTACCGAACTGCATCATAGCAATATGTCTGACTTGCAGACTGTAGTTGAATGATAGTTCTGAGATACCGGAAACATATTTTTCAGACGTTAGTGGTGTAGCGCAAACCCGTAAAATCATTTTAAAAAATTAAAAATGAGACAAAAAAAATGTCTCATAGCAATACGTCTGTAAATCTTTTTTATTAGTAAATTTTGGTTATTTGATGCGAACAAAACAATTTTCAGACGGAAATGTAAACGCATTAAATTTTGAGACCGTTTTGAAAATGTTAACAAATTTGACCGATGGGTATCATAGCAATATGTCTGAAAATTGTTGGACATGATAAAATAAGTTGTCCACATGTGCAAAAAATTTATATCAGATAAATTAAGTGTAGCATCTTCTCTATCAGACAACTTTTCGATACTCAGATATCATTTAAAATCGTATTGAGGCATCTTGAATTCTCTGTAACAAACCAATGAATACGTTGCGACCCTGAATTCATTACATGATAATTAACAAAGAATTTACCCGAAACCGTAACATTGAAGTTGAAGGACTGAAATAAATCGCACAAAAGGAAACTGGGATGAAGTTGAAAAAAAAACGGTTTATTCAAAGTTACAAAATATTCTCGTATTCAATCGCTGTCGGATTCGGAATCGTCGTCTTCGAAATCACTCTCGACGTCGCTCGGGAGATCTTCAACGTCCTCTTCTGTAAAATAAACATCGTTAGTAAAAATCACGAACTTATTTATGAAATTAACAGCAAAAGCCATGTAAACTGTACCTGTTGTGGATGATGATTTGTCGTCCAAAATAACGTTGCTCAACTCAGGTAGTTGGTTGCCAGAGAACCATGAAAACTGAAATCGTCCCTCGTCTTCATACCATCCGCAATCTGCAGGGTTCAGTTCGGTTGGCGATTTGGTATGAGCGTTGCTCCAGACTTGTGCAATATATTTTGTTCGTAATAAATGTTTCTCCAATTCAGTTTTGTATGGTGGCAGATTGCAGGCGTCGTAATTGGATAACTGGAGATTCAGAGTTGTCGAAGCCTCGTTTTTAAATTTTATCTGTCTTCGAAAAAATGTTGAGTCGAGCTAAATCGACGTTATTAATTTTTTTTCGTTGTACAATCTGCACGTGAATTCTTCCAAAACGGGGAATACCTTGTCACTATCAGAAGTATAGCTGCCCAACTCACCGAAAGCTTCTTGATAGCGTTTCGAATTTTTCAGCATCGTCAATGGTCTTTTTTTACCCTTGCGATATAACGCGGGGTTATAATCGCAGCCGGTCATTGCATGGAAAGCAGGTAAAGATTTTGCCAGAGTGGATCCCAATGTCTCGTATAAACGTGAAACATCAATGTAACGCCGGGAATTGCCAACACCAACATCCATAGAAATTTGGACGACACTTTTTACAAATTCCATATTTCCGAGCATTATTATTAATACGTTGAATTTACGTTATTTTCGTTTTTGGGAGTATATGCTACACTTAAAGTGTCTGAAAACAGGTTTTTGGTAATCATGGCAGCAATACGAAAAGTTGAAAAAAAAATATATCCGTATTGCTATGATACAGGTCGGCTAAATTTGTTGACATTTTCAAAAATGCGCTCAGGCTATGTGCTACGCACAAAATGTCTGAAAACAAACTTTTTCGTAGTACAATAATTATAAAATCTATGTACATTTTCACCATCAGACGTATTGCTATAATACCGACTGCCTTTTTTTTTGACACAGCAGAAATGGCCTCTCACGCAGTTGCTACACTTTCGACCGTTACTACACACCTAGTCGGGTTCAGAATCATACAATCTAACGATTTTATGGGGTTTTTGCCGTATTGCTATGAGACATGGTTTTGGTCGTGGGCTCTCGTACTATATGCAGGTAACTACGAAGCGCACCTTGTTACGAAATATATGCAGTAAATATTCAAGTGTCAAGAAATAAGCTATTTTCAGAAAAATCATTTTAAATTTAAGACTAGGCTACAAGGATTGGTTAAAAATATCTATACATTTTTTGTTGGCAAAGGTTGGCAACGATGGCAATGTTGTATAGAGGTGGAGCTAAAGAGTATCATTTCATGAAAATTTCAAAAAAGTGGCTAAATGTTTTAAATCATTAACAGTTCATCATCAAACATCAGTATGAAGAATTGAAGTATGCAGAATTAAAAAAAAAATTGTCGACTCAATTATTTATTTATTTATTTATTTATTGAATAATAGGCGAGCAGCATTAGCTGATATGCCTATATCTCAGTGTTGAAATAACAAATTATAGGTAATTGTCTGTTAAAATGATTTTGTCTTTAACTATCCATTTGTCCAATCTGTTCTTGAAAGAGTTTAATGTTTTTGCTGAAATAACATCCTCAGGCAACCTGTTCCAGTTGTAAACCACTCTGTTGCTGAGGATGTGATGTGCAGTGTTTGTCAGTGATGGTGCGTCGGACAACTGGGACTTATGACGCCGACTGTCTCTCTTATGCTCCTTTAATCTGTACAGGTTCTTTATGTGAGGGAGGTTATAAAATCCATTCAGTATTTTAAATGTTTCGATCAAGTCTCCTCGTAACCGTCTCTCTTCCAATGTAGTGAGGTGTAGGGCTTTTAATCTGTCCGTGTAGGATTTACGCCGAAGGGCATATGGCCATTTTGTCGCTTTTCTTTGCACACTTTCAAGCAAATCAATATCTTTTTTGAAGTAGGGGCTCCAGACTTGATAACCATATTCTAGTAGCGGCCTCACATAAGTTTTATATATTTTAAGAAACATCTCTACAGTTATAGATTGAAAGGATCCACGAATGACATAAAGAAAAGAGTTTGCTTTCTTAACTATTGCAGAAATATGTTCTTCCCATTTTAAATTTGATGTAATTATAACACCAAGGTCTTTTTGCTGATTCACTGAGGATAAAGCAACACCATTGAGATAATAGGTTATTAGTGGGTTATTCTTGCCGAGATGTAAGACCCCACACTTTCCAACATTCAAACTGACAACCCAATCCATGGTCCATACTTGCACTTGATCTAGATCTTTTTGGAGCCGTCCAGAACTAACCAATGGGTTTGCAAAAAATTTACTATCATCAGCGAAGAAGGCAGATTGACTTTCAATTGTTTCAATTAAATCAGTTATGTAGATCCCAAAGAGTTGAGGAGCAGTCACCGATCCTTGAGGCACACCACTGAACACGTTCCTGTGCTGTGACAGGGAATTTCCGACTCGAACTTGAAAAGTTCTGCCAGTCAAGTAATGCTCTATCCATTTGAGCAGCCTCCCACGTATACCATAATGGTCTAATTTCATCAGGAGGCGCTGATGAGGGACTCTATCAAAAGCTCGCTGAAAATCTAAGTAAATAATGTCCACTGGATTTCGTTCGTCCACTTCTTTACTCCAAGTATGGACACACTCTAGCAAGTTGGTGATAGTGGATCTTTTCTCAACAAAACCGTGCTGTTTTGTAGATATGATACAATGTCTATTAAGGAACAGTGTCAGCTGCCTATTTACAATTTTTTCCATTATCTTAACTACAACACTAGTAAGGCTTATAGGTCTATAATTCTCTGGATGCATTTTGTCCCCCTTCTTAAATATGGGAGTGACCACAGAGTGCTTCCAATCTTGTGGTAGCTGTCCAGCTTCAAAGGACGCATTCATCAGAACCGAGAGAGCAGGGGCAAGTGTGTGAGCACAATTTTTTAAAACGCAGACTGGAAGCTGATCTGGACCTGGAGATGCCTGAGTGTTAAAATTTTTAAGAGTTTTTATTACATCTGATTCAGAAAAGGTTATGTCACACAAGCTATCATTTACACGTGGAATAGATGAAACTGTCATACCAGGATCAAGAGTAGGTTCATTTGAATAAGCTTTTACAAATTCATCGGCGAAAGCATCAGCTATCTCACAAGGTTGGGTAACAAGGTCTCCATTGTGATTCCTAATTGCCGGAGGAATGCTAACTTTTGACATAGTACATCGTCTCATGTGGGAGTAGAAAGCTTTGTCACCCTTACTGAGAATTTTAGTTTCATAACTGCTCCGTTGTTGTCTGCATAGTGCAACACATCTGTTGTTCACTTCTCTAAACTTGTGATAGTCATCTACACTCATAGAAGCTCTGTACTTGACCCATAGTGCTTTTTTCTCAGAAATCAATTTAAGAACATTATTATCAATCCATGGCTTGTTTTTTGGCTTGGATGTTACTTGCCTCAATGGGGCATGTTTATCAGTGGTGATGTTGATTGCATTTAAAATACCACTCCATAGTTGCTCAGGGTCATTAGATATAGATATCATTTCCAAATTGTTGCTAAGTTCAGTGTTAAAGATGTCATAATCAATACAATTGTAGTTCCTTCTTAGCCTAGGTATAGAATTTTCTTTACGTGTTAAGCATTGAATGGTAAAATGTAACACTGAGTGGTCACTTTTTCCTATGGGAGGCAAGTGAGAGACATCATGTATAAGAGTGTCCTCATTCACTAAGATAAGATCTAACATTGATGGCTGCTGATTAACTTGGTGTCTAGTAGGACTTTTTACTAATTGATGCAGATTACTGGATAAATACATGTCGACAAAAAGATCTTCAGGTTTGGAAATCTGGTCACTACTACGATGTTGAGTTACAGTGATAGGCCATTTTAAGTGTCTATAGTTAAAGTCCCCAGCTATCACTACAGTGTTATGCTGAGAGGCAGATAAAAGATTCTGCATTAATTTGTTATCACGAATCTTCCAAGTCACTTCCTCTGTATCATCTGAGCGATAAACCCCAACAACCAAAAAATGATTAGATCCATATTGAATATCAATGTAAAGTGCTTCCACCTCATCACACATGTATCTATGGTTCTTTCTCGCTACAATAGGAACACCACTCAATTGATCCCTCACATACACCGCCACACCGCCACCCCTCGTCTTACCTTCAGATTTAGCCTTTTTGTGTTTGCGGTCTAATCGAAATAAAGTGTAACTTGGTATATTATATGAGCTGTTACGGTCTTTAGAATTCAGCCAAGTTTCAGTGATTACAACCACTGATGGTTGGTAAGAGTTAACATGGGCCATAAAAAGGTCAAATTTGGGACGTAACGAGAAAAGGTTTGTGTACATTATAGTAAAGTCACTGTATGGATTTTTATTGCTAAAATTGATTAGTTTTTTGGAACAATTTTGGGAGTGCCCTTTATATATTTAATGGTTAAATTACTTTCCCCATTCTCCGTTCTATGCTTAAGTGCCTCACGTAGTTTGCCCATCTCTGCCCTCTGTTCTGGTGTTTTGTCATCGTATATTCTTACCTCCCGGCTGGCCTTGCCCTTATTCTTCAATATGCAAAGAGCATCTTGTCGACTCTTGAGGATTACCTTCATAGGCCTCTTCTTCCCCGCCTCACGGCGACCGAGGCGTTGCACCGACACTACCTTATCGTCAAAATTGCCACCATTCACATCGTGCAGAATTTTGTTCACACATTTTTCATCGAACAACTTTCTAGTCTTGCCGTCATCAGCTGCACTTTCCTTAACACCAACCACTATCAGGTTATTTGACCTCTTTTCACGTTCTAATAGCTCTTCAACAATAGAATTAGTGTTGGGAACTGTAATTGGCGACAATTGTGATGACGACGGCGACACTAATGACGTGCCATCCTGACCTCCCGACACGGGCACAGGTGTTGTATCCTGCCTACAGTTACGCGTCTCTAGCAGAAGCACCTTGATTTCTTCGACCTCCGCTTTCAGTCCGTCGTAGGACTTTATCAATTTCGGCACTTGGAAAAGGGCCTCCCTGCACGGATCACACAGATAAAAAAGCGTACGTTTACCCTTCAGTCCCATGACGCGCGCTTCACTACTAGTAAGGTTACTACACTGCAAGCAGATGTGCTGCTTGCATCCATCACACTGCACATTGTTGTCATCATTATTTAAGTGGCTTTCACACTTAAAACACTGCATTTTGTACAGACAATTAACAAGTTTGGACAAGAATACAAAAAATTTACAAGAAAAAAAAACGGTTGCGATTTTTGTCACGATTTCCTTCAAACCAGAGATATAATTTCGCAAAAACTTAACACTTTGTATGATATTTAAGCAACAAGGAACTAGATAAACACTGATACAGTCCTTTAAAACCAATTTAACAATTTTTCGTCAAAATGTAAAATACGACGATATTTCAACACTAAACTTGTTTCTTCAACCGAGGGTAGACAGAAAAAAAAACAATTAGTTAAAATAGTACAGAAAATTTAAAATACTTTCGTAGTACCAGAAAAAATATTGTACGTTTTTGTAAGCCCACAAAATAATACCTATTTTCATCAAAGTAGATAGATAGATAGATAGATGTCAACTAGTAGTTGACATGGCGCGACATGCCAAAATGCCCGTGTCAACCTGTAGTTAACATGGCCCCTGCGGTCGAAAAAGTTAAATATACTTGTCTTTGTCGCTCTAGGGCTTAGTTTGTATTATTTATCTCGTTTCTATGTTAAATTTCCCGTCATAATATTCCCAGTAGAGCATCTAAACCATAGAAAAAAGAACAGAAATTTAAAAATATACATTCCTTGTCAATCTTGTCATTGAGTGTTGATTCAGTGCGGGCTGTGTAAGTTAATTTCTTTTGATTTTACTATAAATTTCGTTTCAACAAACAAACAACAGATAACAAACGTAATCAAAGATTATATACCATATGTCATAACTTTAATTTTAGAGCCTACTATGAGCTTTTAAAAAGACGAGCTTGTAATCGCGCTACCTCAATTTCAGCACAGCATAACTCTGCACTAAAGTCGTAAGCTGAGAAACAAAAGTTGACATTGAATAGCTAGTTTCATATTAAACATAAAAAATATAACACTTGATAATCTTTCAAAACAAATTGATTCACAAGGAACGATTGCGTAAATCCCGTCGCGCGCCGCAAGCGTAAAAACCGCGGGGCATAGCGAGGTGCACACGTATTTTTCTCCAGGCATTTTAGCGACCAACGCTACAGGGGGCGGGGCATAGTGAGTAGCGCGGTTTGCAGCGCCGGGCAAGCGAGCGGATAACACATATTTATGCATTTTTAGCGAAATACCCATAAAATAAATACCTTAATAAGCAACTACTAAATTTGCGAGTCAAACACTATTCCCAACCCACGTAAAAATTTGTTTTTCATTTATTCTTGGCCATGGATACTAAGTCATTCATCAATAAGTCAATAGGACATTCATTGATTTCCCTTTAAGATTTACCCTGATGCCAATGTGACGCCACCCTATCATTTTTGAACTGACACTTTTTCATGCACGCAGTTGATACTCCTTTGCTCAACCTCCCATACAGTTGGCAAGTTGGCATTGACTTTAACGATGAAAGAAATCTGACAGTTTACTTAAAAAAACAGATAAAGAACTAACCTCAAAATCTCACGCTGTAACGGCTGTAAACAGATGAGATAGTCAGATTTTAATTTATTATTTTGTTGTAATTTTGATTCGTAATGGGAGACACAGAGGAATATTTTCCCCGAGGCGGGAAAAAGCCGACGGGTATAATTAAAAAGAGCTATAACGTAAGTATTCCTAAAAAATACTAATCATTAAATGAAACTTTAGATCTGTAAATGATCTTCGTGTTTATAGTTTTTAGGAGCCCCAGAGAAAAGTGAGAAGAAGAAGAAAAGACCTAAAAAGAAGGCTGAAGGTGATGACGGTTACCTTTCAGACGACGAAACCAGAGAAATAGATGTAGCTGCAAGAAACTGTGCCATTGGCCTAAGTTATAAGGTACTAATGTTTTACCATAATAATAGTGGCATTTATTGTGCAACATATGCGTTTTTTGTGAATTACAATACATTTTAATCAATAATAGTTTTACAACGATATTTTACTAAAAGTTACACTAATTTTAGTAAGTAATTTAGAAAATAATTCAGTTTTAACCCTTAGCCATACTCAGTTTTAACCGGTAATGGTAAAATTATAGACATCAAAATACATTGTTACCAAATTTCTTTTATCTATAATAAGTACCTGATATAAACTATTTATTTAGTGTATTAGGTGAACTGCAAAAGTGTTGGAATATTTAGTTTTCAATAAGGATAGAAGTGCAATTAACTATAAAAACTATGTGCTATGTGCTTATAAGGTTTTACTTGTGGCTCTGTTGTGTGTTGAGTTTCTGCGCCTGTCTCAAAGTCAAAGTACTTTATTCCTAAATATACAATTTACACATCAATTCATAAAAAATAAAACAAGAGCTTGCAAATTGTATATGTTTCCAAAGTTTGATGTGACCACTTCACTGTATTATGATAATTATCATACAGAAAACAGTTAAGCATAATACAAGTATAATGTTTATATTACAATTGTACTGACCCATGTCTATTTTTATTTTGTACATTTTTATAGGAACTTTGTTTAGTTTTATTTTCCTATAATATATTGATTGATAAGGAGAGTTAAGGTATGTCATGTGGTCTACTTGGGAACAGGCTCTGTTTTAGGAGATAGGAGTGGGATTGTTTACACTTCACATAGAAGTTTTGTCTGGTATCTGAGTTTTCCTCTTTCTCATTGAATGCCTCTTTTTAGAAAATGTAGATTTTTTAAAAAGCACAGACTCTTGTGTCTTTGGTAGTTGAGTTTTAAATAATACAGAGTTGTTTGGAGTAGAAGGGTAGTATGAGCCACGCACAATGGCCCAATTAAGAGGCTAAGTGCGGAAATGGCCCCGTCAAACTATACTAAACTAATACAGAGTTGTAGCACAAATATCATTAATACATGTGTTATAACCCAGTGCAAATATTTGTCTGATGAATTCAAATATTTGTACTTTGTGTGGGTGCTTCTGTATATATTTACAATTATATTTGGCCACCATAGTACAAGATATTCCTTAGTTTGGGGTCAGATGGTTTTGTGTGGCAATTCATTGTCCACCAATAATAAAAAAAAAGAAATCTAATTATCTTGCTCTAATTATTATCTAATTAGCTTGTGTTCTTTGTTTCTTTTGTAATTTTTATTTTGTGGCTTTTAATAAAGAGTTTTCTTATCTTATCTTATCTTGTATATTTGCAGACAATAAAGCAAGGTGTGTTGGTCCTGGCTCGAGTGCGGCACGTGCAGGAGACTAAAGCAGTGGTGATGCTGCCGTGTAGGATGATAGGCAGCATCATGGCATGCCACGTCAGCGAGCCTTACAACAAAGTGCTGGAAGCCTACGTCAATGATCAGGTCAAACTTTGTTCTACAGTTATTTGTATAGCTTGTCTAATAGCTCAGTCGGTGGCAAGTCTGGCAATGAGCCATAAAGCCCATAGATCATGGGTTTGTTATCTACTCAGTAAAAATAGTTGTGGGAGGACTTCTAGTGTTTGTTTTGTGTCTGGGTGTAAATGAGAATAATGTTAAATATCGCTCAATTAAAGAAAATCGAGTTTGATGATGTCAGAGGGTAAAAAAAATTAACATTGATTTATCGTCAGCTAGCTGAACATTTTAACAAAAATAATGAGGTGATAACAGAAGGTGAATTGAACGAAAACACCTTTCAAAATAGGTATTAATTACAGCAGAAGTGGTGATAATGTTTAATTTTCTTAAATATTTTTACAAAATAATATGTGATGAACTTATGGCAATGTTAGTAATTTAAGGTTTTAATCACCTGCCTGTAATTCGTTCTGAAATTGCCTCATGTTAGTGGTAGTAATGGTGGTAGTAAAATGTCACAAATGTGAAAGTTTACAATATAGGTATCATATTTTGATACACACTCGATGCCACACACCAGACAACATCTGTAACAGCATTCAAAAAAAAGTAAAGAATGTATATTTGTAATAAAGTAGCCAAGTGCGAGTTGGACTCGCCCATGAAGGGTTCCGTTCCAGCAAGTAACATAATATACATAGTACACATAGTTCTTGTAGTTCGTTGTAACTTTGATCGAAGTGAGACGTACTTCTTAGCATTCCATGGATTCACCGTGCGGGTGCCGGGTCCATCGTGTGGCAGAGAGAGAAATCACGAGTAGACCCCGAGACTTGTGACTCGGGCTGTAGGTTTAAAAGGGGCCCCTTATATTGACGTACGTCAACACTCACCTTCACTACTCGTATTTCTCTCCCTGCCCAGCCAAATCCGATATGATCCTACTAGTGCAGCTTTAGATACTCGTTCTAGTATAGAACTTACTGCACTTCTGGACAATCCAAGGTCTTTAAGCAGGTTATAGAGAGATTTTGCTGGTATACCTCTCGCTCCTACTTCTACAGCGTATAAATTAACTACATAGCCATTTTTTGTTAATTCATTTTGTAGGTCGTAATACTTATTTTGTTTCATCGCGTGGTCTTTAGGTATATTAGTTTCCCACGGTACGGTAAGTTCTACCAGGACTATGCGTTTCGTAGCCCTAGAAAAAAGGAAAATGTCCGGTCTGGATGACGAAACACCTACATCCTCTGGGATTTTGTAGTGCTTTTCATACGTGTCCATTAAAATAGTCCAATCAGGTGCTGAACCCAGGATTGAGTAAGGCTTGTTCTTGGAGTTTGAAGTTGAGCCCTCTTTTACAAAGTTAATTTGTCTTTTGTTTATCGTCAATCCCTTTTGGGCTCTAGCTACCGAAAGGCTTACGGCTTCACGTATGATTTCAAGTACTCTGTCATGGCGCTGTGAGTAATGACCCCTATTAAGGAGCACCTTGCATCCCACCAATATGTGCCTTGCTGTACATATCGCCTCACTACAAGTATAGCAACATTTTTCAGAGGCTTTTCCCCACCTTACCAAGTTACTCTGGTCAGGGAGGGTCATTTGGAAAGCGTTCAGATAAAATTTTAATAAGGCAGGAGACCAGTCATATAGCAAGGTGCGCCACTTTAGAGCTAATGGGATACAAAACTCACCTATGGTTAACCACTCACTTTGCATTTCTAAATTCATAGCGTGCACTTTGTAACTATCATTTTCGTCTTGTTGTAGAAAGGTTTTTACCATGTCTCGGTCTTCCCTTTTCTTTCTCGTACCCAACCCAGCTGTATTTACTTGCGCGCCTGCCATAAATTGTTTGTGGAATTGAAGTCTAGATTCAAGGTCCGAAGCGCTTTTGTCTTTTGGGAGAGATGCGATTAATTCGTCTTTCGACTTTCCCAAAACATGCGTTTTTGTAACTCTTAGGTGTTTGTAGAGTTCGGATGGTTTTTTTAGTTTCAGGCCAAAACTATTGTGATCCCTAAATAGAGTAGAGGGATCAGCCGGATGTGCCAATCCAAACCATGACTTCAATATCTTTATGACATTAGCATCTAGTTTTGCGAGGAGGGTTTTACCGATGTTATATACTAGGAAAGGCCAAGTGAGACGTGATGTGAGATAGTTGTCATATATCCATGCTTTTTTGATATTGCTGATAGGCTGTTGGTCTACCTTATTGAGGTCATTCATGAAATTTCCAACAACTACCTCTAATGATGGTGTACGCCCTTTGTAGTCTATCTTTCTACCAAGAAATTTAAAAGGCACTGCCTCTGCAATTGTGGCAACTCTTTGGCCACTTATGGAGAGTCCCGGATCGTAAGAAGTATATTTGGTATTTCGTCTACCCAGACATAAACAATGACATTTACTTGGTTTTGCCCTCATTCCCTCCGTCCATGTACAGAACTCATCAACATCATTCAACAATTCTTGACACTGTTTGGGATTTCGTGTAAGTATTGCAAGGTCGTCCGCAAAGGCTAAAATTGACTCAGTGTACTTATTGTTGATTTTAAACCGGTAGCCCCATTTCTTCTCACGGGATATTAATTTATCTACTAGAATATTTATAACTATATTAAATACTATTGGTGATAAGCAGCACCCTTGGAATAGTCCCACATTATATTTAAGTGGTTTTGAGTATTCCTTGTTTACTGCTATAACGAATTTTAAGTGATTATAATATGAATTAATTATGTCAATAATTACAGCAGGAAAGTTATACCATTTTAGGGCAAATAACATAAGTTCATGCTGTACGGAACCAAATGCGTTCTCTAGGTCTATCCAGCAGACTGTTATTTGTCTCTCATGTGTTCTGGCATCTTTCAAACTTTCCGCTAGTAATGTATTGTGTTCCAGGCATCCAGAAATACCAGGCAAGAAGCCTTTCTGGTGGTTGGGCCTGAAATACCTATTGCTAGCCATAAATGTGGTCATTTTTGTTTGCAATATACTGAAAAAAATTTTAGAAATTGTATTGGTTAGGGCTATCGGTCTGGTGTCTTTTGGATGAGTTACTTCTTGCATTTTAGGAATCAGGACAAAAATTGCTCTTCCAAATGATTTTGGGATTTGCTTTCCTGACCAGATCTTACTGAATATATTTAAGATATGTTTACGAACTGATGGACACTTTTTATACACTATGTAGGGAATGCCATCAGGGCCTGGGGCTGATTTTGTAGTTTTCTTCTTAATTTGATAGTTTACTTCCTCTTCGCTAGGTGGAGTGCTTTGAAAGTTTGTTAGAGGATCATTAGGTCTTTGGATGTTTGGTACTACGTACGAGCTCCCGCGTTTAGGCACTTCGTATGTGCTTTTAAAGTGATCGTAAATTTGCTCATTAGTCAAGATAAGCTTTCCATTTTGTTCTCTGAAAATATTTTTCGAGTATTGAAAAGGGTTTTTATCAAAGTCTACTTCGTGTTTAGCTCTGTAAAGATTATCACGATTTTTACTGATTTGTAACGATATTCCTTGTATTAATTTAAGGATTGATCTTAGAGCCCTGGACAGTTGGTGACTTAGATGGTTGTCGCCCATGGTTTTAGCTACACGAAGACGTTTTATTAGTTCTCTTTTCTTCCTCCGCAATTTCATTTTGAACGTATTTTCCTTGTTATTTCGAGCATAATAAGTTGATGGTGGATAGTGCTCAGAGAAGTATGTATAGATGGTGTCCTGAAAAGTTTCTACTTGGCTGTTTGGGTCTTGTTTTGTACCAGGATGTTCTAACAATATAGCCAAGTTTTCGTCATGAACTTTCCAGGTGGAATTTTTTAGGCTGGGTATGCCAAGACGTGTCCTGATGACAATGGACTCCTGGTAGTTTTCACTCGATGGTTCACCTTGGGATATATGAGGGTCAACTCTATTCTATTCTAACTCTAACTCTAATAATAGTGTATTTATGACGTACTAAAAAAAAACTACTCATCAGATCGAGTTCAAACTAATTTTCGTTGGTAGTTTTCATGGTAATGTACATCATATATTTTTTTTAGATTTTTCATTCTCTTACTTTAGAAGTTAGAGGGGGGGGGACACACATTTTACCACTTTGGAAGCGTCTCTCGCGCAAGATATTCAGTGTAGACAAAAATTATATTAGAAACCTCAACATCATTTTTTAAGACCTATCGATAGACACACCACACGTGTAGGTTTGATGAAAAAAAATTTTTTGAGCTTCAGTTCTCAGTATGGGGGGCACCCCTAATTTTTGTTTTTTTAAAAAACTTTTGTAAAAATCTTAATGCGGTTCACAGAATACATCTACTTACCAAGTTTCAATAGTGTAGTTCTCATAGTTTCGACAAAAAGTGGCTGTGACATACGGACGGACAGACAGACAGACAGACAGACATGACGAATCTATAAGGGTTCCGTTTTTACGTTTTACGGAACCCTAAAAATGTTTAAAGGTTTAAACTAATTTTGTAGTCGGAAGAAGTACCTCACCTGTCCAAGATCTTCCGGCCGGGGCAGTACATCCTTGTGAAGACCCTGGAGGTGAATGGCCAGAGCCTCATGCTCTCCACCATGCCGCAGCAGGTCAATGGGGGAAAACAACATGCTGATATTGTTAAAGGTAATAAATTGTGGATATTCCATGCTTCAATGAGCCAGTTTTAGATTTTTTTAAAAGTGATTCTGAGTTTCATATGTTACAAACATATGAATATGAAACATAGATTTTTAAGGATGTTTTATTACTGCCATTAGGAATATTTGCTTATTTGATTTTCTGTACATTTTAACAATCAAAGTTCGTGAAAGTGACATTTTTGTTTGAGGCAGCAATGTTATTGACTCTCCATTTGCTTTTACGCGTCGTCAGCTTTGCACCCAGTTTTTTTTCTAGCCTAATTTTCATAATAATTGTATTAACTTAGTGAAATAATTAAATGTTGCCTGCGTACACCAATTATTCTCAATGAAACCACAATTAAATTTTGTGGTCATTAAATAGAACTCACCAAACATAATTAATGTCTTTATGAGACAGTAAACTTATAAATAAGCTGCAAATATTGTTCAAAATTTAGTGGGAATGTTTTTCTCTACCATACTATAATAATCCAAATGGAGCATTTGCAGAGAGAGATTTCAAGTCCAAACAGTGATTGTTTATTTATTTGAAGCTCTGATTATTAGTACAGTAATTTAGTATTTTTACCTGGAAAGTTTTCCGGGAGTTTTGAAATTTGGCAATTTTATAGATTTTGGTATGCTCTTGCCAAATTTCAACTTTGCCACCTCGTATGGCTGCCGCTCGCGCCGCCATATTGAAAAAATGGCGCCCAAAAGCAGTTTATAGATAATAACTCCTTTCTGGCACATTTTAAAGAAAAAACATATTTATTCAAAATAAAAGTAGAGAAAATTTCCTACAATTTATGTCTTAACCTTTTCTTTCCTAAAATCAATAGTTTCGGCGTAGGAGCGCCGTAAAGTGTAATTCAATACACGTTTCGGCAGAAATACTCGTTTCCACACATACACGTTTACAGGTCTAATCCACATCTGACTCACTATTTAAGTATTTAGGTCAATTTCCGTCGCTTCATTCTTCTTGACGGACCAGGTGTTGGGTCTTCAACTCTTCATCGTCTTCAATACCGATTGAAATATCGAAGACGGAAGTTTCTTCGGCATCATCGACGATGGGATCATCAGTTTCATCGTGGTCCTCTTCCTTCTCGATGTCATCGTTTATTTGCTCGAGAATAGTGTCCGTTTCTTCTTCTTCAATGTCGTCTTGTGACGGAAATGGCGAATTATCGCAAGAACCACCACAGTTCGTACACACAACGGAGCACTTTAGTCCTGCTTTTCTGCATCCGCAAGCCTTTTGACAACCTTTCTTGCATTTGCGAGAAATAAGCTTCAGTAAGCTTTCCGGAGCAGGGGGATCGAATGTAGTAACAGGAATGAGCCCGTTCTTGTCTTTTTTCCATCCCCATTGTTCTGCATTTTTTTTCGTTTCCATACCATTGCTGAATTTGGTGATAAGTTCGAAACGAATGTTGTCGTGCTGCTGCTTCTGTTGGTGGTAGCGACGCAATATTAAATTTCCTCTTATATGCTGATGCTGTGAAGCATGCATATCTATAATTATTTATAGATGTACTTTTCCGACTTTTCACATCGCTGTAGCTGTATAATGCGACAAGGAAACGTTTTCCAGCTTTAGCAATGACTTTGGATCTGCATTTGGATTTTTAAAAACTTCAATAACCTCGTGTAAGTCTGGGTTTTAAGACATAACATACTAGCTAGACATGGTAGACTAGTAGTTAGCTAGGTTTTCATTCTATGGAACAATATTTAACCTTCGTATAATTTTTATAATTTACAAATCACAATATGAGCAGTTTAAAGTAAAGTACTTGGGTGACCGAGCTTTGCTCGGTTTAAATCTATACTAATATTATAAAGAGGAAAGATTTGTTTGTTTGTTTGTTTGTTTATTTGTAATGAATAGGCTCCGAAACTACTGGACCGATTTCAAAAATTCTTTCACCTTTGGAAAGCTACATTATTCCCGAGTAACATAGGCTACGGCAGATGGCGCTGCAGTTGATATCTAGGTTATTATTCGAGCGAAGCCGGAGCGGGCCGCTAGTACTGAATATACTTAGATACCTACAGATAAAATAATCTCCAAGAAATAGATTTTCTTTAAAAAATAATTGAAAAAAAAGAGTATCCGATTGGATTCGAACCCGGAGCTACTAATTTGTGACCGCTATGACCGACTTCCGACTTCCCGTCCGAGCTAATTATGCTGTCGCGTCACTCGGCGAAATTTACCTTCGCATTCTAATGTCTAGTGTGACAGTTTTTCATTGTTTAAAAACGCGCATAATATGCGTTTTTTTTAAATGAAACCTGGTTAGATCGATTTATCGTCCCCAAAGTCCCCTGCATACATAGTTTCATGAAAACCTGTAGAGCCATTTCCGAGATTCAGATTCTATATATATACATATTTATATACAAGAATTGCTCGTTTAAAGGTATAATAATAAGATATTACACGTTGGTGTGGATGTATAATGGTTTACGGTGCTCGTACGCCGAAACTATTGATTTTAGGAAAGAAAAGGTTAAGACATAAATTGTAGGAAATTTTCTTTACTTTTATTTTGAATAAATATGTTTTTCCTGTAAAATGCGCCAGAAAGGAGTTATTATCTAAACACTGCTTTTGAGCGCCATTTTTTCAATATAGCGGCGCGAGCGGCAGCCATACGAGGTGGCAAAGTTGAAATTTGGCAAGAGCACACAAAAATCTATAAAATTGCCAAATTTCAAAACTCCCGGAAAACTTTCCAGGTAACCTCTATTTTTTCGACCAAATGACTGTACTATATGTTGGCCTATCATATAATAAATTAAAATACTTATAATCACATGTGACAGTATTTCTAAGAGTTTATTTAAAAAACAAACAGTTTATTCAAAGAACAAACTTGACAAATGGATAGTGAAAGATATTATCTATTCTATGGCGATAGACAATATCATTTTAACAGACAATTACCTATAATGTTGTTACATACTTACAAACTTACATATTTCAACACTGAGATATAGGCATATCAGCTAATGCTGCTCGCCTATCATTAAATAAATAAAAAAAAACACAAATTTAACTAAATAATATGGAATGTAAAATACAAAATAATATTGGCAGTCATAGGAACTGCCTTTAGAAGTGAGAACTCAGAATTTGATAGCTCACTTTGGAAATGGAAACTAAGCAGGTGTAACCAGGTGGTGTGGCCTGATCATCCCGAGTTTACCCGAAGATTTCTTATCATTCCCGAGCGTGACGCTAGACTTTAATTCACAGCCCACAAAAAAAATGTGTGCGGTGCGCCAAAATAAGTTTTCACTTCAAAAATATTTTGTTACTTTACAGGTGCTCTCTTCCAAGCTGCAGTGTCGTCAGTGGAAGACCATGGCTTTGTGATGGACATCGGTATAGCAAACACCACAGCTTTCCTGCCCAAGAAGGAGCTTAATCCTGAATTAGAATTAGGTAATTTATCTTCAGTATTTCTTATTCAATTCGTCCTGTAAAAAATTTGAAAATAAGCTGTTTTTCTGGTATTCCATTTTGTTCATAGGAATGACTTTGTTAATTATTTAATAATTCCTTCATCTTGTCTTGCCTGAAAGTGCAGGCCGTATCCGGCAGACATGTTTCAGTTTGAAGACCAACATTTCCAGAGAAATTACAGGGCATAGAGATATATCTCTGGATGACGAGTGCAGTACAGTGCTAGGTAATGATTTGGACTCGTTGTGTCCATACCGCGCAGTTATTGAGCTGCATGGTAGGTACTGTGTTATAGGCAGACGTGTTGCTTACCATCAGGCACATGTCCTGCTCGTCCCGACATTTTTTTGACGTGATAACGTCTTATAATTCAATGAAGCCGGCTGCACGCCCGCAAAACATGACGTCATGTAACGTTACCGCCATAGAATAGATAATATTTACCACCGTTACCTCGCCTTATTACTTTTCGCACCATCTAGTGAGTGAAATGTGTATTACGTTCAAGGAGTCTGTCCATGTTTTAGAAAAGCGACGATATGAAGTTAAGAACTTGTGCTAGTACAATGATGTACCTAGCAGATGGCGCTTTGAACAGCTTTTCAAAAAGCTTCAGAATGTTTTACCTAGATGGCGCTTAACACAATCAGTATTTTCTTAAGACGTTGTCACGTTCAACTATCGTCAGTAAACCGACTTTACAGACAACCATTTTTTTTAAATGAAACAATTTAGCTTAGGTAAATGTACTCATGAATATTTACACCGTAAAATGGTAAGTACTGTCAGATTATAAACTACCCTAAAACCTGCCATAGGATTATAATCTCGCGTGTTATATTATTATCTAAACATTCTTACAATTTTACAGTAGGAGATATACTCCATCTTTTACTAATTTCTTAGTAAAACATCAATATTTGTGATTCCAGTGGTAGGTTCAGTGACGTGGTGCTCCGTGAAGTCAGTGAGCGTGGACAGCGAGAACTGCGTGGTGGCTCTGACCACCAGCCTCGGGTCTCTGCAGGGAGCCGTGCTCAGACACAAGCAAAACACGCCTCTATTACCGGGCACTGCGGTCGAGTTCACCGTCGACACGGTAAACAATTTTTGAAGTGAAAACTTCTTTTGACGGACCACACACATTTTTTTTGTGGGCTGTGATTTAAGTTTTGTGAAAAAAAAAATGTGAATTGATCTCAAGCATCACGCTCGGAAATGAAAGAAACCTTCGGGTAAACTCGGGACTATGGCCATGGTCATGGCCACGCCCACCGGTTTCGTCCGCGTAGTTTCCAAAGTGAGCTATCAGATTCTATAAGTTTTCACCTCTATCTGCAATCCCTATGACTGCCAAATTTTTTGTCCGTTTGTTTGTTTCGGCTAATTTCCGAAACGGCTGGACTGATTTTGGCGGAGCTTACGTTACTAGACAGCTTATGTTATTCTAATGGATTAGGCTACTCTCGAGGAAAATAAACAGGGTAGATAGATAGATAACCTCTTTATTGCACTTAAATTACAAAGAAAAATGACAAAAATACAGAAAAATACCTTAGAATAAAGTAATAATTGGCGACTTAACGCTGAGAGCGATTTCTTCCAGGCAACCATAGGATGGTAAAAAAGATATTAATAATGGAAGACGGGGAGTACAATTAGGAGCACACAGTTTAATAACTAACAATTAATTTTAAATACATATAATATCAATTTTGCGTCCTAGTACACAAATAATTGTATAATAATAGACTAATAGATCATTAATAATAACAGGTTCAACGAACGAAAATATTTGAAGATAAATATATTACAATTTCAAGGAGAATGACGACTTTAACCAGCTGGTGGCTGCGACAAGTAGAATTATTTGTTTTGGTTCTTAAAAACAGCAAGAGAAGGAGCTTGCCTACCGTTGACGGGGAAGGCGTTCCACAACTGGACAGCTTGTGTACTTTTTTTTTTTTTTTTGTTCCACCTGTACTTCCCCCAGCACAAGTCGGGCACATTGTCAAGACGAACATTTGCATAAGCAGTTTTCTGTTTGTTACAAAAATTAGCCAGATATGTAGATCTACCTTTTACAATATAAAAATAAATAAAAAAAAAGGCACCCAACAACATGCGTTTCTAACATTTTCTATTAATATTGAAGTAAGTAGATGTTAGTAATGTATTAATTTTTTTTTTGTTTGTTTTTTTTTCCTTATTTTATTACTCAAATTACTTTTTCTTTACTTCAAATAATTTTTTTAACTTTAAAAAAAAAGCAACAAAAAGCTTTTTTTTTAAAGGTAAAAAAATAATTAAAAAAAAGCTTGTGTACTTTAAATACCTAATGAATTAATGAAAAATTATTAAATCATTGTTCCCCAGCCGCTGGACAACGGCATCGAGGGCACGATATTCGGCGACACCACGTGCTACGTGCAGCGCCAGCACGTCGACAAGGTGAAGGGGAAGAAACCCACGCTGGGGCAGAAGGTACACACTTCACTTTGACAACACTTTTTTTTAAAGTGAAAACGTATTTCGACGTAGAAGTTTCTTTTGAAGTGATAACTTTTTTTTGAAGTGAAAACTTCTTCAGTCGCGTTGAGCGCTGTTTAGAAGAAATTATGTTCTTCATGGAACTCGCATCATCGTCACCTAACGCTTTCCGAAAACTATTTTGCTTTTATTACAACACCATCTGTGGTTTCAGCAAAAAACTACCGTTAAGTGAGATATTAAATTCTAGTACCTAATAAGTTTTCGTATATGAAGACAGGGGAGAAAATCTGAGCTTCCTCAGAGCCCCTTCACACGACCAAACACATGCAACTGACAGCTGGGGACATCCTGTTCCTAGTTCGACCATCCAAACCGGCTCCGAAAGAGCACAGCAGAGGGCAGCCACGGAAAAAGCCGCAGCCAATCAAAGCGGCAGCCGAGGCACCAACACGACCTTCGTGACTGCCTTCAATGCAGCAGCAAGGAGCATATTCCGAATCTCATCCCACTCATCACCCCCCTTGACGTCAATGACCCAAAACACAGCTTCACAGCAACAAACGAGCCGAACGAGAGCCGACATGGGACAGGTTGAACCGCCCCGCTATGTCCTGGCTTCGGAGCCGCGGAGTCATGCACGTAACGCCTTCATCGAATTCATAGCCACACTGAGAGCGACAAGACAAGTCAACCTCAAGACCTGCGAAAACATCATGCAGTCCTATAGGCTAGGAAGTGAAAGCCTCTTAAAGGCGAAACTCCAGGAGGCCGAAGCAGCCATTTACAATAATGTCACTTCCCGGGTCATCAAGGGAACCATGACAGGAAAGTATAATATGGCAGCTTACAGTGTAGAAAATGGCTTCGTGACACTGAACGAG
The DNA here is from genome assembly GCA_963693475.1 of Ectropis crepuscularia. Taxonomy (NCBI): domain Eukaryota; kingdom Metazoa; phylum Arthropoda; class Insecta; order Lepidoptera; family Geometridae; genus Ectropis; species Ectropis crepuscularia. The sequence goes on along the minus strand of OY856359.1, from coordinate 2,220,224 downwards.
AAAGAGACAGAGCGCGCGGGAATGCCAGTTTATGCGACACCACCAAACGACCCAATCGTAGTTACCGCCCGATGCACCAAGATTATGCTGGACGATAGGATCCTTGAGATGGCCAAAACCATCGAAGGGAACTCAAACGTCAAAGCGGGTTGGGAAAACTGGGAGGTACCGAGAATACAGTGGGTCAACGGAGTTCCAGGATGTGGAAAGACAACATGGGTGATTAGACACTTTGATGTGGACAAGGACGCCATTATCACTACAACAACTGAGGCAGCAAAAGATCTAAGAGAAAAGCTATCGCACCGTATCGGAAACCTGGTCAAAACCAGAGTGCGAACCATGGCTTCTGCGTTGGTAAATGGTTTCGGAAGAGAAAGTTTCAGTCGCCTCATGGTGGACGAAGCTCTCATGAACCATTTTGGAGCCATTGTGATGGCTTCAAGGCTGTCTGATGTTGGTGAAATTGTCCTCATCGGAGACGTCAATCAGTTGCCTTATATCGACAGGGAAAATCTCTTCGAAATGAGGTATCACCGCCCAAACCTGGTAACAAAGATCAGCCAGGAGTTGCTCTGCACACATCGCAATCCGATGGATGTCGCATATGCGCTGAGGGAAATATACTCGGGTATGTATTCCTCAGCACCCCGTATAAAGTCCCTAGAGCAGAAAAGGTACAAGGGAGCGCAAATACCCAACACCCTACCAAACACCCTCTTCTTAGTTCACACTCAAGAGGAGAAGGAGACCCTGACAAACCAGGGTTATGGGTCAGGCACCGGGTCACGTATCCTCACCATCCATGAAGCTCAGGGACTGACATATGAGTCGGTAATCGCAATAAAAACCAAGGCAAACATGAAGCTGCACGAGAGCGTGCCCCATGCGGTTGTTGCAATCTCACGGCACACGGGGACTTTCACGTACTACGCTGACGACACCGACGACGCCATCGGTCGGTTCGTGCGGCGAGCGTTGGCTGCATCACCGAAGACCATCCGAGAGTTCAACCTACAGATGGCCATCAGGGATAGAAAAGCAGCCGTAGTGGAGGCTCTCGGCCGGGAGGAGGTGGCTTAGGCAAATGGCAATAAGGCAAAGAATCGATGTCGAGTCGATTACTAGCGGAATCCCAACCGGTAGTGATCGGCTCAACAGACGAGCACTAACTAGTATTAGGTTTAAAATGTTCCCAACTCCCCCCTTATTTCCCTCTTCTTCTGATTATCCAAGAAAGATCTGAAAATAAATAAGATTTGAAATGAGAAAGGTCACGGACCCCGGAGTCTGTGGAGTAGCAATTTTGAATAAAAAAAAAAAAAAAAGTTTTCGCTCCTGTCGGCAATATTTTTTTACACCAGTATATAATATTTTTGTTTTCTGTTTGTGTTTTCTTGTGTTTTTACCAACTAATGGGTTAACGCGCACTTTCTGCTCAGCCACCGCTTCGACACTAGGTCGCTACAAGCTTAATTAGCATGTCGTGAAGCTAGCCACAAAAGTGCTAAAATGTTCACTGCAAAAAGTGATTTCCTTCGTATAAAACATTCTACATCAATTCTACAGCATTACAACAAATTTTAATAAAAACATTTGTTAATTAGTATGTCTTGGTGATAGATCCGAGCGCGGGTGCTATACGTGCTGCCGACGCGGAACTGCCCGTTCCTGACGATGAAGAGCATCTTCGAGACCAGCTTCCCCGACATGGACGCCGAGCAGAAGTACAAGGAGGGGGATATCATTGAGAGTGCGCAAGTATGTTTGGACTTTAAATTTTAGTCAAGCCGTTCCGACGTTATTCAAAGTTTCGCTTTAATGATATCACTAGCAGTGCCACGTGATTTCAGCTGCCTTCACATAAACTCCACTAAAATTATAAATTCGTAAGTTTAAATGTTTCGACTCGATGTTTGTTGCTCGATCACGTCGGAACGGCCGAGCGGGGCGAGTTGAAATTTGAGAGACAGATTATAGTCTGAAATAGCTTAGATAACAACGCGAGTAAAACTGTAGGGCGCTGCTGGTATTTAATACTAATAGGATATAGCACAGTCATTTCGGAATAGTACAAATCCAAAAGTCATACAATTAATCAGTCCTATCGTGTTATCCACAGGTGGTGAAGATATCAGGCCGTTCGGTGCGGCTGAAGTTAGGGGGTGGAGCCATCGGGCTACTGAGCCTGAGGAGGATACAGGTGGACGAGGACCTGGCTGACGAGGAGGTGCTCGCCAAGTCATACCCGCTCGGTGAGTGACACAACCTCCGGGCTCTGAAAACACGAGGGACTGAGGCCAGGAGCTGAAGATACGGCTGGTCTAGTCAGGAGAACGGCGACTGCCCATCCGGAGACCCAGGGTTGAAATTCCACGCGAGTCACTCTCTCGAAGTCATATGCGTAAAGCTGGTAACTTAAAAACGGTGAAGGAAAACATCGTGAGGAAACCGACTTGTTCCTAGAATCTTTCGAGGTCATGTGTCATCCACTAACCTGCACTAGGCCAGAGTTGTGGATTATGGTTTTGAATCTCTCCTTGCGAAAGAAGGCTCCGAGTCCCAGCTGAGGAAACGTTTTTATTGAGCTGCGTATGCTTGTATCTGACACAGAACTAAAGTGTCCACGTTTGCGCACATCACTATGTCGCCACAGCTAACATACACCTCGTCTGCTTACGATTGAAAAACCTGATCTATTTACTTATTCTTTATGTAAGATCGTACCTCATCAAAAGGTCCACAAAAAAGACTGTGACAGTATCCCACTAATATTATAAATATCAAAGTATGGATGTTTGTTGCTCAATCACGCCGTAACGTATGAACGGTTCAGGCTGAAATTTGGAATACACTTAGATTATAGTCTGGAAGAACACATAGATAGGCTACTTTTAATTCCGGGAAAATAACGGGAAAGACGTGAACGGGAAGTACGCGGGTAAAACCGCGGGGCACTGCTAGTATGTCTATCTCTTAGGAATAACCCACAATAACCATTTTTATTAGTATATTATTAGTATCAGCATTGCGCCCGTGCGAAGCCGGAGCGGGTCGCTAGTTTAAAATAAAACGATTGTTCATCTTTTCAGGCAGCAGCCACCGCGTCCGCGTCCTGTGCTACAACATGTCGGACTACCTGTACTCGGTGTCCGACCAGGCGGAGGTGGTCAACGAGCGGTACTTCAGCCTGCTGCAGCTGTCTCCGGGGGACCTGGTGCCGGCCACCGTCAGGACTGTCTCCGAGAAGGTGCTGGAACTGGACGTCGGCAGGGTCAGAGGTGAGGGTTCATTTGACAGGTTTTTAGGTCAGTGATGATGCCGAAATGGTAGAAATATGAATTGCTATCAGGTGATCGCAGCCTTTTAGACTGTACTCTGGACCAACAAAATATCGAGGAGCCGTGTGTCAACATGAGACAGGAGTTTAAGATCAGAGATGATGTCAAGGTAATAGCAACTTTTTAGACTTGTCGAATTCCAAGGAGGTGAAGGCAGATTTTTTAGACTAGTCTAGTGTACTCTGGACCAGGGGAACATAAATTGCTAGCAGGTAATAGCAGCTTTTTTTTTTTCTTCTGTCTATACTCTGAACCATCGCGGAAGAGCCATGTCTCGAAGATTCTCCGGCAAGGGGTAGGTAAAGTAGCTTGCGGAAGACACCTTTCTTTTAAACAGTACTGCTGTCTCGGTGTCTGATCAAGCAGATGTGGTGAACGAGCGGTACTTCAGCCTCCAAGAGACCTGGTACCATCAGGACTGTTTCTGAGAAGATTCTGGAACTGGACGTTGGAAGAGTGAGAGATGAGGAGCCAGACAGTGAAGAGACAAGATTTAACATTTTTGAGATCTATACCCTGGTTCACAACGTAGTCGGTTGGATATCGACACGGAAGCGGCGAAAACGGAACGGTCGGCCATCTTGAATCTATATTATTAACCAAACAAAGCTAAGAACTAAGCAAGGAAACTGGCTTTCAATTAATTAAAAAACCGCATCCAAATCGGCCCAGCCGCTTGAGAGGTACGACGCCACGGACAGACACACACACAGGCAAACAGAATTCGACAATCAAACTTGTAGCCTTAAAACTATTAATTAAATTCATTTATTTCAAGTAACATACATACACTCGTTTCCATAGTCATTCATAAAATTAATTTCATCACATTACATTAGAATTAGGTACAAGTCATAAAATTTTACATTAATTTATCATTAAATTTTACACACTTCACTTCACTTAAGGTTTATGGTGGCGGGTTAAACCGAGGGGTACAACTAGTTATAGTTGTACATTAAATATATTTTTAACTTCTGCTGTGTATATTTCCCATTCAATTTATACACTCTCATTAGGTGAGCGTGTGAGAGGATACCAATCCACTCTGACATCTCAGTCGTGGCTTCTAGTGAAACAGCCACACTGTAATCTGAATTCTCCATCTGTTCGTCAGGGTTCGTGCCGCAGTCGCACATCACGGAGACGGGCTTGTTCGTTGATCCCAAGAAGGCCTCCACTACCAAGCTACCCATGAAGAAGTTCAAGGTAAACTGCCAACTTCACCCATCGATGCACCCCCAGATCAGGGAATAGAAATATGATGAGTAAAATAAACTAATCAGTCCGTCAGTAAGATTATGAAAAAAATTGTACATGTATTTTTTATTGTTTCACCAACAAAAAATGACGAAGATACAGTGCTCAGAAGTTTTGAGTGACGTCACTTCATTGTACGATTTTTACGTAGACGTTACGACACAACCCGTCCCACTCCGGAAGTTTGACGAACTATATCCTAGTCCGTTTTTAATTTTTGCTAATGTTATAAAGCTACAGATTTTTTATTGAACGCGCTAATCTCAGAAACTACTGGGGGTCTACCGCCTAACGAAAAATGCTTTGAAGCTTTGATGCTTTGACATTGCTGTCTCTTTTCTTCTCGCTTGAAATGAAAGAGACAGCAAAGTCAAAGCGTCAAAGCGTTTTTCGTTAGGCGGTAGACCCCCAGGACTGATTTAAAAAAACCTTTAATCGTTGGATATGTACGTAATCCCTGAGTGCTATAAGATATATTATAACTGTATATATTATGTACAACGGGCCAAGCCGAGGCGGACCGCTAGTAATTTGATAAAGCCAAAAATACGTGTCCCATATTTTTCCATAATCTACTTGACGGACTAAATTAGAATGATTTATTTTCGAGCATCATCCCAATTGATGTTTAATGTCAGGTGGGTCAGGCGGTGAAGGCGCGCGTGTTGTGGGTGGACCGCGTGAAGAACACCGCGGCTTTCACTCTGAAGCCGTCGCTCCTGGCTGAGGAGCTGGAGCCGCTCACCAGCTACCAGCAGGCGCAGCGGGGCCGCCAGTACACCGGCGTCGTCAGGGTAAATACTGCTGAAGCTATAACTACATAAATCGCGTTTTAACACTTTTTAGAATCTTTTGGGCTCGTGTCACTGACATGGCAATGTCCCAATGTAGTGCGGCGGAACAGCGTACGGTCGGAGCGTCTTTTGGCACCACTATTTGAATAGAAAATTTCTTTACTCGCGTTGGGTAATTTTTGAGGGGATTTTTTTGGGTTCGCGTAACCAAAGCATACCGCAGCCATCAGTCTGAAGCCCTTACTCCTGGCTAAAAACCTGGAGCCTCTCACCAGCTACCAGCAGGCGCGGTGCCAGTACACCAGCGTCGTCAAAGTAACTACACTTTTAGCCCATAAAACTACGAGCGGCCTACGGGGACCGCACACTAAGTGGCACCCGGACGGTTCAGCAATCACAGTCAACTGACCTTGACTGTGATCGACACGTAATTGAAGAAATACAAGTGATTATTAAATTTGAAGGTAGGCCACGCTTAGGTGGACGCTTGACCTTGACAATTAATTTACATGTAAACAAATAACACTGATACGTACACTACAAAACTCATGCGCAAATGATGTCAGTGACCACAACTTGCATAATTTACGTGCAATTTTTTTCATCAGATTTTCGATTGTTTTTCAGCAGGTTGTGTTCAGTAACGGCTGTAGATAACGCTGTTAAAATTTTGCTAATGAGAAAAAAAAAATCCGTGTATATTAGTTCAACAAAATATTGTGTTTGTATTGCAGTACGTCCGCGACTACCTGCTAGTGTCGTTCTTCAACAACGTGGTGGCGTTCGTCCCGCGCTGGTTCGTGACACGCGACCCCCAGGCCGACCTCTCGGCGGCCTACCACCCGGGGCAGGTGGTGCGGGCCACCATCACCAGCGTGCGACCCGATGAGGGGAAGATGACCGGCAGCTTCATCACTGAGCCGCATGAAATTGATGTCAGTACATTGTAATTATTTAATCAAGTTCAAGTATTTCTTATATGTAACACAATTTTTGTAGATTTTGTCCCCTTTTTGTTTTATCCCCTCCTGAACCCCTTCTGTATAATGGTGACTCTTATTATTACATGTTTTTGTCCAAAATTAAATAAATATGTTGTTTTGTTCAGGAAAACAGGCAAGTAAGACACATCAGCGACAGGATCAAGCAAATCGGACAAAACTCTGACGAAACCTCACATAAAAAACGCAAAAATGATGATGACGACCAAGATGACGGACCCGAAACTAATAAGCAAAGTAAAGGAAACAAAAAGAAAAGAAAGAACGACACAGAATCTTCACAAGAAAATATAACCACGGAAATTGCTGAGGAACCTAGTAAAAAGAAAAAGAAGAAAAGAAACGACACAGAATCTTCTCAAGAAAACCTTGCCAACGATTCTGTCGATGAAACCAGTAATAAGAAAAAAAAGAAAAGGATTGACACGGAAACGTCACAAGAAACTACTGACACAGAAACAAGAGAAAGAAGAAAGAAAAAACACAGTGTCAGTGAAGAAGAAAGTGATGCAATAGAAATTGACCTTCCTGCAGAAGAACTACTGACTCCTCAGGAACAAGGCTTACTAGACATGTCCGATTGTAGTACAGTAGAAGAATACAAAAAACGAGCAGCAGCACTTAAGAAATGTATCGACGCGAGAGCAAGAAGAATAAAAAACATCGACATAAAAATAGAATCAATCGAAGAAAGAGGACTAACAGCTAAGAATAAAAAATACCACACGGCAATGCAATCAGAAAAACTTATGATCATAGAACGAACCAAGAAACTGTTAGAAGCTTTAAATGTAGCGCAAGGAAAGTTGAAGGAAATGAATTGTGTCAAAGATGACAGCTACAAAGAAGAACAGAAGAAGAGGAAACTGGAGAAGGCGAAGTTGAAAAAAGAAGCCAAGAAACAAAAGGCTGAAGAAAAGAAAACTGGAAAGAAAGCAGACAGTAAAAACAAAGAAGGTGACAAGATACTAGATATCAAAGTGGTGGAAAGCTTAGAGCCAGCGTTGGAGGTGCCCAGTGCTAAAGATTTCTGGTCAGCTACGACTGAAGTAGTCGCCAACAATGTGGAGGAAGAAGAATCTAGCAGCAGTGAAGATGAGGTGAGCTTGCATTAATTATCCTTTTATCAATGCCTGTATAAGTAATCTTGTAATCACATATTGATTATTTCTCGAAATACTATTGAGAAACTGGATAACGTGCTCCACCTTATAACTACATCATTAATGTCTGCATATAACTGTTAAACGCGGACCAATTTCAGTATAAAATGGTCACCAATAGAATTTGTACGAAAAGGATTCTTTGCAAAATCTGCGTGGATATAGGCACCTGTGTGATAGATACTATTAGGCGCCCATCTTGATCACCAATGTTTTAGTTACGTTTTGTTATTTAAATGAATTACGTAAACAAAAGAGCATAGTTTAAATTAGTACTGTTTCGTAGTCAGAAGAGCAGCCGAAGAAGAAACGGAAGAAGCTGACGGTAGCGGAGAAACTGAGTAAGGCGCGCGAGGAAGAGGAACGCGTGCGAGCCTTGGAGCAACGAGCGCTGGACAGCGAGGGGCAGCCGCGCTCCGTGGAGCAGTTCGAGCGGAGCGCGCTGTCACACCCGGCGAGCAGCCAGCTGTGGATCGCGTACATGGCGCTCCACCTGCAGGTGAGCGAGCGAGCGAGGTGTAGCCGCGCTCCGTGGAGCAGTTCGAGCGGAGCGCGCTGTCACACCCGGCGAGCAGCCAGCTGTGGATCGCGTACATGGCGCTCCACCTGCAGGTGAGCGAGCGAGCGAGGTGTAGCCGCGCTCCGTGGAGCAGTTCGAGCGGAGCGCGCTGTCACACCCGGCGAGCAGCCAGCTGTGGATCGCGTACATGGCGCTCCACCTGCAGGTGAGCGAGCGAGCGAGGTGTAGCCGCGCTCCGTGGAGCAGTTCGAGCGGAGCGCGCTGTCACACCCGGCGAGCAGCCAGCTGTGGATCGCGTACATGGCGCTCCACCTGCAGGTGAGCGAGCGAGCGAGGTGTAGCCGCGCTCCGTGGAGCAGTTCGAGCGGAGCGCGCTGTCACACCCGGCGAGCAGCCAGCTGTGGATCGCGTACATGGCGCTCCACCTGCAGGTGAGCGAGCGAGCGAGGTGTAGCCGCGCTCCGTGGAGCAGTTCGAGCGGAGCGCGCTGTCACACCCGGCGAGCAGCCAGCTGTGGATCGCGTACATGGCGCTCCACCTGCAGGTGAGCGAGCGAGCGAGGTGTAGCCGCGCTCCGTGGAGCAGTTCGAGCGGAGCGCGCTGTCACACCCGGCGAGCAGCCAGCTGTGGATCGCGTACATGGCGCTCCACCTGCAGGTGAGCGAGCGAGCGAGGTGTAGCCGCGCTCCGTGGAGCAGTTCGAGCGGAGCGCGCTGTCACACCCGGCGAGCAGCCAGCTGTGGATCGCGTACATGGCGCTCCACCTGCAGGTGAGCGAGCGAGCGAGGTGTAGCCGCGCTCCGTGGAGCAGTTCGAGCGGAGCGCGCTGTCACACCCGGCGAGCAGCCAGCTGTGGATCGCGTACATGGCGCTCCACCTGCAGGTGAGCGAGCGAGCGAGGTGTAGCCGCGCTCCGTGGAGCAGTTCGAGCGGAGCGCGCTGTCACACCCGGCGAGCAGCCAGCTGTGGATCGCGTACATGGCGCTCCACCTGCAGGTGAGCGAGCGAGCGAGGTGTAGCCGCGCTCCGTGGAGCAGTTCGAGCGGAGCGCGCTGTCACACCCGGCGAGCAGCCAGCTGTGGATCGCGTACATGGCGCTCCACCTGCAGGTGAGCGAGCGAGCGAGGTGTAGCCGCGCTCCGTGGAGCAGTTCGAGCGGAGCGCGCTGTCACACCCGGCGAGCAGCCAGCTGTGGATCGCGTACATGGCGCTCCACCTGCAGGTGAGCGAGCGAGCGAGGTGTAGCCGCGCTCCGTGGAGCAGTTCGAGCGGAGCGCGCTGTCACACCCGGCGAGCAGCCAGCTGTGGATCGCGTACATGGCGCTCCACCTGCAGGTGAGCGAGCGAGCGAGGTGTAGCCGCGCTCCGTGGAGCAGTTCGAGCGGAGCGCGCTGTCACACCCGGCGAGCAGCCAGCTGTGGATCGCGTACATGGCGCTCCACCTGCAGGTGAGCGAGCGAGCGAGGTGTAGCCGCGCTCCGTGGAGCAGTTCGAGCGGAGCGCGCTGTCACACCCGGCGAGCAGCCAGCTGTGGATCGCGTACATGGCGCTCCACCTGCAGGTGAGCGAGCGAGCGAGGTGTAGCCGCGCTCCGTGGAGCAGTTCGAGCGGAGCGCGCTGTCACACCCGGCGAGCAGCCAGCTGTGGATCGCGTACATGGCGCTCCACCTGCAGGTGAGCGAGCGAGCGAGGTGTAGCCGCGCTTCGGCGAGCAGTTCGAGCGAGCGAGCGAAGTCAAAGTATTCATCTATATATTTATATTATTTATATAAAAGCGAAAGGTCACTCATCAAGGAATCTCAGAAACTACAAATGCTAGAAATCTGAAATTTTGCATGGAGGTCCCTTTTAGCAAGTAGGCGCTCGCTGAGACGGGGTTTTGCGAAATTCAACCCCTAAGAGGGTGAAATAAGGGATGAACTGTTGTATGAAAATTCGTCATTTTCAAAGTTATCAAATTTTGTATCTAGACACCTAACACGAAGCAATTAAATGTTTGTTCTGTCAATTTAGTAATTTCGAACTGTAAGGGGGTGAAATTGGGGTTGAAATGGGGGATGAATGTTATGTAGCAGGCATGTTACTTAACGGGGACTGCCGATCCGGAGACCCCGGGTTTAAACCCCACACGCACCACTGTCGGCATTACGCTACTTAAAACGGTGAAGGAAAACATCGTGAGGAAACCGACATGTATTTAGAATCTTTCGAAGTCATGTGTCATCCACCAACCCGCACTGGGCCAGCGTGGTGGATTATGGCCTTAACTCTCTCCTTGCGAGAGAAGGGCCCCGAGTCCCACCAGTGGGAACGTTTAGTGGGCTGTTGATGTTACTTAACATCAGGCACATGTTCTGTCTCGTCACTCTTTAATTAATAAAATTTAGTAATAACATGTTCGTTCCCAGGCCACGGACCTGGAGAAGGCGCGCGCGGTGGGTCGGCGCGCGCTGGCCGCGATCCCGTTCCGCGAGGAGCAGGAGAAGCTGAACGTGTGGCTCGCTCTACTCAATCTGGAGCAACGGTTCGGGAACAAGGTAACACACTACACACATAACAACACACTTGCTCATAACCAGACAGACCAGGGCCGAAGCCTTCGAAAATGGTAAAAAATTTAAAAAAAATAAATGAAAAAAATTGAGTTTTTTTTTTTTTAGCATTTTCTGAGAACATTTACTATGGTAATGTATTTTTTTTACACCATCAGAAAGTAGATATTTCAACGAACAAAAAGCCTCTGTCCAGACTTTTTTTGAAAAAGCTCGTATTTTGACGCGAGAATTTTCGTTTGAAAATTAGGGTGCTTTTTTGATATCAAGTTAAAAAAAGAAAAAATAAATATTTTAAATCAAATAAATTACAGTGTATTTGGAACATAATAAGGTAAGTTTTCACATTTTTTTCTCGAATAAAATCGATTTCTATAAATCGATATAAAAAGTCTTCTTAATAATTATGCGTGAAATAAACAATTGATATCGTATTTAAGTTGTTTTCAAGCGTTTGCTTTTTTGTGCAATGGTTTTTCATCGCACCCGCTTTTACTTTACAACGCCACGAAAAACTAAATCATCTACTTAGGCAGTTTTCCCACCGCCGGCGAGAAAACGAGTAACTATCGACTATTTTCTCGCTCAAGAAACGTACAATAGATATACATTTCGTGTACCTAAATAAAAGAGATACATATACAAACAGTTGATCGCTGACTGTTCACACTCCCGGCGAGCACTCGCTTCACTAGTTAGTCGCTGAGCGACAAGAGCTATGAAAGATCACACTCGCTAAGTGATTAGAATTAGAACACGCCGAGAGAGCAACCAGCGGTTCATTTCTGTCTATTCAGTGTGGATCTGAACGTACACGTTATTTTACGCCGCGAGCGAGTGATGCGAGTAATCGCTCGCCTCACTCGCACACTCGCATAGAGCCGAGGTACACAACTATGGGAACTAGGCACTCGCTCCCCGCGGCTCGCCAACTCGTTTCTAATTCTAGCTTTACTTGGTCATCGTTGCCGGTGAGACAACTGCCTAATGCTGAATAAACAGAAAACAATAATTCCGTAGAGCAATATAACAATCATCTACTCATTTTAACCACTAACTTGTGAATATTTTAGTTATTATTTTAAACAGCAGCCACCATAATAGAATAGCAGCGATTTTATCCACACGATCACTATCGATTTTTTTAGATCGATTTTAATATATTTTTTACAATGGCAGCACTGAATACGTCGATGCAAAATACGTAGTTATCAGCTGTTTGTTTATGTTTATTGTGTCATGTGTTTTGTATTTGGAAATTGTGTTATGATGTGTTTTTGGTTGATGAAAATGCATTCTTAGGACCCTAGCTGACCCTCGGAGATCGATGGCATCCTCCAATAACGACTCTGGCCCTCCGATGGTACAAAATGTTGTAGTTTTGTTTAAAAATAACCTCGTTAACGTTCGCATTACTTATGGGAAATACGTAAGTAGTTTTTCTGCTACTACCAAAAGATAATATTCTGATATCAACTGCTAGAAGCCATCAAGTTTAATTTATGTTATCAGTGACAGTCAATGGCCACGTTTAGCCCAAAGTCCCTTATAAATGAACAATGTCCTTTCGTAGATTGTTTTTTATGGAAAATGATAAAAATAAAAATCCAAAACTTGGTGATTTGAAGTTTTCACCTACATTTTGAGGTTATGTGAAAAAATTAAAATCGCAAAAGTTGTAGATCTTTTTATTACCTACAACTTTGCCATTTAACTTTTTAGGGTTCCGTAAAACGTAAAAACGGAACCCTTATAGATTCGTCATGTCTGTCTGTCTGTCTGTCTGTCTGTCTGTCTGTCCGTCCGTATGTCACAGCCACTTTTTGCCGAAACTATGAGAACTGCACTGTTAAAACTTGGTAACTAGATGTATTCTGTGAACCGCATTAGGATTTGAACAGAAAAAATTAAAAAAAAGAAAAATTAGGGTTGCCCCTCATACTGAGAACTGAAACTCAAAATAATTTTTTTCATCAAACCTACACGTGTGGGTTGTCTATCGATAGGTCTTCAAAAATGATGGTAAGGTTTCTAGAATCATTTTCGTCTACACTGAATAATTTGCGCGAGAGACACTTCCAAAGTCGGAAAATGTGTGTCCCCCCCCTCTAACTTCTAAAGTAAGGGAATGAAAAATCTAAAAAAAATATATGATGTACATTACCATATAAACTACCAACGAAAATTAGTTTGAACTCGATCTGATGAGTAGCTTTTTTTTAGTACGTCATAAATACACTATTATTGAAACTTCGATCAAAGTTACAACGAACTACAAGAACTATGTGTACTATGTATATAATGTTACTTGCTGCAACGGAACCCTTCATGGGCGAGTCCAACTCGCACTTGGCCACTTTATTTCCATAGGACTTGTAGTTGTGCCGGAAATCAAGATAAACCATTTTTACCCTTTAAACTCACCCCCTCCCTTTTCCCGAACTCGGATCGACCATAATTTAATTTTCCTTTTTCCTGGTCTATAAAGCGGATCTTATTTCACAGCAATCAGGCATGTAATGACACCTATAAACAAACGGTGACTTTTTCATTACTATTACTCACAAGTGAGTTATAGAGTTATTTTAATTAGTTGAGTTGCTTTATTCTTTAAAAAGTTTCGATACAAAAAGAAACCTCATGTTTTTCGTTTGTGGTGGCTGAACGCCACTTTTATTTGACAACTGATTATTTTTTCCCGCCATAGCGAAAAAAAAATTCACAACTCTTTTTACTGTTGAAAGGTTTTTTAGCAGTTAGGTATTTACGAATTAAGAATTAAACAAATATTTATCAAACTACTTTTTACTGATTTACATGATTGAGAAATAAATGTTTATTTTAAATATTATCCAATTCCTCAGGAAACTCAACAAAAGACGTTAGAAGACGCGCTCCAACTCAACGAGCCGTACAAGGTCCATTCGTCGCTGCTGGGCATCCTGGCCGACACGGGCAAGCACCAGGAGCTGTGCTCGCTGGTGGACCTCATGCTCAGGAAGTACAAGCGGACACCTGGCATGTATATACAGGTTAGTTGGATTTATAAATAATAACTTTAATTTAAAAAACCCGACTGCAAAAAATCAACAGGTAAAAAAACATCATAATATACTATTTAAGGACACTTGAATGATTAAGAACAATCTAACGATATCTTAGTTATCAAAATCCACCCAGCCGTTTGGAAGATACGTGGGAATAAATAAATTTACAAACATACAAGATACGCGCGAAAAACAACCCTTCTTTCAGTCGGGTAAAAATATTAGCAGTCTTTTTATTCCCATGGCCGAGTGACGATCGGCTCTTCATCCTACAATAAGCATGGTGACTAAACACACTAATTGGCTCGTCAGATAGATCATTCAAATATATTTTCTCTTAGCAGAGTCCGCCTGGGGAAGTACCACATCTTTGCCAAATATTCTACCGCCAAGCAGTAATGTGCAAACATTACTGTGTTCCGATTTGAAGGGCAATGATTCCAGAGAAATTACAGGGCTTAGAGACATAATATTTTAGATCTCTGGGTGACGAGCGCAGTGCAGTGCTAGGTAATGATTTGGACTATCATGTTCCAATAGCTGCGTGTTACTGTGCTGTTATGTGGCAGGCATGTTGCTTACCATCAGGCACATGACCTGCTCGTCTCGTCACTCTATGCCATAAAAAAAAATAAAAAAATATGGTACATGTATTTTTTCTTTTGTTTCGCAAACATAAAATGCCGAAGATACAGTGCTTATAAGTTTCGAGTGACGTCTCTTCATTGTACGATTTTTTACGAAAAGGTGACGTCACAACTCCCTCCGTCGGATGTTTGATGATCTATCTTATTCGATTGATTAATAATTTGATTAGACAGAAAAATACGAGTCCCATGTTGTTACGTAATCTTTCTGACTGGACGTATTAGAATGTTATATTTTTGTATCAGTCATCGTCCTAATTGCTTTTCGGGGTGAGTTAATAGATGAGTGACGACTACTTTTCTGTACTGAATTGTTATCATTATTTTTATACGCAATTCATTTTTTTTTTCTTGACTTTATTATTTTAATCGTTTTGTGTAGATTGAATGCAGTAAAAGTAAGTATAATAAAAATGCATTGTATGTTTAGTGTGGCGGCGCGTGCTTCAAGATGGGTCTGGTGGACAAGGCGCGCCAAGTGATGCAAAAAGCGATCGCCGTGCTCGAGAAAAAAGAACGTGAGTATATTTATTAATTATACGATTAGCTGTGCCCAAAGGTTTTACCACTGTTATTGAAGTGAAAACTTCTTTTGGCGCCCCACAGACAGATTTTTCGTGGACTGTGAATTGAATTCTAGCGTCACGCTCGGGAATGATAAGAAATCTTCGGGTAAACTTGGGACCGCGGTCATTGCTAACGAATTTCTAGATGGCCATGCCCATGGCCACACTCTCCGGTTTCACCCGCGTAGTTTCCAAAGTAAGCTATCAAATTCTGAGTTAAGTTTTCACTTCTATCGGCAGTTCCTATGACTACCATTTTTTTTTCATTGTGGTCCAGTTTGAAGGTTAGCCTGTCAGCTGCGCCCGCGGCCGCGCGGCGTCCGCGTGGCTGCGCGCGGTTCTTGCGCAGTAGCTTTCCGCAGTAGAAACCGCGAAAACCTGCGGCACACCCCGGACACTCGGCCTAAACTCCAAACAAACGGTGAAGTCGACATACCTACACTCACACAACTACGCATATGTCGTTCGAACACATTTACGCATGTGTGCGTGTCATGTAGGGTTACTAAATTATTTTATGGAATCGCTGTGACCCGTGAGTTCACCTGCCTGTGGTTTACAATCTTACCTAGTTAGTGTTCGATCTTTAATGTAGGTAAATATAAATTTCATCAACAATCAGAAAGGAGAAGATTTAAAACAAAATAGGAGATAATAAAGGTACCATGTACGAATTGATTTTTAGTTAAGTACACTTACCCAAAGATAAAACTTTATTCTGATAATATATTAATTAATCACTACACAATCGCGTATTTCATTATAGGTAGGCTAGTCACAGAACTTATATAGAATAGCTTAACACAGTTTATAAAAATGATTCAATCTTTGTAGAAATTCTTATGAAATTAAAAATCTCTTTTTCTTGTTTCGTATAATAGACGAAAAATTTGGTACCATTTTGTTAAATAATACAGCATCATGGTCGTATTCTCATAGAAAATTATCGTCCGATATAATAACCCTTCGTAGAGTCCGCCTCGCGTCCGCGAGGGGGAGGAAGCTTGAAATTGGCGGGGGGTGGGGAGTGTCCGTTCTATCTATATTATCTATTCTATGCCTGCGGTCTCGTGAGTATTGTAACAAAACCGTCGCGCAGCGCGGTGCCGCGACCGCACGCGGGTGCGGTTTGAAACCGCGCCGTGAAAATTGGGCCTTAATGTATCCAGAGAAATTACAGGGCATAGAGATAAAACGTCGTCGTCGGGAGACGAGGGAAACGCAGTAATGACTTGGACGCTTGATGTTCCAATAGGTGCGTGAGTGCGTGACACCGAGCTGTCGCTTATATAGACAGGCGTTTTGCTTGGTGTCAGGTACATGTCGTGCCATAATACTCTTTACAAAAAAAAGGATAAATAAAGTGGCCAAGTGCGAGTTGGACTCGCCCATGAAGGGTTCCGTTGCAGCAAGTAACATAATATACATAGTACACAAAGTTCTTGTAGTTCGTTGTAACTTTGATCGAAGTTTCAATAATAGTGTATTTATGACGTACTAAAAAAAACTACTCATCAGATCGAGTTCAAACCAATTTTCGTTGGTAGTTTACATGGTAATGTACATCATATATTTTTCATTCTCTTACTTTAGAAGTTAGAGGGGGGGGGACACACATTTTACCACTTTAGAAGTGTCTCTCGCGCAAATTATTCAGTGTAGACGAAAATGATTTTAGAAACCTCAACATCATTTTTGAAGACCTATCGATAGACAACCCACACGTGTAGTTTCAGTTCTCAGTATGGGGAGCAACCCTAATTTTTCTTTTTTTTAATTTTTTTGTTCGAATATTAATGCGGTTCACAGAATATACATCTACTTACCAAGTTTCAACCGTGTAGTTCTCATAGTTTCGGCAAAAAGTGGCTGTGACATACGGACGGACAGACAGACAGACAGACATGACGAATCTGTAAGGGTTCCGTTTTTACGTTTTACGTAACCCTAAAAAGACGTGTCCTGGGACACCAGGTAGAAACAAAGTTATTTCAGATTATACACGAAAGAACCAACACAATTTGCAATAAAAGCTTAAGTTTATTATTTACGATCATCTGAAAAATGAAGGTGGCAACACCGGTCACGACGGGCAGTTTTTACGCGTTACTTCCGTTATATGTTTTTCTTACGGTTTTAGTCTCACATATATTTCAGTTCGGTAGCGCAGCATAGTCCCTGTCTTCCAAGCCTGTCGTAAGGAACTTTTTTTTTTGTTTATAGCATAGAGTGACGAGACGAGCAGGTCATGTGCCTGATGGTAAGCAACATGCCTGCCACATAACAGCACAGTAACACGCAGCTATTGGAACATGATAGTCCAAATCATTACCTAGCACTGCACTGCGCTCGTCACCCAGAGATCTAAGTTGTTATATCTCTAGCCCTGTAATTTCTCTGGAAACATTGCCCTTCAAACCGGAACACAGTAGATAGATAGATAGAATTTTTTTATTGTGACACAAAAAAAAACTTAAAATATTACAGAGACACACTTATTAACTAGCGCCACAAATGGCGGCCTTATTGCTGAGAGCAATCTCTTCCAGGCAACCAACATGTTGTACCATGCTACCACCACACCACCACCACAGTAATGTTTGCACATTACTGCTTGGCGGTAGAATAGCTGGCAAAGGTGTGGTACTTCCCCAGGCGGACTCTGCTAATAGTCCTACCACTATATATCTCATAAGCGTCGTGTGTTCGTCAGACGTGCACGTGCTGGTTCAGTTCGGCCTGCTGGAGCGCGCGCACGGCGGCCGCGAGCGCGCGGAGGCGCTGTTCGAGCAGGTGCTGGCGGTGTACCCGCAGCGGGTCGACGTGTGCGCGGTCTACGCGGACATGCTGCTCAAGACCGGAGACGTCGAACAAGTGCGGTGAGTCTACGTGAAGCATTGGTTATGTTGTGTGCATTGAAGTCTTAAAACACTAAGAAACGGCACGCGCTCATCTACGATCAGAATGTAAAATCAGGTGACGTCTCCTGATTGAGTCTCAGTCGCAACAGGAGCCACAAGTTGAGTGGACGTTCGCTAACAATTCAAAAAAATCCGATATGAGCCGTAATAATGTCTTATTCTGCTTTTGCAAGGTGCACAAACAGTTCAAAGACCAAGAACAAGTCCCATGGTATCACTTTTCATGCGTAAGTACACAAAATCTTTATTTATTTCCATAACAGTTCAATGATTATTACATTTAAAATTATTTTTCTCTTGGAAACAATTTTACAATTGGCCATTTATAAAAAGAGACAGATATACATACAGCGTAAGAGTGCAACACGACCGGCGATATGTTAGTTGCGGCTATTTTGTCTCTTTCACGCCAGTGCATTTGTATGTCTTTCTATTCTTGTCGAAAAAATATCTAAACAAATGTGATGTATAGCTATCTCATTTGCACCTACTGCCTACTTGTCATGGTGTCTTTGTCATTCATTCAAACGTCTCTCACGATGCAAGTGAAGCTGTGTGCACATTGCGTATACTTGTGTGAGATTTTCGTTACATTATGCTGTCTTTATATTAGAGCGTACCTTATCTTCGTTTACTTAGTTTCATCAAAGGTTGTGTGCAGCTGTTGTGGTACAGCAAGGCAAGGTATTGAGCAAGGCATATTTTTTAGACACCGCAGCGGGCATGCTGAAAGGCAGGCCATATGGCGGAGTGGCTCTTCTGTGGCGTAAAAGTGTATTTCGGTCGGTTTCGATAGTGGAGTGTAATAACGAGCGGCTTGTAGCTGTTAGAGTCGTACTCGAGAACCGCGAACTTCTAGTTATGTCGGTATATATGCCTACCGACAAATCTGAAAATTTTGAAGTAGCCGACGTAGCTCGAAGAGTAGCTAAGCTGAAGTGGCAATGGGCAGGCCACATCGCTCGCAGAACTGACAACCGATGGGGAAGAAAGTTTCTCGAGTGGCGACCACGAACCGGAAGACGCAGTGTTGGACGGCCTCCCACTAGATGGACAGATCACCTCACAAAGGTCGCTGGAAACCGCTGGTTGCAGGTTGCGCAGGACCGTTCGTTGTGGAAATCTAGGGGGGAGGCCTATGTCCAGCAGTGGACGTCTTACGGCTGATGATGATGACATACATATGTGATTGATTTAAAATATGTCTTCTCTGAAATGTATATCCCCTAAACAAGTTAACATCTCAATATCACTTATACTCAAGTGTCAAACCTGTTAGTTTACATATGCACAATATTTATAAATAATCGCTACGGTTAGAATTGTCTTAAAACGCACTTGAGCGTAATGGATTCAAATATGTTCAGTTATAGTCACATAAACAAAGCACTTGTGTAACCCGATAGCCGTTTTCCCGCCATTTTACCTACCTGTACCTGTTCTTTTATTGATCAAATATTGTATGTATATGTCCTCAGACAAGTGATGGAGCGTATGACAGCTCAGAAGATGCCGGCGCGGAAGATGAAGGTGTTGTACAAGAAGTGGGTGGAAGTGGAGGAGAAGAACGGCTCCGAAGCGCAGGTGGAGGCCATCAAACAACGAGCGCTCGACTTCATACAGAAAGCCAAGTTCTAGACAATGTGTTAACTATTTAAGAGTTCAATAAAAGTTGTACAATTACATAAACAGTCTACTTAATGGTCCCATTGCTGGGACTTGGAGCCGCGTCTTACAAAGTCTAGGTCATAAGTGGGGTGATGACTGCTCACAAATATACCATTCTATTTAGTCCGTCAGGTAGTTTTTGGAAAAAATTGGGCGTGTATTTTTGTTTTATCTAATTAATTATTAATGTTCGACAAAGATTCAGATCATCAAACTTCCGGAGTGGGGGGTTGTGACGTAACGTCTAAAACGTAAAAATCGTACAATGAAGTGACGTCACTCGAAACTTTGTTATCTTTTGTTAGTGAAATAAAAGATAAAAATACGTGTGTAATATTTTTTTATGATCTGATGGACTTGTTAGTTTTTTTTTAGTCAATTGTCCACGCTGGTCAAGTGCGATTTTGTTTTTTTTTTTCTACCATCTGATGTTAGATAGAAACGCGAGTCCATCTGGAGTAATACCGATCACTTTGTAGTTTTATATACTAGATTCGCAGGTAAAGTGACGTATGCAGGGAGTTGACGCAAATGTTTATATTTAAGGGTGTCTATGGATATAACATATACTTAACTACCTTAACAGTTTTAGTAGCAAAAATGTAGTGGACAACCGTGATAGAATTATTCTAAGTACCTGGGTGACCGAGCTTTGCTCGGTTTAAATACTAAATATTCTTAGATACCTACAGACTCCAAGGAATATATTTTCTTAAAAAAAAAGGAAACATGAAAAAAAGAGAAACCGTCTAGATTCGAACCCGAAGCTACTAATTCGTGACCACTATGACCACCCGATTTTCCATTTGAGCCATTACGCTGTCACGTCATGCGGCGAAATTTACCATCGCATTTTAATGTCTAATGTGAAAGTTTTTCACTGTCTAAATACGCGCATAATACGCGTTTTTTTTAAATGAAACCTAGTTAGATTGATTTATCGTCCCCGAAACCTCATGCATACATAATTTCATAAAAGTCGGTCGAGCCGTTTCCGATACTCAGATTCTATATCTTATATATAAAATTCTCGTGTCACAGTGTTTGTTTCCTTACTCCTCCGAAACGGCTTTACTGATTTTAACCAAATTTTATATGCTTAATCTGTAGGTATGAGAATCGGCTACTAGCTATTTTTCATACCCCTAAGTGACAAGGGTTGTTCACTAAGGCAAAACAACGTTTGCGGGGTCAGCTAGTAATATATACATATTTATATACAAGAATTGCTCGTTTATAGGAATAAGATAACGCGTTTTCCAGACGCAAATTGACTTGTCAAATATAGTTCTAAATTTTACCAAGTGTGGCACCACTGTTGATTTTTCTGAAATTTCTCTAACAAAATAAAACATGGGCGCCGCCTATGGTGAAATTGGGAAAGGTCTTTTTGCATCTTGAAATCGCCCCATTGTTTCATTCTGGATCTCCTGAAGTCGAGAGTGAGTTAGTTTCTTCTAGATAAACCTTCTCCATCGTAAACGGGCGACAGCGGAGGTGGCGGATTACCGAAGCCAATTAATTTAAATATTTGTTTTTGCTCTTTTTATATTCCTAGAAAAGCAATCATTTAACAAGTGTGAAGTCACAATAACGGTGGTTTTCGAGAACAATGACAGTGCTAAAAATCATTTAATTGTAGAGAACAACATTTAATTTTTTTGTTTTGTGTAGCAAGATTGTGTTAATCTCATTCAAACGCTGTCTCTTTCAAACCAATATCAGCTTAAAGTTAGCATTGCGACTCCATTCATATTTAAATTTTCAAAGTTTAGAAATCAAGGTGTCAATTTAACAGAATTTTAATGACGTCAATATTCTCTAAAACCAGTAAGTACCTACCTATTGTTTTCAGAATACCATATGAATGTAAAAAAAAAAAAATAAGTTCGCAATGAGACGTTTTTGGTTTGCAAATATACCAAATATAAGACAAAGACCGAGAGATGAGATTCCGTGTCGGATGCAACCGAATGGTTTCAGAATCGCTACCCTGTTAACCTTTTGACCGCCAGGACTAAATTGCATTTCCGTGCCCTGGACGCCAAGCGTACGAAATAAGTCAAAATTAAAAAAATATAATTATGTGCTGTCACCATTTGATATCTAACACACAATGTTTTGGTATAGTCCGTTTTTTTGTCAACTATAGACGGCGCACAGGGCTCACTCGCGCTTGTCAAGTATAGATGACTCTGGCGGTAAAAGGTTCAAAGGATCTCAAAATTCGCCATAGGTGGCGACAATGTGTAATTTAGTTAGATAAATTTTATAAAATGCAACTGAGCAATTGAGATTGATTGATTGATACATTTGCATCTTGAAATTGCTCATGTAATGGGGCGTTTTCCGGATGCAAAAAGATCTGTCAAAGACAGTTCCCAATAGGCTTGTGTACTAAATTTTAAAAACTGGTTCATAATATAGCTTAATGTTTATATTATTCCGAAACATCTTTTTTTGAAAAAAACTTACATTTACAATATGTATTTTGCATTTAAAAAAATCAAACAAATTTCTGCACAAAAAAGGGCCAAACTGTCATGGCGTCTTGAATGACGTCACGCCGTGGCAAACATATGTGTTTGTGTAAGGACGTTGTCAATTTTTTTATTTTAAAATGAATCCCTCGTATTACCAGGACTGCATAGTGCCTCCGTGTACAAGTACAAGTATAAATACGCCAAACAAATTATTCATCTAGGTTCCAAACGATCCACAATTACGAAAAAAGTGGCAAACGCTTGCGAGGAGGAATGATGCCCACTAAATCAAGAATATATTTTTGTGAAGATCATTTTGATGAAAGTATTTGACACAGTATAATCTTAGTAAAGAAAATGTAAAAAAAACTGATAATTTTCCTCAAAAATAGTGGTAAAACAATAAAAAACTATTTCAATAAAGCGGCTGAAGAACTTGTAGCCATGGTGAAGAATAAATAAAATAAAAAATGTTTGTCTGTAAAGTCGGTTTACTGACGATAGAACGTGACAACGTCTTAAGAATATACTGATGGAATGGTAGCATTTTTCAAAAGAAAATTTTAATTTCATTTGTTTAATATATTTGTATGTAAAAAGTAATCAGTAGAATTTAGTCATTTTCAATCAAAACAATGCAAAAAAGCTTTTAGATGCCGGGGATCGAACCCGGGGCATTTCACATGCAAAGCGAACGCTCTACCACTGAGCTACATCCCCGCTTGAACTACTGGTCGAAATAATTAATACAACAAACATGCGGCGAGGTAACGACCGACGGTAACGCGGTAACGGTACATGACGTCATGTTTTGTGGGCGTGCAGCCGGATTCATCAAATTATAAGACGTTATCACGTCAAAAATAATTCAGTTCAGTTCAGTTCTTGGTTTTCTGGCTTGTACGACTTTGTCGTTAATTCCGCCAATGTCCGTTTCTTGAAAGTTTCGTAAACGGAGATGTGTTGTAAACCGCGGTATGAAGTTATTATATATTTATAAGTTGGTTCATCTAAAACAAACAAAAGACAACACATGATATAACCAACACCGAGTTAGTAGTATGAAATAAATATTTTTTTACAACAGATAATACCTATACATAGTGTTAAGTTGGGGGTGACACATATAATTATAATTTTATCTTATTTATATTTACAAATTTACATAATATACAGTTGATTGTCAAAAATAATTATATTTGTTCTATAAATGTCAACAACATTAGTGATGTCAAGTGATGTTTAGCACGGCGTGACGTCACATTTTCTGATTGGCGTTCACTGTCACGTGACACAATGGCTATTTTTTAAGATTTTCTTTTCTAAAAATATTAATAATCTTTACGTATATATATTAAACTGTTTTATTTTAGAAATCTCTATATCTTAATCAATAGTAAGAACCTCTAATCCATCCGATTCATTCTTAGTGGAAACAAGCCTATTTCGGTGGCGCCTATGTTTCATTTTGTTAGAGAAATTTCACAAAAACAAACAGTGGTGCCACGCTTGGCAAAATTTATAAATATCTTTGACAAGTCAATTTGCATCTGGAAAACGCCTCATTGCAGACACGGTGGCGTAAATTATTTATTTTATATTCATATCTCCAATTAGCAAATATTAATGTTAATAATTCGTCTGTTTTGAACACGCCTTCTTAGATTGTTTATGAAATTAGATACACTATAATTATTATTGTACTAGACTACTACTTATGTTGTCACCTGTGTTTGTTTGTAGTATATTTCACTATAGTATTATATTTAATACTGGGATTTGAGTCTAAATATGTGTCATATAAAAGAACAAGTATCTGATTATTTAAAGAGATAGGTATGACTGATAAAATTTAGTGTAGAGGGCACCGTTAAACATGTTATTTTATGGATATTGTAGTAATAAATCATTTAATTTTTATATACTTTATTAATTTTTACAAACATTTGAACATAAAGGTTTTACTACTTTTCGTCGTATTGTTGTTCAACACTTCATTCTTCGGCATCGGTGGGGGCGGCGGTATGGGACCGCTCGAAATAACAGGCACGGGAATTTCATCTCTAGGACTTACCACAGAAGGCTTAAATATAATTGGCACTCTAACGCCGTAAATAGACACAGGCGCGCAAACTTCGTATCCTAATTTCGTGTAAAAATTCTCCTGGCCCTTCGTTGATAAATGAATCGTTTTCAGGTTGAGCACGTTTCTACAATAATCTTCTACATATTGCATGAGGTAGCTTCCTAATTTCTGGCCGCGCCTTAACTTACTTATAACTACAGTTTCAACAAAACAACTTTCAGGTTTGCTAGGTATAGGCGTCAGCTTACAATGACCTAAAATGGCTTTACAATTATCGACTAAAATTAAACTAGTGGGTAGTTCGTCGCAGGATGCTTGTAAGGACATCATCCTCGCTGTTTCGCTTCGAGGCCATTCGTCGTTTATTAAATCACAGCAAGCTTTCAAATACTCGAGGTGTTTGTGCAGGGGTAATACTTTTAGGTTTCGTGGTTCCATCGTTCATCTGAAACAAAGATATTTACTTACATTGTAAACCTTACAATCTCAGACAGTTAATAACAATAAATTAAGAAAAATCTGTAGGTACAGCCAGAATAACAACGACGCTTTCATTTAATTTATAATGTAAAAAGTTGAAATAAAAAAAATATGAATTTAAATTAAAAAAATCCCAATGCAATAATCGTTCCAAAAGGTCACAAAAGTTAACAAATAAAGCAAATCTTACCCATTATGTTCCTTAGATTCCTACCACAGCCTACAAAAAAATGAAAACTTTGAAACGATTTTGAAACATGGCTAAGAGTAGTCCCGACAAATTTACCGTTCAAACAAAATCAAAATCGGTTCATCCGTTCGGGAGTTATGATGCCACAGACAGGCACGTTAAGACATAAATTAATTGGAACGCCTGGTAGTTTTTACTTCGATGGTTAAAATATGGAAAATACTCTTCAAATAATAAAAAAAAAACAATGACAGTTTCACTCTCCGTCAATGTCAAAAAGACAAATTTTGAGGTTATAATTTCGCGCAGCTGATGGTGTTTATTTATATTTTTAATCAAACACACAAGAAGACAGCGTTTAATATAATTTTAAATACTAATAATCTACTCACTAGTGCGTTGTACAAGTTCTGGTGACATTAATTCGTTGTATAATTAGGTGAGTCCATTTTTATCACTCGAAATTTCGAGTGTGGTACCGCAAACAAGCGATGGTTCGGGCGAACTAACCCTATTTTTATCTGTCACGTACGGATTAAAAACTGGAGATCCTATCTGTATTTCAGACGATGAACTAGCGCACCTATTTTGAGCTTCATTAGCGGTTCTTAAGTTACAATAACAATAGATGTATTCTAATTTTTATTCTAGGTAAAGATGGACGATGATGATGATGTACCGACCCTATCAGCGGAGACTTTTGCAGCTTTACAGGAATTTTATTCAGAGCAACAGAAAAGACAGGAAATTTTTGACAAACTTGAAGCTGATGACAAGCTAAAGGAAAATATTTTGTTTGATGAAAATTGGGTAAGGATCTGTGCTTTTTAATAACAAAGAGAATGTATAAATGTGTTATAGCTCAGCACTATAATTATCTAGGTTTCCTGCAGCAGCTGCTCATTTGCATGAGTTAAAATACACCTTTGGAAGTATCACTTTCAATTATTCTACCAAGCAGATATGTGCAAACTGTACTGTGGTTGAAGGGCAATATCTCTAAAGAGTATATAGATAAATCATTTTATATCGCCAGGTGATGAGTGCAGTGCTATGTTAGGCAGTGATCCAAACTCTGCATGAGCAAATAGCTGTGTAACACTGGTCTCTTGTTGACAGACATGTTGCTTACCATTGCATCTTGGGGCACATATTGTTCCATTTTATTGTTGACATTCCGAAGACGTTTTATTGTAGATGTTGCCATAAGATAAGATAAGATAAGAAAACTCTTTATTAAAAGCCACATAAAAAAAAATAAGAACATAAATTACAATAAAAACTTAAGTAAATATTATGCTAAACATTTTAATTGGCGGCCTTATCGCTTAGAGCGATCTCTTCCAGGCAACCGTGCACGGATAGGATAAGCCATAGTGGGTTTTTCCTGATGTTTACAATCTTGTTGTCTTCAAATCTAAGGTGAATCGGTTTTTTCTTTCTAGGTAAACATGCTCCATCTTAGACTGCATCATCACTTCATCAGGCAAGATGTTGGTCAAGTCTAAACCTATTAAAGTAAAAAAAAAAGTCTTGACTGTCCAGTCACTCATCTTTTAAAAATAATAGAAACTAACCATAAAGAGTAACTATAGTCGAAATTATTCTCATTCTCAGTCCAAATAAATTTTTTCTTGTTCCTTTCAGCAACTAAGTCAGTTCTGGTATGATGAAAAGACAGTCCAAACCCTAATGAAGGTGATTGACGAGACAGTTCCCGATGGAGGCAAAGTGGCTCTGATTTCATGTCCCACATTATTCGTCCCAGTAAGGAGACATGTTGGAGAAAGAGCAACAGGTAATAAATAAATTGTTTTTTTTTTTAATTTTGGTTTGATTTGGTAATATACACCACAAATAACTGTCTACACTTTTAGAGCCAGCTTGTTTGATTACAACCATAACTCTCTGTTAGGGAGAGAAAGTTCAGAGTTCCAGCAGTGGGAGCATAAAGTAGGCATCATCATCAGACTTCGTTCATTCACTGCTGGACATAGGCCTCTCCCATATGCCACTCAGCCCGATCTTCAGTCTTACGTCTCCAACCATCACCAGCTGCCTTTTGTATAACGTCACTTCATCTAGTCTCAGGGCGTCCTATACAACGTTTACCAATTCCCAGTCTCCACTCCAGAATAGTAAAAAGTAGGCAGCTTATGCTAAATTATGTTGTATTTCATTTCAGTAACTTTACTCGAGTATGACAGAAGATTCGAAGTCCACTCTCCAGACTTCATATTCTACGACTACAACTTCCCTGACAAGCTGCCTCCAGAGGTTCTCGGCTCGTATGACCTGGTTGTAGCAGACCCACCTTTCTTATCCGAAGAATGCATCACAAAAACCTCTGAAACTATCAAACTAATGGCAAAACAGAATATAATAGTTTGTACCGGGGCTGTAATGAAGGAACGTGTAGAAGGACTTCTTCAGCTGAAGCAGTGTGAATTCAAACCTCAGCATAGAAATAATTTAGCTAATGAATTCTCATGTTATGCCAATTTTAATCTTGATGGGGCACTAAGGTGATGGCGGATGTGTTGTGTGGACAACAATTAAATAATGTATCTCTTAAAAAAATATTTCATAAACGACATTCCAGCAGGCGCGGTCCCAGCCTCGAATTTTGGGGGGGGGTCACCAGTACACAGCCTCAGATTTTGGGGGGGGTCACGAGTAGAAATACAATAAATCGAGTAAAAAAGACTTTACAAGTATCGCCCCATGTATGATTTTGGGGGGGGTCATGTCCCCCGTGACCCCCCCCCTGGAGCCGCGCATGCATTCCAGTCTACTCATCAGACCTCAGACTCAGACTCATCAGACTAATTTGAAAATTAGCAGTGTCCTGTTATGCCCTTGATTGGAGAATCCCGAGGGATTGTAGTACAATTTTTTGTAAGTTGTGCCATGTATAGAAGCTAGTTTCAAAAAAATTTGTTACTGTGGAAAACAGTTCCATTTCTTTTTATTTTTCAAATGTTTTACATTTATTTATGGCAATAGTTATCTTCTGCATTGAATATGATAGTATGTTGTTTCTATGTTTAAGTAAGAAAAATAAAACAATATTATAAAAAACATTTCACTTTTTATTGTTCTTAACAAAACTAGTACTTTGTTACAATACATTATGCTGGTTAACATTTTTTTTATTACATTTTTAGTCTTTCGAATTGATAAACTTTCCGCTACATTTAAAATATATGCTTTATTCAACAAATATAGTATGATGACTTATTTCTAATGAACAGGGTAATATTTGAGCTTAAGCTGCCCATAGATTCCGATAACACTCACTTCAATGATGTAGCGTTTTCAAGAAAACGCTACTCGCAAATCAACTTCTCAAAAATAGTTCTCAATTTCACTATAGATGGCACCAATATTTTATTTAGTAAAATTTCTCTAACAGAATAAATATTGGTGCCACCTATGGTGAAATTGAGAATTATCTTTGAAAGGTTGTTTTATATCTTGTCTCTACAAACCAGGGCCAACCTCAATACTCGTGACATTCACATTCATAGTTCATGAGTTGATTGGTAAGAGCTGTTAGACACCAAGCGACAAATTTCAGCTAATCACAAACAGATCTTACCATAATTTATGTACAGTCGGAACTACACAGGACTACACAGACTACCTGTACTGAGCTGGCTATTACCTATCCTCATGCTGAATCACTTAACTTTTTTTCATATAATAGAGTTATTAAGGTATGTGCCTGATGGTAAACAACATCCCTGTCTATAACAGCACCCATGCTATTTGTTCATCAGCACGAAGATTCCAAAACACTGCACTGTGGTCGTCAGTTAGTTTTACGAATAAAAGTAATCTTGGATTCTCAAATCAATTACCGTTTTTGAAGTTACTCCTTTTGGCGCGTATGGGCCGAAACTGGGTGACAGCGTCACGCAAAACAGTCATTGAACAAATGTATGAACTAGCTAATTTTTTTCCAGCCTCAAGGTTGGTCCCTTGGAAGTTGGTCACCTTGATGAGTAGGTACAGCACAACTCTAGTACACGTATTCTGTGACATCCTGTGTATACCAGCCAGATATCACAGCAGTTGATACTTAAGCCCAAAAACAGCCATCATACTAATACATAACAATCCGAATATTAAAATATTTTACATATAATTAGGGCCTTCATTCTAGTGATAAAGTACACGACGCCCCGTGTGATGTTACAGCAATTAATTATTATCATGGACATTTCATTTTTACTTACAATTCTCTAACATACAATAAATAATTTCCTTACATTTTATATAGAGATAAATTCATTGATAAAACTATTGAATAATTTGGTTTTTAAATACCTATGGTTTCAATAATATTTTAAAAAGAATTAAGGTGTGGCTACATAGACCTGTATCCTTGTTTCACGACTATAGCTTACACGTCAAATCGCTGCGTCTATGGTAAGTGTGGAAAATAAATACAATTTGTACTAAAACGATGTTTTTGTATTGAAAATATTTCACTTTTCTCAATCGACTATTCCAACACCTTAAAAATTAATTATTTGAATAAAGCTAGCTAATATTTATTGGGGTCTATCTACAAGGCCATATTTTCTACTCTGGGGTAGGCTCGGAAGCCGGTAAAGCCTTTTCCGAGATGGCGTCTCGACACATTATTTTACTTCAAATTTCAAATGTTCTTGACGAAATAAAGTAACCAAACAACTCACTAGTTCAAAATAATAAATCAATAAATAATAATTAAATTAAATTTACTCAAGTCGATATACATTCTCGGAAAAGGCTTCGTAATTAATTAATCTTATTAATTAAAAAAGTGATAAATAAAAGCGCGCCATTATGAGACGAATCGGTACGCATGCGTGATGGCTTTCAATAATAGTGGAAAGCGTACTGAAGCGATACCGTCGTGACAGCTGTCATAGACTGCGTAAACTTAGTTTACTTTTACGCACGATACAACTTTACACCCGTCAATTAAACGTATATTTTTGAAATGAGCGATCGGGACTAAGTAGCAGAGAAGAGCAATACTTGCTATCTCTGTCCATTGCTCATGACGTGACTTCAATAGTGAAGTTTCTGTACGCTTTTGTTAAATTCTAACACATTTAATCGACGGATTATAATTGTGTCGAGCGTATAACATTCTAGAAGTATTTTAAGACAGCATAATAATAACAGAACTGGTACGAAAATACAAACTTATTTCTCTTTCAAATTTAGAACAAAACATTCGGTGGAATCCAAACAACACAACAAATATTTATTCTGGAAGAAACATGAACAGAACGACTCAAAAACAATATTGTGCTAAAAAACTAACACTAAAATTATATAAAAGGAATAAAGATCACAACCGTACAAACTACAAATTATAACTGTCTTTTGAGGTTCTGATAATAAAGCCGTGACTGCACTGAAGGATCTTTAATTTGGGTCATATACAAATGTTATACAACATAAATGTTGATACGTAACCAATCAAATTGTATACGCCGCAGCCAATAAGCTTAAGCCGTTTAGTTAACATCCCAACTACAGTTAGCCTAGGCCGTTTATTAAACAGCGCCTTTTAAATAGCGGCCTGAATGACACATGGACTTGAGCCAAGTATTTAGTAATCTTCGAAGATCGTTTATACAATATTATCTCTACTTTTAAATATTAGGCCTGGAACTTGATGACCCCTCCTAATTTAGGGTGACCCGCTGCGTAGTAGGTACACTATTTGAGATGTCCCAAAGACTCGGAAATACGTCAGGAAGGCACGCCAGATCCAACTTCTTTGGGTAGTTTTTACACAAACCGTGTAGGTAATAGTTTTTTGGCCGTTGGATGGCCTGTATTACTTACTTTAGTGTTTCGAATTTTATGTTTTTACCCACACATGCGAATATGCAGGCGCTCATTGGCGATACGCGGTTTTCTACCCGTGCCTAACTTCGGAAAGTTCATATAGTTATGTTCTGATCATAAATGGACTATGTCTATGATCGCCAGTAAAAGTCTACAATGAAATCACGGCTTTTGTCACTACTTATATTAGAAAAGTAAATATCTACTTATTATTATGGTGAAGAGGCCACATTTTAAGCTTCATATGAGTTAGGTTAGTACTAAAATAGAGTAAAATAAATTATAATTTGTCATGAATGAACATTTATACATTACTATACAATTAAATATATATTATTCATATAACATATACTTTTAGTAAGATTTACATAGGTCATTTTATCGACTGTAGTAAGTAAGTTATATAATGCGCCATATACAATCAGGGAAAGGCACTATGTGTCAAACTATTAGGTAATATATATTATATCCTAACACAAGCCAGCACAAAATTAAACAGTTCTAATATAAAACTAATATAATACAATCCTAAAAATGCTGTTTTTAAAGTTAGTACATTGGAAAAAATGTCACAAAAAATTAGTTCAAAGAACTAGACGCTGTAACAGTTATTATAAAAAAACTGTGATAATAAAATTAGTTTGACTATTAGTTTAAATGTGTATAATATACATATTTAATATTTATTTTATGAAAGGAGACGGCCCATTTTCCATGGGCATTTGCCCCACAGAAAAAGTGCAAGAGACTCGACCAAAATTGGATCATTGTATAGGATTTTTAATACATATTGAGGAACCGTTTATGTTTTTATCCTGCATAGCGGGGTTTAAAAGATATCAACTAAAACATTGAAAAAAAATAACGCCGCAAGTAGGTAATCAAGAACGTGATTACGTACTTACTACTATAAGAAGGTAGTAAATTCATTATTTTGCGACTTCAGAAAAGGACCAGAGATTCGGGCAAACCACAAAAAATTAGGAAACCTTTAGAAAAATAAAGAAATTCCATGGGTGTTGTGGGAGTTTCGAACACATTGATTTTCGAACGGATTTGTACTGTACGTTAACTTCAACTGAACAAAAGAAGCGAAATACATGGCTGACTTTGACTATTTAAAGCCTGTACATATAGGCATAGAATAGATAATATAGATAGAACGGACACTCCCCACCCCCCGCCAATTTCAAGCTTCCTCCCCCTCGCGGGCGCGAGGCGGACTCAACGAAGGGTTATTATATCGGACGATAATTTTCTATGAGAATACGACCATGATGCTGTATTATTTAACAAAATGGTACCAAATTTTTCGTCTATTATACGAAACAAGAATAAGAGATTTTTAATTTCATAAGAATTTCTACAAAGATTGAATCATTTTTATAAACTGTGTTAAGCTATTCTGGTTAGAAGTACGCGCCAACACTGAAGTCCTGTGAAAAATTATTAAACTCGTTGTTTTTAAACTGCGGCTTTCGTTGTCAGAATTGAATTGTCAGAATACACTTACCCAAAGAGAAATCTTTGGGTAAATGTACTTAACTGAAAATCAATTCGTACATGGTACCTTTATTATCTCCTATTTTGTTTTAAATCTTCTCCCTTCTGATTGTTGATGAAAGTTATATTTACCTACATTAAAGATCGAACACTAACTAGGTAAGATTGTAAGCCACAGGCAGGTGAACTCACGGGTCGCAGCTATTCCATAAAATAATTTAGTAACCCTAGATGACACGCACACATGCGTAAATGTGTTCGAACGACATATGCGTAGTTGTGTGAGTGAAGGTATGTCGACTTCACCGTTTGTTTGGAGTTTAGGCCGAGTGTCCGGGGTGTGATATAGGTACAAATGAAAGATCAAAAAAAGTGTTCAGCGTAGTACTTATCTATATCCCATTGGGTACTGACCCGAAGACAAAGCACGAACTAAACCTTAACAGGGTTATTTAAATTCACAAAAACTTCGATAGCGTGTTTTAACGCCGTACAACGCCATCTAGTTTGGTTATTTGGAACTACAGTACCTTAATACAAAATTACTTAGACATAGTCATTAAGGTACTTTTTAATCACCAATTTGCAATCCCCGCTTGGCAGGTTAGTATTGAATGTACAGTTTGAATTATGTAATTATATGTTATTTTAATTAAATAACTTGTTTAGGTCTCCGGGGCTAATTAAGTACCTAAACTTGAAACGACGTGGGGCAGAAATGAGCCGTCTCCTTTGTGTGAATAACGCTTTATCGCATTTTTTATTAATGGAATTCACACTTTAGTGTGAAAACATTATTATTTTTTTAGACATTTAGATGATTTAAAGTAGCACATATATTTATATTATCGAGTCTTTTTTTATTACAATATTTATCTACTAAGCTGAATCTAATTTAATTGATGTTGATTCAACAAGCGTTTTATATTAATTTGGGCATTATATATTTTTGTTAAATTCATTTACAAAAGCTAATTATTATTTTAAGTGATTAAAATTTGACCAAGTCTAATTATACTCTCTCTAACTATACTCGTGTTACAACAAGATTTATTTTAAAAACAATAATTGTAAGTAGTTTAGTTACATTCTTTAACTATGTATATTATACTTAAGATATATTTTCGCGTGTATCGCTTTTCTATTGGCCTCTCTTTAATTTCAAGCGAAAATATAGAGAGAGCAAAATCAACTATCTGTGTTAACTAGGCTGTAGAATGCGTTGCCTGAGTGGGTTTATCTCGATGGTTAAAGTTTTGGTGTCTTTAACTCGACAGTGAATGGATTTTTACTAAAAAAAGCACGCTCCATCGTAGACCGCATCATCGTCTAGTATCAGGAGAGATGGCTGGAAAGTGCCATCCTATTATTGTTGAAACAAGCCAAGACTATTTTAGGTATACGGTAGACCGGGTTTCTACTGGCCAACTCAATTGCCATTGCTATTCACTCCGCCTCGAAATTAAGAGACAGATATGAAACAGTAGGAAGATAATATTGTAGTGGTAGGACTCTTAGCAGAGTCCGCCTGGGGAAGTACCACACCTTTGCCAAATATTCTACCGCCAAGCAGTAATGTGCAAACTTTACTGTGTTCCGGTTTGAAGGGCAATGATTCCAGAGAAATTACAGGGCTTAGAGACATAATATCTTAGATCTCTGGGTGACGAGCGCAGTGCAGTGCTAGGTAATGATTTGGACTATCATGTTTCAATAGCTGCGTGTTACTGTGCTGTTATGTGGCAGGCATGTTGCTTACCATCAGGCACATGACCTGTTCGTCTCGTCATTCTATGCTATAAAAAAAAAAAAAAAAAAAAAAACAATTGCCATGGATTTTATCAAACAGTACACATATCAATATTTTTGAAAGTATGCACGCCATCGTAATTTTACTTCGTATATAATTACTATTTAGTGTTGTCAGCACTACCAAAATAATTGACATAAAATGAGTCAAGTATAAGACATTGGCCAAATTTATATATTAATGATAAATACTTTTGGTGACATACTGGTATTAACTAACAAAACAATGAGATAATAAAATCAATATAATATATTTTTGTTGTGAGTTGATGTGCACATAACTTAACATAGTGTGTACACTGTACATATTATATTAATATGTACTCACTAACAATAACATATTAATTCATACAACACAATAGAATAATAGTTCAAATGAACATTCAAATAATATGAGTTTAAATAGTTGATTTGTAGTATTATATCAACTAAATAGTTGATTTGTAGTAATCTAAAAAAATCTGATTAAATTAAGCCAATGCCTGATCACCGCTTTGAAGTACTAAACAATTTTAATTAAATCGGTGAACTTTAATCAACATTAATCAATTTCAACTATAACTCGTTAACGTTAGCAAAATAACTTTTAGTGAACATTAATCGTCAATATGCCACCAAATTGTCTAGTCACGTCAATTAGTATTTTTAATTACTTGTTTCACGTTAATGCGTGTAAATTCCGATACCTATGTTGTATTACAACTAAATATTACTAACTATTAGCTCTTTCGAGCCTTCAACAAGTGGAGCTCGACACTTGGGGGTTATCTTTCTTCAATCGGGTACTGATCGTTTCACTTATAGATATACATTTAATATCAAGAAAAATATATATCAACGGAAAAAAATGAGTCAAATTTAAAAATATTAAGAAAAAATAAAATCAATTTTAGAGATTATACAACAAAATACGTATTCATAAATAATAAATACTAAAATATTGGTAATGAAATAGATAAAGAAAATTACGATTAAATTAATGTTCATTTCATCAAACGTCAACGACTTAAATGATAACTAATTAAAAAAGAGTATGTTTTATCTATCACATTAAAGTAGATTAAGTGATTTAATTAGTTTAAATTATAATTCAAATGTAGTATAATTAAATTAAAAAATAAATATCGAATCAAACAAAAAAAAACTCATTTTATCGAACTTTACAAATTTCAACTAAAAACAAAAAAAACACTACA
This sequence comes from Ectropis crepuscularia, assembly GCA_963693475.1. NCBI lineage: Eukaryota > Metazoa > Arthropoda > Insecta > Lepidoptera > Geometridae > Ectropis > Ectropis crepuscularia. The sequence continues at coordinate 2,185,141 of OY856359.1, read as the reverse complement.
TAAAAAAAACAAAAAAAAACTTAGTGTATTAATAAAAAAAATACACAACGAATTGTGTATATCTATCCGTAAAACGAAGTGAGGGAAATGTCCTCAAACGACACAAGTAACACGCAAACTAAGAGAAACCCAAAACAACAAAAGAAAAAAGTCTCTACAAGTCTTACAAGCAACCATTGCACAAAATATACAGAAAACAAAAATAAATAAGATATCCAGAAACTGACACAACTAAACTAAAATCTAGCGTACAAAGGGCCTGTCCACATGGGCTTTGCTTAAAATTGCTATAGAGGATAGCAAGGCTATTGATATCCTCATTTTTATTTCTCTCATAACAAGACTGTAAGCAATTTTGATAGAGACAGTCTTTCAACGGCCTAACTAAAAGTTATGGCTTTGCTATTGTTTTCCCTATTAGCTTTTACTTTATCAGACGGATAGCAAAAGCACTATTTTAATTATGTATACCATACACGCTACGGTCTGCCGGAGAGGTCTACCTGTGCAGTTATGCCTGCGCAGGCCAACCGAACAGAATTGATTTTCGATCTCGCTCCGGTCTACCTGCGCAGGCATGCCTGCACAGGTACACCTCTCCGGTAGACCGTAGCGTGTATGGCTTACATTAGGAAGTCTAATGACGGGCCTATATAAAGAAATTGTTTATAGCCTTGTTAATGATCTCTATTTAATTAAGAGCGAAATACAAGTCTACAGTAGACCCTTGAATATGACCGGCCCTACTAAGCGCTAGACTTAACCTGTCCAGGTTATTTCATAAAGAAGAAGCAGTATTTACAGAATTAAATCGCAATTTACTGTTTTTATTTACACCCGAGGCCACGATGTTTCTTATATTTAACTACTAGTAATTTAAATGTGACTTTAGTTTTGGCTTTCAGATCAATGTAGTCCATTAGCGATATAACAATATAATTAAAAAGAGTGTTGCCCTTGTTTCAAGCTTACTACTGTTTATTTCTGTAATTCATTTTAATTAGTATGTCATTAAACAACATACACATATAATATTCTCGGGACCACGGTCGTACTTAGATGAACCTCAATGTGTCGGTTGTTGAAACACGACCGAAGTTTTATAGTACGTAAAAAATATGAAATCGCGATGAAATCCTGTAAATAATGAAGATATTATCGAGATAATAGTTCAAGAAACGAATTAATATCATAAAAATCGACTTCTATTTTAATCCTCTTTCAAAAAAAGATTTAGCAAAATCGTAATTCATTTAGCGTATGTTAAAACATATGATATTTACTTTCGAGGCGATAGTACAATATGGAAACTTAAAAACGAGTTCTTTAAGACGATACGTCACAGCACGTTGTGCAACGAAGCATATCTTGAAATAAAGCCTTAGTTTTGTAATTTCAAAGCCTAAAATTAAATATTACACAACCACAAAGACACTGGGAATTAAAAAAAGTAAAGGTGGTCTAAAAAAGATCTGTCAAAAATAGCCACATGAATTTTTTATCTATTTCCAATAGAAATAAAAGTGAAATATCATTAATCAATTATTGACACATATTCCAGTATTAGACCCCCTGTTGAAACTATCAGTTGATTTATATTTTGGAGAAGATTCGACTGTTTATGCTTCGTAAAATTAGCTACTATTGAGATATGCTTCGTTGCCTTACAAACAGAATGAAGATAAACTGTGATTGGGTCTAGTATCCTCCGAGGATTACACAAGGTAGACATTAAATAAATGCTCGTTGGCTGATACTTGGGACACGCAAACTCGTTTTAACTTATCCAATCATATCTACTAAGCATATGAAATTACAATTATGACGTCGACTAATCACAGATCGCGGTTTTGAAGAATATATTGAGATTAAGAGTTATCATTGGTCGCTAGTCTTGCCCTGTTTAACTTTTATGCCATTAAAGGAAAAATCTAGCTAGGTATTTTTACTAATACCCAAAAAGTTTGAAATAATTCCAGGAAAGTATTCAAAAAATGTAAATTACTATTATTGAAAGGTATATTTTGCTATGGAGTAGATTTTGCTAATAGCTAGTATTGTCAGAGAGAAATAGATCTTACCACATTTATTTAATAAAATTGTTTTTTGTTGTAAAAATCTCTTGATATCATTTATACACACACTACACTGTTTACAAATCCGGAGATTTTTGTTCGTAGACTTAGATAAATGAAAATACAATAAAATTTGTACGTAATAATGCGTGTCAGTACGTATCCATTGTACAGTTTGCGTGTCCGAAGCCGCAGCCAACGCCAAGCCACGACAAGCGAGTGCGTCCAGTGACGTCAGTTAAGGACAGTCCCGATGCATTCCGAAAGGCACCCTGGTTACTGCTGCTACGCCCTTTACAAGGGGAGGGGTTTCTACTACTTACATATAAAGTTCTCCTGTAATTTGGTACAAAATCACATTATATAGACAGGTGTGGGATCTTTCGTTCACGATATACGTACATGATACCTGGAGTTTTTTTAACTGAAACATTAATTGCTTTTCTGAAAATAAGCTTAGTTTTTCGTTTCACGGTACTCTTTTCCACTTCGTACTAACGTATTGTCGAACATATACACGTACCCACTTCAAATTCGCGTTACGAATGATAATACCGGAGCAATCGTGATTAAAACAAAACTTGTCAACTTTTGTTGTGTGGTAGTTTGATGCGAGTAGTGTAGAGTATTTTGACGTATCCGTACGTAGAGTCCGCGAGGCGTAAGCTAAGCTTTGCATTTGTGCGAGTGTACATAGATAGTGTAGGTGTGATTACCGGCCTGAGGCGCGGTGCGTCCCTCGCGCGATGTGATTGGTGATCACTCACACAAATTCAAACCTCAGCTTACGCCTCGCGGACTGTACGTAATGCCGGCTCTTCATTCACGCGCGATCCGCCCGCGAAGGCCGTGATTTGTGAATGTGGATAGTTTCACGGCATCGCGCCTAGCGTTCGCGGCTTCGCGTTCGCGGGTCGCGGCGTTCCCCGATCGGAGTCGGTTTTTCTACCCGCGTCAAAGGGATCGCGCTCGGTTCACACCACGCGACTGCGAACAGCATCTCCATTCGCGAATCATTTCAGTAGCGCGCGGGACTCGGTGTCGAACGGTCGTGCCACGTTGGGTGTTTTTTCGTGCAATGAGCGTCACGTGGAGTAACGACTTGAATCTTACTCTGATAGAGTATTACCAAGTTGAAAGTATACTTTGGCTAGCAAAACACCCGGACCATAAAAATAAAATGAATATTCACGATGCATGGAAACGAATCAGTGATTCCATGAACATTTCGATAACTGAGTTGAAAAAAATGAAGATTCCCTTTTATCAAGTTATCGAGCGTATCGAAAAAAAGTAAGAGATTCGATTCGTAGCGGCGCTGGATCAGGCGAAATATATAAACCAGTCTGGTTTATCGGTACATCGGCGTCCATTCTCGTTGAGCGCGCGAACCAAACTGTGAAGACCTCGCGAAACTGTGTGGGTGTAGATGCTATCGTTACCGTGAACCGCGAACCGCGAAGTCACGGCATGAATATCATGGCGCGGATCGCGCGTGAATGAGGAGCCGGCATAAGTATCGTGCGCGTCAACCCGCCATCGATGGAGTAGTGTATAGTACCTTGAAGGTATCCGAACGTACCTATCATTCATGTCAACTCGTCATCGATGCGAGTAGTGTAGAGCACCTTGTACGTATCGCGCGTGTCAGCCCGTTACCGATGCGAGTAGTCCCCATCCCTCCGGCTCGTGGTGTAGTGGCGCCCCCAGTCAGCGGTCAGCGGCGGCGGCGCGCGGCCAGATACCCCGCTAGTAGCAGCAGCAGCAGCAGGTGCGCGAGCGCGAGCGCGGCGGCGGCGCTCAGCCGCAGCAGACGCGCGCCCGCGGCCGCCAGCGCGCGCCGCGTGCCGAGCTCCGCGCGACATCATCCCGTGCCGCACTTGCCCGACTCGAACACGCCCTACATACACACACACGTTATGTTCCCCCGGGGGTCTACCGCCTAACGAAAAACGCTTTGACGCTTTGATGCTTTGGCATTGCCGTCTCTTTCATTTCAAGCAAGAAGAAAAGAGACAGCAATATCAAAGCATCAAAGCGTCAAAGCATTTTTCGTTAGGCGGTAGAAGCGCTGGTGGGACTCGGGACCTGCTTTCCCGAAGAAAGACTGGGAGGGAAGGTCGCGTGCCAAGGTGAGCGTGTCGGTCTTGGCGGACTCGAACACGTCCTACGGACACACATCACCGAACATAACCAAAACACGTTAAGTTAGGCCAATTGTCCACGTAGCTGCACGACATCCGCACGATTTCGACAATTGTCGGATGCAAGACGAATGCTTGCATCTTGCGTACAAATAATGAAGTCTGTGTCCACGAAACGACAACGACACGACAGCCGCACGTCTTGCGTTTGTTCGTAAGATGCATGCATTCGACAAAAGACGCGTGCGTGGACAGTAGGCCTTACCCTACACAAAAACGACCAACCTTATGATTTAATTTAGAATAACCAACTTTGCGATCTTTTTGCTAAGACTAGGGACTCGGGACCATCTCTCCAAAAGAGTTACTGTATTTGAGCGTGAAGGTCGAAGGTTGCGTGCCGAGCTTCAAACTCGCGACACACACGCGTTCCATAACTAGCAAGTTACGCACGCCGACGACACACATACATGATAACCAACTTTATGTTAACCTAAATATCTTTAAACGAGCAATTCTTGTATATAAATATGTATATATATATATAGAATCTGCATCTCGGAAACGGCTCGAACGATCTTGATGAAATTATGTATGCAGGGGGTTTCGGGGACGATAAATCGATCTAACTAGGTTTCATTTAAAAAAAACGCATATTATGCTCGTTTTTAGACAAAGAAAAACTGTCACATTAGACACTAGAATGCGAAGGTAAATTTCGCCGCGTGACGAGACAGCGTAATAGCTCAGATGGGAAGTCGGGCGGTGATAGCGGTCACGAATTAGTAGCTCCGGGTTCGAATCCAGACGGCTTCTTTTTGAAGTGAAAACTTCTTTAGGCGCGCTATGGACAGAATTTTCGTGGGCTGTGAAATGGATTTATGATCACGTGATCATCACGCTCGGATATGATAAGAAATTTCGGGTAAGCTCGGGATGCTAGAGCGAGAAAGATAATGTGGTCAACAAACGTGCCAGACCGAGAAAGATAATTGTTAGAGGAGGACATGGGACAATAGATACTCTCTCTCTCTCTCTCTCTCGCTGCTCGCTACCGGTTACCAGTGTTGACACTTTAGCGACTTTGTCGCTGAAACTGGCGAATTTTTAAAACCTTTTAGCGGATTTAGACGACGTGTTACCGACAAAGGGGAATATACTAGTGTAGTGTAGAAGGTTGGAGAAGGAAAAAGCTTATGTATTCTTCCAGACTGTTATTCCCTTAATAATTCAATCAAAACCGGCGATTTTGTTTCATAGCTATTTGGCGACAAGCTCAAAATCATAGTGGCAACACTGACGGCTACGAACTCCAAAATACTTTTCTTTGGGCGGGAAAACACGACGGGTGCTTTATAATTTTCACAATCAAATTAATTAGTTTTGCTGTGTAAATATTTCGTTTCTTTCGTGTAAATATTTAGTTTTGTATATAGTCAATAGTATAAATAAATATGAGCGTCGCTAGCGACGGGGGTGACCCCGTCGAACAGATCAGAAAAAGAAAACTAATGAAGCCAAATCCAAGTGAAAATGTTTCTTACAAACTATTTAGAAAACCCCTTTATAAGAGAAAGAGACTATTCCCAGAAAATCGTAGTGGAGAATGTGTAGTGTATGTGGAATCGACGGAACAGGAGAAAGTCGGTAACAAAAATCCTATTACACTCACCAACCTTTTTGCGGACAATGTTAGGGGCATCATAGGGGTGCACCGTGTGAATGCATACAAAGTTGGAGTAACTTTTAAAAAGCCGGCCCCGGCCAACAACTTTTTGAACATGGACACTTTTTTTACTAACCATAAATGTGTATACAATCTGGGTATACAAATAAGTACTGCCTGAGTAACCTTAGTATTTATTTCGCGCGGACTAAGTCGCGGGTAACAGCTACTTTGTATATAAATAAAATTTCAATAAATATTTACTCTAATTTCTGGCTTGTTTTACTCGTTTATTCAACTAATACGATCCATAATATTTTATTATAATACGACATACCTACCTAATACAAAAATCAGCTAATGAAGTTTTCACTTCTGCCGTGTGGTCTTAAAGCACACACCATTTTTTTTTTTTTTAAGAAAATCTATTTCTTGTAGTCTTTTATCTGTAGGTATCTAAGTATATTTAGTATTTAAACCGAGCAAACCTCGGTCATCCAGGTACTGTTAACCTAATTGAGACTGACCTTCCCTTCTAAAGCGTGACTCATTGGACGAGAAGGTCGAAAGTCGCGTGCCGAGCTCCGCATGATGCACTTGTCTGACTCGAATACGCTCAAACAACACACACGCACACGTTCCATAATCATCACACTTTGTGATACCCCAGCTGAAACTTGGGATCTTCACTCCCGAACAGTAGAGCTCTTCGGGCGGGAAGGTCGAAAGTCACGTGCCGAGCTCCGCGTGCTATCATCCTGTTGCCACTCTTGCCAGACACGAATACACCCTGACGCCACACACGCACTCGTTCCATAATTATCACGTTTTATGTTAACCTTGCTGAGACTAAGGGCCTTGTATCCCAAAAAGTGACTCTCTTTGGGAGAAAAGGTAGAAGGTCGCGTACCGAGCATCATCATTCTGTGCCACAGTTGCCCGACTTGAACATGCCCTGATGATACACAAACACCTTCCATAATCACCACACTCTATATTCACCCTGCTTTACGTTCAGAGAATCATCTCTTCCTCTCAGACAGGGAGTGAATCATCAATTTGTATGCTCTTCTTTTGTTCTTATTTTTTATTAATTGACGTGTAAATTGTACATTTATGAATAAAGTATTTTGACTTTTACTTCAATCTACCCCGGAGTAACTTCCTCTCAGACATGGAGTGAATAATTTGTTGTTCAAAGAACCTAGCTTGCAGTCCCATTCTGTCAGATAATATGGAATGAATAATTTTTGAAGTGAAAACTTGTTTAGGCGCGCCTAGACAGATTTTTCGTGGGGTGTAAATTGGATTCTACCGTCACGCTCGGATATGATAAGAAATCTTCGGGTAAACTCGGGACCTTGGCAATTGGGCATCTAGAAATGCGTCAGCCAATGGGAAATGCTGAAAGGGCGTGGTCTCGCCATCATGGCATGGCCATCTAGAAATGCGTGAGCCAATGGGAAATGCTGACGCATTTCTAGATGGCCATGCCATGATTGCGAGGTCACGCCTTCCGGTTACACCCGTCTAGTTTCCAAGGTAAGCTATAAAATTCTGAGTTTTAAGTTTTCACTTCTATCGGCAGTTCCTATGACTGCCAATTTTTTATTTATTTTTTATTAATTGACGTGTAAATTGTACATTTATGAATAAAGTACTTTTACTTTGACTTCAATCTACCCCGGAGTAACTTCCTGTCAGATATGGAGTGGAGAATTTGTTGTTCAAAGAACCTAGCTTGGAGTCCCATTCTGTCAGATAATATGGAATGAATAATTGTTTGGTCACAGAAGTGTTCTAGTTCTGCCAGATATGCAGTAAATAGTGAATATCAAGGCTACCTTCCGGAAGAAGGGCGAGAAGCTGATGAACGCGTCCCTGGTGAGCGGCTGCGCGTGAAAGGATTTGTTATGGAATGAACCATTTGCTGTTCAAAGAATTTACCCTAGAGTGTCTTCGTCTCAGATATATAGTCAATCATTCGCTACCTACCCTGGAGTGTTGTTCTATCAGATGTATGCAATTAATAGCTAGCAGTAAATACCTTCCGGAAGGGCGAGAAGCTAACAACCGCGTCTCTGGTAAGCGGCTGCGCGTGGAAGGATCAGATATGGAGTAAAACATTCGTTGTTCAAAGAACCTACCCTGCAGTGTCTCTCTTCCTGTCAGATAAACTGTAGTAAATAAACAATAGCAAGGACATTAATAGCGAATATCAAGGCTACCTTCCGGAAGAAAGGCGAGAAGCTAACACGCGCGTCCCTGGTGAGCGGCTGCGTGTGGAAGGATCAGATATGGAATGAACCATTTGTTGTTCAAAGAACTTACCCTGGCGTATCCTCCTGTCAGATATGAGATGCGTCATTTGCTGTTCACAGAACCTACCCCGGTGTATCTCTCTTCCTGTCAGATAAACTGTAGTAAATAAACAATAGCAAGCACATTAAGTTACGGCTGGCCTAGTCGGGAGAACGGCGATTGCCGATCCGGAGACCCCGGGTTCAAACCCCACACGCACCACTGTCTTTTCGAAGTCATGTGCGTAATGCCGCTAACTTAAAACGGCGAAGGAAAACATCGTGAGGAAACTGACATGTACCTAGAATCTTTCGAAGTCACGTGTCATCCACCAACCCGCACTGGGCCAGCGTGGTGGATTATGGCCTTAACTCTCTCCTTGCGAGAGAAGGCCCCGAGTCCCGGCAGTGGGAACGTTTAGTGGGCTGTTGATGTTGATGTTGAAGCACATGAAGGCTACCTTCCGGAAGAAGGGCGAGAAGCTGACGAGCGCGTCCCTGGTGAGCGGCTGCGCGTGGAAGGGGCAGCGCCGGTCCGCCGCGCACGCGGCCAGCAGCCGGCGCAGGAACGACTCCAGCTGAGCGCGGCGCGCGCGCGCCACCGCCTCCGACGACCACAGCTGACGCGACGGGAACGGGATCGACGACACCTGACACCAAACATCAACTTATGTCATATTTTTACTGTCTAATGCTCTGGGTTCCTATGTTAGCGGTGCCCTCATATATCTAGTAAAGTATATAGTAAAGATGGCACCGATGTGCCATCTTTACGGTGACGACATGTGGAAAGTTTCACTGCCGTTATAATACGCAGTCAGCCACCAAACCTCAACAAGCCGGAGGGAAAATGAACGATCTTAATTGAATCAAGTATAGTATAATATAGCTTTAATCATTTACTTGGAGACGATGCGCGCTTTCTGCTCCATAGATTCCGTTTTTTGAGTTTGTATAGAAGTATAGATTCAAAGGCGCGTAAATCGCGGTACAATCTCGTTTGAAGCACGCACAAAGAAGGGGCGCCATTGTAAAACTGACGAGGAATCTATGATCTAAACGCGGAAGCTACGAGCGACTACAGCGCGTCTGTATCGCTGTGTCTGGGCGAATACGCGCGGTAGACGCGTGGTTTTAAATAAATAAATATAGGTGGACAATTCACACACAATACCTTATGGCCCCAAATTAAGCGAAGCTTGTACTAAGGCGACCAGATAGCTCATATAATACTTATATATTTCTAAATACATGCATGCGGATATTACCACATTAAACCTCAACCAATAACACATTTTGAAGTGACTTTAAAATTGCTTCCATAAATGGGCAAGTAAATAAAACGAATGATAACAAAATCGGGGGATACAGTTTGGTGATGCAGCTACATAACTATAACTATAACTTTTTTTTTTAAGATTTTCTTTTGGCGCGCCACAGACAGATTTTTCGTATGAAGTGAATTCTAACGTCACGCTCGGAAATGATATGGAAATGATATCGGAAATCACGCATGGTGAGGTGGACGTACCTTGGGTCCGTAGGCGGCGCGCATGGTGAGGTAGAGCTCGCGGAAGCGCCGGTAGCGGCGCAGCAGCAGCCAGCGGCAGGAGTCCCCGACCCACACGCATGGTGAGGTGGACGTACCTTGGGTCCGTAGGCGGCGCGCATGGTGAGGTAGAGCTCGCGGAAGCGCCGGTAGCGGCGCAGCAGCAGCCAGCGGCAGGAGTCCCCGACCCACACGCATGGTGAGGTGGACGTACCTTGGGTCCGTAGGCGGCGCGCATGGTGAGGTAGAGCTCGCGGAAGCGCCGGTAGCGGCGCAGCAGCAGCCAGCGGCAGGAGTCCCCGACCCACACGCATGGTGAGGTGGACGTACCTTGGGTCCGTAGGCGGCGCGCATGGTGAGGTAGAGCTCGCGGAAGCGCCGGTAGCGGCGCAGCAGCAGCCAGCGGCAGGAGTCCCCGACCCACACGCATGGTGAGGTGGACGTACCTTGGGTCCGTAGGCGGCGCGCATGGTGAGGTAGAGCTCGCGGAAGCGCCGGTAGCGGCGCAGCAGCAGCCAGCGGCAGGAGTCCCCGACCCACACGCATGGTGAGGTGGACGTACCTTGGGTCCGTAGGCGGCGCGCATGGTGAGGTAGAGCTCGCGGAAGCGCCGGTAGCGGCGCAGCAGCAGCCAGCGGCAGGAGTCCCCGACCCACACGCATGGTGAGGTGGACGTACCTTGGGTCCGTAGGCGGCGCGCATGGTGAGGTAGAGCTCGCGGAAGCGCCGGTAGCGGCGCAGCAGCAGCCAGCGGCAGGAGTCCCCGACCCACACGCATGGTGAGGTGGACGTACCTTGGGTCCGTAGGCGGCGCGCATGGTGAGGTAGAGCTCGCGGAAGCGCCGGTAGCGGCGCAGCAGCAGCCAGCGGCAGGAGTCCCCGACCCACACGCATGGTGAGGTGGACGTACCTTGGGTCCGTAGGCGGCGCGCATGGTGAGGTAGAGCTCGCGGAAGCGCCGGTAGCGGCGCAGCAGCAGCCAGCGGCAGGAGTCCCCGACCCACACGCATGGTGAGGTGGACGTACCTTGGGTCCGTAGGCGGCGCGCATGGTGAGGTAGAGCTCGCGGAAGCGCCGGTAGCGGCGCAGCAGCAGCCAGCGGCAGGAGTCCCCGACCCACACGCATGGTGAGGTGGACGTACCTTGGGTCCGTAGGCGGCGCGCATGGTGAGGTAGAGCTCGCGGAAGCGCCGGTAGCGGCGCAGCAGCAGCCAGCGGCAGGAGTCCCCGACCCACACGCATGGTGAGGTGGACGTACCTTGGGTCCGTAGGCGGCGCGCATGGTGAGGTAGAGCTCGCGGAAGCGCCGGTAGCGGCGCAGCAGCAGCCAGCGGCAGGAGTCCCCGACCCACACGCATGGTGAGGTGGACGTACCTTGGGTCCGTAGGCGGCGCGCATGGTGAGGTAGAGCTCGCGGAAGCGCCGGTAGCGGCGCAGCAGCAGCCAGCGGCAGGAGTCCCCGACCCACACGCATGGTGAGGTGGACGTACCTTGGGTCCGTAGGCGGCGCGCATGGTGAGGTAGAGCTCGCGGAAGCGCCGGTAGCGGCGCAGCAGCAGCCAGCGGCAGGAGTCCCCGACCCACACGCATGGTGAGGTGGACGTACCTTGGGTCCGTAGGCGGCGCGCATGGTGAGGTAGAGCTCGCGGAAGCGCCGGTAGCGGCGCAGCAGCAGCCAGCGGCAGGAGTCCCCGACCCACACGCATGGTGAGGTGGACGTACCTTGGGTCCGTAGGCGGCGCGCATGGTGAGGTAGAGCTCGCGGAAGCGCCGGTAGCGGCGCAGCAGCAGCCAGCGGCAGGAGTCCCCGACCCACACGCATGGTGAGGTGGACGTACCTTGGGTCCGTAGGCGGCGCGCATGGTGAGGTAGAGCTCGCGGAAGCGCCGGTAGCGGCGCAGCAGCAGCCAGCGGCAGGAGTCCCCGACCCACACGCATGGTGAGGTGGACGTACCTTGGGTCCGTAGGCGGCGCGCATGGTGAGGTAGAGCTCGCGGAAGCGCCGGTAGCGGCGCAGCAGCAGCCAGCGGCAGGAGTCCCCGACCCACACGCATGGTGAGGTGGACGTACCTTGGGTCCGTAGGCGGCGCGCATGGTGAGGTAGAGCTCGCGGAAGCGCCGGTAGCGGCGCAGCAGCAGCCAGCGGCAGGAGTCCCCGACCCACACGCATGGTGAGGTGGACGTACCTTGGGTCCGTAGGCGGCGCGCATGGTGAGGTAGAGCTCGCGGAAGCGCCGGTAGCGGCGCAGCAGCAGCCAGCGGCAGGAGTCCCCGACCCACACGCATGGTGAGGTGGACGTACCTTGGGTCCGTAGGCGGCGCGCATGGTGAGGTAGAGCTCGCGGAAGCGCCGGTAGCGGCGCAGCAGCAGCCAGCGGCAGGAGTCCCCGACCCACACGCATGGTGAGGTGGACGTACCTTGGGTCCGTAGGCGGCGCGCATGGTGAGGTAGAGCTCGCGGAAGCGCCGGTAGCGGCGCAGCAGCAGCCAGCGGCAGGAGTCCCCGACCCACACGCGCACCTCGTACTCGTGGTGCGTGCCCGCGCCCGCGCCGCGCGTCACCCAGCCCGGGATGCTCACCACCTGATCTAAGGGACACGAGATTCACCTCAGCGGCATAACCATAAACAGCGTACTAAATGTTCCCATTGCTTGAACTCTGGGCCTTCTCCCGCAACGAGAAAGTCAAGATCATAATCCACAACAATGGACAAATGCGAGTTGGTGGATGATACATAACCTCGAAAGATTCTAAATACATGTCAGTTTTCCAACGATGTTTTCTTTCAACGTTTTTAAAATTACCGGCATTACGCACATAGCTTCGAAAAGACAGTGGCGCACGTAGGAGTTGAAGCCGGGGATCCGGATCGACAGACGCCGTTCTCCCGACTGAACCAGCCATAACTTCATCCTCACGACCTCAGCGCCAAAAAAGATCAATCGACCCGTGAAGTTACGGCTGGTCTAGTCCGGAAAGAAAACGGCAGTCGCCGATTCGGAGCCCCTGGTTCAAATCCCACGCGCATTACTGTCTTTTTGAAGTCATATACATAATGCCGCTAACTTAAAAACAGTGCAAGAAATAGATTGTGAAGAAACCGGTATGTTTTTTTTTACTTTTATAAGTTTTTCTGTTGACGTCGCTTAACATCTCGCCTGATGTTAAGCGACGATAAGGTCTACGATGGAGCGTGTTTACCTAGAAGAAACAGATTCACTCTCGATTTGAAGATACCAAGATTATAACAATCGGGAAAAACCCACTCAGGCAACTCATTCTACAGCCTAGACGTTCTTATCACAAAACTAGAGTCAAACCTCTTCGTCCGTGTTTTTGGAATATCAAACATGAAACGATGTCGCTTTTTCGAGCTACGAGCATACCGATACTGTTACACCCTAACTACCACTGATCCTGCGAAATCCAAGTCATCGATGGACGTTAATTCATATTGGCAATACTGCACGATGTTTTTGCATCTACTACTCAGTTAGTTCTCGGAAGATTACTCTACTTCTCAGCTACTACTCTGAGGACAAGGTTCAAAGTCTCGACCAAACCATCACCGGCTACTGTCATTATATAAAATCAATGTGTTAAGGACGGCGATACCCCAAATTGTATTTACTGAAGGCCTGAAATTTATCCATACACAAACAAACAGATAAGTACGTAAAATTTCAAATGGCCCATTTTTTAAGTGGAATTATACAAGAGAAACCTAGATATACTAATATTACATAAGTAAATAAACAGCAGAGTGAATATAACTTACTGAAGTCTATAGGATGTGCAAGGCCAGGCGACGGATCCTGAAAATAAAATTTACCATGAAAAAAAAATGTGACTCTCTCGGATAATAGTTTCATAATCGCAGGATAGTTCCGAGGATCATGGACGACAGGTAGAAGTAAAACAGTAGCTGATGATTTCACGTGTACATTGAGAGCAAATGATTTATAATGAAAAAGATCTTAAAGTCTTTAGGCATTGTTAAGTTAGCCCTTAAAGATTGAACAAATTTTGTAGACTGCAGAAAATCACCCAAAAAACTCTTTTCTTTGTTTGATATTTCCAGTTTAACAAGATATGGGAAATCCTGTCAAAGCGGAAATAGCTTCTGATCCATAAAATCATTGTAAGCCCATATCTGTAGGCCAAGGAATTACGTTCCGAGGATCATGGACGACAGGTAGAAGTAAAACAGTAGCTGATGATTTCACGTGTACATTGAGAGCAAATGATTTATAATGAAAAAGATCTTAAAGTCTTTAGGCATTGTTAAGTTAGCCCTTAAAGATTGAACAAATTTTGTAGACTGCAGAAAATCACCCAAAAAACTCTTTTCTTTGTTTGATATTTCCAGTTTAACAAGATATGGGAAATCCTGTCAAAGCGGAAATAGCTTCTGATCCATAAAATCATTGTAAGCCCATATCTGTAGGCCAAGGAATTACGTTCCACTGAAGATTTTTCTTCAACAAGGACTTTATCAGTCTGCCGAGGTGTTTCAATATACACTCTTTGATATTTCCCTTGCTGAAGCCTCTTGGAAAAATCTTTGGAGTAAGGCAATAGCCATGAAATGACTTAATAACTAATCAGTCTACGAGTATTAGTTAGAATAGTTAAGATTATTACGAAATACTAGTATTTTACATGTATTTTTCTTTTGTTTTACAAATGAAAAATGACAAAAATGACGAAGACACAGTCAGTGGTTGGATGTTTCGAGTGCCGTCACGTCCATACAAACGTAGTACGAAGATACGAAGTTTGATTATCTATATTTTTGTCGGTTTTTGATATTTTGACATAACAAAAAAAAGTGTCCCATATATTTCCACAATCTACCTGGTGGACTAATTATATACATATATATTTTAAACTTTTATAGATTTACACTTGACCGCCATCTCGCGTGATGTTAAGCGACGATGCGGTCTACGATGGGGCGTGTTTACCTAGAAAAAACCGATTCACTCTCGATTTGAAGACACAAAGATTGTAACTAACGGGAAATACTCACTCGGACAACGTATTCCACAGTCTTGACGTTCTTATCACAAAAGCAGAGTCTAATCTCTTCGTTCGTGTTTTTGGAACATCAACCATGAAACGAGGTCGCTTTTTCGAGCTGTGAGCATTCCGATAGAAAAAAGGGCAAGGTGGTATCAGATCGTGCAAATCGGTCGCACTATATATCGGTATAATGGTATATTTTTAACACTGTTATTCTTCCAATGCCATGGCCTACAGGTTGAAATGATCTGAGGAATCGGTGACTATTTGCGGTTTGGAAAAATGGACATATCGATGAGTAAGCGATCACATTTTAAAACGGTGATAATATCGATGTAAGCTCACCGGTAGCACGATCTCGGGCGCATGTCTCGGCGGCGCGGGCGCGGCGTTCCCCACGCGCCTTCTCAGAGGGTCGTCCCACTCGCCGGTCTCCGAGGGTAGCTCGTCGTTGGACGTCGACACGTTGTCCGACCCCTCCATCTCCTGCTCCTTCAACCTGGACGGAAAATATGACGATGTGGGCACAAATGTCGCGACGGCAAAGACAGTGACTTGGTTAAAAAAGAACTGGCTTAGTACAAAGCCATAGTGACTCAGTAAAAAGCCGCAGGGACTGAGTAAAAAGCCACAGTAGCTCAGAATACTACCGTAGTGTCTCAGTAAAATAAGAACTGGCTCAGCAAAAAGCCATAGCGGCTCCGTAAAACGTAGAATTGCTTCACCACATCACCAACTTTTCCCTGAAGCCTCACCTATCATATAGTAGAATAATCGCGACTCACCTGTGCAGCAGGGGGTCTACTACATGCCCGTTCTCAGCCGGCGGATCCTCTGTATGGATATGCATGTCGCTTTCCGACAGAGTGAGCGAGGGTGTCTCCTGTATCGGAGTCACCATCATGGCCTTCTGCCGCTGCTGACCGTCGAAGAACGAGTACTGCAGCGCCATCTCCAGACGGACGTACTTCTTCTGCAGGTCTTGGAGTACCTACAGATAGTAAACATTTAGTCATTATATTCAAATGGTCGTCAGAATGTACGTAGACATACGCTAAAAAGGACGAAACCAAAGAAATCTTCGGCAAAGACATACGCTAAGAAGGACGAAACCAAAGAAATCTTCGGTAAAGACATACGCTAAAAAGGACGAAACCAAAGAAATCTTCGGCAAAGACATACGCTAAGAAGGGCGAAACCAAAGAAATCTTCGGTAAAGACATACGCTAAGAAGGACGAAACCAAAGAAATCTTCGGCAAAGACATACGCTAAGAAGGACGAAACCAAAGAAATCTTCGGTAAAGACATACGCTAAGAAGGACGAAACCAAAGAAATCTTCGGTAAAGACATACGCTAAGAAGGACGAAACCAAAGAAATCTTCGGTAAAGACATACGCTAAGAAGGACGAAACCAAAGAAATCTTCGGCAAAGACATACGCTAAGAAGGACGAAACCAAAGAAATCTTCGGTAAAGACATACGCTAAGAAGGACGAAACCAAAAAAATCGTCGGTAAGGACATACGCTAAAAAGGTCAAAACCAAATAAATCCTCTAAAATACCTTTCTAATTCTTCTCCAATCTTAATCCTAACCTTCATTATGTTATAACACGTGAAAAGACCCGTGACACCACAGATTACAGAAATAAAACGCATACTTGTCACATACAACATTTTTGGTCCGAAAGTAAGCAAAATCAGTGCCATCAAATTCATGGGGTACCTGAAATACCATTGTATGTGATGTATATTTGTAAAAATGTATTCGTGAAACAAGCAAACACATACAAACATTCACGCTTTCCACATGCTTGTCACTTCCACTGTCCACAAATCTTGCTTGTCATGTATGGGTTCACCCTTCTATTGTGGGAGAACTCACTACCGATTGAGCTTTAAGCCCAGTCAAATAAGTTTTGTTCATGCTTTTCTACAAATACTCAAATATGGTTCGTTAAGAACAATACTTTCGCGGGTTCCATGCGGCGACGCATTTAAAACGGGGCCGTATTCGAACTTATGGATAGGGTACCAATGTACCAAACCAATTCTTGGTTCAATTGCCATTCAACCACTGCACGAGCAACAGGTCGTATTAATATCACACACGTTTACACAAAACAAATGTCAATAGGTATCAATAAAAAGAATAATTATAACATGGAGAGAGGCATTAATGTGTTGGCAGAAGAGACGATGCGAGTTGTCGAATATTGGCAAAATAACGGCCTAACGAAATATAAGATATTAATTGATGGCGGCACAATGCAAGACGTATTGACGCATTGACATCACAAGTTTGACTGGACAATTCGATTTTGTTTCACGAAGTGGCCCGGTGCGTTGTGCGATATTCTTCACAGCAGCAGTTCTCTCAAAGCCTAACAAACGTAGGCTCGAGGTAAGCCGGCCCGGCTGACACAGAGTGAGTGAGGTGAGCTCACCGCGATCTGTCGGTCGAGCTCGTCCTTGGAGCAGTCGTTCTCCAGCGAGGAGATGACGAGCATCTTCTGCGCGGCGACTCGCGAGCACAGCCGCTGCATGGCCCGCAGCGCCTCCGCCTCCGTCACCTGCCGCCGCCCCGGCTTGCCCTCGCCTGAAACACATACATACATACACTGACCAACTAATTTGTAGTGGTAGGACACACTCAGCAACTAATTTGTAGTGGTAGGACACACTCAGCAACTCATTTGTAGTGGTAGGACACACTCAGCAACTAATTTGTAGTGGTAGGACACACTCAGCAACTAATTTGTAGTGGTAGGACACACTCAGCAACTCATTTGTAGTGGTAGGACACACTCAGCAACTAATTTGTAGTGGTAGGACACACTCAGCAACTAATTTGTAGTGGTAGGACACACTCAGCAACTAATTTGTAGTGGTAGGACACACTCAGCAACTAATTTGTAGTGGTAGGACACACTCAGCAACTAATTTGTAGTGGTAGGACACACTCAGCAACTCATTTGTAGTGGTAGGACACACTCAGCAACTCATTTGTAGTGGTAGGACACACTCAGCAACTCATTTGTAGTGGTAGGACACACTCGGCAACTCATTTGTAGTGGTAGGACCACAGTATAGAGAAATACAACCAACAATTCGTCGCTTTTAATCTTGGAAGAAACGCAGATAATGTCTAAACACGGGTAGATACAACCGAAAACTGAACCGCGCTCACGAAATACTAACATTGTAATGTTGGCAATGGCGGGAGCGCGCTTCCCGCGTCTCACCCCATACCCCCCGCACAATTATCCCGTCTAAACGGCTTCGTGGAACGACTGTATGATTTAATAGCCTGTGCTATAACCAAACTTAAATATACATAGATATATAATAAATACGTCTAAAAGCAAAATTAGCCAGCCTCAAATCAACTTTCATTCAAGTAACAAGAACCACTACATAAGCATTAACAGTAGTACCTGCGATTTTCCTACGGTGCTTGGCGCGCTGGGTGCGCTCCTCCGGCGACCGGTCCACGGAGCTCGACGACTGCCCCTCCACTATCCGCGGCTGGGGAACAAACACTCGCATTACACATTACACTTATTAGGCGAGCATTACACTAATCTCACTAGCATTAGAAATGCGACAGTTTAGATGTTTAACATATAGATACTCGTATTACTGCACTTAACAAAATCTTGAAAAATAGTAGCATTTGACGATGATATCGCTAAAAGCGAGCTCTTCTAGGCGACCGATGTTTGTTGCTTATTCACGTCGCAACGACTGAACGGATCGGGTCAAAATTTGGAATACAGTTAGAATATTGTCTGGAATAACATATGGCGTTATTTTATCACAAGAAAATAATGGGGATGGGTACTACGCGAGTAAAAGTGCGGGGCGCTGCTAATAATACGTATATCATATGGAGTACATTTATATAAATGATTTACAACTCCATTTATCATAGATCAAACATTGTAATTTTTTTCTGTTTGGTGCAATTTTTTCAAATATTAATTACCTCAAACAAAACCACAATAGCCAAAATCGTCGTCCTTTATCTTTATAATATCAACTGTGAATACTTTAAAATAACTGCTACGACTGCACACGGTTCAGTTAAGACACGAATATCAAAGTTTATGTTAATATCATGCGAGGACGCAGCGTTCCGTGACGGACGGTACCTATGTATTTCAGATTACGTGTATGGATTTTTGTTTTAACAAAAAATCCATACATATTTATGTTTGAACTTCGTAAAATTTACAATACTTACAAAAAATATTTTTCTCCATACAAAATATATGTAATAGCCAGCCTACTAAATGTTCTGGAACTTAACTTCTCTCACAAATAAAAAGTCAAGGTCACAATCCACCACGCTGGTGCAGTGTGCCGGGCCGGGGAAGGGAGAACCGCTTGGGGGGTGGAGAGACCAACTAGAATTTTTACTTTTTGCTCTTACTATAGAGTGACGAGACGAGCAGAACATGTGCCTGAAGTGTGGCAACATGCCTGCCACATGCCACATAATAGCACAGTGACACACAGCTATTGGAACACGAAGAGTCCAAATCATTACATAGCACTGCACTGCGCTCGTCCCCCTGAGATCTAAGATGATTTATCTCAATGCCTACTGGAAACATTGTCCTTCAAACCGGTCCGTCAGTAATGTTTGCAAATTTGTAGAATAACTGGTAAAGGTGTGGTACTTCCTCGGATGGGTTCTGCAAAGAGTGCTACCACTACATACATCATCAAACAAACCTTGTGATAGTCCTCTGTGTTGGACATATCATCGCTATCATCAGCCGTGGGCACCGGGCCGAGCAGGAACCGCGGCTGCGGCGGGTCTGGCGAGCCCAGGGCGGGGGGGTCCTCGCCCGGGGAGGGGGGGAACCGCTTCGGGGTGGACGAGGCCGTGTGGAACGACTCCTCGGTCGGGAGCGTCGAGTTGGGAGACGATAACGGGTCCAAACTCAGGCTGAGGCTGGAACAATGGCTTTACATCACAAAAGGTACGGATAAACGAACTCATTACTAGCAAGTGATCAAGTTTTATTCAGCAAGTTCTCATTAGCGGTATGTGTGTCGCACTGTTACGCCTGGGCTACTGAGACTGTGATGCCGAGAAAAGTTTATGTCAGTAATTCCAAAAACTGTATTTTTTTAACTCTAAGCACACCCCGGACACTCGGCCTAAACTCCATACAAACGGTGCAGTGGACTTATCTACTCTCCACACAACAACGCAGATGTTGTTCGCACATATTTACGCATGTGTGCGTGTCGGCTAGGGTTACTGAATTATTTTATGGAATAGTTAGATGTGACCCGTGAGTTCACCTGCCAGTGTTAAGTGGCCTACAATCTTACCGAGTGTTGGATCTTTAATGCAAATATAACTTTTTTAATCAGAAGGGAGATAATTCAAACCAAAAAAGTAAAAAGTATTACCTACCTATTGGTTTTTAGTAGATACACATTTGAGACTTACCCAAGAAAAAAACTTTGTTCTGACCAAATATTAATCATTCCACACACACGCATACCTATTTCGTTGTAAATCACAAAACAATAAGTCGTCCGATATAACCCTTCGTTGAGTGCTTCTCGCGTTCTTGAGGGGTAGGAAGCTTGAAACTGGCGGGGGGTGGGGAGTGTCCGTTCTATCTGTATTATCTATTCTATGCTCTAAGCATTTCCGCCAAGCTACCGCCTCGTAAAAGCAGGTTTAATCCACTAGACTTTAAAACCTCTTGAGATTATCTAAACAGCTGATTTTAGCAACAAGCATAAGCAGCGCATTAAGGGCTCCCACACAAAACTGCGCTGCGATGCGATGCGACGCGACGCCGCCTCGGAGGAAAGGCTCCCACACAAAACTGCGATGCGATGCGAATTGCTCCGATGCGGCATCGCTTCGAATCGCAGTTTTGTGTAGAAGCCCTAAATGTTCCGACTGCTGGGACTCGGGGCCTTGAAACCCTCAAAACCATAATCCACCACGCTGGCTCAGCGCGGGTTGGATACACATAGGTTTCGGCCACTAGGCCTTAAACCTTCCTAAGCTTATCGTAGACGTGGTCCTTACTTGTGTGTAGACTCTCTCCTTGCAAGGGAAGGTCCCGAATCTAAGCAGACGGAACATTTTGTGGGTTGCTTATGCTTGTGACTAAAACTTGCTGTTACGATAATCTCAGGAGGATTTATCTTTTAAACGAATCAGAAGAAGTGTTGGTAATGAGAACTTGCTGAATAAAAGTTTGTACTAGTAAAGTGCTAGTAATGAAAATGTGATTTGAGGGCGTTCAACTATTAAGTTACGGCTGGTATTGTCGGGAGAACGGCGACTACCGATCCGGAGCCCCCGGGTTCAAATCCCAGGCGCTCCAATGTCTTTTCGAAGTCACGTGCGTAATGCCGCTAACTTAAAAACCGGTGAAAGAAAACAGCGTGAGGAAACCGACGTGTACCTTAAATCTTTCAAGGTTATGAATGATTTACCAACCCGCACTAGGCCAGCGTGGTAACCTTAACCCTCTTCTTATGAAAGAAAGGCCCGTGTCCTAGCAGTGGGAATATTTTTAGTGTGCTTTCTTGCTAGTAACAAGTGTTATTTGAGGGCGTTGAAGTATTACGTAAGGGGAACATATAGGGGGCTGTTTATGTAATGGTCCTCACTTCATCCTCCTAGCGCGGTAGTCGTCCCTCTCGTCTGCTGATAGAGGATGCAGCACATCCTCGCGCGGAGTGCGGCGGAGGACCAGCTCGGACTTGCAGCGCTTCACCGGCTCCGGAGACGCCTCGCCTTCGGTCTCTGGGGAAACGATATCACACATCAGACATGATCCATAATACCCCGGCCTTAACGATCGAGTCATACATGCAGGTTACATACCCTGTTGATCGGCGATGATACGAATCTCGCCTACATTCACAACTCACCAGCGGAGGCGCAGGACGAGGTACAATACCGCGCTTGTGATTAGCCAAATATCCGTGTGAAGTGCACTACTTTCCACGAATAATCGGACAAAACGAGATGGAGTTATACAAACTTCAAACGACAGAGCAGGATGCAAAGAACAACATCAACGGGTGCCCATTAAGGTTAACTGTGCAATTCTGCTACTAAAACGCTAAGGACGGGGGTAGTCGTACGATCAGTCAAATGGGTATTGTCTTTGTCTATGACAGACGATTAAAGCTGTATCTGTGTAGTGGGAACTATAAGGAATCCTCTCCTGTGGCCTAAAAATATAAATACGGGAGCGGCGACTTGCAAGGCTTCACCAACTCCGGAGACGCCTCATCCTTCATGTCTAAGACCGTCAAATCAGAGATACTTCATTACCGCCTGATTTTATGCCTCCACGGAAAAACGACGCGGTGTTGGAAGTTTGACGTATGTTTGTGTGTGGTATCGTAGCTCCCGAGCAGATGAACGGATTTAAAGAATCAAGCAAAGTGCCCAGCAGCGTCAGCTCCGCCTGCAGTCGCTCCCCCCGGCTCCCCCCGGTACCTCTGAGCGCGCCGGGGGACAGGTCGGAGGCGAGCGCGTGCCGCAGCCCCAGCTCCTGCGTCCCCAGCAGCGTCAGCTCCGCCTGCAGTCGCTCCCCCCGGCTCCCCCCGGTACCTCTGAGCGCGCCGGGGGACAGGTCGGAGGCGAGCGCGTGCCGCAGCCCCAGCTCCTGCGTCCCCAGCAGCGTCAGCTCCGCCTGCAGTCGCTCCCCCCGGCTCCCCCCGGTACCTCTGAGCGCGCCGGGGGACAGGTCGGAGGCGAGCGCGTGCCGCAGCCCCAGCTCCTGCGTCCCCAGCAGCGTCAGCTCCGCCTGCAGTCGCTCCCCCCGGCTCCCCCCGGTACCTCTGAGCGCGCCGGGGGACAGGTCGGAGGCGAGCGCGTGCCGCAGCCCCAGCTCCTGCGTCCCCAGCAGCGTCAGCTCCGCCTGCAGTCGCTCCCCCCGGCTCCCCCCGGTACCTCTGAGCGCGCCGGGGGACAGGTCGGAGGCGAGCGCGTGCCGCAGCCCCAGCTCCTGCGTCCCCAGCAGCGTCAGCTCCGCCTGCAGTCGCTCCCCCCGGCTCCCCCCGGTACCTCTGAGCGCGCCGGGGGACAGGTCGGAGGCGAGCGCGTGCCGCAGCCCCAGCTCCTGCGTCCCCAGCAGCGTCAGCTCCGCCTGCAGTCGCTCCCCCCGGCTCCCCCCGGTACCTCTGAGCGCGCCGGGGGACAGGTCGGAGGCGAGCGCGTGCCGCAGCCCCAGCTCCTGCGTCCCCAGCAGCGTCAGCTCCGCCTGCAGTCGCTCCCCCCGGCTCCCCCCGGTACCTCTGAGCGCGCCGGGGGACAGGTCGGAGGCGAGCGCGTGCCGCAGCCCCAGCTCCTGCGTCCCCAGCAGCGTCAGCTCCGCCTGCAGTCGCTCCCCCCGGCTCCCCCCGGTACCTCTGAGCGCGCCGGGGGACAGGTCGGAGGCGAGCGCGTGCCGCAGCCCCAGCTCCTGCGTCCCCAGCAGCGTCAGCTCCGCCTGCAGTCGCTCCCCCCGGCTCCCCCCGGTACCTCTGAGCGCGCCGGGGGACAGGTCGGAGGCGAGCGCGTGCCGCAGCCCCAGCTCCTGCGTCCCCAGCAGCGTCAGCTCCGCCTGCAGTCGCTCCCCCCGGCTCCCCCCGGTACCTCTGAGCGCGCCGGGGGACAGGTCGGAGGCGAGCGCGTGCCGCAGCCCCAGCTCCTGCGTCCCCAGCAGCGTCAGCTCCGCCTGCAGTCGCTCCACCTTGCTCCGGTGGGACGCCACGCACTGCACGCGGCTCGCCAGCTCTTCCTCCAGCTCCAATAACTCCTTTTTCTGTTGGCAGACGAAGGAAACTAGTGTCATCAAGACAGAACTCAGGGCACGATAACCTCAAAGTATGAAACCTAACTTAATCGTTATTTTCCATCTTTGTTATTGTACGGAATAGAATGACGTAATAATATATTTTACCTAACTTGTAAAAAAGGATAGTGATAATTATTAATACTGAAATGTGGCTACTATTTGCAGACTACCCGCGTTCTGTTTCAACCGAGTTTTTGCGAGGACCGATCAAAAGGGAGGGTCGCGTCATCTGGTCTAATTGCCTTCGCGCGTCCGTGAGGAAGCACGCGCGCGTCGATTTAAACCTCACTTACTTGTTTCCAACGCGGCGTTGAAGGAACATGCCCGCGGTCGGGTTATAATTTTGAGTTAATTAAGATAACAGACGCCGGGCGTCGATTCGCGCTATAATTAAGTGTAAATTCTGCCCCGGACGGGCATATGCGAGGTCGCATTTGGGTTTTGATTTTGCTGAGAAATTAACCCGTAAATAAATTGTAAACGCCGGGCATCTACTTGTGCTTACGGACGGGAACTTGTGTTGTCAGCGCGGTCTTCGGTCGAGCGAGGCGCTCTCGAAGGCATCCACGAGGACTTTGGTGACACGTCCTTGCTGTCCTCGGCGTTCGGAAGGAAACAGACTACACGGCGAGAACAGCTGACAAGTATCGTATTATTATATATTTATCACAAACCTTATTACGCTGGGAACAGGGTTAGGTTCGTTGGGAATAAGTTTAGGCACACCTTTATACATTCGACCAGAGGAATCCGGCGCATTGCACAAGGTACTGTGCCATACTTCTGTAGATTTTAAGATAACGTCCCAATAGTTTTATATTGGGTAGTAGCAGAGCTTTAGTATAAATAAACGTTGAGGTAATCATTATAGACCAGGGGGTCTACCGCCTAACGAAAAACCGCTTTGACGCTTTGATGCTTTGGCATTGCCGTCTCTTTCATTTCAAGCGAGAAGAAAAGGGACAGCCACGTCAAAGCTTCAAAGCGTCAAAGCGTTTTTCGTTAGGCGGTAGAGGCCCTGATCGCGGCCGTGTCCCAGGCTGGTCTGCTTAATTTATCGAACGGCGATCGTTCCGTGTCAGCATCGTTGAAAACTTCTGCACGATTCAACATTGGGAATATTTGAGAAGGTTTTATTTATAATATTCCATGAGTCAATGTTTGAAATACGACAGTTGGACTCCACATTACGAGATTAGTATCTTACGAGTATCTAGAGCTGCACTAGCACCAGTACTAGTAGGTTCATATCAGATTTGCCTGGGCAGGGAAAGAAACACGAGTAGTGAAGGTGAGTGTTGATGTACGTCAGAAAGGGGCTCCTTAAACCTACGCCCGTGTCACAAGTCTCGGGATCTACTCGGGATTTCTCTCTCTGCCACACGATGGACCGGCGCTTCTACCGCCTAACGAAAAACGCTTTGACGCTTTGATGCTTTGATATTGCTGTCTCTTTTCTTCTCGTTTGAAATTAAAGAGACGGCAATGCCAAAGCGTCAAAGCGTTTTTCGTTAGGCGGTAGACACCCGCACGGTGAATCCATGGAATGCTAAGAAGTTCGTCTCTATCCCCTGATGATATCTGCTTCTATTTACGGACTAATTTGTCTGTTCCAGGGATTTGACAGTCGTTTGGGGACAGGTGTCTGGGAGTCGTAGTCGTTGATATCAGAGAGGGTATCAGTAAACAAAAAGATCGCCATCAAAGCTAAAAATATTTATATAATAATTAATAACGCTAACAAAAAATACAATAAGAGGAAAGATGATACTCACATGCCTATCAACCGTTTCCTTGATACTGGTGGCAGTGGAAGGTTCACAGTGCATCAGAAGCTGCATCAGGCATTCTGTACTCGATTCCGACGCCGGACTTGTGCTCTCGGGGGATAGCTGTGGAAGAGTGCGAATTGAGACCTTGGCTCTTGTGGATAGACGTCAATCGCTATGCAAAGTATTAGTGGTTTGGTTTTCGTAGATGTTAGAAAATGGCTAAAGTCCCACTGGATGAAAGACAACAGTGAACCGCAAAACATTGGTGATATGGCAATATTTTTTTATAAAAAAAGAGCGGCGAAACGAGCATGACACGCGTCTGCCCATTATCATTACAGTACCACACAGCTATTTGAACATTTAGAGTCCAAATAACTGTTATTGTATATAATAAGTGTTATTTTGTTTAACACTTTTCCATTCAAGATAATTTGTCTTGTTTTGCACATGACATGGTATGAGATAAAGAGTTAATTATTATTTACTAGTATTAGTGTGCAGTTTGCTACCAAAAAGGGTTTCTAACGGAACATTCAAGCGACAAATCGAAAAATACAGCACGTTCTCATGCAAAAAAATTAAAACAGTGTCCGCTGGGAATTGGCACAGGGGTGACACGATCAATTATAGATATTATTAAAAATATTACGAACAAAAAATTTCAACTATCCAAGAACCAAGAACATCCTCAATAGAACAGACTGTCATATCTACAGTACTCATGCACCTACCTACTACTACTACCTAGCTACTCTATCATTGATTGAAGCATTACCTACCTACACAATACGGTCAGTTTTGCTTCTTCACTCAGTTTTACTGATACACCTTCAGAAATCCAACAAAAGTAACGAAATAAGTTAGAAATGGTGTCAAGAAAACCGCCTAGAACTTTGTCACACACCTTGCAAACATCACGCACTGCCGTAAATGATGACACTATTTACAAACATCTTGATGTTTTCAAATGAAGAAGAAATGGATTCACGGTTTCATTTAGGTTAGCGCCCTTCATCGTACTCCGTATCGTCGCTTAACATCAGGTGGTCAAGTTACCGATATTATTACTATCAATATAAAAAATAAAACCCGTCTGCGAGTTCCAAACGATCCTCCAAATACACTCTTGCATACCACATAGCTTTCAGGCATTTTTAAAGTAATTACAGTCGTTTTAAAGCCTAAAATTTTTTGGTTTCAATATTACTCTCAAACATTTTAAAGCAATTAAAATTGTTTCAAAGCCTACAAATGCCTAGTCTAGTCACAGCATATATATAGCACATATAGCACACTAATATTCCAAACGCGAAAGTTTGTGTTTGTTTCCACGTAACTGTACAGCTGTATGGATTTGAATAAAATTAAATACGTAATAAGCACATTATCTGTATTAACACATAGGACTACCGTTCATCCCGTTTAAGTTAGTAGTAGCTATGCCTCAGCTTACACCACGGAGTGCATCCACTATCTAATAGATACACATCTACAAAATAATCTCAAACGCCCTGAATCCATAATGTTTGTGTTGCATGGGGCCTAATCACGATATGACAGCAAACCACACTAGCTACTTTTAGCAGCGGCGACAGGCATCTAGACGCTGAGTCACGCTTCAAAAAGTAGCGGCGCTTGGCGTCTAGTCGCTGCATCCCGCTTCAAAAAATAGCATGTGTGGTCAGGGGCTTAATCATTGTTTAATTAAGCCCCGTACAATTTAAACATTATGTGTTGAAATCCGTTTAAAAGTTTAAAAACAATATTTGCCCTGAATCCAGTCACATCACATCACAATCATCCAGAACGCCCCTCATCACCTACCTTATACCCCCTGTTGATCAGTTCCTTAACGTTGGATTTAACGTATCCGTCCAGCTCAGCCCGCTTCCCCTCCACCTGGGCGCGCAGGGCCGCCGCGTGCCCCTCCTCGTTCTCAGCCTAGGGGGGGAGAAACGGGGAATGTAGCGAAACAAAAAAGGAGCAAATTATAAATAAAAGTTTGGGGTGGAGACCAGAATGCTGACTTGTTTATACACGTTATAGGACCAAGTCATGGATACAATTTAGGTGTCTTCAAATCTCGAGAGTGAATTGGTTTCTTCTAGGTCAACGCGTGCCATCGTAAACTGCATCGTCACATATCATCAGGCGAGATAGCGATGAAGTCTAAGCCTATTAATGATTAAAGACAAAAGAAGACATTTCAGAACCTGTTCTTAGTTTCAAGATTTACTTCCAAGACAACATGGTAGTTCTGTTTGTCAATATAAAAAAGGTCATATTGGTCCAACATTGCAAACAAACCGAAACCAATTGAACTGGAGATTTTCTGATGTAATTATCCAGCATTCTGATCGCCTGATAAGTACGCTGCTAGGAATACATTGAATTTGCTGTTGGATCATGTTGGCAACCAACAACGCACTGCCGTGTGTACCCATGCCATTTTGTTTACTACGGAAGGCATGATCTACTTACATTGAAAACATAAGAGAACACACAGTTAGCACTCTAGAAAAATCGACGTATAAAAGTTATGGTCCTATGTACTGATCGTACCACTACTAATGTTATAAAAACGGCAAAATCAACAAAGCAGTTTGTTACACAGTTATATGTGGTCTTAGATAGGAGGTTTAGGTAGGGTTGTACAAGGTGGGTGGTCCGAAGATAGTGGTCTGGATAGAAGGTTCCGGGTGGGAGTCTAAAGTGAATAGCCAAGTTTCGGAGATTTAAGATCGACAGGCAATTTGGGGTGGATGGTCCGGACTCCGGAGCAAGGTGTTTAGGCTGGCCTGGTCTCGAAAGGATTGTATGGGATAATGAGTTGAACTTGAGCGTTTAAGGAATCCACAAAAAATAGATTGCTAATTATATGTTAGATTCTCACGATCTAGAGTTATTTTAATTGGCAGCAAATTCAAGGTTTCCAGCAGCAGCAGTTTTTTATTTCTACGCTATCGAAATCACGGATAAAAGCTAATAAAACACATATTTACGTATACCAAATACTCAAGGGTGTACGTGGCTCTAAAACTATAATACAAGTCTTACGTTTCTAAACACAGGAGTGTAAAAACTGGCGCAAAAGTGAACACTAGATACTGTAGCAGGACGAGACATGCTTTTGTCTAGTTAAATGAAATTCATGCAAGATCTTACGTCTAAACTAACAAATAGATTCAGTAAATAAACATTGTGAAATTCAATTATTCTGTATTTTAAATCATTTTGACCTAGCACACGTATTTATCATGATATATTTTCATAGCATATTTATTAGCAACATCAACCAGTCTTCCGAGTTCTACTGCTGGTTAAAAGCATCTCTCTTAATCAAGGGCGGATCCAGTGGAAAGGTCATGACCCCACTCCCCTGGGTTGGGTCTAGAAACTATATAGACCACTAATAAAAACGCACGTACCTACTTGTCATACGGTTTTGTATCTTGACCACGACTATGTGACTTCTCACCCCGCTCCTGGCGCGAAAGCTAGACCCACCCTTGCTCTTACTATGTTATCTGTCTCGGTTGTCGCCAATGGAGTCCAGGAGGCGATTTTTACCTTGTAACTAATTCGTTATCAACCTAATTACAATGAAAAAAATTGAAGAATCGTTGATATAAAATGTTTTATCTATTGACCCTGTATTTTTTGGAAACATTGCCCTTCAAACCGGAGCACAGTACTCGCACGTTGTGTGTGTGTACTCACGGCGCCGCGGTGTGTCTCGCTGAGCGCGCGCCGCCGGTGCGACCAGCCCCGCCGCTGTGTGTGTGTGTACTCACGGCGCCGCGGTGTGTCTCGCTGAGCGCGCGCAGCCGGTGCGTCCAGCTCCGCCGCTGTGTGTGTGTGTACTCACGGCGCCGCGGTGTGTCTCGCTGAGCGCGCGCCGCCGGTGCGTCCAGCCCCGCCGCTGTGTGTGTGTGTACTCACGGCGCCGCGGTGTGTCTCGCTGAGCGCGCGCCGCCGGTGCGTCCAGCTCCGCCGCTGTGTGTGTGTGTACTCACGGCGCCGCGGTGTGTCTCGCTGAGCGCGCGCCGCCGGTGCGTCCAGCTCCGCCGCTGTGTGTGTGTGTACTCACGGCGCCGCGGTGTGTCTCGCTGAGCGCGCGCCGCCGGTGCGTCCAGCTCCGCCGCTGTGTGTGTGTGTACTCACGGCGCCGCGGTGTGTCTCGCTGAGCGCGCGCAGCCGGTGCGTCCAGCTCCGCCGCTGTGTGTGTGTGTACTCACGGCGCCGCGGTGTGTCTCGCTGAGCGCGCGCAGCCGGTGCGTCCAGCTCCGCCGCTGTGTGTGTGTGTACTCACGGCGCCGCGGTGTGTCTCGCTGAGCGCGCGCCGCCGGTGCGTCCAGCCCCGCCGCTGTGTGTGTGTGTACTCACGGCGCCGCGGTGTGTCTCGCTGAGCGCGCGCCGCCGGTGCGTCCAGCCCCGCCGCTGTGTGTGTGTGTGTACTCACGGCGCCGCGGTGTGTCTCGCTGAGCGCGCGCAGCCGGTGCGTCCAGCTCCGCCGCTGTGTGTGTGTGTACTCACGGCGCCGCGGTGTGTCTCGCTGAGCGCGCGCAGCCGGTGCGTCCAGCTCCGCCGCTGTGTGTGTGTGTACTCACGGCGCCGCGGTGTGTCTCGCTGAGCGCGCGCAGCCGGTGCGTCCAGCTCCGCCGCTGTGTGTGTGTGTACTCACGGCGCCGCGGTGTGTCTCGCTGAGCGCGCGCAGCCGGTGCGTCCAGCTCCGCCGCTGTGTGTGTGTGTACTCACGGCGCCGCGGTGTGTCTCGCTGAGCGCGCGCAGCCGGCCGCCGCGCGCGCCCAGCTCGCGCTGGCGGGAGCGCAGCGCGCGCAGCCGGTGCGTCCAGCTCCGCCGCTGTGTGTGTGTGTACTCACGGCGCCGCGGTGTGTCTCGCTGAGCGCGCGCAGCCGGTGCGTCCAGCTCCGCCGCTGTGTGTGTGTGTACTCACGGCGCCGCGGTGTGTCTCGCTGAGCGCGCGCAGCCGGCCGCCGCGCGCGCCCAGCTCGCGCTGGCGGGAGCGCAGCGCGCGCCGCCGGTGCGTCCAGCCCCGCCGCTGTGTGTGTGTGTACTCACGGCGCCGCGGTGTGTCTCGCTGAGCGCGCGCAGCCGGCCGCCGCGCGCGCCCAGCTCGCGCTGGCGGGAGCGCAGCGCGCGCCGCCGGTGCGTCCAGCCCCGCCGCTGTGTGTGTGTGTACTCACGGCGCCGCGGTGTGTCTCGCTGAGCGCGCGCAGCCGGCCGCCGCGCGCGCCCAGCTCGCGCTGGCGGGAGCGCAGCGCGCGCCGCCGGTGCGTCCAGCCCCGCCGCTGTGTGTGTGTGTACTCACGGCTCCGCGGTGTGTCTCGCTGAGCGCGCGCAGCCGGCCGCCGCGCGCGCCCAGCTCGCGCTGGCGGGAGCGCAGCGCGCGCCGCCGGTGCGTCCAGCCCCGCCGCTGTGTGTGTGTGTACTCACGGCGCCGCGGTGTGTCTCGCTGAGCGCGCGCAGCCGGCCGCCGCGCGCGCCCAGCTCGCGCTGGCGGGAGCGCAGCGCGCGCCGCCGGTGCGTCCAGCCCCGCCGCTGTGTGTGTGTGTACTCACGGCGCCGCGGTGTGTCTCGCTGAGCGCGCGCAGCCGGTGCGTCCAGCCCCGCCGCTGTGTGTGTGTGTACTCACGGCTCCGCGGTGTGTCTCGCTGAGCGCGCGCAGCCGGCCGCCGCGCGCGCCCAGCTCGCGCTGGCGGGAGCGCAGCGCGCGCCGCCGGTGCGTCCAGCCCCGCCGCTGTGTGTGTGTGTACTCACGGCGCCGCGGTGTGTCTCGCTGAGCGCGCGCCGCCGGTGCGTCCAGCCCCGCCGCTGTGTGTGTGTGTACTCACGGCGCCGCGGTGTGTCTCGCTGAGCGCGCGCCGCCGGTGCGTCCAGCTCCGCCGCTGTGTGTGTGTGTACTCACGGCGCCGCGGTGTGTCTCGCTGAGCGCGCGCCGCCGGTGCGTCCAGCCCCGCCGCTGTGTGTGTGTGTACTCACGGCGCCGCGGTGTGTCTCGCTGAGCGCGCGCCGCCGGTGCGTCCAGCTCCGCCGCTGTGTGTGTGTGTACTCACGGCGCCGCGGTGTGTCTCGCTGAGCGCGCGCCGCCGGTGCGTCCAGCTCCGCCGCTGTGTGTGTGTGTACTCACGGCGCCGCGGTGTGTCTCGCTGAGCGCGCGCCGCCGGTGCGTCCAGCTCCGCCGCTGTGTGTGTGTGTACTCACGGCGTCGCGGTGTGTCTCGCTGAGCGCGCGCAGCCGGTGCGTCCAGCTCCGCCGCTGTGTGTGTGTGTACTCACGGCGCCGCGGTGTGTCTCGCTGAGCGCGCGCAGCCGGTGCGTCCAGCTCCGCCGCTGTGTGTGTGTGTACTCACGGCGCCGCGGTGTGTCTCGCTGAGCGCGCGCCGCCGGTGCGTCCAGCCCCGCCGCTGTGTGTGTGTGTACTCACGGCGCCGCGGTGTGTCTCGCTGAGCGCGCGCCGCCGGTGCGTCCAGCCCCGCCGCTGTGTGTGTGTGTGTACTCACGGCGCCGCGGTGTGTCTCGCTGAGCGCGCGCAGCCGGTGCGTCCAGCTCCGCCGCTGTGTGTGTGTGTACTCACGGCGCCGCGGTGTGTCTCGCTGAGCGCGCGCAGCCGGTGCGTCCAGCTCCGCCGCTGTGTGTGTGTGTACTCACGGCGCCGCGGTGTGTCTCGCTGAGCGCGCGCAGCCGGTGCGTCCAGCTCCGCCGCTGTGTGTGTGTGTACTCACGGCGCCGCGGTGTGTCTCGCTGAGCGCGCGCAGCCGGTGCGTCCAGCTCCGCCGCTGTGTGTGTGTGTACTCACGGCGCCGCGGTGTGTCTCGCTGAGCGCGCGCAGCCGGTGCGTCCAGCTCCGCCGCTGTGTGTGTGTGTACTCACGGCGCCGCGGTGTGTCTCGCTGAGCGCGCGCAGCCGGCCGCCGCGCGCGCCCAGCTCGCGCTGGCGGGAGCGCAGCGCGCGCAGCCGGTGCGTCCAGCTCCGCCGCTGTGTGTGTGTGTACTCACGGCGCCGCGGTGTGTCTCGCTGAGCGCGCGCAGCCGGTGCGTCCAGCTCCGCCGCTGTGTGTGTGTGTACTCACGGCGCCGCGGTGTGTCTCGCTGAGCGCGCGCAGCCGGCCGCCGCGCGCGCCCAGCTCGCGCTGGCGGGAGCGCAGCGCGCGCCGCCGGTGCGTCCAGCCCCGCCGCTGTGTGTGTGTGTACTCACGGCGCCGCGGTGTGTCTCGCTGAGCGCGCGCAGCCGGCCGCCGCGCGCGCCCAGCTCGCGCTGGCGGGAGCGCAGCGCGCGCCGCCGGTGCGTCCAGCCCCGCCGCTGTGTGTGTGTGTACTCACGGCGCCGCGGTGTGTCTCGCTGAGCGCGCGCAGCCGGCCGCCGCGCGCGCCCAGCTCGCGCTGGCGGGAGCGCAGCGCGCGCCGCCGGTGCGTCCAGCCCCGCCGCTGTGTGTGTGTGTACTCACGGCTCCGCGGTGTGTCTCGCTGAGCGCGCGCAGCCGGCCGCCGCGCGCGCCCAGCTCGCGCTGGCGGGAGCGCAGCGCGCGCCGCCGGTGCGTCCAGCCCCGCCGCTGTGTGTGTGTGTACTCACGGCGCCGCGGTGTGTCTCGCTGAGCGCGCGCAGCCGGCCGCCGCGCGCGCCCAGCTCGCGCTGGCGGGAGCGCAGCGCGCGCCGCCGGTGCGTCCAGCCCCGCCGCTGTGTGTGTGTGTACTCACGGCGCCGCGGTGTGTCTCGCTGAGCGCGCGCAGCCGGTGCGTCCAGCCCCGCCGCTGTGTGTGTGTGTACTCACGGCTCCGCGGTGTGTCTCGCTGAGCGCGCGCAGCCGGCCGCCGCGCGCGCCCAGCTCGCGCTGGCGGGAGCGCAGCGCGCGCCGCCGGTGCGTCCAGCCCCGCCGCTGTGTGTGTGTGTACTCACGGCGCCGCGGTGTGTCTCGCTGAGCGCGCGCAGCCGGCCGCCGCGCGCGCCCAGCTCGCGCTGGCGGGAGCGCAGCGCGCGCCGCCGGTGCGTCCAGCCCCGCCGCTGTGTGTGTGTGTACTCACGGCGCCGCGGTGTGTCTCGCTGAGCGCGCGCAGCCGGCCGCCGCGCGCGCCCAGCTCGCGCTGGCGGGAGCGCAGCGCGCGCCGCCGGTGCGTCCAGCCCCGCCGCTGTGTGTGTGTGTACTCACGGCGCCGCGGTGTGTCTCGCTGAGCGCGCGCAGCCGGCCGCCGCGCGCGCCCAGCTCGCGCTGGCGGGAGCGCAGCGCGCGCCGCCGGTGCGTCCAGCCCCGCCGCTGTGTGTGTGTGTACTCACGGCGCCGCGGTGTGTCTCGCTGAGCGCGCGCAGCCGGTGCGTCCAGCCCCGCCGCTGTGTGTGTGTGTACTCACGGCTCCGCGGTGTGTCTCGCTGAGCGCGCGCAGCCGGCCGCCGCGCGCGCCCAGCTCGCGCTGGCGGGAGCGCAGCGCGCGCCGCCGGTGCGTCCAGCCCCGCCGCTGTGTGTGTGTGTACTCACGGCGCCGCGGTGTGTCTCGCTGAGCGCGCGCAGCCGGCCGCCGCGCGCGCCCAGCTCGCGCTGGCGGGAGCGCAGCGCGCGCCGCCGGTGCGTCCAGCCCCGCCGCTGTGTGTGTGTGTACTCACGGCGCCGCGGTGTGTCTCGCTGAGCGCGCGCAGCCGGCCGCCGCGCGCGCCCAGCTCGCGCTGGCGGGAGCGCAGCGCGCGCCGCCGGTGCGTCCAGCCCCGCCGCTGTGTGTGTGTGTACTCACGGCGCCGCGGTGTGTCTCGCTGAGCGCGCGCAGCCGGCCGCCGCGCGCGCCCAGCTCGCGCTGGCGGGAGCGCAGCGCGCGCCGCCGGTGCGTCCAGCCCCGCCGCTGTGTGTGTGTGTACTCACGGCGCCGCGGTGTGTCTCGCTGAGCGCGCGCAGCCGGCCGCCGCGCGCGCCCAGCTCGCGCTGGCGGGAGCGCAGCGCGCGCCGCCGGTGCGTCCAGCCCCGCCGCTGTGTGTGTGTGTACTCACGGCGCCGCGGTGTGTCTCGCTGAGCGCGCGCAGCCGGCCGCCGCGCGCGCCCAGCTCGCGCTGGCGGGAGCGCAGCGCGCGCCGCCGGTGCGTCCAGCCCCGCCGCTGTGTGTGTGTGTACTCACGGCGCCGCGGTGTGTCTCGCTGAGCGCGCGCAGCCGGCCGCCGCGCGCGCCCAGCTCGCGCTGGCGGGAGCGCAGCGCGCGCCGCCGGTGCGTCCAGCCCCGCCGCTGTGTGTGTGTGTACTCACGGCGCCGCGGTGTGTCTCGCTGAGCGCGCGCAGCCGGCCGCCGCGCGCGCCCAGCTCGCGCTGGCGGGAGCGCAGCGCGCGCCGCCGGTGCGTCCAGCCCCGCCGCTGTGTGTGTGTGTACTCACGGCGCCGCGGTGTGTCTCGCTGAGCGCGCGCAGCCGGCCGCCGCGCGCGCCCAGCTCGCGCTGGCGGGAGCGCAGCGCGCGCCGCCGGTGCGTCCAGCCCCGCCGCTGTGTGTGTGTGTACTCACGGCGCCGCGGTGTGTCTCGCTGAGCGCGCGCAGCCGGCCGCCGCGCGCGCCCAGCTCGCGCTGGCGGGAGCGCAGCGCGCGCCGCCGGTGCGTCCAGCCCCGCCGCTGTGTGTGTGTGTACTCACGGCTCCGCGGTGTGTCTCGCTGAGCGCGCGCAGCCGGCCGCCGCGCGCGCCCAGCTCGCGCTGGCGGGAGCGCAGCGCGCGCCGCCGGTGCGTCCAGCCCCGCCGCTGTGTGTGTGTGTACTCACGGCTCCGCGGTGTGTCTCGCTGAGCGCGCGCAGCCGGCCGCCGCGCGCGCCCAGCTCGCGCTGGCGGGAGCGCAGCGCGCGCCGCCGGTGCGTCCAGCCCCGCTCGAGCGCGCGCCAGTCCCCGGACAGCCGCCGACACGCCGCCGCGTACTCGCGCTCCATCGCCTCGCGCTCCTGATCATCAAAAACACACTTTAGTATACTACTTTTTTGTGTTGGAAAAACGCATTTACGCGTCGTCCGCCATGCGGAGACATGACGACTACTACCTTCAAAGGTTTGTCCAATCGTATCTTAGCGGTAGAGTCGAGGAACCATTCTAGCATTCAACCGCCGGTTAGTCTCGCGGGAGAACGGTTCTTCGCTTTTGGCTCAAGTGTCTATTAATCAAGCGACTTCATTTGATACACATTACAAATAAATTTAGAGAAAAATCTGATTTGTAGTGTCGGAAAAAGAAAATATGTTATCCGTCATATTGTGGCGGCCGCCACGTTGGAACTATTTTCACGTGTTAAACCTGTACTTTTTGCGTCGGGGGTTATAAACGGTAGACCTCCAAGGGATATCTTACCTCGTCTAGTTTCCTCTGCGCTTGTATTAGCTCCTCCCTCTCGGCGTGCCACCGTCTCTGTCTCTCCTCCTGTTGCAGTAGGAACTGCTGTCTCTCTCGCTCCAGCTCAGCCTTCTGCGCTTCTATCCTCTCGCATCGGATCTCGCTTTCCAAGTCCCTGTTGAAACGACGGAACTACTTTCAAGAAGTTCTCAGAGATTTTTTTTATCCGTATCCTAATACGATTTCTCATATAATTGATCTAGAATGCTTTGCGAAAAATGTGAACATTCTCTTTTCTGTTATGAGGCCGATGGTTTACAAATATAGTAGTAGTTTCGATAGTACCATCGACAGAGGTCTTTGGAGCAACAGCTTCGACAGGTTTACGGAGGATCATAAGTCCCATCCTGGCACATCTTAGTTTCTGCTGTTTAAAATGACGTGATGGGCAGAACATATTATGTCTGATGATATGCAACATTGTCACGCAGCTATTGGAACATAAAGAGTCTAAACCATTACCTATCACTATGGTCGTCACTCAGAGAAATAAGATGATCAATCTCTATGTCCTGTAATTTCCAAGGGCACATTAGCTTACAAACCCAGTGAAGTTAGAACTTGACTGGTTGGCGGTAAAATAACTGGCAAATATGTGGTACTCAACCAGAATGATTCTGCAAAACGTCCTACCACTATAACTACTACTATATGTGGACGGAACGGTGATGCTCACGATAGAGTGTTTCCAGTGAGGTTCTCGGTGCTGGCGCAGAGGTCCGTGGTGGACCAGGAGAGCAGCGACAGGCGCGACAGGTTCATGGCGGAGGTTCCCTCCTGCCGCAGCTTAGCGGCTTCCGCCGGGTCGTTGTAGCGGAACATGTTGGTGCGGCCCAGAAGTAGAATGCAACCTGAGGATAATACATCAAACATTTGGTACTTAACTTATTTCTATAGGATCTTATTGATACAAGATTAAACATTTGCCTGGAACGTTAATTCGCGTGGAGTTTACAAAATAAGTAATCCCTTAGGAAACTTTGCATTTTTTCGGGATAAATTTACTACATGTACTATAGAGATCGATTGTGTAGCAGCCCTATCATCCAAGGAACATTGCAGCGTCGTGCGCTCGCTGCGGAATTCAGCCGGGCGAAAGGAACGACGACGCTATAGTAAGATGACACTATTACCACTAATTTTACTAATAAACATATGCGAGATTAATAAATCATTGGTCAAATTATGGTGGCAAGTGTTTCTACTAGTGTTCTATTTAAACTGAACTGGAACACAAATCCCTTAGTGATAAATACCGGACCTCTATCCAATACCCATCCTGCAATAAGGATTTCACCTTTCAACTAGTGGAAATGTATAGACTAGACTTGATCCGTGCATATCAACAAGTTAACGTCAGAGAAGAAGACACAAAAGGCAGCAACCATCACACTGATGGATTTAGTTGATGTTTCACATTGAGAGATGGATCAAGAACCGCCGGCAAATTTATCAACGCTATATTCACGATGTACTCCGCAGCTTAGAATCCGTGAGTGTATACATATATCGACGATTTATTGATCGCAAGTGAAGACCCAATTATTCACACGTAACACTCATGTGAATAATTGGGCACACTCTGGAACACTCTGTGAATAAAATTACGAACAAGACAAGCAACATAAATGAATCCATGAAAATACGCCTTAGGAAAACCAGAAATCACGCCGTTCCTTGGTTTTTATGCAAGCATTGAAATACCAAGCTTCCTGCTGAAATATTTCAAGCAACACACAATTATCCACGACCTTTAGCCTATCTTAGCAGATGCGGGCAGATTACCTTGACTGAGCTTTGCAGGCCCGGGCAACAGCACCGTGTTAAGCCAGCACTGTGCAGAGGGCGCGGGGTGCAGCGTGGCCACGCCCGCGTGCAGCGTGACGCGGCAGTGCAGCGGTAGGACGCCCGCACCCGTCAACACGATGTCCGGCGTGGGACGATGTTCCGCCGTGCCGATCACCGTCTCACCCTCCTAGTGGAAGAGACACAACGATCAGTTCAAAAGTCAGGAGCCTTTCGGCAGTTAGCTCTATTACTCAGTCACCACTGGTGGAGGAGTCATTTCAACATTTCAAAAGATAAAGATACTTTCGGCTGGTGGCTCTTTACTCAGTCACCACTTTTGAAGGGGAAATAACGTCCAGTTCAATAGATAGGAGACTTTTTGCAGGTGGCTCTATTACTCATTCACCACTTTTGGAGAGGACATAACGTTCAGTTCTCAAGACAGGAGCCTTTCGGCAGGTGGGTCTATTACTCACTCGCCATTTTTGGGGGGGACATAACGTTCAGTTCAAAAGACAGGAGACTTTCGGCAGGTGGCAAATCGTTATAATGTTTAATATTTTTGTTACCCAACAAAAAAAGGTCATTCCACTTTTAGATCAGTAGAACCATGAGCTTTCTACGCAAACTCAAAGTTCGGCAGACAGGTAATTTTCCGCGATTAATAGTAGCCTATATGCTATTCCAGACTGTAATGGGTTCGAAATTTAAACCGGATCCGTACAGGGGTTCCGACGAGTTTGAAAGACACACATCCAAGCTATGACACCTACATATAATATTAAGAGGAATATCGAAAAGTACCTTCAAATGATACAGCGTGACCCCAGTACTGAGCAGATTATCGTCGATCCCCACGAGATGGGGCATGTCGGAGTCCAGCACCACCCCGAGGCCGCTCTTCCTCAGCCCCAGGGCCTTCTGCTCCTGCAGGATCTGCTGCGTCTCCCGCCACTTCTCCGTCCACTTCTCTGTCAGGTGCTTCTCTTGGGCCTCTTTCCTTTGGAGCGTGGCTAGCACGCCGGGCTCGGTTTCAATGGGATCCTGTAAAATTTAATTTGACGACAGTGTTTCATCTTAACCATTAACTTTCGACAACCAAAGAAGTAAGTCTGTATCTCAAGGAGTTGGTCTTTCTCAACATTCAAAACCCATATTCAGGACCCATATTATTGTATACACGGGACTTAAACACGATCTAAACTATTTTTGGAACGAAATTCCTTACATATTATAGAAGATAGGGAATTTTATTCTGTGACCATAAGATATATATAACGGGGAAAAACTGCCCGTGACCAGTGTTGCCAACTTCGTATCGTACCATAAATAATAAAATTAAGCAATATTTTGTATTTGCATATTGTTTGGTTGATTATTATCCCAAGACACCACTTCGTTTTTTTAATAATGTCGACGTTTTGGGAGCATTACAACCAAAAAGGAGTTTTATTTTGTGAAAACTGTAGAGGCGGGCACTGACCGTGTTGTGAGCTATCTGCTTGCGCAGTTTCTCGATCTCCTCGCGCAGCTCGCGGATGAGCTTGACGTTGGGGTCCTCGTTGATGGTCGGCTTGTTGATGATGTTCTTCGCTCGGTTCGCGTACCGCAGCGTCGACAGCGTCTCGCCGTAGTTGCAGTCCGCGGGCGATATCTGGACACATTTTTTATCACTTGTTTAGTCCTAACTTATACCAACTATCTAATATAAATGTTAAAGAATAGGCTTCCTCGGCTCTTTATATAAAAAAAAATGGTTGTCTGTAAAATCGGTTGGTTTACGGACGATAGTTTAAAGTGACAACGTCATAACAAAACATTGATAGATACGGCGCAAGCGTACAATGAGCGTAACGGGACATAACGCGACACTTTTTCGTGCATGCAGCCGGCATTCATTGATTTATTAGACGTTGTCACGTCAATAACCTTCAGATAAAAGCTATTCGAATATTTTTATTTAGGTGCCGTTGAAGTTTTGCGTAATGCAATTTTTAAAGATTTGTATAAAACCCTTGTAACGCACAGTAACGTCTCATGCGCCCCTCCCCTCACTCTCCCTAAAAGTTACGTAACATCCAAGTGACCATTTTTACCTAATACTACATATACAATATATACATATACAATACTACAAGTTGCCAACTTGGGAGACTTTATTCCCTAGATTTATTCAATAAAAAAAATACCCCCATGATGCACTGTGACGTTTTACATGACACCCCCTCCTCCCAAATCGCGTTACGTAATACTTGAAACGCCCCCTTGATAAAAAAACGATAGACTTGCGCTTGACCGACATCTAGCCTGATGTAATCCATTTGAAAACAATTGAAATATTTTTTGTTTTGACAATGGATTTTTGGTGACTATGTTTGTATGACACGACTGGCCAGTCTCACCACTATTTCTAAATAGAAAGGGTATAAAGTATTCACCGCAGCAATCATGATGGTCTTGGAGTTTCCTCCGAGGGAGTCTTTCAGTAGCCAGGTAAGCACAGAGTCTCGGTACGGGATGAACACCTTCTTGCCTTTTTGTGCTCGATCTGAAATAACAAATTAAAACAGTGTTACGCCCTGGATGAGGTTGTTCCAAGTCTCGCCTGAGGCACTGGCTTGTTGGTAAGACATTCTGTAGCTTCAAAGATTTTCTTGATTTTAAACAATTAAGAAATGCACTCAAGTATGCTTCGTGCAATGAGATTTGCTGAAGCAGGTTTTTTTTAAACTTTTAGTATTAATGTCTATTATATTGAAGTTTATTTATAACCGATCATTTTAATTTAATTACGAGTATTTTACTTATATTTGATAAACATGTAATAGTACATTATGATATAAGTGTGCTAAGTTGACAATTACAGCCGAGGCTTTATTGTTAGCTCGAGCCGAAGGCGAGAGCTATAATTTAGCAGAGGCTGTAATTATCAAAGCGCACGTATGTCATACGACGTTTTATAACATATTTGCGAGGAAATATCTCTCAGCATAGGAGCATATCTCTCTACCTAGTCTGTGGAAGGAGCATTTTGAAACCGTGCGTTTTACATTACACATTACAGCACAAGTACGTAATAAGATACATTACGATACAGAAATTGGTCCAATAAGAGACCCTTTACGAGCAAATATGTTATAAATAACATTTACACAATAAAGATTCTGAGTACGAGGGTAGTTCGAAAAAAAAACAGTGTTGGTTTTAGATGTCACGGAGCCGAAGTAACGAGCGACTCGTTCTATGTTCACCGACAAATATGTTGGACTCACTCTCTGGCGCCAGCTGGCTGGACTCGGCGAGCGCGGATATCACGGAGCCGAGAGTGACGAGGGACTTATTGATGTGCGCGCCTTCCACCAGGCGCTGACCCG
This sequence comes from Ectropis crepuscularia, assembly GCA_963693475.1. NCBI lineage: Eukaryota > Metazoa > Arthropoda > Insecta > Lepidoptera > Geometridae > Ectropis > Ectropis crepuscularia. Next base: position 2,144,248 of record OY856359.1, on the reverse strand, counting down.
TCGCACCGGTAGCGTCGGCGCGCTCGCTGCAAACAACGGAATACACAATTTTCATCCAGACATCAATTGCTCATGCTGTTATCTTGACCGAAACTTAACAGAGAAACAACAATGATATAATAGCGACCTAATTCCAATACAGCGAAAGTCGAAATTGACATCATGCTTTTATCACCAGGACTCGTACAACACGCACCAAGCACCAGCTGCAAGCTTGAATAGAATCAAAAATCATGCGAAGAAGGTAATAATAGGTAATGATTCAGTATTTTGATTTTATACAGCTTTTGCGGAACATCGTCGCAAAGTTACTTTCTTCACATTGCGGAGAGCGTGCATCTGTTTTTCAGGATCTAATAATGTGATTAACATAATATATTGTTTTTTATCGGACATTCCGGACATACCTAGACCACAGGTCCGATGAGAGCGACACAGATTCTCCTATCCCACAGGCTGTGTGCGAGAGAGACGGGCATACAGTTCGCGAGGTATAAGCTAAGCTTTGCATTAGTGTGAGTGATCACCAAAAGTACAGTCAGACAACAAACGCTGTGACCATGTTCTCTTAATAAGGTGTCAATTTTATATTCAATAAATCGTTGTTTATTATGCAGTATCAATTGATAAAGTTGTGGTTTAAGCATGGATATTGAGTGATCGATATTGCGTAACTTGAGCCAGTCAATCATATCTTGTTTGCGACTATTTGAGTTGGGAGCGGGATTTTTTAACGAATTGTGGTAAGATGCGTTGTCAACTACAATAACGCTATTGGGCTTCAAATTGGGAATTAATTGCGTTTGTAACCATTTTGTATAGTTTTCTGTATTCATATTGTTATGATAATCACCACTTTTTTGATTAGCTTTAAACATCAGCAGCGCATTTGGTATGAAACCGTCCTCGCCGCCGGCATGAACGATTATCAATCGATTTCCTTTAGAAATAGGTTTCTTCAAACCAGAAGTGCTGCCATCTGAATATGATTTTGATGAAGTGTGAGTGGTGTCAATATATGTTTCATCGGTATAAACGATAGGCCTGCCCTGAATACGGTATTCGGAAATTTTAAGTAAATAAGTTATACGTAGGTGACGGATCTCATGCTTTTCCATTAAAATTTTTCTGTTATTCTCTGTCCTTGACCATTTGAATCCTAAAAGAGATACTTCTTTTCGCAATGACCATATTGATCCTGGATAGTTAATGTCAGCCTTTAATTTTTCATGAATTCTTTTCATTGTTGGCACCTCTTTGTCAGTAATGTGAAAATTATGAATGGTTCTACGGATTACTGCTTTATCAAAATCATCAATGATTATTATATTTTTCCTGCATCTGGTCTTTTTCGGAGATTTGAATTTGGTTCCATCTTTCAAAACACGTTTACCTTCCAATAAGACTCTTTTAACAGTTGACAGTGGAATTCCTTTCGATGTCGATACCAATTGGGCTGATGTAGTCACACTTGACATGTCTTTATCGTTCATGTCTTTAAAATAGCTATTTAAATTACACAAAATTTCTTTTACTTGGCTATTTAATGGTTTCCGTATTTTGCGCTTATTTGTGTTGGCATCCATTTTACTAACACTTATATCAAACAAAAACAAAATAATATTAAACACGTCACGCTGCAGTCTGTACAAGAGGTGAAGTGCGTGTACGTGAATGTACACTCACACAAATGCAAAGCTCAGCTTATACCTCGCGGACTGTACCTATCTTACAGGGGGAAGAGAGCGAAACGGACATACCTGCCAGCTAGATCGACGAGGTGCACCTTGGAGACGGTCTCGCAGGGCATGTTGTTGTGCCGCAGGTAGGAAGCTTGCACGAAGGTGATGGTGAAGATGGCGTGCGAGCGAGACGGTACCTATCCCACAGGCGGGTGCGAGCGAGACGGACATACCTGCCGGCTAGATCGACGAGGTGCACCTTGGAGACGGTCTCGCAGGGCATGTTGTTGTGCCGCAGGTAGGAAGCTTGCACGAAGGTGATGGTGAAGATGGCGTGCGAGCGAGACGGTACCTATCCCACAGGCGGGTGCGAGCGAGACGGACATACCTGCCAGCTAGATCGACGAGGTGCACCTTGGAGACGGTCTCGCAGGGCATGTTGTTGTGCCGCAGGTAGGAAGCTTGCACGAAGGTGATGGTGAAGATGGCGTGCGAGCGAGACGGTACCTATCCCACAGGCGGGTGCGAGCGAGACGGACATACCTGCCAGCTAGATCGACGAGGTGCACCTTGGAGACGGTCTCGCAGGGCATGTTGTTGTGCCGCAGGTAGGAAGCTTGCACGAAGGTGATGGTGAAGATGGCGTGCGAGCGAGACGGTACCTATCCCACAGGCGGGTGCGAGCGAGACGGACATACCTGCCAGCTAGATCGACGAGGTGCACCTTGGAGACGGTCTCGCAGGGCATGTTGTTGTGCCGCAGGTAGGAAGCTTGCACGAAGGTGATGGTGAAGATGGCGTGCGAGCGAGACGGTACCTATCCCACAGGCGGGTGCGAGCGAGACGGACATACCTGCCAGCTAGATCGACGAGGTGCACCTTGGAGACGGTCTCGCAGGGCATGTTGTTGTGCCGCAGGTAGGAAGCTTGCACGAAGGTGATGGTGAAGATGGCGTGCGAGCGAGACGGTACCTATCCCACAGGCGGGTGCGAGCGAGACGGACATACCTGCCAGCTAGATCGACGAGGTGCACCTTGGAGACGGTCTCGCAGGGCATGTTGTTGTGCCGCAGGTAGGAAGCTTGCACGAAGGTGATGGTGAAGATGGCGTGCGAGCGAGACGGTACCTATCCCACAGGCGGGTGCGAGCGAGACGGACATACCTGCCAGCTAGATCGACGAGGTGCACCTTGGAGACGGTCTCGCAGGGCATGTTGTTGTGCCGCAGGTAGGAAGCTTGCACGAAGGTGATGGTGAAGATGGCGTGCGAGCGAGACGGTACCTATCCCACAGGCGGGTGCGAGCGAGACGGACATACCTGCCAGCTAGATCGACGAGGTGCACCTTGGAGACGGTCTCGCAGGGCATGTTGTTGTGCCGCAGGTAGGAAGCTTGCACGAAGGTGATGGTGAAGATGGCGTGCGAGCGAGACGGTACCTATCCCACAGGCGGGTGCGAGCGAGACGGACATACCTGCCAGCTAGATCGACGAGGTGCACCTTGGAGACGGTCTCGCAGGGCATGTTGTTGTGCCGCAGGTAGGAAGCTTGCACGAAGGTGATGGTGAAGATGGCGTGCGAGCGAGACGGTACCTATCCCACAGGCGGGTGCGAGCGAGACGGACATACCTGCCAGCTAGATCGACGAGGTGCACCTTGGAGACGGTCTCGCAGGGCATGTTGTTGTGCCGCAGGTAGGAAGCTTGCACGAAGGTGATGGTGAAGATGGCGTGCGAGCGAGACGGTACCTATCCCACAGGCGGGTGCGAGCGAGACGGACATACCTGCCAGCTAGATCGACGAGGTGCACCTTGGAGACGGTCTCGCAGGGCATGTTGTTGTGCCGCAGGTAGGAAGCTTGCACGAAGGTGATGGTGAAGATGGCGTGCGAGCGAGACGGTACCTATCCCACAGGCGGGTGCGAGCGAGACGGACATACCTGCCAGCTAGATCGACGAGGTGCACCTTGGAGACGGTCTCGCAGGGCATGTTGTTGTGCCGCAGGTAGGAAGCTTGCACGAAGGTGATGGTGAAGATGGCGTGCGAGCGAGACGGTACCTATCCCACAGGCGGGTGCGAGCGAGACGGACATACCTGCCAGCTAGATCGACGAGGTGCACCTTGGAGACGGTCTCGCAGGGCATGTTGTTGTGCCGCAGGTAGGAAGCTTGCACGAAGGTGATGGTGAAGATGGCGTGCGAGCGAGACGGTACCTATCCCACAGGCGGGTGCGAGCGAGACGGACATACCTGCCAGCTAGATCGACGAGGTGCACCTTGGAGACGGTCTCGCAGGGCATGTTGTTGTGCCGCAGGTAGGAAGCTTGCACGAAGGTGATGGTGAAGATGGCGTGCGAGCGAGACGGTACCTATCCCACAGGCGGGTGCGAGCGAGACGGACATACCTGCCAGCTAGATCGACGAGGTGCACCTTGGAGACGGTCTCGCAGGGCATGTTGTTGTGCCGCAGGTAGGAAGCTTGCACGAAGGTGATGGTGAAGATGGCGTGCGAGCGAGACGGTACCTATCCCACAGGCGGGTGCGAGCGAGACGGACATACCTGCCAGCTAGATCGACGAGGTGCACCTTGGAGACGGTCTCGCAGGGCATGTTGTTGTGCCGCAGGTAGGAAGCTTGCACGAAGGTGATGGTGAAGATGGCGTGCGAGCGAGACGGTACCTATCCCACAGGCGGGTGCGAGCGAGACGGACATACCTGCCAGCTAGATCGACGAGGTGCACCTTGGAGACGGTCTCGCAGGGCATGTTGTTGTGCCGCAGGTAGGAAGCTTGCACGAAGGTGATGGTGAAGATGGCGTGCGAGCGAGACGGTACCTATCCCACAGGCGGGTGCGAGCGAGACGGACATACCTGCCAGCTAGATCGACGAGGTGCACCTTGGAGACGGTCTCGCAGGGCATGTTGTTGTGCCGCAGGTAGGAAGCTTGCACGAAGGTGATGGTGAAGATGGCGTGCGAGCGAGACGGTACCTATCCCACAGGCGGGTGCGAGCGAGACGGACATACCTGCCAGCTAGATCGACGAGGTGCACCTTGGAGACGGTCTCGCAGGGCATGTTGTTGTGCCGCAGGTAGGAAGCTTGCACGAAGGTGATGGTGAAGATGGCGTGCGAGCGAGACGGTACCTATCCCACAGGCGGGTGCGAGCGAGACGGACATACCTGCCAGCTAGATCGACGAGGTGCACCTTGGAGACGGTCTCGCAGGGCATGTTGTTGTGCCGCAGGTAGGAAGCTTGCACGAAGGTGATGGTGAAGATGGCGTGCGAGCGAGACGGTACCTATCCCACAGGCGGGTGCGAGCGAGACGGACATACCTGCCAGCTAGATCGACGAGGTGCACCTTGGAGACGGTCTCGCAGGGCATGTTGTTGTGCCGCAGGTAGGAAGCTTGCACGAAGGTGATGGTGAAGATGGCGTGCGAGCGAGACGGTACCTATCCCACAGGCGGGTGCGAGCGAGACGGACATACCTGCCAGCTAGATCGACGAGGTGCACCTTGGAGACGGTCTCGCAGGGCATGTTGTTGTGCCGCAGGTAGGAAGCTTGCACGAAGGTGATGGTGAAGATGGCGTGCGAGCGAGACGGTACCTATCCCACAGGCGGGTGCGAGCGAGACGGACATACCTGCCAGCTAGATCGACGAGGTGCACCTTGGAGACGGTCTCGCAGGGCATGTTGTTGTGCCGCAGGTAGGAAGCTTGCACGAAGGTGATGGTGAAGATGGCGTGCGAGCGAGACGGTACCTATCCCACAGGCGGGTGCGAGCGAGACGGACATACCTGCCAGCTAGATCGACGAGGTGCACCTTGGAGACGGTCTCGCAGGGCATGTTGTTGTGCCGCAGGTAGGAAGCTTGCACGAAGGTGATGGTGAAGATGGCGTGCGAGCGAGACGGTACCTATCCCACAGGCGGGTGCGAGCGAGACGGACATACCTGCCAGCTAGATCGACGAGGTGCACCTTGGAGACGGTCTCGCAGGGCATGTTGTTGTGCCGCAGGTAGGAAGCTTGCACGAAGGTGATGGTGAAGATGGCGTGCGAGCGAGACGACACGTCGTTCATTTGCGTCGACGCCGTCGTGCGCTGCTGGTTGCCGCGGTGCATGCACACCTGCCAACGAAAACACACTTTAATATAAAAATCTAACCAATTCCTGTTGGGGTAGATGGAGACAACTAAACTAAGTTACGGCTGGTCTAGTCGGCATCCGGAGACCCAGGGTTCAAAACCACGCGCACCACTGTCTTTTCGAATTGATGTTCGTAATGCCGCTAACTTAAAACGGTGAAGGAAAAACATCGTGAGGACACCGACATGTACTTAGAATCTTTCGAAGTCATGTGTCATCCACGAACCCAGTTCCAGCAGTAGGAACATTTAGTGGGCTGGTTATGTACACGGAGACCACGAAACGACAAACGTAGGTTAGAACGCTCTGAAACGAGACGGGAGTGACTACTCACGAAAGGCAGCCGATGATCAGGGTGATTGGTGGGCTATTAGACAGGCATATGTCCAGCAGTGGACGACTGTGACCTGATTGTGACGATATAAAAATACAGTGGCGTGATGTGTACTCAGTGTACTCTTCACCAAGTCTATCGACATACACGAAAGTTGGCATTCATTTGTAATCTGGTTTGACTTGACAGATAGGATAGTTTTTAATTCGATAATCTCAAAAACTTTCATGCTATTCTCACTCTACTAGATAAAGTTGTGTTGTTAAGGTTGTTATGTTGTGTAAAATATTTTTTCCTAGACTTTTTTTTACTTTTATTACTAAAACAATTTTAGACAGTAGTAGCGTAACTATTTTCTGATCTGTGGTAGTAGTTATGTATAGCTTAGCTTTAGTATAGAAAAAAAAATCGCAAAAAGAAACACGAAGAAGAAGTTGTATCAAATAAAGTATAAAACCCTTACGAACCTGTATATCATCATAGTCGGAGACGAGATGCTTCGACAAGTCCTGCACATAGGGCCCGAGCTTGGGATGCTCGCGCACCTTGAGCGTGTGGCCCGCGTCGGTTGCTAGCAAGTCCTTCACCTTCTCGTTGTAGATCTCCAGGTAGGACACCTCGGTGCGGTATGAGGCACCTGACTCCTTGCCCGCGGCCACTCGGGAGAACAGCTGGCGGCAGATGCGCGGGATGAGGCCCTGGCATTCCTGTCGACACAACGATGATTTGCATTACGTCCTTACATTTTAAATTGGTGTTTTGTAAGGGAATATAAAATCGTTTTTGAAGTGAAAACTTTTATTGGCGCGCCTAGACAGATTTTTCGTGGGGTGTGAATTTAATTCTAGCGTCACGGCCATGACCAGGTCACGCCCTCATACGCTACGCTAATTTTAATAGGTTTACACTTGACCGCCATCTCCCCTGATGTTGAGCGACGATGCGGTCTACGATGGAGCGTGTTTACCTAGACCTAAACCGATTCACTCTCGATTTGAAGACAAAGATTGTAACCATCAGGGAAAACCCAGTCAGGCAACATATTCCACAACCTAGACGTTCTTACCACCAAAGTAGAGTCAAATCTCTTCGTTCGTGTCTTAGGAACGTCAACCATGAAACGATGTCGCTTTCTGCTTTGCGTGGCCACCACGCTGCCCAAGTTCAGGTTGGTGGATGACACATGACCTAGAAAGACTCTAGGTTTTGGTTTCCTCACGAAGTTTTCCTTTACCGTTTTTAAGTTGGCGGCGTTACCCACATGACTTCAAAAAGACGGTGGTGCGCGTGGTGGGATTTTAACCCTGGGGCTCCGGATCGGCAGTCGCCGTTCTCCCGACTAGACCAGCCGTGAGTCCAGTATACTGTAATAACTAAGTTTTTTTTAAGTAAAAAGTTCTTTAGACGAGTTAAGCAGTTTTTGGAAGGCGAAACTCTTATGAGTTCTGACCCTGATATTCTTAAATACCGGTGTATGGTCGGAGCGGTGTAGGAGTAGCGGATCAGGACGAGCATGTTAGACGCTTTTTGCATGGCTGATGTCTTTTGAGTTTACGTCAGCGACATTCGTAATACTACAATACTAGTAGGTATATCTGTTGCTATACATGCGACATATTGTGCTACATAAATGTTATTTAATATTAAAATTCTGCAAGTTCCAATTTTTATCGGCAGACCTGCCAATTAAAAAAAACCTCTTTTCGATAAAATAAAAAATCAATATATCGTTTATTGGAAATGGGCACAAAAGAAATGGCAGCTGGTTTCAAATAAAGCCGTAACCTTTGAACATTAACCTTGGGCTTGTATGTAAACAAACAACAAAAGAAACACGTTATAAGTAGCGACAAGTAGTCTTTCTTATCAAATATCTGCAAGTCACTCCCGTGTTCCGTAGATAATAGCTCGTAAATGCACGTTTCGAATTAACTTCGCGATAACGAGTGATTCACCACAACAACTGCTAATTCGGCTGTTTTGGGATCGATTTGAGGTAAAAGGCGAATTTGAGGCTCTGAGGCGGAAGGTTGTGGTGCAGAAAACAGCAAATGACGATGTCGAATCGATTACTAGTTCTCCTAATCCAAGAAATATGTTAAAAAAATGAGAACCCAAATTACAAAGGTCACGGACCCCGGAGTCTGTGGAGCGGCTAAATTCAAAAAGGCGTACATTATTTTGATATCTCTCGAAGGTTGCAGTATTGCAGTGCCGCCAGCGTTTGCAGTGTAAGCGCAAAAAATTGTTTATGTATGACAACACATTAGAAACCTTTAAAATTATCAGTTTCTCTACTATTTTATGCACAAATTATACATAAAAACATTCCTATTGGATCACTCTATCTATTAAAAAAAACTGCATCAACATTTTTGTTCGGTAGTTTTATAGATTTAAGCTTACTCTGTAGTGTACTTCTACTATATAGTGATCTTCAAGTTATCCGTGTTCCGTAGATAATAGCGTCGTAAATGCTCGTTTCGGATTAACTTCGTGATAACGAGTGATTCACCACAACAGCTGCTAATCAGCTGTTTTGGTTTCGAGTTGAGATTTAAAGGGAGATTTTACGTTTATCTGTAACTAGCTGTGCCCGTTTCACTTGCGGTTTAAGGGGTTTTTTTCATGGAACTCTAATTAATTTCCTCAAGTGAGAGTAGCCCAAGTTATGCTTTAGAACATTTTTTTTTATTATTTATTCATAACTTACAATAAATGTGAAAAAAACAATTAGCACTTTTAAACCTCGCAGAAGTTTGTCCTAGTGCTAACATTCTCGAAAAACATAAATACATCAGCTGGTAGTGAATTTCCCGTAAAAATGGTCCAGCCGTGTCGAAAACTAGCCGGTACAAACAGACTGTACTGAGCTATCTATCTGTTTTCGACAAGACCAACATTTTTTGAAAAAGTTTTTAGACTATATACGGAACCCATCCGTAAATATTCAATCTTCTTTTGGATACAACACACATTAATTATTTTTTTTAATATGCGGTTTGTTCAATTGTTGAAGAACCGAACCGTTGACATAATTTAGTCGAATATAAGAATGTAATTGGAATACGTTAATATTTATGAAACCATTAAAGTTGATGTAAAGCAAAATACTATTTTAATAAGTTTTCTGTCAAAATGAAATAACGCAGATGGCATTTTTAAACAAATAATATACTGCTTATTTTGCGGAGACCTTAATTTAAGAGATTTTAAAATACGTACTTCAAAATTAACTACATTTTTGCGTGTGAAATCTTTGTTGGGTTCATTACGTGATAAAGAATTCAATTATTTGCAGTTTAACGTACATATATTATGGTCGTATTTCCATTGCGTTCATCATTTTGAGTGTAATTGAATATCCACGTTAAAATCGTTAAATCCCTTGAATGTGGACGATTTTTTGGAATATTGTGCCTATCCGTTGACAAGCACGCATGCGTTGTAAACGTTACAGGATAATAGACTTAAAACGTTTCAAAATGTAGGTTTATAAAATCACATGTCCACGATTGATTTCATTGCTTGTAGGATAATAAACTTAATTCCTAACGGAATAAGGTGTGCATATTTGTTGGTGTCAGATCCTATCATGGTGAACGTTTTCCCGTCGATGTCCAAAACACGTACACGCACGCTGTACTTCTCAGTTATAGGAAAATACACTTAAATAACAATAGGGTAAGCTGTATAATCCCATATCGACTGTTATTCTCACTGTTCGTAGGAAAATAAACTTAATTCCACATACATTAAGGTGTATAATCGTGTACTAACATTAGAGCCCATCATGGTGAATGTCTTCCCGCTGCCGGTCTGTCCGTACGCGAAGACGCAGGCATTGTACCCCTCGAACGCGCTGTCGATGACGTCCAAACCCAGGTCGGAGAAAACCTGCAACAGAACACATTTAATGTTACTTTTAGCCCTATAAATATGTATAACTAAAAAAATATATATAATATTTTGAGATAGATAATACTAGGTATAACTTCTTTACTGGTGTAGAGTACTTTTTGGATGGGTGAATTTTTTTGAGTAAGCGATATCGACATGCGTAATATATGTAGCAGTAAATATTATATAGCTATACAGTTGAAGTATTATGCAGTATTCGTGTTGTTTAATACTAAAATTCTGAGTTGAAAGTGTTTACTTCTGTAGGCAGTCTCTATGACAGACTCTTTTTCCAAGTAGCAGCAGATTTTCTGAGCTTTTATCCATCGATATTCTATAACTGTCTAACGACAATGTTGCCGTCTCGCTCTTATCTATGGTGCACGCAGTTTTCAGTATTCTAATTAGATAATCATCATATTGAGATGAATTAAGTGCAGACATCTTGACAAGGAAAACCTAAGTTCAAATTGAATGGATTACATATTTGTCAGAAAAATGCTGGCTAATTTTGTTGCCCAGGTATTTATTCTGGTTCCGTATCAGTACCTACTCGCTTTATTTGAAAAGTCGGACTCAAATGGGTTTTTTTATTATTTTGATAATAATTGATTGTATTCTGAACATCGATTATTTATCTAGCGTATCAAACAAGAACGAATCAAAATCGACAGTCACCTGTTCCTGTGTGGCGAAATTGCTGTCTTCACTGTCGTAAGACCAGTACGAGTGGTCGAACGTAAAGTCCTTCGACTTCTCCCGCGTGGCATCATTATGTTCTTTGCTGTTCTGGAAACAAATACACAGAAATTTTTAAAAAGTGGGGAAAAATGTGAGAACTTCATTATAATTAATAATAACAGCAGTGAAGAACAGCTGACTGTTTCTTTCTCACTCGGGTACATTCGGCGGTCCGAGTTGTTTCAGCTAAGCATTACCGATCTCACTCATTTTGTATTTTAATTATATTGCTGTAACATAAGCATCCCAATTTAAACAAATTGTATTGCCTAACAAATTACCTCTCGAAGTGGCAAGAGGAAAATAAGGGGGGAGTTGGGAACATTTTAAACCTAATACTAGTTAGTGCTCGTCTTATCACCCTCTTATCTCGTCTTATCCAATCGTAATTCAATCTTATCCCGGACGAGCACTAACTAGTATTAGGTTTAAAATGTTCCCAACTCCCCCCTTATTTTCCTCTTCTGATTATCCAAGAAATATGTAAAAATAAATAAGATTTTGAAATGACAAAAGTCACGGACCCCGGAGTCTGTGGAGTAGCAAATTTTGAATAAAAAAATAAATAAAAAAAAGTGGCAAGATTTTAATTTAAAGGAAAATTAAAGCCATAATCTACCACGTTGGCCAAATGGTGTTTGTGGATTACGTATTACGTACGCATTTCCTCGAAAGATCTGTCTTGGAGCATGCCGGTTTGTCTTCCGATATTTTCCTTCACGGTTAAGGCAAAACTAACTCTACTAAATAAATGTACAAGTTTCGATGTTTGAATGTTTGTTGCTCTGCTCAATAAAGTCGCATTGGATCGTGTTGAAATTTGAAATACAGTTAGATTATAGTCTGCAAAAACACAGGAACTTTTTATCTCGGGAGAATAGTGGGAAAGGAAACTGCGCGGGCGAAACCGTGGGATACTGCTAGTATATACATATTTATATACAGAGGCGTCAGTAAGAATTACGTGTCAGGAACTCCCATCTCAAAAAAATACTTTAGGGGACAACAGAAAGTTTTTCTTAAAAAAATAAAAGTGAATGTCCCTCAATCTGCATTTGTGTTGCATCTTGTATAATTGAATTGTTGAAAGTGTAGCAGACTGAAAGAGTTTTTGCTTAAGATCGATTTCACTTTTTCGTTTATTAAGACCATGTCTAAATGTTGATGCACTTTCATACGACAAAAAAGCTTACTACAGATTCGCTAGACTCTACTCTAATCTGGAAACAACTAAGGTTTTGCATTGTAGTTTTTCAATTTCAGCGACCTTAGACACAAGAGTCTGTGATCCCTAATTTACTTTTTTACATGAGCCACATTGAATATTTTGGTACTATAGACGAATTACTAAAATATTTCTATGTGCCATGAACAGTCCTACTCTCTAGTAAGGGTACAGAACAAATATTTGTATTCAACACACCAATATCTGCCCTGGTTTGGGAATCGAACCAAGTTCAATTTTTCAAGTTTCCACTATCCCACTCTCCCGGAAGGGTTTTAGTTATCAAGTTGCGAATTGACGGATAAACAACAATATAAATACGAAAGTTTTGATGTTTGAACGTCTGTTGCTCAATCACATCGTAACGGCTGAACAGATCGTACTGAATTTTGGAATACATTTTTATTATAGTCTGGAATAGCACAGGCTTTGGATATGGATGTGTAAATAAATGTATCTGATGTTTTTGGTATTTCGTGCAATAAAGACTATTAATTTAGATGAAATTTAGTAGAGACATAGATTATAGCGTGAAATACAATACAGGCTGTTACCGCGTAAAAATTAACGAAACGGAGATAACTGGGATGAGCTTCGGAGAGTGTGCAACTGATCTGCATAATCTAATACCACCTAGCCTTTTCTTCTATCGGACTTCTTGCATCTCAAAAAAGCGACATCGTTTCATGGTTGATGTTCGAAAAACACGAACGAAGAGATTTGACTCCACGTTAGTGATAAGAACGTCTAGGTTGTGGAATGCGTTGCATGGTTTTCCCCGATAGTTACAATCTTGGTGTCTTCAAATCGAGAGTGAATCGGTTTCTTCTAGGTAAGTAGTACGCACGCTCCATCGTAGATCGTATCGTCGTTTAACATCAGGCGAGATGGTGGTCAAGTGCGAACTTAAAATAGTTAAAAAAACAGAATTGGCAGTCATAGGAACTGCCGATAGAAGTGAAAACTTATAACTCAGAATTTGATAGCTTACTTTGGAAACTACACGGGTGTACCGGAAGGCGTGGCCTGACCATCATGGCATGGCCATCTAGAAATGGGTTAGCATTTCCCATTGGCTCACGCATTTCTAGATGGTCATGCCGTGATGGTTAGGCCACGCCCTTTCAGCATTTCCCATTGGGTGACGCATTTCTAGATCGCCAATGGCCGTGGCCCCGAGTTTACCCGAAGATTTCTTATCATACCCGAGCGTGACGCTAGAATTCAATTCACCACGAAAAATCTGTCTAAAAGCGCGTCTGCGCGCCAAAAGAAGTTTTCACTTCAAAATACTTGGGAGGTGTCAAGGGACATTCTGATGGAACGAAGTTGTACAAAATATTGCAACTCTTTACTGTTTCTGTTGCCCTGGTACTGGTACCTAGGGGCAAACCCAACTCTTTTATATTTCTGTTGTCCTGGTATCTAGAGATAAACGCTGGGCTGTTGGAGGTAGGTAATCGAAACTCTTCACTGTTTCTGTTGCCCTGGTACCTACCTTTTATAGGTAGGTCATAACTATCAGGGAAAACCCACTCTTGCAACTCATTCCACAGCCTAGACGTTCTTATCACAAAAGTAGAGTCAAACCTCTTAGTCCGTGTCTTGAACACGTTTCATGGTTGATGTTAACTCGTGTTAACATCAACCATGAAACGGTACCGCTTCTTTGAGTTACGAGCAGTCCTTATCATATCCAAGTTCCGTATCCATATCCATACCCGAGTTCTTATCATATCCAAGCGTGACGATTGATGAATCTATTTCACAGCCCACGAAAATTCTGTCTATAGCGCGCCTAAAGAAGTTTTCACTTCAAAAAGTAAAACCTCGCAGAGCTTCTAGATTTAAACATTCCTCACCTATCAGTCACCCAATATCCGTAATCCTGAGAATGTCTCATTTAGATACTACAATGACGTAGATTCGCACAGTAACACGTAGAACACGACAAACGCAATGGTATAATCTAAGATACAAGTCAGATAATTGCACATTACCGCGATCAACTGAAGGCCAGTCCCGCGGCGCGCGGATCACAAACAAAGTCGTCGACTAATCAATGATTTTAAAAAGACATGAGTTTCATCACTCGTTGATTAAATAATTAATTATTAAAACAAAAATTCAAAAACGCTCGACATTTTGTTGTGGCAGCCATCTCGGATTTGAAAGTTGTCATAAAATAAATAGTATTTTACGGACAAGCCCTATCATTTGACATCCATATTGAGCAAGTTGTGAAAAAAATTTAAGCAGCCATCTCGTATCGATTTTCATCAAACATAACTACATCTCCTTTCAAATGGACAAAATCAAAATCGTCTCGTCTATTCGGGAGCTACGATTAAGATTACTATGTTTTCATTACGAGTACGATAAGACATCATCATCATCATCAACTAAATGTTCCCACTGCTGGGACTCGGGGCCTTCTCTCGCAAGGAGAGAGTTAAGGCCATAATCCACCACGCTGGCCCAGTGCGGGTAGGTGGATGACACATGACTTCGAGAGATTTTAGGTACATGTCGGTTTCCTCACGATGTTTTCCTTCACCGTTTTAAGTTAGCGGCACTACGCACATGACTTCGTAAAGACAGTGGTGCGTGTGGGGTTTGAACCCGAGGTCTCCGGATCGGCAGGCGCCGTTCTCCCGACTAGACCAGCCGATAAGACATGGTTTGAGGATATGTGACATTCGCCAACACTCAGGAAACGTGTAAATTAATTATGACCTTGACTCTGTCCTTATTTGCATTTCAGGCTTTTTCTTTTTTTTGGCCCTATTTCAGTTTTATGGAAATCGGACGACAGCACGATGAAAAATCAACAAAAGCATTTTAATTTACTCCGAAACCTCGCTATCTCTTTATACTATAACGCATAAGCAGCCGCCTCTCACACGGAGAGTATAAAAACCAAAATCCACTAGGGCGACTAAGCCGTCTGGTTGGTCTAATCGGAAGATCGGTGACTGCCGATCCGGAGCCCCTGGTTAAAAATTCACGCGAACCACTGACTTTTCAAAATCATGCGCGTAATGCCACTAACTTAACACGATGAAGGAAATAAATCACGAGTAAACCAGCATGTTCCAAGAATATTGCCTCAGACTGCAAGAAGACTGGCCTCGTGGCTTAGTGGGTAGTAGCTCTGCCTGCGAAGCCGAGGGTCTTGGGTTCGATTCCCACCCATTGCAAATATTTGTGTGATGAATTCAAATGTTTGCACTGTGTCTGGGTGTATATATGTATAATAAGTATGTATTTAAAAAATATATAAGTATTATATCAGCTATCTGGTCGCCATCATACAAGCTTTGTTGCTTAGTTTGGGGTCAGATGGTGTTGTGTGTGAATTGTCCACCAATATTTATTTATTTATTTATTTATTTCGAGGTCATGCGTCATCCACCAATTTGCACTGAGACAGCGTGGTGGATTAATGGCCTTGCTTCTCTTCTTGCCCGAGTCCCAGCAGTGGGAAAATTTAGTCCTAAACGAGTAACTTCAAAAATGTGTCACCAGGCCGTGAGTCGTATGTATACGATTGTAAGTATACGATTTGACAGCGGCATAACGTATTTTAGATAATCTACCAGATGATAGGTAAGGCACGGATTCGATAAGTTTTACACAACGTTTCATCAACTAGTAACGTCTTAATCTTAATCATCATTATTAAAAAAATCGTAAATGATTTAAGATTATTATTGGTTCAGTGGTTCTGACAATTCCTCACATGTATACCTCACCTACATATTTATGTAAATCTAACAAAAATTAATAAAATTGGAGTGTCTGTAGGTATGTAACCGAAAATTAACAAAAAAATTACTAAGTTCAAATGAAAGTGTATTACACTGGAAACATTGTCTTTCAAACCGAAAAACAGCAATATTTGCTTATTACTGATTGCAGTGGAGTGACTGGCAAAGGTGTGATGTATATTAACTTGGTTGACTCTGCAATCATACCTACCACTACAAAACTTCACATCTTTAGTCCTACTAATATTATAAACTAACAGCGTCCGCGGCTTTAGTCGCGTATTTTCCGTTTCCGTAATTTTCACGCAGTATAAAGTTGTCTGTGTTATTCCAGACTATAATTTGGTTCCAAAATTCAACCCGGGTCACATGGTCCTGCCCTTCTAACGCCTAACTAAAAAGCCTTTAGCTTTGCTCTTGCAGGCTCTATCTACTGAAGCGAAAAGAAAAGAGAGGGCAACATTAAAGGTTAGACAGATTTAGTTAGTTAGGTCAAGTCACGAGAATATGCAAGAAGTGCATGCGTGCGTTTTAATTAGTGGAACCCCCTGGATTCACCTTTTAGTCAAACCTCCTCAGTCGAGTCTTTAGAACGTCAATCAAGCAACGATGCCACTTTTTAGGGTTCCGTAAAACGTAAAAACGGAACCCTTATAGATTCGTCATGTCTGTCTGTCTGTCTGTCTGTCCGTCCGTATGTCACAGCCACTTTGTGCCGAAACTATAAGAACTACAGTCTTGAAACTTGGTAAGTAGATGTATTCTGTAAACCGCATTAAGATTTGAACAAAATAAATTAAAAAAAAGATAAATTAGGGTTGCCCCCCTTGCTTGCCCCCCTGCCTTGATACTGAGAACTGAAACTCAAAAAAATTTTTTTCATCAAACCTACACGTGTGGGGTGTCTATCGATAGGTCTTTAAAAATGGTGTTGAGGTTTCTAAAATCATTTTCGTCTACACTGAATAATTTGCGCGAGAGACACTTCCAAAGTGGTAAAATGTGTGTCCCCCCCCTCTAACTTCTAAAGTAAGAAAATGAAAAATCTAAAAAAATGTATGATGTACATTACCATGTAAACTACCAACGAAAATTAGTTTGAACTCGATCTGATAAATAGTTTTTTTAGTACGTCATAAATACACTAATAATGAAACTTCGATCAAAGTTACAACGAACTACAAGAACTATGTGTACTATGTATATTATGTTACTTGCTGCAACGGAACCCTTCATGGGCGAGTCCAACTCGCACTTGGCCACTTTATTCGTGCTACGAGCAGTCGGATAAATAAAACGGCAAGTTGATATTAGGTCAAACTGATCAGCTGTACACTCTTGGAAACGCATCAGATAAAAACCGATAACCTACTAGGCTGACACCCGAACTCAGTAGTGCTAATAACTTAGTAGTCCAAACATAATATACACATAAGCGACAGTTATATAATCTTAGTACTTACACACACAATTACCACCTACGTTTTTGACCTATCTATAAATTTAGAAGTAGATGGACCTTATCCGAATGCAAGTACGCATTATTATCGTTCGTCGTCTTCGATTGATAAGAATCTCATGTAGTCTTATAAGATTCTCTTATCACGGGTCTAGCTAACACGGTAATCTCGAAACCTACATGCAACGCGATGACTCATCTCCCAAAACAAAACGCAGTAAAAACTAAGCGGCCAGTTTACGCTGACCTCATCGTGGACTGATGGGTTTAGACGGTTTTAATGTCCTGCGGATTTGTCTAATGACATCGTATGTGACGCTATCTTGTGTAGTGTTCTTGTTTACCTGTCGTGTCTTGTACTTTCTACACCTTGGAGTATTTTTAACCCCAGACACAGAAACGGTTAAACGGTTAGGGTTGATTGAAATTTGTAAACACAGACTATCTATTGTCTGGAATACCACATTTGCTTTTTACTCGTAGTATAGCATATTCTTTTTATCACAGGACCAGGAACTGCATGTAATATCGCGGGGCGCTGCTAGTCATCTTATACCTCTGGGCGACGAGCACAGTGTATTGCTAGGTAATGATTTGGACTCTTCATGTTCTAATAGCTCCGTGGCACTTTGCTGTTATGGGCAGACGTGTTGTTTACGATCAGCCACATGTCCCGCTCGTCTCGTCACTCTATACTATGACAAAAAAAGCGAGCCGGCGACCTCCGTAGTGTATCGCAGGCCGAGTATGGAGAAGCGACACTCAGGGCTGACCGCAGAGCTTTTGGCGGGGCTCCGGAGTCAAATGTAAGTAATGCACCATGTAGTGGTAGGACTCTTGGCAGAGTCCGCCTGGGGAAGAACCACACCTTTGCCAAATATTCTACCGCCAAGCAGTAATGTGCAAACATCACTGTGTTCCGGTCTGAAGGGCAATGTTTCCAGTGAAATTACAGGGCTTAGAGATATAACAACTTAGATCTCTGGGTGAAGAGCGCAGTGCAGTGCTAGGTAATGATTTGGAATCTTCATGTTCCAATAGCTGCGTGTCACTGTGTTGTTATGTGGCAGGCATGTTGCTTACCATCAGGCACATGACCTGCTCGTCTCGTCACTCTATATTAAAAAAAAAATGTTTCTTAGGTGTACCATCATCAATATTAAGTTAGGGATTTTCAAGCTTTATCCTTATTCATCATTCATTCAAAGATAAAAGTTGAAGTTGAGTTAAAAACTGTCCGAATAGTTAATGTTCCCTGTACCGCGGTCCAGATGAGACGGTCGCAGCGCAGGACTCGGGGCCCGCGCGAGCAGGCGTGTTATCGCCACGGAACTGAATCTTTGCGGCGACGAATGAGCTGCGGTCACGCGACCGCAAAACATAACGAGCTAAATGATTACTTAAGGAAGCACACGACTACGTACGCGAAATCGCGGTGTTAAAAAAGCGAATTTTCTACATTTCATAAGTTTACTTCTTTTTTAGGGTTCCGTAGCCAAATGGCAAAATACGGGACACTTATAGATTCGTCATGTCTGTCTGTCTGTGGGTCCGTCCGTATGTCACAACCACTTTTTTCCTCCGAAACTATAAGAACTATACTGTTGAAACTTGGTAGGTAGAATCTGTGAACCGCGTTAAGATTATCACACAAAGATAGAATAAAACAATAAATTTTGGGGGCAATAAAAAGTGGTGCCCCATACTTAGCACTGAAACTCAATTTTTTTTTTCATCAATACCTTATGTGTGGGGTGTACCTATGTATTCTATTTATTGGGTGTATTACTATACTATTTATTGGGTGTATTACTATACTATTTATTGGGTGTATTACTATACTATTTTTGCAATCGTCATAAATACAGTATTATGAAAACATCGATCAACAACGAACTACAAGATTTTTTATATTATACTACTTACTTATTGCTACGGAACCCTTCATGGGCGAGTCCAACTCGCACTTGGCCGCTTTTATTTTCTTTTTATTAAATGATGAGAGTACTTTTTACGATGGTCGCGCACACCGACACGATAAACCGCCACCCTGAAGTTAGCTAGTCAGCATTTTAGTTAACTTTGTAACCAACTTAAGGTTAATACTTGCTCATTGAAGATATTATCCATTCTATGGTTCAAGTTACGCTTCTTAAGACGAGGAATAAAGAAAAAAAGTATTAACTTCTCGCATGCGTACATAAGTACACTTTTTATGAAATTATTGTTTTAATGTGTATTTTCCCTTGAACCTCTACAAAAAACGTTCCAGCTTTTTGATACGAAATATATCAGAAAAAAAAACCAATGGCGACCTTTCCAAAATGGCGGGGGTTGCAACTCAGATATGGGAGTGATTTGTTGAAGATACTGGTTGTTGTCATGTACGTATAAAAAAGTCGGACCTAGTCTCGCTAAAACAAAAACTGTGTCACTAGAGTCGGCCACATTTGCACGTGTGCGTTGTCAGGTTGTCACTAATAGGCTGAAACGCACACATGTACACTAGTTGCGCGTGTAATGACCCACTGATGTGTGCGTGTCAGCCTGTATGTGACATCGCACACGTGCATTACGTGGCCGACTCGATGGACACAGTTTTTGTTTTAGCGAGACTACGTCCGACTTTTTTTATACGTCCATGGTTGTTGTATATAACTTTCAAATATATCGCTAGCCTTGTCCCAAACAGATTGTGAACAGATTGTGTATAAATAGTTTACACAAACGTTTTCCCCAGAAGCGAACCCACGACCTACCAATCTGTTCGTAGACCATTAGAGAAATGACGCCAATCAATAGAATAGACTTCGTTTTTTTTGTACAGTATAAAGTGACGAGACGAGCAGTACATGTACCTGATGGTAAGCAAGATGCCTGCCGATAACAGCACAGTGTCACGCAGCTATTGGAACATGAAGAGTACAAATAATTATCTAGCACTGCACTGCGCTCGTTATCCAGAGATATCTCTATATGCCCTGTAATTTCACTGGAAACATTGCCCTTCAAACCAAAACACAGTAATACTTGCACATTACTGCGCTTGGCGGTAGAATAAATAGCAAAGTTGTGGTACTTCCCCAGGCGGACTCTGCAAAGAGTCGTACAATAGTATAGTAGTTTCGCGTGACGTCACTCGTGGGTACGATTTCTACCCACGAGTGACGTCGCGACCCCCCGCTCTCGAAGTTTGATGACCTATATCTTTGTCGATTTTTAATATTTTGAAAAAAAAAAAATACGTGTCCCATATTTTATCATGATTTAGCTGACGGACTAATTATAATTAGAATGGCGTATTTTTGACCCAGTCCGATACCCTATTACAAAATTTACATTAAATAATTTCAAGTGAAGATGATTACATTCGCTGCGGCGGTGATTCGCATCTGAATTATAAGTACCCAACCACACATAGCCCCAATAATGTTATCGCCGTAACATTACAGCATTACGGCACTATTTGTACAGACACGGCGGAACACAAAAGAGCCGAACTATCCAACATTCGCTTATTGGAGTCTAGTGTACCGTGTCAAGGTAACCTATTATGCCGCCGCCTATGCATACTGGCCGAGTGCAGGCCAACGCCAGTGTCTGGAGGGTCGTTTTGTCATGACTTGTGATCACTCGCCGTCGCTCGCCTAGCTGGCCGAGTGACGCACTTGGCGTATAGGGCTCTTTTGCCTCGACTCGTCTATCGTGACCGGTGTCGGTTTTTGTGCATAAAACAAAGGCGCTCGTAGCTCGTATTGGCCTGCGCTCCACCAGTGTGTGGATGCTATCACTCGCCATGTCCCGTTTTGTCGACGCTCGCGTTGGCCTGCGCTCGGCCAGTGTGTGGATGCTACCACTCGCTATGTCCCGTTTTGTCGACGCTCACGTTGGCCTGCGCTCGGCCAGTGTGTGGATGCTACCACTCGCCATGTCCTGTTTTGTTGACGCTCGCGTTGGCCTGCGCTGGGCCAGTGTGTGGATGCTACCACACGCCATGTCCCGTTTTATCGACGCTCGCGTTGGCCTGCGCTCGGCCAGTGTGTGGATGCTACCACTCGCCATGTCCCGTTTTGTCGACGCTTGCGGTGGCCTGCGCTCGGCCAGTGTGTGGATGCTACCACTCGCCATGTCCCGTTTTGTCAACGCTCGCGTTGGCCTGCGCTCGGCCATTGTGTGGATGCTACCACTCGCCATGTCCCGTTTTGTCGACGCTCGCGTTGGCCTGCGCTCGGCCAGTGTGTGGATGCTACCACTCGCCATGTCCCGTTTTGTCAACACTCGCGTTGGCCTGCGCTCGGCCATTGTGTGGATGCTACCACTCGCCATGTCGCGTTTTGTCGACGCTCGGTTGCTCGCGTTGGCCTCCACTGGGCCAGTGTGTATAGGCGGCTTAATACATACACCGAATATACTCTCTACAATTGAATGGGACGGCAAAATCGAAAAACCTTTACCAACAATTCTAATTTCGTATAAAAAATTTAGTTCATCAAATTTGACACGTATAATTCGCATACTTGAACACACAAGCTAGTTTAGTGAGGCAGCACAATCGTAGAGCCCTTAAAGAAAATCTAATTTCGTAGAATATTTTAATTCGTCGATTTTGTCCACACAAACACATTAGCAACAGCTCAATGGGGCAGTACAATCGAAAGCCTTTTAAGCGAAATACAAATTACATAGAATATTAAATATTTTGTCGACGATTTTGTTCACGTACAGTTTAATTGGCACTACTGAGATTGAGGATCCTCCATTTGCAAAAACCTTTATCCGTATTACGCAGTCGATATACTTATAATAATTTCTAGGAACCCAAATAATGGTTTTAAAAGGATCGATGTATTAACATACAAATGCAAAAAATTGGCAGTCATAGGAACTGCCGATAGAAGTGAAAACTTAATATAACTCAGAATTTGATAGCTTACTTTGGAATCTACACGGGTGTAACCGGAGGGCGTGGCCTGATCATCATGGCGTGACCATCCAGAAATGCGTCAGCATTTCCCATTGGCTGACGCATTTCTAGATGGCCATGCCATGATGGCTAGGCCACGCCCTTTTAGCATTTCCCATTGGCTGACGCACTTCTAGATGGCCAATGGCTATGGTCCCGAGTTTATCCGAAGATTTCTTATCATACCCGAGCGTGACGCTAGAATTCAATTCACAGCCCACGAAAAATCTGTCTAGGCGCGCCAAAAGAAGATTTCACTTCAAAAATATTTGCGGACATTGCTCACACAACACTATCTCATTATCTATCGTTAACAATCAAACAGTGGGGTGCCACTTTAAGCGGCGTAGTTCCCGTTCCCAATGTTTTACCTGTGATAAATAGTATATAGTTGTCTATGTGCTAATCTAGACTATTATTATAAAGCTGAAGAGTTTGTTTGTATGTTTGTTTGTTTGAACGCAAGGATCTCTGGAACTACTGGTCCGAATTGAAAGATTCTTTCTTTGTAGGATAGTCCATTTATCGAGGAAGGCTATAGGCTACATTACGCTACTATCAACAGGAGCCGAGCATGAATGAAAAATGCAACAAAAACGGGAAAAAAGATTGCTTTTTGAGAGCTTTCGTTGCGTGACAGCATGTCATATTTTAAAAGTTGCGTCATTAGAACCTAAGGTAACCGAATTTGTTCAAAATTTGAATTGGTACGCCCAATTTTCGATAGATGGCGTAGCAACGCGCGCGCGTTCAGCTAGTCTAGACTATAATATAACCGCGTTCGAAATTTCAACCCGATCCGTTCAGCTGTACTGACGTGATTGAGCAACAAATATCCAAGCTTTGACATTTATATTATTAGTATAGTATATAGATAGCCTGACGTTAAGCGACGATGCGGTCTAAGATGGAGCATGCAAACATAGCAGACACCGATACACGCTCGAACCCTATATAAACTTTTAAAAACTACGAATATATAGCCAAACTAAATAACATTTCTACTACGGGAGCCAGACAGCTGATCTAATACGTACATTGGGTGACGTACGTAAACGATGTATGTAGGTACTGGTAGGCGTTAGAGATTTTTGAAATGAAAACTTCTTTTAGCGCGCCTAGACAGATTATTCATGGGCTGTTAATTGAATTCTCGCGTCACGCTCGGGTATGATAAGAAATCTTCGGGTAAACTCGGGACAATAAACAATGGGAAATGCTAAAAGGGCGTGGCCTGCCCATCATGGCATAGCCATCTAGAAATGCGTCAGCCAATGGGAAATGCTGACGCATTTCTAGATGGTCATGCCATGATGCCCAGGCCACGCCGTCCGGTTACACCCGTGTAGTTTCCAAAGTAAGCTATCAAATTCTGAGTTATTAGTTTTCACTTCTATCGGCAGTTCCTATGACTGCCAATTTTTTTGAAGTTAGACTTTTTACGTCGCACTCGCTAAACATGTTGAGAGTGAATTTTAACGATGCCCGTGTCCCGTGTACAACGACACACTGAAAAAACCTATAAGGGACCTCTATAGTAGTTACTCTCAAATAGTAGGTACTAGAGTAGTAGAGGTAGGACTCTTTGCAGAGTCCGACTGGGCAAGTACAACATCTCTGATAGAAATTCTACCGCCAAACAGTAATATTAAAACATGTGTTCTATTTTGGAGGGGCAATGTTTCCAGTGAAATCACTGAGCATAGAGATAAAACACCTTATATCTCTGGGTGGGGAGCGCAGTGCAGTGCTAGGTAATGATTTGGACTCTTTTATGTTTCAATAGCTGTGTGTCACTGTGCTGTTATGAACAGGCATGTTGCTTACCATCTGGCACGTGACCTGCGTGTCTCGACATTCTATATAATATAGAAACAAAAAAGTCTCTACTGTCCATTGATATAACTTTTATGAGTTCAATGCTACTTACTGTCTAAACTACTTTGGGATAGAGCAGAAAGTAGTGCGTTAGCGTTAGTAGAGTAGTAATCTACGAGTAGTACCTACAGCACTCGTCATTAGATAAAATTACATTTATCTTTTTACCCTGAAATTATCTGAAAATATTCCGCAAACCGGAAGAGTGCTGAATTGTTTACACCTTACAAATTGGCGGTAAAATTACTGGGAAAACTGTTGAACTGTGTGGTACTCCTAATGCCTCCTCTACACGTAGACAGATTTATCTAGATGTCATCAGCAGATGCATCTGCCGACGCGATGCGTAGACACAGATATCGGATGTAAAAAAATCGAGTAGAAAAAAAAAAGTAGACGGGGCGATTTGCTCGTCTATGTGAGGGATTTAACGTCGGCAGATGCGTCCGGCACTTATTCGTTTGTTGTCGATTTTTGTGACACGGATCAATGGGTTTCAGGTTTCAGCGCGAGCGAGCACGCGCGAGCACGCGCGACGCATCAGTGTTCATCGGAAGCAAGTGAGAGTGCACGTATGCTTCTAACATTTTTTTTCTTTAGACCTACCTACATACTAATAGTACTACTGTTTACAATATAAGTACTAAATAAATAATAGGGATGTTAACACTAATCACAAATTAATATTAAGTGGTAATTGTATGATAGTTTGTATTAAAAGAATATCGAAAATCACAATTTTATAATTTAATATTACTTAGTAAATCTTAATATATATAAATCTCCTGTCACGATGTTTGTCCGCGATGGATTGCTAAACTACTTAACCGATTTTGAATTAAATTGGCACACCGTGAGCAGTCTGGTCCAACTTGAGAGATAGGGTAGTTTTCTTTCGATTAATAGTCCTTATATATGACGAAATCCGAGCGAACCCAGAACGGGCCGCTAGTTTATTATAAATGATTTTAAATGCTATATTTTTAATCTGTTGTCACGTGATTGCAAACATCAATATGGCTTGTTACGTCACTAGTCACAAAACAATCTTGAAAAAAAGTTCGAAAAAGTTTGTGATCTTAGCGACAACGATTTTGATTGTTTGTATTCAAAATTAAAATAAAAAACACATAAACTGGACATAAAGTCATGAATCGCGAATCGCGACCAATGTTTTGCGACTAGTGACATCATGCTTTCATGCTAGTCGTTAGTGTTTTAGCGGGAAAATTCAAAATTACTCTATTATTGTATATTTACTCATGGAAAATACTAATATTTTTTTTATGGTAACCAAGCGTCAATCTTCAAAATAAAAGCAATTCCGAAAAATTGTTAACATCCCTATTAGCTGCTGCAGCAACGGTCTCCATAGGTAAGTATAAAGTTTGCGTGCGTACGTGTTGCGTCTTTCGAGAACCAACAGACAACACGACCTACAGACGTGTGGTCTGCGCATGGTGACCCATCTGCAAACACATCTGCGTACGTGTGGAGGAGGCATAAGACACTTGAATGCATGTATAAACGGTCCAAAATTCGCCAATCAATAATTCAAGTTTATAACTATTTTAGTTGATTAGCCCAATCAGGACGCGGTCGCCTATTACCCTTGAAAACGTAGCAGTAACTTAAGTCATGCTTGACGGACTATATCACACGCGAGTAGCCCGTATATTAATAATTGAGAATGTGTTACAACTGCGTTAGTTTTGTAACTATTCTAATTAGGATGAAACGTCTTTACTGCTTATTGACAGACTAGCTGTGCCCCGCGGTTTCACCCGCGTCTATTTGAGGAAAATCCATACTAAAATATCCATTGCTGGCCACTTTATTACGTTTTACGGAACCCTAAAAATACGTAAATAAGCAACAATGCATTGTTGTAGAACAAATTTGATTACTTCAAATGACACAAACTTCAAATGTAGACACGCGCCGTCACAGACTTCAACGACCAAAGAGAATTTAAATTCACGGAACTAAAGCTCTCGAAGAGAAGAATATTTTTCCCCGTTTTCTTTACATTCTTCACTCATACTCCGTACCTATTGATAGTAGCGTAATGTTATATACCCTATAGCCTTCCTCGATAAATGGAGTATCCAACAAAAAAAGAATCTTTCCTATCGGTCCAGTAGTTTCCGAGATCCTAGCGTTCAAACAAACAAACTCTTCAGCTTTATAATCTTATATATAAAACTAGCTGACCCCGCAAACGTTGTTTTGCCCTAGTGAACAACCCTTGTCACTTAGGGGTATGAAAAATAGCTAGTAGCCGATTCTCATACCTACAGAATATGCATATAAAATTTGGTTAAAATCAGTAAAGCCGTTTCGGAGGAGTAAGGAAACAAACACTGTGACACGAGAATTTTATATATAAGATTCTCGTGTCACAGTGTTTGTTTCCTTACTCCTCCGAAACGGCTTTACTGATTTTAACCAAAATTTATATGCATATTCAGTAGGTCTGAGAATCGGCTACTAGCTATTTTTCATACCTTTATTTATATGGCAAAACAACGTTTGCGGGGTCAGCTAGTATTAGTATAGAAGTATAGATACTGCATTAGATAAATGGTAGATATTACGTACTCTTTATTGTACACACCATAATAAAGACAGATACTTAAATAGCCAAATAAAAGTAAAATACAACGATTTCTACGACAGGCAGCCTTATTACTAAAAGTTTTTTTTTCAGACGATATTTAACCATGAGATCAACGCTTTAGCGACCTTAGAACTGGGGTCGACACCAGTGCCTACACTAGTCACAAAAACTGAAAGTACACTGAACTATTGCAAGCTCCGCCTTCTCTCCCCTTATTCTGCCCCTAACGATTAACTAAAGGCCAGATATTAACATAAATACCCACCATTTTCAAATCGGCACTTCACTTGGTTAATATCTGTCATATAAATTAGCAGCAGCGTTCCGCGGTTTTCGGTTCCTCTATAATTAGGGGATATGGATGCGATATAATTATCGGAATAATAAATACGTAGCCTATGTCATGTTTTAGACTTCAGCACTTGGAACTATCTGTGTTCCAAATTTCAATCCGATCCGTTTAGCCATTTCTACGTGATTGAGAACAAAAATTTCCGCATTCATTGTTACAAATGATACCTATAGCTAGATCAACCTAATGACATGACGCGGCATTTCATGAAAATTATTTCAGGTCGATGAACGGTGTTTTTTAATAATACGAGCGGGAGCTGTGCCTGACGTTAAGCAATACGTAGGCCCATAACATAGAGTCACGCAGCTATCGGAACATAAATCATCATCATCAACAGCCCACTAAATGTTCCCACTGCTGGGACTCGGGGCCTTCTCTCGCAAGGAGAGAGTTAAGGTCATTATCCACCACGCTGGCCCAGCGCGGGTTGGTGGATGACACATGACTTCGAAAGATTCTAGGTACATGTCGGTTTCCTCACGATGTTTTTCTTCACCGTTTTAAGTTAGCGGCATTACGCACATGACTTCGAAAAGACAGTGGTGCGTGTGGGGTTTGAACCCGGGGTCTCCGGATCGGCAGGCGCCGTTCTCCCGACTAGACCAGCCGTACCTTATATACATAAATACTTAGTCCAAATCATTACCTAGCACTGTATTCGTTACCCCGACAACTTTGCCGGTGCATGTACGACAATGCTCTGTTTAAATTGCTAAATATTGAGAAGGCTTATTTCACGGGTGGTATGTTTATATTCGTACTATTAAAATTTACCTTTTGTGAGAAGGGACTTATGGTAGTTGGCTTCAGATGACCTCTACTGCCTACCGAAGTACAGCTTAGTGCAGAAGTAGCACGGGCCTACTAGCCTGAACTCACTAACTTATTATGGTCTCATACTCGTCCAATACTCGACATGGGCCTCTCCATTTATACGTCCGATCCTAGACTTTACTTTTGCAACCGCCATCAGCCGCTTTGCACAAAACCATCACTCCCAAAGTTTCAGATCATCCTACGTTTACCGATTCGTGGTCTCCATCAGAACGCATCTATCCCACGGTTCTGCGACAGATATAACCAGCCCACTGCCACTTCAGCTCACTAATGCGCTAAGCTATGTCGATGACTTTAGTTCTCTGACGGATTGCTTCATTACGAAAGCAATCCCTCAGAGAAATCCCGAGCATAGCTCTTTCCGTAGCTCGCTGAGTGGCTTTGACCTTAGGGACCGTTTTCACTGTCAGTGACACGTGGACACGTTTCAACACCGTGGGCCATGATAGGTAGAGCGCACTGATTGTATACTTTTGACTTAATTTAACTTTATTAATATATCATTGTGGAATGAATGATGAGACTTACTTGCTAACTACACCTAATATACGTCTTATACGGTACGCCACGTGAAGTGCCGACATTATGGAAATGTAGCGAGAATTTTCGGTGCTTTCCAAGCATCGAACAAACGCTTACATCGTTCCAATAAAAAAAATATTTATAATCAAATCGCCGAACGAAAGTAAACCTTACCACGTTAAAGTAAGGTTTACGTAATGATTCAATTTGTAGTAAAATATGGGCGGACCTGTTTAGCATATGGTTCTTCGCGAAGGTCGTTTCATTATCGTTTATATTTTTAACTGCAAAGAGATCGGAACTGATCTAGAATGTTCGATTATACGCTATTAACTAGTAGAATAAAGTAGCCAAGTGCGAGTTGGACTCGCCCATGAAGGGTTCCGTTCCAGCAAGTAACATAATATACATAGTACACATAGTTCTTGTAGTTCGTTGTAACTTTGATCGAAGTTTTAATAATAGTGTATTTATGACGTACTAAAAAAAAACTACTCATCAGATCGAGTTCAAACTAATTTTCGTTGGTAGTTTTCATGGTAATGTACATCATATATATTTTTTTGGTTTTTTCATTCTCTTACTTTAGAAGTTAGAGGGGGGGGTTAGAGGGTTACACATTTTACCACTTTGGAAGCGTCTCTCGCGCAAGGTATTCAGTGTAGACAAAAAATATATTAGAAACCTCAACATCATTTTTGAAGACCTATCGATAGACACCCCACACGTGTAGGTTTGATGAAAAAAAATTTTTTGAGCTTCAGTTCTCAGTATGGGGGGCACCCCTAATTTTTGTTTTTTTTTTAAACTTTTGTAAAAATCTTAATGCGGTTCACAGAATACATCTACTTACCAAGTTTCAACAGTGTAGTTCTCATAGTTTCGGCAAAAAGTGGCTGTGACATACGGACGGACAGACAGACAGACAGACAGACAGACAGACATGACGAATCTATAAGGGTTCCGTTTTTACGTTTTACGGAACCCTAAAAAACCGTTTCACTGTAAACTTGAAGACGACCAGAATATGGCCGTCAGGAAGAAGTAAGAGAATGAAAAATCTAAAAAATATATATGATGTACATTACGATATAAACTACCAACGAAAATTAGTTTGAACTCGATTCGATGAGTAGTTTTTTTTTAGTACGTCATAAATACACTATTATTGAAACTTCGATCAAAGTTACAACGAACTACAAGAACTATGTGTAATATGTATATTATGTTACTTGCTGCAACGGAACCCTTCATGGGCGAGTCTAACTCGCACTTGGCCACTTTATTTTAAGTAAGCACGCTCCATCATATACCGCATTGTGGTTTAACATCAGGCAAGACGGCCATGGTCAACCTTATTACTTATTAAAAATTTCGTGGCACTTCGCAAGACGGAGTCTACAAATTAATCAATCACATCACCACTATACATTCACAATATTAAAAAACACATTGAATCTCACTAACAAATAAAATCAAACTCTATTTTTCTTGGTCACGCTATAACTTGGAACGGCTTTACCGATTACATCTTTATTTAATCCGAATTCTTCGTATGTTTTTCGAACATCAGTCAGTCGATACTTGTTTGGTAGCAATCAGTCAGCCGACCTAGACACATCTTTTGCAACGCAATCCCCCACATAATAAGTCAGCCGACATTACATAATAATCAAAACTAGTAATAGCTCTATTAATAATAATAAATAATAGCGTTCGGGAAACTTCGGCACATCTTTGAGTCCAATATACCCCAATGCCTAAAGACAAAAGTCTTTAACCAATGCGTGTTGCCAGTGATGGCTTATGGAACTGAGACGTGGTCCTTAACTGTGGGCCTCATAACAAAGCTCAAAGTCACACAGCGAGCTATGGAGAGAGCTATGCTCGGAGTCTCTTTGCGCGACAGAATCCGTAATGAGGATATTCGCAAAAGAACGAAAGTGGCCGACATAGCTCAAAGAGTAAGCAAGCTGAAGTGGCAATGGGCAGGCCACATCGCTCGCAGAACTGACAACCGATGGGGAAGAAAGGTTCTCGAGTGGCGACCACGAACCGGAAGACGCAGTGTTGGACGGCCTCCCACTAGATGGACAGATGACCTAACAAAGGTCGCTGGAAACCGCTGGTTGCAGGTTGCGCGGGACCGTTCGTTGTGGAAATCTAGGGGGGAGGCCTATGTTCAGCAGTGGACGTCTTGCGGCTGATGATGATGATGAATAGCTCTACAGACCGCAACGGCAACAAGTCGGCAGGTGCTAGATCCTCCCCGGTATGGCCGTAGAGCACCCGCTTCTGGGATGCCAGTTAATTCCTTTATCTTCCCTACCGGCGGTAGCGGAAGCCGATGTCGCACCGTGTGAGGTGCCCTCGCGCTAGCCTTCGCATGAGATGTAGTACTCGTCGAGTATGATAAGATTAGGTTAGTAGAGTCCTGCGCCTTCTGCAGCAAATTACGGTAGGTATAGTCGGGAGAACGGCGACTGCCGATCCGGAGACCCCGGGTTCAATACCATGCGCGCACCACTGACTTTTCGAAATCATGTGCGTAATGCCGTAAATTAAAACGGTGAAGGAAAACATCGTGAGGAAACCGACATATGCCTAGAATCTTTCGAAGTCGTGTGTCATCCACAAACCCACACTGGGCCAGCGTTGTGGATTATGGCCTTGACCCTTCTCTCCGTGCGAGAGAAGGCCCCGAGTCTCAGCAGTGGGAACATTTAGCGGCCTGTTTATGGTATGCGCCTTCTCTGCGCTAGCCAAGTTCGATAAGCAGTAGAGGCCGTTGCCATAGGTGTTTTTGAAAAACCAAGATGTGTCCCATTACCATTACACCAGGAATATAGAAGCAACACAAGTTGCAAAATATTTTTTATTTTTTATTTATGGGCCAATCACCTGAAAAATACTGTTCACGAGCAGTTCTACACGTAACTTCCGTAATACATATATGTTTTATTAAGGTTTTAGTTTCATTTTTTTTTTCAGTTCAGTTGTGGAGTAAAATTTTCGAAGTAAAATCCCTATCTTCTCCAAGCTTGCCGCGAGGGACTTCGTTCCAAAAAACTAGCAACATCTCATCAGAAACCTGCATTGTCGTAAATAACGAGCTGCTTTCCCAACCAAAGTATTTTACTTTCAGCTAACTGTAACCCGCGGAGCCGAAGCTCGGTAATGTATCGCCGAATAATTTAATGCTATAATTAACCTACTTTCACTGTAAGCAGCCTCGTTTTCTTCCCCTCCATTTGTACTATTAATTTTGCAGCCATGTCCTTTTCTCTGTAACAAAAATATTAACCATATTATAATTATAAATAAATATTTACTGTTATAAAATTAAATAACATCATGAGGAAATCTGAATATTATTTTTTTACTTATTACTTAGATACTTGAAGACACCTTGTAACCTTCGGGAAGAACTCAGTCTGGCAACGCATTCCACATCCTAGAGGTTGTTATTACGAAAGGTGAGTCAAACCTCCTGACCTTGGGTACATGGAAAGATACAAGATCGAAATAGTATGAAATAACAGATGGGCTACTTTTTATCCAGAGGAAAACAATTGTATCAGGAACTAGGCAAGTGTAATCGAGATTTGGTGATGGCGTATTTATTTTTTGCCTGTTTCATCCCATTGTTGGGTAAAGGTCGCCCTACAGTCCCTACCCGCCTTGATTTTTTACGTCAATGACTAAATTACTCGTTACAATTACTCGTATTTTATTTTAGGTGCAGCCAAGCCCCTATGTGGGGTTAAAATCTATAAAATAATGGGACCAGGAACTAAGCAGGTAAAACTGCGGGACACTGCCAGTCGTTTATAAGAAAAACACCCGTCCATAGGTTTTTGTGGAATGGACAAATTATTTTTGTTACAATGCAAAATATTTTTCTCCATTAAGTAACTAACATAGTAACATTGTTTAAATCTAGTAACTAAAATAAGTAATGCCAAATAGTCTCAAGTTCAATGTCAGAGTACTTTTAAGTTATTCTACTAAGTTCAAGTTAAGTCATATCCTGCCGCGGAACCAGTCAAGCTCGACCTCTCAATCATTATGACTCACACTTCTCAGGGACGCCAAATACGGCTTATGCATTCAACATATCTTTATTGAGTAGGCCGTATGACTCATTATTGCAGAACAAGCTATAATTCGTCTGTTGTGATTTTTCATTGATAATGTGATAATTACCTGTCAATGTGTGAGTGTGTGAAAGTGAAATTCAAGGTCAGTATTTTAGTGTGTGTTGAACATTATCTTTTGCGCCTTTCATAAAATTATAATTGTGTAATATTTGGATGGATGTCATGATTTATTAGGACAGTAATGATTGTGGTTCTTTATTTTTCACTAATGAGGATAAAAAGTACTCAATTAAATTTTGACTAATTTTCAGGGATTAAAATTTTACATTTAATAAACATTTTTCCTTGTTACTATACTGATTATTACCCTTGCCTATGTCGGCAAAACAATTTTGTCCATAAAGGTGCATATATTGGGATCAAAAGTAGCTTATAAGTTAGACTCTAATTTATCTATTTCCCATTCAGCCGTATCAATAGAATTGAACCAGAAACATTCAAACATTGAGACCTTTCAAATTTACACTAGTAGTATAGGTGGAATCGTAAATCAATATAGGGCTGTGCTTTATTTAAGGAGCTTATTATAAGGAGCTTGACTGGCTTGAATAGGCTTCATAGGGGAAAGTGGAAATACACCATATGCAAGACGAAGACAGTATATTAAGTCAAAACACTGCTCATAGAATTTATATACTAGTAACATATTATAGTGGTAACTCTCACATTGTTCCCTCCCCTGTTTTTTTTATAGACTAAAATGTAGCCTATGTTTTATTCGAGACTACTACCTATATATGTACCAAATTTCATTCACATCCCTTCAGTTGTTTTTGCTGGATAAAGTAACAAATATCCATTCAAACTTTAGGATTAATAACATTAGTAGGATTAGGAACGGAATGAAGTTGAGGTGGCCCAACTTCATTCCGTTTAAGAAGTCAGATTATTACCAATTAAAGTTTTAAATCAACAGTATAGTTTTTAATCAGTGGTATTTCGTATTATGCATATTAGTTTTTTTTAATTTGTATAGTATTTTTTGAGTTGAAAAAACATAAAATAAAAATTTCTTTCTATTACTAACATCTTAGATATCTTACTAATGTTATCAATGCAGGTTTACACATTTATTCCTTAGTGACTTCAGAATGGCTGAATGGATTGGGTTGAAATTTGGAACAAAATAGCCTGGAATGACAAACAGGCTATGTTACATTGCTGAAAATGTATGGCATGGTAACCACACAGGTAAAAACTGAGGGGCACTGGTAGAACATACATATCTGTAGGTATGTACATAATTCACAGTGTTACTAATTTTATGGCTTTGAATATGTGAGACTATTTAGTAATAGCTTTGAATGATATTTGTTTAGCTTAATAATATCAGTCCTTGGCAAATAAGCTAATGACTGACAATTGTTTTATCATCGTTGGTGGCATTGTGTTTTAGCTACTGTGTCAATAAAGCTAAAATCATTATGAAAACAAACAATATGCTCAACAAGAACCTAATTAATGTATTTTATGAAGATACAATATTTTTAAACAAATTAGAAAAACTAAGATTCAAAACATTGAAGCCACAGCGGCGTGGGCTATTATTAGAAAAGGATTATCTCAATAGGTACACAATAAGAAATTCTAAATATGTTTTGTTGATGTTTACAGCATGCAGCCACTTGTAAACATGTAAACAACCACATTCTATGAGAGATCTCTTCAATCTCTAGAGGCAAGTAATTCGCCCCAACTGGGTCGCAGCTCTTTTAAATTTTTTCGTCAACTTTCATCCAAAACGGCATGCCCGAGGTACAGTTGGTGCTCCAGATGCAACTCAACCGTGAATGTCATTGTCGCTCTACGTGACATCATACAGTTTTTGTCCACTTTCAAATTATTGTTGGACGTATCTAACCTACACAATCGACATTATCTTCGAATTACATAAATCTACAACATATACAAATAAACAAAAAACCCGACAATCGAGTAGATAATAATTGTATGATAGAGCAAAATAGAACCTTCCCATGAAGAACTCGAACTCTTTCAAAACATAACAATTATTGCAATTTTGGGAAACTTAATAGCTGATTACCTTTGATTGAACGGGCGAACCCTTACAGCCACTTTCACCGAAGCCATTGTCACACATTATATTGTTATTTGTGTTAGTTTTTATTAAAAATTACATTTATCCACAAAATTACGGCAGCAACATCACAAAGCGATTTCGCGATTTGACAATTTTGATTCAGAGCCAGACTTTGACATGATACGATTAGTATGATGTTTGAGTCAGCCTAATAATGCTGCCAGCTATTTTCAAAATTACTTTACTGAGATTTTAGCGGGAAAGTACAAAAATCTCAGGTTCCGTTGCTGTTTCGAGAAAAACTTTTTTAATCATTGTAGTAAAAATCCAACTTAAGCGCTTATTAGACTACGCGTTATTCAGCACTCGTTATTCAGACTGTCTTAGAGTCTGACTTGTCAGCTCGCTATTACACCAGTCTGAAAAACACGCGCTCTAGGATTTTTAATAATACTTCTTTATCTGTACTGCGCGCTATTATGGTATTTATTAACCCTTAAATGCATGATTTTTTATATTGAATGCAAAAAAATACTTTATATTCACACTAATGGGTACAATAATGGAAAAATAGTGAAAAAATTCAAGATGCATATTTTGATGTTTTTTTATTGAAAAAATCTTGTGTATCAAAAATGAAACAGTATGCATTACTGGGTAAAAAATATAAGCTTTACCCTACGGTGAATGCTGTTTCAATTATTATGAAATCGTACAAAATTATTAATTTATTTAACGCTCGACGCAAAAACTATGGAGTGTTATATAAGCTTGACATGTCTCTATCTCTATTTCTCTCTCTCTCCTCTTTGTATCTGCTACCAGCAGCTACCGAACAAATGAATCGATTTTGATTTTGTTTTTTGGATTGAAAGGTGAATTATAGTTGGAAAAGTTATTTGCTGTTTGATACAAATCTGTTCAAGATGGCTGCTGCCACAAAATGGTGGATTAGATGCCAATTTTTTTACAACTTCTTCAATGTGAATACTTACAACACCTTGTATCAGTTGCGATTTATTCAAGTCCAACTTTGTCAAGACGAATATAGTGGCATTTCTAGCTCGATACTATTATTATTTTATGTTTAGCTGTTACTTCTTTGCTTTTTCTATACTTACGCAAGGTCTTCCCTTGTTCTCTTTGTGTTTTATATATACATACATAGGAATTTAGCCAAGTCAGCGTGACACTGCCATATTCATAAGATTTTTTGGGTGATTTATTTATTTACCTCTATATAAAGAATTCAGAAATGTACAATGGGAATATCTAAAATGTATTGTGCTGTTTATATATGTATGTATTACATTTGCTAATACTATTTTGCTATGATTGCGGTCTCGGTAAAAAACTGTTTATCTGGTCGTCCTTATCCAAATGCCAATTATGTTCCTCAATCAGTCTTTGAGCAAGGAATAGTCACACTTCTAGTCTCTTTTTTGACGATTATATCAATGGAATCTGCTTCAACATACGTGGCTTACTTGTTTATTCTTTTTTCAGCGAACAGCGGTAATAATACAATAATAATCATCATCTTGTAGTAGCTGTAAGTACTAACTTTTACCTCAAAGGAAAGAAGTCCAAATCATCTCCTTCAGACTCAGTCACTGGCATGTCACCGGCTTCCAATCTTCGAATAATATCTTTTATCTGGTCATTCCAGCGTATTTTCAAAGCCATCGTTGTAAAAAAAAACGAATAAAACCTTACCCGAACATTCAACCACCCCTAAACGATTGCATACAATAATACACCAATTATCATGCCGTTACTGCATACTGTATCATTTTTAAGACGGTAGGTTTTTTGGGAAAAAGACAATATAATTCAAATATATTACCAAAAATACTAGTACAGTAAAAAAATATGTAAAGTTACCAATATAATTTATTTTTTTGCTTGAAGAAAAATCTACTCAATGTAATGTAATTCAAATAAAAAAATTGAAGAAATCATATTTCGCGCCAACTACGTTCCAATGTTCGAAAATGACATTTGTTACGGCGCGCTACTCTTTAGCTGTTATTTTTTTTTATTTCACAAATGGGTTATGAACCAAGACATCAAATTGCCATACAGCGAAATGCAAAGTATAGAAATACTGGTTTGCCAAGGGCTTAAAGTTACTGTTTCATTTTTGATACGCCATGCATTTAAGGGTTAATTTAAATAAAAAATGTTTGTCTGTAAAGTCGGTTTACTGACGATATAACGTGACATGTATTTTTGTGACACAGACATCATCATCAGACATCAACGTGACACAGATTTGTATGTAAAAAGTAATCAGTAGAATTTAGTCATTTTCAATCAAAACAATGCAAAAAACAACGCAAAAAAGCTTTTAGATGCCGGGGATCGAACCCGGGGCATTTCACATGCAAAGCGAACGCTCTACCACTGAGCTACATCCCCGCTTGAACTACTGGTCGAAATAATTAATACAACTGTAACAAACATGCGGCGAGGTAACGACCGACGGTAACGGTACATGACGTCATGTTTTGTGGGCGTGCAGCCGGCTTCATCGAATTATAAGACGTTATCACGTCAAAAAATAGTTTTAAGCGTTTAAGATAGGTATAATAACAGCGAGATCAAAATTAAAATTGTGGCATTCGAACTCCGAATACCCAAACACAAAAATAGAAATTACCGCGAATACCAATGAACCAATCACAAACCAATGAAAAGATATTTTTAAAGACTATATTTATATTATATCAATGTCATGTATTTGTCTGTCTAACTGTCTTTGTCTTATTACACTACTCGTTATTCAGACTCGCCAGTCTGACGCACCACGCAAGTTAGACTAAGACTGTCTGAATAACGAGTGGTATAATAATAGTTCAAGATCCCAGAGCTGCCAGACGCCACCTATTTTCTGATTAATGAAATGTGGACGATTGAGTAGAGTTAGTAAGTACTAAGAACACATGCTTACTCGCTAACTTGCTTAGACGGCCAATTTTGAGATATTGGGTAATGAAGGTACAATCAAACATTAATTTCTTCACGTATTTTCTAATAAGTGATTTTCACGTATATTGTAGGCAAAATCCTAAAAACAAGGTCCCAATTACTCCCAGACACTTTCCGTCGGCCGTTTTCCTTAACAACTCCAAAATAATAATTTAACTTCACATACATTCTCATGCTCCATTTGTAAATATGTTCGTCAGACAACTATTTTGAAGCTTTTTCCAATAAGATAGACCAATCTAAGGGGGAAATCATCCCCTAAACTCAACTATGCCTCTATGGGTAAGAGCGTGAGACTGAGTAAGACATTAATTAGGAAATATTGACTTAAAATTGAGTTTAGGGGATGATTGGCCCCTTAGATTGTTCTATCTTCTTGGAAAAAGCTATAAAATAGTTGTCTGACGAACATATTTACAAATTGAGTATGAGAATTTAAGTGAAGTTTAGTTTTTATTTTGGAGTTGTTAAGCAAAACGGCCGACGGAAAGTGTCTGGGAGTATTGGGACCTTGTTTTTAAGGATATTGCCTACAACATATATTATGTGAAAATCACTTTTAGAAAATACGTGAAGTAATAAAATTAATGTTTGTATGTACCTTCATTACCCCATATCTCAAAATTGGCAGTCTAAGCAAGTTAGTGAGTAAGCATGTGTTCTTAGTACTTAATAAATAAAATAAAAATAAAATAAAAAAGCCCTTTATTTCCAGTTAAATTTACATTTCTTATAATCTATTTATGTGTTAGTTTAATTCAGTTTATTCTATGTTATTTATTTGTATTTAATCTATGTTATTCTTTTTTTTTAATCTACTGGAACCCCAGATTGGGTGTAGGCCTCCTCCAAAGATGCCCATTTCGTTCTGTCTTTAGCTACTTCTATCCAGTTTGGACCAGTTATTGCTCTCAAATCATCTTCCCATCTTGTAGTAGGTCTACCTCTTGCTCGTTTTCCTACTGGTCCTTTCCAGAATGTTACTATTTTGGTCCACCTATTATCAGTTATCCGGGCTACATGACCTGCCCATTTCCACTTCAGTTTTTGTGCGTAGGTTAGAGCGTTCGTTGCTTTTGTTATTTTTCTTATATTACTGTGACGTATTTTATCCAGCTTTCTTATCTTTAACATACTCCGTTCGAGTCCTCTCTGACAGACGCATATCTTTTTTCTTGCTTCAGCTGTGAATTTCCATGTTTGGCAACCGTATGTCAAACATGGTAAGAGGCTCGAGTTCATGACTTTTGTTTTGAAGGCTTGTGGTAGATTACTTTTAAAAATGTCCTTGAGACCCCAGTACTTGTTCCATGTTGATTTGATTCTTTTCTCTATTTCTATATTTTTGTTTTTCTTGTCGAAACTTATAGTTTTTCCAAGATATACATATTGTTCAACATATTCTAGTGGTTTGCCATTTATTACTATTGGTTTTATTAGGCTGTTTGTCATTATCTTGGTCTTTGTAAGATTCATTTCCAGTTCTTAGTACTTACTAACTACTAAATCGTCCACATTTCATTCAACAGAAAATAGGTGACGTCTGGCACTTAGGGAAAGATTGAAAAGGTCTGGGATCTTACTCTACAGGCTGACTGTTTGAACACTTTCGATATTTAAGGATATGATGAATCATAGTCATATGAAGGGCTTAAAAATATATAATTATAAAAATACAAATAAATTACAAAGAAAAAATTGGCAGTCATAGGAACTGCCGATAGAAGTGAAAACTTATAACTCAGAATTTAATAGCTTACCTTGGAAACTACACGGGTGTAACCGGAGGGCGTGGCCTCGCCATCTTGGCATGGCCATCTAGAAATGCGTCAGCATTTCCCATTGGCTGATGCGTTTCTAGATGGCCATGCCATGATGGCCTGTCCACGCCCTTTCAACATTTCCCATTGGCTGACGTATTTCTAGATGGTCAATAGCCATGGTCCCGAGTTTACCCGAAGCTATCTTATCATACCCGAGCGTGACGACTGACGAATGAATTCAATTCACAGCCCACGAAAAATCTGTCTAGGCGCGCCTAAAGAAGTTTTCACTTCAAAAACCTTCATTACATTAATGTGCGAAGACACGGAAATTATGGACAACACAGTGCCGGTGCCAATCTCGGTCGCCAGCTCAGCTGTTCAATTACTATGCAGTAATCTGTAACACGAGTGAATCCCCGGCGCCACCGCCGGCCGAGCGCTCTAGCACAGAATAAGTAATAGCTAGTATCAGCGAACGGGGTTAACGACCGTAGGTACGTCAAGACAAGACGGTACTTTTGGCGCAGCTGTTTAAGTTTAGAGGTATTAATACGCGCGCTGAGCTGGTGACCCTACTTATTTTTATTGACGGATAATTAAAGTTAAATTAGTCAAATATTAAGCACCTATTTTTTTTACGTAAATAGAAAGAGAATCGAGTACTGAACACGCTAAATCAATATCTAGAGTGTTTAACCAGTCAGCCTGTATAACGCCTTTATATCGGATGCATCACTGCGTCATAAAATTATTGAAAAAGTAAAGTGATTTTTGTTTGGAAAATTATCAATGGCAGTATGCAAGGAGTGAAAATATTCAATTAAAAAAAATCAACTTAGTTGTCAGCAGCTTGTCTGGCTTTTTTTTCTGCTAGTGCTTGATTGAAGGTTCGAAAAACTAATTGTTCGATTTGCATTTATTTGTCTGTAACAAATTCCGATAGAACAAACTTGCAAATTTAGGTAAATTGTAAAATTGGGTCATACACAGTATCATACACTTTATCAGTATGTTTATATGTAAATTATCTGAATTCCAAATTTTACTAAGGTATGGTTTACTTGAGTACAACTCGAACAAGGTTGGTGTGGGGCTATAGTTTGTAATAATAAGAACGTCTAGGCTGCGACATACGCTGCTTGAGTAATTTTTGAAGTGAAAACTTATGTTTTTGTAGCGTTAGACAATATTTTCGTAGGCTGTGAATTTAATTCTAACGTCACGCTTGGGAATAATAAGAAATATTCGGGTAAACACGGCGCCATTGCTCATGACCACGCCCTCCAGTTTCACCTGCGTAGTTTCCAAAGTATGCCATCAAATTCTTAGTTATAAGTTTTAACTTCTATCAGCGGTTCCTATGAATGCGATTTTTTTTCCAATGGTTATAATATTTGTGTCTTCAGATAGAGAATAAATCGGTTTCTTTCAGAATATCACGCTCCATAGTAAACTGCATCGTTTTTTAACATCAGGGTAGCGATTCTGAAACCATTCGGTTGCATCCGACACGGAATCTCATCTCTCGGTCTTTGTCATACTAAACAGATAAGACAAAGACCGAGAGATGAGATTCCGTGTCGGATGCAACCGAATGGTTTCAGAATCGCTACCCAGGCGAGATGGCGGGCAAATAATATTACTAAATATTTTATGTAGAAGTTTTTATATTATTCAAAACAATCGATCATATCACATATCGAGAGAGCCGAGCTCATCAACTCGAATATCCATTTGCAAGTTTTCGAAAGTTTTGAACATGTTGGATGAAAAGTTTGAAGAGGGCAACACTACGAAGTCGATTTTTCATTTACAAGTGAGGTTAGATTTTCGATTTTTTTGTTAATTTATGTCCTTTTAGCAATTAGCAGGTATTTTAGTGTTATCCCAAATAATAAGCTGTTATTTTAGCCCTGTGACTTCGCATAAAATTAAAATATTGAAGTATAATTCCCGAAATCACAGTCGACATTGGCCGTAAGTTGAACACAACATTACATAATATTCGTCGACGTTTTTCAGCAGATATCCTCGCCGTCACTATGTCTGAAGCCAAAGTCGGCCGTCCCATGAAGTACCCTTACACCTTCTCCGCGAAGGTCGCCCAGTTCCCGTTAAAGTTCTACATTCAGAAGCAATGGATCTGGCGTTACTGGATGGCTGGAATTGTCGTCTCCGCCCCTGTCTTCTATAAGATCCACAAGATGGGTGAGTACCTTCCTCTGTGAGAAATAACTGAGTAGATACAATATTATTAGTATTACAATATTTATTAGTAGATACGATACTATATTATTAGATACGATACTAAAAATGAATCAATAACCTGCATTTTTAGGGTTCCGTACCCAAAGGGTAAAACGGAACCCTATTACTGAGACTTGGCTGTCCGTCTGTCTGTCACCAGGCTATATCTCAAGAGCGGTGATTGGTAGACAGTTGAAATTTTCACAGATGATGTATTTATATTACCGCTATAATAACAAATATTAAAAATAATATTTCAGGCGGGCTCCCAAACAACAAACTTGATTTTTTACCCTTTCTTGCTTGATTAGTCCGTCCAAAACAAACTAGATGGCGCCACTAGTAAAATAAAATGCGATATCCAATTCGTCATCAGAATCATGAGCAAAAATTAAAATTTCAAGAAAACTTGTAAGAAAACTTTTTGCCTGTCTGCGGAAATTGCGATGTATACGGAATTCCGAATAGAGCCAAAGAGGTTTTTGCCGTATATTTGCTAATGGTACGGAACCCCACTCGCACTTGGCCGGTTTTTTATGCAAGTCTTGTCAAGTCAGATAAGAAAAAAAAAAATTGGCAGTCATAGGTACTGCTCATAGAAGTGAAAACTTAAAACTCAGAATTTGATAGCTTACTTGGAAAACTACACGTGTGTAACTGGAGGGTGTGGCCTGGGCATCATGGCATGGCCATCTATAAATGCGTCAGCATTTCTTATTGGCTGATGCATTTCTAGATGGCCATGGCATGATGCCGAGGCCACGCCCTTTCAGCATTTGCCTTTGGCTGTCACATTTCTAAATGGGCAATAGCCATGGTCCCAAGTTTAGCCGAAGATTTCTTATCATACCCGAGCGTGATGCTAGAATCCAATTCACAGCCCACGAAATTCTGTCTAGGCGGCCTAAAGAAGTTTTCACTTCAAAAGTAGGACCAAGTCATACTTAACTGTTCAAAGTTTTACTTCCTTTTGTAGCATCATACCTTATGTTTTTTTGCTTAAAAACCTGTCTAGTCTTTAAACATGTTTAATCACAGGTTTACTGGAAAGAGTAGAGCTGAAATTGACGGTGAAGTTCACTATTATTTTCAACATGGATATCACAGTAACTGCTGGCATTGAGCATTGAGAGAATACTTTCATTGAATCTCTTTATGCTGAATTGGCAGCTTCGGATGTTTTGGCAGCTTCGGATGTTTTGGCAGCAGTGAAAGTGAATTTGTGAATTACTGGAACTGTTTCTAACTTGGGAAGTTTATAATTTATGTGTGAGAACGTCTCTTATTGCACTAGTGAGAAAATAGATAGACATGGCCATACAAGTTTATATCCTGTTTGCCCGCAAAACTGGATTTAGAAACCTGGTTGTAGAAGTAATAGTATTACATACAGCATGAGGCCCCTAGAGCAATAAAGTGTCCCTATTGGTGGGCATATCATATAAAAGCTTGGTTAATAACACTATGGCTTCAAAAGTTCATGCAAAAGCCAAGCTTTTTTTATATCAAACAAATTTTTATTTTCCAGCCAACTCCCCCGAGAACATCAGCAAATGGGCTGAGATCAGGAGGAAGGAGGCGGCGGAGCACCACTGAACTCCACAGTAGTGATGTTCCCGGTTGCGAATGTTAATTTATGTTGTAAGCGAAATATAATCATGTAATTAGTACTCTGTCGTCTTCATTTTTATCCCGCCCTATCCTTCCCAGTTGAAACAAATTTCCTGACATAAATAAAATTGTAGCTAAGAGCCATTTTAATAACATCTGGTTGAAAAAAAATTGGCAGTCATAGGAACTGTCGATATAAGTGATAACTTATAACTCAGAATTTGATAGCTTACCTTGGAAACTACACGGGTGTACCCGGAGGGCGTGGCCTCGCCATCATGGCATGGCCATCTAGAAATGCGTCAGCTTTACCCATTGGCTCACGCATTTCTAGATGGCCATGCCATGATGGCGAAGCCACGCCCTCAGCATTTCCCATTGGCTGACGCATTTCTATATGCCAAATCGCCAAGGTCCCGAGTTTACCCGAAGATTTCTTACCATACCCGAGCGTGACGGTAGAATTCAATATACACCCCACGAAAAATTTGTCTAGCCGCGCCTAAAGAAGTTTTCACTTCAAACAAAGTGGATTCATTCCATTCATTAAATTTATTTATGATAATACCT
The DNA here is from genome assembly GCA_963693475.1 of Ectropis crepuscularia. Taxonomy (NCBI): domain Eukaryota; kingdom Metazoa; phylum Arthropoda; class Insecta; order Lepidoptera; family Geometridae; genus Ectropis; species Ectropis crepuscularia. Next base: position 2,100,428 of record OY856359.1, on the reverse strand, counting down.
TTACTATAAGAGACGAACTTCTTAGCATGACATGGATTCACCAGGTGGGTGCCGGGTCCATCATGTGGCAGAGAGAAATCTCGTGTAGACCCCAAGACTTGTGACTTGGGCGTAGGTTTAAAAGGGGACCCTTTTTGAAGGTGAGAGTTGACACCTTCACTATGATTTTGTGTTAATAGTCGTAATATTGAGGACTTGTGACAAAAAGGATGTTTGTTCTGTGTTAGGGTGTTCTGTTTCATAAGCCTAAGCAGCCTTTTAACTCAATCCATTAGGCATTCTAATGTGATTGATCAACAAACATCCACATTTATAAAATTAAGTAGGATGACTCAACATAATTATAAAATATAAAAGAGGGCTATCGTTAAAGTCAGTTGAGCTGTTTTGCAGGAGTACAAAGATTGTGATGTGAGATTTTAATATGTATAACATTTTGGTATTTTAGAAACAACAAATATGTAATGTATAATTTATTGTACAAAATAATTACATTTAAACCAACACTTATCCTAATTTAAAAGTAACAAATAATCACAAAGATGAGTCACGTAACATATATCAATAACTTAAACATGAGTGTTGACTGGTCGTCAAGCCTTCATTGTTGTTAAATTTAACAAATCATATATAACAATGGAGAACTGACAACATACTAAAACTTAGTCTTATTCATAACTCAACAATATTTACATTAGATCAAACTGAGGCCTCCATACTGCTAGGTGTAATACCAGTGGTAATACAATTATTCTATTCACTCCATTGATGCACATCAAACAACAAGGAACCAACTTTTTTATTCCCACTTGTTATATTGTTCGGACTGGGCCTTCTCTCACAAGTAGAGAGTCAAAGCAAAACTTAACCAAGTGTCAAGTACAGGTTATCATAAGCGGAGGCTGTAACCGTGGGGACTCCGCTGGCTGCCTGTGTCGAAGGAAGACGAGGGTAGTGGAACACTCGCTGTGGTGTCCAGTCTCAAACCGGTTTGATAGTGTGAGACATCTTCGAGTTCATGATCCTAGCAATACGGGTGCAAGTTAGAAGTTGAATTCGTAGGTTCGCGGTGGTGTATTCAGTCGTATATACTAAACAAATAAAATCTATCCGCTCTGGATTCCTGGTGCGGATGGAAGATGTCGGTAGCGCGAGGGTCGCCGCGGTGTAGTCAATCCCATATACTAGTGTATACGAGATCGATCAATTCCTTATTATCACCGCAGAAGGAAAATGCCCCGGTGTCTTTAGTTCCGGATACTGGCGTGTAGTTGCGATCGGTCGGCCAGGAGCAGGTGCTGAAAGAGTCTGTAAAGGCCCGCCGCAGGTCCTCAGTCAGTGGACCCTTGCAGTTCCTCAGTTGGTGGAGGCTCGCTCCTCATTCCCAGATGCTGATGTAAGCCAGATCTATTAGCACCTCATTATCACCGCGGAAAGAAGATGTCGCCGTGTTCTCAGTCCCAAAGGCAGGGTGCTCCGGCCGGTCGGCGGAGGGTAGAGTTAGTGAAGTCTTGCCGCATGTCTTCAGTCGGTGGAGGCTGGCTCCGAGTCCTCAGTCCCAGATGGAGGAGTGCAGCTCCGGGCGGTCTGCCAGCAGACGGCGCGGGGCGGGCGCGGCTCGCGGCACGTGTTGCAGCAGCTGAAGGACGCCGGTCCCGATGGCGGCGGGCACCCCGAGGATGATGGACTCGGACACGCCCTCGATGCGGTCCCGCTGCCCGTAGTACGCCGCGTCGAACAGGTGATCCGCCGTCTTCTCGAACTGCATGGAAATTTATACCATCAGTAATTTCATCGCAAAGTTCTGGAAAGGAAGTTTCTGGAAACCCAAAGAGTATAATAATATGATATAATATGATGATGCGCTCAGATCCAGAAAGTTCAAATTTTGCGAGAAAGCAAGCTTCTTTATATCGTCTTGTTTCCTTCACCGATAAAATGTAAATGATAAAGCCAATGATATAGACGTAACTAATGGAAAGGCGAATTTAGAACCCATTCCTAAACTAGGAAGAATACTAATTCTTCCACTGAAAAAGTGCCGCCAATGTTGCGTTAGTCATGCGCGGTCCGAAGGGGAGGGGGGGTCACAGGGGACATGACCCCCCCCAAAATCGTATACGTTACATTAAAATGGGGCGCTACTAGTAGTCTTTTTTAAGAGCGCGCCTAAAGGCAGAAAACGCAAAAAAGGTCATTTTCGACGCCCCTCACCGTCGTTAAGAAAGATAAAACTATAACAATAAAAATATTGACGTGTGGGTACAACCAAGGACAAGCACAATGACCGAATAGAATTTTAAAAATAGATCAGATTTTTTTAAAAAAAATAAATAAAAATGACACCTAAAAAACCCATTTTAATTCGAGTACTCGAAATTATCAGCGATGACCCCACATTATTTTTCCCTAATAAAATGTCTAATTTTACGCTCTACTTAAGTAACCGAATAGTTTTTTGAATTTATGTTAAATTTTTGCGTAATTAAATAAAACTTGGTCAAAAACTGACTCCCGAATTCAAATTAATTTCCACTCTAAACTGTGTCATGCTATTCTCGACTTTATGCGTACCAGGTTAGATATTAAATAGACCTTTGGGTCCTGGTCAGTTGTCGGGCAACGCTCGATGTGGAAGGTTGTTTACGGACGCTCTGTCAGGCAAATGCGTGCGTGAATTTAAAAAATGGGATGAAAGGATAATGCGATAAATAAGTTTTCTGCGAAAAAAGAGAACTAAACGTAAACATTTTGGAATTTTAGTCCGGTACTTAATGTATGTTTTAGTTGGGTAAGTCAAATTTTGTTTTGGAATAGGTTCGTAGTATGTACAATAATAGGTAAAAAAGTAGGTAGGTATCTATTATTGTTAAAAAGATAAGTTTACCAACATTGTTTTTAATAAATTTAATAAATTTTAAAAATTCAATTTAATAAAAGAGCAATCTGTGGTAGTACATGCAAAAACCCAAACAAGTCATTGTGTACATAATAAATTTTGTATGATGAATAAATTAATAGTTTTAAGTTCTAGTGACAATTGAAACAAACGATCAGAAAATATTTATGAATTGAGGTCTGCGGAAAATAATGTTTTAAGTATTTTTTTAACATAAACTTTTCAGATTAAAGAAATGCAAACTGATGAAATGAAAAATGATGAATATGTTTATCAGCAGACGATCCATCGTGGCACGTCTGCTGAGCATTAGATCTATTAAAATAGGGAGAAAGGAGAATGTATATTTCATGGTAAACTTTCCAGCATGTGTCTTTATATATATATTTTTGGTTAACCCTGCACGCGTTTGAAGAAAACTCGTGGAACGGTCCGTACGTGCCGGCTAGATCATTATCACATATTCTTATTATATATTCACAGTGTTTATTAAATATTATATTATATTATTATATATTTGTTTTATTATTATTTATTTGTATTATTATATATCTATATGTATATATCACCAGAAAGCCCTTGAAATATAGTTTACTATTATATTAACTTCTAGGTACTTACTACATTAAATAATCCTATCACGAAATGCAAAGTTTACATATTACGCCCGTTGTAAAAAAACTTTGGATTTCACAGCACTAATAAAAGAACACAACACACAATAGTACATTATGATATAAGTGCGCTAAGTTGATAATTACAGCCGAGGCGATATTGCTAGCTCGAGCCGTAGGCGAGAGCTATAATTAGCAGAGGCTAGGCACTTTCAGCATTTCCCATTGGCTGGCATATTTCTTGTTCGCCGATTAACAATGCGCGCGCATCAGCGCTTTTTTTAAAGCAAGGGCACTGATCCAGTTAGTATGACATTAAGACATTAGTAATAAAGTAATTGAATATTTTTGTGTTTTGTTATAAATAAATTGTTGTGAGTTATGGTCAAAATTAATTAAATTGATAATTTTTTTTTGCAAAATTTACTTTAGGGCTTATTGATAAATTAAATATTTCTCATTATATTTTATTTCTCATACTTAGTTTTATACATAAAATATTTACAACTTTTCTGACATAAAAACTCTTTACTAAGATTTAAAAAGGTACCGTTCGTTTTAGACGGAGCATTTTGAAACTTGCGTTTTACATTACATTACCGCACAAGTACGTAATAAGATACATTACGATACAGAAATTGGTGCAATAAGAGATCCTTTACTAGCAAATTTTATAACATATAAATAATATTAAATTTACCACGTTTGCCTATTATTTGCATTGCATAGTTTTTTTAGTAGATTACAATAAAATACAAACCGTATTCACATTATTCGGTTTAAAAAAAAAATGTTCTTTGTCGTGGGGCAAAACGGCGTCGGACGATCGCGACACAGAAATGGCGGAGTACCATTCGTATTTTTTATTTTTTCAGCCCAAATGAAAAGAGACGGCCCATTTTCCATGGGCATTTGCCCCACAGCAAAAGTGCAGGAGACTCGACCAAAATTGGATCATTGTATAGGATTTTAAATATAATTATATTGAGGAACTGTTAATGTTTTTATTCTGCATAGCGGGGTTTAAAAGATATCAACTAAAACGTTGAAAAAAAAACGCGATGTGTGAGTTTCGAACGAATCGAGCATATTTTACATTCTTGTTGGAGTCGAGTTTCGAACGAATCGGATGTTGTGTCAATTTTGTTCACTTTTTTTTTATTTTGGCGTCGCACGCTTTTTGTGTTTTCCCATATTACGTATTTCAATATTTTCAAGTTTTACTAAAAACCGTCAAAGAAGTACGTTCACGAACATGAAATAGTAATTTGTAATAACCCACCTAATAATTATATTGCACATTGCCACTCGAAAATACACAAGTTAAAGAAAATAATAAAATGAGGCGACATGTTTTTTTCACGTTGGCGCCAAAACTAGAATGTCGCAATCCGGGCAAAATGACACAAGAACGTTCACTTTACGTAAACGTCAACAGAAGAAAAAAAGAGAAAAAACATGGCTGGCTTTAGGTACAGTAATTAAAGTACTTTTAATCACACCAATTTGCAATCCCCGCTTGGCACGTTAGTTTTGAATGTACAGTTTGCATTATTTAATTTACTTAAATAACTTTTTTAGGTCTCCGGGGCTAATTAAGTACCTAAACTTGAAACGACGTGGGGCAAAAATGAGTCGTCTCCTTTATTTCTATTGTAATAGTGGTAAATTTCGCGTAATTGAAATTCCGAACAGGCTAGTACCAACATTATAACGTGTTAAAACGTACCTATACATGTCACAATCCGTCTTCTAATAGAGAGCTTTGCTTACGCAACTATGCTTTGCGTAAAGCACGTGACGGTGACGGTGAGAGCATGTGACGTTACGGTGCTACGGTAATTAAGAATAACGTAGTAATATAATGAAGAAAGAAATAAGTCCAGTAGTTTTGAAGGTTACTCCTTACAAACAATGTGATCTTTCTTGTTTATAAAATTGTTGGTTTAAAATTATAAATAATACTAGCAAGCTGTTGCCTGTGAATTTGTTCACTTTCTGATTGGTTTTATTTTCTCTTAGACATATTTGTATTTTTCGATATCAACAATGGGTAGTTAAGTTATACATAACATTATCTATCTGGAAATTAAAATCATGTTAAGAATCCTTTCCTAAATCGAGATTGTTTGAAAAGTGTTTTCTGACACGTGACGTTTATACTTTTACAGATGTTTTCTATTTACATATATAATGTTATCACTATAGTGGGCTTCAAGTTTTACTTATTTTTGATGACATGGGCTTCGGTGTGTCTTGATGGTAATTACTTCAGCAATACTTTTTTAGGGTTCCGTAAAACGTAAAAACGGAACCCTTATAGATTCGTCATGTATGTCTGTCTGTCTGTCCGTCCGTATGTCATAGCCACTTTTTGCCGAAACTATGAGAACTACACTGTTTAAACTTGGTAAGTAGATGTATTCTGTAAACCGCATTAAGATTTGAACAAAAAAATTAAAAAAAAGAAAAATTTGGGTTGCCCCCTATACTGAGAATTGAAACTCAACAATTTTTTTTTCATCAAACCTACACGTGTGGGGTGTCTATCGATAGGTCTTCAAAAATGATGTTGAGGTTTTGAAAATCATTTTCGTCTACACTGAATAATTTGCGCGAGATACACTTCCAAAGTGGTAAAATGTGTGTCCCCCCCTCTAACTTCTAAAGAGAATGAAAAATCTAAAAAAAATATATGATGTAAATTACCATGTAAACTACCAACGAAAATTAGTTTGAACTCGATCTGATGAGTAGTTTTTTTTTAGTACGTCATAAATACACTATTATTGAAATTTCGATCAAAGTTACAACGAACTACAAGAACTATATGTACTATGTATATTATGTTACTTGCTGCAACGGAACCCTTCATGGGCGAGTTCAACTCGCACTTGGTCACTTTATTTTATTTTTTACACAGATGGAAACCGACACAACCACACATTGTCTATACTTGAAAACGAAACGTATTTTCGGGTAAATAGATTGGTAAATAATCTACATGTTTGTGCTTTTAAAAAACAACAAAATAGTATGTACAATGATTACAAATACTAAAACTTACCTAGTTTAAATATATTTAAACCAATAACAACAACATTAAGTGAAACAACCATTAGGTAATTTGATTTCTGGTATTTTGAACTGAGGTGTTTGTTTGTTTGGCGGTTGTTAAATAGAAAAATATTACTTACATTTATTTATGTAAATTTCATTATTATTAAATATTTATCTACCTAGTAATTATAAGTTCTAGCATCCACATACAATGTTACCTGAATTATCCAAAAATAAATGCAGAGTACAGGTTAATCAGAAACCTAGTATACATATTTATCTAAACTCATAAATATCAGTCCACCCGTTCTTTCTTTCAACATCTTTCGTTCTTTGTTCTCAATTTAGATACTATGTAAAAATAGAAACTTAATAATTTTACCCACACGCGCATTCATTAGTAACTCTTACAGTATCTGTAATTTATCGTAATGTTACGTGTACTTACTGTACTTAGTTATATTATGACCTAAGGTGAGCTTAGCTCGTATCTTTCTATTAGCGCTAACGCGGCGGAAGAAGAGTGACGTGGGGATGAAATCTATTCCTTTTTTCGGAATAAAAACTACTTTTGGCGGTGCGCCAGATTTTTTTCCGGGAGCTGTAAGTGAAGCTGACCTATTGCGATCCAAGATGAAAGGCTCCATCGGGTGAACTAGGGACCGCCAAGGGTACCCGAATGAAAAAGATACAGCTGCTCTTCACTGCAGTGTCGCTGTGCTATTTTGATTTATATTTAATTTTAAAAATACAAAGTTTGATTAATGTCTTTTTTCTATTTATCCTACTAACATGGTCATGCTATTTAGTATTACAAAATATATCAAAGTTGCGGTTACATATTATATTATTACAGAATAAATAAATAAAACTCCTAATAAAGAGTTCACTTCTACTGTGCGGTCTAAGTGCACACATTTTTTTTAAGCAATAGACTGATGCCCTTTTTATACATGATATCGTAAACCACGCATTTATTTAATTATAAAACATGACTACATATTAAATAAATAAATGACTAAATCTTGTGATTCAGTAATATTTAGTTTTCATTTCTTTCATTCGACTGTTTTTCAATAAATGGTTTATTGTGTGTATATAGACAATAAAAAACAAATTGATGTATTTTTTTAAAAACATCTATGATTAATCTGAATGTTTTCATATACTGGATTTCGGGGAACGATGACCTTGAGTGATCGTAGCTTCTATCTTACTCGCGGCGACGCGATGTATTGGAGAGGGGAAGGGCGACGCGCGGGTGAAATTTGATTTTTTCCTGGCACTAGGCCCACTCTTAATCGATTTATTGTATTTCTACTCGTGACCCCCCCAAAATCGGAGGTTCTGTACTGGTGACCCCCTCCAAAATTCGACGCTGGGACCGCGCTTAGCGTTAGCACAATCTTTTTATGCCGACGCCTGTGGTAGCTAGACCTTAGACAGGACCAATTTAATATGCTAAAGGATCTTCAAAATCTACATTTGTATAAGATTTAGTTTCGGTCTTCCAAAACATGATCATGGCCCAATTAAGAGGCTATATAAGTGCGGAATAAGGCCCGTCAAACTAACTATGACCACATCGCTCAGTTTCACACAGTGTCGGGTTTATGGCGGGAAGTTTGTAGTTTCTACAATAATAGCTATCCAGGAATATCTAAGCTACCCACGTGCCAGCAAGGCTAGATGTAGACTCTGCAACCATGCCATCTATAGTGTAGAGTGTGATGTTTAAAGTGTGGAGTATAAAGTGGAGTGGAGTGTGGATTGTAGTGTGTGGAGTATAGAGTGCGGAGTGTACACTGTAGTGTGGATGGAAAACAGAGTGACTGGCCTTGTGGCTTAGTGGGTAGTAGCTCTGCCCGCGAAGCCGAGGGTCGTGGGTTCGATTCCCACCCAGTGCAAATATTTGTGTGATGAATTCATATGTTTGCACTGTGTTTGGGTGTTTCTATGTATTATAAGTATGTATTTAAAACTATATAAGTATTATATCAGCTATCTGGCCGCCATCATACAAGCTTTGCTTAGTTTGGGGTCAGATGGTGTTGTGTGTGAATTGTCCACCAATATTTATTTATTTATATTTAAGTGACTCACGCTAGCCAGGTTGAGCACGGACTCCTTCATGCGCGCGAGCCCGTATCTCGTGATGCCGAGCACCTCCCCGCGCGCCGTCATCTGCCCCGCCAGCAGCTCCACGTGGCGCCGGTCCACCGACATGCCGTGCCCCGCCATCACCCCCTGGATCTCCGTGATGATGGTGCTCTTCGCGGCCTCGATGCCCAGCGTCTGGTACACCTGCGCGACGACATTCAACATAAGAGACTCAAATAGGTGGTCACATAACTATAATTTGGATATGAAATTTAGTAGAAAAATTAACGCGGTTGTTACAAATATTTAATTAAGTGAATAGGTAACTCACGTGGTCGGTCCAATTCGACTCAAGTTTGGGCCGCGTCCGGCGCTTTTTTTTATTAGGGAGGGTGCGCAGCCATCACGCGATCGCTGCCCGTTTGGCACGGATCATATCATACGTGAGTTATCCGTTCACTAAATTAAATGTCTATGGATGCTAATTTATTTTTTAACATTACAGGGCATAGATAAAAAACATCTTATACATATCTATGACTGAGGAGGAGTAGTAGGGTCTGTGATGTGCCAAAATAAGTCTTCACTTCAAAAGCCTGTAGCAGTTGGCATCAGACGTCCTTAACTGCCTCTTGAAGTTTGGGCCTCTGCAGAAGGTGCAAATCCCTACTAACTTAAACTGCTTGTCAAAAATGTGATTGTAACATTGATGTCCTTACTTCTAAGATATTATTGGACGTGGTTTTGGTCCCGTCGACTCCGTAGGTCGCGATGACGTCCCTCAGCCCGTCGCCTTCCACGCACAGCTTATATCTAAAACAAAAAAAATAATTAAATATTAGAATTGGATTGTTTCCTCTCAGTGTCTATATGCAAAGTTTTATCTTAAACAATGAAGAATGTCTATGCTCACTTTCAGCTCTCATTTCAACCCCCATCCATCAATATATTTTTCGCAACTGGCTTTGTGTGGGGCTCAACACAAACTTTAATCCCCCATTTCAACCCCTTCAATCCTTCTTACGAGATAAAAAAAAAAAAAGATGTAGTATCATGGGATACCAGGTAGGAACGAAGTACCTTCAGATAATACGGAAGCAACACAATTTGCAAAAAAAATATATATTCTATTCTAAACCAAGCGGTTTCATTATTTATGGTATGATCATCTCAAAAATAAAGTTGGCCACACTGGTCATGAGCAGTTTTGCCAACTTCCGTTTATTATTTTTCACATTTCATCAGTTCGGGCGCGCAGCAAAATCCCTGTTTCCTCAAAGTCTGCTGTAAGGGACTTCGTTCCAAAAAATATCCTATTTGGGGTCTTTGGTTTCTCTTGGTGGATAACATACCTGACTTCAGCGTTCTCGTCCATGCACGCGATAACAGCTTTAGAGACCTACGGCAGTCCCTTCAGCTTTTATTGTTGATTTGCTTTTCAGCTTTGTTGTGCAGATCACAAGGCACAAAATCTCCTGGAGGATAACATACCTGACTTCAGCATTCTCGTCCATGCACGCGATGACGGCTCTAGACACCTGCGGCAGTCCCTTCAGCTTTGATTGTTGATTTGATCTTCAGCTTTGACGTGCAGATCCTAAGGCACAAAATCTCCTGGAGGATAACATACCCGACTTCAGCGTTCTCGTCCATACACGCGATGACGGCTCTAGAGACCTGCGCCAGCCCCTGAAGGGGCTGCCCGCCGCTTTGATTGTTGATTTGATCTTCAGACCGGCAGCTTCAGAGCTAGCTGCTTTCGTCCACTCCGACATCACCTCGATGTTTCTCGATCTTCAACTTTGATGGACAGATCCTAAGGCACAAAATCTCCTGAAGAATAACATACCTGACTTCAGCGTTCTCGTCCATACACGCGATGACGGCTCTAGAGACCTGCGGCAGCCCCTGAAGGGGCTGCCCGCCGCTTTGATTGTTGATTTGATCTTCAGACCGGCAGCTTCAGAGCTAGCTGCTTTCGTCCACTCCGACATCACCTCGATGTTTCTCGATCTTCAACTTTGATGGACAGATCCTAAGGCACAAAATCTCCTGAAGAATAACATACCTGACTTCAGCGTTCTCGTCCATACACGCGATGATGGCTCTAGAGACCTGCGGCAGCCCCTGAAGGGGCTGCCCGCCGCTTTGATTGTTGATTTGATCTTCAGACCGGCAGCTTCAGAGCTAGCTGCTTTCGTCCACTCCGACATCACCTCGATGTTTCTCGATCTTCAACTTTGATGGACAGATCCTAAGGCACAAAATCTCCTGGAGGATAACATACCTGACTTCAGCGTTCTCGTCCATACACGCGATGACGGCTCTAGAGACCTGCGGCAGCCCCTGAAGGGGCTGCCCGCCGCTTTGATTGTTGATTTGATCTTCAGACCGGCAGCTTCAGAGCTAGCTGCTTTCGTCCACTCCGACATCACCTCGATGTTTCTCGATCTTCAACTTTGATGGACAGATCCTAAGGCACAAAATCTCCTGGAGGATAACATACCTGACTTCAGCGTTCTCGTCCATGCACGCGATGACGGCTCTGGACACCTGCGGCAGCCCCTTGACGACGACGGCGGGCAGCTGCCGAGCCAGCTGCTGCAGCGACATGTTGAGCCAGCCGCCCTGCTTGCCCGGCTCGGCGGACACCTTGATCGCCCACTCAGACACCACCGCGATGTTGCTCGGCTTGATCTTCAGCTTTGATGTGCAGATCCTAAGGTACAAAATTAACACGTGAAACACTGGTCTGTATGCTTCTACTCCACTGAGCACAATGGACACGTGCCCAGGCCCCCGTGTTGTATTGGGACCCCTGGTCCCTACCTAATTACCGAACGATAACCGATAGCTACTCTACTCTCGTCTGTAAATTAGGGTTACTCTATAGAAATGAAAATAAAGCATTTAGTTTCCATATCTATGTTCTTGGTAGATTTTAACAAAAAAACTTATTTTTTATTTTAATTTTCCATTATCTAAATGTGCCAGGGCTTCTAATAGGTCCAAAAAGGACCTGATAAAACACCAAGCGCTCTCCGTGGACCGCACTAAGCGGCGCCCGGGTGCCGCGCTGTTCAGTTTGCTTCATCGGTTGAGTCTTAAAGTAAAGTTGTTAGTAAAAATCAGAAAATAGTCTTAGATGATGATGTTTTACTATTAGCCAAAAGCCCTCTCATTTGATAGCCATATCGAGGGTGTTGTGTAAAAATATAATTAGGCATTTTGTGGCAGTGGCCACCCAGGACCGATTCGGAATGTGGGTTGATGATGACGATGATACAATTAGTAGAAAATTTAGATTACCAATAAGACCAATGTTATTGAAAATTGAGACTTACGAGTAGACGATAGAGTTGACATCGACTTCGAGGCACAGCAGCCGGATCCTGTCCGCGTCGAGCCGCAGTAACAGGAAGCACTCGGTGGGCAGGTATACCTCGTCGATGTACGTCGTGATCTACGGAAGGAATAAGGTCTCTATTACAATGCAATATGATTTAAAACTGCACAAAAACAAATTAAGACTTTACTATCAAAGAAAACTACTACGGGGCCGTCCATTAATTACGTGACGTGTTCAAAGGGGGAGAGGGTGATCTCGGCAAATCACACGTCATTTTTGACGTGATAACGTCTTATAATTCGATGAAGCCGGCTGCACGCCCGCAAAACATGACGTCATATAACGTTACCGTTAGTTCGTAAGCTGAGCGCTGAGGGCGCCACCCGCCGAGTCGAGCGGTATCACTACTCGCGCTATCAGCGTACTGATTTCTTAAGACGATGTCACGTTTAACTATCGTCAGTAAACCTACTTTACAGACAACCATTTTTTGGAATAAAATGAGAACGTCATTCTTTGAGAAAACTGGGAGGAAGTGAGTAAAAAATATATAATTTCTTTGAAAACATTGCCCTTTAAACCAGAACATAGTAGTATTTGCACTCCGAGCAGATATAGCAGAATAACTAGCTATTTATAACATGCAAAGGGTACAAGCAAGTCCTGTACCTCTCCCAGGGTAGTCTTCTCGATGCGTCCCTTGACCCGCCTGGCGAACTCCTGGTCCGTGGGGTGCACCAGCTCCGCCGTGATGATGGGCGTGGAGATGACGCGGGACGCGTTGATGATCTCCTTCACCCGGGGCACGCCCTGGGTGATGTTCATGGACGCCACGCCGGCGAAGTGGAAGGTCTTCAGCGTCATCTGCGTACCCGGCTCGCCGATACTCTGACAAGTTAATATTTACATTTTAAACATATAATATAAGATAATTTTACAGTACTTTTTTTTTAACTTTTATAGGTTTACACTTGACCGCCATTTCGCCTGATAAACCTAAAAGAAACCGATTCACTCTCGACTTGAAGTTCTCTCGAATTGGAATGGACTCCTTTTTGCGAAGAACACACACGCCTGCGTCTTTCTCTCGTTAAACAGTGCCAGATTGGCATCGCCCCATTTAGAGACTGCCTCAAGGGCCAAGTACAGACGCTCGATGAAGCCCTCTCTCAGTACCTGAGTTTGCTGCCCACTGGCTCTCGTGCTAGATATGTAGCTCTCTAAAACAACGGTGATATCATCTGCGTACCCAAAGATACCGGGCTTCAACATTTTTGATATGTAGCATGGTGAGGGTGTTACCTGCGCCGCGAGCGCGCCCACCGCCGTGCCGGGCTCGATGATGCTGCGCTGGTACTTGTGGCAGACGTATGGTGAGTGTTACCTGCGCCGCGAGCGCGCCCACCGCCGTGCCGGGCTCGATGATGCTGCGCTGGTACTTGTGGCAGACGTATGGTGAGTGTTACCTGCGCCGCGAGCGCGCCCACCGCCGTGCCGGGCTCGATGATGCTGCGCTGGTACTTGTGGCAGACGTATGGTGAGTGTTACCTGCGCCGCGAGCGCTCACCGCCGTGCCGGGCTCGATGATGCTGCGCTGGTACTTGTGGCAGACGTATGGTGAGTGTTACCTGCGCCGCGAGCGCTCACCGCCGTGCCGGGCTCGATGATGCTGCGCTGGTACTTGTGGCAGACGTATGGTGAGTGTTACCTGCGCCGCGAGCGCTCACCGCCGTGCCGGGCTCGATGATGCTGCGCTGGTACTTGTGGCAGACGTATGGTGAGTGTTACCTGCGCCGCCGCACCGCCGTGCCGGGCTCGATGATGCTGCGCTGGTACTTGTGGCAGACGTATGGTGAGTGTTACCTGCGCCGCGAGCGCTCACCGCCGTGCCGGGCTCGATGATGCTGCGCTGGTACTTGTGGCAGACGTATGGTGAGTGTTACCTGCGCCGCGAGCGCTCACCGCCGTGCCGGGCTCGATGATGCTGCGCTGGTACTTGTGGCAGACGTATGGTGAGTGTTACCTGCGCCGCGAGCGCTCACCGCCGTGCCGGGCTCGATGATGCTGCGCTGGTACTTGTGGCAGACGTATGGTGAGTGTTACCTGCGCCGCCGCACCGCCGTGCCGGGCTCGATGATGCTGCGCTGGTACTTGTGGCAGACGTATGGTGAGTGTTACCTGCGCCGCGAGCGCTCACCGCCGTGCCGGGCTCGATGATGCTGCGCTGGTACTTGTGGCAGACGTATGGTGAGTGTTACCTGCGCCGCGAGCGCTCACCGCCGTGCCGGGCTCGATGATGCTGCGCTGGTACTTGTGGCAGACGTATGGTGAGTGTTACCTGCGCCGCCGCACCGCCGTGCCGGGCTCGATGATGCTGCGCTGGTACTTGTGGCAGACGTATGGTGAGTGTTACCTGCGCCGCGAGCGCGCCCACCGCCGTGATGGGCTCGATGATGCTGCGCTGGTACTTGTGGCAGACGTATGGTGAGTGTTACCTGCGCCGCGAGCGCTCACCGCCGTGCCGGGCTCGATGATGCTGCGCTGGTACTTGTGGCAGACGTATGGTGAGTGTTACCTGCGCCGCCGCACCGCCGTGCCGGGCTCGATGATGCTGCGCTGGTACTTGTGGCAGACGTATGGTGAGTGTTACCTGCGCCGCGAGCGCTCACCGCCGTGCCGGGCTCGATGATGCTGCGCTGGTACTTGTGGCAGACGTATGGTGAGTGTTACCTGCGCCGCCGCACCGCCGTGCCGGGCTCGATGATGCTGCGCTGGTACTTGTGGCAGACGTATGGTGAGTGTTACCTGCGCCGCGAGCGCGCCCACCGCCGTGATGGGCTCGATGATGCTGCGCTGGTACTTGTGGCAGACGTATGGTGAGTGTTACCTGCGCCGCCGCACCGCCGTGCCGGGCTCGATGATGCTGCGCTGGTACTTGTGGCAGACGTATGGTGAGTGTTACCTGCGCCGCGAGCGCTCACCGCCGTGCCGGGCTCGATGATGCTGCGCTGGTACTTGTGGCAGACGTATGGTGAGTGTTACCTGCGCCGCCGCACCGCCGTGCCGGGCTCGATGATGCTGCGCTGGTACTTGTGGCAGACGTATGGTGAGTGTTACCTGCGCCGCGAGCGCTCACCGCCGTGCCGGGCTCGATGATGCTGCGCTGGTACTTGTGGCAGACGTATGGTGAGTGTTACCTGCGCCGCCGCACCGCCGTGCCGGGCTCGATGATGCTGCGCTGGTACTTGTGGCAGACGTATGGTGAGTGTTACCTGCGCCGCGAGCGCGCCCACCGCCGTGCCGGGCTCGATGATGCTGCGCTGGTACTTGTGGCAGACGTATGGTGAGTGTTACCTGCGCCGCGAGCGCTCACCGCCGTGCCGGGCTCGATGATGCTGCGCTGGTACTTGTGGCAGACGTATGGTGAGTGTTACCTGCGCCGCGAGCGCTCACCGCCGTGCCGGGCTCGATGATGCTGCGCTGGTACTTGTGGCAGACGTATGGTGAGTGTTACCTGCGCCGCGAGCGCTCACCGCCGTGCCGGGCTCGATGATGCTGCGCTGGTACTTGTGGCAGACGTATGGTGAGTGTTACCTGCGCCGCCGCACCGCCGTGCCGGGCTCGATGATGCTGCGCTGGTACTTGTGGCAGACGTATGGTGAGTGTTACCTGCGCCGCGAGCGCTCACCGCCGTGCCGGGCTCGATGATGCTGCGCTGGTACTTGTGGCAGACGTATGGTGAGTGTTACCTGCGCCGCCGCACCGCCGTGCCGGGCTCGATGATGCTGCGCTGGTACTTGTGGCAGACGTATGGTGAGTGTTACCTGCGCCGCGAGCGCGCCCACCGCCGTGATGGGCTCGATGATGCTGCGCTGGTACTTGTGGCAGACGTATGGTGAGTGTTACCTGCGCCGCGAGCGCTCACCGCCGTGCCGGGCTCGATGATGCTGCGCTGGTACTTGTGGCAGACGTATGGTGAGTGTTACCTGCGCCGCGAGCGCTCACCGCCGTGCCGGGCTCGATGATGCTGCGCTGGTACTTGTGGCAGACGTATGGTGAGTGTTACCTGCGCCGCGAGCGCTCACCGCCGTGCCGGGCTCGATGATGCTGCGCTGGTACTTGTGGCAGACGTATGGTGAGTGTTACCTGCGCCGCCGCACCGCCGTGCCGGGCTCGATGATGCTGCGCTGGTACTTGTGGCAGACGTATGGTGAGTGTTACCTGCGCCGCGAGCGCTCACCGCCGTGCCGGGCTCGATGATGCTGCGCTGGTACTTGTGGCAGACGTATGGTGAGTGTTACCTGCGCCGCCGCACCGCCGTGCCGGGCTCGATGATGCTGCGCTGGTACTTGTGGCAGACGTATGGTGAGTGTTACCTGCGCCGCGAGCGCTCACCGCCGTGCCGGGCTCGATGATGCTGCGCTGGTACTTGTGGCAGACGTATGGTGAGTGTTACCTGCGCCGCGAGCGCTCACCGCCGTGCCGGGCTCGATGATGCTGCGCTGGTACTTGTGGCAGACGTATGGTGAGTGTTACCTGCGCCGCGAGCGCTCACCGCCGTGCCGGGCTCGATGATGCTGCGCTGGTACTTGTGGCAGACGTATGGTGAGTGTTACCTGCGCCGCCGCACCGCCGTGCCGGGCTCGATGATGCTGCGCTGGTACTTGTGGCAGACGTATGGTGAGTGTTACCTGCGCCGCGAGCGCTCACCGCCGTGCCGGGCTCGATGATGCTGCGCTGGTACTTGTGGCAGACGTATGGTGAGTGTTACCTGCGCCGCGAGCGCTCACCGCCGTGCCGGGCTCGATGATGCTGCGCTGGTACTTGTGGCAGACGTATGGTGAGTGTTACCTGCGCCGCGAGCGCTCACCGCCGTGCCGGGCTCGATGATGCTGCGCTGGTACTTGTGGCAGACGTATGGTGAGTGTTACCTGCGCCGCCGCACCGCCGTGCCGGGCTCGATGATGCTGCGCTGGTACTTGTGGCAGACGTATGGTGAGTGTTACCTGCGCCGCGAGCGCTCACCGCCGTGCCGGGCTCGATGATGCTGCGCTGGTACTTGTGGCAGACGTATGGTGAGTGTTACCTGCGCCGCGAGCGCGCCCACCGCCGTGATGGGCTCGATGATGCTGCGCTGGTACTTGTGGCAGACGTATGGTGAGTGTTACCTGCGCCGCGAGCGCTCACCGCCGTGATGGGCTCGATGATGCTGCGCTGGTACTTGTGGCAGACGTATGGTGAGTGTTACCTGCGCCGCGAGCGCGCCCACCGCCGTGATGGGCTCGATGATGCTGCGCTGGTACTTGTGGCAGACGTATGGTGAGTGTTACCTGCGCCGCGAGCGCTCACCGCCGTGCCGGGCTCGATGATGCTGCGCTGGTACTTGTGGCAGACGTATGGTGAGTGTTACCTGCGCCGCGAGCGCTCACCGCCGTGCCGGGCTCGATGATGCTGCGCTGGTACTTGTGGCAGACGTATGGTGAGTGTTACCTGCGCCGCGAGCGCTCACCGCCGTGCCGGGCTCGATGATGCTGCGCTGGTACTTGTGGCAGACGTATGGTGAGTGTTACCTGCGCCGCCGCACCGCCGTGCCGGGCTCGATGATGCTGCGCTGGTACTTGTGGCAGACGTATGGTGAGTGTTACCTGCGCCGCGAGCGCTCACCGCCGTGCCGGGCTCGATGATGCTGCGCTGGTACTTGTGGCAGACGTATGGTGAGTGTTACCTGCGCCGCGAGCGCTCACCGCCGTGCCGGGCTCGATGATGCTGCGCTGGTACTTGTGGCAGACGTATGGTGAGTGTTACCTGCGCCGCGAGCGCTCACCGCCGTGCCGGGCTCGATGATGCTGCGCTGGTACTTGTGGCAGACGTATGGTGAGTGTTACCTGCGCCGCCGCACCGCCGTGCCGGGCTCGATGATGCTGCGCTGGTACTTGTGGCAGACGTATGGTGAGTGTTACCTGCGCCGCGAGCGCTCACCGCCGTGCCGGGCTCGATGATGCTGCGCTGGTACTTGTGGCAGACGTATGGTGAGTGTTACCTGCGCCGCGAGCGCTCACCGCCGTGCCGGGCTCGATGATGCTGCGCTGGTACTTGTGGCAGACGTATGGTGAGTGTTACCTGCGCCGCCGCACCGCCGTGCCGGGCTCGATGATGCTGCGCTGGTACTTGTGGCAGACGTATGGTGAGTGTTACCTGCGCCGCGAGCGCGCCCACCGCCGTGCCGGGCTCGATGATGCTGCGCTGGTACTTGTGGCAGACGTATGGTGAGTGTTACCTGCGCCGCGAGCGCTCACCGCCGTGCCGGGCTCGATGATGCTGCGCTGGTACTTGTGGCAGACGTATGGTGAGTGTTACCTGCGCCGCCGCACCGCCGTGCCGGGCTCGATGATGCTGCGCTGGTACTTGTGGCAGACGTATGGTGAGTGTTACCTGCGCCGCGAGCGCTCACCGCCGTGCCGGGCTCGATGATGCTGCGCTGGTACTTGTGGCAGACGTATGGTGAGTGTTACCTGCGCCGCCGCACCGCCGTGCCGGGCTCGATGATGCTGCGCTGGTACTTGTGGCAGACGTATGGTGAGTGTTACCTGCGCCGCGAGCGCGCCCACCGCCGTGATGGGCTCGATGATGCTGCGCTGGTACTTGTGGCAGACGTATGGTGAGTGTTACCTGCGCCGCGAGCGCGCCCACCGCCGTGCCGGGCTCGATGATGCTGCGCTGGTACTTGTGGCAGACGTATGGTGAGTGTTACCTGCGCCGCGAGCGCTCACCGCCGTGCCGGGCTCGATGATGCTGCGCTGGTACTTGTGGCAGACGTATGGTGAGTGTTACCTGCGCCGCGAGCGCTCACCGCCGTGCCGGGCTCGATGATGCTGCGCTGGTACTTGTGGCAGACGTATGGTGAGTGTTACCTGCGCCGCGAGCGCGCCCACCGCCGTGCCGGGCTCGATGATGCTGCGCTGGTACTTGTGGCAGACGTATGGTGAGTGTTACCTGCGCCGCGAGCGCGCCCACCGCCGTGCCGGGCTCGATGATGCTGCGCTGGTACTTGTCGTGGCAGACGCGGATGAACTGCACCAGCTGCGTCAGCGTCACTCGCTCCAGCTGCTTCACGATGGGCCCGCAGTCAGCGTACTTGGCCCGCAGAATGCGGACTTTGTCTGCTATGTTCTTAAGGAACGACCTGAAATATATTTGCATATTTGTTTAATTAATTAATTTAGTTTGCAGTCCAAGTAGAGGATCCGTGGTGTATCAGAGTTCAACAATCCGGGCGGGATCGACGTCTAAAGGATAAACACGTAAAGCCGTGGTGACCTAGTGGTAAGAACGTTCAATTTTACGATCGTGAGGTCGTAGAATCGAATTGCGGCTGCACTTTTGCTAGTATCCTGAGGATGAGGGTCGGTGTACTATTAGATGAATGATTAAAACAATGAGTTCGTTATTCTCCTCTTTGTTTGTATATTTTTGAAGTGAACACGTTTTTTGGCGCGCCACATACAGATTTTCCGTGGGCTGTGAATTGAACTCGAGCGTCACGTTCGTAAATGAAAGAAATATTCAGGTAAGCCCGGATGATCTAGATGGCCATGGTCATGACCACGCCCTCCGGTTTCACTCGCGTAGTTTCCAAAGTGAGCTATCAAATTCTTAGTTTTCACTTCTATCGACAGTCCCTATGACTGCCAATTTTCCATCCTGCGGTTGCCCGAAAGAGATCGTTTTACCAATAAGTCAAATACTATTAAGTTGATACTGAATTTTTTAAGGTTTTGCATTTCTTGTTTTGAAATTAAGAGGAATAAAGAGTTAATCCATCTATCGATCTATTACACGGTGATGATGATGTATACTCACAGCAGTTCCTTCTTGAACTCCTCGGTGATGGAGCTGAAGTCCTCCAGCGCCAGCGTCTCCTGCGCAGCCAGCACGATGCCGTCTCCGTCGAGCGGCTCCTCGCCCCTGCACCACACATACAGAACCATGAAATACCGACTCAGGTATGCGCGGTCCGAAGGGGGGGGGGGGTCACAGGTGACATGACCCCCCCCCCTCCCCAATCGTACAAGTTAAATTAAAATTCTACAGAAAATCAAAATATCTACTATAGTACATCTATTTTTAACGCGGGAAAACAACTGGAGCGGCATCTACGCGGGTAAAGTCGTGGGGCGCTAATAAAGTCTTTTTACTCGATTTATCGTATTTCTACTCGTGACCCCCCCCCCCCAAACCTGAGGTTGTGTACTGGTGACCCCCTCCAAAATTCGACGGCAATGCCCCCTTGCCTCGTAAAGTCAAGTATTATGAAACGCAATTTGGGAGGGGACTCTCTTGTCAACGTTACATTCTGACGGCTGACTGGTTATGGAGACAATTAAAAAAAAAAGATATTATAATCTTCCAGCTTGGCAATTTGTGCGGTGACTTTTAGGCAAAAATTGTCACTTGGGTGATACGTAGCGTTTAGTTTTACGTTCTTAAGTTCTTATGATGAAAGTAGGGACAAAACTTTTCGTTAGTCTTTGGATGTCATTTTCTGGAACTACGAGCAGTCCGATAGATTCAGATCTGCTGCATACCGAAATCCGAAAACCGAAATCGCCGAAATGTGTTGAGACAAAAACAAACAAGGGAGTCGTTGCTTATGAGCGTCTTGGTTCGTCTCTCCATTGAATCCTAAGACTTGGCTATAAAAATACTACTTACTACATCTTCATAGACGTAAAACCTCACATTCGGAGAGTGTGCAACAGATCTGCATGATCTAATACCACCTTCCTCCTTCTATCGGACTTCTCGTATCTCAAAAAAGCGACATCGTTTCATGGTTGATGTTCCAATAACACGAACGAAGAGATTTGACTCCACGTTTGTGATAAGAGCATCTAGATTGTGGAATGCGTTGCCTGAGTGGGTTTTCCTCGATAGTTACAATCTTGGTGTCTTCAAATCGAGAGTGAATCAGTTTCTTCTAGGTAAGCACGCTCCATCGTAGATCGCATCGTCGCTTAACATCAGGCGAGATGGTGGTCAAGTGCGAACCTATATTAGTTAAAAAAAAAACATGTAAACTTAGTCAGTATTCCATAATTTCTTGCTTTTTCGTAGTTCAAAACGCGATATCGTTTCATATTTGATGTGTCAAACACTCAAAGGAAGAGATGTGATTTAACTTTCAAAACTGAAAGTGTGTAGAATCTACGTTTAGTATATGTAGTACGTTTAGTACAAACTTTTCTCACGTACATAATAAAGTCTGTTGTCTGACTGTTAATATTTGTAGTTAGACTATAGTGTAAAGAAAAACTACCAGTAGGACGACGCATTTGAACTTGCGATAAATACCGATAATACAGTGAATCGTGTGACAAATGGAAAATGTTTATGATGACGTAATAGGAAAAAATAAAATCAAAGCATACGTCAAAACGTTAGCTCTGACCCAAGCTATCGAACTGCTAGCATGGTTGTCTTGGCAGCGCGCGTCTCGCCCTGCACGATTACCCCATCTAGAAGTCTTTTTCGAACAACTGTATGATTTATTTGACTAGTTAACTGCGAGTTGGTACTAACTTGTCCTGATGGCTCGCTCTGACGCGGGCCAGGGGTCGAGCCCATCGGACCCGTAGCAAACTCAATCCCCTCGCCCGTCGCATTGCATGATTTATTACACTGTGGTTAACTGCCAGTCATAATCATAATCATTTATTCAATCAGTCGGTACACACATTGGCGTAATTGTGCTCACCCAACATATCTCACTTATATAGCACAACAAATAGAAACCAGAAATTTAAAAAAGACAAAGATTTTCATCAGCTATCTATTATTTATATCATTGTTTAAATTCAGACCAATAGAAATAGTTTTGTATTGGACGGCCTCCCACTAGATGGACAGGTCTGGTGACCTCACAAAGGTCGCTGGAAACCGCTGGTTGTAGGTTGCGCAGGACCGTTCGATGTGGAAATCTAGGGGGGAGGCCTATGTTCAGCAGTGGACGTCTTGTGGCTGATGATGATGACAAATAGTTTTTCCAGACATATTGCATGCCTCTAGAGGCCAGTTTGTATGGGTCAACTTTTTATTTTTTTATTTTACCTGCAAACAGCAATTAAGGCTTTTATATTTGGATTTGTACTGACTTGTCCTGATGGCTGGCTCGCACGTGGGCCATGACGCGGGCCAGGTCGACGGGGCGGTCGCGGCCCTCCATGTAGGAGGGGTCGAGTCCGTCGGAGCCGTAGCGGAACTCCACCACCTCGCCGGTCGCGTTGCGGACCGTCATGTCGTAGTGCAGCACCAGGTCTTCCAACGACTGGGGGGAAACGAGACGTATATATTTTGTGACGTGAATACGTCTTTAAAGTTGCTTCTATAGGGAGACAAATAAAACATTTTTTTATAGCTTAGAGTAACGAAG
This sequence comes from Ectropis crepuscularia, assembly GCA_963693475.1. Lineage (NCBI taxonomy): Eukaryota > Metazoa > Arthropoda > Insecta > Lepidoptera > Geometridae > Ectropis > Ectropis crepuscularia. The sequence goes on along the minus strand of OY856359.1, from coordinate 2,077,977 downwards.
CGAGCAGGGCATGTTCCTGATGGCAAGCAACATGCCTGTCACATAACAGCACAGTGACACGCAGCTATTGGAACATGAAGAGTACAAATCATTACCTAGCACTGCACTGCGCTCGTCACCCTGAAATCTACGATGTTATATCTCTAAGCCCTGTCATTTCTCTGGAAACATTGCCCTTCAAACCGGAACACAGTAATGTTTGCACATTACTGCTTAGCTAGGCGGTAGAATAACTGGCAAAGGTGGTACTTCCCCAGGCGGACTTTGCCAAGGTTCCCACCACTACTAAAATACATATTGCGCATAATATATTTTCTCAGAAAAAGCGAAAACCGACTAATATTATTAACGAAAGTATATTTTAGTTTTTGGTTCATTGATTAAAAACCGCCACAAGGTAAGCAACATGCCATAATATATGCCATGACATAACAACGGCTAGTCCCTGGCAGTCACCCATCGTGTGGAAGAGCTCCGTGGGCATCAGCCCCGTGTAGAAGCTGTTCTTATTTCGGGTTTATGTATAGGCATTGTGGGTGCCGGTCCATACATTACTTTGCTCCTCTTTTGGCCAGTTTTTTGCCATTACTTCATAACATACCATCAGTGAACTTATACCAGATGACATGTGTAATTAAAGTGTACTTTATAAGTTTGTGAACGCATCTCCATATTACCTTAGTCTGTGGACTCACTCGTTCTGCTTTCCCCTTTCGTTCTGACATTCTATGTAGCGGTGGTGGCTCTCATCAATAAACATTACAACAATTAATTTCATACATTACAACATGTTTACCTTGACGAGTCGTCGCTGCAGGTACCCAGTCTCTGCGGTCTTCACGGCGGTGTCGACCAGACCCTCGCGGCCGCCCATCGTGTGGAAGAAGAACTCCGTGGGAGTCAGCCCCGTGTAGAAACTGTTCTCCACGAAACCACGCGCCGCGGGGATCTTGGCTGGAGGCAGGAAATGTGTCTAATTAGATAGAGCTTTTATAATTTTCCGATTTACGCAAAATTATAAAAGCTTCTACCGCCGAACTAAATCGGCTATTGCTGTCTCTATCATTTCATGCGCAAAGAAAAGAGAGAGCAATATCAAAGTTGTTTTAGTTAGGCGATAGACCCTCGGGTCAAAAACACACGCCAATATTCACTTAGGGGCATTAAATCGTTACCAAAGTATATTTGGGAGGGAGAAAGTGTCTTCTAAAGTGTTACGGAGCGGCATGGAGATATTTTTTGTTTAAAGAAAAACAAGGTAATGAAATCTCAAGTTGGCAAATTGTATGGTAACTTTTAATCAGGTCACTGGGATCTCACATAAGTGAGAGAAGGGGTGCTAAGCAGAAAATTTAAGGTGCGTTACAATGAGGGATGCGTTAAGCCACAACTCTGTAACCTATCTAGGGTCATAAGTACCTACATTTAATTATTGAAAATTGACTTCTTCCGGGTGTTGTGTTGTGGCGAAAACCCTAAGATTTTTAAAATATTGCCACCTATGGGACGGATCGGCAAAGTACCAGTTCGAAGCTCTTGACTCGGTAGACCGGCGTGCTGTTTGGCTAATTGGTGATAGACTTAGTAGTCAAAAAGTTGATCAGCCTAGAACATCGTAGAAAAGTGGCTAGTCTGACAGTTTTTTACAGAATACATTTCGGAGAAAGTGCAGCGGATTTACATGACCTAACCTGAATTTTGCATTACCCTTTCCACCACAGGACAAGTCGTAAGTCAGCCCACTATCACCCATACACGGTGGATATTTCAAAAATTCAAAAACTGTTTGAATCCACTTTCCTCATACGTACAGCATTGGATTGGAATTAGTTGCCGGCCTCCTTGTTTCCTGAGAGATACAATCTAGGACTTTTCAAGGTCGGAGTGAATATGTTCTTTGTAGGTCAACGTGCGTCATCGATCACGCCATGGATTACCATCAGGAGAGTTGGTGGTATTTTGGTTGGTGGCGGACCTATACGCGATAAAAACAATCTAGGGAGGCGCCTATGTTCAGCAGTGGATGTCTTATGGTTGTGGATGATGATGATAGTTACAGTGTCTCTCGAAGTGCGGCAGCGAGCGGTCCTCGAACCCGTTGGGCACGCGCTTGCCGTTCAGCGCCTGCTGGCCCACGCACGCGATCATCTGCGATATGTTGATGTTGGACCCTGCAGGGAACGCGCGCAACCATTACTTTGATGTGACAAACCAAACAATACGCTTTAATTTGGCAATTAAACAGGTCGACGATCAAAAGGTTGGGACTGGTCGGAAATAAACTGGTAAAAAATGATAATTTACTTACTATGAACATTATTTTATTAAGAAATTTACAAAATAAAACTGCTTGAAAAGTAAACAACATTAAACTGGTCGATAATAAAAAAAAATCGATGGATCAAAAATTAAGGAATTCAAATGATCGATCATTTAAAAGTTACAGTGGTCGAAAATTAAAAAAAAATACTGGACACAAAAATAACAATCAAGGTATCAAAGAGGTTGCTAAGAGGTTTCCACAAGTGGTACGCTATGTGTACCAATGAATGATTGGTGGATATTAAAAACATTCATAGCAACGTGATATATACATAGCACATCTTTGGTGGAAAATCAGTCTTATCTTATAATATATTATTATATCTTGTAGATAATTTATTTATTTATTTATGTCATAGCTACTTAACATACTCACAGTCAAGCCAATACGTATGTCAAGCCATTAATTAAAAAAAAACATGAATTACACTTAATTAAACTTAAATTAAATTAATGTCATAACAAAGCAAAATATAAAATAAAAATTAAATGTCAAATCAAAAATTGTCAGTCACGTTTAAAATAATAATAATGAAAATAATAAAATTATAATCAGGATTCATAACATACAACATACTCACAGTCAAGCCAATACGTATGTCAAGCCATTAATTAAAAAACATTAATTAATTGTATCATTTGGTCTGAGTAAACGACCTATATTCTTTTTTTGATTACTTATATGGTATGGTGGTTATTCATGAATGTTTACACTTTTTTTCGTTGTGTTACCTTTGGACCCGCTTTGCGCCATGATGAGCGGAGCGTTCGTGGGGTGCAACTCCCGGAAGCATGCCTTGGCCGCCAACTCTCTGGTTAACAAACATAATAATATAATATAAATAAACATAAGAAGACATTGTTGGGTGACACGCATGCACTCGAAAAGTTACTTTCTTGGAACATGCCAGTTTTATCACTATAGGTACCTCAATATTTTTCGTGTAATAATTTTGTGTTGCCAAACACTCTCGACTAATTCACCGTTCAAACAAAAAAAGAACAAATCTAATCGGATCATCCGTTTAGAAGCTACGGTGCCAAAGATCCAGTGGCTTTTGCGTCGGGGGTTAAATAAAACAGGTCTCGCCACTAAACCACCGGGACTTCAGACAAATCCTTCTGAATATATATAAAAATGTATGTGTGTAATAGTTTTTTGAAGTGAAAACTTCTTTAGGCGCGCTATAGACAGAATTAACGTGGGCTGTGAAATGGATTGATCAATCGTCACGCTTGGATATGATAATGGATCGGATCGGATATGAAATCTTCGGGTAAATTCTGTAAAAACGGCCAGGTAGGTACCAGGGTAACAGAAACAGTAAAGAGTTTCGATTACCTACCTCCAACAGCCCAGCGTTTATCTCCAGATACCAGGACAACAGAAATATAATGTGTTTGCCCCTAGGTACCAGTAGGTACCAGGGCAACAGAAACAGTTGAGTTGCAATATTCTGTATAATTACGTTGATATAAAACTAGATGGCGCAACCATCGATTTAGCTGGCGGTGTTGAAATTATGCGAATGTACATTGACCTACGATGGTTTAACAAATAATTTGTCTTCTAACAAGGTGATAAATAAATTGGACAATTCAATTAAAAGTGAAAACATTTGAGTCACAAGTTTTCACTTCTATCGGCAGTTCCTATGACTGCCAATTTTTTTTTATTTTAAATAAAGAGTGACGAGACGAGCAGGTCATGTGCCTGATGGTAAGCAACATGCCTGCCCCATAACAGCACAGTGGCACGCTGCTATTGGAACATAAAGAGTTAAAGAGTCCAAATCATTACCTAGCACTGCACTGCGCTCGTCACCCAGAGATCTAAGATGTTATATCTCTAAGCCCTGTAATTTCTCTGGAAACATTGCCCTTCAAACCGGAACACAGTACTTGGCGGTAGAATAACTGGCAAAGGTGTGCCACTTCCCCAGGCGGACTCTGCCAAGAATCCTACCACTACTAAAATAAACCTACTAAAATAGTTACCGGATGCTGCTGAGTTCGCTGAGCATGACCGCCTCCAACGACTCCTCCATGGAGCAGCCGGGCTGGCACTGCAGCGTGCCCTTCTCCATCTCCAGGATGTAACCGTCGCACCTCGAGTATGTGTCACCACCTCCGTCACCACTACCATCACCATCATTAATATAGATTATAGAGGTAGTGTAATAGTTACCGGATGCTGCTGAGCTCGCTGAGCATGACCGCCTCCAACGACTCCTCCATGGAGCAGCCGGGCTGGCACTGCAGCGTGCCCTTCTCCATCTCCAGGATGTAACCGTCGCACCTCGAGTATGTGTCACCACCTCCGTCACCACTACCATCACCATCATTAATATAGATTATAGAGGTAGTGTAATAGTTACCGGATGCTGCTGAGCTCGCTGAGCATGACCGCCTCCAACGACTCCTCCATGGAGCAGCCGGGCTGGCACTGCAGCGTGCCCTTCTCCATCTCCAGGATGTAACCGTCGCACCTCGAGTATGTGTCACCACCTCCGTCACCACTACCATCACCATCATTAATATAGATTATAGAGGTAGTGTAATAGTTACCGGATGCTGCTGAGCTCGCTGAGCATGACCGCCTCCAACGACTCCTCCATGGAGCAGCCGGGCTGGCACTGCAGCGTGCCCTTCTCCATCTCCAGGATGTAACCGTCGCACCTCGAGTATGTGTCACCACCTCCGTCACCACTACCATCACCATCATTAATATAGATTATAGAGGTAGTGTAATAGTTACCGGATGCTGCTGAGCTCGCTGAGCATGACCGCCTCCAACGACTCCTCCATGGAGCAGCCGGGCTGGCACTGCAGCGTGCCCTTCTCCATCTCCAGGATGTAACCGTCGCACCTCGAGTATGTGTCACCACCTCCGTCACCACTACCATCACCATCATTAATATAGATTATAGAGGTAGTGTAATAGTTACCGGATGCTGCTGAGCTCGCTGAGCATGACCGCCTCCAACGACTCCTCCATGGAGCAGCCGGGCTGGCACTGCAGCGTGCCCTTCTCCATCTCCAGGATGTAACCGTCGCACCTCGAGTATGTGTCACCACCTCCGTCACCACTACCATCACCATCATTAATATAGATTATAGAGGTAGTGTAATAGTTACCGGATGCTGCTGAGCTCGCTGAGCATGACCGCCTCCAACGACTCCTCCATGGAGCAGCCGGGCTGGCACTGCAGCGTGCCCTTCTCCATCTCCAGGATGTAACCGTCGCACTTCGAGTACCTGCCAATTAAATTAATGGAAATGTGTTACTATAGAGTTTTCTTATCTTATCTTACTGACGACAAAAGCAAAATCAAAAACTTTAAATTACCCCCGACCATCTTGCATTTGAAATTTGACATATTGTTTGCATAGTACAAATCATATTAATCAAGCCTTTTCATTTGATACCCAATTTCAGGATATGTGAAAAAAAAAAAATTCGTCACTTATGGTGGCGGCATTCTAGGATTTGAAATTTAACATAGTGTAAATCATTTTACTAGTCAATCCCATTAATTTGCTACCCATATTGAGTAAACTGCGAAAAAATATGAAATCCGCCATTTTGTAGCGGCAGCCATCTTGTACTCATTGTTATCAAACATAGCTAGCTAATAAAATAAGTCTGGGTTTAAAAACAGGAACAGCATGCGCTATTTATACTTCTTACAATTTTCAAATTTTCATTTACTAGTGTCGTCCTATTGAAACAAATAACGTCCCTAAATAGTTAGTGTTGAAGATTGGTACCAAACACAGAACAGATATCAAGTAGAAGGCTCGTAGCTGAATCTCACTAGGAAAACCACCGTATCACGTTTGCACACAAACGTGGTTTTGATATATTTTAAACACATTGAAACAATGCAAGTGATTTGTCCCATAGTGACGAACCTAAAATGATGTATTGCATTTAGTTACGTACTCAAAAATGAACCCTATTACTACACACAATAAATCTGTTATTGTCAACTATTCAAAATGTTGTTACGACTTTCTTGGATAACTCAATTTTATCTAATTACAGAAAAAAGTACCGTATCCTGAATGTGACTAAGTCGCTTATTTTGTACCATTATCAGGACTTTTAGGGCGTATCGAATACATCAGTGCTACGAACTTTCTAAACTCAACCTTAGTAAAATAGAATAAGGTGGTAACTATTATCATTTTTCAAAAATGTAAGTTGTTTTCACTAGTGCGCACTAGATGTCACTAATTGTAAGATTAGTGACATCTAGTGCTCACTAGTTCTGCTACTTCATACTAGATGGCACTTTATGTAATTTATGCAACTATGAACGCTACCTTCTTTAAAATAAGGGATTCGTAAATATAAGCCGGTCGTGCTAATAGTGATAAGACAATGCTATAACATTTTCATTAAATTATCGATATTACGTTATTCAGTTTATTACCTATCGTTTAATTTAATCATAATATTATGATTAAATTTGTTCATGTACCATCTTAATTTTATTAACTATAGAGTGTAGTGTAACAGAGTTTTGTAAAAGAACGTAATTACTAGGAAGAAACTACAAAAATACTCGGAGGAAACTAAATAAATATCTTAAGTAAATAAAGTAATGATGAAATTCTTCTAGTCTTGGCAAGTAGCACTAAAATTTGTATTTTAGTCGAATGATATTTTTCTTGAGTGAGGTAAAGATAAATAAATATAGGTGAAACATTTACACACAACACCATCTGACGCTAAACTAAGCTAAGCTTGTAATATGGCGGCCAGATAGCTGTTACACAATGTAAGGAAATAGTTATTTTCTTTGAGGGACAACCTTGTCATTTAAGTTGTTATCAGTAAAAATTCAAGATGTTTTTATAACCATGAATAGAAACTTTTTTTCGAGGAGTAGAAGCCGCTGAATTTATGTGGAAATTATCATAACATTTTATGTGGAAACAACTATGATATGAGGTTAAAGGTATGATTACAGGATTTTAGGTTTTTATAAAATGAACCATAGCCAAAATGGGGGTTTAATGTAAGAAATAAACACGCATACACGAAAACATATAATTATTTTTGTCGGTATTGCTGTTTCGTCTATGTACCTATTTCCTTTTTTTTTAATTATCAAATGGCTGTCTAAAAAGTGCTCAGAGCAAATCGTGCTTGTTTTGGAAGGAAAACAATTTTGCCTTCCTGTAGCTTCTATCCATTTCTCCTTAACAACGGGACTTTTAGGAAAACTGAAATGATAAAATGTACTTTTTTCAAATAAAACGTTAAATTATTCAAATACTAAATAATAAAAGATAATATATTTGTTTCACACAACTGTACAAGTTAGAAATATCGATATTAGCTATTTCAACAGCTTGCGTCCCATCCTTCACTGAGTAGCGCTACTGAGTAGCGCTACTCGCATGCATAGAATGATCGAGAATATCACATATAGTTTGAATGAAAATGGACCTTATTACAATGACTTTAAAGTTGACTTCATTTAAATCATTTCTCTCTTTAAGCTAATATTAATTTATTTTCACAATAAAATCAAAATTAAATAAAATAGGACTTACCGATGGTACGATATGCCTCCTTTGGATAAAGTTTTGGCACGGCTATCGTTTTTACACTCAATAACTGCACAATACGGCATGACTGCTTACTTTTTATTCAAAATCGCGGATTCAGGAGTACTGCAGTAGTGGCAGAGCACGACTAAGTATTCGGAAGTGGGCGTACTCTCAAAGTATGCGGAGATTGCGCTTACTTAGTACTACGATTGCCCCGCCTACTTGCTACTTCTTCTTGATATCTGTTCTGTGGTACCAAAGATTTCGTTTTTTTTGCTACGATATTTGTTTGAGTGATATGTACCCGATCTCCATGAGCTTGTTCTTGGCGTCGATGAGCCGCTTGCCGGGCGTGACGTCACTGATGCCGAAGCTGAACCCGCGGTTCATCATGTAGAGCGAGGCCATCCGCGCCAGCCTGCGTAAACGACAGTCGTGTGAACATACCGTTTTTTTTAAATCAAAAATTAGCCACTTCTCAGACTCCGGGGTCCGTGACTTTTGTCATTTAGTTCAACTTTTTTAAAGAAATCTTGGATAAAGGAAAATAGGGGGAAGTAAGGAACATTTACAAACTAATTCCAGTGGCCTTTAGTCCGATGTTTGGGTGTTTCTATGTATAATAAGTATGTATTTAAAATTATATAAGTATTATATCAGCTATCTGGCCGCCATCACACAAGCTTTGCTTAGTTTGGGGTCAGATGGTGTTGTGTGTGAATTGTCCACCAATATTTATTTATTTATTATTTATAATGTGTAAGTACGTAAGGCCTTAATTCCTATTTCGGAGGCACACTGCAGTTGCAACTCGATGATATGTTGGAGAATCCGGTGTGGCACCGGTGCCTGGTGGTCTTTGCCCCCACAAAAAAGGCCCTGGCTAAACGTTTTTTTTTTTTTTTAAATAAATAGTGACGAGACGAGCTGGACATGTGCCTGATGGTAAGCAACATGCCTGCCACATAACAGCACAGCGACACACAGCTATTGGAACATGAAGAGTCCAAATCATTACCTAGCACTGCACTGCGCTCGTCACCCAGAGATCTAAGTTGTTATATTTTTAAGCCCTGTAATTTCTCTGGAAACATTGCCCTTCAAACCGGAACACAGTAATGTTTGCACATTACTGCTTGGCGGTAGAATAATTGGCAAAGGTGTGGTACTTCCCGGACTCTGCTAAGAGTCCTACCACTACAAAATATGGTATGTATATATCGTGCTCTTGTATCAGTATTATATCGTCACCTCCACATGGCGCGCACGGCGTACTCCTCGCCCCAGTCCCGCAGCAGGATGTAGAACACGCAGGTTTTGGTTCCGGAGCCGAGCGTGCTCTTGTCCATGGAGCCGGCGATCAGCGAAGAATTCCGGATGATCACGTCTGGAACACGGCAACATTGTTAGTTTGTTTGTTACAGCACATCTACATGTTTAGTAGCGGTAGGACTCTTGGCAGAGGCCGCCTGGGGAAGTACCACACCTTTGCCAGTGATTTTACCGCCACGCAGTAAATTTGGTACATAGACAGAAAGTTGTCTGGAATACCAAGAAGGCAATTTTATCCAACAGGATCGGGAACAATCCAGGTTAAACCACGGGGCGCTACTAGTAAGCAAGAACGAAACATAAAGTGCGCATGTATTTTTTTTTTCGCTACTAGTAAGCAAGAACGAAACATAAAGTGCGCATGTATTTTTTTTTTCGCTACTAGTAAGCAAGAACGAAACATAAAGTGCGCATGTATTTTTTTTTTTGCTACTAGTAAGCAAGAACGAAACATAAAGTGCGCATGTATTTTTTTTTTCGCTACTAGTAAGCAAGAACGAAACATAAAGTGCGCTTGTTTTTTTTTTTGTGTAGAGTGACGACCCGAGACGTGAACTCATGCGTCTGATGGTAAGCAGCATGCCTGCCACATAACAGCACAGCGACACGCAGCCATTGGAACAAGAAGAGTCCAAATCATTACCTAGCACTGCACTGCGCTCGCCACCCAGAGATCTAAGATATTATATCTCCAAGCCCTGTAATTTTTCTGCAGACATTGCCCTTCAAACCGGAACACAGCAATGTTTGCACATTACTGCTCGGCGGTAGAATAACTGGCAAAGGTGTCGTACTTCCCCAGACGGACTCTGCCAAGAGTCCTACCACTATTAAACTGTTTGACACCGTTTAGACTGCAAATGCTATGCTTAAGTATGTGCTAAAGTATAAAAATTCTCACATGAGTCCTGGACACACATATCCTTGTTGGATGTGTAGTTCTTCCCCTTGGTTTCCAGGTTGGCCTTCACCTCGCACTTCTTGTTTGGCTTCATGATTAAGCTGGAAAAAAACCAATGTTAATATGAAGTTTTTTTTCAATGGCCTATGGTGTAATCAGCCACTTCTCCAATGGTTAATCTATCTGTCAAGTCTAATAGTTAGTATAATTCTAATAGTTTAACTGGCCTCGTGGCTTAGTGGGTAGTAGCTCTGCCTGCGAAGCCGAGGGTCGTGGGTTCGATTCCCACCCAGTGCAAATATTTGTGTGATGAATTCAAATGTTTGCACTGTGTTTGGGTGATTCTATGTATAATAAGTGTGTATTTAAAACTATATAAGTATTATATCAGCTATCTGGCCGCCATCATACAAGCTTTGCTTAGTTTGGGGTGAGATGGTGGTGTGAATTGTCCACCAATATTTATTTATTTGATTAAAAAAATTTACCCAAATTACTGGAAGTTTTATAATAATTAGTTTCTTTTTAGCTTTTCCAGTGGCGTTTTCCTACTTCAAGGTTTCCACTTTACCGCCTGATGTTAAGCGACCTGTTCTTCTACAGTCGATGGAGCGTGCTCACTTAGAAGAAACCATTTCACTCCCGAGTACAAGATTCGTAACCATCGTGTATCTCTTCTTTGACGCCAATTGTCTTGATTATGTGCTAGTTTCATCCATAAAAACTAGAAAGGGTCTAATTATCCCTCTCTCTGGAAAAGTCACCCAGACGTTCCTCCCCGATATAGCAAACGCATATCGAATGATGAAAACCATAAAATTGACTCCCTTCCAGGTACAAACGTTGACGGGACACGGAGGAATAGCAGAATACCTGTACAGATTTAAGCTCAAGAGCGGTCCTGCGTGCGAGTGTGACCCCGACCAACCCGAAACGGTCTGGCACGTGCTAATCGATTGTCCCTGATTCATGGTCGCAAGACATGAATTCGAATCTATGATCGACAGAAAGCTGGTTGTCTCGGATCTCCATAACATCTTAGCAGATCCAGACAACAGAACACGGCTCCTGTCCTTCATGGGGAGCTCATTCCGCATAGCGGCCAAGAGAAACTCCACAATCTCAAATACACGCCCCCCCTCGCCACCACACCCTGACCCGCTGCCCGTGGACGCCACGTGGAATGTGGTTCCCGCCCAACATAGTTCCTCGAAAAGTGCCTCCATCCAACAACTACTGGAGAACGCAGACCGAGGAGAGGCGGGGATCCGTATCCGCGGAGTGGCTCTCTTCATGGACAGCAACAAAGAAAGATTCGGAATAAGCTTTTGCTTCGCCTGGGAACGGGAACAAGCCCGTTTGTCACCTGGATTGTTTTGCCTGCTCAATGGGAGTACCGCACAAGTCACAGTGAAGCGGAAAACCTATGACGCCATGCCAGTGTGCGAGGTAGACGGCTACCGATTTCGGTTGGTGCGCTCGAAAAATAAAACGATTGCACTAATAGAATACTCTGAAGGTCGGACCCCTTTCACACAGGCAAGTGCGCTGCTCAACATATTTGTATTACTCGCACGGTTTGACTCGCTTAGTTTCCGTTTCGATAAATTAATATTGGTGACAACTCCCCCCTAATTAGCGGTTGCGACTGCTCCTGTCTGAACCACGCAATCTCGTATGGCCCGACGTCTCGTATCTCGTAACCTGAGAACAGTCCCAGAGCCCACTAACCTGAAGATCTGTTTCCCGGTCCACAGCACCCTCGGCTTCAGTATGGCCGGCGGCGGCATGTCGATCCTCATGGCGCTGTCGGGCCCGGCCAGCAGGCACGCCGCCAGCTGCTGCGCCTCGCTCCGAGTCAGGAACGTGTCCCGCTGCGTGAGGAGGTAGCCGCCGGTGATGAAGTCCTGCGTGGCCGCGATCAGGAGCTCGCCGTTTCGTGGTGTCACTAAGTTGGATTTGTTCTGGGGATACATCAGTCTCATCAGTTTTGAAAAGAAGAGCCCGGCAGGTAGGTTGTGGAAGAATACGGAGCACGTATTTTTTGTTTTAATTGATCATTAAAAATCGACAAAGATACGGATCATCGAACTTCATGAGAGGAGTGGTGGTGAGTTGTTGTCGTATAATGAAGGAACGTCACTTGAAACTTCTAGGCACTGGGTCATATGTATAAAAACGGAACCCTATTACTGGACTTGGCTGTCCGACCGTCCGTCTGTCCACAGACTGTATCTCAAGAACGGAGCTAGGCAGTTGAAATTTTCACAGATGACGTATTGCTATTGCCGCTATAACAACAAATACTAAAAATAAAATTTAAATAATATCTCCCATCCATCGGAGGCTCCCATACAACAAACTTGTTTTTTACCGTTTCTTGCTCGTTTAGTCCGTCCCAAACAAACTAGATGGTGCCACTAGTAAAAATAAAACGCGATATCGAATTCGTCGTCAGAATCATGAGACAAAAATCAAAATCTTAAGAAAACTTTATGCCTGTCTGAATTTTGTTTGCGAAAAAAAACTGATTACCTGTACAATAAATAGTCTTAATAAAATCTAACTGACGGGCTAATTAGCTTTTTTAGTGATAGTTCTAACCCGGACTTGGCTAGCGAAACAGATAATAATGGTTATAGAGTGTTTTATAGGCAGGAAATCTCAAGTTCACTGGCAACATGAAGTAAGCCGTTTATGTAGGTCAATGTTAAATTTAAAGATGTTTTTAGTTTCAAAATAGAGCACACACGTAATTAATCACAGCAACAATTCAATTACTTCTAAGGATACACGTAAATTTAAAATAGTTATTGCAAAACGGTCCTTACTCCCATCAATATAAGCGCTTCAGCCCTTGCTTCCTCAGTCTGCGGTAGATGCATATTCATCTCGTCACCGTCGAAATCGGCGTTATATGGCGTACAGACGCACTCATTGAACCTGTAATATGTATTAAGCTATGAAAACTGATATAGGTGTTTACATTTATATTTATTACATTTATATACATTATTATTACAATAAACTAACAGTGCCCCATCGGGATCATGGCCCTAGGTCATATAGAATTGCGTCACCATTTCCCATTGGCCATCTAGAAATGCGCGAGCATTTCCCATTGGCCATGCTCATTGCCACGCCCTCCGGTATTACCCGCGTAGTTCGCGATCGATCAGAATTTGATAGCTTACTTTGGAAACTACGCAGTTGAAACCGGAGGGCGTGGCAATGAGCATGCCCAATGGGAAATGCTCGCTCATTTCTAGATGGCCAATGGAAAATGCTGACGCATTTCTAGATGGCCACTGGGCATGATCCCGAGTTTACCCGAAGATTTCTTATCATTCCCGAGCGTGACGCTAGAATTCAATTCACAGGCCACGGATAACCTGTCTGTGGCGCTCCAAAGGAAGTTTTCACTTGAATAGAATGTCACCTGAATGTCCTCTGCGGCTGCACCTTGGCGCGGTGGCACATGATGGACAGCTTGTGCAGCGAGGGCTGTCGGTTGAACAGCACCACGTCTCCGTCCACCAAGTGACGCTCCACGACGTCTCCGCACTGACACCAAGAGATAAACCATATTACCTACTACCCAGAGTTTCATTTAGAGTGGCAATAATCATCAGTCCAGCATAGTGATGCAATTGCCACAGCTTATGATCTACAACATCTGTTAGTTTTTCTCTAATAATAAGGCAGCTGAAACTAGCATCAGTCCCTAAAACTTGACACCCACTTTAAATCGTCCGACAATAATACGCCAGATGATACCAATTTAACTTTAATAATTAGTCAGCCGCTAATAGATATCCATTACCAATAATAATCGGTCGGCAAATCCTTAATCCTTATCCTTAATATTATAAATGTGAATGTATGGATGTTCGGATGTTTGTTGCTTAATCACGTCCTAACGTATGAACGGATCGGGCTGAAATTTGGAACACAGATAGATTATAGTCTGGAAGAACACATAAGCTACTTTTTATTCCGGAAAAACAACGGGACCAACGGGAACTTCGCGGGTGACACCGCGGGGCGCTACTAGTACTAGATATGTCCTAATAATGAGTCAGTCGACTTGAGTTAGTTTTCACCGTTTTTAAGTTAACGGCATTAAGGCCTCTTTACTTTACTCTCTTGACTGGCCTCGTGGCTTAGTTGGTAGTAGCTCTGCCTGCGAAGCCGAGGGTCGTGGGTTCAATTCCCACCCAGTGCAAATATTTGTGTGATGAATTCAAATGTTTGCACTGTGTCTGGGTGTTTCTATGTATAATAAGTATGTAAGCAATACCTTAAGCATGTAGTTTGTTACAACATTCGAGGAATGGAACATAATGTTAGTGTGAAAGAGAAGCATAGATGCGTGACAATTGTGAGTATGAAAGAGTAGACTAATTCAGTGAATGTATGAAAGAGATAGGTTAGGAAATTGTACATAGGCGTAAGGGAGAATGAAATAAAGGAGATTAAAATGGAACGTCGTCTTTTAATCACACCTTTACATGGCGCTGCGCATTAAAAATTTTATTTTAACGTGATTTTACGAGTAAAAATCAAAAATAAATAGTTTTAATCGTGCCAATAAACAAGTTTAATAACTTGAGAACAAAAGTTTAGAGAAAATTGGAAGATTACGTCGAAAAACTTAGATTCAACCAAAACCACGCCGAAACATACTGAAGTTACCGGCACAAAATCGGAAAAACAAGCCGCGTACGTATAGGTTGTACGTAAAACAACCACGCGACAAGTGTTTCCTTTCAGATTTCCAGTTTAAAAAGTATGGATGGCACAGACGAAGCATCGTTTGAGCAGTTTACGGTGGGTCAGTTACGAGATGAACTAAAACTACGTATTCTGCCTTCGACGGGCGTCAAAGCCGACCTAATAAGAAGAATAGTTCAAGACAACTCCGAGAAAATCAGAGAAGGTACCATGGAAGTTCTCAAAGAGGAACGGGAACGTCGACAATCGCAACATTTAGAACTCATGGAAATGCAAGAAAAATTACGAAAATTAGAAGTAAACCAACAAAAACAAAGTTCAGGTCAGTCACCACATAGTTTAAATCAAACAAATCTCAATAGCGATCACGATATAAAGAACATATTAATGCAATTAGCTCAAACACAAGGCCAAATAGCCCAAAACATGTCACCAACATTTCAAATATTTTCAACAAGCGATACCTCAAACGCAATTCCATTGTTTGGAGGTAATAAAATTGATAATGCATATGAATGGATAAGACAAGTAGAAAGAATAGCCAACTTAGCAAATTGGTCACAAAATTTAACTTTAGTAAATGCTT
This sequence comes from Ectropis crepuscularia, assembly GCA_963693475.1. NCBI lineage: Eukaryota > Metazoa > Arthropoda > Insecta > Lepidoptera > Geometridae > Ectropis > Ectropis crepuscularia. Next base: position 2,062,537 of record OY856359.1, on the reverse strand, counting down.
CAATGAGATTAAGAGGCACAGCTCAAAACTGGCATAATGTAGTAGGAAAAAACATAAATAATTGGCTTGATTGGAAAGAAAAAATTACAGAACACTTCAAAAATAGAATGAGCTTTGCAGAATTTATATTATTCCAAGCACAAAGAAACTTACGTTCAACGGAAACAATATCAGAATATATATATGCTAAAAATGCAATGTTGGATAAATCTCCAACTAACATTCCAGATTCAGATCGTGTGTCACTCATCATAGAAGGCATAACAGATGCAAGGTGGTCGACTCCACTTGCGGTACAATGCTGCAAAGGAGTATCGGATCTAATAACACACGCTACTGCTTTAGATGTCATAAGGAAAGTACAACAGCCTGGTAAATATGAAAACAAGTACAAGGTGAGCAAAACATCACAAGAAAATGTAAATAACTATGAACATAATAACACAAAAAGAAATTTTATAAAAAAATTTAACCCACAAACAGATAAGCAAGAAGATCAGACTTGCTATAGATGCAAAAAGAAAGGTCACATTTCATACAACTGCGATTTTAACTCACAACAAAACCTAACTCAGAAACAGCCAACGGACACACAGAAAATAGACAAAATGTTCACTGAGAAAGACAAAAAGCAAATTAACTGTGTAGAATATGATATACCTTCATTGACTATGATTCCAGTAACTTTAAATGGCAATATAAAACTAAATGCATTACCAGACTCCGGATACTCAGCGTGATCAGCGTGATAACTGTATCACGCTGATAGACAAGAAGGTACTACCAGCAGATACAGAAGTTTACCCATGGCAGAAAGGTGCGTACAAAGTAGCAGGCAATTTGTTCACTCCAATAGGATGGATCACAGCAAGAATACAGGTGGGAAAAATTGATTATATAATGCCTCAAATAGCTATTTGTTCAGAGCTACCCGTTGATATGATCATCGGAAAAGATTGGCAATTTGCTGTATATGCCAGGATTATACATGAGCCTGATGGAAAAGTATGTATTATAACACCTACTCATACAGAATGCTTTCCAAAAATATCATTAAAACAAGAAACTATTGCATGTCACATCGAATCTAAAAACCACTTACATAAAACAATAACGGAAGAACAGAAAAATGAAATCATGAGTGTAGTTGAACAATATACAGATATATTCAACAATAATGAAAATGATGTAGGACAATTCCCAGACATAGAATTAAAAATAGAACTAACTCACGAAAATCCAATAAAATGCAAGCCTTACAGATTACCAGAACCAGAAAGAATTTATTTAAAAAACACTGTTGAAAAATGGATACAACAAAAAATATGTAGACTTTCAGAATCACCATACGCTGCACCAATGTTTGTAATAGAGCAACCTCAACATGCTACAACACCATACAGACCAGTTGTGGACTATTCAAGAACGATAAACCCAATCACAAAGGTAGATGTGCAACCGATTGAGAGAATGGAAGATATTGTAAGTAAAATATCACAATTTATATTCAAATTTAAACTCGATATATATCACGCCTATCACAATATAAGAATAAGAGAACAAGATATTTATAAAACAGCCGTGATAACACAAGATCACCATGTAGAATTCATGCGAGTAATGTTCGGTTTAGTTGGAGGACCAGCCGTTATGTCTCAAGTTATCAATGCTACATATGGGAAACTACATGATTTAGAATGTACTACGACGACATAACAGGAGGAGCTAACTCAATTGAAGAATTGAAAAATATTTTACATCAAGTATTGTCAGCAACCCGAGACAAAAATCTTAAATTAAATAAAGAAAAATGCATTTTTATAACAGAAGAACTACCAATATTTGGAAGATTGGTAGGCTACAAAGAAGAAAGACCAGATCCTAAAAGCACATCAGCTGTAGAAAAATATGTAACACTAACAAATGTCACAGAAGTAAGATCTTTTTTAGGATTTACAAATGTATTTAGGAAATACATCCAAAATTATGCTATGATTGCAAAACCATTACAGGATATATTAAAGAAAAATTACATGAAAAATGACACAATAGAAAAAAAGAAACAAAATAAACACAAAAAGATACAACTTACAAAAGAACAACAACAAGCATTTGAAAAATTAAAGAAACATGTCACTAATGCACCAATTTTAGCTTATTTTCAGCAAGATGCAGAAACTATTGTAGAGACCGATAGCAGCTATGTAGGAATGGCAGCTTGTCTTCTACAGATCCAAAACGGTCAAAAGAAAGTAATAGAATATGCCAGCCGTTGCCTGAAAGATGCTGAAACAAGGTATCACATCAACGAACTAGAAGTCACAGCAGTACACTGGGCAATTGTGAGTAGATTCAGAATATACCTACTAGGAAAGAAATTTACACTAATTACAGACAGTTACGCAACTGCATATATTATAAACAAATCTAAATTAAACAAGAAATTTGCACGATATGTAATTGACTTAGCACCATTTGAGTTTACACCGGTACACAGACCCGGAAGTCAAAATAAAATAGCAGATCATCTCTCGAGATACCCATTGAATGAGGTATGTCTCATGATAGTAACTAGCAACACTGAAAAGATTAGATTAGCACAGAGTAAGGATCCATTTATACAACAAATATGTCAAAAATTGCAACAAGAACCCAAAACACAACATTTAAGACAAATAAATGAATCATTTCAATTGCGAGACAACATTTTGATACACATAAACAAAGAACAGTTGCAAAACCAAGAAAAAATTGTGGTTCCACATAGTTTACGATCAAGTATTTTAAAAATAGCACATAATGAAAATGGACATTTAGATTTTGAGACAACAATGTGTAAAATCAAAAGTAAATATTGGTGGAAAACAATGAGACAAGATGTGAAAGCATACACAAAATCATGTATGACTTGTGCAAAAGTGAACCGACGTACTACTCTAGCATAATATATGGACAGATGGGACGTAGAACTATACCAGAAACTCCAATGCAAGTGATCTCATCTGACCACATCATTGCGTTACCCAAGACAATATCAGGAAATACATACATTTTGGTACATATAGATCATGCTACAAGGTACATACTAGCAAAACCAACATGTTCACTATCTGCAAAAGATGTAATAGAAACAATAGAAAACGACATCATTTACCAATATGGGCCACCACTCACATACATATCAGATGGAGCACCATGCTTCACAAGCCAAGAAACACAAAAGTTCTTCGCTAAATATGGCATTGAAAGTATTACAAACATACCATACACACCAATGAGCAACGGATTATGTGAAAGGGCAAATGCAACTATTATGTCAACCCTTACTAAGTTTGCATTAGAAAATGCAGAAGAATGGGACAAATTACTACCAAAAGCAGTATTGGCTATCAACACTTCAAAACAAAAAACCACAAAATGTTCGCCATTCTACTTACTACATGGTTATGAACCAAGAATACCCCCAAATGAAATCCAATTTGGTACTATATTTGAGGACATAGAGAGAAATCACCAATTAGATTACTTAAGTGAAGCTAGAAAACAAGCATTGGAAAATATTACCCGAGTACATCAGTACAATAAGACCAGATTTGACATCAGAAGAATTCAAGATAACTTCAATGTAAATGATTATGTTTTATATGAGTGGCATAAGCCAACAGATACTAAATTGACACCAAGATACAAGGGTCCATACCAAATTTCAAGAAAAGTTGGTTCTGTATGCTATGAAATACAAGATATCAAAAAACCAACAGCGAAGAAAATAGTTCATGTACAATTTTTAAAGAAACTAAACTCACCTCATGACTTAGACTCTCTTCCAGCAATTTCAGATACATTACATGAAGAAGATGACACATACACCACAGATGATGACCAATGTAACCAGACAAACGATAACCAGAATACATATAACCAAGGAAATGACCAGCACCACTCTGATGATGACTTCAGGTATTTCACAACTAGAGGCGGTCGCACTACAAAATTACCTAAAAACTATGATCAAGTTTTCTAAAAGTATACTTAGTATTAGAAGAGATTAGAAACTCGAGACTAGGAAATGTATTATTCCTATAAAGATAATATTTCATTAAGTTCATAATTGTTGATTATATGTAGAACATAAGAAATATTTTTTAGTTTGTACCAGAAAAAGTTCATATAAATAATTTTAATAGTAAGAAGATTTTTTTCATTTCAGTTTTTTTTTCTAAATGATGTAGAAAAAGAAAAGTATTAAGTTTTGTTTTACCACTTCAGTTATAAACTATTTTTTAAAAATAACAGTTATGTATGTACATTAGAAGTTAAGATTTCCATTTATTCCAACTAAGGAAAGTTAAGATGTTAGTTTTGAACAAAACTATTTTGTTATAATTTTTTATAATAGTGCATAATGTTGTATTTAGTACCTAGAATAGACTCAATAAGCTAAATGCAAAAATGTATGTTTATCACATAAGTTCAGTATAAATAACTTCAAGTAACTATAAGTAAAATGTCACATAAAAGTAAACAAGTATATCAGTACCTACATTAATTAGATAGCACATTAAGCAAAGTTTATTAAACATACAAAACTTAACTAAACAAATCAGGAAAAATACAAGACAAAAAAAAAACATTTAAGTAAAATAAAGTTTTTATTGTATTAAGTAAAAATATAATGAAAAGTACAGAAGGAAGTAAAGTTTTGTAAGTTAAAATAAAAATTTTGTGAATAAAATTTAAAACAATTCATTATACCACTATAAATAGTATATTAGTAATATGCCCAATTAAATAATTTAAAAGTAAATAATTTTGTGTAAGCTCTCCAGTGTAGAATTCAAATTTTTTCATCAACAGGACATGTAAGTAGTGAAATTTAAAATTAAATTCTTTCAGTCTTTAAACTTGTAAATTTCAAGGGCATGTAAGCAATACCTTAAGCATGTAGTTTGTTACAACATTCGAGGAATGGAACATAATGTTAGTGTGAAAGAGAAGCATAGATGCGTGACAATTGTGAGTATGAAAGAGTAGACTAATTCAGTGAATGTATGAAAGAGATAGGTTAGGAAATTGTACATAGGTGTAAGGGAGAATGAAATAAAGGAGATTAAAATGGAACGTCGTCTTTTAATCACACCTTTACAAGTATGTATTTAAAACTATATAAGTATTATATCAGCTATCTGGCCGCCATCACACAAGCTGTGCTTAGTTTGGGGTCAGATGGTGTTGTGTGTGAATTTTCCACCAATATTTATTATTATTTACTATTTGATTATTGCGAGTGCGAGTGAGAAATAGAACACGCTTTTAATCACTTCACTACGCAAGTTACTATACACTCGCACTAATCAATCGGTGTCCACATGTGTTTGCTACTACTAATCACTAAACACTTGCACTAATCACCCGCACTAATGAAAATGCAAACAGTCCTTTACTCACATGACTTCAAAAATACAGTGGTTGCCGTGGGATTCTAACCAAGAGCTCAGGATCAGGAGTTCTCCCTACTAGACCAACCGAAATTTACTAGCCCAGCCGTAACTTACTAAATCCGCCGTAACTTACTAAATCAGCCGTAACTTACTAAATCAGCCGTAACTTACTACCACACCAGTCGTAACTGACTAGATCAGACAGACAGATAGACATACAGACACTCTTTATTATGCACACTAATAAATTAAAATACTTAAACAATAAAAACATTAACTTAATATCTAGTGCCATTAATGGCGGATAATCAGCCGTAACTTGACGTAACGTGATATTTATAGGCTTTGTGGCTTTGTTGAAGTGAAAACTTATTATGGCACACCACACAAAGTTTTACGTGGGCTGTGAATGAAGCTCAGCGTCACGCTCGTAAATGAAAGAAATATTCTCCAACTCGGGACCTAACGCATGGCTATGCTTAGAAGACTAATCTAGATATACATGCTTATAATACTAATGTCCAGAAGACTTATCTAGACCTTTCTTTGAAGATTTATTCCAGACTAGCAGCGCCCTCCGCTATCACCCATTCAGTTATAAGTTTTCACTTCTACGGCAGTTCCTATGACTGCCAATTTGTTTTACAACGCTACTGCTTACACTCGATCATCTTGTTTGAAGTGCTTACCTTAAGTTCTTGAGCGATCTTCTCCCTGTTGCCGTACTTGAGGTACTTCTTATGTTTGAACCCGCGTTGCTGCACGTAGTTGGCCCCGGGGTGGAGGTCGGGCCCGTTGCAGACGAGCTTGCGGAGCCACTTCAGGTTGGCGGGGAACACGCGCTCAGGGTACGTGAGCACCTTCGCCACGTACACTGGGACTCCCACCTGTGGGGAAGAGGAGTTTTTGAAGTGAAAACTTCTTTAGGCGCGCTATAGACAGAATTTTCGTGGGCTGTGAAATGGATTCATCAATCGTCACGCTTGGATATGATAATGGATCGGATCGGATATGAAATCTTCGGGTAAACTCGGTAAAAACGGCCAGGTAGGTACCAGGGCAACAGAAACAGTAAAGAGTTTCGATTACCTACCTCCAACAGCCCAGCGTTTATCTCCAGATACCTGGACAACAGAAATATAAAAGAGTTGCGTTTGCCCCTAGGTACCAGTACCAGGGCAACAGCAAGTTTTCACTTCTATCGGCAGTTCCTATGACTGCCAATTTTTTTAAAAGTGTCAAGGAGTTGGGAGTGACAAACAGAGGACAGGTCATGGGAGAATATGTGGAAATGGTCTTTGTTGCCATGGGCAGCTCAGCCATAGCTTGCTTGGCATGGAAATCTGCATTTTCATTCCCAGGGATACCTGCATGTCCTGGAATCCAGGCCAAAATTATCTGAAAGCCTAATATTTTTTTTTTTAAGTAAAGAGTCACGAGAAGTGCAGGACATGTGCCTGATGGTAAAGCAACATGCCTGCCACATAACAGCACAGTGACACGCTGCTATTGGAACATGAAGAGTACTAATCATTACCTAGCACTGCACTGCGCTCGACACCCAGAGATCTAAGTTGTTATAACTCTAAGCCCTGTAATTTCTTTGAAAACATTGCCCTTCAAACCGGAACACAGTAATTGGCGGTAGAATAACTGGCAAAGGTGTGCTACTTCCCCAGGCGGACTCTGCCAAGAGCCCCACCACTACATTTACCTCAGGACTAAAGATAAAGATCTTTAAAGTGATGCTACATTGTTTAGCAACAATTTTTTTTCTTACGGGTGGCTAAGAGGAGATAGGTATTTTGCTGTGCGATCGAACTGAACAAAAGTATGAGGCTAAAACTGTAAGAAAATATATAACGGAAGTGTCCGTGACCGGTGTTGGCATCTTTATTTTTCAGATGATCGTACCATAAATAATAAAATGAACCTTTTTTTTTGCTATTTGTGTTTGTTACATAATATTATTCGCAGGAACATCGTCCCTACCTGGTGTCCGTCCCATGACACCAGATACTTTTTTCTAACTTTTATAGGTTTACATTTATTTGACCGTCACCTCGTCTATGTTTAGCGATGATGCGGTCTACGATGGCAACAGGATGCAGTATATCTACATCCGTAAATGACCGCTGTTCGCTACCAATATTAAAAAAATCTATTAAGAAATCATGCCGTTTTGTTTTTTTTTTTTATTTAAAATTTATCCACTCCACAGATTTCGGGGTCCTTGACCTTTGTCAGTAGGGTCCTTTTTACAAATATCTTGGATTACGGAAATAATTGGAAACGGAAAATAGGGGTACAGAACATTTTCAACCTCAATCAAGAGCTCTTTAGTTACTTTAGTTTAAAACACTCTGGCCCTGCCTACCTGTCAACCTCTGCTGTAGGTAACGAGAGCTGACAGTTACCTCCTGGATCTGCAGGTTGGGGTCTGGAGAGATGACAGTTCTGCTGGAGAAGTCCACTCGCTTGCCGGAGAGGTTGCCGCGGAACCGGCCCTGCTTGCCCTTCAGCCTCTGCACCAGCCCGCGTCCTGGCTTCTTCGGCTGAAAAAAAACAGTGATTAATGTTATGGAAATACTGTGTTAATAATAATAACTTTTCATGTGTTGTACTAATATTATAATCGAGATGATGACTGGGTTAAAAATATATAATACTATTCCATTTAGTCCCTTAGGAAGATTATGGAAAAATATCAGACACATACAGTATATTTGTTTTTTTCCAAATGGCCAAATGTGGCCGAAATTTAAAACTGAGCGTCGCGGCGCCCGCCCGTCCAATGGTCGGGAGGTGCGGGATTTAACAAATTATTAAAAATTGACAAAGACATAGATTGATCTTCCTGAGTGAGGAGGATTGTGATGACACGTCTTAGTAAAAATCGTACAATGAAGTGACGGCACTCAAAACTTCTAAGCAATTTTCGTAATTTTTTGTTTGTGAAACAAAAGAAAGAATACGTTTACGTGTACAATTTTGACATAATCTAACTGGTGGACAAATTAGTTTTTTTAGTCGTCATGATACAATTGATACAATACAATTCATGATACAATTCTTTATTGGCCTGTGAAAACTAGGTCAAGTCACGTCTATTGTGAAAATTTCGATGTTCATGTTCAGTTTTGCCGCCGCTCGCTTCATGCCGCGCTATCACATCCATCAGTACTAATCGTAATCATCTTTATTGATAACATCTTGTAACCAGTCAATAGAGTATTACAATCCTTAATAAAAAAAAGTAGCCAAGTGCGAGTTGGACTCGCCCATGAAGGGTTCCGTTCCAGCAAGTAACATAATATACATAGTACACATAGTTCTTGTAGTTCGTTGTAACTTTGATCGAAGTTTTAATAATAGTGTGTTTATGACGTACTAAAAAAAAACTACTCATCAGATCGAGTTCAAACTAATTTTCGTTGGTAGTTTTTATGGTAATCTACATCATATATTTTTTTTAGATTTTTCATTCTCTTACTTTAGAAGTTAGAGGGGGGGGGACACACATTTTACCACTTTGGAAGCGCCTCTCGCGCATGTTATTCAGTGTAGACAAAAATTATATTAGAAACCTCAACATATTTTTTTAAGACCTATCGATAGACACCCCACACGTGTAGGTTTAATAAAAAAAAATTTTTGAGCTTCAGTTCTCAGTATGGGGGGGCACCCCTAATTTTTGTTTTTTTTTTAAACTTTTGTAAAAATCTTAATGCGGTTCACAGAATACATCTACTTACCAAGTTTCAACAGTGTAGTTCTCATAGTTTCGGCAAAAAGTGGCTGTGACATACGGACGGACAGACAGACAGACAGACAGACAGACAGACAGACAGACAGACAGACATGACGAATCTATAAGGGTTCCGTTTTTACATTTTACGGAACCCTAAAAACTAATTAGGTAGTCTATCAGTTAGATTGCTAAAAAATAATATGCACGTATTTTTTTTTCTGTTTCACAAACAAATAAAGTAGCCAAGTGCGAGTTGGATTCGCTCATGAAGGGTTCCGTTGCAGCAAGTAACATAATATACATAGTACACATAGTTCTTGTAGTTCGTTGTAACTTTGATCGAAGTTTTAATAATAGTGTATTTATGACGTACTAAAAAAAAACTACTCATCAGATCGAGTTCAAACTAATTTTCGTTGGTAGTTTTCATGGTAATGTACATCATATATTTTTTTTAGTTTTTTCATTCTCTTACTTTAGAAGTTAGAGGGGGGGGGGACACACATTTTACCACTTTAGAAGCGTCTCTCGCGCAAATTATATATTAGAAACCTCAACATCATTTTTGAAGACCTATCGATAGACACCCCACACGTGTAGGTTTGATGAAAAAAAATTTTTTTAGTTTCAGTTCTCAGTATGGGGGGCACCCCTATTTTTTTTTAAACTTTTGTAAAAATCTTAATGCGGTTCACAGAATACATCTACTTACCAAGTTTCAACAGTGTAGTTCTCACAGTTTCGGCAAAAAGTGTCTGTGACATACGGACGGACAGACAGACAGACAGACAGACAGACAGACAGACAGACAGACAGACATGACGAATCTATAAGGGTTCCGTTTTTACGTTTTACGGAACCCTAAAAATGACGAAGATACAGTGCTTAGAAGTTTCGTGTGACCTCACATGTGGGTAAGAATTTTACCCACAAGTGACGCCACGACCCCTCACTCTGGCAGTTTGATGATCTATATCGATCTACGTCGATTTTTAATAATTTGATAAAATAAAAAATACGTGTCCCATATTTTTCCATGATCTAGCTAAGGGACTAATCAGAATGGTGTATTTTTGTACCCAGTCCGCTACGCTATTCGAGTACCTGCATAGAGAGCGGGATGCCCGACATCTCGCTGTTGATGTACAGCGCCGCGTGTAGCTGCAGATAGTCCCAGTCCTCCTGCACCAGCTCGCTCTTGCCTCCGCTGGCGATGTGGCGCGCTATCACGTCGTTGATCAGCAGGATCTCGGACTGCTTCATCGTCAGGTCGTCTTCGTTTCTGTCAGGTTACAACGATACTTTGTTTACCTTTGCGGCTTTTGCTTCTATTTTCAAATGAGGAGGTTAAATGTTCAGTATTTTACATGAATATTTCATGTAAAATACTGAACATTTCTAGAGAAAATTGTTCTAATTCTGTATCGTTTTAACATTGGCGTAAGACGACATGTAGGTAGTGTGCATTTAAAGTCCTACAATAAAATTCAGAAGTCTGAAAGGATGACGATCTTCTGTTGCACTCACACTCTATAAGTATATACACGCGCCCCGCGGCGCTCGCCTAAGTTATCTATGGCACGCCGAGAAGCAATGTGTCTTCTCTATGTTTTGGTTGTTAAATTTCAAACATCAATCTCCGCAGCCCTCAGGATTTATAGGATGGGTGGTCAAATTTTGTACAAGGATTAAAGTTAGACCGTTAATAATGGGTTGAGTAGTTATAATTCTTTTAATTTTATATAAGTGAAAGTGGAGTTGTGTGGTTCTGTTGATCAATCCCTTCCGAACAGCTTAACGGATCAGGTTGAAAGGAGACGGCCCATTTTCCATGGGCATTTGCCCCACAGCAAAAGTGCAGGAGACTCGACCAAAATAGGATCATTTTATAGGATTTTTAATATATATGGAGATACTTTTAATGTTTTTATTCTGCATAGCGGGGTTTAAAAGATATCAACTAAAACGTTGAAAAAAAAAGAACGCGATGTGTGAGTTTCGAACGAATCGAGCATATTTGCATTTTTTTGGAATCGAGTTTCGAACGAATCGGATGTTGTGTCAATTTTGTTCACTTTTTTTTTATATTGGCGTCGCACGCCTTTTGTGTTTTCCCATATTACGTGTTTCAATATTTTCAAGTTTTACTAAAAATCGACAAAGAAGTACGTTTACGAATATCAAATAGTAATTTGTAATAACCCACCATTTATATTGCACATTGCCACTCGAAAATACACAAGTTAAAGAAAATAAAACAATGAGGCGACATGTTTTTTTCACGTTGGCGCCAAAACTACAATGTTGCAATCCGGGCAAAATGACAGAAGCACGTTCACTTTACGTAAACGTCAACAAAAGAGAAAAAACATGGCTGGCTGTACAGTCATTAAAGTACTTTTAATCACACCAATTTGCAATCCCCGCTTGGCACGTTAGTTTTGAATGTACAGTTTGCATTATTTAATTGAATGTTAATTTACTTAAATAACTTTTTTAGGTCTCCGGGGCTAATTAAGTACCTAAACTTGAAACGACGTGGGGCAGAAATGAGCCGTCTCCTTTGGAACACATATTATAGTCTGGAATAACACTTAGGATACTTTTTGTCGCATCAAAAATCAAAAGAAACGGAAACTATGTAAATAAAACAGCGAGCTCTGCCAGTAATCGATAGACAGAATAAAAACGCTACTTACGTGCCAGCTTTAATTTCTGATATTACGCTTGGCCTGATGCATAGCGGGGGGACAGGCATACGCGTGATGATCAGGTCTTCGGGTCTGGTCTGCTTTGCGTTCATGCCCAGCAGTGGGATGTCTTCGTCTGGGATGCGACGGAACAGATTCAATACCTGGAAGAAAGTAGGACTATAAGCTTGACATACGAACATTTGGAATAAAAGAAGTTATGAGTATTCAATACGAGTACAAGTGTTAATAATGTAAATATTGGTAGGGATTTCAAATAAGAAACATTTTCTTTGTTATGTGTAAAGGCGGTGGTTCGCGGCGCCGACCGCGTCACGAGACCGAGACCCAGAGACCGCGACCGGAGACCGCGACAGGCACTTCACAACTTTACATTATAGAATTGAATAGGCGCCAGTTCGCGTCGAAACCGCGACCGGAGACCGCGCCAGGCACTTCACAACTTTACATTATAGAATTGAATAGGCGCCAGTTCGCGTCGAGACCGCGACAGGCACTTCACAACTTTACATTATAGAATTGAATAGGCGCCAGTTCGCGTCGAGACCGCGACAGGCACTTCACAACTTTACATTATAGAATTGAATGGGCGCCAGTTCGCGTCGAGACCGCGACCGGAGACCGACCGTCATTTACATGACTGAACAACATTTGATGGGACAGCTAGAATTAAAAAAAAACTCACCTCTAAAGGATTCAATTCAATAATCAGTCCACTATTGACCATAGTGGCCAACTCTTTATTAGTCTCGGTGGCTTCTTTGAAGTCTTTCAGCACCCTCTTCACAGTAGCATCAGTGGGCTTCTTCCCCCGGTACTTATCGTGAATGATCTTCAGTATCCCGGCAGGACTCTTCTTCACCATCCCGTTCAACGCTTCGCACGACGGACATTTTGTACAAGTCTTGGCTTTCTTCAACACAGCTGCTCGTAAGTTCTTCTTCGTTAAGTACATGAGTTCGGGATTGAGGAACTTGCGACGGTATGACTTCTTTAGAGCTTCCGGGAGCATTACTTTTGCGCATTCCTATGGGACAATAGAAAATATGTAAGAGAGAGACGAACTTCTTAGCATTCCATGGATTCACCGTGCGGGTGCCGGGTCCATCGTGTGGCAGAGAGAGAAATCTCGAATAGACTCCAAGACTTGTGACTCGGGCGTAGGTTTAAAAGGGCCCCCTTTTGGTGACGTACGTCAACACTCACCTTCACTACCGCCAAATCCGATATGATCCTACTAGTGCAGCTTTAGATACTCGTTCTAGTATAGAACTTACTGCACTTCTGGACAAGCCAAGGTCTTTCAGCAGGTTAAAGAGAGATTTTGCTGGTATACCTCTCGCTCCTAAATGTCTTTTTTTATTGTATTTATATTTTATTTGCTTTATCGGACTGTAGCTAGAAAAAGCGATCATCGATTCATGGTTGATGTTCCGAAGACTCAAACAAAGAGGTTAGCCTCTTTGTTTGAGTCTTAGTATACTCCACTTTTGTATTGTACTAAGAATATCTAAACTTTATAATATGGCATGGTAACCTATAAAGGTATGGATATAATACAAATGTAGATTATAGATGTTGTTATCTGTAAGGGTATGGATTTAGAATAAATACAAATGTAGATTATAGAATTTATAGATATTGTTATAGGCAGGGGTTCCCAAACTTATTTTGTCTACTGCCCACTTTGAGAATAAATTATTTTTAGTGCCCCCATTTTTTCAGTTAGATACTTAAAAACCACTGTAACTTCAAATTAAATTGATTATTTTTTGCGAGCTAAATTAGCCGAGATTAATTATTTAGTGCAAATACTTGTGTGATGAATTCAAATGTTTGCACTTTGTCTGGGTGTTTCTATGTATAATAAGTATGTATTTAAAACTATATAAATATTAAAGTTACGGCTGGTCTAGTCGGGAGAACGGCGGCTGCCGATCCGGAGACCCCGGGTTCAAACCCCACACGCACCACTGTCTTTTCGAAGTCATGTGCGTAATGCCGCTAACTTAAAACGGTGAAGGAAAACATCGTGAGGAAACCGACATGTACCTAGAATCTTTCGAAGTCATGTGTCATCCGCCAACCCGCACTGGGCCAGCGTGGTGGATTATGGCCTTAACTCTCTCCTTGCGAGAGAAGGCCCCGAGTCCCAGCAGTGGGAACGTTTAGTGGGCTGTTGATGATGAAATATTATATCAGCTATCTGGACGCCATAGTACAAGCTTTGCTTAGTTTGGGGTCAGATGATGTTGTGTGTGAATTGTCCACCAATATATATTTATCTATTTATATTTATTTATTCTAAACGAGACTTTTACTAAAACCCACAAGAGTTAACTTGAGACCTGGGCCCAGTAGGACTCCAAGCCTCTACACAACACCCCCTTTTCTTTTCTGCTTGCTGGGCCCATGAGGGGGCGTTATTGCCCACTTTGGGAAACACTCTACTTACTCTATACTATAGAGTGACGCGTAACGCGACGCCGTAATGTATTATATGCAATAGAAAAAAGTGCAAGGTGGTATTAGATCACGCATATCAGCTGTACACTATCCAATATATATGTATACAAAACAAGGTTAAACAAATGTTCACAATAGTTTAAGCAGAAAATAGTCACTATTGAAAACTTACCTTGCAAATACTCTGCAGTATGCTGATGATGGACCTGAAGTAGCCGACGTGGAAGACAGGCAGCGCCAGCTCTATGTACCCGTAGTGCCCCACGCACTCGGCCAGCCCCAACCCACACGTCTCACAATTGGCATCCTTCTGGTTTGTTCCCTAGAAAACAAATATTTGTTTATTTATTTAGTAACAGAAAATGAGAAAACCAGCATTAGCTTATGCCTATATCTTTCAGCATTGTAATAACAAATTATAGGTAATTGTCTGTTAAACTTATATGTTGCTGTTCATATATCCAGTTTTTTCTTGAAAGAGTTTAACAATTCAACAAAACAACTTCCTGAGGCAACCTATTCCAGTTGTAAACCACTGTGCTGATATGATATGAATAACATCAACAATTCATTATTTCATAAAGGGAAGTTGACTTCAAATGACTCCTACTGCCTGCCAAATGTATAACTAACATATACCAATTCTTTATCTATAGCTAAATTTATTTAACTTTTAATATGGGTGTATGTGAGAACATAAAAACAAACATCTTGTCATCTCATATCTTCAAATCACACATACATACACCCTTTTATAATAAGCTTTAACATACACACTTTGTAAGATGATGCCTTTTACTACACAGTGTTAAACTATTAATTGGTTAATTAACAAATTATAGCAAATGACAGGGGTCATTGTGAAATTAACAAAAATAAATATATGAGGAATTTTCGGAATGCCACCGGTACAGTTTTGACTGTGCCTATGCAGTGTGTTCCCCCACATGACCCCACAAAAAAGCCCTGGTAAATAATATTCTTGGCAGTCAATCATTCAATGTATTAATGTAAAAGCAGGTGAATTCATTTTATATAAATAAATGTGTATGTAAATATTTTTTATGTGATGAAGGTTGGATAAATATGTTGTGTCCAATGTAATAACTTAAAATGTAGGGACATCTGCTGACATCTCCAATAATATTTCTTACTTTGTAGGTAGATTCAATATAATTTGTTTTTTATCACAATAAGTAAACTTATACATAGTAAAGTTAATTTTACAACTGTTACAACATATGTACATGAGTATAAGTTTGTGTGTATGTGTTTTAAGGTAAATACTTACACTAATGGACAATGCAAAGCCACACAATTTTTGTAACTCAATATGTGTTCAATAAATTATCTTTTTCTTATCTCTTTATCTTTAGGAAATAAGTGATTTTCTAATAAAATAAATTGTGGTCAGACATAATTGCCTAATTAACTGTACATATAAATCTAATTAGCAAAATGAGTCACACTCACAAAAACACACATGTTATATTTATTTCCAATGCATCATAAGTACAAGGATTACATCAGCTAATGGATACCCCATCCCCAAAGTACCATTTTGCTTGGGATCTAAAATTTTTTAGCTAGTATTGCAAGAAATGTCTACATAATGTATCAGATTTTCTACATACCATCCGACGGTCGAGTACGCCGTAGGGAGCGGGGACTCTTTGGCCATCTTGAGCGTACAAGTTCTTTGTAATCACTTGAATATGTGCCGCCTGCTGAATAGCAGATGCGCTATCCACATTGAAAGTTACGTGGGATCTGTAAACAAACATTTTTACTTGAATCTAGCCTAAACAGACAACATAATTACACTGGCCATTTTCCAAGATCAAATACTAACCAATCTCACTGATTTTATATCCCCAAGAGAAACAATTTAAAAGAAAATACCACAAAATCTACGGGTGAAATAATATCAACATAACCCTACTTACATTTTTCTCCCGACGTATGTTTCTCGGTATTGCTCCTTAGGCATCTTGAATTATTTTATACTAATTATTTAAACATGTTTATTAACACATCGCTCGCAAAAACTGCAAAATATACAAAGTTTTAACAAACAACACGAAACGCAAGACTCGAAATCTCCAGTTGTTTTAATTAATTGTTATGACTTTTGAAAGTTTGAAGCACGTTTGAAGTTTGACACACGCAGTCACACAGTCACAGAGTCACACAAACAACAACCAATAAGTACTGCGAAGAACAGTATTGCCAGAAAACTTTCACAAATTTTCCCCAAACTTTTTTCGAAATCACATCCTATATTAACGAGTTTTGAAGAAAATATAATATATATATTAATTCATATTTAAAAAACTACAAGGCTTTGGCTGCTACAACTTATTTTCGAATGGAGTTTATCTATAAGTAAGTGTAAACCATAGACGACATAGCGGCTTTCGATATTAATTTTTTGTTTCAACTATTTACACAAAATTAAAATTCCCAACCTATTAGTATATAGGTACCTATAACCTAAAAGTAATATTTAAGTTTTTCAAAAAACGCACAAAAAATATATTTTTTTGAGTACATAGATTGAACGACTGAAAATCATTAAATTTCATGTAAATCTGTCGACGGTGTGCCTATAGAAGTATTAATTTCAAAAAAGAATATGAGTTAATCTTGATCTAGTCCAAAGTGACTTGAACATTGTAACTTGTAACACATAGATTCATAGATTTTCTGAAAATACAAATCTTAATCATACGCACTATGCACTAGAAACGCTCTAGAAAAACTGCGTATTTTTTTATTTTTTTTATAAAAAAAGTGACTGCCTGATGGTAGGCAACATACCTGCCACATAACAGCACAGTGACACGCAGCTATTGGAACACGAAGAGTACAAATCATTACCTAGCACTGCACTGCGCTCGTCACCCAGAAATCTAAGTTATTATATCTCTAAGGCCTGTAATTTCTCTGGAAACATTGCCCTTCAAACCGGAAAACCGGAACACAGTAATGTTTGCTCATTACTACTTGGCGGTAGAATAACTGGCAAAGGTGTGGTACTTCCCCAGGCGGACTCTGCTAAGAGTCCTACCATATGTCTCATTAGTTTTGTTTTTATCATTTATAGGTTTACACTTGACCACCACCTCGCCTGCTGTTAAACGATGATGCGGTCTAAGATGGAGCGTGCTAACCTAGAAGAAACCGATTCACTCTTGATTTGAAGACACCAAGATTATAACCATCGGGAAAAAACCCACTCAGGCAACTTATTTCACAGTCTAGACGTTCTTATCACAAAAGTAGAGGTAAACCTCTTTGTTCTTGTCTTATCTGTCTTGTCTTGAATGTCTTGTCTTGGAACATCAACCATGACTGGCCTTGTGGCTTAGTGGGTAGTAGCTCTGCCTGCGAAGCCGAAGGTCGTGGGTTCGATTCCCACCCAGTGTAAATATTTGTGTGATGAATTCAAATGTTTGCACTGTGTCTGGGTGTTTCTATGTATAATAAGTATGTATTTAAAACTATATAAGTATTATATCAGCTATCTGGCCGCTATCACACAAGCTTTGATTAGTTTAGGGTCAGATGGTGTTGTGTGTGAATTGTCCACCAATATTAAAAAAAAAAAAAAACGATGCCGCTTCTTCGAGCTACGAGAAGTCCGATAGAAAAAAGGGCTAGGTGGTATTAGATCATGCAGATCAGATGCACACTCTCCGAAGTGTATCCGATAATAAACCGATAAGCTAGCAATTTTTCGGCGATGTTCAAGACTTTGCAGTCTTTTTCGCACAAGAGTGTCATTGCCTATGAGCCTTTTAGCACGCCTCTCGATCGATTCCAGAGCCTCAAGCTGATAGTTAGCCGACCAATCCCAAAGGTGCGAACAGTACTCCATACAAGAGCGAATCTGTGCTTTATGTAACAAAAGCAATAGTTCAGACTTGAAGTACTTTCGCACCTTTGAGAGGACACCTAGTTTTTTGGCAGCTAATTTAGCCTTGGACTCGATATACGAGCCAAAGTTGAGTGTAGATGTCAAGGTAACACCCAAAAGCTCAAGATGATCAGTAACCGGCACGGATACACCTCGAAAAGTAGGAGTCTGTAGAAATTGACTCCTTTTTGCGGAGAACAAACACGCCTGCGTCTTTCCCTCATTAAACTTGGCCAGATTGGTTTCGCCCCATTCAGAGACTGCCTCAAGGGCCAAGTTCAAACGCTCAATCATACTCTCTCTCAATACCTTACTTTGTTGACCACTGGCTCTCGCGCTAGATAATATATGTAACTCTCTACAACGGTGCTATCATCTGCGTACCCAAAGATACCGGGTTTCAGCAGATCGTTGATATGTAGCAGAAAAAGCGTTGCAGAGAGTACCGACCCTTGAGGGACTCCGGCATTGATACCCATTTGGTCCGACGAGAAGCCATCAATGACAACTCGTATGGTTCGATCCCTCAAGAAGTCCGATATCCACGCAATAAACCCAAGAGACAAACCATAACCAGAAAGCTTGCTAATAAGGCCATCATGCCAAACCCTGTCAAAAGCCTTCGAGATATCCAGGGAGACTGCAAGTGCTTCCCCGTGTTTCTCGATAGCTTCACTCCAGATGTGAGTGATATACGCCAGAATATCCCCAGTCGACCGGTTTCCGCGAAACCCGTATTGGCGGTCACTGAGTTGATCATTATATCTCATACCTGCGTATATCTCATTACAGCATTACATTAATTATTATGATTTTTATCAGAATAAGCGTTACTTTAAATTAGATGTGTAGGTAAGTAGTTATTAGTATGTTATAATACAGAAGTGTTAATATCTATGTACTCCTAATTGTACCCCCGTCATCCATTACTCAAATCTTCACCATCCTACGGTTGCATGGAAGGAATTGTTCCTAGCGATAAGGTCGCCAACTGTTACTTTGATTTAATGTATTTCTGTTTACTTATTTAAGTGCAAAAAGAGTTTTATCTATCTATCTACTTTGTAAAAATATATATATATAGGTACCTATATTTACTATTTTGAAGCATTGTCTTTAAAAAGTGTATTAAAATAACTACTAAAATCCTTTGTAATACGTTGCGCTAGGCGCTCCAACTTGAACACAGTACGTCAGTGCCAGGCGTAGCCGAATGGCCTGAAGATTTCTTATCATACCCGAGCGTGATGAATGAATTCAATTCACAGCCCACGAAAAATCTGTCTAGGTGCGCCTAAAGAAGTTTTCACTTTAATAATGTAATAAAAGATAAAATGCCAATCTTGCTCAATCGTAGTGGCAGCAGCGCAGTACCCAGTAACAAGTAACTATTTTCTCATCTGTGGTATGTGGCAGTGTCAGCATCGTCAACATTGCTGTGCGTAAATATCTAATTTTGTCAAATGATATTTTGCCATAGCTTACCTTGTTTCAGAACTATCTTTTGATACTTTATCAGCGTATCGACAACTTCAAAGAAACAGCGGTAAATTTTTGAAGTGGAAACTTCTCTTGGCGCACCCATACAGATTTTCCGTGGGCTGTGAATTTATCTTAAGCTCCCTATGACTGTTTTTTTTTAAATTAAGTCCAGCGTGCTTTGTCCGATGTCCGTATTCGGTAAAATTTAAGAAAAAACTGCAAACCCCGGTATCCTAAATTCCCCACTTTTCATCATAAGGTTTTTTCCTGCGTAAATCCTCTAGAAATGTTGTCTCGCTTGATTTACCCCCGTAACTCCTAAAAATCTCAATTTTAAGGGAAATGTTCCCCAACCTGGCAATTGTGCCACAGACTAAGTAGACTTCATTTATTTTACTACTAATTTTCAGTATGCACCCAAAATAGTGATACCATTGTATGGTTTGAAAACTACTAAACTTCTGTAGCGTGGTAGTATAACTCAGATCATAATACAGGGTTATTGGTGATCAGTGGGCTGACTAGATGTCTTCACTGTCTTCTCAAAGGTACAAAGGTACTTTAGAACAGCTGCTCAAATTATATCAAACACAGATTCGCTCTTGTATGAAGTAATGTTCGCCCG
The DNA here is from genome assembly GCA_963693475.1 of Ectropis crepuscularia. Classification (NCBI taxonomy): domain Eukaryota; kingdom Metazoa; phylum Arthropoda; class Insecta; order Lepidoptera; family Geometridae; genus Ectropis; species Ectropis crepuscularia. The sequence goes on along the minus strand of OY856359.1, from coordinate 2,042,142 downwards.
TTTGGGACGAATTGGCTTAAGTATCAGCTATAGGTTCTGGAATCAATCTAGAAATGTGCCGTCAAAAGGCTCACATTCACATATTCACATAGGCTCACAATCTTGGGCGGAAAAGACTTCAAAGCCTTGAACAGCTTCAAAGAACTGTCACTGAGACTTAATTAAATCATTAATCTGACACAAAGATCTCAGAATGACAATTTTATCAGAAATGCTCCAAATAAGAACAAAGCAACATGACAAAGAATTAATGACACAAAAAATATTCTACCAAGGGAAGCTATAAAACTTAAAGTCAATGGTGACTACATAAAAGAACCCCTTGACGTAGCCAGTACTTTCAATAGTTTTTTTGCAAACCATGTACCGGAGCGAACCGTAAAGCCAAAAACATTTATTAAATCAAGATGTACTAAATCTCTGTTTATGACGCCAACGGTTTCTCAAGATATTCATAGGATCATAATGAATCTTAAAAATACAAAAAGCTCTGGATATGACGGTATAACTACACCAGTAATTAAACACGTTTCAAGTACTTAGCCACATAGTTAATGAGAGTATATCACGAGGTGTTTTTCCGGAACGACTTAAAAAAACAATAATTAAACCTCTTTTCAAAAAAGGCGACGAGCTTGATTTGAATTGTTACAGGCCGATAGCTTTAGTCCCTATTTTCTCAAACATTTTTGAAAAGACCATGTACGACAATATTTATAGTTATTTTGAACAGAACAAATTATTCGCCTGCGAGCAATTAGGCTTTAGAAAGAAGAAAGGTATTAACTTGGCAATTTACAGTTTTATAGAAACTATTTTAACAAATTTAGATGCTAAATTGCCAGTGTGCACGCTTTATATGGACCTTACTAAAGCGTTTGATTTCGTCGATCACAATATATTATTAGACAAACTAGATGCATACGGTATTTATTAGAGGCAATGTGCACGACCTTATGAGATCTTATTTATGAAACCGTCAACAGAGCAAACAAATATGCAAAATTTGCTCAGATTCAAAACGGGAGATCACATATACATCGGAATACGAAATAGTAAAATATGGTGTAGGGTAAGGATGGGTAATGCCGGTCAGGTGACAATGCCGGTCACCACACTATCTTCCGAATAACAGTGTTTACTCACACGCACACACGCATAAACGGTGCCGCTAGTGTTCCCAAGGCCAACGCGCCACCCCCCGCGCAGTTCCGACGAAGCGTTGTTGCGAAGCAGACGTCAGTGAATTTCGTGCCTGGTTTTCGTAATTATTTAACTGCACTATTTAAGAGGTAAGAGTTATTATTTTTGTGTTTCTTCCTTTATCAGTGTTTTTTTTAGTTGCTCAGTTATTTAGCTACTCATATAAAGACAGATTTTGAATACTTTGTGACAGATATTTTCAAAAAATATTTCTAATGAAATTATTGTAAAAGTGGCTAATGCCGGTCACGCTGACCGGTATTACCCGCAGCCGAATCGTTGAGATTTTCTCTTTTTATAATTTTTGTGCCATTTTATTTTTCTTTGTAGGATGTCGGGAACTCGGAGAAGAAGTCAAGGATTGAAAGTAAAATGGAATCAAGATGATTTGACCAGGGCATTCAAACTCGTTGAAGATGGAACAGCAATAAGAGAGGCGGTTCGAAGTTGTGGAATCCCATTTTCAACCCTCCAAGAAAGACTGAAACATAAGAACTGTGACATTCCATCTATGGGTAGAAATCCAGTAGATATTTACGAAGGAGCAAGAAGCCGAAATGGCAGACCAGATAAAATTCCTTGGTAAGATATTTTATGGTTGCACGTCAATTCAAATACGTAAAATGGCGTATGAATTTGCAGTAAAAAATAATGTAAAACATAATTTTAATAAACATATTGAAATGGCTGGTAAAGATTGGATCAAAGAAAACAGAATTCATGAAAACAGAACCAGATTCACCATCACTTTTGAACGATCACATGGAAATAACTCAAGAGTGTAGTGTAAGTGCGTTTTGCAACCTGTAATAGACTTTTGTTTTCCTTCAACTTCAGGAGTCACTGCGAAAGATCTCTTACCAGTTCCGAAAAGACCAATCAATAAAAAAGATCTGGGAATCTCTCGAAAACAACACGCAACCGTCCTCACGAGCACTCCTAACAAGGATGCTTTATTAGAAAAGGAAGAGATAAGAACTATTAGGCAAAAGAAAAAAGAAGAGAAAGATTCAAAAACTTCTGTAGGAAAAAAGACATCTAAAAAAGGCCAGTTAAATATTCTATCAGGAAGGTGAAGAAAAGAGTTCTCCAAGAAAAGACTAACCTTCAGTTTTCGTCAGACTCTGATATTGATATGGTAGACATACGCGATGACGATGAAGACATTGATGTCGAAGAAAATGAAAATAAATGTATGTTATGTGGTGACTACGGCCAGAATAACGAACTCTGGTACAGGTGTGTTCAGTGTGGAGGTTGGGCTCATGCCGAGTGCACGGGTGTTGAGTCTCCCAAAGGCTACATTTGTGGTTTGTACCGCTAAATGTTAGACCGGTATTACCTACCTGCCGACCGGAATTACCCGCCATATCTGGCAATACCAGTCAAAGCAGTTTTTATTTTATAAGTTATTTGTGCCAAATTGATAATTATTATTGATCTCAAAGATTGTGATTATTTTAGAAGAATACCTAAAGTTTATGTTTGATGTCAGATTATTGAATAAAAGTTGATTTTTCACTGATTAATGGTCGACTTTCCTTAGGTGACTGGCATTACCCATCCTTACCCTACCACAGGGCAGCGTGTTGGGTCCGCTACTTTTCTTAATTTAGATTAGTGATCTGCCAAAGGTAACGAAACACCCGACTGTATTATTTGCGGATGATAGTACGGTACTATTCATTGGTACAAATATTTCATGCGTTGAACATGATATTAGGAAGGCTCTAGACAGTATCATAAATTGGTTAAAAATGAATAATTTAAAAATAAATCTCAACAAAACAAAACTAATGACGTTTAGAAATAGAATCAACAAATTAAATAATCTTGACGTTATTTATTCTGGTAATAAAATCGAAACAATAGACGCGACAAAATTCCTAGGTTCACATCTTGACTGTAACTTAAACTGAAAAAATCAGGTTGAAAGCGTATGTTCAAGGTTAAATCAGCATTCATACGCACTCCATATGTTGTCAAAGAGCGCAAGTAAACCGACTTTACTTTCAGCCTATAATGGCAATGTCTCATCGCTGCTTCGATATGGCATTATATTTTGGGGTTATAGCTCAGGGAGGCATATGGTTTTCAGATCACAAAAGAAATATGTACGGGCTATCAGCAAACTGCGTCAAAGGCAATCGTGTAGACCTCATTTCCGCAAATAAAAATTTTTGACGTTGCCTTCGTTATAACTATATAAATATGAATGTGTAATGTTTGTGCGGAACAATTTGTCATTATTTGAAAATCTAAAATGTGAGCGCCATAAACATAAAATTAGAATTCCTGTGCATAGCACAACACTATTAGGAAACAGTGCACTTTGCATGGCTCTATGATTTACAACCACTTACCAGATTTTTTTTTATAAAAGAAATATAATCATTTAAAAATAAATTAAAATGCCTTCTGACAGAGAAGGCAAATTATACAGTTAATGAGTATCTGACTGAAAAATTAGATTCAGATTTGTAAGCTTTTATTTATTTCGTCACAGGGCACAAGAACGGAGTAATTATCATCATGTTCACGTTCCTTTAAGAAAAATTAACAATAAATAATTACTCACTTTTTTGATTAGATAAATATATTTATAATAATTGTACTGTGATATTTAAGTTATTTGTTTTCCTCAGATTTAGAACAATATTAACATGAAGACTTGTCCGGGGTTAGAGGATGACTAAGTCTCCGTAGACATTGGAGCGATCCAGAGGCCAGGGATGGCTTCTTTACGTTTGACTCAGGCTGGAGTGCGGAGTGTGACTTTTAGGGTAACGTTGGGACTGGTTGAGCACTCATTCTGTGGACACAAAAGGTATAAACTTTAGTGATTTTAAAATAACTGTTCTGAAAGCTATGGAAGCTTGTTTAAAAGTTGGGTATAATTGAGTTGTTCATACAGAAACTGAATGAATGATTAGTAAACTAATACAATAACTTGGATTGAATTTATTGTATAAATATGGTTGTACAGGCAATACATCATATTTAAATTCATATGTTATCAAGGAATGATCTATGTATTAGGTTCTGTAAACCAACGATTGTATTGTGTATTAACAATAGTTGTTATTGTATTTTGCGTTGAAAAGTAACATTGTAAAGGATCTGTTATTTTAAAGGTAGTCATTAGGGAGGGTTTAGGAAGTCAAAAGCAGACTATACAATGATTGTTTAGATCCATGATTACAAATGGTTGAAATGGAAATTTTGCTGAAACTAATTGAGAGCTTTGAGCTATATAACGGAAGAATTACCCTGATGAGTACCTGCTTTGTATCAGAAAATATCGTCGTTGTTTTTCGAATTGATTTGCGGCGTATTTACGTTTCACAAAACACCAGGAAGTTTGCGAGATGTTCATGGCGAATTTGATGAGCACTGGAAGCAACACTGATAATGTCTGGAATGCAGGAGATATTTCACTATTTACAAATTGGAGACTACACATATTTGGATTGATATCAAAAAATAAAGGGAACGCGATAATTGAATTTTGGATTGTTTACATAGAAGTAGCGCGAATTTAAAATGTCAGAACAAGACAGCGCGGAGCGAGAATTGCCAAGCTTAAAAAAATAATTATGAAATAAAGAAAATAGAAAATAAAAAATTGGAAAAACTAATGAATTAATTAGTGAAATTTTGAATAAAAATCATTATTTTATTGGATAAATCTTCTGGATATCTGGGTATGATCTTTGCTCTGATGTATGGCGAAGACGGGCGTAAGAGTTCACGAAGTACGGTAGAACGAGAATACCGGCCTCTTTATTGTATTGCTCTATGATGGTATAGCTGAAAAGACGGAATTTGTTTTTCTGGCTGATGACATGGAATTTTTACAAAAAGATTCGAGAAGAAGTCCGTCGGGGATTCTAGAAAAAGATGCCGTGGAGAATAGAAGAAAAGAAAATTTTTGGCTTTTGAATTGATAAAGAAAGTTTTATTTAAACCTGAAGAGAATAAAGAAAAAAAAAAGGTGTGTGCTTAAGACCACACGGCAGAAGTGAAAACTTCATTATCTGATTTTTGTATTAGATAGGTATGTCGTATTATAATAAAATATTATGGATCGTATTAGTTGAATAAACGAGTAAAACAAGCCAGAAATTACAGTAAATATTTATTGAAATTTTATTTAAATACAAAGTAGCTGTTACCCGCGGCTTAGTCCGCGCGAAATAAATACTATGGTTACTCAGGCAGTATATACTTATTTGTATACCCAGATTGTATACACATTTATAGTTAGTAAAAAAAGTGTCCATGTTCAAAAAGTTGTTGGCCGGGGCCGGCTTTTTAAAAGTTACTACAACTTTGTATGCATTCACACGGTGCACCCCTATGATTGCCCCTAACATTGTCCGCAAAAAGGTTGGTGAGTGTAATAGGATTTTTCTTACCGACTTTCTCCTGTTCCGTCGATTCCACAATTCCACATACACTAACACAGTCTCCACTACGATTTTCAGGGAATAGTCTCTTTCTCTTATAAAGGGGTTTTCTAAATAGTTTGTAAGAAACATTTTCACTTGGATTTGGCTTCAATAGTTTTCTGTTTCTGGTCTGTTCGACGGGGTCACCCCCGTCGCTGGCGACGCTCATATTTATTTATACTATTGACTATATACAAAACTAAATATTTACACGAAAGAAACGAAATATTCACACAGCAAAACTAATTAATTTGATTGTGAAAATTTTAAAGCACCCGTCGTGTTTTCCCGCCCAAAGAAAAGTCTTTTGGAGTTGGTAGCCGTCAGTGTTGCTACTATGATTTTGAGCTTGTCGCCATATAGTTATGAAACAAAGTCGCCGGTTTTGATTGAATTATTAAGGAAATAACAGTCTGGAAGAATACATAAGCTACTTTTATCCCGGAAATATAGCTGCTAGTAAGAATATAAAATGGCACTGGTCTAAGTACCTACAATGTTAAGCAATTTAAATTAAAAGGGAAAAGGAATAACTTAAGGCAATAATTAACATTATTATCATGTAAGATTCAAACGAAAATACAAATGATTGAACAAAATGTTAATAATATAATTGGGAAAGTTCCTGCCATAATGTGCGTATATTTATCTGTATGTATAGAAATTGGAAGTAGACTTTATGGTAGACTTCCATGTTGTTTATGTTTGAGAGAATGAGTTAATTTCCTTGTAAATATGATCTGACTCCCAATGACCTTGTGTTTTTCCTTCTCCAACCTTCTACTCTACACTAGTATATTCCCCTTTGTCGGTAACACGTCGTCTAAATCCGCTAAAAGGTTTTAAAAATTCGCCAGTTTCAGCGACAAAGTCGCTAAGGTGTCAACACTGGTTGCCGGTAGCGAGCAGCGAGAGAGAGAGAGAGAGAGTATCTATTGTCCCATGTCCTCCTCTAACAATTATCTTTCTCGGTCTGGCACGTTTGTTGACCACATTATCTTTCTCGCTCTAGCATCCCGAGTTTACCCGAAATTTCTTATCATATCCGAGCGTGATGATCACGTGATCATAAATCCATTTCACAGCCCACGAAAATTCTGTCCATAGCGCGCCTAAAGAAGTGTTCACTTCAAAAAGTACCATAAGCCTTGCTGACAATATATTGCTGGATTTAAACGGTAAAACATCTAAATTCATGAGAAATTATAAGGATATCGAGAAGCGAACTCCGGTGAGTTGAATATGTGCTCCACTTCTGTAATCTGTGAGGTACTCATAGTCTGCGTTGGATTTATGCCTTGACCAACTAGATAATATGCCGAAAAATCTATAATTATATTTCACTGATCCTTGTACAATGGAGAACTCCATAGGTAATATAACAGTATAACACTGGCTTTCGTCATAACCCTAGTATTTCATGTTTCCACGTTTGCCTGATGGAGAGTGGTTAAAATAACATAGCGACATATACTTTATATATGAGCATAACGCTAAATTAATTGATGTTAGAGCTATGTTGAAGGATTTTCACTATTGCCTGATGTACAGCGCATACTTCCACATAGTGGTATAGACACGGCTAGTATAGTAATACTATCTGACGTTTGAGTTTACAAGTGTAATGTTGTAAGAAACTCGCTACAAATGTGTGTAGTATGTCTTATTTTCATATACGTGATTTCGATTGTGTGTAAAAATTGTTTACTTGCCTGATGTATAGCGCATACTTCCACATAGTGGTATAGACACGGCTAATATAGTAATACTATCTGATGTTTGAGTTTATAAGTGTAACGTTGTAAGAAACTCGCTACAAAAAGTGTGTAGTATGTCTTATTTTCTTATATGTGATTTCCATTGTGTGTAAAATTTGTTTACTGTGCTGCATGATTTTGCTATAATCGCTTACTTGAGATTTTACTACTTTGAATGTAATACATTTTTGCTCTGTATATCTGATGAGAAGATATATTAACTTAGGAACTGTTTTAAAATATCATGTAGGTATAACACGATATTCAATGATGTTAAACGTTGATGAAGATTATTATTATTTTGCTTGACTGGTTTCTATTGATAAATATTAAATTTGAATTCCACCGATTATCTGATGGAACGTAAATTGCTACAAGTAGGTATAGTTTATCTAACGTCACGAGATCGTTTATACTAATTGTGTACATTTGAGCTGGAAGATAAAGTTGTTCCATAGTCAGCTTAATACCAATTCTTAAAAATTAAAAGATACATAATTTTGTTCGATAGTCTCGCTGATTTGAGATTCTCCATGTACCTTGAAAAGTTTAACAATACTTATCACTTTATGCAGAAGTCTGCTAATTTTCGGACATCCTTTTAATAGTCATTCACGTGTAATGCATTCGGATACCTAACTGAAAATGGGGTTGAAGATGTTTTAAGCTATGTCCTTAAATTATCTGATTGGATCGGTTGCATCTTTGTTAGACCTTCCTAACGGAAATGGGGAACGTCTGCCAACTCTACATTGAAATATAACAGCTCAGTAGAAGCTAAACCTTCAAGGATGCATGGGAAGCTTAACCTTTGAGGCTTATCTAACAAATTGATTTGTATAATTCGTACAAACAAAAAAGCCCGTGCTCCAATACGCGTTTGATGGCGCCAGTTTGATTGCCCTTCTTTCTGGTTGTCTAGCTTAGAAGGGTGGTCGAGTCATTGAAATCCGGAAGTTGGCACCCTCGTGGGGCGCTTCTGTTAGGGGCAAACTATATAAAAATACAATAAATAATAACCTTTGAAATAATCAAAAAAAAAAAAAAAAAAAAAAAAAACTTTGAAATTTAAGATAACCAAAACAAATTTATATCTAATAATAATACATAACAAAAAAATAAACTTTATGTAAATAAACGTTCAAAACAAATCTCAACTACTCTTTTCTTTCACAAGTAAATAGACAAAGTTCTAATTAACAGCACAAATACTTTAAGAATTATGCCATTAATATTCTTTAAATAGAAAAGTATTTAATTAGGATTCATAATTTTGCATGCTGTTAGTTATAACTATTATTCTGATCCTAGAGAACTCATAATTAAAGCTAATGTTCATACAAGTCACTTTCTCAAAAATACATTTGAATATTCTATCTCAATATTACATTTTTTATCAGAAATAATTTTACCTAAGTGGTGCCTTTTTCTCTACGCTGGTATTGTTAGTTTTCCATGATTTAGCCAGAGAAAGTAACTCAAATGAATACATGTTTTAATTTAACGTCATCTATATTATTACTTGAGAACTAATCTGATTTTAATGTAGGATATTCATAATATATTTATCTTGGTTAGAAGCTTAGAAGACTTGATAACAAGAGAGTTGATTTGGGTTATAAATTAATAGTAATTGTCTCTAAATAAACTGATGATAGATAAGTAACTACAATTAACTTACAACTTTAAAATATTCTGAGAGATAAGTTCTAATACCTGCCTGATGTTTTGTTGTAGAACTTTATTTGGGAGACTTGAGTAATGTAGAATATGAGTTCAATTTTATTCTAGATTTTGCTTCTGTTAGGCGTAGCAGTTGTTAGGCTTATACATACTTACTTAGGTTGACAAAAATTCCTTGCTTGGGTTATCTCGAACCACAAAGTAGAGTCCTATATTACCACTAGACGATCATATGGCCAATCCAAATATCTACTACAGGGTAAATTATTTCTACAACACAAATCAAATTCCTACAAGGTGATTTTAATTCTACTACAGGGTAAGTTACTTTTATATCTTAATTAATTTCTACAATTTTAATTTCTTTAAATCTTAGTTTATTACTCCAGACCAACATACATACATTATTCATACAATACATAATATACTTAGGCGGTTAGATATCTTTTTACATATTTTGTTACTTTACACTTGTTATTTACCTACTTTTATATTTAAAGCCCTCAGCTTATATTTTGTGTTTTTGTACGGCCTTCAGCTAGTACAATTTAAAGGCGTGACCAGGATGATTAGAAATATTAAAAGATACACTCCAGTCCAGTACAACATTAGTATCATAACTAAATTTATTACTATAATCCTTTCATTATTATTATTACAGCTTCCATTAGCATTGGATTGTTATAAATACTTAATCAATTTTATTTAATTGTATAATGTAGCCAATAGTAATGTGAAATTGGTAGTCCTTGAATGGGCAGCCAAAGAGAATGTAAATACTAGGGCAGCTTAAAGTGGTGAATTATAAAGTGAATTGTAAAGTTTTTAACGAATTGTTATAGACAACCTAATATTAGCATGCCGTAAGGTTGATTATGGAGTTCTCATTGTAAACATTTAAGATCTTATTGTAATTACCCATTTTCGCAAATAAAGAAATTTATTATTATTATTATGTTTCTGTATTTCTTATTTATAACATCATTTTTGTACACAGTTTTTGCAATAAATAATTCTGATTTTATAGCAATGGCATCTATCACCAACTATGACTCAAATAATCTTAGCATTTAATAACTACTAAATTAGTAGAATTTTCTGGTTACTCATCACAGTTCATATGTTTCTTGCGTAAAAAAAAGAGCGCAGAGCGCGCCGTTTTTTGGCTTGTCAACTGAAACCACGCAACATTTTCATCCGTAGTTTTCTGCTAAATTACTTCTATTTCCATGTGATGTGTAGTGAATTAGATAAATCCATGCGCTACACAAAGTCGAACAACAAACGGCACCAGTGCGACTTGTAATCGGAGTCTAATATCATAATTCCCACCGGAGAGACCCGCGAACTCCTAACATGCCCCTGTTGAAAAGGAAAGCCTTCGAGAAATCGACGGCGTCGGAATACCTTCGAGACGACGATGAGGTCTTCCATTGCGAGATCACCGATGAGATATTCAAAGATTATGAGTGAGTATCAACAAAAACAGTTTAACCGCCAAATTTTTGCGGGATTAGAGAGAAATGTCGGTTTTATCTATTGTAAATGAAGTTCGGTACATTGGGCGCGCGACGAGCTGCGTAACAAGGCGAGCGTGACACGCTTTTCGTTATTTCCGTGAGTCGCGTCATTTCTTTTTCAATGTTTACGTATTGTTTGGTTTTAGGGAGTACTGTGAGAGGATCATATTGGTCAATTCCATGGTATGGACATGTGAGATGACTGGGAAGAACAACCTTACATACTCAGAGGCGCTGCAGACCGAGAGAGCAGCCAGGAAACAATTGAAGGACTTTCCAATGGAGCTCCGGATCCCCATCTTGTACCTGGCAACAAAGACCAACCGGTGTTCCTTTGCTGAGATGTCAGAAGATGTGTTCAATTTTGTTAGGGATAGGTACTTCGTGGGGGAGACTGTGGAGGCCTGCCTGGAAGGAGATAACTGGCAAGAGGCTCACATTCTCTCGGTGACAGCACAGAAGCAACACCCTGACAGGTAAGTTGTAATTCATATTGGATTCTCATCACAGTATTATATCTTGTATGACTAGACAATTCTTAATATAACACTGGGAAAATATGTTTGATCTACCTAGGTGTAAATTAAATTATGTTTGCAAAAAAAACTAGTCCATGCTTATCTAGATTTATTATCGTCACAATCATTTGTTTATTTGAATGGTGCATTTGCAAATGTGAATAAACTGTGCATTTTCTTCAAATTTTTACTGTTCATTTTAATTGCTAACTTAAAAAATAGAAAGTTGTAAAAATATTAATTTTCAAAAATTATTCAAATTGCGTGAGGGATATTCAAGCTATTTTATTTATGTTTTATTTTATCTAATAAGAAACATTATTAAATTTCTTACAGTAATTTAATAATAAAAATAACATGATTATGTTAAAGTTTAAAACCTCATTTAATTTCAAAGACTGATTAAATTAAATAAAAAAATTAAATGAATAGAGTAATTACATTGTTCACTTAAATATCAAAAAGGCAATGGATAACTTCCAAACACTATTGAAATTGTTAGAGTGAGTAATCTATATTTTAAATCTTATTAGTTTTAAAAAGATTGATTTCCAAACATCATTAAAATTATTTTAGTAGTATAATCTTGTCATGGAATAAAACAATCAAAAGTAAAAAGACAAAGAAAAATAAATACTATTTCATTTTTATTTCATTTTAGGAGTGCAGAAAGTTAACTTTAAAAAAAAAAGCTTAAAAATACATAAAACCAATAAAAAACCATAACATACACTACCAAGTATGTGACAATCACATGTAAATACTCTTTTGTTTATTGTTAAAGTTATGTGGTCAAATTGAGAATGTAAAGATTGCTTTATAGTTGAATTTCGGCCACTTGGCAACTACTGGTAAAATAAATAAATATATAGTACCATATAACCCAATACTCAGCAACTACTGTAACAATAAATAAGTATAAATTATTAAATATTAGTGTACAATTCACACACAACACCATCTGACCCCAAACTAAGCAAAGCTTGTGTGATGGCGGCCAGATAGCTGATGTAATACTTATATAGTTTTAAATACATACTTATTATACATAGAAGCACCCAGACTCAGTGCAAACATTTGAATTCATCACACAAATATTTGCACTGGGTGGGAATCGAACCCACAACCCTTGGCTTCGCAGGCAGAGCTACTACCAACTAAGCCACGAGGCCAGTCCATACAATACATACGTACTTACTGTAACATAATAAAGAAAGGCCCTGCTACACCTTCTGTGTTAACCTAAAGTTAGGTAGTTCCATTAAAGAAAAAATGAATATGGAAACCTTTAGCTAGACACTAAAACTTCATGGTTTGTGCTATAATTTGTTCAATCCATACTCCATTTTTACATATACAATGTGTCCGGTCAGAGGTGTCGGAGCCAGCAATGGCATCAAATACGATACATTTTATCGAGAAATTGCCTCTCATAAGTAGTTTTTTCCCTACCATAATAAAATGGCAGCCATTTTGTTTTTTTTGGAATCAAAGCACTAGTGATTGTACTAATTTCGCCATAGCTACCTATGTAGAGGGCCTAAGAACACAAAATAAGTCTCATTCGACAGCTAGATATGTAGTAAATAAGGAGAAAAAGAAAAACATAAATAAATAACAGTAAAAGAACAACAAAAAAATTGGTGAAAAAAAAAAAAATATTTTTTGCGTTTTTTTCTTAGATTACTAACTTTTTCAAAAAAACTAAGCGGTTAACTAGCTATTATTTTATTTTTAAAAGAAAGTATAGGATATTTGCTAAAAAAATACATTTACATCTTAGTCCTAAATAAAGTAGTTTAGAAGCTATGATAGTTTAACTATGACCCGTTATTATAGCGTGTGTAATCCGGAAGTTATTCAAAAAATTAAATAAAATGCTGAATAATTTGTTATGACATTTATTTTAGCAAATAAAAAACAAATGTTACAGCCATTGTTCGAAATGTCCTCCGTGGTGTTGCAGACATGCTGTTGCTCTGACTGACACATGTTGTGTAGAGCGTCGGATCATTTGTTTGTCTCCCCTTAATTCATTTCCGACTTGGATAATTTTTTGAATCAGCTCCTCGCGTGTATTTGGTACGTCGACATACACTTTCTGCTTCATCGTACCCCACAGGAAAAAATCAAGTGGGGTCAAGTCTGGGGAACGCGGTGGCCAAGCAATTGTTCCACCGCGTCCAATCCACGGTGAATAACGCTCGTTTAAATGATTGCGTACATTTGTAGCGAAGTGCGCCGGAGCTCCGTCTAGTTGGAGTATCATCCCTGACCTATAGGTCAGAGGTATTTCCATTATTGCATCCAGGTAGTCAGTTTCCAAGAACTCCAGAAATCTAGGGCCATTCATTGTGGCTGGCAAAATGAGTGGGCCAATCAAAATGTCATCGATCATTCCTGCCCACACGTTTACCGAGAATTGGTGTTGAAAAGAGCTTGGTCTCACAGCATGAGGATTATCCTGGAGCCAAAGATGCTCATTGCGATGATTTGTGTATCCAGATCGTGTGAATGTAGCTTCATCGGTCCACATAATTTTTTTCAAAAAATTTGGGTGCGTTCTCAATCTTCTTTGTAACCACGAGCAAAAAACAGACCTTCTCGCAAAATCAGGTTCATTTATCTCTTGCACCCGCCTAAAATGGTACGGATGCAATCCTTCCCTTTTCAAAACACGCCACACTGCCCATTTGGATAAACCAAGCCTAATTGATATACGCCGGACACTCAGTTTAGGGTCTTCTGTGATTAATTGTAATATCTCTTCTTCCTCACGCGGTGATATGAAACGAAATCGTTCGTCGGCGGGTTTTCTAATTCCATTTTCAGCGAGACGTAGATGTATTCGTATGAATGTGCGGGCATTCGGCGTTGGTCTATTTGGAAATCTTCTTGCATACTCTGTAACAGCTCTGTTAGCGTTACCGTTGCACAATCCATAGACGAAATGGATGTCGGCGACGTCTCGGCTTGAATATTGGCCGTCTTCCATTTCAACTAAAATAACAAAATTCAAGAGTCCAATAACAAAACAAAAAGTCCAATAACAAAACAAAAACTTCTCTAAAAGGTTCAACGATAACAAGGCACAGTATGTAGGCGCAAGAAAGTGTAATCGCAACGCGGAGCGAGGGACGACTGACCTGATTGGGCCCCCTAATCCATATACAACCGGTATTTTGTCTCACTCACACTTAGGTAACACAGGTTTTTTTACCTGGTCCTACTAAGAATGGCATTGTCAAAGACTCGTCCTTGAAATTCCTCGAAATTGGAAGTCTCGTGCTATACTATCGGAATAGACGCGCTTTTAAGGGTCGTGTTCAAACTATCATAGCTTCTAAACTACTTTACGTAGGATTAAGATATAAATGTAATTTTTTAGCAAATATCCTATACTTTTGTTTAAAAATAAAATAGTAGCTAGTTAACAGCTTAGATTTTTTTAAAAAGCTAGTAATCTAAGAAAAAAACGCAAAAAAAAAAAAATTTTTTTTTCACCAATTTTTTTGTTGTTCTTTTACTGTTATTTATTTATTTTTTTCTTTTTATCCTTATTTACTACATATCTAGCTGTCGAATGAGACTTATTTTGTGTTCTTAGGCCCTCTACATAGGTAGTTATGGCGAAATTAGTACAATCACTAGTGCTTTGATTCCAAAAAAAACAAAATGGCTGCCATTTTATTATGGTAGGGAAAAAACTACTTATGAGAGGCAATTTCTCGATAAAATGTATCGTATTTGATGCCATTGCTGGCTCCGACACCTCTGACCGGACACATTGTATATGTACACCTAAACACATATAAATAAATTTGAAGTGCTGTTTGTAGTTTCAAATAAATAGATTTTCACTGAATGGTTATGAAAGTAAAGTACAGTACTTACAAAAAAAAACAATGTATCAAAAAATGGGTTACTGGTCCTAGCTGAGCTTTAAAATGGCTGGACCAATTTTCATGTGACTTTCACTGGCAGATAGCTGATATTTACGTGAAGAGGTGACTTTGCAAATTATATTAAAAAAAAAATAATTGTGCTTTAACAGTCTATTTGACAGAATAATTAGTTTATTTAATCACAATACCTATAAAATGATGTTAGTTTTCATGCTTTAAAATGCTGTAATTTTTCAGTAAAACCATGATTCCCTCGACGTCATACTGCTACGAGGTGGAGCAGTTCAACGAGGAGGACTCTGCGGCGGCCGGCCAGATCGGCACCGTGCCCATGGACCGCGTGCGCCGGCGCAAGGGGCTCTACACGCGGGACAAGAACCGCCTGTTCCTCAAGCAGTTCGTCCAGGGCGGCCCCGGAGGCGTCATCAGTATTAAGGTAGGTTATATATTACAGATAGTTCAACTCATCTGTGCGCGCGGGCCTATGTGTGGGTAAGCTTGTACATATACAGTTACTTTGTATGCTCGTCACGTTTTGCTCGGACGACGACTGCCGCGCCACTGCCACACAAATGAAAGTTGTATAATTACAAGCGCACGCACACATAGCGCCGCGCGCACAGATGAGTTGAACTATCTGTACCTTTAAACTGTTGTGACCGGACTTTCTACCTCTTAAATTAATCAGCTTTAGCTTTCTATAATTACAAGTGAAAAGAAATGATTATCCACCGAGTGCGAGAATGAACATACAACCTATGTTTCAGTGAGCTGACTCACTACCAACTAAGGTCGGTTACTACTAACTCACATACACAGTGTAAAAATAAATGCGGAAGTTTGTTAGAATAAATATTGGTGGAAAAAAATTGAAAATGGTCTGGAAAAAAAAAGAAATAGCCTACCTATGTGTTATTTAGGTAGGCTATTTTTTGTACTGGCAAAACTACGGGAACGTGAACTGAGCGAGTAAAAGCGCGGGGCGCTGCTAGTAAAAAAAAAAAAAAAGCAATTAGTACATGTTAATTGAGATGTATTAATAACTTTTACTATTAGTGGAAAGAGGGTAGGAAGGCCTTTCCCCAGCATTGGGACATTTCAGGCTCTTAATAATAACAATAAATTAGTTTTTGAAATAAACTTCCTAACCAATATACATAATATATTTGATGTCATAAGTAGTTGAAATGTTCAAGGTGATCCTGAGACCTTGAACCTCAGTATGAATGTAGGTGAGTTCACTCAACTCATTGGATCATGATGTAAAAACAGCTTTTGTGTTTTGTTAAGATTACTATTTGTAGTTTTATCATCATATATTCTTATTGATATTTATTTAGATAATATCTTATATTTTTAATCCCTATGCAAAAATCTAAAAGGAGATCTAGGAAGGCGGCTACTAGGAGTGAATGGCGGCGAATTGTGAAGTGGGTCATTGACAAAGGAAAATGACGACCACAACCACTCTGCCAAGAGTGTACCGACTAAGAAGAAGAAGAATGTAAAAATCTCTGTTTGCTTGCATATTGTGATTACAAATCACCACCAAAGTTTGGTGTTCACTCATCATTTAATGATGAAAGAAAATATTTTAAGGAAACCAGTAAATTTCAAGAAATATGTATTTAGAGTATGTGGATAATGGCCATGACTTCTTGTGAGAGAAGGCTCTCAGTCCCAACTGTGGGATCCTATATATTGAGCTCTTATTCTGTACTTAACTGTAAAATTTTCATAAAATCTAAATCATCTCTAATTCTGTTGTATTCCAGAAACCAGCCCTGGACAAATACAATATAGCCAAAGCAAGCTTCGACCAAATGTTCACGGGGCAGGCGCCCGAGTTCCCCGCGTCTAAGAGGCTCCTCAAGTCCCCGCCAGTCAAGCCAGGGTCAGCCACCAAGCTGAACAAGAAGAAACCCAGCCCGGACAAGAAGGGGCGCCAGGAGTCCATGGACAAATTTGTTAAGAAGGCGGATAAATCTGATGGTGAGTTATTTATTATGTGAAATTCTAGCTGCGTTTCGCTGTTTTAGTCCATTATTTTCTCGCATTACGAAGTAGCCTGTGTCATTTTCCAGACTAATTAAATGTATTCCA
This sequence comes from Ectropis crepuscularia, assembly GCA_963693475.1. NCBI lineage: Eukaryota > Metazoa > Arthropoda > Insecta > Lepidoptera > Geometridae > Ectropis > Ectropis crepuscularia. The sequence continues at coordinate 2,025,002 of OY856359.1, read as the reverse complement.
AATTTTCACCCTATCCGTTCAGACAAACATCCAAACTTTTGTATCCCTAATATTACAAATATCAAACCCACCACCCTAATATGTGGGGCTGGCTCACTGTTGGGTGGTGCCTCTTCCGCCTGCTCCTCCGTTCCAATGGACTCCATTTCTACTTTCACAGCCGTTGAGGACTTCACCCGTAACCCTGGGCATGGGTTTCGCGATATACCTCGCGATACTGGGTCCTTGATCTGAACTTACTACCCACTCTGACCTACTAAAGTGGGAGGCGCCCACCCCCGCGTTATGACGCAGGTTAATGAGCTTGTATGTTGCCCAAGGCCAAAGGCAAGCCTAAGTATAAGAGTGCAAATAAATAATTAAATCACAATTATTAATAATATTATTTCTGTCTTGAGACATTTCACATATAAAACAAAACCGCAAACATATATTTATACCTTTCAGGAACTCAAAAGCCCAAACCACCCGCCGACCCCGCAGCAAAGAAGAGCGCCCAGGAGATGGCAGAGAAGATGCGACGAGCCGAGGCGCAAATGCGGCAGAAGAAAGAAGAAGAAAAGGCAAAGAAGAAAGAGAAGACGGCACGAATACAGGCTTATTATAAGGAGTGGCAGAAGGTCAAGGACGATTTGGAGTTAGAGGATCATAAGGTGAAGTTACTGCACAATGCGTTATAAATCATCCACACACAGATTTACACATGCTAGCTCTAAAACACGCATCCGCACACACAAGCACTAACACACGCACGCATACGTAGAAACACACACGCACACATAAGCAACAACGCATTGACGCACACACAGAGAGATACGCACACATACGCATACGCATGCACACGACCATGCGCATACTAATGCATATACCCAGCACATTTACAGGCATGCACTAAAACATCCATATGCTGTAACATTATTGTTTATTTCTTACTTTTCAGCCCCTTCCAAAAGGAACTCCGGTGGATATTGAGGGTATCTCCCAGCAACATGTTGGGGATTTTCTGTCAGTGTTGGAGTTTGTTCATGTTTATGGAGAAATCCTGAAGGCTAAAGACACATTCCACAACAAACTGGATATTGAAACATTCAGAAAGGTAAAAATGTTGTTTTAATATTGTAAAGATGTCACTGTAAAATTGTAAATAATCATAATCATAATAATTTATTCATAACGGTCGTTATATGTCACAAAAAATAAACAATACATCATAAACAATACATAAAATGAAAACATAAGCTACCGCAGAAACAAATAATTTTCTGATTACATAAAATAGTAATAATTAAGGAATGTCAATTAAACAAAATATAAAAATCAATTACATGTAAATTAGCATAATATGTCACAAATTCTACAACGAAAAATTGTAATAAATATTAAATAATACGTAGATCATTATCTAACCCTTGTATTGAATAAATTCATTATAGCTGTAGAACGTCTGCTCAACAAGCCAACGCTTGAGCCTCGACTTGAAACTGCCAATAGATGGCGCTGAAGTTATTTCTTTGGGCAGCTTATTATAAAAATACCGTCAGTTTATAATCTAACCTCATTACACTATTACCTATTCAGATCTAACTAAACATAAATATATAATCTCACTTGCTTTGTTGTAAACTCTTAGGGCTCCCACACAAAACTGCGATGCGACGCCGCATCGGAGCAATTCGCCATCGCAAGTTCCTCCGATGCGGCGTAGCATCGCATCGTAGTTTTGTGTAATAAAAGCCCTAATAAAAGCTTCAATTACTTTATTTTTATTCCTATCTTTGACAGTTTGGTAAAAAAAATCTCGACGAACGTACATGATTATCATTACAGGCGTTAACAATGAAGGAGCATGCGGGCACATTCAGTGATCTTATTCAGATGTTCCTCACAACAATATTCTCTCTGCAAGAGGACGAGGCTGAGGACTATAATGAGAGCAAGGGGATACAACTGTCTACAGGTAACATACATACTTATAACCTAGGTTTAGTGCTGAATCCATCATTACAAATACTTCTATGATTATTACCAGCTTTTTTATAACAAATTTTATAAGAATAGGTTCTGGATTCAATTCATATGTTTTTCTTTGTTACACAATTGCTTTGCCTATTATGAAACTACATATTTTGATGATTGTTTTTTCTCTATGCAATTGTTCAGTTTTTGTTCTTAATAGTTTATTGGTTTTGCTGAAATAACATCTTCAGGTAAACTGTTCCAGTTGTAAACTACTGTAAGATCAGGATACTCACTCTGTTGCTAATAGATTTACACTTGTTTGGTGTACCTGATTAAGTGTGTTCACTTAATATATCAGGCTAAATGCAGTCTATCATGAAGCTCAATAACCTAGAAGAAACTGAGTATTTTTGAGTGGAAAATCAATCCATATTAATTGTTACAGATGACACAGAACCGGCTTCCACGGTCGGTGTAACAAAGGCAATAGAACTAGCCACGAAGGCCAGCAAATGGTCGCAGACATACCTCGGGACACCCCTGAGCAAGCTGCCACTCGATCCTACCACTGTCAGTGAGGTGTTGAGGTGAGGACATTGAAATATGTACAAACTTTTGTTAACTGCTGGTCTACTACGAAAACAAACTCCGAATGATCGGATCCGATCGACAGCTGAATCGGATAGTAGCCTACCACGAAAAACAGTCAGATCGATACATCTCGGTCGGAAGTTATAGGCTTAGGTCGGATGAGGGTCGAATCGAACGAAACAGCCGATCCTATCAACCGACAGATTGTCTTTGGAGGTGAGAAAAGTCCATAAGTTCGGCCGATAAATCGTTTATCGGACTTCGTAGTAGGCCTACTGTAGCTGGCTTACACTTGACTGCTATCTCATATAATGTTAGCGATGATGCGGTTTACGATGGAGTGTGTTTGCTTAGAAGAAACTGATTCTTGATACATTTGCCAAAGTAATAAAGCCCTTATGTCGCCGCGTCAGACAGCAGTTCCTGTCTCTAGTGCTGAAATACATTTTTAATCGTAATTTTGGCTTCTGTTACTTTTGGATATGTCTATTTGTCACATCAATTAAGACCTTATTTCGGCGCGTCGGACTGCACCTGCTGTCATGCGTTACTCGTTTTTATATTTGCCAAAGTAATACAGACCTTGTATTCGCTGTGTATTAGACTACACCTTCTCTCGGGTCATCCGTTGTTGGCAGATATACTTGCCAAAGTAATAACCACCTTATTCTCTGTGCATCAGACTGCACCTGCTGTCGCCTGCTGGATATATTTGCCAAATCAATAACCACCTTATTCTCTGTGTATCAGACTGCACCTGCTGTCGCCCGTTACTCGTAGATATGCCAAAATCCGTTGCCAAAGAAACAATTAAAGAACTGATTTCGTCAGACTGCTGTCGCTCGTTACATTTGCTATAGCAAACCTATTCTCTGCGCATCAGACTGCACCTACTGTCGCCTGCTGGATATATTCGCTAACGCAATAACGCCCTTATTCTCTGCGGATCAGACTGCACCTGCGGTCGCCTGCTGGATATGTTTTCCATAGCAAATATCACCTTATGCTCTGCGTATCAGACTGGACCTGCTGTCGTCTGCTGGATATACTCGCTAAAGCAATAACGGGCTTATTATCTGCGCACCAGACTGCACCTGCTGTCGTCGGGCTCGGCGGCAGGCTCGCGCTGCGCCACGTGGCGCTACCACCAGCGCGGCGGGTACTCCAGCCAGGACGACGCGGGGCTGCGCCTGCGCTGCCAGCGCCCCGACCTGCTGCGCCGGCTGGCCGCCGCGCACGTGCACGACTTGCCGCTCGGTGACTACCCCCTAAACCTTAAGATAACAGGATAGAGGCTATATTTCTTTAATTTTTTACCCATATGGCTGTGAGCCACGTTAAAATAAAAAAATAAATTAATCTACCCTCAAACATTTTATTGATTTTATCAATTGTAGTTTTGACAAAACAAATCATAAGTTAATGTTTATCAACGAAAAACTTTTCGCGGCAGCAGAAAAAAAACTAGAAATTAGTGAAGTAAATGATTAGAATTTGTCTTAAAATTGTGTTTTTCGTAAGTTAAACCTTGTTCTAATAAGATAGAGTTTGTATTTATTTAACTTTTTGCAAGCTAGTCTAGGTTTAAGTTATTTGACGGGCTAACGTGATTAATATGATTCCAGATGACAAGTTCTTGGTACTGCAGTGCCTCATGAACCAGCTCCTCAGCTACGCGACGGTGCGAGACGTTATCGAGGAGAAGGTCGAGGACCAGAAGAACTCTCGGATAGCTCTCCGATCATTACAGGTGAAAATATTATGATCTTTTATCTATATATATAAAAGCGAAAGGTCACTCATCAAGGAATCTCAGAAACTACAAATGCTAGGAATCTGAAATTTTGCATGGAGGTCCCTTTTAGCACGTAGGCGCTCGCTAAGACGGGGTTTTGCGAAATTCAACCCCTAAGAGGGTGAAACAAGGGATGAACGGTTGTATGAAAATTCTAAATAACTAAAGCGATTTTGTTACTACTAACCGATAACCTGTTTTTAGTAAGCGTAAATGTGTATGGGTGTACAAATACTGCCTGCCTTACCTTAATATTTATTTTGCGCGGACGAAGTCGCGGGTAACAGCTAGTAGCGTATATAACAGGTTACAGTCATTATAAATACTAAACAACTTAATGTGATGTTCATGAACACAATGCACTGAAATTACAGGCCATAGAAATTTTACATAGAATATGTCAATAGTCGTGTGTCACTGTGATATTATGGGCCAGTGGTATGTTGCCATTAGTCACATGACCGGCTCGTCTATTCACTCCACACACTATACTGTTAAAAAATTATCAAACGTGGTACATAGAAAAACCCAAGAACAAAAAAATTACACTCATATAGGGACATTATGCTGATAGAAGTGAAAACTTATGACTTAACGTATTTCTTTGCTAAACCGCAGATGGTTCTGTAATCGGAAACGATCGGCACATTACTTCTCATCAGGGAAAAATAACGAGAACGTGAACAACACCAGTAGAACTGCAGGGCGCTGCCAGTATTATCTACTTCTCAAAAGACGGTGACCATATAACACATAAATTCGTTCCAGATAAGCGAGCGCAAGCGAGAAGCGCAGCTGATAGCCTCCAAACAGGAGCTGAAGAAGGAAGCGGCTGCCAAGAAGGAGCAGAACAAGCTGACCGGAGACGCAGCCCGAGCCGTGGACGAGGAGCTGAGGGTAGCCCTGGAGAAACTGGGGGCAGAGAACGAGCTCAAGAAGAAGGAGTATGAGACCAAGCTGAAGCAGCTACAGACTGATCTCTTCGACTACACCTCCTATCTGGGTAAGATAGTCATAATAAGTTATGAAAGCATTATTAGACTATACATTATTCAGCACACAATACTCATATGTTATGGTAATAAGCATAGCCAAACTCGATCTTGCTGTCTCAATTTAGACCAAGACAAGTTTAATCCTTATAAAACTAAGCTACATATTTATACTAAAATGGTGTGAATATCAACTGATGTAATAGAGGTTTAACTGAAGAACTGAACCGGGCTCAAAAAGGAGTACAAAACCAAGCTGCAACCAAGCATTACTACTATTATAAACTACTAATATAATTGTCCTTTAGTATTTTTTTCTTATAATTTATTCGTTAATTGACCCTTCAAATAATGAGATGTATCGTGTTGGCAGGTTCGGACCGCGCGTACCGGCGCTACTGGCTGAACCAGGCCGTGGCCGGGCTGTTCGTGGAGGCGGGGGACGAGCCGCGCGGCCCGTGCCGAGACAAGCTGGTGCGGCCCGCCTCGCCCGGGGACGACACGCTGGCCTACGTCACCACGCTGTTCGAGACCAGCCGCGAGAGAGGTACGTGTGCGGCACCAGGGAGAGAGGTACGTGTGCGGCACCAGGGAGAGAGGTACGTGTGCGGCACCAGGGAGAGAGGTACAAGCTGGTGCGGCCCGCCTCGCCCGGGGACGACACGCTGGCCTACGTCACCACGCTGTTCGAGACCAGCCGCGAGAGAGGTACGTGTGCGGCACCAGGGAGAGAGGTACGTGTGCGGCACCAGGGAGAGAGGTACGTGTGCGGCACCAGGGAGAGAGGTACAAGCTGGTGCGGCCCGCCTCGCCCGGGGACGACACGCTGGCCTACGTCACCACGCTGTTCGAGACCAGCCGCGAGAGAGGTACGTGTGCGGCACCAGGGAGAGAGGTACGTGTGCGGCACCAGGGAGAGAGGTACGTGTGCGGCACCAGGGAGAGAGGTACAAGCTGGTGCGGCCCGCCTCGCCCGGGGACGACACGCTGGCCTACGTCACCACGCTGTTCGAGACCAGCCGCGAGAGAGGTACGTGTGCGGCACCAGGGAGAGAGGTACGTGTGCGGCACCAGGGAGAGAGGTACGTGTGCGGCACCAGGGAGAGAGGTACGTGTGCGGCACCAGGGAGAGAGGTACGTGTGCGGCACCAGGGAGAGAGGTACAAGCTGGTGCGGCCCGCCTCGCCCGGGGACGACACGCTGGCCTACGTCACCACGCTGTTCGAGACCAGCCGCGAGAGAGGTACGTGTGCGGCACCAGGGAGAGAGGTACGTGTGCGGCACCAGGGAGAGAGGTACAAGCTGGTGCGGCCCGCCTCGCCCGGGGACGACACGCTGGCCTACGTCACCACGCTGTTCGAGACCAGCCGCGAGAGAGGTACGTGTGCGGCACCAGGGAGAGAGGTACGTGTGCGGCACCAGGGAGAGAGGTACAAGCTGGTGCGGCCCGCCTCGCCCGGGGACGACACGCTGGCCTACGTCACCACGCTGTTCGAGACCAGCCGCGAGAGAGGTACGTGTGCGGCACCAGGGAGAGAGGTACGTGTGCGGCACCAGGGAGAGAGGTACGTGTGCGGCACCAGGGAGAGAGGTACGTGTGCGGCACCAGGGAGAGAGGTACGTGTGCGGCACCAGGGAGAGAGGTACAAGCTGGTGCGGCCCGCCTCGCCCGGGGACGACACGCTGGCCTACGTCACCACGCTGTTCGAGACCAGCCGCGAGAGAGGTACGTGTGCGGCACCAGGGAGAGAGGTACGTGTGCGGCACCAGGGAGAGAGGTACAAGCTGGTGCGGCCCGCCTCGCCCGGGGACGACACGCTGGCCTACGTCACCACGCTGTTCGAGACCAGCCGCGAGAGAGGTACGTGTGCGGCACCAGGGAGAGAGGTACGTGTGCGGCACCAGGGAGAGAGGTACAAGCTGGTGCGGCCCGCCTCGCCCGGGGACGACACGCTGGCCTACGTCACCACGCTGTTCGAGACCAGCCGCGAGAGAGGTACGTGTGCGGCACCAGGGAGAGAGGTACGTGTGCGGCACCAGGGAGAGAGGTACGTGTGCGGCACCAGGGAGAGAGGTACGTGTGCGGCACCAGGGCGAGAGGTACGTGTGCGGCACCAGGGAGAGAGGTGCGTGTGCGGCACCAGGGAGAGAGGTACAAGCTGGTGCGGCCCGCCTCGCCCGGGGACGACACGCTGGCCTACGTCACCACGCTGTTCGAGACCAGCCGCGAGAGAGGTACACTTTTTGAACTGAAAAGTTCTCTTGAAAGACACAGATTGTTCGTAAATGATAGAAATCTTCAGGTAAACTCGGGACCATGCCATGCTCATGTGACTGCCAATTTTATTTGATTGCGCGTTGTCAACGGTTTTTGTTAGGCACTTCACTTTTCACGAGCGCCGAGCGCAGGCGAGATGACTGTCGGTCGCTCCCGCAGTCAGTATTAGTGTTTATTTCTTTTTATCACACCAGTTAATACTGAGATAGACTGATAACCAAAACTAAATAAAGCATTTATACCCAAATGCACGGCGAAACTAGCTGCTCTGTTCGGCTATTAGGGTTGGCGACATGACAATACGTGCCATTTATGCGGCAAGAGATTGAGGCACATAACCGCCATCTCGTTTGGAATTAAGCGACGATGCGGACTGTGAAGCCCAATTTTCACGAAGCGGATTCCAACCGCGCCGGCGCACGAGCGCGGCACCGCGGCGGGCGACGGTTTTGTTTCAATACTCACGAGACCGCAGGTTTTCGCGGTTTCTAGTGCGGAAAGCTACTGCGCAAGAACCGCGCCCAGCCACGCGGCTGCCGCAGCCGCCGCGGCCGTAAACCGCGTCGTGAGTTTTGAATTCAATTTTACATACAAATCTGCCGCGTCCGCGCGCGGGCGAGATTGGCAACCGCTCCGTGAAAACCGGCTCTGATGTCGCGTAGAAAAACCGACGTCAATTGTCCAAAAATAAAACATCGCTTGTAGTGTAAGTTGTAGTGGCATAGCAAAATCAAAATTGCAAAACTTTGTTTTGATATTTTTAGGTGGCAGTGACAAAGAAAATGATTCTGCAGCAAACTCCAGAGGCAACTCTCCAAAGAAGCCTCTCTCAAACCTGAACGGGCTCACGCACAAGCTGAACGGGCTGGAATCAAATTTGCAACAACTAAGGGATCTGTTCATGTGTACTGGGGACAATGCCATGTGCTTGGTCCATGGAAAGGTATGAATGCTGTTTTTATTAAAACATAGGTTGTAAAACTTAATCAAATCTTATCTCTTTACATAGTGAAAAACAAAGTCAGTATTTATCCATCTATATATCGATACATCCATCCAACCGCTTATCCATTTACGGGTCCATCCATACGTCCACAAACACCTATCTCTACATTCGTCCAAACATTAATCCATCCATACATTCATCCATCATACACCTATCTGGTACGTTTGTTCATACATCCATCCATTAATATTGTTTGGAATAGAATGACGTAACAACATATTTTAACTAACTTGTAGTAAAGATAATGATAATTATTAAACTTAGATGTGGCAACACTTTGCAGTCTAACCTAACTTGTTAAGTCATCGCAGTCGCAAGGAAAGGTTGCGTTGTAATTCGGTTTGAAATAACTGTCCCGGACAGACGCTGCGAGGATCGCGCTTCGTTTTACACGCGTGGTCGAAATTGTGTTTGTGAAAGGAAGGATTTAAATTTCGGACACTGGGTACAGGGGTTTAGGCATACACTTTTATGAACGCGAAACCCGTTTCCACAAGGTACTGTGCCATTATTAAGATAACGTCCCAATCGTTCTTATATTGGGTGGTAGCAGAGATTCTTTAGTTTTAGTGTTTTCACGTTGAGCTAATCATTACCGAACAGATAGGGCAGATTCCCAGGCTGGTCTGCGTCCCACCCATTTATCCACGCCTCTACCCACACATCCATCCATCCACTTATCCATATATCCAACTACCCACTTATCTACTCATACAAACAGTACCAATTGTATCACTCGTAGAGCAGTAACCATCGTCCACATTCCCCCAGGGCTCGCACCGGCCGCGCTGGGAGGTGTTCCACTCGGCGGAGCAGGTGTCGGCGCTGGCCGGCGCGCTGAACCGGCGCGGCGCGCGCGAGGGGGAGCTGCGCCAGGCGCTGGAGGCCGAGCGCGCCGACCTGCTGCGCTACCTGGAGCAGTGCCCGCTGCACGCGCTCAACGTGCGGGAACAGCCCGTCAGTACATCCTGCTTGCTAGAGTACATCCTCGCTGGGAGGGGTTCCACTAAGAGGAGCTGAACCTGCTTCACAGCTTTCTGGACAGCTCTTTCACGCACTGGACGACCTAATGAAGTTGCCATGCTTCTAACAATTATTTTTATTATAATGACGTTTTTTATTTAATTTACATTAATCGAATAGATAATAAAATCACACCAACAGACAAAAAATAATTATGTCTGTATTTTAGACCAGACCCGATCGAGTATTTTGAGTCATCCGAATTTAAAGTCCGTTTGGCTTGTTCACCCTGCAGTTTTGAGTATGACTGCAGTTATTCAAAAGTTTTGTCCTATTTTGCATTTTACTCAAAAGATCCACAAAGTACCACATTCGGCCGTGTAGGATTCAATGGGATATATCTATTTTTATATATTTTTAAAGAGTCCTACCGTCAATTTGTACCTACCACTACTATAAATGAGTCATGTGTCGTGTCCAGACGCCGCCCGCGCCGGTCCGCGCGCTGCGCAAGCAGTTCCAGCCGTCGCTGGCCGTGCCCGCGGACTGCTCGCTGTCGGAGGCGCTCGAGCTCTCCCTGCGAGACCACATCCTCGAGCTCGAGGAGAAGATCTTCCACGGCTGCCTCGGCGTATTGAAGGTTAAGGTAACTATCACCACACACACCTCAAGCATACGACAAACAAAAAAAAAATGGTTGCCTGTAAAGTCGGTATACGGGCGAAAGTTTTACGTGACAACGACTTTGAGTGGTAAAAGCGAATCGGCGACTCGGGCATGGTTAGCCCGCCTAAGAGCGAGAGAGACAGACATAAAAAGTGAAAGGCACGCGTCCCTCTCACTCGCTCTCATTGTGAGCGCATAACGTGAGCGGAGCGTAACGCAGTTTCTTGAAGTGTCACCCGGCAAACCAATTTATAAGACGTTGTCACGTCAAAAAATGGCAGTTATGGGAACTGCCGATAGAAGTGAAAACTTATAACTCAAAATTTGATAGCTTTCTTTGGAAACTACACGTGTGTAACCGGAGGGCGGGCCTGGGCATCATGGTATGGCCATCTAGAAATGCGTCAGCATTTCCCGTTGGCTTACGCAGTTCTAGATGGCCATGCCATGATGCCCAGGCCACGCCCTTTCAGCATTTTCCATTGGCTGATGCATTTCTAAATGGCCTATTGCCATGATCCCGAGTTTACCCGAAGATTTCTTATCATATCCGAGCGTGACGATAGAATTCAATTCACACCCCACGAAAAATCTAAAGAAGTTGTCACTTCAAAATGACTAAGGGACATGTTGGCCGACATTGAGTTATAAAATATATACATCATTGAAAGAGACAGAGACGAACTTCTTAGCATTCCATGGATTCACCGTGCGGGTGCCGGGTCCATCGTGTGGCAGAGAGAAATCCCGAGTAGACCCCAAGACTTGTGACTCGGGCGTAGGTTTAAGAGGCCCCTTTGTGACGTACGTCAACACTCACCTTCACTACTCGTATTTCTCTCCCTGCCCAGCCAAATCCGATATGATCCTACTAGTGCAGCTTTAGATACTCATTCATGTATAGAACTTACTGCACTTCTGGACAAGCCAAGGTCTTTCAGCAGGTTGTAGAGAGATTTTGCTGGTATACCTTGGAACATGCCGGCTATGCCATGCTAACTGCAACCATAAGAAGTATTGACCTGAAGTTAGTTACAATGTTTACTAAAATGTCAGCTAGATAACTTCAGGGAGTCGGTTTTCAGTGACTATGTGCGCGCTCATCGTAATAAATTACTCTCATCATTTTATCCTAACGCACCAAAAGAAGTATGAGTTCTATAAAAAAAAAAGGTTTTATTTTGTTAACAACTCCATAGACACCCGGGCCCATTTACACCTTTTTTTTTTACACCTTTACACCATTTGGGCACCTTTATAATTTGTTTTCTTTTTACATAAATCTATGGGATTTGGAGAAGAAACGGAAAATACCGGAAGTAAGGACGATTTTCAACATAATTGTAATGAAAGAACTTGTTGTCCCCAGGACCGCGAGGCGTGGCGCGGCACGCTCATGCTGCGAGGGTACGACAAGCAGGCGGAGTACCTCAGCTGGGGCCCCGGCCAGCAGTACCGCGACGACTGCCACCTGCCCAACGGAGTGCTCAAACTGCCCAACGGTCAGTACGAGTCACTCTTCTTGCAAACTCTATCACCTGTTCAGATGTTTGTTATCGATGAGGATCACGACTTGGTCAAAAATATAGAAATATACCATTCTAATATTAATCCGTCAGGTAGATTGTGGAAAAAATATGGGACACGTATGTTTAGTTCTGTCAAATTATCAATAAATAATTAATAATCGACAAAGATTTAGAACTGGGAGGGGGGGGTTGCGACGTCACGTCTTCATAAAAATCGTGGAATGAAGTGACATCTCTGGACTCATCAACTCGAAACAAACATTATTATATATATTTGTTATTTATTTGTTCGTGAATCAACAAAAGAAAAAAATTGTGTTTTGTTTTTTTTTTTAATAATTGTGCCCTAAATGTTTTGATGTTATTTTTAATCAATGTTTTGTGGTATAATAAAGTGTATTGTATTGTATTGTGTAATAATCTAACTGAGGACTGATTTACTGGTTAGTTGTATAGTCATCATATTTATTCATTGCTAAAAATATTGTATGACTTGGGTACTAATTTGTATATTTTGTTCCCCAGGCACGGACACCGAGACCCCAATCCCCGAGAACAAGTACCGCGACCCGGGCCACTACCTCGAGGCGGCCAAGATGAACGGCGTGAAGGACGCCGCCGCCGGCGCGGGGGCGAAGCGCGACGTGGTCCGCGGACTCGCCTCGGCGCTGCTGCAGGTGTCTCAAGCCATACACCACAAGTACATCAAGCGACCGCTAGGTGAGCCTGACACACATACTCCACACTCCGTATAAAATGACACTACCTGCTTGAAAACACGGATGTACCGACCGAGTACCGAGTTTGCGGCTCTCACGCTAGATATATAACTCTACAACGGTGCTATCATCTCCGTGCCCAAAGATACCGGGCTTCAACAGATCGTTTATATGTAGCAGGAAGAGCGTCGCAGACAGTACCGACCCTTGAGGGATTCCAGCATTGATAGCCATTTGATTCGACGAGCAGCCATCAATGACGACTCGTATGGATCGATCTCTCAAGAAGTCCGATATCCACGCAATGAACTCTGGAGACAAACCATAACTAGAAAGCTTGTTTACAAGGCCATCATGCCAAACCCTGTCGAAAGCCTACGAGATATCCAGGAAGACTGCTAGTGCTTCCCCGTGTTTCTCAATAGCTTTACTCCAGATGTGAGTGACGTACGCTAGAATATCCCCGGTGGACCGGTTTCGGCAAAACCCGTATTGCTGGTCACTGAGGAGGTCGTTCGATTCTAGGTACGTCAGGAGCCTGTGGTTTAAGACACGTTCCATAGTCTTGCAGAGAATGAATGATGAAATGGCGTGACCGAGATGGGCCTGTAGTTGGCAGGGTCAGCACGACTACCCTTTTTGGGCACTGGTTGCACATTGGCAAGTTTCCAAGACTTCGGTACTAGCCCAATTTGGAGAGAGAGGCTAAAAAGGCGAGTCAGTATCGGTGACAACTCAGGCGCACAAGCTTTCAATACTAGAGCAGGAATACCATCTGGGCCACTGGCTTTATTCACGTCCAGATTGTGTAGCACTTTGCGAACCTCCGTTTGGCGAATACGTATCACTGACATAAAAGTCGGACAACCAGGTGGAGTAGGAGGTGTTGCGCTACCAGCATCTAGACAAGAAGATTCCGCAAACTGAGTTGCAAACAAGTTTGCTTTCTCCGTTGCAGTGTGAGCCAGGGTCCCATCAGGTTTCAGCATTGGTGGTAGGGAGGAGCGGCAGAAGTTCGAATCGATCGATTTAGCTAGGGACCAAAACGCTTTGCTGCCCCCAGGGTACGAAGCTAGTTTGTTCTCTATTCGACTAACGTGGTCAAAACGAGCCCTCTGAAGAACCTTTTTGCATGCCTTAGGAGCCTTGTTGAACGCTTTCTTCTTCTGGTGTATGTCCCTTGCCTTATGCTAACGAGCATCAACCCAGGCTAGGTAGATCTCATGTTTAAATGCTTCAGCACTTTTGCATTGAGAACCAAACCAAGGGTGAGCTTTGCTGGATAATGGGATGTCGTAGTATGGAATGAAATATTCCATAGCCGTTCGTATTACATTAGTCAGAGCATCCGCGCAGACTGACGGATCACCAGAAGCCAAGCACACAGCACACTGACTGCCATGGGTAAGACGCAAAGAAAGAGCGCGTCTCGTTCCAATCTGCTGACTTGTTCCTTTATTTTCTTGAGATAAAAATGTGTTATTCCAAAGAATAATCTATTTGTGTTCCGAATTTCAAGCCAATCCGACCAAACGTTACGTGATTCAGTAACAAACATCCAAACTTTCGCATTTATAAAATTAGTAGGAGGTAGGATGATGCATTTATTGGCGTATATAGATATACAATGATGTCTATATGTATACTCCATGAATATACGCCACTGTTCGGCATGCTCATGCGGCATAAGTTTGCATGCTCTTCATAGACAATAACTCTATTCTAGTTATTTTGTGTCGTTCCCGCAGGTTTGGACGAGAAAGAGCGCAAGGACCGCGAAGCTCGCAACAAACCCCTGGAGCTAGAAGCCCTGCAGCGCTGGGAGGTGTCCCTCATGGAGTGCGCGTCGTTCGCGGCCGTGGCGCTGCACGTCATGGCGCTCGACTCCAGCATCGCCTGGTCGTCCAGCATCCTCAACGCGAGCTGCCGGCTGTGCCGCCGGAAGACGGACCCCGATAACATGCTGCTCTGCGACGGGTGCAACAAGGGACACCATCTCTACTGCCTCAAGCCCAAACTTGATGTAAGAACTGATAATACGCTTACCTTAAGTTTTCGTTTTGTTATAATGTGAAACCGGCTGTGCCGCCTCAAGACAGACCCTGATAATATGCTGCTCTGCGATAGATGCAATAAGGGACACCATCTGTACTGCCTGAAGATGTAAGGACTGATAGAATGATCGTTTTACGTTCTCGTTTTGTTATAATGTGAAACGTTTCCGAGATTTGTTGTTCCAATTTAACCTCTGACGCATAAGCGACGAGTTTTACAAGTCAAACACGCATGGGTGCGTGCGTGTGTGCGTACTTAAACGCTTGTTACAAGAGTTTTGCAACAAAATTCCGACTATATACCCCATGTAAGAACTTTAGGGAGTTCAAACTATTTCCTGATTTTCGTTTTTATTTTCATGCTGCCAGGAACGACGAAAGATGGTAATTATAATCTAAATCTCATTCACAGCTTTGACTGACTGTAGAATATGTGTCGGGTTTTGCGTAAGTCTAAAAAAGAAGGAACATTTTGTTTACGTAGGAATTTCGAAACAGAAACATATTATGTACGTGATAAAGAAAGAAAGGGACCCTTAAACCTACACCCGAGTCACAAGTCTCGGGGTCTACTCGGGATTTCTCTCTCTACCACACGATGGACCCGTCACCCGCACGGTGAATCCATGGAATGCTAAGAAGTTCGTCTCATTTAATTGTTGACTCTGTATATTGTGCATGATGTCGAGATGTTTTTTCCAGTATTGAGGCAATAAAGCATGTTCTAGCTGCACATTAAAAAGACAGAGTAGTATCAAAGCTAAATGTTTTAGCTAAGAGTAGACCTCACTGGACGGCTGTTTTTGATGAAATCTTTGTGAAAAGTCTTTGGAAATCTTAGATGAAATATTTAGCGACCCTTACGTTCAGGGGTTTTGTTATTACCTCTGATTCATAATAGTGGGAGATTACATCTCCGGCAACTGGTCGCAGCATTCCACTGCCCCACATTATTTCCACAATAGCATATTCCTCAAATTTTCGCTGCAACGATAGGGGTAGTATAGTTATAGCAGTATATAAATCATACAGTCGTTCAACGAAGCCGTCTAGACGCGCAATCGTGCAGGGTGAGACGCGGGAAGCGCGCTCTCGCCATTGCCAACATTACAATATTAGTATTTCGTGAGCGTGGTTCAGTTTTCGGTGTTATCTGCCCGTGTCGTATTATCGGCGTTTCTTCCAAGGTTAAAGGTGATGTACTACAGGTAGTATTTATAGTGTGGTTATAGTGGTTGTACGTTCGCAGGCCGTGCCCGACGGCGACTGGTACTGCGAGACCTGCAAGCCGCGCGAGCGCACGCCCAGAAAGAAGAGGAAGCTCTTCACAGAGGACGACCTCGACGAAACCCTGAACAGGTGACTTGTTAATTGTTTGATTGCCATCAGGCAAGAAGTCAAGCAAGCAAGAAGCAAGTTGTGCTTCTTAGTTTAGTATAGTACGGACAGTACACTGTCAGACGTTAAATAAGTTTTCTAAGCATAGCCTCTAGAATAGACGGCCAAGTTTCGCTATACATGGTCCCGTGTTCACCCGATGATTTCTTTCATTTACGAGCGAATGCTTGAACTCAATTCACAGCCCACGAAAAATCTGTGTGTGGTGCGCCAAAAGAGGTTATCACTTCAAAAGGATATTTTGATTGTTTGGCTGTATTTCTTCGTAAAGCAATGCGTGTTTATTTGTTGTTGCGTGTTTCCAGTGAGGAGGAGTCGTTCGAGATGGTGGGGAGCGTGTGCGGGGCGTGCGGCAGCGGGGGGAGGCTGGCGGCCGCGTGCGCCGCGTGCGGGGGGCGGTACCACGCCGAGTGCGCCGCGCCCAGGCCGGCGCGTGCGGCGCGGCGGTGGATGTGTGGAGCCTGCCTCGCGCCCGCTAGAGGTAACGGTACCACGCCGAGTGCGCCGCGCCGAGACCCGCGCGTGCGGCGCGGCGGTGGATGTGTGGAGCCTGCCTCGCGCCCGCTAGAGGTAACGGTACCACGCCGAGTGCGCCGCGCCCAGGCCGGCGCGTGCGGCGCGGCGGTGGATGTGTGGAGCCTGCCTCGCGCCCGCTAGAGGTAACGGTACCACGCCGAGTGCGCCGCGCCGAGACCCGCGCGTGCGGCGCGGCGGTGGATGTGTGGAGCCTGCCTCGCGCCCGCTAGAGGTAACGGTACCACGCCGAGTGCGCCGCGCCGAGACCCGCGCGTGCGGCGCGGCGGTGGATGTGTGGAGCCTGCCTCGCGCCCGCTAGAGGTAACGGTACCACGCCGAGTGCGCCGCGCCGAGACCCGCGCGTGCGGCGCGGCGGTGGATGTGTGGAGCCTGCCTCGCGCCCGCTAGAGGTAACGGTACCACGCCGAGTGCGCCGCGCCGAGACCCGCGCGTGCGGCGCGGCGGTGGATGTGTGGAGCCTGCCTCGCGCCCGCTAGAGGTAACGGTACCACGCCGAGTGCGCCGCGCCGAGACCCGCGCGTGCGGCGCGGCGGTGGATGTGTGGAGCCTGCCTCGCGCCCGCTAGAGGTAACGGTACCACGCCGAGTGCGCCGCGCCGAGACCCGCGCGAGCGGCGCGGCGGTGGATGTGTGGAGCCTGCCTCGCGCCCGCTAGAGGTTAAGCTGGCCAGCTAGCCTGTCCGCCACCACACCCAGTCTGAGCTGCAACCTCGCGACTGCTCGTGCCGTGTCTCCCCTGTTCTCTTACTATCCACTATCCCAGTGAGCCACACGCTGTCACACCCTTTCCCCGCTGACAAGCCCATGATCCAGTACAGCGGCGTCCTACCGCATCTCAACACAGCGCCCCCTACCCGCGTGCTGCTTCTCCGCTTCGATCCAAGCTCAAGCCCAGCTAGCGTTTAAGCCTTGCTATTGTATAAATATTATTTAAATTATTTTCAGTTTTCAAATATGTCAAATTGAGAATCATTTCAGATTTTCTGTTTTGCTAGATCTCGGGTTAAAATGGACGAATGGATGAAACGGATGGACGGGCCCATTTCCCCAAAAACTACATTGAATTTACATGTTTTGGTTGTGGGCCCATCGATCCGTTTCCCTAGTAGCGTGCAGTCGGTATACGCAGTGGTATATTCCGTTGCGTTGCATTACGCGCACAAGTTGTAAGCACTTGCGTTGCATTAACCCGTGATTTGTGTCCGTGAAGAGACGCAGCCGACGCGGCGCTGCGCGGCCGCCGCGCTGACCAGCATCCACCGGTACGCGCGCGCGCTGCACTCCCGCCGCGGCTCGTCCGGTGCGTCTCGACCCTCGCCCGCGCATGCCCGCCGCTAACATCTCGCTACTACCCTCATCTCGCTATCATTACTCATTTCGTTGTATTGCCAGTTAAAGAGGCCATTTTGTATGGGTCAAAATATCTTATATCATCTTATTTTCAAACAGCAAAGATATCTGTATCTGCTGACTTGTTGACATAAACATTTTCATTGGTATCGTTCGCTGTGTTCGTTGTTAACGACGCAGGGCATGTCTGACTAGTTCGATGTGCTTTTAGCATGTTTCAATATTGGATGCTGTATGGAATATTGTTTCATGGGATTTCTTGTACACTGCGGTGATATTGTCGGATAGTGAGTGTCGATGTCAGTTTTACCATCAATTGGCCATGTCTCGGTGTTTCAAATGTATTTTAAAAGCGGCACCTTGAGGTTAGTACGTGATCTTTGAGAGGTATCCCGGGCACGGATATTTGATGATAAAATTTATACGAGTCAGTATATTTTAATACTACTATAAAATTATGTAGTATGTGCTGATTTGATATCATACGCGTAACTCGAAGAAAAGATTTTAGGTGATTGTCATATCTTTGAAATTGGTTTATTCGTTTTTAATTATTTTATCATAAATTTGAAATATTTTTAATTTAATAGTTTAAACATGTCAAATGATAAAACAAACATATTTATTTAAAAAATATAGGGTTGTGGCAATATTCTTGCCAGGCTTTGGTACTAACATTTTTCAGCCAAATTAACATTTTCCAATTTTCTTCCAATTAATGGTCGGTTTTTGGTTTCGGTTCTCTCGGTTCTCATTCTTCGTTATTTCGTTCTTGTTTCATGCTTTTGGGTGTATCATTATTTTCATCCAGAATAATGATTCTGGTTAATGTATCACTTTATCTCTTAACAGCTCCTGGACGATGGCATGTACATAACGTTACTACAATATCATTGTGTCGTACATGATTACTTCAATTATTATGAAACAAAGAGATATAACTTTGTAGATTCAAGGCAAACAAAGAGATAGATATAAACATACATTTTAAACGTATGTATAAAAATACATACACGTATGTATAAATAGGGTTATGGAAATTACTTATGGCCAAGGAGACGGCAGACGAAGTCAAAATGGTCAAAATATATTGGGCCCATTTTGAAAAATGTCCAAGATACGTTATTGCCATTTTTGACATTAATTTGTCAAAATATTGAAAATTCTCTAGGTCGTTTTGGCCATGGCGTCATGTTTTACCAATAAATGCCTTAATAGATTCCCTGGGAGTCTACCGCCTATCTGAAATGCCTTTTCCATTGACAGCGTAAGAAACCCACTTAATGTTCCCACTGCTGGGACACGGGTACTCATAATATTGACACTTTGCTATTGTTTTTATATTGTTTTCGCTTAGAATTTTATTATTATAAGCAGTGGTCAGTAAGAAGTTGGCTACTTACACAGACACACAGTTAACTTATTCATATATTTGTATTGTGACAGCTGGTAACGGAGTCGTTATGTTTTCAGAGTCGGAAGACAGCGAGTCCAACACAGCGCTAGTGAAACTAAAGAAATACAGGAACAGCAAAGAATCATCCCCAGTACAAAACGGCACCACTAAGAAAACACGCAAGTAAGTATTACTAACTATTTTTATTTAATCTATATTTCGCGAAATACAAGAAACAAAAGCAAATAAATAAATAAATATTGGTGGACAATTCACACACAACCACCATCTGACCCCAAACTAAGCAAAGCTTGTGTCAAAACTCGGAGATTTGACATAACTTTCACAAATGCGATAAGAACGTCTAGGTTGTTGGAATGCGTTGCCTGAGTGGGTTTTCCGATGCTTACAATCTTGGGGTTTTCAAGTCGAGAGTGAATCGGTTTCTTCTTGGTGAGCACACTCTATCGTAGAGATCATCTTCGCTTAACATAAGGCGAGATAGCGGTCAAGTACCAACTCAAGGATTTAATGAATTCTTTTAATAATATAATTCAAATAAAATAGTTTGTCATGATGTCAAAAGATGTTTACTCTTTTTTATTTCTGTCACATGTTCACCCTATCGTACGAATAGCCTAAGCGTTAGCCAGGCAGATCATTAAACGTAACAAATGCTACGTCTATGATTATCATTCCGGCCGCTAGTTAAATAGCGCTGCTTAGTAAAGAGCCTAGGCCGTTGATTGAACGGCTGATTGAGCTAGTTGTGACACACATGTCGCTAGTATTTCGCTATAATATACCGATACAACTATTTAATTAGTTATTATACAAAGTGCTTATTTCGTGTTTTATATTACAGATCAAAAGAAGAAAATAACACAAGTTCGAGCAGAAGATCAAAGAACTCGCTTACAAATGGAGTGCATGGTGAGTATTTTAGAAGTAGTTATTTAAATAAGAAATTATTGAAGTGAAAACTTCTTTAGGCGCGCTATAGACAGAATTTTCGTGGGCTGTGAAATGGATTCATCAATCGTCACGCTTGGATATGATAATGGATCGGATCGGATATGAAATCCAGGGTAACAGAAACAGTAAAGAGTTTCGATTACCTACCTCCAACAGCCCAGCGTTTATCTCCAGATACCAGGACAACAGAAATATAAAAGAGTTGCGTTTGCCCCTAGGTACCAGTACCAGGGCAACAGCAAGTTTTCACTTCTATCGGCAGTTCCTACGACTGCCAATTTTATTTTTATTTATTTAAGTTATTATAAATCTGTTTCGCCACAACAGAAAGCGTGGGTGGCCTAGTGGCTAAAATGTCTGATTTTATGATCGTAAGGTCGCAGTTTCGAAGCCCGTCTGCACTTTTTGAGTAATCTGCACCTCTACACCAAGTGCAGATGCAGATGTAGATACGAGTGAAGGAAACCGGCGTAATCCAAGAAAAAAAGACATTTTTCGAGGGCTTGTGTCATTCTCCCATCCGCACTTGGCTCGCGTGTTGTATTAGTATTGTGTTAGAAGACCTTGCAGTGGTATATTAAAATGAGCTGTTAACGCTACAAACATATATTTTTATCAACAGACAGAAAAGCTTGTTTCTAATGTAAGTTAATTACTTTAAATTTTCCAGAAGAGAAGAGCACAGGCAAGAAGAGGAGTAACCGAAGCGAGCCACAGTTGCACACGGAGTCCCTGCAATTGTTGCTGCGTGACGTCATGAAACACAAAGACAGCTGGCCCTTCTATGAACCCGTCAATACTGAAGATGTAAGTACTACACTAATATTCACTCTACACACACTATACATATCTCTATTCATTAACGGTAAAATGCCATTATAAATACAGACTACCCAGAGTACTAAGTAGAATCCACTGTGCTAAGAGGCATGAAAGAATGTGAGCTTTTCGTTAACAATGTCGTAAACACGCTCCATCGTAGACCGCATCGTCGCTTAATATCAGGTGAGATGGCGGTCAAGTGTAAACCTATAAAAGTTACAAAAAAAGATGGAGTGGAGTGGATAAGTGAAAAAGGAAGGTGGACACCTCCACATTGTGGGATATATAATTATGTTGAGATTTACTACGATAACATGACCCGCCCCTCCAAAATTCAAAACGTTTGAAAGTATTTGTGAAAGTATTTACAACGCATGTGTGCGTACTGCTACTGCCGTCAAACACCTAGTCGAGCTAGCAAATCTATGGATTTGTTGCTCGACTAATTACAACTACATACAAACTCTTTTGTAAGGATGTGACTACACACATTAAAACAGTAATTTGGAGGGGCGGGCCATGTTATCGTAGTAAATCTCTAACACGGTCAGAATATACATATGTGAACCTCGCTGGAATGTATGCCATTCACCACACTGCGCCCGCTCTATCCCATTAGTACGCCTAGCATCTTTCTAACCTATATGTAACGCCGGCGCCGATGTGACGTCATCGAGCGAGGTCCACAGATATTGTGACCGTGTTATAGTTAAATGGCCAGGAAGAGAGAAAGATGTATGTATTCGTCTTTATTTCCAGGTACCTGATTACTTCTCTGTGATAGAAAAACCGATGGACTTCACCACCGTCAAGAACAAGCTGGAATCGGGAGACTACACCAAAGATGAGGAGCTCATAGAAGACATTGGATTAGTTTTCTTCAACTGTTTTACGTATAACCAGGACACGCATCCTGTCGCCAAGTGAGTATACTGTAATACGCTTAGCTTACACTTTAGAAGTTGACTCAGTTATGGGATAGTGTTCTGGGGGTAATAGTGCAGATATCGGCGATCTGTCTGTTCGCTGAAAACATCTGATGTTGAATGTTTTTATATTAGTTTCGTTTTGTTTTCTTACACAAATCGATTATTACTAGACACTTATTTGGGGTTAAACACACCTCTAATGAAATTTATCTGGAGCCTGCTGTATTTTTATCATTTCAAATGTTACATTTAGACTTAGTGCATGTACTTAAATGGACTGGTTTAATTCAAACTGGTTTTTGTTACGACACACATACTAGCAGCGCTCCGTGATTTTACCCGCGTAGTTCCTTTTCGGCCGTTGCGTACGTGATTAAGCAACATACATCAAAACTTTCTTACAAACCATCCCATCCATCCATCCAAACTTCCTTACAATATTAGTAGGACTGTAACGTTCAGTGAACCTAGTTTAGTGATGGACGAAATCGGTAACTCGAACATTGAATTCCAGAGCCGGCTACCGACTAGAGAAGTACGCGATAAAGCGGTGCTCGGAGCTGGGGCTCCCGGCGCTGGCCGCGCAGGAGCTGGAGCCCTCGGGCTCCAAGCCGTCGTCGGAGGACGAGGCGCCGCGCTCCAAGCGGGGCCAGTCCTCCGAGGCCGAGGAGGCGCCGCGCTCCAAGCGACCCAAGCTGAAGTGATACCGCGCGCCGCCGCCGCGGCTCCACGACTACCACTGCTACTGAGCACACTCGGTGACCTTACATACTCAGTGTTCAACTAAATCTTAGTGTTATAACCCATGAAAGACGCTTAACGCGAATGCTGCTAGGTTTACCTTACAGTGGATTTGTAAAACTGTGTCTATTGTAATCTTTGTTCGATCGCGTTAAAGTCGCGTTAAAATATCCAGTGTCGAATCTTAAATTAACTTTATAAAGATACCCGGAACAAGTACTTTGCTGTGGAAGTGTTCATTCAAAAAGTAGTTAAATAGATTAAACTTAAAACGTTAAGTTTCAGTAATCTTTTGTGCTGATGTTAACATTGTTACTATATCAGACACAAGTTATTTAACATATGAACATTTTCACATAGTTAAGAGTAGCGGAGGATTTAGCCAAGGTGATCCATTGATCCCTGATATTTTCAAACAAAATCATAGCTCTGTCCTACTTCTTAGCGATAAGCTTTAGTATACAAAATTGAGAAAAGAAATACAAAAATAATAAATTGTAATAGCATGTACACAAAACAAAAATTCAATCACGCCAAAAAGTTTAGCTTCAAGTATTTGTTCCTAGCTTTATCATGATGATTTGTTTTCGACTATTATGCGATTTGAGCTGGCTTCTGTGTTTAACCAAAATATATTATTAATAAGATGTATGTACAAAGAAAATACAAAATGGCTGTCCCGGTACATAGAATACAACCTGATGTCACAAATTACATATGTGAAGTCTGAATATAAATTGCATACATATATAATCCTTGTTGTAACGTAGATAAGTATGTCTTTTCTTAACATACACTCAAAGTAATGACATTCTATCTTCAGGAACTAATGTGTATTATTAAAGTGATGTGGGATATATCCCATTTGTGAGTAAATAGTTTCAATATAGTAACTTTTATTTATTGTATACTGGATATACAATATGCTGTTGATCAGCCAAAGAATACATGTCGGGACGACAAACAAACAACCAACCAAATCTACTATGTACTGAAACAAATATATCGGATGAGGTCTAAATCTGTAAGATAAAACCCACCAATACAGTACTAGTATTATAGATAAGAGATGCATTAAAATAATATTCTAATTATACAGATCAGAGTCTTCTTGCCATAGCTCGATTCAAATGACGGGTAATATTTCACGCACTGCGACTTTGAACCTTATCGTCCTACGACAAGGTTGCCGGTCGCGAGCTACTAAACATCGAGCGTCAATTGAATCGCAAAGCTATCGCAGTAACAACTGGTACGACACTGAAGGTAGGCAGTGTGGTCTGGACTAACATACAAGTTGATAAAAAAGGGGACCCTTTTTGTGTAAAGTCAAGTTCAAGTTGTTTACAATTGTGACTTTAATAGTGCATCCTTTTTGACTTTATACACCATATGTGACTCTGTATAAATCATGGTATTGTAATAACCAAAAAGATGACAACTAATTAATTGACTTGTCATACTGCAATATATGCTTTTACAATACTTACCATTTTTGGAAACATAACTCTATTGCATTGTTGACTAATAAAATTGACTGGAAGTCTTGTAAAAACACTGTTGTACAAACATCAGATAAAAAAACAAACTCCATAAAACCCACTTGTTTGTGTGTAACAAGCATTTAAATAAGAATGTATGACAAACTCTACGTCGTGAATACAATTTGATAACAACCAAATATTATATAACTGCATTTATTATTAAAAAATAGTTTGTAATTCCTAGTTCAATTAAATAAAGTGCCTGCAGTTATACTGAATCTGTAATATACTAAGACAGTAGTACATTTTAATTGCTCAAAGATCCAAACAACAAAATATTAAAATGAAAATATCGGAGATTTATTTCGTTTCTTTCATGAACATTTACCTTTTTTTCGTGTAATCTAAAAACATAGTTAAAGATGTAATGTAAGAGCTAAATTTTCCAATTTTTCTAGGTTGTATTAAGATGCGTAGCAAAATTACAATGTTCGAAGTATCTGTAGCAATCTGTGTAAATATAATAATTTCTATGGCTATCTGTCAATCTGGTCGTGGCGTGTCAATAAGACGCGTCTGCGATGAGGCTGCTAAGATAACCGGGCTACCGTACACTGATAGTAGTAAGAAAGTAAAGATTATGTACGCGCTTTGAATTGCGGTCATTACATAAATCGGTCACAATTGGCTTCGACTCCACAGCGCCACAATGGTCAGTAAGCGAACTTAAATAAAATACAAATTCGTTTGTTTGGAATAGTGAGATTTTAGAAAAACGGGACAAACTTTAGAACTGTGCCTCGGACGCCAATCTGCGTCTTAATACACACGTATCTGCGTCTTCGTTCACGTCTCCGTCCGTAAGGCGCGTAACTACAATTATTTGGAAAAATAAAACGTCGCCCCTAGCTGGCGTAAGCGGAACCATTCATTTCATTATCTTTGCTTGCGTAGGTCCAACGATAACGTAGACGGTGGTATTTCGTAAAATGGTGTACGTTTTAGAAACCAACAGCGCCACGTAGTTTAATTTGCGTGGTTCCCGTTCCCATAATTTTCGCGTGATGAAAAGTAGCATACCTATCTATATATGCTATTCCAGACTATAATCTATCTGTGTTCCAAATTTCAACCTGTTCCGTTTAACTGTTCCTACTTGATTGAACAAAAAACATGCTGACATTCCTAGGATTATTGAAGGCATTTTGTGAGCAGTTTAGTTACGCGGTAAAGGCCAGTTATTCATTTATTTTGTGTTAACTACTGTAGCAGTGAAACGTCGAAGTACCTCAAACCCAGCGGCAAATTCAAGGCTTGTGTTTTAAACCCACGTTCTAGTATTTATTTAATTTAAGTTAGATTTAGTTTAGTGTAGAGATAGAGCGTAAGTTAGATAAATTCTCGTCTTATTTTTTTTTTTTGTTCGACTCGTCAAAAAATTCAAAGTTATGTTTCTTGTTTTGTCAAATTTTATTTGTATTTTCTTCGGCTTGGCCTGAATTTTTTTTTTCGTATTTATATTGTAACGATTTGTGTTCTTTATGCGTGAAAACATCTGATTTTTTTGATTGGAACTTTGTTTTTGAATCTTTATAATTATTGATAACATAAATTTACAACCCCTTTTAAACTAATATCATAGTAAGACGAAACCCGTTCAGCTGGGTAGGTACGATTGGTGTGTGTGAAAATATTTTTGGTGTCGAAAAATATCTGCAATGAGTTCTTGCAATATTTTTATTTTTCAAATTACCCTCAATATTTTAAAATCCTGTGACCATGAACCTCATTATCAAGAAGTTCCGATAATTCTACCCCCCCGGTAAGTCTGTTCATCATTCATCACCAAAATTAACAACTGTTTAAATCAATGATGTAGTCTTAAAAAATGCACCCTCTGCCCTTAAGCAAGCATTTTACAATGCATATGTAAATATCGCCAATGGCTAAATACGATAAGTTATACAAATTATAAATGTGTTATTTTTGCTATTCGAGTTCCATAGTATAACCATTGTTTAGTTTGGGGGCTAAAAATAGTGTTGGCTAATATCTATTATTGTACTTTACTATTGCGCTAATCGACTACTCCATCAAAATGTTATTTGAATTGTACCTTCTCCAGCTTGATTTATTTCAGTAGAACTAATTAGATCCATGGGTAGAATTCAACATTTTAATTGGCTACTGGACATAAGTTTCTCCGATAATACGCCACTCAGCCCAATCCTCGGTATAACTTTTCCAACCGTCACCAGCTGCCTTTCGTATATTGACACTCCATCTTGTGTCAGAACATACTACGATAGTAATGGGTAGAGTTACCTTCTTAATATGCTTGAGAGACTGTACAAAAATGCATGTCGTGGTTCCTTGTCTCTGTATCTTACTCAAAGGGGATCAACGTCAAAATGTTAAAATTTTCCCAACAACTCGTGCATTCCTCAAAGAACAATTAATTGTATCGCTAGTTGTACGTTAGATGAGCGTTGTTTCATTATAATACGATGATTCTGTCTACGGTTATTTATTGATGTATAATATATAGTTTTGTAATTTAATTTATATTGTAGTGATGAAAATAAACTTATAATTGAAAAGCATGTTTTGTTTTCTTCAAATCCTTGTATTAAGATAGGTGATTGGACATATTTTTCATACCCGATGCAAAAATTACGGGTGTTATAATTTTGACGTGTCTTTCTCTCTCTCTCTCTCTCTCTCTCTCTCTCTCTCTGTGTGTGTGTGTGTTTGTGGCTTCGTAACTCCCGAACGGATGAACCGATTTTGACTTTTTTTGTTGAAAATTAGTCTGTGAGTGTTCTTAGACATATTTCATCAAAATCCGTTCAGTCGTTTCAAACTTCAGTTTTTGTATTAGTTGCGCTCGGAATGTTACACGCATAATGAGTAAGTATTTGATTTAATTGTAAACATATGTGTGTCTTAAAATTTTAATTGTCCACCAATTCTGGTATCAATTATTACATAATATAAAGTGTAATACTTTAATTTAAGCAATCCACAACTAAATTCGATCAGACACTATAGACATTTTAAAGAAACTATTTTTAGAATAAAAAGAATACATACGTAAAATGTACAAATATGTACATCAGCAACTGGTTTCCGTGGTACTAGTGCCTCTATAGACTAGTGCTCTGAACTTACACATTAGTTTAAAGCGTCGGAGTTTTCATTTACTTTGATGCTTTAAAGTACGTTATATACTAAAGAAATGTATAAAAATTGCCATAAGAGTCGCAACTCCCACAAGCAGCACCCGTTCACGAGTATGACACATGTGTTAGCTGTCGCACTCCTAGACCACATTTGTGGGAAAAGAGCGATCCACCGCGCACCACGCCGCAAGCAGAAAGAAGCCTTTATTATGTGAGCATGAGTGCTCGATGCACACACGCAAGCTTGAAGACAAATTAAATCAAATTAGACCGAATATTCTACCTTAATATTATCGAGGTATTTAAAACATTTATGATACCTAGGTACTTATTTGCCACGCTTGAACAACATACATTACCTATTTACATACATATGTGATATGTACCTACATATATGTAATTATGTGCTGTATGTGTCCTTGTGCGATGATCGCCACAAGACTAGACGAGCGGGACACGTGCCTGATGGGAAGTGGGAAGCAGCATGTCTGCCCATAACAGCACAGTGACACGCAGCTATGTCATGGAACATGAAGAGTGCAAATCATTACCTAGCACTGCACTCCGCTCGTCACCCAGAGATAAAAATTATATGTATATATGTCACCGTAAAATTATAAAAACCGACATATAATATTACGTCCGGTTGCAAAGTAACCTAACGTACTGCAAGATAATCTCTCGCGTAATAATCATATCTCACGCGTTAGATTATAGAATCTGAAGGGGCTGACAAATTTATGGTGACATTCTAGAAAATACCCTTGCAGTAAAACCTTAAATATGTTGCCAAAGTGCTAAATACACAAACTCTTTTTATGTTGCCGTCGTCTGATAAAAATAAGAATTGAAAACGCAAAGAACAGTAACTAATTTATTTATTTAACAACATTAACACTAACAAATGCACATATTTTAAAAGCGTTCGCGTTTTCATGGAAAACTTAAAAGAAAACTAACCAAAAGGCAATAATACTATAACAGTCACACAAGCAGCAGTATTGAGGGAGCCATTGGTATTATGATACAGACATCGGAAGGAACTCCATAAAATAGATTTTGGTAGAACATGTAACAGAAATTTTATACAAGACCCGAAAGTGTCGTGATTCACCTAACTTTGTATGTAGGGAAATTTCCTTAAGGCGTAGATGAGGTTGCTCTCAGTAAAAATTTGTGGTGCTAGTTCATAAGTGTAAAGAGTTTTCCATCTGTCTCTTTATCTTTACTGAATGGACCACTGATTCTTAGAACTTCCTGCGTTTTTGATGTGAGACATCTATAGTTAGTTAGCTGGCACAAAACTTCTCCACACTAAACTAATTTGTAACTTTGACGTATATAGTAAGTATAGCATGCCGCATGCATTACTGGACATGGATGATTACCTTCCTTATTCCTTATTTCTGTGTTAGTTTCATAACAAAAATTGTTCATATTGATTATACGACCATTGTCGGATAAACTTTCTGAATCATTTTACGATAACACATAGGTATTTAGGAAGGATTTCACACGGGGACAGAACAGTGAGGAAGATCAGTAAGATATAACAGTTTGAAAGGACAGTGGCGTTTAATTATATAATTTAATTTATAGGATGGAACAGTCCAAGTGAGTGATGGATCGTAGACGACAACGGCAATATTTGCGTCGTTTACTAAAAATGGCTGCACAAATAGAGAGCTATTTGTGAGTATAGAGAGCCATTTTGGATGAGCTTATAGAGTACATGAATAAGGAAAAATTAAAAAAAAATCTTAGGGTCAGATAAACTTTATACTGCACTTGCGTTCACACAACCACAAGACAGACGAGCGAGACGGTGGAGGAAGCAAACAATGTCTTGTTTGCTAAAACGCGTTTAACTGTTTTGTCTCTGTCACTGTCAAAACAACACTACTGCGTTCGAACAGTAGCAGTACTGTGTTGCCCGCTGTTCTGCCTCACTGTCCTGCTCCCTTGTGAAATAGGCATAAGGACCAAAACATATAATCGTCGCAAGTCCCTGATCCAAGTCCAGAGACTTGTCTCAAGACGACAATACTGTAAAATTATTGCTTAGGCTGACACTGACTGTTAGGTAACTAGTCTCTGCAGGGCCGGATTTAGAGGTGTGGAGGCCCTGGGGCGGGGTGGCCGGGGCTTCGTTCGGAATGTTGAAATACACCCCCCTTGGTTAAGATTTCTCAAACAAAAACCTGAATTACAAAAAAATGTTAAGTTAACGTAAAATATGTTTATTAGTTGGAACTGTCTCTGTTGTGGAGGCCTCCCGTTTGTGGAAGCCCCGGGGCATATGCCCCGTTTGCCCTCCTCTAAATCCGGCCCTGAGTCTCTGTTTCTGCTGCGGTAGGGCTCCGCCCTAGGCCGCTCGGGCTTCGGCGAGCGCGGCGCGGTGCTCGTCCAGCCGGGTCCACTTCTCGCTCACCCGCCACAGCCACCGGGAGAGGTCGTAGTCCTGCGCTACCTTCGAAGGCTCCACTTTCTTCATGTCTCTGGAAATATATAGAAAGTATTGTATTGTTACTCTGGTATCTGGTATTTTGTTTTAAGATAAAATAACGAGACGGGCAAGTCGGGTGTCAGTAGCTAAAAATACTACATCTGCTCATACCAACACAATTTAAGGCTGAGACTCCATCAAAGCGGAGATATGCGAATGAGTCTGAAGCGGCGACGAGAAAAGACGTCTCCACTGGAGCTAAGCGGAGACGAGATGTGTGAAAAACGAAATTCTATTGGTTGTTAAAAAAAACATCTTGTCTTCGCTCGTCGCCACAGATTAGATACCCTGTTGATCGGCGATGATACGAATCTCGCCTACTATCACAACTCACACGCAGGAGCGCAGGACGAGGTACAATACCACGCTTGTGATTAGCCGAATGTCCGTGTGACGTGCACTGCTTTCCACGAATGATCGGACAAAACGAGATAGAGATAAACAAACTTCAAAGGACAGAGCAGGATGCAAAGAAAGACATCAACGGGTTCCCATTGTTATTCTGGTTATTGTGCTGAGCTGAGCAATCGTGCTACTAAACGGCGAAGGCGGGGAAGTCGTACGATCAGTCAAGTGGGTTATTGTCTTTGCTCGTCGCACATGTCTGCTTTAGTAGTCTTAGACTAAATTACTACGCCCACTACGCCACGCAGTAATCATAGTCTAGAGTCTAGAATATCACATTAAATATGCTATTCCTATTTTTATTGCAGAAACTCTTCCTCGCACTTACACACTCACTTGCGTCTCCTGCGCGTTTGATATCTGCGTATATTTGCACGCAATATTCACCTGCGCATTTAACATATAGGTACTATTTCACCTTGCTGATGGGGTGAGCTATGTCGTTGCTTCAGTTCTCTGATGGATTATCTAATTACGAATTAATTACAATCCTTCAGAGAAACTCCAAGTATCGCTACTTTCATAGCTCGCTGAGTGACTTTGAATTTACAAACTGCTTTTATTGTTAGTGTTGTTTACGTGTACGTTTCAGCACCGTAGTTCATGATTGGTAGAACTTACTGATTGTACATTTTCGTCTTAGACACTGTAGGATGAGTGACGAGAAGACTCGACGTTTCGATTCGACTCGACTCGAAGTTTTCTAAAAGTGGCCCAGCCCACCAGCCCAGCTGAATCCTCCTCATGACCTCACTCTCAAAGCTATTTCTACCCAGCTAGAGCTACCATGCCCTAGCCTAGGTAAACCTATTTTAGAACAATTTCCAGAGTGATTCCATTGATGGCATTTGATCCCGGTGCAACGAACTCGTTGCAGATGACTTTGGTCAAGTCCAAGTCCGAAGACCGATGCCTTGAGAAGAGTTAGCCAAGCCTGGACGGCTTCATATCTGAGCGTAGCATGAATACTGAGTAGCCCACTAAATGTATCCACAGCTGGGACTCGGGGCCTTCTCCTGCAAGGATAATCAATACCACAATTCACCACGCTGGCCCCGTGCGGATTGGTGGATGCCACATGACCTCGAAAGGTCTTCTAGGTACTTAGGTACATGTCGGTTTCCTCACGATGTTTTCCTTTACCGTTTTTTTAAGTTTATTACGCACATGACTTTGAAAAGACGCCACTACTGAACATAGGTCACCCCCTAGATTGCCACAACAAACAGTCCTCCAACCAGCGGTTTCCAGCGACCTTTGTGAGGTCATCCGTCCATCTAGTGGGAGGCCATCCAACACTGCGTCTTCCGGTTCGTGGTCGCCACTCGAGAACCTTTCTTCCCCATCGGTTGTCAGTTCTGCGAGCGATGTGGCCTGCCCATTGCCACTTCAGCTTGCTTACTCTTTGAGCTAAGTCGGTTACTTTCGTGCTTTTGCGAATATCCTCATTACGGATTTTGTCGCGCAAAGAGACTCCGAGCATAGCTCTGCCCACAGCTCGCTGTGCGACTTTGAGCTTTGTTATGAGAAGGATGTTATGATGCATCTGATAATACTAACACATAATAGTCTCCTGCGCACTTGCCCATGGCGGGGTCGAGCGCGGCGTGCAGGATGACCTGCGCGCCGATCTTGGGCGTCTTCATGAAGGGCCAGAACAGCGGGTACACCAGGTACCGCGACACGCTCTTCATCATGGACATGTGCCGCGTCAGCCGCGTGTCCGTCAGACCCGGGTCCACCGCCACCACAGACACATCGCTATCTGGAATCCAGACAAAGACTGGGTTACAAATATACCATTCTATAATTAGTCCGTCAGGTTTATGAAAAAACATGGGACACGTATTTTTTGGACTATCAAATTATTAATAATCGACAACGATATAGGCCATTAAACTTTCAAAGTAGGGGGTTGTGACGTCAAGTCTACATAAAAATCGTATATAGACGTGACGTCAATCGACTTCTGAGCACTATATCTTCGTAGTTTTTTAGTTTTTTTTGTTATTGATACAAAAGGAAAAATACGTGTACAATATTTTCTAATATTCAAATTGACGGACTAATTAATTTGTTTTGTCACCACGCCTTAATAGGCGTCCTTAACCTACTCTAATGAGTAGGTACCTACTCTTATTTTCAATCCCCGGCCTTGTTCTGTCTGTGGAATAGTACCTATCTCCCAAACGGGTGAACCGATTTTCATTTTATTTGAAAGGTTAATTAGTAGGGAATAAGTATTCTTAGTAGTTAGGTACTTAGTGACTTAACCGTACCTACTTTCTATTTTTTTCTTAATATTGCGATACTAACAGCGCCCCACGGTTTTACCCGCGTAGTTTCCATTGTTTTCCCGAGATACAAATTAATCTATGTATTCCACCAGTAGAAATACAATAAATTGAGTAAAAAAGACTTTACTAGTAGCGCCCCACGCTTTTACTCGCGTAGTTGACGTTTCAGTTGTCTTCCCGCGTTAAAAATAGTCTAAGTACCTACTATAATAAATAAATATTGGTGGACAATTCACACACAACACCATCTGAACCCAAACTAAGCAAAGCTTGTAATATGGCGGCCAAATAGCTGATATAATACTTAGGTATATAGTTGTAAATACATACTTAATATAAATATGTTTTTTTTTTAGATTATTGATTTAACTTATACGATTTTGGGGGAGGGTTAGAGGGGGTCCCTCTTTGCACCGCGCCAGACATAGACTACTTTTTATGCAAAAAAATAACGGTAACTCGAGCTGCGCGGGTAAAATCGCGTGGCAGTGTTAACTAATAGCTAGCTGCTAATATTTCTAGGATAATATGATTGAGTATAAGTGTACCGAGCGTGTGTAGCGCGAGTTCCCTGGCGAACAGCACGTTGGCGAGCTTGCTCTGCGCGTACGCGGCGGCCGCGTCGTATTTCCCGCTCATGTTGAGGTCCTCCTTGTTGATGGTCCCGCGGCGGTGCGCGGCGCACGTCACCACCACCACCGTGCTAGGAGCGGACGCCTGCAACACATACATATTAGATTTTAGGCTTCTATCTTAGGATCTTCTAGATTAGGCTCCTGTGTTAGTGTTCTTGGTTTTGGGGTGTAAAATTAAGAGTATTTAATTTGATAGGAAACAGGTAAAAGATTTCCCAATCTGAAATAGCAATGGGTTGGCCAAGTGTGTGGTAGAACCGATAGCCGATAGCGGGTAGACGAGTTATAGAGCAAAGACCAGCAGACTGGTCTGACACCCACTTACCAACTAAAATTTACCAAA
Organism: Ectropis crepuscularia; assembly: GCA_963693475.1. Lineage (NCBI taxonomy): Eukaryota > Metazoa > Arthropoda > Insecta > Lepidoptera > Geometridae > Ectropis > Ectropis crepuscularia. The sequence goes on along the minus strand of OY856359.1, from coordinate 1,991,451 downwards.
TGTTTGGTTCCCAAAGTGGTCACGGCGAACCTTGGGTTCAGGTGCCTCTCAGGCCTGTGACTTAGAGGGCCCAGATACAGTGAAAACAGAATGCGAGATAGTTCCTGCGTTTCCGCTATATGCGGCAAAAGTAGGAGAAATATCTGGAGGTTTTAGTTGACCAACATAACCTGACCGTCTCCCGTCCCGTCCCGACCGTCTTCTTGCAAAGCAACAGACAGCTGGTGTTTCTGATTGCACCAAGTGGCCCGTCGCTTTTTTTCTCTCACATCTATAGTGGCTGGCTGGTGGATTTTGGGATATTTAGGTTAGCGCAGAAGGCGCAGGACCCTAGAAACCTAATCCTTATTACAATACTTATTACAATATACCTTAATACTTACGCTATTTAGAATACTGTGTAACTGATACCTGAAAGAGACGTTGAGCTACACCCTAGCTAAGTACGAACTACCTGACCCAAGTGGTCCACAGCTTGTTTTCGTTTTTCTCAATATAAAAACAACGTAAATAGGATGCTGCCACCGGTGCCCAGGCTCAGAGCGTAGACTCTGGGGGTCACGAGAATGGCGAGATCAGGCAGAACTATTATTTTTAGGTTTCATCCCGGTAAGTTACCGCTGCGCCTCAAGTGCTCGATTTCAACACATATGTACGTGCAGCTGAAATACTAGTATCCACAGCCAAGAATATTTAAAAAAAAATACAGTGACAGCAGCTAGACTGTTTCTTTCTCGCTCTAGCACAGTGCGGCAGTCCCGAGTTTACTAGAACATTTCTTTCACTTACGAATGTGACGATGAGCTTCATTCACAGCCTACGAGAAAATCTCTCTGTGGTGTGCCAAAACAAGTTTTCACTTCAAAAACAGAGCATGGTAAACTGACCTTGAGCGTGTCGAGCAGCAGGTTGGTGAGCAGGAAGGGCCCCAGGTGGTTGACGCCGAGCTGCACCTGAAACCCGTCGCGCGTGGCGCCGGCCGGCGGCTCCATCACCCCCGCGCTGTTCACCAGCACGTGGCACTCCGGCTCCTCGGACTTGAACCTGACGCAATCATGTTTCACCTTCGTATTCAAATGGTCGACATGTGGCTTGAATTGAATTAGCATAAGCACCCCTCTCAGATATGAATATATAGGCATAACATGAATATGGTATAGATGGTGCAATCCACGAAGACGCGCCCCACCAATTTTGTTTTCCACCAATCGCGTTTGCTCCGAGCGTATAACAAATCGTGGCACTGATAGGTTTGAAATGAAATGCAAGTTATTTATAAATTTGTTCCATCTATCCGCGAATTTTTTAGGAACCGGTTCGTCCCAGTCCAATTTAGCGGCCCATAAATGTTGGAGTAATATTTTAGGCTTGATAATGCAACATGAAACTAGTCCTAGTGGGTCGAAAAGTTTACATGTTGTAGAAATTATTTTTCGCTTTGTAACTTTAGGTATTTCGGACATTGTGTCTAGGTTAGGCGGCTGCTGACCATCGAGTTCAAGTGCACAAAAACCCAAGTTGCACAGCGAGCTATGGAGAGGCCTATGCTCGGAGTCTCTCTGAAGGACAAAATCCGCAACGAGGATATCCGACGGAGAACTAAGGTAACCGACATAGCCATAAGAATAAGCAAGCCAAAATGGCAGTGGGCAAGCCACATACGTCGCAGAGCCGATGGACGTTGGGAGAGAAGGGTTCTGGAGTGGAGTTCAAGACCACGTTCAAGACGTCCCGTGGGACGACCGTCCGCTCGATGGACCGACGATCTGAAGATAGTGGCGGGTAGCGGATGGATGCGAAGAGCCGAACACCGGATTTGGTGGCACAATATTGGAAAGGCTTATGTCCAGCGGTGGACGAACATGGGCTGACGATAATGATGATGTACTTATGACAAAGTTTTCTGACTTGATCACGACTCGGTGCCCCTGTACAAGAATTCGGAACAAATCGGATATATTTTTCCATACAAAATATAAAAAGTATAAATGCCCGGACTAAAAACATCGAACTCTTCGTAATAAGAGCGCGCGCACTCTTTAACGCTCGATTCAAGCAGCTAATAATGCACCACGTTACGTTACCACAGCACGTTACACGCAGTGCTACATGCTATATACCCTCCTCACCTGCTCACAAACTCCCTGATGGACTGCGTGCTGGCGAGGTCGCAGGGCCGGCAGTACACGTATTTGTTGCTCGTCTCGAGCACGATCTCGCGCCGCGCCGCCTCGCACGCTTCCATGTCGCGACATGCCATGAATACCTAAGAGAATACAACATATATTTTTTAAACTCGTATTATTAATTGCAGAATATTTCATCGTAATCAGCCGACCCTAGTCCACTGCTAGGCATCTCCCATTATACGCCACTCAGCCCTATCCTCGTCTTTTCTTCTCCAGTCACTGCCTACTACTTAAAGTAGCTGGCGACCGATAGGAACTGTGTTGTCCATAATTTCCGTGTCTTCGCACGTTAATGTAATGAAGGTTTTCTTTGTAATTTATTTGTATTTTTATAATTATATATTTTTAAGCCCTTCATGTGACTATGATTCATCATGTACTTGAATATCTAAAGTGTTCAAACAGTCAGCCTGTATAAGTTGGTGGGTGACCTTAGCGCCGCGGTGTGCGAAGTCCCAGGCGGCGGCCTGGCCGATGCCGCTGGTGGCGCCGGTCACGATCACGGTCCGGTTGTCGGCGCGCACCGACCGGTCGTACGGCGCGCCGCCCCAGATGTCCCTGCAACACACAACACACACACATCACAACACACACACATCATTCACTAGCTTCGCCCGTGGTACATAACATATAGCCTAGCAGCGCCCCGTAGTTTTACCCGCGCAACTCAATTCAATTAAATTTATTTATTCGAACCATTATTATTTCAAAAGAACTCTTGGTAACGTCACTTACATGTTATAAATTATAGATAATTATTCTGTGTACATAATAAAATAATACCAATAAAGTAGCCAAGTGCAAGTTGGACTCGCCCATGAAGGGTTCCGTTGCAGCAAGTAACATAATATACATAGTACACATAGTTCTTGTAGTTCGTTGTAACTTTGATCGAAGTTTTAATAATAGTGTATTTATGACGTACTAAAAAAAACTACTCATCAGATCGAGTTCAAACTAATTTTCGTTGGTAGTTTTCATGGTAATGTACATCATATATTTTTTTTAGATTTTTCATTCTCTTACTTTAGAAGTTAGAGGGGGGGGGGACACACATTTTACCACTTTGGAAGCGTCTCTCGCGCAAATTATTCAGTGTAGACAAAAATTATATTAGAAACCTCAACATCATTTTTGAAGACCTATCGATAGACACCCCACACGTGTAGGTTTGATGAAAAAAAAATTTTTAAATTTCAGTTCTCAGTATGGGGGGCACCCCTAATTATTGTTTTTTTTTTTTAATTTTGTAAAAATCCTAATGCGGTTCACAGAATACATCTACTTACCAAGTTTCAACAGTGTAGTTCTCATAGTTTCGGCAAAAAGTGGCTGTGACATACGGACGGACAGACAGACAGACAGACAGACATGACGAATCTATAAGGGTTCCGTTTTTACGTTTTACGGAACCCTAAAAATGTATGTCAAATAAAAACTAATCAGCTGTAAAGGGGCCTTATCAATTAGATGCAGCTGTAAAAAGGCTTTGTTCTGACAAAATCAAAATACAAATTATCTAAATAACTCCCGTTCCCGTTGTTACTCCGGGATAAAAGCCTATGTGTTCTTCCAGACTATAATCTAACTATGTGCCAAATTTCAGGCCTATCCGTTCATAAGTTACAATGTGATTTAGCAACAAACATCCAAATATTGACATCTATATATATAAAAGCGAAAGGTCACTCATCAAGGAATCTCAGAAACTACAAATGCTAGGAATCTGAAATTTTGCATGGAGGTCCCTTTTAGCACGTAGGCGCTCGCTAAGACGGGGTTTTTGCGAAATTCAACCCCTAAGAGGGTGAAACAAGGGATGAACGGTTGTATGAAAATTCGTGATTTTCAAAGTTATCAAATTTTGTATCTTGACACGAAGCAATTGCATGTTTGTTCTATCAATTTTGTAATTTCAACTATACGGGGGTGAAATTGGGGTTGAAATGGGGATGAATGTCAATATGGAAGTTCCCAACCATTGGAAGATAAACCCATCAAACTTTGTATCTAGGCACTTGACGAGAAGCAAATAAGTGCTGTGCTAGCAATTTGTAATTTCGAACTGTACGGGGATGAAAATAAATAGGGGTTGAATTGGGATATAAAAGTTTATGTGGAAGTTCGTCATTGTTCTAGATAAAACCATGAATTTTTGCAACTAGACACTTGAAATCTATACCTACTTTATTTTGTAAATGTGAAAGTAACTGTATTGTCTGTCTGTTACGTTTTAATGTCTTAACCACTGAACCTATTTTTATGAAATTGTATAAAAATGATTTAATATTAGTAGCTGTTTTTAATAAACGTAGATGTGTATGTGTGTGCAAATACTGCCTCAGTTACCTTAATATTTATTTCGCACGAACGCAGTCGCGGGTAAAAAAAAGCTAGTTTATAATATTCGTAGGATAGCACTCAAGAGATAACGTAGGTACATACGAGTATCCAACGGTGAAAGAACTTTTGAAATCGATCCAGTACTTCCTGAAATTAGCACGTTCAACCAAACGAAGTCTTCAGCTTTATAATTTATTTATTTATTTATTTATTCAGTCCACCAACATTGTGTACACCAACATATTAAAAGAGTAACGACATTAAATAAGTACAAGGCTAAGTGCCACAATAATTATAGGTGAAGACATCATGCAATTTGAGCCGAGAAACTGAATTATATAAAATAATTGGGTCAATTTTAAAATTAATATTAGCTGAATGTCATTTAGAATGTAAAAAAAAATAATTAAAAATTAGCAATACATAAAATATAGTGATTTGAAGTATTATTTGCAAGTATTATTAGAAAGTCAGAGATCTAAGGGATCCCTTAAAGTTGTTCAAATTGCTGCCAAAAATATCGATGGCGTTTGTCCGAGACACAGCGTTGTAGGTATGTGCCATTCTAGCCAAAGTAATATTAAGTCCTTATCATAATATAATTAGATTAATCAGCAAACTATTAATTATTTTTCATACCACGGTTGCCGGGAAGAGATCGCGTTTAGCGATAAGGCCGCCAATTGTAACTTACTTTTTTTTGGGTTTTCGTTATTTAGTGCAATAAATCGTTTTTCTATCTATGTATCAAACTAAAAATACAACACTATTAGTCAAGGGCCGTCCTAACATCGTCCGGAGGGTCTACCTCCTAACTAAACAGTATATATAAATAAATAATACTGTCGTTTGACGAAGACATCTAGGCAGGGCAATCGTACGGGGCGTGCGGGGTGAGATGCGGGAAGCGCGCTCCCGAGCTGCGAACACGAAAATGTTAGCAGTTTGGGAGCGCGGTTCGGTCCTTGTACCGCCTAACTAAATCTGATTGGGATTTGCTTTTGCTGTCTCTATCATTTTAGGCGTAAAGAAAAGAGATAACAATACCAAAGCTCACACTATTAGCATAGAATAGATAATATAGAGTTAATGTATACTATTTGTATGCTATTTCCTTTGTTTTTTTATTTCATTAATATTTGACGTGTGACGTGTAGTGGTGGGCCCTCGGGACTGACGTTTGACGCATGTTTTGATCAATATATCTAAATAATTTCTTATGAAAGTTTATAGGATTTTGAAATGGTACGTCACGAAACTAAGGACTCCTACTAACCCCTTGCCATAAAATGTCAGATTTCGTCGACCCCCTCCCCCAATCGATTTAGATTCTGTTTATTTTTTGTTTTGATAGCTGAATTAGCCGGGAGTGTTTTTAGCTGATGCATTACATTGCATTTACCAGCTCCTTTCTTAGCCGCAATAATTTGAATTTTTGGCGCATAATGGGTATTTGCTTTATTCGCAAACATATGTATTATTTTTTTTTTAAATAAAGACTTGACGAGACGAGCAGGACATGTGCCTGATAGTAAGCAACATGCCTGCCACATAACAGCACTGTGTGTGACACGCAGCTATTGGAACATGAAGAGTCCAAATCATTACCTAGCACTGCACTGCGCTCGTCACCCAGAGATCTAAGCTGTTATATCTCTAAGCCCTGTAATTTCTCTGAAAATATTGCCGTTCAAACCGGAACACAGTAATGTTTGCCCATTAGGTACTGCTTGGCGGTAGAATAACTGGCAAAGGTATGGTCCTTCCCCAAGGCGGACTCTGCCAAGAGTCCTACCACTACATAACCTAATGTGCGACCTAAAATTAAAAACAATTGCGTTGTCGGATTTTTATTTAATGTTTACTTGTTAGTAATTTTTTCTGCGTAGCCCTGTACAAAAGCAAAAGTTGTGACAAAAGCAGGACGAAATCTGTCGATGAAATTTTACGATCGTCCGGCGAGCTCCCCGGACTGAAAGAAATCAAATCAAATCCGACGAAAAGCGGATTGAGCGAAACCTCGGCCCCTAGCGGGTTGCCACTTACTTGCTAGACGAAACTCCACAATTCAGGAGTTTTTTTAAACCATAAATACAAATATCTAGGTAGGTAATTGGTATAAGTCCATGTGGTATGGGAAATGTTCATCAATATTGAATGATACATTTAATTCTATGTTTTTTAGATTTTATTTAAATATTGTTAATCATCGTACTACTGTAGGTAATATTTTTTTGGAACTTGAACTGAGATCAATGGATTGACGATTTACGGAAACGTAAACCTGAGCCTCGGGCTGAGTGGCAAGCCACGGGAGAGGCCTATGTCTAGCAGTGGACTAGGGTAAGCTGATGATGATTCGGAAATTAGAACAGTTTCCGTTTAAACTAAACCATTTTTTTATTTGTTTGTCATGAAAATGAGAATTGAACTAAACGAATAGAGAGAAGTTGCTCACATGAATGTATTTTTTTATATATTTCTTTCTTAAGACATTGAGAATTGGAGGTTGAAATAAGAGGTTGCGTCAATGTAAGAAAAATTTAAGCTAACTTGAGTTTTGAAGAAGCACGAAGTTTGACTTTGACTTTGAAACCGTTATACTAAGATAAAAGGACGTAATAAAAAATTCTGTCACTGGCCGACTCTATAGACACAGTTTTTGTTTTAGCGAGACTACGTCCGACTTTTTTACACGTCCATGTCTCTATGCCCTGTAATTTCACTGGAAAAGATAAAAGATTGGAGAATCGTGTGCGCTGGTATCCCCGCGGTGTACCGGTTCATGAATAACGTATGAGTTGCGAGTGGACTCACTTGAATATGCAGGCGAGCCCGGCCGTGGCGCACGCCGCGCTCGCGATGGTGATCGGGATGTTGGGCACCCACATGCTGCAACAGATAGTTACTACATTAGAAGGGAGAAAAACAATATTTTTACGGCGATGCCGCTACTTTAAACCACTAGCGAAGCGGAGGATTCTAGAATAGAACTAGAAGGAAAATAATGTGAAGGTGGAATCCTGAGCCTAGCGGCCGATTCAAAGTACCTCACATGCTGCAACAGATAGTTACTACATCAGAAGGGAGAAAAACAGTATCTTTACAGCGACGCCGCTACTTTGAACCACGAGTGAAGCGGAGGATTCTAGAATAGAACTAGAAGGAAAATAATGCGAAGGTAGGATACTGAGCCCAGCGGCAGATTCAAAGTACCTCACATGCTGCAACATATAGTTACGATACTAGATTACAAGGGAGCAATATAGTATTTTTACGGCGATGCCGCTACTTTGAGCCACTAGCGAAGAGGAGGACTCGAGAACAGAACTAGAAGGAAAATAATGTGAAGGTAGAATCCTGAGCCCAGCGGCCGATTTAAAAACATCGTCCACATCATTACATAGAACTGCACTCCGCTCGCAGAAATATAAGACGCTTTAATTGTAATTTCTGTGGAAATATTTTCCTTCAAACCGTAAAAAGACCGTCTAGGGTGTGGAATGTGTTGCTTTGTAAAAAAAAAATTGGCAGTCATAGGAACTGTCGATAGAAGTGAAAACTTATAACTCAGAATTTGAGAGCACACTTTGGAAATTACGCGGGTGAAACCGGAGGGCGTGGCCTAGTCAGTAGTGGCATAGCCAATGGGAAATGCGGACGCATTTCTAGATGGACAATGGCCATGGTCTCGAGTTCACCCGAAAATTTCATATCATTCCCGAGCGTGACGCCAGAATTCAATTCACAGCCCACGAAAAATCTGTCTGTGGTGCGTCAAAAGAAGTTTTCACTTCAAAAACTATAAAATTTGTAGGATTTGTGACAAAGTCTAAATTATTCACAACTGTGCTCCGAAATGTCTTACAGTAAATCTGATAGCAGAAATACCCTTGGTAATGTGTCACAAAATTCATAACGGATCTTTGGGCGCTATAGAAAATGGCGCCACTAGTCCATATAAGAAAAACCAAAACAAAAACTTCGAAAAGCCATTACTGAGCCCCAATATGACTTACATCAAATATGATTGCACAAGTACATACGAGTAGGTATAGACTACAGGCCCGTGAACAAAATTTACGAGTCAAATGAACCACCAGGAAACCTATGGAGGATGATAGAAGGGTAAAAATTAGTAAGATTCAGCACTTCAGCACATGTCCATGCCGTGATGGCTAGACCACGCCCACCAGTTACATCAGTATAGTTTCCAAGGTAAGCTATCAAATTCCGAGTTATACATAAGTTTTCACTTCTATCGGCAGTTCCTATGACTGCTATTTATTTTTATAGTTTTTAAAATAAAGAATTATTATCTGAAAACTGATTAAATTAACGAGATTCAATTACAAGGCATCATAAATATAAAACAAATGAATAAATATTCCTACTATGTTATAAATGTCAATGTTTGTATGTTTGTTGCTCAATCACGTCCTAACGTATGAACGGTTCGGGCTGAAATCTGGGACACAGATTATAGTCTGGAAGAACACAGGCTACTTGTTATCCCGAAAAAACAACGGGAACGCCAACTACGGGTAATACTGCGAGGCGCTGCTAGTTAAGGTGCGTCCCCCAGCAAAACGAGTTTTTTGTCCAGTTTTAAGAGCTATCTACTCATTAGCCAAAACAAATATCAACTGGTAAAAAATACATTAAATTTTTACAACTTCTTGGCTTCAAAATGGTAGTTTTATTTTTTTGTTAATGAACTTATTGTTTAAATAATCGCCTCACAACGAAACCATGAAAAAATTAAATAATTGTAGTTATCATGCATCTCCTCGAAAATCGTCCATTATTTTGATTTCGTACTTACACCAACGGATAGACAATTCCATTACGAACATTTTGGTAGTATTATTTTTTTCAAAAGACCAAAATCTGATTTTATAAACAGTATATTCTAAAATTTGAGCGTAAAACAGCGACAAATCCTACTGTTTCTCTCTTGCTCTTTCTTGCGGTGTGCGATAAGGTTAGAAATACTCAAGGTCATTTGCTCGGGGTACGCCCTTAAAATATAAATTTGTAAATGGCGATTCTGGACGTCTACTCTCTTTCTACGGAAACGTAATTTCGAAATAAACTCGCGACTTTCCAACTCCGATTCTACTGCGATCCGTCGTTTTGTCCGTTTAAATGTTCTAAGCATACACTAATTAGAGTATGCTTATAACTTATAACATTTAAACGTCAAACAATGTTGTATAGGACGAAACAAAGTAGAACAAGAGCAGGAAAGTCGCGTGTTTATTTTAATCGAAATTACGTTTTCGTAGAAATAGAGTAGACGTCCAGAACCAAGTCGGATTGATCCGACACGCAATCTCATCTCTTCGACTGGCTTATGTGTTTAGAATAACTTCATTGATAAGTAGCCATTTTCGACTTCTCAATTTTTCCACGCCATATAATCTAAGGTAGGTATTTAAGTGAAACTAGAAGTAATTTTTAGTTTTTTATATTTCTTCGTTTAACTTAGTTTTATGAAGGTGACTGGATACGTGACGATAACCATATTTACTGTGCTGATAACTTAACTCACAACTAACTTAATTTAACTTACACGAGTACACTGTAGATTTTCACGGTAGAAATATGTGACCGAATGTTTTATTTATATTTATTGCAAATTAGGAAGTTTGGTTTTGTAGGGTTAGGCGTCTTCTACACGCCAGCCGAGAGTAAAAAAATAGATTCGAGCCGGTTCGCAGTAGAAATGTCATAGTAAAATCATTCATTTAAGAATAGTTGGTCTACATTTGTACATTTCATACTCGTAGGAACATTATTTACACTAGGTATATTGCAAATCACCATAATATAATAGTTATCTCAAAAATAATATGAAGTTCTCAAACTGCTTCAAAAATTACATAAAAAGTATTTCTCTCAAAATAGCGGCAAAGTTAGCATGTTGATCACAAGTTCCCAAAGTTTTTAACCACGGCACTCTAATGTTAAAAGAATAACTGCCTAGCGCCACGCGGGGGTGCCATGATGTGCACGGCCGCCAAAGTAACATTCGAGCACTTCTAAGCCCACCTTTACGCTCCCCACTTTGAAAATCACAGTAAGTTTTTGATCGTTGTTTCCTCCGAGATCTGTCACATATTTCTACGTCGGATTTTATCAGCTATATCAGTCTGGCTGATGTTAACGGAAGGATTATGATATATACACAAAAAAAAAGTATGAATACATACAATTTTGCTATATTCATAAACGTTTAAGATAGAAATATTCTTTCTTAACTTATAGCTGTCGGGGATTGTCGCCAATGATACAAGAATTTACCTTAGACCACCAACGTCGCCTATGGGTAAAAATATGGGTATAAAAGAAACGAACGACTAGAAATTAGTGTCAACTTAGTGTGTATTAGCGCGGCGCCCACAAGGCTAATGGATCTTTATATTGAAGGCGGAGAGAGCATTTCCATGACTTGTGAAAGACATAATACGATAAATGCGTTTATGAATATAACCGCTCGTATAGCAAATAACGTATTAATAAACATTCGAATATAAATACTAAGTAAAAATTGTAAAAACGTAAAAAAAAATCGCCAAACTGACTGTACATTTGATGTGAACCATGTTAGGTATAAATTACATTCAATTAAGGAAAAGGGTGATGTGTCGATTAATTTAATTTTTAAGCCAATTTAATATAATATAATATGTATAATACCTATTTTTCTACAAGGCCTTTAGGGTACACCAATGTGCAGTGTGGAATACAGCAATGTTATTTTTTACATTGTTTTGTTTGAATTAATATGGAGTGAGTATAAGTAGGTATATTTTTTTATCGGTTATTGTTTCTGATAAATTAAATTCATTACCTTTAAAAAAAACATTGTTATTGTGAATGTTATCTGAATTGTTATCTTAATCAATGGTAAAACATTTACTTAATTGTAGGATAATAATTACAGATTTTTATTATTTAATAGTGTTTTTATACTGTTTGGTCTCTTTATTTTAATTTTATTTGTTATTAACAACTAAATATAGCCATTTAGTGACCAAAATGGCGGATACAATTTATTTTAATCTAGACTGCCACAGCCTGCTGTAAGACTAGCCTATATTCACAAAGTTTGAGAAACTGTGTTGGTAAATTTTCTTTAACTAATTTTTGTTGTTTTATTTAGTTTTTGTACTTTATACAATACTGTAGAAGTTGCATAAAATTCTTGTATATTTTCAAGCTGTACATAATATCAACAAGAAATGTTTTGTAGGACAGAAATATGAAGTTTATACTAGTTAATACATATTTATATAAATACAAAATTGACGTATTTCTTCAGTATGCTATATATTTATATTTTTAGGCTACCTATTTTCTATTATTATTATTCAGTTACTAGGATTTATTTTAGTTTGTTATGGAAACCTCTTTGCTGAAAAAAAAACTATTTTAAATTGTGTTTCAAACAATATAGCACTGTGTTGTCGTTTGATTTTGACAGATTCCCCAAGAACATAATGCATCGAACTGCATTGAAATATTGTACTTCATACTCACTTCACTATAAATATAACCATAGCAGATATCTCACTATCAATGATTATAGAATATATTTATTTTACACATTCAGTTGGATATGTAAAATTGTACACTCCGTCAGTTTACATTCAGACAATCTTATATAATAAACTAACGTAAAGTACCATCTGATAATTATCTCACGCTTTTTATATTAAACTGTTGGTGTTAACAATTTTACATGTGTTAAAACAGAGGTAATGATAAATAATAAACATAGTTAATATTTTAGTATTCATGTTTAGTTCAACTTCAACTTTTTGTTATGGCTTCCATTCGGCAATGCTACCGTAACTTTTAGTATTCATGTTTAGTTATTGAGCGTTTTGAACTGAAAACCTGTAACACTATTTCTCTGTACACATATGTACACACCTTGAAGAATTATATTACAAAATATTATATCACTACTTATATCACAATGTGCTTTACTAATTCTGAGTGCACTTTGTAATCATACATTTTGTACATAGATGCAAAATTATAAAATAAAAGGCACCAAAATACTAATAATTCAAGTTAATATTGACATTCTATATTATACATAATATTGTACATAAATAATAATAATGACATACATAAAAATGGCAAGACATACAATCAAATCCAATTTTGTGCGGCAATTTATTCAATTATGCCTGAGATTCCACTTTGTATATTTACAATAAATATAAATTGCTCCCTTATATTAATATCTACACTATGATCAAATCTAGTATTATTTATAATTTAAAGAAATTGATTAAAAATTATCAACATACAATAACCAATTTTTGTGGAAGACCAAAATTATTTAAATGCTGGTCCTAGTCTCATTGTTTGATTGAAGTTTGTCTAGTTAGTCTAGTTTGTCAGATGAACCGATTCTCATTTATTTGTTTGAAAGGTGAATTATTAGCTGAGAGTTTTCTTAGATTTCATCAAATTCGGCTCAGCCATCTTAATGTTATCAGCTCTTTTGTTAGTGGTGGTACGAATCTTAAACGTTTGCTATAAATATGACTAGCTTTACGTCCACAACTAAATTTGAAACAAAATTGCAATGGAGGAGGTATAACTTTTTTTTTAAATTTTAAGTTTAATACCTACATTCTATTTTCTTGTTGTATTTAGGTGTATATGGCCGACATATTGTTTTCCATACGCGTTTTCGGCGTGGGTCGAGGCGTAACTTGTGTTAGGTAGATGATAGGAAAAAAGTGACAGTAATCACTTTTCAAACGGAGCTAATAAATAATTTGTCCTACTTCAAACGAGAAGAGGTATACAGAATATAGAGCCTTGTTCTTTCTCACAATCCTCTATAGTATTTTGTTGAAGTAGAGTGATGAGTAATGCACCTCGGCTACATATAATAAGAAGTATACACAGTATAATGTTGAACCACTCTTATGCTTTAACTTCTTGTCTGACCTACTTGTATTATTTGTGTACTTTTAACCTATACGTATGAACGTTTTTGAAATATTTGTAGGTATTCAAAGTTTAAGTAAATTGAAAAAAATATATAAAATGTTAATATAACTAGAATTCCATAAATGGACTTCCACAAAAACATTAGATCACCATAAAATCCTGTGCAGTAAAAAAGTGTTAGTGTAACTTAATTAACGTAGTTAATACTATTTTAACTAGTAAAGCGTAATTTTATTATCGTTTCATGTGAGCCCGGACTAATTTTAGTTAGAAGACTACTTCTAACTATAGTAGTGCTTCTAAGGCTAATATTTTCAAAAGTCCAATGTTCAATTTTGCTTGATATTTGGTTAAAAGTTTAAGAAATGCATCCCATGTAAGCAGCCCATTTTGCTGTTCCCACATCTGGGACTCAAAACTTTCTTTCACTAGGAGAAAGTCAAGGAAATATAATAATCCATTAAGCTGACCAAGTGTGGGTTGGTGGATGATGCAACCCTTGATAGATATCTTTGTAGGAACACACCACTTTTTTCACTCTAGATATTCCTACACTCAGGATAGATTTATAAATGGATGCTTTGGACCAACACAACTTAAAATTGAACAACTTTTAGCTTCATGAGAACCTCAGAAAATATCTGATTAATAAAAAATGTTGAGGTATAAAACCTGTTGTCCTGACTGAGGGTAGTTCTATAATACTCCAGTCTGGTTTTACCATCCTACCAAGTCAGATTGTGCTCAGTTATTTTAATCATATTATATGCGTATTTAATAGTGGCGACGAGGAAAAACAGTATAAAAGTGTTATAAAATTGTGTTCTGTTGTGATAAACACTTTGTATTATTTGACTTAGCTATGGGTATAAAGTTTGATAATTTTAATGTGAATGATGGTTGTTGGAAAAATTATATAGAATGGTTTGGATACTGCCTGGAAGCAAGTGAAATAAAGGAAGGCAAATTTTTTTTGCAGTGTTCAGAACTGTATGATTTGGTAACATCATTAGTTTCACCAAAAAATAATTTTGATTTGATTTGATTTTCATCCTAAACATGGTAATTTCTTTGTTGGCCTTCACTGGTCCTCCAAACAGAAATTAGAAGTGAAAAGAACAGAAAGCCTAATTTATGAAACTGTTATTAAACTTAACTATTTATTCGTTATTAAAAAAACTTACTTTTAATGTAGACTAGTTAGTCTGACATTAAAAGTAAGTTTTTTCATCATAATAATCGGATCAAGCAATATTGAACATGGACAAATACAGGCCTGTCTTACCAAGTGCTATCACTTGATATGTGCCGACCAATAAGCTCACTTTAAGCGTAGGATATGACTCAATTATGACTAGGACTGGTTTCATCACATTCGAGATTAGCTAGTTTTAGTGTTCAAAGTTGTAGTGCTTTTCGACTTTGCTTCATTCGGAGGCAGCGGACGGGCGATGCCTACTTTCACTACACCTCTCGGAGCACCTTTTAAAGCTTGAACAGCTTGGTCTAATGTAGCATTCCTAATGCTCACACCGTTCACAGACATCACTCGGTCCCCGGGTGATATCTCTCCATTCTTTTCTGCAATACCACCGGGCACTAAGCTCCTCACCACGATGACAGTACCCTGAGGGTCTACGGGATCTTGGTAATCTAAAATAGAGAAGCCAAGACCCTGGTCTCCTTTCACCAGCTGTATTATATCTTCTTTGCTCTGCCACATCGCGAGTCCCGACACACACTCCAAGGATTTGGATTTCTTCGAGTGATTTGAATGGTTTGTCAACGTCGCAGTACTGGAAGTGTTGATGGAAGTGTCGGATTGTGCTTTTATGATTGTTGTCAAATTGTTTAGACTTCCAGATATAATTTTTCTTGCTTCGAAGCCTTCACGATCTGATGCTAAATTTATCAGTGGTCGGGGACCACTGTCCACACTGTTCCGAGCACACACTAACCTCACTCGATTCGGAAGTTGCTTCAAGATATTAACTACCTCCGTATGAGTCAAGCCGTGTAATCTGTACTCGTTGGCTTCTAAAAGTTCGTCACCGGCCGTGAACGTGCCTTGCTGGCCAACGGGACCCTCGGGCAGCACAGACCTTATGTAATGATGAGGTCTGACTTCCAGTCCTCCCTCTACGTCTACTGTACCTTCTAAACTTATTCCGAGGCCTTCCAATTTACTGACTTCAGCTATAATAATTTCTTTACCAGACCCGAGCTCTGTTTCCCACTTTTTCTTAATGTCCTCCTTATCTATAGCCAATATTTCATCAAATCTCTTGTCCAGTTCCTCTTGAGTCGGTTCGTGGACGTCTCCCACTTCTAAGAACTCAGAGCCGATAGTAGTGTTGGATTCAGGATCTCGCTCAATCTCTACAGTGGTGTCAGCGTGAGACTGCACCGGGAACCAGGACAGAGTCGTCGTCGTCGGCGACGGAGACGGAGGACGCTCCTCGTTGAATATCGCTAGCTGGAGATGCTCAAACTTCGGCCCACGGAGGTATCTCTCCAGAACCAAGTGGACAGATATCCCCGTATTCCTCAATATCTCAACCGCCTGAGGGTTACTCTTGTCCGCTAATGACACCCCGTCTACTTCTATTATCCTATCGTTTAATTTTATCTTCTCGCTTTGTTCCGCACTGCTGCCTTCTATGATACTCTTCACAAAAATTCCGGACAGTTCCTCCTTTTCACACACGTACCCGGCTACGGTGATGCCGAGACCGTACACATTCTTATTCAAATCGACGTGAACGGTTTCGACTTCGGGTAAATTCGGTATTTCGACGACGGGGACAGTGATCGTTATGGTCGGGGAGACGTCCGCGACGACGGGCCGGTCGGGGATCTGCAGCGGGTGCTCGCCCACGACGCTGACGGCCGCCGCCACGAGCTGCGCCTCCGCCGCGGCGAGCTGCCCGTTGATGTAGTCGGAGTAGCCCTGCGAGGTGTCGTACACGGCGCCGTAGCCGGACTCGATGAGGTGGCGGTCGAGCTGCTCGGGGTCGCCCAGCAGCTTGGTGGGCACGAGCGCGGTGCCGGGCAGCGGGGCGCGCAGGGCCGCGGCGGGGTCGGCGGGGCGCGCCACCAGCAGGCGCGCGGCGGGCGCGGCCTGGCGCAGCACGGCCGCCACCTGCTCGGACGTGAAGCCGCGCAGGTTGACGGCGCCCGCCTGCAGCACGTGGTCGCCGCTCTGCAGCCGCCCGTCGCGGTCGGCGGCGCCGCCCGGCACCACGTACTTGATGACGACGCCGGTGCTCCGCCCGCCGACCAGGTTGAACCCGAGCCCGTTCCCGTCGTTGATCAGGTCGACCACTTCAACCTGCGCCCACTCGGTACTCAGCACCATCTCGCACCTCACCATCGGGCGCTCCCGATGTTACGTGACCGGCCGCGGGAGGTTATACGTCCCCGGCGACACCATCGCGACGAGGCCGTCCCGTTTCACGATACTAAACGTTAAATGCACGGAAAATTCCTACAAACACCGCGTTTATCGTATTTTTCGCGTAAAATAATAAAAAATGACATTTACATACTTGCTGAATCGGAGACAGCGAGAATGTGGCCAGCTGCAAGCAGGGATGTCCGTCGAATAAATTGAAAGTGCATCTATTATGATGTGTAAATGTTGAGCGCCTTATAACAACAGCGTGTTTTAAAAATAAAAAATCGCAGGATCATCACATCTTTGACATTTTGAAGTGAAAACTTCTTTTAGCGCACCCCAGACCCCAGAGAGATTTTTCGTGGGCTGTGAATTAAATTCTAGAGTCACGCCCGGGACTGATAATAAATCTTGGAGTAAACTCGAGACCATGAACATTGGCCATCTAGAAATGCGTCAGCATTTCCCATTGGCTTTCTAAAAACGCGTCGGCGTTTCTAGATGCCCATGGTTATGGCCACGCCCTCCGGTTTCACCCGCGTAGTTTCCAAATTCCAAAGTGAGCTATCGAACTCTGAGTTGTACGTTTTAATTTTTATCGACAGTTCCTATGACGCTATTTTTTTATAACGGCAATTAAAGATAAAGATATATATATTCATAAAAAAACTTGTATCGATTGAATAGTTATCGTGATTTTTAAATTTATGGAAAATTGGTTTTTGATGTTAGGTTTGTCGAAGAAATAAATAGTTCTAAATTAAGCACCAAGTGTCTATGACATTCTGAGTTTTACGCTAATGTTTAGGTATTTTGTGGTGTAAAAATATGTAAATTTACTAAACTATACATTGTACCATGACTTTGGCGTGTGTAATGAGCCATTTTTTAAAAGTGAAAACTTCTTTAGGCGCGCCTAGACCAATTTTTCCTGGGCTGTGATTTGGATTCTAGCGTCACGCTCGGGTATAATAAGAAATCTTCAGGTAAACTCGGACTCGGGGCCAATGGCTATTGGCCATCTAGAAATGCGTCAGCCAATAGGAAATGCTGATGCATTTCTAGATGGCCATGCCAAGATGGTGAGGCCACGCCCTCCAGTTATACCCGTATAGTTTCCAAAGTAAGCTATCAAATTCTGAGTTATTAGTTTTCACTTCTATCGGCAGTTCCTATGGCTGACAATTTTTTTGTAGCGAGTGCAATGAACTATTTTAAGAAGAAAAAAATGTACTACAATGAGATCGTGGCAGTGGAACTTAAGTACTGAATTACAACCATCAACTACATATCTGTATTTATTTTATTCTAAATAAACACACATCAATTGTTTCATGACTTTACTGTGTTTGTATACACAAGAATAAATGGAAAATCAAAAACACTTCTAGTCCACAACGTAAATATGTGTTCAAAATGACTATTTCTCAAATAAATAAAACATTGGCACTACCTATGGTGAAATTGGTAACTGTATTAGGCAGGTCTTTTTGCATCTTGAAAACGCCCCGCTCCATTGGGCACACCAGGACAAACACATCAGTTTTTTAGGAATGTAATTTGTTTAAAATATTTACCTGAATAGTATTTGACAAGCGCGCGTAGACTGTCTTCATAAAACACCAAAATCCAGATTTGAGTAAATTGCCAAACATCGTTCTATGAATCCAAAAATATACATATATTGCTCAAAGAGAAATAAACGTTAAACTTGGCAACATCTGGGTTTAATGTCAAATATTTTCATAGTCTGCGCAACACTACCTACCTACCCAAAACAAAAATATTGCTTCCTATGCTACTCACCAATAGATGGCGGAAAAGATCGTTCATAATATTAACGCATAGTAAATGCCGTTTAGGTGGAACGTATCAAACTATCAAATACAGATGGCAGCAGTAGTCTGCAAGTCTGCATTGTTGTGTGATTATCCCAATGATGCCAAAGATAGGGATACGCAGTAATATATGTCTATGGATTACCCATATATGGTTTCCCGATATCATGCAGGCATGTAATGTTTTCATTCGAATGTTCAAATAAAATGTATCGCAAAATACACATTGGCGGACAATATCTAGTCCCAAACTCAGCAAAGCTTGTAGGTACTATGGGAACTAGATACCTAATAATAGTTTTATATTTTAAATACATAAGTACTTATAATACATAGAAACACCCAGACACAGTACATATATTTGTATTAATCACACAAAATAAATATTTGCACTGGGTGGGGATCGAACCCACAACCCACAACTCACAGCTTCGCAGGCAGACTTACGACCAACTTCAAAGTTTCATTAGCTTTAACGAGCGCGAGGTCGGGGCTATACGGCGGGTGACCCAGTAATTCAACGTTTGATGTCGCCAAATAGTCGATCGTTCGCTTGGCGGTGTGCGATGAGGCGTTGTCGTGGTGAAGGAGGATCCTACTGCGAGGTCGTTTCTCTCGAACTTTTTCCAAGACAAGTGGCAAACAATTGGTAGTGTACCATTCTGCAGAAACTGTTTTTTGATCCTCTAACACAATTGTTGCGAAATGACCTATCCTTCCAAAGAACGAGGCCACCATTTTTTTCCCCGCACTTCGATCTCTCTTCACTTTAGTTGGCAACTCCTCGAAAGGAAACACCCACTGAGCAGATTGTCTTTTGGTTTCAGGATCATAACAGTAAATCCAGCTTTCGTCACCTGTTAGTATGTCGAACACAGCATTTGAGTCACCTCCGTTAAATCTTTCAATCATTTTACGGCACCAATCCACACGATGGAGTTTTTGAGCCTCAGTCAAATTATGAGGTATCCACCGGGCGCAAAGCTTCCTGACCGCTAAATGTTCGTGTAGGATTTTGTGCACTTGACTCATACCGATGCCTAAGCTTGTCCGAATCTGCTGATAGGTCACTCTTTTGTCAGTCTCTATCATACGCCGCACAACACAGATGTTATCTTCAGTCGTCGCCGTAGAAGGCCGTCCCTCACGTAAATCATCAGTGAGATTAGTGCGACCACGTTTAAACTCATTAGACCAGTTGTAAACTTGTAAACAGTCGCACGAGATGGGGCTTCATCGTGAAAGGCCAATCGTAGTCTATCATAACTTTCTTGTTGACTTAAATGACATCGAAAGTCATAAAAAATCATTGCACGAAAATTTTCTCGTGTTAAATTCATGTTGACGTGACACAGACAATTTTCAATTTGCCGCCAAATCGTAAAACAAATGACAAATGAATGAAGTATATACTCAGTAATATTGGCAAAGAGTTCTATTTTCAAATTATAGAATTATTTTTTTATTATATTGTTTATAAGTGGCCAGTTCTAAGAACTTTCAGTTTGACCCTCGTATACTCATAAGTAGACATTTTATTTAACTTTAATTACTATTGTATGCTCGCAAAGGACAGAGTGTTGTAAGTAGGTACTGGACGTCTACTCTCTTTCTACGAAAAACGTAATTTCGAAATAAACTACGAAATACACTTTCCTACTTCGGTTCTATTTCTTTTCGTCCATTACATTGTTTGACGTTGAAATGTTCTAAGCTTACTCTAATAAAAGTTAGTTTAATAGCTACGACGGATCGAAGTAAAATCGGAGTCGGAAAGTCGCGAGTTTATTACGAAATTACGTTTTCGTACTCCGGGGGGTTCACCGCTTTAAAACCCGGGTGCACCGGGTTAAAACTGTCTTAGATTTGACGTTGCCCTCTCTTTTCTTTTCGCTTGAATAGATAGAGACAGCAATAGCAAAACTAAATCCGATTTAGTTATGCGGTAGAAGGGCCGGTCTACTTCGACCCGTCGGCGTCGTTTCATCCGTTTATTAGAAATAATGTTATATTCTAATTACAGTAGGCTTAGAACATTTAAACGTCAAACAATGTAATGGACGAAAAGAAATAGAACCGGAGTAGGAAAGTCGCAAATTTATTAAATTACGCTTTTCGAAGAAATAGAGTAGATGTCTTGGAAATATTGTAACCTACCAACTAATTTGTACACAGTTTAACAATAAAATATTCTGAAGCCAGGCTAGCGTAAATAAAAAGAAATGCCTCTGTAAAATTATACATTTTATTCAATGCATTAATGTCTTAACGGTGTGTTTCGCGGCCTACCTTAGGACAATAAAATAAGTATCGAAGTTGGTTAGTCAGAAAAGGCTTGGCTGAATTTAGTCGCTACTGAATTCAGTGAAGTGTAATAGCATTCAAGCTGGCATACTACATTCAGAAGCGAGGATTGGTTGCTTATAAACTTGCTTTTGAATTCAGTCAACTAAAATTAGTCAAGTGTACCTAATAATTTTTTCCTTTCAGGAGTAGAGTACCCCTAGAGTACTCTTCGTTGTCAAAAACCAAAATAAGTAGAAACACATCATACCCCACCGCTAGCCATTCTAGAGGCCAATGATTCGAGCATCCCTGGATGTTATTAGGTACCTACGCATAGCATTTGCCAGCACCGAGGTTTTATTACTACCTACGAGTAGGTAAATGGTTGCTCTCACACTAGAAATTAAATTATTTAATTTACAACAAACTGTATACTTAATAAACTGTATATTTAATAGAAATAACTTTATTATTCACTTCATCACTGTACACTTTAAACTTAAGGCATGTTCACACCGGAGCGGTATTCGCTACCGCTGTGGGTAGAGGTAAATACCGCGCGGTATTTACCTCTACGAAGTGGCTACGATTTTGTACGAAGTGGCTAATGCGAAAGCGGTAAGTACCGCCTGGGTAGGCGGTATTTTTGAAGTGAAAACTTCTTTAGGCGCGCCTAGACACATTTTTCGCGGGGTGTAAATTGAATTAATTCGTCACGCTCGGGTATGATAAGAAATCTTCGGGTAAACTCGGGACCTTGGCGATTGGGCATCTAGAAATGCGTCAGCCAATGGCAAATGCTGAAAGAGCGTGGCCTCGCCATCATAGCATGGCCATCTAGAAATGCGTGAGCCAATGGGAAATGCTGACGGATTTCCGGTTACACCCGTGTAGTTTCCAAGGTAAGCTATCAAATGTTGAGTTATACGTTTTCACTTCTATCGGCAGTTCCTATGACTGCCAATTTTTTGCTTGTTTGGCGAAACGTTCTGGTATCGCAGGCGGCGAAATCCGCTTTGGTGTGAACAGTAATATTACTAATCATAATCATAATAATCAATTAAGCATTTTCAAGGTGCAACTAGACCTGTCAAAAATAGTTCTCATCCTCACCATAGGTGGCGTCAATGTTTCATTTTTTTTGAGAAATGACACAAAATGATGGAATTTATTTATCAAAGGCGCCAATGTCAATTGTCCGCCGATATTTATTTATTTATTTAATGTTTCGCGCCTTTGAGAACTATAAGGCTTATTACATCTGGCTAAATTTAGTCGTCTGAATTCAGATGCAAGTTAGAAGCACGCAAGCCTCGCTTCTGAATTTAGCACGCTAGATGAACACTTCACTAAATTCGGTGGCGGCTAAATTTAGCCAGATGTAATAAGTGTTGTAGTTCTCAAAGGCGCCAATGTTTCATTTTGAGACATTTCTCTAAAAAAATGAAACATTGGCGCTACCGTTAATAAGTCATGAATTGAGCATGATCAAAATAATGAATAATGTATTACAGTATTTTTCAAAATTCAACCTCCAATAAAGAGTGAAATAAGGGATGAAATGTTTACAAAAATGTTATTAATTATTGTTAGTTAATCATATTCCGGACTGAATTTTTTAGACAACTCATCTGTAATATATTAGTATGTTGACCTATTAAATTGGAAATAAAATACTTTTCATCTAATAAACAGCTCGGTGAAGGTCGTTGTATAGCGGGATCTTTTACTATAATCCAAATTTAATTGGCACCAATGTTCCCATTTTGTGAAATTTCTCGAACAAATGAAACATCATCTATTGTGAAATACTTTTGTCAGGTCTATTTACGTCTTGAAAACGCTTCATTACTTTGACAGTATATTAGGAAGTGTCGACAAAGACAACATGATGTGGCAATTATTTAATATTATCCGTGCTTTGTTTGAATTGCTGTAGTTCTAATAGCGCCCTCTCTCTCTCGCACTCGGCCGTCTCTCTCAGCAGCTTGGCTCTCTCGCTCTCATCTTGCGCTCTCTGTCGCTCCAGCTGTGCGGTCGCGTGACGTTCCCGGAGCGTCTTTAGAGTCCAAACTCGCTCGGCAACTTTGAGTTTGTGCAGTTCTTCAGTACGCTCTCGCGCGCGTTGGTCTACATCTGAAAATGGAACCAAATAACTTGAAGTTTCATAAGATGGAACACATTTTTAGTCAGCGAGCGGTCTGCAAATTTGTGTTGCCAATGTGATCTGTATCTTAAAGTGCGTGGCATAAAGCCCATATTTTAATGTATTTTATGTTTCGTGTGGTAGCCGAGTCGTATAAGTCGGCACAGACTGTACACTTAAAAGCAACAGTCGCAGCGTCAAACAAGCAGCGGTGACACACGAGCACTCTCCTTGAAATAACCCGCCGGACGCGGCTGAAACTGTCAGACTGGACCAACCACATCACACGTGAGTTCATTACCTTTGGTGAACAAATGCGATAAAAACAAACTAAGAGTACAGGGAAAGAAAGATCAATGTCCTTGATGATCGGCTTGCGAAAATTGATAAACATATTTAACTAGGTCAAAGGATTTATATTAAAACATTGTAAAGTATCCTTTAACAGTACAATATATGTGTTACAAAAGAAATGTACCTTTTTCAAACAGCTTTATAATTTTTGCACTAGATACCTCATATACTAAATATACCTCATATATGTTTATATGTAACTCATATACGGATATAATAGACATTGATCTTTCTTTCCCTGTACCCTCCAAAGATGTTTTATTTTGATAGGCATTGTAAGGTATTGACCATCAGAATGCTGTAGTGATAATAACATTTATGCAAAATGTAAGCATACCTACTAATTAGAGTCATGTAAAAGTGAATACTAGAAAATATATGATATTTTGGAATCATACTCTAAAATCTAAACGTTGTAAAATATTAATTCCCAAAAAGGATGAGTACCTGGCGTGTCAGGGACGCCGGGCAGGCTCGGCGCGCGGTCGCCGGAGCGCCGGCGCTTCGCCCCCGAACTCGGCCTCGACGCATCCGACTCGCTCGCTGCTGTTAACGTGTCAACACAATTACATTACTTTACGGCCAACTCAGCCGATACACCCCAAAGATGCGAATATTTTCTTGGGTTTGTGTAATTTGGTGAACCAATATATAAAAAACTTTTTTTAGCTTTTACAGGTTTACACTCGACCAATCTATTCTATGACTGGACTCTCTCTCGGACATGACACTCGGATCGACATCTCGCCTGATGTTAAGCGACGATGCGGTCTACGATGGAGCGTGCTTACCTAGAAGAAACCGATTCTCTGTCGACTTGAAGACACCAAGATTGTAACTGTCGGGAAAATCCACTCAGGCAACGTATTCCACATCCTACATGTTCTTATCACAAAAGTAAAGTCAAAAATATCTTCGTTCGCAATCTTATATCCGTGGGTTGCGTGGTTTAAATTAAATCCCCACCCGGTGCAAATATTTGTGTGATGAATAATAAGTGACCGTGTGTTTTCTAGGCATAATATGTAAGTAGTAAGTAGGTATGTATTAAACAGCTATCTGGCTGCCATAGTACAAGCTTTGCTTATAGACTACAGGCTCGTGAACAAAATTTACGGTTCAAATGAACCACCAGCTCGAAAAAGCGACATCGTTTCATGGTTGATGTTCCAAAGACACGAACGAAGAGATTTGACTCTACCTTTGTGATAAGAACGTCTAGGCTGTGGAATGCGTTGCCTGAGTGGGTTTTCCCTGTTGGTTATATTTTTTTTTTTTTTTTTTTAATAAATATTAGTGGACAATTCACACACAACACCATCTGACTCCAAACTAAGCAAAGCTTGTGTGATGGCGGCCAGATAGCTGATATAATCTATACTAATATTATAAAGAGGAAAGATTTGTATTTTTGTATTTTTGTATTTATGTATGTATGTAATAAACTCAAAAACTACTGAACCGATTTCAAAAATTCTTTTGCCAAGAGAAAGCTACATTATCACTGAGTAACATAGGCTATTTTTATTACAAGAAAAAAATAGTGATCTTTGGAATTTTTTACTAAAACCAACGCAAGGTATAAAAAAAACAGCTATAAAATGGGTTTCATCGCATACGCTGCGGAAAGTACCAATGATAGAACCAAACAATGTTCTACAATATTATAGAACGTATTAAAATCTACAAAAAACCTCGCGAGAGCATATGTCTAACTACAGTAATTACGGCGCTACAACTGCTTTTTTACATTTTAAAAGAAGATAAAAATGCCGATCAACTTAAGACCATGCTATTCATACATTTGTTTTAATTCTTATCAAAATAAATTATTTCTCAATCAAGACTGCTTTATTACCTATTGATTCCTTTTTGAATTATTAAAATCGGACATTCCATTCAAAATATATTACGAAATTAAATATATCCATCCTAAATATTTGCAACGACGCGACGGCCGGCAGAATTATGAAGTGTACATACTGTACATACAGTACATACAGCGTTCATCCCAGTCAGAATGATTTTATCTCAGAATACTTCTTTATCATGTACCACGTAGGTACATCGTTCCAAGACTACTCAAAATCAAAGAAATCACTTTGAGAGAAGCTTCAATTTCTCGGTGTCCGTTGAGGCTGAGAGAGTTGTTTGTGGTAATATTATTATTTTGTTTTCCATCGGCATTATGGCACATTTTTGAAGACAATTTGTGTCAAGACATCAAACATACAGCCCAACAACGAGATCCGGATTATGATGTATATGTCGCAGCCGGATTGTATAGTTCGCCGTATTACATTACGGCTAGCCGTTTTGAAAAACGGGGCCGTTTTGTAATGCGGCGGTTCAACGATTAGCCGCATTGTCATTGCAATACGTTCTTCAATAAGGCGGTCCACGTTCAGCTGCATTGTATTACTGCCTATGTTGTAGGAAGACCATATTTAAAAAAATAACAACACACCATCTAAATTAATTTCATTTATCTGAATAAATTGATCGATTATTTCGTACGATATTCCGTACTATTTTTTTTACAACATTTTACCTCTCACATAAAGTTTGAAAGCCTATAACTTGATATCGGTGACGGTACACCTAAGAAACATGGTGAACTTCCATAGACAAGGGTCTATTATCGAAACATGTTCCATCGTAGATAGCATCGTCGCTTAACATCAGGTGAGAGGGTGGTCCAGTGCGAACCTATTATAGTTTTAAAACTACTTGCATGGCTCGCTCCACTCAGGACCTCCCTTGAGCTTCTGGCTCCCGCATTCTTTTAAATACACTCTAGGGGTAGTAGCGCCAAGACTAGGTGGAGTCGGGGTGCTCCGGGTCGGATCTGGGTCTCATGTAACCTACCCGGTCCGATTTAGTCTTAACAAGGTGGACGGTGGAAACGAAATAGTATCCAAGTAACACCCAGGGTGATAAGTGCCACCCTAATAATATTGTGTACGATTCCTCCAAACTCCAGAATCCACTGTCACTTTAGCAATTTAGGAACACACAGTATTCAACGCCATAGTTGTTGTTATATCAGGCAGCGCCATAAGTGTTAATAATAATAAATTTTAATTTCAGAAATGATTCCATACAGCAAATTACATTTAACGTTTCATTATTATACCAACTTAAATCAAAATCACAACAATAAATTAACTCAAACTAAAATAAATAAATAATAAGTCAATGAAATAATATAAAATCAATCAATATTTAAGAATAATATCATCAATATCATACAATCAATATCTAAGAATCAATAGTTAAGAATCGGAACTAAAAATTGTCAAAGAGGCGGTTAATCTCTCGCTTTATTACATTACGGCTAGCCGTGTTAGCAATTTAGGAACACACAGTATTCAACGCCATGGTTGTTGTTATGTCAGGCAGCGCCATGAGTGTTAAGAATCGGAACTAAAAATTGTCAAAGAAGCGGCTAATCTCTCGCTCTATTACATTACGGCTAGCCGTGTTGAATAACGTATGGCGTTGAATACATTCCAGTGGTTTTTAAATCAGCTGTATTCAATCCGGCTGATCGTTAAACCGCCGCTTTACAAAACGGCCTTTAACCAACTAAGCCACCAGGCCAGGCAGTTTAATGTTTTTGAACTTTAAAGTTTTGGTTTTTAATTTTGATCTTTTGGAAAAATTTGGTCATGTACATTTCATGTAGCATACCTACTTAACAAAAAATTTGACCCCGTGCGAAGCCGGGACGGGCCGCTAGTACTTATATAATTTTAAATACATACTTATTATACATAGAAACACCCAGACAATTAAAAATACAATCTTACAATCTTTGTGTCTTCAAATCGAGAGTGAATCGGTTTCTTCTAGGTAAACACGCCCCATCGTAGATCGCATCGTCGCTTAACATCAGGCGAGACGGCGGTCAAGTGTAAGCCTATAAAAGTTAAAAAAAATAAATAAAAAAAAACCAGTAGACCTATGCAGGATGGTGGAAGGGTGTAAAGTAATAACATTCAGCACTATGCCGTCACTTGTAAGCTGTCCATCTGAGTGCAATTGAAGAGGGGGGGTTGCAAACCTCGATCATTTCTCCTTGTCTCATGATTTTTGTACGGCATTGCGAAATAATAGATTAGAAGAGGTATTGAAACTAAATAAAGTAGCCAAGTGCGAGTTGGACTCGCCCATGAAGGGTTCCGTTCCAGCAAGTAACATAATATACATAGTACACATAGTTCTTGTAGTTCGTTGTAAGTTTGATCGAAGTTTTAATAATAGTGTATTTATGACGTACTAAAAAAAAACTACGCATCAGATCGAGTTCAAACTAATTTTCGTTGGTAGTTTTTATGGCAATGTACATCATATATTTTTTTTAGTTTTTTCATTCTCTTACTTTAGAAGTTAGAGGGGGGGGGGACACACATTTTACCACTTTGGAAGCGTCTCTCGCGCAAGTTATTCAGTGTAGACAAAAATTATATTAGAAACCTCAACATCATTTTTTAAGACCTATCGATAGACACCCCACACGTGTAGGTTTAATGAAAAAAAAAATATTGAGCTTCAGTTCTCAGTATGGGGGGCACCCCTAATTTTTGTTTTTTTAAAAAACTTTTGTAAAAATCTTAATGCGGTTCACAGAATACATCTACTTACCAAGTTTCAACAGTGTAGTTCTCATAGTTTCGGCAAAAAGTGGCTGTGACATACGGACGGACAGACAGACAGACAGACAGACAGACAGACAGACAGACAGACATGACGAATCTATAAGGGTTCCGTTTTTACGTTTTACGGAACCCTAAAAAGTTATAAATTTTAACTTTTTAATTATTAGTTTGTCGGAAACAATTACAGAGTACGAGTAATTTATAGAGTAAATTTGGTAATTTGATTAAGTACGGCATTGGTTCCGTACAGTTTCAATACCTCTTCTAATCCGTTATTTCGCAATGCCGTACAAAAATCATGCGACAAGGAGAAATGGTAGAGGGTTGCAACCCCCCCTCTTCAATTACACTCAGTTGGACAGCTTACAAGTGACGGCATAGTGCTGAATTTTATACTTTACACCCTTCTATCATCCTACATAGGTCTCCTGGTGGTTCATTTGACCCGTAAATTTTGTTCACGGGCCTGTAGTCTATTAGTTTGGGGCCACATGGCGTGTGTGTGAAATGTCAGACAATATCGATATGTGGTACAAAGAATCTCTATCTTCTTGTCAAGTGGTGTTACCTGGTGAGTCCTCCTCCGTGGGCGGGCGGAGCGCCTCTGCGGCCGGCCGCGGCGGGGCGCGCGGGGGAGACGCCGCCGCGCCCATCGATTCTGCCACAACAAAGATGAGACGGCAAATAAATATAAATACATTTTCGGCTCTATTCGCCTGGCTCGTCGCCATTCGGTCGCAATAACTAATTGGTCGTTATTAACGGTTTCAATTGCAAACTCTGACGGCCTATAACTTTTAGTAGCAACAAGACTGCATGAAGGTACCTTCGGCGACTTCAAACTCCTTGTCCGAGTCGCTGGAGCTGTCGGGCTCGGCCGGCGGCTCCCAGTCCCGGTCCTCGGAGCCGCCGCGCGGGAGCGGGCGCCCCAACCCCAACCCCAGCTCCCGCGCGAGGGCGCTCCGCTGGCTGCCCTCGTCCTCCCCCGGCGCCAATCCGCGGGGCTTTCGTGCCCGGTCCTTTATGTTGTGCCAACATTTTCTCAGCTGTGCCGTCGTCCTCTGAAACCAACTTATTGAGTGAGCGGTATACGGTACTGCCTGCTTTTCTATTTCAAAGAGAGAGAGAGAGACGAACTTCTTAGCATTCCATGGATTCACCGTGCGGGTGCCGGGTCCATCGTGTGGCAGAGAGAGAGGAATCTCAAATAGACCCCAAGACTTGTGACTCGGGCGTAGGTTTAAAAGGGGCCCCTTTTGGTGACGTACGTCAACACTCACCTTCACTACTCGTATTTCTCTCCCTGCCCAGCCAAATCCGATATGATCCTACTAGTGCAGCTTTAGATACTCGTTCTAGTATAGAACTTACTGCACTTCTGGACAAGCCAAGGTCTTTAAGCAGGTTATAGAGAGATTTTGCTGGTATACCTCTCGCTCCTACTTCTACAGCGTATAAATTAACTTCATAGCCATTTTTTGTTAATTCGTTTTGGAGGTCGTAATACTTATTTTGTTTCATCGCGTAGTCTTTAGGTATATTAAGTCTTGGGGTCTATTCGAGATTTCTCTCTCTGCCACACGATGGACCTGGCACCCGCACGGTGCCTTTGTAAGAGGGCTCAACTAATATTATTATTCTTATTACATAGTAGGTAATTTGTTTTTTATAATTTACAGGTAGCGTCCCGCAGTTTCATCCATGTAGTTCTCGATCTTGTTAATTTTGCAGGATAAAAATAGCCTGTGTTATTCCAGATTACCTATCTATGTACTGCATTTCATCCGGAGATTTATTTATTCTTTTTGTTTTACTTCCTAATAGTACACACTGTACTACAGTACTACACTTCTCCACATACTATAATTGTCGCAAAAATTCCAAACAAAAACATAGACACCCTACAGACCAGTAAGAGGCGTGATGTGCACATATCCACGATGCTGGCCCGGGGCCCGGGGAGGGGTATGCTCCCGCATACACCTCCGTAGACGGGCGCTCAATTCTCACCAGCGTTGGCAGCCAGCGCTGGCTTGGCTTGAAAAACTGCTTACACAAGGCAAATAATTGACTATTCACATGTGTGGGGGGCCACACATGTCCCAAAGATAACATTGCGTCCTCTAAAATATGCAATATTAGGGTCTGAATTTGTAACATTTCAATGGACTATTGACAATTAGAAGCTATTTGAAATGAATTTAAATAAAAGGTCTGATGTACAAAAGTCTACTTACATTGTAGCCATTAGTGCTGTTGAACTCTTCGGCTAATAGAATCCAAGCTTTTTTTCTATGAGCTCTATCTGTACTATTTAAAACTTTAGTGTGGATCTTATATTTCAAAATTAATTTTTGAAGGAAAACTTTTTCGCCTATTTCAAAGCGTATCATCGGATAGCTCGTAGATATTCAAGTACCAAATTACGCTATTTAATCAGGTTTTTTTGTGACTGTTTCTTATCGAGACTCCAATAAGCTTTATGTTTGGAGTCGATGTAGTGATACTACTCTATAATTAACAGGAATCACTTATCGATACGTTAATGTTAAACTAGAATGAAGCCACGACAATATCGATACATGCAATTAGTTATTCTAACTGGAGTTTCTGATAGGTGAGAGAAATGGGGATAGTAAATAATAGTAAACAATAATATTTACATTTTGCAGTACATATGTATTTTGATGATAGAATAAAAATAATAGATGTAAAAAGGGCTACCAGATGAAAAATCAAAACTCCGGAGAAAAGGCCTGGGTAGCGATTCTAAATGGTTCGGAATCGAAAAGTCGTATTATTGTCGTTTTTATGCACTGCGGATCTCACTCACGCATTGCACTTCGCAATATAACCGTGTGGAAGCGGCACTCCCTTCCGTAATCATTTTCAAAAGAATTTTTAATTTGTTTAACTTTTTATTAAGGAGATTTTTAAAAATGTAATCTATATCTTACTAAAAAAAATTAAAATTCTGAGATTCTGAGATTTCATGAGATTTTCTAGATACGGCCGCAATCCTGAGAAGAGTAAAAACCCCTGAAATCTCAGGACTATTCTGAGATATGGTAGCCCCTAGAAGCCCTAGATGCAGAAGTTAAAAAAAAAAAAAAAAAAAAAAAAAAAAAAAAACTAGATGCAGATGATGTTTGTATGATGTTCTTCTTTTTTTTAAACGGCAAAAACAGCGTGCGGCTATTTTTTTAATTTATTCTTGGCTATGGATACTAGTCCTTAAGCCACTCTAGTCTTTATCCTTTTTGTTTGTGTTGATGGATATACATAATTATTTCTGGCAGCACTGTAACTTTATTTTTTATTCATTTATTCCGTTTCTGTGGCAAGCACCATTGAAGTCTTAAAACACTATGAATTTTGTAATGCGGCTTCTACCAACGAGTAGCCGAACTAATATCTTAGTTCGGCTAGGTACCTACTCGTTGGTAATAATGAGAAAATTAATTTGGCCAAATAATATCTGCGTCTGGGAGTACTTTTGAAGTAAAAACTTGTTTTGGCGCTTGGCGCATCACACAGCTTTTTCATGGGCTGTGAAAGAAGATCATCATCGTCAGATCGTCACGTTATCGGGAGTCTCTGACACAGACTAAGTAGAGAGATACTCTGTCTCTGACTGGTAATTTTTGACGTGATAACGTCTTATAATTCGGTGAAGCCGGCTGCACGCCCGCAAAACATGACGTCATGTAACGTTACCGCCATAGATTAGATAATAGTTACCACCGTTACCTCGCCTTATTACTTTTCGCACCATCTAGTGAGTGAAATGTGTATTACGTTCAAGGAGTCTGTCCATGTTTTAGAAAAGCGTCGATATGAAGTTAAGAACTTGTGCTAGTACAATGATGTGCCCAGAGATGGCGCTTTGAACAGCTTTTCAAAAAGCTTCAGAATGTTTTACCTAGATGGCGCTTAACACAAATACTAGACGTTGTCACGTTAACTATCGTCAGTAAACCGACTTTACAGACAACCATTTTTTTTAATGTAAAAAATTAGGGCGTGTTTCAGCTAGGCTCATAAAATAATATATTAAAAATACACTCTCCGATAGTAAGGTACAAATATTTTGTCGATTTAGAATGCGATAATTAAATTCTGGACTGCAAATTTTTAGACAACCCATTTGCAATGTATTTGTTGATACATTAAGTAAATTTAATATTAAAAAATTGGCAGTCATAGGACCTGCCGATAGAAGTGAAAACTTATAACACTGAACTTGATAGCTTACGTTGGAAACTACACGGGTGTAACCGGTGGGCGTGGCCTCGCCATCTTGTCATGGCCATCTAGAAATGTGTCAGCATTTCCCATTGGCTGATGCGTTTCTAGATGGCGATGCTATGATGCCCAGTCCACGCCCTTTCAGCATTTCCCATTGGGTGACGTATTTCTAGATGGCCAATAGCCATGATCCCGAGGTTACCCGAAGCTTTCTTACCATATCCGAGCGTGATGAATGAATTCAATTCACAGCCCACGAAAAATCTGTCTAGACGCGCCTAAAGAAGTTTTCACTTCAAAATACTTTTCAGCCATTAACCAGCTCGGTGAAGGTCGTTGTATAGTCTTAGACCACCTTTTCGCTCGACCAATTGTTCGCACCTTTGGAATGGATCGGCTAAGTATCAGCTTGAGGCTCTAGAATCGATCGAGAGGCGAGCCAAAAGGCTCATAGGTAGGCAAAGACAATCTAGTGCAAAAAAGACTAGGTACAAAGTCTTGAACATCGCCGGAAAATTGTTACCTTATCGGGTTTTCATCGGAGAGTGTGCACCTGATTTGCATGATCTAATACCACCTTGCCCTTTTTTCTATCGGACTTCTCGTAGCTTGAAGAAGCGGCACCGTTTCATGGTTGATATTCCATAGACACGGACGAAGAGGTTCGACTCTACTTTTGCGATAAGAACGTCTAGACTGTGGAATGAGTTGCCTGAGTGGGTTTTTGTCGATAGGTATAAGCTTGGTGTCTTCAAATCGAGAGTGAATCGGTTTCTTCTAGGTAAACATGCTCCACCGTAGACCGCATCGTCGCTTAACATCAGGGGAGATGGCGGTCAAGTGTAAACCTATAAAAGTAAAAAAAAATACCAGTAGGGGGATCAAACAATCGACAAAAATGACCTCACAGGCTCAGGTACATACATAATTTATGGGTGCGTTTTATGATATTACCTATAGTTTATTTGCCAAAATTTCCTAAACAGCTGTAGTGGTAGGACTCTTAGCAGCGTCCGCCTGGGGAAGTACCACACCTTTGCCAAATATTCTACCGCCAAGCAGTAATGTGCAAACACTACTGTGTTCCGGTTTGAAGGGCAATGATTCCAGAGAAATTACAGGGCTTAGAGACATAATATCTTAGATCTCTGGGTGAAGAGCGCAGTGCAGTGTTAGGTTATGATTTGGACTATCATGTTCCAATAGCTGCGTGTTACTGTGCTGTTATGTGGCAGGCATGTTGCTTACCATCAGGCACATGACCTGCTCGTCTCGTCACTCTATGCTATAAAAAAAAAAAAACAGCTTATACAGTGACGTCAGTATGACCACCATACTGTATGCAGTAATCCGCAAGGAAGTATTCTTGGCCCACTATTATCTATCTCCACTGACTTTTCGAACTGATGTGACTGTATGCCGCTTACTTAAAAACGGTGAAGGAAACCAACATGTACCTAGAATCTTTCAAGGTCATGTGACATCCACCAACTCGCAGTTGGCGTGGTGGATTATGGCCTTGGCTATATCCTTGCGAGAGAAGGCTCCAAGTCCCAGCAGTGGGCTACTTATGTATGGTCATTAGCAAAAACAATTATATTTTGCTCTTTATAGATTAATTAAATTCGGTTTCGTGTTTTGACATGCAAACTTGACTCTATGTGGGCCTCAATACGAACGGTCATCCCCTATATTATCCACATAGAGCTCGAATTTTCAAAATTGAGACCTAGTTTAATCTTCAAAAATGACTAATTCCCATATAACATTTCCTAATTTACTCTCATTTACCACTTTTTGTGAGATAAAAAGTAGCTCAAGTCTTTTCTTGAGGTGTAAATCAGTGTTTATTGGCTCAGGTTTTATAGCGTAACAGAGTTACTTTTGCATGTTTAATATTAGTATGAATTTACAGTATATATGAATATCAAGTGTCTAGTTTAAAAATCTTACATTTCATCAGGGTAGCGATTCTGAAACCATTCGGTTGCATCCGACACGGAATCTCATCTCTCGGTCTTTGTCATGCAGATAAGACAAAGACCGAGAGATGAGATTCCGTGTCGGATGCAACCGAATGGTTTCAGAATCGCTACCCAGGAATGTAAACTTACATCCCCCCCCTATTTGGCCTTGGTACAGTTCTAAATTACATTTTTGCAGTAATAAACATTTACTTGCTTTGTATCAAGTATCTAAGTAGGTATATAGTTGCAAAATATCATGGCTTTATCTTCAACAATAACGAACTTCCAAATAGTCTTTCATCTCCCACTTTAACCCCTATTTTATCCCCGTACAGTCAAAATTACAAAATTGCGAGAACAAATATTTTTTGGCTTCGTGTGAAGTATCAAGACACAAACTTTCATGGTTTTATCTTCAACAATGACGAATTTCCATAAACACTCTCAACCCCAATTTTACCCCCTTACAGTTTGAAATTACAAAATTGCTAGATCAAACATTTATTGGCTCCCTTTCCAGGGATCAAACATTTATTGGCTCCATTGCAAGGGTCTAGATATAAAAGGAGACGGCCCATTTTCTATGGGATTTTGCCCCACAGAACAAGTGCAAGAGAGTTGACCAAAATTGGACCATTGTATAGGATTTTTAATATATATTGAGGAACCGTTTATGTTTTTATCCTGCATAGCGGATAGCGGGGTTTAAAAGATATCAACTAAAACATTGAAAAAAAAATAACGCCGCAAGTAGGTAATCAAGAACGTGATTATGTACTTACTACTAAAAGGAGGTAGTAAATTCATTACTTTGCGACTTACTGTGCTCCAAATAATGTCGACTCAACACAGAGAAGGACCGGAGATTCGGCCAAACCACAAAAAAATTACGAAACCTTTGGAAAAATAAATAAATTCCATGTGTTGTGTGAGTTTCGCACGAATCGATTTTCGAACGAATTTTTACTGTAGGTACGTAAACTTCAACTGAACAAAAATAGAGGTTAGAGGAAAACATGGCTGACTTTGACTATAAATAAGTCTGAACACATAGGAACAAATGAAAGGTGTGTTCAACGTAGTACTTATTTATTGAGTACTGACCCGAAGACATACAACCTTAACAGGCTTATTTAAATTCACAAAAACTTCGCTAGCGTGTTTTAACGCCGTACAACGCCATCTAGTTTGGTTTTATGGAACTACAGTACCTTAATACAAAATTACTTATACATAGTCATTACGTTACTTTTTAATCACCAATTTGCAATCCCCGCTTGGCAGGTAGTATTGAATGTACAGTTTGAATTATTTAATTATATGTTATTTTAATTAAATAACTTGTTTAGGTCTCTGGGGCTAATTAAGTACCTAAACTTGAAACGACTTGGGGCAGAAATGAGCCGTCTCCTTTCGTGGTTTTATCTTCAACAATAACAAACTTTCAAATAGACTTTCATCCCCTATTTCATCACTATAGGTACTGTTCAAAATTACAGAATTGCTAAAATAAATATAAATTGGCATCGTGCCAAGAACTTTGACACAAAATGCCATGATTTAATGATTCACCAATGACAAATTTCCAAATAGTCTTTCATCTCCCATTTCAACCCCTATTTCACCCCAGTACAGTCAAAATTACAAAATTGCTAGAACAAATATTTTTTGGCTTTGTGTCAAGTATCAAGACACCAAGTTTCATGGTTTTATCTTCAACAATGACGAATGTACATATAATCATTGATGCCCCATTTCAACCCCAATTTCACCCCCGTACAGTTTGAAATTACAAAATTGCTAGATCAAACATTTATTGGCTCCCTTTCCAGGGTCTAGAGACAAAATGACATGGTTTTCAACAATGACAAATTTCCATATAAACTTTCATCCCCCATTGCAACCCTTTCAACCCCTTTTTTGTAATAAAAAGTAGCCTATGTCCTTTCTCGGTGTCAATTCTACCCATGTACAAAATTTCATCCAAATCCTTTCAGTAGTTTAGGCGGTAAAGACGGACAGACAGACAGACAGAGTTACTTTCGTATTTATAATATTAGGATGGATTTTTTAACGCGGGAAAACAACTGGAACGGCAACTACGCGGGTAAAATCGTGGGGCGCTACTAGCAAAGTCTTTTTTACTAGATTTATCGTATTTCTACTCATGACCCCCCCCCCCCCCCAATCGGAGGCTGTGTACTGATGACCCCCTCCAATATTCGAGGCTGGGACCGCGCCTGCATTCACCGAATCACAGCACAGACAGTCCGTCTGCTCGCATACACTGGTGTGACGAGTAATGACGAACTAGGTATATACGTGGTTTGTACAAACCAGAAAATACTTCAAAGTCTTCGTGATCAAAGATCGAGAGGCGAGCCAAAAGGCTCATAGGTAGGCAAAGACACTCTAGTGCAAAAAAAGACTACAAAGTCTTGAACATCGTCGCAAAATTGCAAGCTTATCGGTTTTTTAATCGTATACACTTCGGATAGTGTGCAACTGATCTGCAGGATCTAATACCACCGTGCCCTTTCTTCTGTCGGACTTCTCGTAGCTCGAAAAAATCGACATCGTTTCATGGTCGATGTTCCAAAGACACCATCGCAGTCAAGTGCGAACCTAATATAGTTTCAGGGGCGTAGCTACCGCCGTATATGCCGTATCAATTATACGGGGCCCCCGAGTCACGGGGGCCCCCGACGTGCGTAAGCAAAATCAAAAAAAACTTACCAATTTTTTAATTTTTCTAATTTTAAACTTACAAAAAGTTACCTAAGAACTTCAAAGGGACATGATCGCCTGTCAGACCTGGCACTATTGCCCATAGAAGCAGAAATTTTAGTCAAACTGAAGTCATCATCAGCTATTAAAAAGGCCAGTATGGTACCTAAATATTTAATACAGATTGTTTCTAAAAAAAATTGAAAACAGAGACAGATAGATAATTTCGACATTATTTTTTTAATTTTATGTAAGTAAACATTTTTTTTTCTTTTGTGACTAATCATTACCCTACATAATCTTTACCCCCAAAAATTTTTTTATACGGGGCCCCGCCAAGGCACGCTACGCCACTGTATAGTTTGAAAAAAAAAAACATTCGAGCGTCTCTGGATGCTTACACCATAGCATTAGTCAGCGTCTAGTTTTGAATAACGGTTCCTCTCAGACCAGAAATCAAATGACATAATTCACAACATACTGTGTACTCAGTACAACTGTATATTTAATGTAAATAACTTTATTATCCACTAATAAATCACTTTTCACAATTAAAACTTACACAATAACTTCAGTTCTGTTCAAGTTATACCCAAATATTGTCAAATAATTATATTATTATTAATTATTAATACCAAAAATTGTAGTGGTAGGACTCTTAGTAGAGTCCGCCTGGGGAAGTACCACACCTTTGCCAATTATTCTACCGCCAAGCAGTAATGTGCAAACATTACTGTGTTCCGGTTTGAAGGGCAATGTTTCCAGAGAAATTACAGGGCTTAGAGATATAACAACTTAGATCTCTGGGTGACGAGCGCAGTGCAGTGCTAGGTAATGATTTGGGCTCTCCATGTTCCAATAGCTGCGTGTCACTGTGCTGTTATGTGGCAGGCATGTTGCTTACCATCAGGCACATGTCCTGCTCGTCTCGTCACTCTTTATTTAAAAAAAAAATAGCAAGAAACAATAAGCGTTTTCAAGGTGCAAATAGTTATGTCACAAAATAGTTCTCAATCTCACCAATGACAATCACAGATGCCGCTAGTGTTTCATTTTCTTGGAGAGTGTGCAACTGATTTGCGTGATCTAATACCACCTTGCCCTGTTTCTATCGGAATGCTCGTAGCTCGAAAAAACGACATCGTTTCATGGTTGATGTTCCAAAAACACGAACGAAGAGATTTGACTCTACTTTTGTGATAAGAACGTCTAGGCTGTGGAACACGTTGCCCGAGTGGGTTATCCCCGATGGTTACAATCTTTGTGTCTTCAAATTGAGAGTGAATCGGTTTTTTCTAGGTAAACACGCTCCATCGTAGACCGCATCGTCGCTTAACATCAGGCGAGATGGCGGTCAAGTATAAACTGTAAACCTATGAAAGTAAAAAAAATACAAAATGTAACATTGTTGCCACACGGGGCGAAATTGAAAATTATAAGGTTTATTACACTTGTAAAAATTTAATCGTCTGAATTCAGAAGCAAGGTAAGTCATCTGAATTCAGAAGCAAGTTAGAAGCACGCAAGCCTCGCTTCTGAATTTAGTACGCTAGCTGAATGCACACTTCACTGAATTCATTAGCGACTAAATTCAGTTGACTAAATTTTGCCAAGTGTAACAAGCCTTTATCCAAGTACTAGCAGCGCCCCGCGGTGTTACCCGCGAAGTTCCCGTTCCCGTTGTTTTTCCGGGATAAAAAGCCTATGTGTTCTTCCAGACTATAATCTATCTGTGTTCCAAATTTCAGCCCGATCCCTTCATACGTTATGACGTGATTGAGCAACAAACATCCAAACATCCATACATTGACATTTATAATATTAGTAGCATTATTAGCGGCAATGTTACATTTTACGAATTTTCTTTAATAAAATCAAACATTGGTGCCATCTATTGTGAAATTG
Source organism: Ectropis crepuscularia (assembly GCA_963693475.1). Classification (NCBI taxonomy): domain Eukaryota; kingdom Metazoa; phylum Arthropoda; class Insecta; order Lepidoptera; family Geometridae; genus Ectropis; species Ectropis crepuscularia. Next base: position 1,952,408 of record OY856359.1, on the reverse strand, counting down.
AGAACTTTTGGCAGGTCTATACAATACAAAACACTTTATTACACCCACAAAATAATAGGTACAGAAAAAGTATTTAAACTTAAAATTAAAACATTCGGGTACAAAAGGCGATCTTATCGCTAATGGCTTATCTCTTCCAGGACGTCTACTCTCTTTCTACGAAAACGTAATTTCGAAATAAACTCCCGACTTTCCAACTCCGATTCTACTTCGATCCGTCGTTTTGTCCGTTTAAATGTTCTAAGCCTACTCTAATTAGAGTATGCTTAGAACATTTAAACGTCAAACAATGTTACATCGGACGAAACGAAGTAGAACGAGAGTAGGAAAGTCGCGAGTTTTTTTTCTTCCAAATTACGTTTTCGTTGAATTAGAGTAGACGTCCTGGCCTATTATTGGTCTATTTACGTCTTGAAAACGCCTGATTAATTACTTTGACAGTATATTAAGACTTGTCGACAAAGTTAACATGTGGCAAATAGGCACTCATTTCAAGTCAATGGTTGATTTGAATCGCTGTAGCTCTAACAGCGCCCTCTCTCGCTCTAAGCTCGCCGTCTCTCTCAGCAGCTTGGCTCTCTCGCTCTCGTCGTGCGCTCTCTGTCGCTCCAACTGTGCGGTCGCGTGACGTTCCCGGAGCGTCTTTAGAGTCCAAACTCGCTCGGCAACTTTGAGTTTGTGCAGTTCTTCTATTCGTTCTTGCAGGCGTTGATCTACACCTGAAATAGGAATCCATTTTTATAAGAAGCTTTTCTAAGTATGAGGAACAAATGGTAGGACTCTCAGAGTCCGCCTGGGGAAGTACCACACCTTTGCCAGTTTTTCTACCGCCAAGCAGTAATGTACAAACATTATTGTGCTCCGGTTTGAAGGGCAATGCTTCGAGGTAAATTATAGGGCATAGAGATAAAATATCTTAGATTTTCTACCGCGAACATAACGGGTGAACGGAAACTACGCGGGTAAAACCGGAGGCAACTGCTAGTAGTTAATAACAAATAAAAATAAAAAAACAATTTTTAATACCTATATATATAATACACACATTCACACAGTTTTAACATATTAAACAACATTTCTTAAATCATAACACAATGCATTGTTGATAAAACTGTTCTTAGTAATGACTGTCTGGCACCGGAACTAGATAAAAAACTGTATTACTGGTGCCAGAGCCCACCGTGTTTTTATAAATCTATGTTAAAACATTTTTTGTTTACTAAAGAAGTAGAAAAGAAGAAGATTTTTATCAGGTGTCTATTATGTTTATCAGCTCACTATTATGCGGCCGTAGTGGAGGCTCTGGGCCGGGAGGAGGCGGCTTAGGGAAAAGACGATGTCGAGTCGATTACTATCGGAATCCCAACCGGTAGTGATCGCTCAACAGACGAAATTGGACTGACTAGTACTAGAATTAGGTTTAAAATGTTTACAACACCCCCCTATTTTCCTCTTCTTCTCCTAATCCAAGAACTATGTAAAAAAAAATAGATAATTGTAATGACAAAGGTCACGGACCCCGGAGTCTGTGGAGTGGCTAAATTAAGGGGGCGCCTAAAGCCAGAAAACGAAAAAAGGACATTTTCGACGCCGCTCACTGAAGTTAAGAAACTAAAAACTATGACAAAAAAAATATTGACGTGTGGGTACAATCAAGAAGAAGCACAATAACCGAATAGAATTTTAAAAATAGATCAGAGTTTTTTACAATAAAAAAATAAAAATGACACCGAAAAAACTTGTTTTAATTCGAGTACTCGAAATTATCAGCGATGACCCCACATTATTTTTTGGTAATAAAATTCCTATTTGTACGTTCTAGTAAAGTAACCGAACACTTTTTTAAATTTATGTTTAGTTATTGAGTAATTAAATAAAACTTGGTCAAAAATGGACTCCTGATTAAATATTGATTTTTCCTCCAAACTGTGTCGTGCTATTCTCGACTTTACGTACATCACATTAAGAAACGCGTCGCGCGGGTGAAATCTGATTTTTTCCTGGCTTTAGGCGCACTCTTAAATAAAAAATACTATTATGTTAATCATCGTATAAATTCAGACCAAACATATTGCATGCCTCTCGAAAAAGCCAGTTTGTATGGTCAACTTTTAAAATTATGTTTTGTATGAGTATGTAATATCTTATCTTACCTGCAATGCAAACAGTTATAAAAATTTTTGTATTTGAATGTATATATAACTTATGTGTAGTTAAGTATTTAGTATATTTCCATTTAGGATGCGTACCTGGTGGGTCAGGGCCGCCGGGCAGGCTCGGCGCGCGGTCGCCGGAGCGCCGGCGCTTCGCCCCAGAACTCAACGACCACGCATCAGACTCGCTCGCTGTTGGCAACACAATAGGATACAACCCTTAAAAAAAACTCATTAGTCCGTCAGTTAACATTGCTATGAAATATCGTACACGTATTTTCTGTTTTGTTTGACAAACAAAAAATGAGGAAGTTGCAGTGCTTATAAGTTTAGCGTGACGTCACTAATTGTGGGTACGATTTTTAACCAACTGACTTTTTTAAGTGACTTCACGGTGTGAGTTCGCAAAAAAAAGCAGCAAAAAAGTACCACCTTTCAAGAATTGAATGATGCACAAAATTAGTGCCTTATCTCGTGTAAATGTGCCCGAAATTTTAAATTTGTGCCTCCATAGGTTTCAGATTTATTTAAGAAAAAGAGATTCTGCTGCAGGAACGTTCGCCCTGCAAAATTTTTCGTTGAAGTTAAAACCATGGAACTCTGTATATAGGCACTTGACACGAAGCAAATAAATGTTTGTTCTAGCAATTTTGTAATTTCGACCTGTATGGGGATGAAATTGGAGTTGAAATGGGGAACGAATACCTCTTGAGCTTTCACAACTAAACAACAGAACCGATTTTGATGAAATGGTATAAAAATTGTTCTATTATAAGCGGTTTTTAGTAACCTTAAATGTGTATGGGTATACAATTAATTAGGTACTGCCTGAGTTACCTTAATATTTATTTCGCGCGGACGAAGTCGTGGGTAACAGCTAGTATATATGATATATAGGAACAAAACTCTTAGCGATGTAAAAGTTAAGTCATCAATAAATTCCCATTCAGGATGCGTACCTGGTGCGTCAGGGACGCCGGGACGACGCCGCAGGCTCGGCGCGCGGTCCCCAGAGCGCCGGCGCTCCGCCCCAGAACTCGGCCTCGACGCATCCGACTCGCTCGCTGCTGGCAACACAATAGGATACAATCCTAAAAAAAACTAATTAGGTAGTCCGTCAGTTTTAAGATTGCTAAAAAATATTGTACCCATATTTTTTGTTTTGTTTCACAAACAAATTAATAATGACGAAGACACAGTGCTTTTAAGATTGGCGTGACGTCACTGTGGGTACGATTTTTACCCACAAGTGACGTCACGACCCTCCATTCTGGCAGTATGATGATCTATATCTTTGTCGATATTTAATAATTTGATAAAACAATAAATACGTGTCCCATATTTTTCCATGATCTAGCTGACGGACTAATTAGAATGGTTTATTTTTACCAAATCCGATACCCTATTACATTTGGTGAACAAATGCGATAGAAGACAAAGATGTTTATTTTGACAAGCATTGACCATCAGAATGCCGTAATGATAATAACATTTATGAAAAACTAGCGGCCCGCTCCGGCTTCGCTCGTATAATAACCTAGATATCAATTGCAGCGCCATCTGCCGGGCTGATTTGTGAATCTTAACCTTCCAGGGCCCTACCCAAACGTATACAAAAAAAATCATTCAAATCGGTCCAGCCGTTCAGGAGGAGTTCAATAACAACGAAAAGTGGCATTGATTTTTATATATGTTACAGCCAAAGTAATAAATCTGGATATTATATATACTGTCTAGCCATTATATATAATATCTACTCAATTTAGATAAAGTGATAATTGACACAAAATTAATCACATTAACTAGCTATTTTATATAATATCTTCGAAGACTTGGATAATGTAATAAAAAAAGTAGATATTCGTTTAAGAATATATTTGTATTTCAATTTGCCTTAAGCATTATAACATTGTTATAAAGTAATTATTAATTATTTAAAAATTTAAATATGTAACATAAGATAATCATTTCAATGAACATTGTTATAAAGTTATTTAACTTTAATTTATAACGTAAATTTAAAGCTCACTGGCTATAAAACAAAAAATTAAAAACACAGAGATCCAAACACAATAAAGACAAAAATAATAAAGTTTTTAAAACGAACTGACATTAATCACCGAGGTCATAATTATTATTTATTCTTACAAGTAAGACTCTTGTAACATTTTGAGTTACACAGAAGGTTTGGTTTTTTACATTTACACCTATTTGAAACGCATTGTCCAGTACAGTTGCAATGCTAAAATCCTTGGCCGCCAAGATGTGACTCTTTTTTTGCACATTCCCTGATGGTAACTTCTTGTTGAGGAACGGTATCTATTGTAATAAACTTTTCTTTGCAGACAGTGAACTGATTCCTTCCGTAAAGTTTATTTAGAATCCCATGCTTAGTGCCTAGCTTATACATTCCTTCTGTCTCCTGAGAAATTATAACAGCCATAATGTTAGCTCAATCTTCGCTTAAATACCCTGCTGCTAATAAAGGAGATAATGCAGTGGTAAGAATTCCTGATGTTGACCGCGCCAAAGCTCATGACAGAAACATTATGGCTGTTATAATTTCTCAGGAGACAGAAGTAATGTATAAGCTAGGCACTAAGCATGGGATTCTAAATAAACTTTACGGAAGGAATCAGTTCACTGTCTGCAAAGAAAAGTTTATTACAATAGATACCGTTCCTCAACAAGAAGTTACCATCAGGGAATGTGCAAAAAAAGAGTCACATCTTGGCGGCCAAGGATTTTAGCATTGCAACTGTACTGGACAATGCGTTTCAAATAGGTGTAAATGTAAAAAACCAAACCTTCTGTGTAACTCAAAATGTTACAAGAGTCTTACTTGTAAGAATAAATAATAATTATGACCTCGGTGATTAATGTCAGTTCGTTTTAAAAACTTTATTATTTTTGTCTTTATTGTGTTTGGATCTCTGTGTTTTTAATTTTTTGTTTTATAGCCAGTGAGCTTTAAATTTACGTTATAAATTAAAGTTAAATAACTTTATAACAATGTTCATTGAAATGATTATCTTATGTTACATATTTAAATTTTTAAATAATTAATAATTACTTTATAACAATATGTTATAATGCTTAAGGCAAATTGAAATACAAATATATTCTTAAACGAATATCTACTTTTTTTATTACATTATCCAAGTCTTCGAAGATATTATATAAAATAGCTAGTTAATGTGATTAATTTTGTGTCAATTATCACTTTATCTAAATTGAGTAGATATTATATATAATGGCTAGACAGTATATATAATATCCAGATTTATTACTTTGGCTGTAACATATATATAGATAAGACTTCTTTAGGCACTTGGCACACCTACTAATTAAAGTCATGTATCCAGTATGTAATGTATCCAGTGAAATTACAGGGCATAGACATAAAACACCTTGTATCTCTGGATGACGAGCGCAGTGCTAGGTAATTAATTGGACTCTTCGTGTTCCAATAGCTGCGTGTCACAGTGCTATTATGTGGCAGGCATGTTGCTTACCATCAGGCACATGTCCTGCTCGTCTCGTCACTCTAGTCTACAAAAAAAAAGTTTATTCTAGAAAATATCCTCCAGGCCACGTGGTTCGACAGCGTAGTTCGATCAATCGAACCACGGACACTTTTTTTTCCCGTTGGTTCGATCAATTGGACCACGTGAACTTTATTTTCCTGTTGGTTCGATCAATCGGACCACGTGAACTTTTTTATCCCGTTGGTTCGATCATCGAACTATGTGTTTTTGAGACCTCTGATAGTTCGATTTATCTGAATATGTAGACTTTTTTCAATTGCTAAACTTAGATAAAAACAACAACACAACGACAAGCATATATTTTAAGCTGTATTTAATAATGTTAAATGTTTTACTTAATTCGTAACATTTCCAAGGACATTATAACTTTATATACAGTAACATTAATAAACTCCAAACGTTTTATACAAAAAATTACAGACTTCAAATCTTCAAAACAACATTTAGGCACTGAAACGCGAAAAATAAGTGATAAAATTTATATCCACAGTCAGTTTTCTTTAGAGACGGCACATATATGATAATATATTGGAACAAAACTCTTAGCGATGTAAAAGTTAAGTCATCAATATATTCGCATTCCGGATGCGTACCTGGTGCGTCAGGGACGCCGGGAGGGCTCGGCGCGCGGTCGCCGGAGCGCCGGCGCTCCGCCCCCGAACTCGGCCTCGACGCATCCGACTCGCTCGCTGTTGGCAACACAATTACATTCATTACTTTACGGCAGCTTAACCGATACCGCCGCTAACTTAAAACGGTGAAGGAAAACATCGTGAGGAAACCGACATGTACCTAGAATCTTTCGAAGTCATGTGTCATCCGCCAACCCGCACTGGGCCAGCGTGGTGGATTATGGCCTTAACTCTCTCCTTGCGAGAGAAGGCCCAGAGTCCCAGCAGTGGGAACGTTTAGTGGGCTGTTGATGATGATACTAATACTATACAGCTGAAGAGTTTGTTTGTTTGTTTGAACGCTAGGAACGATCCCGGGAACTACTGGTCCGAATTGAAAGATTATTTCTCTGTTGGATAGTCCATTTATCAATTTATAGGAAGGCTATATAACATTATGCTACTATCAATATGAACGGAACAAACAACTTTTGTTCCACAACTTATGTTAAAACTCGAAGGACCTTAAAAAAAAAAGTGTTCGTTGCCATCTCTAGCACTGTTTAGCGGCTCTTTAGTGTTTATTTACTTTGGCACATCATTTACCGAGTGTTAAAGAGCCTGTTGACGTATTTAATGTAAGTACTTAACATCCCCTTAAAAGGATGGAATACCAAAAACCCTGTATAATTTTAAGCCAAATTGCTTTTGATATTATTTGATTTTAATGAATATTTTAGGAAATATCGTTGTTTTAAAACAACTCCTATACAAAATTATATACCACTTTATTGTGGTCACGTGGTCCAGTGATGTTTCTTAGCGTTGTCTTCCAGAAGGGTCCTCGAGGCGATGAGCCAGATGCCTCACGACCGCGGCTAGAGATGGCCGCGGTTCCGAGGGCAAACATCTCGGTGTGACCATCTTAGCCAAGATTCTCGACAGTGAGAGGTCGTGTGAGTTGGAGAAGCGAGAGGAGGCCATTAATTACCTCTCACTCATCCAATGAGGCGAAAGTCGACACGGGAGAGATCCTAGAGGTGCACTTGACTCACATCCTGTCGCCACTGGAGGGTCTGGGGTGTCGGACGATTAGGGCGGTCCGGCACCGCACCTAGGGATATTCTTTCCCGAGGACGTGACGTGTCGCTGGTTTCTGACGTGTCACTGGAACCAAATGCAGTGTTTCGGACACCTTCCTCGAGGTGTTCCCGCAAAAGGCGGCGGCAATGACAGAGTCGCGGTCGAATGCAATAGCGGTCCCAAGATTCTGCTGCCAACCCACGGCTGGAGAAACCTGTGAGGTTTTTGTCGGTAGCGGTACCGTCCGTAATGTCGATCCCGACATATCCCTCTATGTCAATGCGTGACCATGCGGAAATGTATTTGCCCACATAACAAATGCGCATAATCTTCAACTATTAAAAGATCGCGGCGAATAGAAAGAAGACGCCGGTTACTCTACGAGACCATTTGCTTCCTTTCCGAGGGGTTCTTGCATTGATGAAGTGGGGGGCTCAGTAGCTGTGGTCTGGTCAGCTACGGTGAAGCTAAGAGAAACCCGCAGTGGAACTACTCGCCAGGGCTGTGGGCTCCAAGCCTTACGATCCAAGCGATGCGGTCAGGAGTAGGGCATGGCGGTATTGGACTTCTGACAAAACCGGTATTTTTTCGGTATTCAAATTTTTAAAACCGGGATCCCGGTTTTTCGGTATTTTTTCGGTATTATACTTCAGCTATTTGGTAAAGTAAATCTGGTACCTACCTACTTAATTTAGCATTTCAAACTCTAAAGTTAAACAAATATCAATACATACGCATAAATTTTAAACTAGTTTACGCTCGTTAAACGAAAAATTAAACCAACTTCAAAACAGCACTCAAAAGCGAAAAATAAATTAATGCAACTATTATAAGTCCAACTCACTCATCTATTTGATGTCGTAGCCAGTCAAGTGAAAAAGCTAGTAGGTAGATGTTATGTACCTAGTAAGTAGTGCAATTACTTGTAGGTAGATAGTATTATTTATGAATTGGTATGGCTGGTACCGACCTCAAACAGATGAGTGACTACTCACGCTTAAAATATATAATAATAGTAATAGTTATAATAATTTATTTTTCGCTTTTGAGTGCCTATTTGTGGTTTTAAAGTTGGTTTAATTTTTTGTATAAAAATAGTTGATATGCATCACAAGACCAAACTAAAAAAAAATGATTTACCCCCGACTACCTCGAATTTGTAATCTGTACGACATTCTACTAGTCAAGACCTTTCTTTTGATACCCATATTGAGGTAGTAGTAAAACAATAATGTAATTCGCCATTTGTTGTGGCGGCCATCTTGGATCGGCCAAAACTTGTCAGTGTATAGTATTTTACTAGTCAAGCCCTATCATTCTTCAAGGCGGCCATCTTGAATCGTTATTAACTAAACATAGCTAAGAGCCACCGCACGGGAATTAACCTTTAAACAAAAAAACAGCATAATCGGCCCATCCGTTTGAGCTCTACGGTGCCACAGACAGACACACACAGAGACAGACAGACATACTGACAGACAGACATCGACGTCAAACTTATAACACACCTTTTTTGTCGGGGGTTAAAAATACTTTATGTTACTCTTTTTAGTGCAAAACAAGTTTTTATTAATACATTTACACTATTTCGAGTAAATCATGAAAAAAAATGACGTAAGACTGCCGCTCATCAAGTTTACAATCATAAAATGAATTGCAATTGATTATTGATTGTTATTTTCGTAGTCTAGAGCTGCCTTATGGGTTTTATTTATGAATTTAATTTCTTTATTCAAAATACCGAAAAACCGGTATTTGCAATTTCAATACCGGTATTCAGAATTGCCTCAAATAGTCCGGTATTACCGGTTTTTCGGTAATACCGAATACCGGTATCCATGCCCTAGTCAGGAGGGAGTTGCGCGGCGTAGACGGTGCCAGCGCGACTGAGACGTGCCGCGATGTTTGGTGGTAGGCGCCGCAGATGAGAGACCCCGGCTGGAGGGGAATACCGGTATTACGGTGCGCCATTCTCCCTGCCCACTGCGGCTTTGCGTGGTCGCTAACTTATGATGGCGACCGCGGTGGGTCTGTAGGGGAAGAGGAGTGCCGGTATATCGGTGAGCTGCTGTCCCCGTCCTCTTCAAATGGTAGGTGATGAGCCGGGCATTTGGCCTGCCGCGGGAGACCAAGGGTGTCCAGACGTGAGGACGTCTGAGGGCGTCTGGCACCGACGGTTGGTCGCCGAAGTGTGCCATGCGGGAGCATTCCCGCGTTCACGCCGTATGTGGCAAAGGTGAAATACTGCAGAGGTTTTAGTCGATAGTGGCATCACTCATGGTGTCGAATCGGACACACATTGGCTATTTCCATCGGAATACCAGCGAAAGGGTATGTTAATGTATTACCTCCACATAAAATACCATTAGCCATTATGAAATTAAAAGGCAATTAATACCATTTGCCTTTTAATTTCAAAATACACAATACAATTTTCTGTTAAGGTGTCGTTTGCTGTACTATTATCATTGAAGCACAGGGGCAAGCATTTAATCACCTAGGAATCGATTCACGTCCGACAAGACTGTTTTTTATACGGACAACTAGGTATATATTGCGTTATCAAGATCATTAGTAGTTAATATATAGTTAAAAGTTAATTAAGTACGTAAGTTAAGTATTTAATATATTTCCTTTTTTTCAGAATGCATACCTGGTACGTCAGGGACGCCGGTCAGGCTCGGCGCGCGGTCGCCGGAGCGCCGGCGCTCCGCTCCAGAACTCGGCCTCGACGCATCCGACTCGCTCGCTGCTGTCAACACAATTCCATTCATTACTTTACGGCAACTTAACCGATACATCCCAAAGATGCGAATATTTTCTTGGGGTTTGCACAATTTCTTACATTTCTTGAACTAGCAGCGCCCCCACAGTTTTGTTTTCGTTCCCTTTTACCCCGTGGTAAAAAGTAGCCACGTTTCATCCGTTCACACATTTGGATGTTTAGATTGAGCAACAAATCTAAACATACAAACTGTGGCATTCCTGATACATACACGTGCAACAACCAGTTTATTTTCCTGTGTCAGAGCCCAAGTCTCCAAAAATGAAACGCACTTAGTACATTTACAAAGATTGTATTCCCATGGAATCTTTGTAGATGTACTTTTATTACAGTTGCTTACAAATGATTAGCCGAAGAATAACAAAGCTTACAATCACAATTTATATAAACGAGTGATTCGTCCCGGAGACACAAGATCATCGCGTTTTAAGACTTACTAACGCCATCTAGTGTTGTCAGAGACAAACCAATCCTACTAATATTATAAATGCGAAAGTGTGGATGTTTAGATGTTTGTTTCTCAATCACGCTGGAACGTCCGAGCAGATCGGTTGAAATGTGTAACACAGATTATAGGCTAGAACAGCACATAGCCTTTCCATAGCAGGAAAATAACGGGACCGGGGGTTCTTAGCTTTGGTGTTTCTCTCTCTTTTCTTTTCGTTTGAAATGATAAAGATGGCAATAGCAAAGCCAAAGCCTATTTGTTTAGGCGGTAGAAGGCCGGGAACTACGCGGGTGAAACTGCGAGGGGCCAGCGTCGGACTGGCCGTATAGTCGAGCCATTTGCCAGCCGGGCCCCCACGGGCCCCAGCCTGCACGGGCCCCCACACGGGCCTGATAAGTGACTTAATAAGGTGATAAGGTCTCGGGCCCCGGCAGTCTACCACCTAACTTTTAATCTTTCTACTATGCTTTCATTTGTATCGTTATCAAAGCAGACCAACTACAACTGCTTTCCGTATGCAGCGGAACTGAAAGCAGATGTAGTTGTCTGCTTTCATCGGCGAAAGCAGAAAGCAGGAGAGTTAGGCGGTAGACCTGCCGCAATGGTAAGCGCCATGGAGCCACCCGAGAATCTTCGGACCACTCCGACCCTGTAAATCGCTGCTAGTTGTTAATAAAATGAGAAACTTAAAGTTCCTGAGAAGTGGAGTTACCTGGTGAGACCTCCTCCTTCGTGGGCAGGCAGAGCGCCTCTCCGGGCGGGCCCGGCGACGCGCGCGGGGGAGACGGCGACGCGCGCGGGGGAGACGGCGACGCGCGCGGGGGAGACGGCGACGCGCGCGGGGAAGACGGCGACGCGCGCGGGGGAGACGCCGCCGCGTCCAGCGACTCTGCACAACAAACACGAGACTATGACGCCAGCAACTTATTACTTGTTTCATTTTTTGGTTTTCAATTCATCGAAATATTTTTCTTTACATCCATCGATTATGCTCGACCTACACGAGGCTAGTTTTTCAAGCTAAGATAGCAAACTAGTACTTCTAGCTTCGTGTAGACAAAACTAGAGTTGCGTATCGTTGTCTACACTACGCTAGATAGCTTCTCGAGCATTACTCTAAATTGCAAGAACAATTCCAGGTCTCATTTCAATTATTGTACCGAAATCGATAAAGCAGCCTAGCCAACCCTACCGAATTTTGGGTTAGCATGCTCAAACTCAGGGCCCTGAATAACCCTTTAAATGATTAAATGGTGGAAACCATTGCCAATACTAAATCATTTATTTCCAGGTTTTCTTCAAAATAAATGTCTTGGACACCAGACTCACAATTTGATGGCTGATAACTGTTTGTACTAACAAGATTGCATTGAAGGTACCTTCGGCGACTTCAGACTCCTCGTCCGAGTCTTCAACGTCTTTTATCTTTGGCTCCTGTATGCGGCGTGGCCGCAACTTCGCCAGTATATTGTGTGGAGTTGCTGGCACAGTTTTTTCAAGTTTTTTGTCTGAGTCGCTGGAGCTGTCATCGGACTCCCAGTCCTGGTCTTCGGACTTGACGGGCGTGAGTGGATTTACCAGCTCCAGTTCCTCCTCGATGGCGTTGCCCAGGGTCTTCGCGTCCTGCCTCAGCGCCACTCCACGCAACTTCAGCATGTGAAGTCGCCTACGGGTCTTGATGTTGTCCCAACATTTTTTCAGTTGCGCCGTCGTCCTCTGAAACCATCTTATTGAGTGAGCTCCGGCAATGTCTGCCGTTGTATTTTAAAATACGTTAGAGAACTATTTTTGTGTGATAATTTTCTTTTTTTATAATTTACGAGTGACAGTGCCATAAATAAATTTTCTGCACCCTGTGCGACTATGACTGGGCTCTCGCTTTTTTTCGATATTATAGGTGCAATGCTATAGGGCCTGCTTTACAAACAAGTGCGGTACCAAAACAATTAGTACATTATTTTCTCTATTGGTATACATTGGAGTCGAGCACTCGGGACTCAGCGGGAAGTTATCAGGAGGAAACCGAAAAAATAAGTCCTGCCTGGTCTGGCCATTTTTGCGCTCCATCAGAGTCTACCCTCTGTGCCTGGGCACCGGTGGCACCGGCGCTGGTGGTATTTACAGTACTGAGAAGACGATCAATTAATGCACCTGCCCATTACAGCAGTGTAGCAGCAGTTAAATGAATGAACACAAATAGTTCAAACCATTGCCTAGCACTCCAGAGCTTTCGTCATCCAGAGATTTAAGATTTTTCTTCACATATTTTTATTTTCTAATTGCACACTCAGTATTTTGTACCTCTCCACATACTATTTTCTACCCTAAGGTTGCAAGGAAGAGATTGCTTTTAGGCCTTCAAGTGTCACATTAGTTTACAATTGATTGTAAAGTTTTTTCTAAGCCACAATAAACAGTTCTCTGGAAACATTATAATTGAACCTGGAAATACAGTAATTGTTGCACACTGCAGCTTAGCCATACAATAACTGGCAAAGGTGTGAAAGGTGTAAATCTCATCAAAGAGATGACGACCTAGCTACATCTGTAACAGTTAGAAGCTATTTGAAATGAATTTAATTCGAAGGTCTGGCAAACAAAAGTCTACTTACGTCGTAGCCTTTAGTTTTGTTGTAGTCTTGGGTTAATCGAATCCAAGCTATTTTTTTATGAGCTCCATCCAAATCTTTAGTGTGGATCTTATAATGCATAATTAATTTTTGCAGGCAAACTTTTTCGCCGATCGTAAAGGGGGGTTTCCGATCCATAACTCGTAGATATTCAAGAACCAAATTACGCTAATACGCTATTTAATTTTCTGTTTATTAATGTTTTAATTCTTTCTTATCGCGACTCTAATCAGTTTGCCGTAAACAAAATGATTTGGAGTCGATGTAGTGATACTACTCCATAATTAACAGGAATCATTAACGATATGTTAATGATACACTAGAATGAAGCCTCGGCGGTACATGATATTAGTTATTCTAACTGCAGTTTTTAAGAGAAATAGGATTATATAGAAAAACAATAATATTTACAATATTTTAGAAGATGATTCTTTTTTTTAAACTGAGTGCTGCTTTTTTTAAATTTATTATTGGCCATGGATACTAGTCTTTCAGCTGCAAAAGCGATGCAGTGTTTCGTGACTGTCGTGTTTCCATTTATGGTATTTCCTAGTCTCGGGCTCTTCTCGGGAGTCGGGACATAATTATGAAACCTAAAACAGCGCAAAGAAAACAAATCTAAAAGAACAAATTATAATAAATTAATAAATAAATAGGTAGGTTCTTTTGGCAGCACTGGGTAGCGATTCTGAAACCATTCGGTTGCATCCGACACGGAATCTCATCTCTCGGTCTTTGTTTTATCTGTTTAGTGTGACAAAGACCGAGAGATGAGATTCCGTGTCGGATGCAACCGAATGGTTTCAGAATCGCTACCTTGAACTTTTTATTTTTTGGTCTGTGGTACATAAATGAATTTCGTAATACGGCATCTATCAACGAGTAGCAGAACTAAATAAATTAAAAGAAAAATATGGCAAAACAAAAATTCAGCTTCCGGGATAGGGCTTACAGGCTTACACGCTTACAGAAGAATAAGAATAAGAATTTATTTATTGCTGTACTGTGTAAAAATAGGTCTTAATAAATAAAAATGTAACAACAGCGTACCCTTAACGGGCGTGCAATATTAAATGTTAAATAATATACACATCACATCCCAAAGGTAATAATGGTGTAGTTAACAAAAAACATTTGAATTATTTACATACTAGCGGCCCGTCCCGGCTTCGCACGGGGTCAATATTTTTTGTTAAGTAGGTATGCTAAATGAAACGTACATGACCAAATTTTTCCAAATGATCAAAATTAGAAACCAAAACTTTAAAGTGTAAAAACATTAAACTGGCTGGCCAGGGTAGCGATTCTGAAACCATTCGGTTGCATCCGACACGGAATCTCATCTCTCGGTCTTTGTCATGCTAAACAGATAAGACAAAGACCGAGAGATGAGATTCCGTGTCGGATGCAACCGAATGGTTTCAGAATCGCTACCCTGGTGGCTTAGTCGGTTGAGGGCCGTTTTGTAAAGCGGCGGTTTAACGATCAGCCGGATTGAATACGGCTGAAAAACCGCCGGAATGTATTCGACGCCATACGTCATTCAACACGGCTAGCCGTAAAGTAATAAAGCGAGAGATTAGCCGCCTCTTTCACAATTTTTAGTTCCGATTCTTAACACTCATGGCACTGCCTGACATAACAACAACTATGGCATTGAATAGGTACTGTAAGTGTGTTGCTAAATTGCTAAAGTGACAGTGGATTCTGGAGTTCGGAGGGATTGTACACAATATTGTTGGAGTGTCACTTGTCACCCTGGGTGTTACTTGGAAACTATTTCGTTTCCACCGTCCACCTTGTTAAGACTAAATCGGACCGGGTTGGTTACATGAGACCCAGGGTAGCGATTCTGAAACCATTCGGTTGCATCCGACACGGAATCTCATATCTCGGTCTTTGTCATGCTAAACAGATAAGACAAAGACCGAGAGATGAGATTCCGTGTCGGATGCAACCGAATGGTTTCAGAATCGCTACCCAGATCCGACTCGGAGCATACCGACTATATAGTCTTTGCGCTACTACATCTGGAGTGTATTAAAAAAAATGCGGGAGCCAGAAGCTCAAGGGAGGTCCTGAGTGGAGCAAGCCATGCAAGTAGCCGAAGTGTATTGCAGGCCGAGTATGGAGAAGCGACACTCAGGGCTGACCACAGAGCTTCTGGCGGGAGCCCACCCGGAGTCAAATCTCGATGATAGACCCTTGTCTATGGAAGTGCACCATGTTTCTTAGGTGTACCGTTTTATTTATTTATTTAATTTATGGGCTTTCAAACTTTATGTGAGAGGTAAAATGTTGTAAAAAAAATATTAAGGAATACCGTAGGTAATCGGTCAGTTTTTTCGGATGAATGAAATTAATTTTGATTTTGTTTATTTAAATTATGTTTTTTTAAATTTGGTCACCCTATAATATAAGCAGTAATACAATACGGCTGAACGTGGGCCGCCTTATTGAAGAACGTATCGCAATGACAATGCGGCTAATCGTTGAACCGCCGCATTACAAAAATTTGTTTTTCAAAACGGCTAGCTGTAATGTAATACGGCGGAAACAAAATAATAATATTACCATAAATCGTAGAACCTAAGATAGGCCCTACCAAACTTCAGGGCGCACACAATCATGTCAACGTTGGGAAGAGTGAGCTCACTCTTTCCGTTCTAGTCGGTTGCAGGACGAGGTGGACGCCGGACGTTTTTACCTATCATTATTCGGTGTCAACAACCAAAATAAGTAGAACCACAGCAAATCTCGCCGCTAGCGATTGTACGGGTCAAGTAGATTGGTTGTTTGTAAACCACTTACGATACACACAGAGACGCAATTAATTACCAATTTCAAGGTTCTCAGGGCACATCCATTGATTTGTATCGATGGTGTGTACCGCCACGTTTCGCCGCGCCGCCCTACAGTCGGCGCGCCGCGCCGGCCCGTCGCGTCGTTTATTATTATTTCGACAGGATGGAATTTTTTAACTTCGTAATATCTTTTGAATGCAATGTCCGATTTTAATAATTCAAAAAGGAATCAGTAGGTATTAAAGCAATCTTGAATACGAAATAGTTTATTTGGATAAGAATTTATACAAATGTATGGATAACATGGTCTGAATTTGATCGGCATTTTTATCTTCTTTTAAAATGTAAAAAAGCAGTTGTAGCGACGTAATTACAGTAGTTAGACATATGGTCTCGCGAGATTTTTTGTAGATTTTAATACGTTTTATAATATTGTAGAACATTGTTTTGTTCTATCATTGGAACTTTCCGCAGCGTATGCGATGAAAGCCATTTTATGGCTGTTTTTTTTATACCTTGCGTTGGTTTTAGTAAAGAAATCAAAGTAATTCTAATTTTTTCTCGTAATAAAAGTAGCCTATGTTACTCAGTGATAATGTAGCTCTCTTTTGGTAAAAGAATTTTTGAAATCGGTTCAGTAGTTTTTGAGTTTATTAGTAACATACAAAAATACAAATCTTTCCTCTTTATAATATTAGTATAGACTAAAACAATTTTATACAGTTACAGTTAACTTTATGTAAATAATTGTGAGTTTCAGCTAGACTCATAAATTATAAATATGTACTTATAAATAATACCCCTAGTAAATAGTAGACCTATGAACAAATACTTACGAGTAATAGCATTTCAGGCAAATTGCCTACTATTATTATCTCCTCACTACATCTCAACCTAAGGTGAAGTATGAAACTTATGTCTCCATCAAGGACGTTTATTTTTTTGAAGCGTCCTTGGTCTCCATTTACGTTTCATAAACGATAGAAAATTTTAAGAAAATTAAAATAGCGCCTCAAGCGGACATAAAAGTTATCGTTTTCACTGAGCAAAAAACAATTTTGTCATAAGTAGCGCCAGTGTTTCATTTAGGTAGTTTTTTTTTGTAGTTTGGAAACTTGTTTTGGCGCACAAAACCCACACACAGATTTTTCGTGGGCTATGAATGAAGCTCATCGTCACACTCGTTAAGGAAAGAACTGTTCGCGTAAACTCGGGATCTAATGCATTTCTAGATGGTCATAGTATTTGTTGCTTGATACCTAATAGGTATCTTGGTATCTACTACTATTTACCCACATTACGCATTATATCAAATTGTTTTTTTGCAAAATTTATAATAAACAGATTAAAATTCGCAATAGCTGGCACCGATGTCGTATCAGCTAGTAGTAGGGGGGGGGGGGGGGGGGGGCAGGCGCGGTCCCAGCCTCGAATTTGGGGGGGGGGGGGGGGTCACCAGTACGCAGCCTCAGATTGGGGGGGGGGGTCACGAGTAGAAATACAATAAATCGAATAAAAAAGACTTTACTAGTAGCGCCCCACGATTTTACCCGCGTAGTTGACGCGTTTGTTGACGTGTTTTCCCGCGTTTAAAAATAGTTTATGTACTACTAGACATTTTGTTTTTTTTTTTTTTTAATCTAATGTAAGTACATGGGACACTCTGAAAGTGAGAACTCTCTCTCTTTGAGAAACTAAAAAACTAACTTGTATGAAAAAAACAATTTTTACTAAATCTTTTCAAAGAACTATCCACCAGCCTCTATACAAAGTTTCATGCGTCTGAACCAATTTTCAAAACATTTTTTCCAGTCCTCCGCAGACACCTCTTCCACAGCCTTCTCAAACGCTGTTAGCACGTCTACCGGTGATGAACACTGTATCCCTTTGAGCTGATTTTTAATTTTAGGGAATAAAAAAAATCACACAGAGCCAAATCAGGACTGTAAGGAGGGTGCCCCAAGACTCTGACCGGTGTGGAGTCCAGGAAGTCCCTCGTTTTGATCGCTGAGTGCGCGGGCGCGTTGTCGTGGTGAAGAAGGACCCCGCGGAGCCCGGTGTTCGGTCGCTTGTTTCTCATTGCATCTCATCTCACAAGCATTTTATGCTGGACCATTCGGCGTTGATACTGCTTTGGTCTCGAAGCTCGAAGTGGAATTGAAATTAGGCACCCCGTCAAAGTGAATAAACTAGCGATCAAAATTTTCCTTGCGCTCGTCGATCGCTTCACTTTCGTAGGTGTTGGTTCATTTTGAAACAACCAAACTGTCGACTGCTTTGTTTCTGGATCGTATTGATAAATCCAGGATTCGTCACCTGTCACAATGTCGTAAACGCGCCGTGACGAGCCTGCATCCAATTTTTGTATCATATTACGGCACCAATCCACACGGGCCTGCTTGTGAGCTTAGGTGAGGTTGTGCGGCACCCAGCGGGAAACTATCCTCCTTACGCGAAGGTGCTCGTGCAAAATCTTGTGAACACTTCCTGAACCAATCTGCAGAGTATGCTGAATCTCTTCGTACGTAATGTAATTTTCTTGAATTAATTTTTTTACTGCCAGCACACTTTCTTCGGTGACAGCCGTCGTAGGACGACCACTCTTTTGTTCATCCCCCAAAGGAAAACGACCGCGTTTGAAGTCGCTATACCAGCGGTAGATGGTTGCTTTTGAAGGTCCTTCATCCATAAACCAATTCGAAGTCGATCAAATGACTCGTCAGGTTTTAAGCCACATTTGAAATCGTAAAAAATCATAGCACGAAAATGTTCTCGACGCAGATCCATTTTTTAATAAAACAAAAAAAAAATTGGCTCTCAAAAAAATGCGGAGGGAAATTTGAAAATCGAACAGTTGTATTTATACATTTAAATAATCAAAGTTTAAAATAATTACAAGTGTCTTAAGGTGCGCTTAAGGTGCGCTTATACGGACAACTAAAATTGCTCAATTCCAGTCAATACTCGTCAACTATGACGTCACGACTACATCAAGCAATTTGCGGCAACGGCAACAAGCATCAATACTGCGCAATACAATATTGAGCGATATGGCGCAACTTCGTCAACTAGGCGCCACCCGACCTCTCGCTCTCCCCGCGGAAGCAAGACGGCAAGCCGCAAAACAAACAAGTGCGAATGAGATTTAAATAATTGCAATTATTTCGGCGATATTGCTTCTAATTGCTCCAGATATTTCATATTGCTCAATGTCGCAGATACGAATTGACGAATATCCAATGGGCTTAGAAATTCCTAGCAATTTTTGTATATATCTCATTCGCACTTGTTTGTTTTGCGGCTTGCCGTCTTGCTCCCGCGGGGAGAGCGAAAGGTCGGGTGGCGCTACAAGCCGCCGCAGCAAGAACGCACTCATGTCCCCCGTGACCCCCCCCCCTGGAGCCGCGCATGGGGGGGGGGGGGGTCATACATTAATTACGTGGTGAGATTAAGGTCGGACGGGGGCGGGATGAGTCAAATCTCACCCAATCTTACCTGGGGTGAGGGTGGTCTCGACAAATCTCAGAGTCTCACACATCATGTTATTTCGCAAGAAACTGTGTTGAATCTGTGAGAAAACCGGCCTTTATGCAGCTTAACTAAATTGGATTTGACTTTACTATCCAATGTTGTCTCTGTAAAGGTGCGCTTATACGGGCGACTAAAATTGCTCAATTCCAGTCAATAGTCGTCAACTATGACGTCACGACTAAATCAAGCAATTTACGGCAACGGCAACAAGCATCAATACTGCGCAATACAATATTGCGCGATATCGCGCAACT
The DNA here is from genome assembly GCA_963693475.1 of Ectropis crepuscularia. Lineage (NCBI taxonomy): Eukaryota > Metazoa > Arthropoda > Insecta > Lepidoptera > Geometridae > Ectropis > Ectropis crepuscularia. The sequence goes on along the minus strand of OY856359.1, from coordinate 1,932,561 downwards.
TCATCAACTAGGCAATACTGTCCTACACGAGCATTTCAGTATTCGCTCGCTATGGACGACATTGTTCTTGCTGAGGCGGCTTGTAGCGCCGACCTCTCGCTCTCCCCGCGGAAGCAAGACGGCAATCCGCAAAACAAATAAGTGCGAGATATACCTATACAAAAATTGCTACGAATTTCCAAGCCAAGCACATTGTATATTCGTCAATTCGTATCGGCGACATTGAGCAATATGAAATATCTGGAGCAATTAGAAGCAATATGCTTTAATTGCTCCATTAATTGCTTCAGATCGGTCCATTCGTGTCGCCGGGCAATTATTGCCCTCGTGTAAGCGCACCTTAATTGCAATCACAAAGATAAGATAGAGCAATATTCAAATATCAAAGGGCAATGTTGTCAGTTTGTTGTCAGTGATATTACAGGGCATAAAGATAAAACATCTAAGGCTGATTTTAGTCTCACGCCGAACGCACGCGCGTCGTCGGCGCTGACAGCTCGGCGCGTAGTTCTCCAACCACCACGCGCGCTGAGAGCCACGCGTCATTCAAAAACACTTCATAGAAGTTCATCATATATCTCTCGGTCATCAGCGCCGACAGTGCGCGTGCGGTCAGCGTGATACTAAAATTAGCCTTATATATCTGGTTGACGAGCGCACGCTGTGCTGATTTGGACTCTTCATGTTCCAATAGCGGCGTGTCACTGTGCTGTTATGTGGTAGGGATTTTGCATACCATCAGGCACATGTTCTGCTCGTCTCGTCACTCTATACTCAGTGAATATTTGTGTATGCAATCGTAGGGAACTACAAAACTGCATGCAGTTTGAGGTGCTTGTAATTTTGAACGTAGCGGTTGATTTGGCAGTACCTACAGTGTCTATCAAGATAATATGACTTGTGGCATGGCCTTATAGATTCGGGGTAGGAGAAGGAGGAGTGGCTATGGATATTCGGAATGTTCAGAGTAACGTTGTTATAATTTGGGTTATAAATAGGTTTTTTTAAAACTTTTATAGGCTTGCACTTGGCCATAGAATAGATAATATAGATAGAACGGACACTCCCCACCCCCCGCCAATTTCAAGCTTCCTCCCCCTCGCGGACGCGAGGCGGACTCAACGAAGGGTTATTATATCGGACGATAATTTTCTGTGAGAATACGACCATGATGCTGTATTATTTAACAAAATGGTACCAAATTTTTCGTCTATTATACGAAACAAGAATAAGAGATTTTTAATTTCATAAGAATTTCTACAAAGATTGAATCATTTTTATAAACTGTGTTAAGCTATTCTGGTTAGAAGTACGCGCCAACACTGAAGTCCTGTGACGAAATTATTAAACTCGTTGTTTTTAAACTGCGGCTTTCGTTGTCAGAATACACTTACCCAAAGAGAAATCTTTGGGTAAGTGTACTTAACTAAAAATCAATTCGTACATGGTATGTACCTTTATTATCTCCTATTTTGTTTTAAATCTTCTCCCTTCTGATTGTTGATGAAAGTTATATTTACCTACATTAAAGATCGAACACTAACTAAGTAAGATTGTAAGCCACAGGCAGGTGAGCTCACGGGTCACAGCTATTCCATAAAATAATTTAGTAACCCTAGATGACACGCCCACATGCGTAAATGTGTTCGAACGACAAATGCGTAGTTGTGTGAGTGTAGGTATGTCGACTTCACCGTTTGTTTGGAGTTTAGGCCGAGTGTCCGGGGTGTGACTTGGCCGCCATCTCGCCTGATGTTAAGCGACGATGCGATCTACGATGGAGCGTGTTCACCTAGAAGAAACCGATTCACTCTCGATTTGAAGACACAAAGATTGTAACCAACAGGGAAAACCCACTCAGGCAACGCATTCCAAAGCCTAGACGTTCTTATCACAAAAGTAGAGTCAAATCTCTTCGTTCGTGTCTTTGGAACATCAACCATGAAACGATGTCGATTTTTCGAGCAACGAGCATTCCAATAGAAAAAGGGCAAGGTGGTATTAGATCATGTAATTCAGTGGCTCACTCTCCGAAGTGTATTCGATAAAAAACCGAAAGGCTAGCAACTTTTCGGCGATGTTCAAGACTTTGAGGTCTTTTTCGCACAAGAGTATCGTTGCCTATGAGCCTTTTGGCATGTCTCTCGATCGATTCCAAGGCATTCAGCTGATACTTAGCCGAACCATCCCAAAGAGGCGAACAGTACTCCATACAAGAACGAATTTGAGCTTGATATATAATGTGAGCAACTGCTCAGACTTGAAGTACCTTCGCACCTTTGAGAGGACACCTAGCTTTTTGGCAGCTAATTTGGCCTTGGACTCGAAATACGAACCAAAGTTGAGCGTAGATGTCAATGTAACGCCCAAAAGCTGAAGACGGTCAGAAATCGGCACGGATACACCTCTAAAAGCTGGAGTCAGTTGGAATGGACTCTTTTTAGCAGAGAACAGACACGCCTGCGTCTTACTCTCGTTGAACTTGACCAGATTGGCATCGCCCCATGTAGACACCGCCTCAAGGGTCAAGCTCCTGAGTTTGCTGCCCACTGGCTCTCGCACTAGATGTGTAACTCTCTACAACGGTGCTATCATCTGCGTACCCAAAGATACCGGGCTTCAACAGATCGTTGATATGTAGCAGGAAGAGCGTCGCAGAGAGTACTGACTCTTGAGGGACTCCGGCATTGATAGCCATTTGATCCGACGAGCAGCTATCAATGACGACTCGTATGGATCGATCCCTCAAGAAGTCCGATATCCACGCAATAAACCCAGGAGACAAACCATAGCTAGAAAGCTTGCTTATAAGGCCATCATGCCAAACCCTGTCGAAAGCCTTCGAAATATCCAGGGAACGCAGGGCAAGTGCTTCCCCGTGTTTCTCGATAGCTTCACTCCAGATGTGAGTGACATACGCTAGAATATCCCAGTGGAGCGGTTTCGGCGAAACCCGTATTGCCGGTCACTGAGGAGGTCGTATGATTCTAGATAGCCTGTGGTTTAAGTTACGTGTAGAAATAATAGATTATGTATTGTATTATAGTTAGGTTGAGAGCATGTCTGAGATGTGAGTGTGGTGGGTCGACCCACGCGATTGAGACGCGGACAAAACATGGTATTGTCGTGACGTACCGACATTTATTATTACTAGTTTCGAAACAAAAATCGCGCAAAGAAAACACAATGTTGCATTATAGAACAATAACTTAAAAGAAAAGGTCGGACAAAATAATTTGCTTAAACTAAGATTCGAGTCCTGGGAGTTAAATGAAGTAGCATAGATAACGTTCTCATGGGAATAAGATAGATAGATAGATAGAAACTCTTTATTGTGATACAGACAAATTAATAAAATTACAGTGAAATACTTATGAACTAGTACCACAAGTGGCGGCCTTATTGCTAAGAGCAATCTCTTCCAGGCAACCATCATAAGGAATAAGCTATTCACTTAGATTCTAATTTTTCAAGATCACTTTCACGGGGCTCCCTCTTCTTTCCTAGGAGAATCCTTCGCATACCAAGGAGAATGGCACACGCAGCTAAAGCTCTCGAAGATAAATATTTTTCCCCGTTTTTGTTACATTCTTCAACCCCCAACCCTTTTTCTGCAATAAAAAGTAGCCTATATCCTTTCTCGGGGTCTAGTCTATCTGTGTACCAAATTTCATTAAAATCAGTTCACTGGTTTAGATGGTAAATCATTACAGACAGACAGACAGACAGACAGAGTTACTTTCGCATTTATAATATTAGTAAGGATAAGGATTGAGTACACTTTCGTGATTTCTCCATGCATGGAAATAATTGGTTATTATTATTAAGTTTTATACCCAGCTGAAAAATTATGACGTCGGCAACTACCTACTTCTACGGGTGAAACCGCGGGGTGCTACTTGCTACATAGAGGACACCATCCACGGTAAATGTAAAAAAAAAAACAGAAGCAGTCGCCGTAACCAAAATCGGCTGGTAGATATCATCATCATCATCTTAACATTAAATGTTAGTGGACGATCTATCTAATCTATCTTTACGTAAAATACCTACATCTCTGTAAAAAATAACTCTAAGATATAAAACATTTATCTCTATAGGTTCAAAAAAATAAACCTAAAATATCAAATTCTTTATTAAACTCTTTATTACTGGAATATTGTAGTGGTAGGACTCTTGGCAGAGTCCGCCTGGGGAAGGACCACACCTTTGCCAGTTATTCTATCGCCAAGCAGTAATGTGCAAACATTATTGTGTTCCGGTTTAAAGGGTAATGTTTCCAGATAAATTCCAATATTGCGAGTCACAATGTTGTTATGTGGCAGGCATGTTCCTTACCATCAGACACATGAGCTGCTCGTCTCGTCACTCTTTATTTAAAGAAAAAGATAAGTTTTAATTACCTACAGGTTTTAAAATAAAAAATGCAACATTACACATAAATACATTATTATTACCATTTACAATAATAACTTAAATAATATCTATGAGATGTTAAGAATATTTATATGACAATGGAAGTAAATATCTAAGTAGGTATACAAAAATAACTCTTAGGTAAGATATAAGAGATTAATCTCTATGTAAAATACTTATTTCTAATATGATAGAGATTATTCTCTACACACAAATATCTCTCTTGATGCTAGATACCAATAACACATAGGAGAGATAGACACGGTAACTCTTTATTGTACCTAATTATAAAACAAAATATACAAATACTTGTAATAATTGGAGACCTTATCGCTTACATCGATCTCGTCCAGGCAACCGTAGGATGGAGAAACAGATACGAAAATAGGAAGACTCGAAGTAAAAATAAGAAGTAGGTACTTATCTAGTGGATTCTGTCTCTACAGTTTTACTTACATTGTGATGGCTACAAGAAGATATAAATTCGATTCCATTGATATTTAAAAACAGCAAAACGTAAGAGAAGGCGTACCTAGACTGCAAATAATGAAGATTGTGTAGGTACAATTTAATGACGATTGAAATCATCCCACTAATTTTATAAATGTCAAAGTATGGATGTTGAGATGTTTAGATGTTTGTTGCTCAATCACGCCGTAACGTATGAACGGATCATGATGAATTTTGGAATACCTTTAGGTTATAGTCTGGAAGAACACATAGGCTACTTTTTATCCCGGGGAAATAATGGGAACGGGAACTACGCGGGTAAAACCGCGGGGCACTGCTAGTTGGAAATATTGATGATCATTCATTATTTCTAAAACAAATACACGGGTAACTCACGTATAATATAGCCATATATGTTTTAGAATGTGTAATAACCACGTTAGTTTTCATATCTTTCATTATTATAATTTTAAATATAAAGAGTTTACCTATTAGACTTACGAAAACACGAAAGCCGTTGATCACAAAAAACTGGAGCAAAGCTCCTGACACACCTATCTATAGGCGCTGCTTAGCTTAACACTATGGTAAACTAGGAGCGCTCCGCGGTTTTATCCGTGTAGTTCCCGTTTTTTTTTTCGGGATAAAAACTAGCCTGTGTGTTCTTCCAGACTATAATCGAACTGTGTTCCAAATTTCAGCCCAATTCGTTCATACGTTACGAGGTATTTTAAACATGTAAACATTGACAATTGACATCTTCTTCTTCTTATATATAAAATTCTCGTGTCACAGTGTTTGTTTCCTTACTCCTCCGAAACGGCTTTACTGATTTATACCAAATTCTATATGCATATTCAGTAGGTCTGAGAATCGGCTACTAGCTATTTTTCGTACCCCTAAGTATTAGGGGTTGTTCACCCCAAACATTTTTTTTTTAATTTTTGGTAAATTTTTTTTGTTGTTATTTTTTTATAATGTGGCGTTAAAAATACATACAACCCTAAATTTTTTCCATTTTATCACCAATCCCTGTTTTTTATAGCCATTTTAGTAATTTAATCATTTGACAGTGAACTCCTAAACGACGGGACCGATTTGAATTTTTTTTTGTGTGTATTCGAAGATGGTTTAAATTCAAAAATAAGCCCGGCAGATGGCGTTGCAGACAGTATCTAGGTTATGTCCGAGCGAAGCCGGAACGGGCCGCTAGTACATTTATAATACTAGTAGGATAAATAAACACTAGTCTTCAAAAAATAAAAGAACCGCTTTGACACTTTAAAACTAGGTTTTGTTTTTAACTATTATGGGTTTATTACACAAACGCTATCACCACCACCATCTCGCCTGATGTTAACGATGATGCGGTCTACGATGGAGCCTGCTTGCCTAGAAATCGATTAATTCTCGATTTGAAGGCACCAAGATTTTAACAATCGGCAAAAATCCACTTAGGCAACGTACTCCACAGCCTAGACGTTCTAACAAATGTAGAGTCAAATCTCTGTTTAGAGTTTTTTGAACCTCAATTATGACTCGATGTCACTTTTTCGAGCTACGAGGAGTCTGATAGAAAAAGGATAAGGTGAAATCAGATCAGTCGTACACTCTCCGAAATGTATCCGATAAAAAACCGACAAGCTAGCAATTTTGAGGCGACGTTTGACTTTGAAGTCTGTTTTACATGAGGGTGTCGTTGCCTATGACCCTTTTTCCAGATTCAGATTTCAGCCTGATTCTAGAGCCTCCAGCTGATACTTAGGCGATCCATCCCAAACGTGCGAAACTCAATAGTACAAGGTAAGGTAGGTACCTACTCGCAATAGGTATAAGTACCTATTCTATTGTTAAATACTTATTACCTACTTATATAACGCGCAAAAAGTAGGTAGGAACACTTTTCAAAACACTTTTCGCACCTAATTAATTATTATACATAAGTAGATAATTATTATTTTATTGTTTCTTTCAAGTTACATTCTAGAGATCTAGATCTTCTCCTAATATCTAAGCAGGTATTTCATTTTTTTAGAACTAGGTATAAGTAGATAACTAAACGAAAACTGCACTCACCAATATAAGAAAATTATTTATACCTACAAAATAGGTAAGTATAGGTATTGAGGTATTGTGTACCTACCTACCTATTTGTCTATTGCCGTTGTGTTAACAATTAATTTGTTTATTATTTATTTATTGTTTTTATAAACTGTGTTTAATTTTATAACTTTGTAAATACCTAATAGTTGATTAAATACCACGTCCATTTTTTATCTACCAATAGGTATCTTCTATGTGAAGCCGTCGGAAGTATTGACTGGCCACGCATTAGACCATTCGTTTTTTAGTCTATTTGCTAATTCACAGCTCTACATACCTACCTACTTAGTTTACAAAATACTATCAAACATGTAAGTAAGTCATAAACGAATTATTATCTAGATAAACGAAGTCAAAAAGATTTTAAAACTAAGTAGGTATTTGTAAATTAACTAAATAATTTACCAACTTACAATGGCGGTGAAATAAACGTTTGTGATAGCAAACCTACCTACTTAGAATAACGTTTCACAAATTGTTTGTCAAGTAGGTAAGTGGTAGATATTTAGGTATATACCTACAAATGGTAGATCATCATCACGAAAACCATAGAACAGTGACGAAAACAAATTGATCGAATTTCACACGCAAATTTCCAAAACAAACATTATTCAACATTACAATCTTATACCTAAATACCTACAGGAAAAAATGTCTTCGAAAGTTTATGAATAAATAAGTAGATACTTAGGTATAAGTTGTGTAATTACCGTAGGATAACATTAAATTCTTAAAGTAGGTATTTAGGGTTAAAGTCTAATAATCACTGGGAAACTGTTCGGCAGGTTTGCCGCCGTCGGCGACAGGCGACAGGCGACAGGGCGACAGCGGCCGCGGCGACACGGTAAAATAAAGGAACAGTTTTAACAAGCGAGTACAGCACTAATGAACAAAATGTCACATTGTGTTCACAGTTGATGTTCGGGCGGTAATTAGCGGCGCGCCGGGCCGGGCCGGGCCGGCTCGCCGCGCCGCGAGACAGGCGCGGGCTGCGCCCCTCTCCGCCGGGCCGGCGCCCCTCTCCGCCGGCCGGCGCCCCTCCCCGGCGCGCCAATGGCGGCGCGGCCGGCCCCCGGTGCCGGGGCGGGGCTCGGCCGCGCCGCACTCTGCCCCGAGCCCCGAGAGGCACTAGAGGCTGAGCCGTCGAGTGGCGTCGAGTGTCGGCCGGTCGGATGTCCGCGGAGGGCGGCGGCTACTCGCCGTGTCCGGCGGAGGCGCTCCCGGAGCTCAGCGCCGCGGAGCTGGCGATGAGCCTGTCTCCCAAGTCCGCTCTGCTGCAGCAGAACCTCTCCCAGCTGCACTCCACGCCCTTCTCCGTCAGCGACATCCTGTCGCCCATCGAGGAGTACCGCAAGCTCGAGCTGGCCAACAACCCGCCGTCGCCGTACAGGTGCGTCATCGATCGCGCCCCACCCCCCCGGGGGCGAAGGTCCCGAGGGCCCTCGAGTGCGCGCCGCTCGAAGGAAGTAGTTCGGTGACGTTTGTTTGTGCAGGTATGTTGTGATCGGCGGTCAAGTGCGCGCCGCGGTCAACGAGCGGACCGAACCTTCCGAGTTACGTGTTCGCGGTTTAGTTTACCGGGATGATGCGATCGTTTCCGATTCGAATCGAAGGACCGCCGCCGGCCCGGAGTTGACCCCCGAGGCACGCCCGCGTGTGAGACATGGCGGTGGAAGCCTATTACCATAAGTAGGTACAGTCAAATTAATTCGTTCGCAGCTAATTAACCCGTGAAGTGATGAACAAACAATGCGAAGTGGCGTTCATTCAGCGGCCGACGACGACGGCGACGTGACCAAACTCCATTCATAATTCGGGATCGGTTTCCGTTTACATCCGTGTTTGTTTTTGAAATTTCTTTGACGAAAACATTTGGGAAAAATCTAATTAGCATGATATTAGAATTATTTAAATATTTACGTCTTCAAATTAACCTCGACGAATGGAGCTACGTTGTAGGCCTAAACGGTTCAAATATCTATGAGTGTTTGGATTCCTTCCGCGGTTTACTTACTTATAAAACAAAAGAAATAGGTAGAACCTATTGGAGCTTTCTAATAACTTAGAAGTTACAAATAAATTCTAAAAACTAGCAAAGTGAAATTAAAACAAAACGAAGCACATTTAAATAACTTTAACCATTTAAAAATACGCTTAGGCATATTTTATAAAACTATTCAAAACTTTAAATAAATTATTTAGGTTTAAACAACAAATTTTTAATAATATATCCAGGACTTAGTTAACGGCGGCACATGAAATTATTCCAGAAAAAATATTTAAATTAATTCAGAAATTATGATAATAAAATAAACATGATAATTTGTTAAGTATTGCTGTACATCATCTGGTCATGAAATAAATTATTATTACTATTCAAAAATAAATAGTGAAGTGAAGTGAAAGTAAGAGATAATAAACAAATATATTATGACATCTAAACATAACTTACACAAGTAGATATTTATTGATATTTTGTTTAACTCTATAAATTAAATGTATTTGAATTAATCAATTAAATTAAGGGCAACAGCTTCGAAAAATCTTTGGTTAGGGATTTAATATCTCGAATGTAAATCACAATTATAGGTATTTACTGAAACAAAAACATTAAATAATTAGAAAAACTTAAAATTAAACATAAACCCAAAAATATAACGATGACATTTAAATTCACACACGACACGTAACACCCTTCACCGTTCCTGGCGCAAAGGAGCCTAAAATACTGGATAATTATTGTGTGAAAAAATTAAATTATTTGAAAATTTAAAATGAAGTGAAGTGAATTAAATGATTGCTTAAATAATAAGTATATTATACAGTTAATACAGTAATAAGTAATACAGTTCCTCGTTTACATGAAGATAAATATACCTACGCACCTAGTGTTCAGAATGGACTATTTGAAGTGATTCAATTATGTTTTCATTCTTACAATAGGTAAGCTCAACATTTTATCCCACTTAAATGCCTACTTAATATTATACTTGATAGTGAAAGAAGATTTTTTATATAGGCGAAAATATCATGCAAAAACTGATGATTAGGGACTTACATCTGAAAGAAATTTGGTAGAGTTCAAAGATAGTCAGGAATAACACATACCTATTAGGTTACTTTATATCGGCTAAAAAATACAGGGACTATGCGGATAAAACACGGGGCACTGCTACAAATAATTGGATTTTAAAGATGAGAATATTTTTCAAATTAAGCCTATTGATATACTAATAAATAATATGTATATATCTACTTGATCGCCATCTCATCATCATCTTCATCGCCATCATCCGCGTACAAGGTACGTCATGGATACAGGAATAATCAGCACTAGAAACAGAATACACAAGATTAATTGAAATTTACAATATTAAAACTTTTGTATACCAAAAACATCGCAAATTCTCTCTCTATAGGCAAAGTAAAATTTAAGTTTTATTAATAAAGGTTAGGGCGCTTAAAAAATAATAAAATGGGATCGATGACTTAATAAATAATGGAAAATATTTAGAGCGACGGAAAAGCAAGGCATGTGTCTGATGGCAAACAAGAAGTCCACCCGTGAGCTATAAGAACATGCAATAGGTTATAGAGAGGCACAATAATTCCTAGGTTTACGCGATACAAAAGATACAGGTTAAATAACTCTATGTAGGGTCCGTCTGGGAAAGCACTACACATTTGCCAGTTTGTCTATCGTCAAGTAGTTATGCGCAGACATTACTGTGTTCCGAGTCAGTTACCTACTTGAATATAAAGAGTCAAAAGTACTGCGTAGTACTAAGCGCTCTACGTTGGTTAGAAAGTTATGGATTCTAATCTATTTTAATTTAATTTAAATACCATCAGAATAGCCTTACATTTAGGTTAGATTTGAATGAACAGTGTCTGGGCTGATTGATTACCTACCTACATATATACCTACTCTATGTTACGACTGTGTGTTGTACTTACGCTAAAAGTATGTGTTATTGATTACTTATAAAGGTACTAGATTTTACGTCTAAGTATAATAATAATAATAAATGACTGAATAATAAAATAATACAAATTCTTTATTACGCCTACAAAACAAATATAAACATTTAAACTTAAAGGCTAACAATAAATCAGAAAATAATATTACCTAGTACTAATTGACATTCAACTATAGCCTCGTTCAGGTAACAATGGTATGCAGTGTAAGGGCGGCATTATTGCTTAAAGCAATTTCTTCCAGGTAACCTTTGTATGGAAAATAAAATTTATGGAAGTTTTTGAATGCAGGTGGTATTCTGCATGCAGGTGGCTGTATGACAGCAACAGGTATAAATATATAATTATATATAAATATTATAACCAATAAGTATAATAAAATATTTACAAGAAATAAATACATAAATACCGATAATTATATTATATACGTACATATACAAATACATATATACCTATAATTCAATATACCAATTAGGAAGAGGAGAGATAGTATACAAGATTTTTGAATATTGAAATGGACTTAACTTGACGAATTACTAAAGGTAGTGAATTCCACAGTAAGTAGGTATGTGTTGTGTTGTAGGTTACAATTTCATGTAATTATTGAGTTGAGACGTTAAATCGCGTAAATATTAATTTTGAATGATTCCGAGTAATCTCTAACCACGCTCATCACCCAGAGATATAATAATTAAATAGGTGATTTATCTCTTCGACCTATAATTTCTCTGGACACTAACTCGGAACTCGGAGCACTGTAGTTTGCGCATTAGGTACCGCTTGACGGTTGACGGTAGAGGAAGTGGGAAATTTAATGTTGGAAACCTATTGTTTATGATTTCTCATACTCTACATTAAGTCTTTTAACTTGAATCTTTTGCATCGCATGAACCTTCTCACAGGTATTATATATTAGATAGTATTCTGGAGCCGCCCTGTATTGCGGGTTTTTAGCCGACTCCAAAAAACGGAGTTTCTCAATTCAGTTTTATGATTTTTTGTATGTATCTTACGCGATAGCTCCGGCAAGTGTGAATCGATTTCGATGGTTCTTTTTGTGTTTAGTAGATCATAGTTTAGAGATAGTTCCTTATAACTTTTATCGAAAACGGTGTGATAGTTTTTGAAATATGAACACATAACAAAAATTTGCGATGCTATTACTGGATTACTTACCTGCTAGTAGGTAGATTCAACAAAAATTATAAAAATAAATCTGAATTTACTTTCAATTTGAGGTCATTGTTGTTTTGGAGAAAATTTGATTATTTTGGACAAATAAGTTATTTAAATTAGTAAATATTTGTATTTGTAACTACCAAGTTCCCATAGTAGTGACGTTAACCGAGTACTTACCTAACAGGATCTTCGAGAGCCATGTTGACGTAATAACATAATAATTAAACAAATACTAACCAGCCAACGAAAAAAAAAACGAAGTAAATAATTGCTCGAACACGCAATATGCAAATTTATTTGAATTAGTTTGCTCTATGACAGAATTTCGTCGTGTTTATTTACCAGACCACGTAATTTATCGTTGGGAGATCGGAAAATAATTGTGTTTACGGCTGCTACCGTTTAGATGTCTATCTACATACGAAGCATTATTTTTTTAAAGAAAAAATGTTAAAAAAGGTCAAAGCTCAAACAACCGTTCTTAAAAGCGTTCTTAAAAGACTTAAAGACTTGAACATCGCCACAAAGTTGCTAGCTTATCAGTTTTTATCAGCTACATTTCGCAGAATGTGCAACTAATCTGCATGATCTAAGCTATCAAGCACTTTTTTCGCTCGTAACTGCTCGTAACTCGAAAAAACTACATCGTTTCATAGTTCACATTTTATCGAACGAAGAGATTTGACTATACATTTGTGATAAGAATAACGTCTTGGCCGTGTAAAACGTTGCCTGAGTGGGGGGGGGGGGGGGGGGGGTTTCACGATATTTACAATCTTTGAGTCTTCTAGTAAAGTGTGAATGGATGATTTCTAGGCAAGCACGCTCCAGCATAGGCTGCGTCGTCGCAATTAGGTAAAGCAATGTTTAAACTACGGGTATTATTTTTTAAATGAAGTGAAAACTGCAATGATTAGGCTCGTTTGAGAATGGAAAAAAACAATTGAAGTCGCGACACTATTACCGTTCCCAATAACTCTGTATATGTATAGAAGTATTCGTACTTATAACTTGTATAAATAGTTCTTAATTAATATTCTCTGAAAAAACAAAATTAAAAAAAAAATAACATTAATTTCATACGCTCGACTAAATTTAATTAGAAGCTTTTCATCACATCGTCAATATAATTAGTATTAGTAAGTACATTTTAATATTTGTTGATATTTTAAAATCCGCCTAACCAATTTCGATAAAATTGATATGGAACCACCTTTGAAATATTTTCTACCAAACAAAAGAATCTTTCGAAGTGTCATGTGTCATCCGCCAACCCGCACTGGGCCAGCGTGGTGGATTATGGCCTTAACTCTCTCCTTGCGAGAGAAGGCCCCGAGTCCCAGCAGTGGGAACGTTTAGTGGGCTGATGATGATGATGTAACAAAAAAAAATCATCAAAAATATTCACAATTAGCGGAGCTATCGCATAACATATATAGATAAAATCCAAAAAAAACCAGACAGCTGAATTGACAACCTCCTATTTTGTTTGAAGTCAGTTAAAAAAGATCAGTTCACATTGAGACATAGAAAAATAGATATAAACTGTTTGTTGTCCACAATACAAAAATGAATAAATAAAGAAAACGTTCCTAAAACCACTGAAACAAAAGCGACCTTATCGCTAAGATTCTTAGTTGCTCTTTTAGGCAACCGACAGATAGCATATTACATCAAATTTTTTGTGCAGGGAAAAATGTTCATGAAATTAAAACTATATTGTAACAAGCAGGACGTCTACTGTCTTTCTACGAAAAACGTAATTTCGAAATAAATTCGACACTCTCCTACTCTGTTTCTACTTCGATCCGTCGTTTCGTCCGTTTAAATGTTTTAAGCATATTCTAATCCAATTAGAGTATAGGCTTAGAACATTTAAACATCAAACAATGTTCGACCGGACGAAGCGAAGTAGAACGTGAGTAGTCGCGAGTTTATTTCGAAACTATGTTTTTAATTTATAGAGAGTAGACGTCGAGTGCCCTGTGGTTTTATCCGTGTAGTTTCTGGTTCCGTCGTATTCATTTTTTTCGGTATTCCAGACTCTCTATGTTCACTATCTATATACTCTATTTATGTTCCAAATTTCAGCCCGTTCCGTTCCGTAGCGTTTACGTGAAAGAGTAACGAACATCCATCCTTACTTACAAACTTTTGCGTTTATACATATGTATTAGTAGGATACAATTACATTGCTCTTCATCCCTAACTCTAAGCATATCTGAATTATCCATAGCGAGGTGAAACACCACAGAAAAACAAGTATGTAGTAAGTACCTATAGTATTTCGGTACAATTTACCAAATGGAAAATGGGACTTAAACTTGACTAGACTCGACTCTTGGTATTTTTCTGTTAGTTTTACAAAAACTACCGCGTTTGTTCAGTAAGATATTAACATTAAATTACAAATAAATGGATTTAATTAATTGCAAAACGCATTGCTGTAATTTTCACATTAGATACATTGATACATTACTTTACCTGCTAAAATGCATGTAAACGTCTCATTGGTGCAACTGGTGATCGAAATCCTGACCTCCTTATTGCTCAGCGCATCAGCATTACCAGTCATTACCTACCATTTAACGTGACAATGGAACAAGGATTTAGGGCACGATTTCCACAGGTACCGGTTTCTTTGACTGTTTATATATACATATTATGTTAATTTCACCGTTGACGGCGGCCGAGAGACATATAGGTATGTACCTATCTACATAGTGACCCATGCGACCCCATTGCCGCCGCTACGTCGGCAGCGCTGGGGTCAGCCGAGCCCTCAGCTCCCGGTAATCATAAATACCTACGCTGTTTTTGGTATAGGCGCCGGGTACCAACAGTCAGCCTTGCTGGCGAGGTAGACGACTTTTGCAAGATCTAAATAGATCTATTGTCTTTTCGTAGGTACCCCGATCATGTCACCTGCCGATCTCTTCTATGCATCCCTCGACACTTTTAGTTCCAATGATTATTCAGTCAGCCGATACAAGATTATTTTTTCCTAATAATAAGTTAACATTAGTTAAAAACTAAAAATAAGTCAGCGGACACTCGCATGGTAAAAATAACATTCAGGTAGACTGGCACCTACTCAAATAAATCTTTTGCAACGCAGAGTCCCCCAAAAAATACGTCAGCTTACGCCAAACATAATAATCTAAAATAGAATAACTAGCTCTACATACCGTCTACAAATCGGAAAGTGCTTGATCTTCCTAGCTAGGGCCGTAGAGCATCCCCTTCTGGGATGTGAGGTCATTCTTTCATCTTCCCCATCTCCCATCCCATCCCATCCCATCCCATCTCTCTCATCTCCCATCAGCATGTCGGCAGGTCAAACTGTGGTCGTACAGTCTGAGATACTTTTGCGTTAGTTGTCGTATGAGATGTAGTTGTTAAGTAGGTACTGATTGAGTACGATAGGATTAGGTTAGTACGGCCCTGTGCCGTCTGCGTTAGCACAAACTTCGATAGGCAGAAGAGGGAACTTCAGGCCAACTGCCATAGTTTCCTTTAAAAAAACTGGTACGGTTAAAAACAGTAGTCTATAAATATCAGTTTTTATTTACAGTATTTACAAATTTATAAACAGTTTACTCATAACAAATAAGAATATACGGTATCCTTCAGGGAAATGGAAATAAAACTGAAAAAAAAACATACTACAAGACATTGTATCCATTAAATAAATGAACTGTTCATAAATATGCAATGTTTTAAGCATTGCAGTTGTTCAGTACACTAGTATAAGTACTAATAATGGGACATTTACCGCGGTAAGTAATCTGGTGGAGCGTGTATATGATATTTCAGTGCAGTGGTAAGTATACTCACACGGGCTGAGTTTAGCTCCGTGAACTGCATTGATAGGTATATCGGGAATTCGTTATAATGTTCTTCACAAATAACCCAACTGTCCTATTAATATTATAATTATAAACGTCAAAGTTTGGATATCTGTATGTTTGCTGCTCTATTACGGGGAAACGGCTGAACGGAGTTAAAACTTGAAACACAGTTAGGTACATTGTGGTCTCTATAGAATTATTATAGCAGAAAAATACAGGAACAGTAACTACGCGGGCAAAACTGCGGGGCGTTGATAGTAAACTAGTATTCTTTATAGTTTCTCAACCAGGATGTAGGCGATAGGTATTGAAATATAATTATTGCGATATAATTTAGCAAGCAATGCACTTTGGTAATATCAATAGGCTACCGTGTTGAAACTCCGCGCCTCAAGCCACAAAACACTGGCCGGTTAGAATTTAAAAACTTAAACATTTCAAAGAACGAGTGTTTATTCTGGACAAGTGGGTGTCGGAGTCACACCTATGATTTTTCCGCTATTTAAAAAATAAACATTAATTTGAATAAAGGTCAAATAAATTCTTTTATATTATTTTATGATGCTTAGCCGTGACACGATTTGGCAAACGGAATTAGGTTGTTGTTAGGTCGATGGTCGTAGGATCGATATATCGATGGATGATGTATATTTTATCGGATGGCACAAAACTTGTCTTTTCTTGTTTGTTTGTTTTTTAGTTTAGGTGTAGGTAGGAACGCTCAATAATAAATATGTATCTATGTTTAGTTTTGTGATTATAATAATTTCGAGTAGGATATTATACTTTCTAGTAGATCTAATTCTAATATTTATGTGGCTCGTTTAATATACATATAAGTTTTTAAATAATAATTATATATTTTTTGGCGTATACAGAAATGCTAATAAACACATCTACACTAATATTATAAAGAGGAAAGATTTGTACCTATTTTTGTATGTTTCTATGTTTGTAATGAATAGGCTCAAAAAGCACTGGGCCGATTAAAAAAAAAAAAAATAATAGAATGCTACATTCTTCCAATTTGACATAGGCCACATTTCATTTTGAAAAAAAAATAGGGATCCTTGGTAAAATTTGAACAATGTAACCGAAGGTGTAAAAAAATGAGTCTTAAAATGTCTTTCGTCGAATGCGCTGCCGAAACTTAGCGATAGAACAAAATAATGTACAACAATATTGAAGAACATCATAATGATTACAAAAAACTCCGCGGTAGCATATGTCCAACAATTGTAGTTATGTCACTACAACAACTTTTTTCATCTTAAACATTAATGAAAATGTTAACCAAATTCAAACCATGCTATTTATGTGTTTATATTACTCCTTATTAAAAAAAAATTTTTATGGTCAAGACCATTTAACTACATATAAAATAGTTTTTAAATTATTTAAATTGGACTCTCCATTTAAAAGATATTATAAATTAAAACATTCAAACAGTAAACAAAACCGCCATAGCGCCGTGGCCGTTGTTTGCGATCACAGAACAGATCAGAATCAGAATCAGAATCAGATTTTTTTTATTGCGTAAGCTGTGTACAAAGATGTTATACAGAAGAAATATACTTAGAAACAACAGTCTTACCCTTGCCCTTACCCTTGCGGGCATGCAAAAATAAATCCTTTTTGGTATGAGGTTACAAAAACATTACATTACATTAAAGTTATTTTATCATACCTATAATCTAAACAAAAATAAACAACAGAGAGTCAACAAATAATAAGTATTTAGAATTTAGGATTAACTTAAATGATAATATCCGAGCGAAGCCGGAATGGGCCGCTAGTGTGTTATATACCTATAGAACAGATTAAAAGTGGAGCAGTAGAATGAAAAATATTTTGCAACCAAACCAAATAGGTAGGTACTTAGATATACAAAAAAAAAATGTGTAAAAATCGGTCGAGCCGTTTTACAGCAATACCTACCAGCAAAAATATTGGGACACGGTTTTTTTTAAACAGATGTAGGTACTTATACTAAATAAGCTTCATAAAATACTTAGAGCGCTAATACTAGAAATATAGAGTTCCCTAAAGACATCAAAATACCTCACAAAGCCACAATTCATACTAATGTATCTTCGTCGATACACCGCAGCTTTCACTTCACTTTTTAATTATGTCGAAAATATTAAGTGCTTATATATTACAACCATTGAATTTAGACGAGTAGAATCCCTCGGTTTCATTCACGTAGTTCCCGGCCCTGTTCCTTTCCCGGGATAAAAAGCCGGACAATTAATGTTATCCGGACAATTAATTTTATCTATCTACTAATCTGGACGAAATTTGGCGCAGTTACGTATATTACGTCCAGATTCTTTAAATAGTTTTTGCTTGAAAGAGTAACAAAAGTTAATTTCTTTATACTATTCTTTACCTACTTAAATAAAAAAAAATATAGATAGAAGTGAAAACTTATAACTCAGAATTTGATAGCTTTTACCTTGGAAACTACACGGGTGTAACCGGAGGGCGTGGCCTCGCCATTTTGGCATGGCCATCTAGAAATGCGTCAGCATTTCCCATTGGCTGATGCGTTTCTAGATGGCCAAGCCATGATGGCCTGTCCACGCCCTTTCAGCATTTCCCATTGGCTTACGTATTTCTAGATGGCCAATAGCTATGGTCCCGAGTTAACCCGAAGCTTTCTTTTCACACCCGAGCGTGACGAATGAATTCAATTCACAGCCCACGAAAAATCTGTCTAGGCGCGCCTAAAGAAGTTTTCACTTCAAAAACTTTCGCGTTAATAGAGTTAGTATCTAACATTGCCTACGTGTTAGTTTTATGATAAATTGCTTAACAACAATAGGTACTTCTTGCGGCGTTAATTATTTCTAGCCAATTAAATTCGATATTAAAAAATAACATTGTTAATTAACGAGACCCAATTAACGACTGCGCTAAAACGTTACGTCAATTTCACCGCCCTGTCAAAATTCAATTTGTCAAGCCAAACATCATAATAGCTGTAGACTTCTCACTACCACTCTTGACCTTCGACGACGAGTGACGCCACTGATGTAATCTACAATCATAAAGTACATACAAGTACCGTAGTTCCGCAATTTCGCCACATTGCTTCAGTGATGGTCCGGAGTCTACCAGGGGTGTCCTATCCGGCTAAACTTTAACATCGGTTATTTTGTATTTTACCCTTATTTCAAGTGCCATAAGTCGTAAAGTCGGCTAAAAAAGGATTTGCTGGGTGTTAAAGCGTTCGAGGATGGAACGATTGACGGAGATTAAATTGTGTAAATAGGGATTAGGAGATAAACCTTCATTGTCTGGGTGTCGAGCCGGCGCCTCTGGAATAACGGCACTGCGTGTGGCAGGCTTGGGACAACCCTGGCCGGTGGGACCTTTTTAGGTACCTATTTTGTTTTAATGAATTAATTTTCAATTCATTGATAAAAAACAAACATTCCGAGTTGATGTATAAATGAACTTATAAACCCCGAGATAATATTCATCCTATTTTTTCTAATTCTATGAATATTATAAAACGTTTGTATATACTCGTAATTCAGTGAAATTAAAAAACGACTCACGAAAGAATTTGATTTTTTTTTTGGTATGTAGAAATTGCTATTATTCCAGGTATAATCTATCTTCGTTGCAAATATTAAACCCCAATCCGCATCGTCATGGAGCAACAAACATAAGAATGTTCGCAACCCTTATCATTACTAGGACTAGTAACGGCCCGCAGCTATGTTTGCGTATAATTTAGGTAGGAAAAAGCAGAACATTTTTAATATTAGTAGGACCAAGGTAACCGGGTAACAACTAAGTTACAAGTTTTACTCTATCCCGTACGAATAAAACCCAAAGAGCTCATTAAGTGCCTGATAGTAAGAAACATGCTTGTCCATAACAGCACAGTGTCACGCAACTATTGGACGCAGTCTGCGCTCATCACTCAGATAATAAATACCTAAGATGTTTCATCTCTATGCCCTGTACCTAGTTTCACAGGAAACATTGCCCTTCAACCCAGAACACAGTGATGTATGCCGAACTCGCAACTGCGAGAGAGAAACTGTTGTATAACCTAGGCCCATAAGAAAATGATTTGATTTGACTTATCAAGGCGGACTCTATGACAAATAGTGCTACCTAAAATTAAACCATGCGTCACATGTCAGCCCCGAACCACGCTCCCAAACTGCTAACATTTTTCGTGTGCGTAGTTTGGGAGCACATTCCGCGATTCGCCTGGCATGATTGCCCCGTCTTAGTCGAACAACTGTATAATTTATTAGAGCAGTTATACGTACTATTGTGTGTGTGCACTGTGCCGGTATTGGTCTTTTTAGCAATCAGCGTAGTGATACTGAACCCAGTCGGAATGTTCTCGACACGGACTCAAACCTCTCGGTCTTTGTCTAATCCGTTTAGAATGACAGAGATAACGAATGTCGTACCTAATTAAAGTTGTTCGGATTGCGTTCACAATCAGATACTTCTTCAATCTGTATAAAGTTCCCACATTTTTTTAAAACTTTTATGTGTTTACACTTGACCGCCAACTCGCCTGATGTTAAGCGACGATGCGGTCTACGATGGAGCGTGTTTACTTAGAAGAAACCAATTCACTCTCGTTTTGAAGACACAAAGATTGTAGCCAACAGGGAAGTCCCACTCAGGCAACGTATTCCACAGACTAGGCGTTCTTATCACAGAGTTAGAGTCAAATCTCTTCGTTCTTGTCCATCGAGCAACTCGATCTTCCGCGCAGGCACGGAAGGGAGTAACCTTAGCTAAAAATATTGTTCAAATTTTCTGTCATTTCTTGCGGGAGGGGAATGCTGCACACTAGCGCCAAGTCACACTATTACATACAAAACATACCTGTACCGATCCATTGCCGATCATACTCCAAATCACTAACACATAAAAAATAAAGCACCATTCACTGATCTAGCCACGCCCTCAGTATATTCCACGCCACAGTATATTATCAAACTCCATGGTCCACGCGGACTTGTACTTTGAAAGAGGGGCAACGCTGTGTATGCCTACTCCCTTCCGTGTTGCTCGCTGTTCGTGTCGTTACTGCTTCGCTCTGTCACAGAGGTGTAATGTATCGTATGTTTGCAGGTCGAACTCGTCCGGCAGCAGTATAAACTCGCCGCTGGGCCCGGCGGGCTCGTGCGGCATGGCGGGGAACCCGTACGCGGTGCCGCTGTATGGCGGCGCGCCCGTGCAGGGGTACGGCTGCGCGCCCGCAGACCTGCCGCACTACGGGGACATGCGCGGCGCGGGCTGGTACCCCGCCTCCAACGACCCCAGGTTTGCCAGTGAGTCGATAGCATTTTACTACTTACTCAATTCTTTTAACAGGTAAAACAAAAAAAAAACAAATTTCAGATTGCCAGGTTTTTCTCATTAACTCCCAATAATGAGGCGTTTTCAGATTGACATTGTATGAGAATTATCATTTTAATATTTTTTTTTCTGTTAACAAAACCTTATTTAGATATACCTTTAAACGAGCCATTCTTGTATGTATGTATGTACATGTACACACATACAAGAATTAAAATAAATAAATATTGGTGGACAATTCACACACAACACCATCTGACCCCAAACTATAAGCAAAGCTTGTACAATAGTTGTAAATACATACTTATTATAGACAGAAAAAAATTGCCGAATATTTATAGAATCTGAATCTCGGAAACGGCTGGAACGATTTTCATAAAATGATGTACCTATGCAGGGGGTTTTGGGAACGATACATCAATCTAACTAGGTTTTATAAAAAACGTCATTTTATGCGCGATTTTAGACATTGAAAAACTGTTACTTAACATTAGAATGCGACTCGACGGTTAATTTCGTAACGTTGCGCATCAGTATAAAAGCTCAGGCAAGAAGTTGGGCGGTCACGAAATAGTAGATCCGAGTTCGAATCCAGGCGGCTCCTCTTTTTTTCAAGTTTCTTTTTTTTTCTTTGAGAAAGTCTATTACTAAGAGTCTTTTATTTGTAGGTATTTAAATATACTCAGTGTTTAAACGGAGCAAAGCTCGATCACCCAGGTACCTACTTGAATTACAATGTGTACTACACGCTCACGCATCACGTCGACCAAGCGGTCGGAAAGATCTTTAAAAAAAAAATGGCAGTCATAGGAACTGCCGATAGAAGTGAAAACTTGCTGTTGCCCTGGTACTGGTACCTAGGGGCAAACGCAACTCTTTTACATTTCTGTTGTCCTGGTATCTGGAGATAAACGCTGGGCTGTTGGAGGTAGGTAATCGAAACTCTTTACTGTTTCTGTTGCCCTGGTACCTGCCTGGCCGTTTTTACCGAGTTTACCCGAAGATTTCATATCCGATCCGATCCATTATCATATCCAAGCGTGACGATTGATGAATCCATTTCACAGCCCACGAAAATTATGTCTATAGCGCGCCTAAAGAAGTTTTCACTTCAAAAATGGATGAGCTACCGGCTCTCAGGGACCCAATTTCTCAACAACACACCAAACGGCTCAAATCACTTACGAAGTTAGTAAATATCACATTATTAACATTGACGCATACTTATCAACTTATAATACTTACTTAAACCTAAACGCCTATAAAAAAGAATTGCGTGCAATAGCCATCAAACAATGACCAGTGGAAGTAAGAAAGAGAGGTCTTTTTCCAATTGGGATTTCATAAGCTGAAGAAATGAGCAATAAAGAAAATCAAAAGATACTAAGTAAATATCAATTCACAAATCCGTAGTTTTTTTTATAAAACAAAAATCCGCAATCCTCATTGCAAAGTAGCAAAGCAATCGCTTTGCATCGCATTGCAAAGATTCAAAGCAGACGTGAAAAATATCTCCAAACACCAATAAATTCTATATTTGCCGATGCACTACAATAAAAGTGTCTCAAATTGCAAGCGTTCCCTCTTCCCGTCGGCAAACACCATTAGCCGTACAATGGCGGGATCATAAAAAATATTTAAACAAATATGGCGCGCTCCCGCTCTCGTGATGAGGTAACGCAGAAACGTCACACCTTTGAAGTGGGTTCAACAAAAACTTGTTGACCTACTACTGATCTTTGACAATTTATGTCGACGTTCTCGTCCAGCGTTTAACTCGTTGCTAAGAAGCAAAATAGGTATACTTATAATTTATTTGTGTAAATGAAAGTACATAAAAAAATTGTCAGTTATAGGAACTGCCGATAGAAGTGAAAACTTATAACTCAGAAATTCACAGCCCACGAAAAATCTTGCTATGGTGAGCCAAAATAAGTTTTCACGTCAATAAATTATCTTCATTTTATAAAATACCTAATGATTTATAAAATATCTACTAAAATACCTAATACAGCGTCCCGCGGTAAATTTTAGTCTGGAATAACACATATCACGAGAAAATAATGAGAACGGAATTAGCAAGTAAATATTTTTAACATTATTATATAAAGTATGTTAGTTTACCTGTGTCACATAAGAGGTCAGTCAATAGCTCAATTTTATTACATTCCCGTGAACATTCGCTTCTATTCAAATCCGTTATTCGCCGGTATCGGTGTTGCCAGTAATTTGATAGGTATTTGTCCCGGGAGTCGGGAGCGGTACTTGTCAAAGTACGTACAGGTGCATCGGGTATCGAATTGTCAGCACAAGTGCATCGGTAACGATACGCAATGCGTTATTGATATTTGATGAGATTTTTATTGTTTGACTTGTAGGTTTTATTACTTATTGGCTTGATATCAATTTTTATGCTTTTGATTAGGTATAAATAAATTTAACATTGAGTTACAAAACTCTTAAGAGGGTAACATTTCTTGTAGGTACCTATGTAATCGTTTAGGTAAGCCGTGGGTTAAACCTCGAAACACAGCTAGTACTTAATAATTGGCTACAACAGTCAAATGTTGCTCACACTCACTTTCTCCAAATTAAAAAAAAAGTGTTTTGTTTGTTTAGTTAGTTAGGTATACCTATTGAGTATTCACTATCAACGCTTTGAATAGTTTTCCCTAGGTAGATATAATACAACTTCCTCAAATTTCATTAATGCCCACGCATCTATTCCAACTTGAAGTATCCTAATCAATACAGATCGAAGTCCTGAACTAATTCCGAAGGTTCTCGAAGAGTGACACCCGACGCCTCTCAAGACAAAGCTGTAGCTCAGTAGGTATAGAAACCAGATAGGGGCCGATTTACCCGGTAGTCGGAGAAAGTACAAACAGATGAGTCAATAATATTGGAGTTAGAGTCCTCGCCATCAGTCTTGGCCGTTTCGACATGGCGTCATTGTCGTATTTCTGTCTGACACCAGATTGCACTTGTTCAAAAACTTGTAGTTCAGGACTTTTAACAGAAGACTTGATTGGTATCACGGATTCTAACTATCCAACAACGGAATAAGTTTTATTTTGACAAGATCTAGAAGTAAAGACGACGAATATATTTTACACTAGCAGCGCCCCGCGGTGTTACCCGCGAAGTTCCCGTTCCCGTTGTTTTTTCGGAATAAAAAGTAGCCTATATGTTCTTCCAGACTATAATCTATCTGTGTTTTAAATTTCAGCCCGATCCGTTCATACGTTAGGACGTGATTGAGCAACAAATATCCAAATATCCAAACATCCATACATTCACATTTATAATATTAGTAGGATTAAACATTAAATACATAGATTTTTCTTACTTAGAAATTGTGAATCAGTTTAGCTATAATCTATGGTTAGCATTAAAGAGCACTCTTTTCTTTGCATTTATCTAATGACTAGCAATGCCCTGCGGTTTCAGTTCTCGTTATTTATCCAGGATGAAAAGTTGCAGCAAACTTAATTCCAGACAGATATTACAGAATAACTTGTATTCCAGAATATAATAGTCATCTACCTGTGTTCCAAATTTTCACCCAATCCTTTCAGGCGTTCCGAGGTGATTGACCAACAAACATCCAACCTTTCACAGTTTTAGTGTAAGCAGGATTATTATAGTGATTTCAAATTTTATTTTTCCAAACTAATCAACATAATAATATATGTTTCCGTTTTCTTTCGAGAACGACAGTTATATTTTGGAATCGCAAAGTTTTTACTGTTACAAAAATATTACGGCCAGTTTGTCTGAGTGTTTCTTGGCGTTATAAGTGTGCATTTATAACAATTTCAACATAACTTCAGCCACTTATGTGGTTCCCACAGTACAGCGGGGCTAGCACGGGGAGTGGACTAATAGTCTTTCCACCATTTTTATCCACCTGTCAGTGGATATAATAATCATTTCCACCTTGCATAGCATGGCAACAGGGGAAAAGGAAAAATGTTTCCACTTGACGTTTGTCGTGGACATTACATCACGCTACTCCCCGCTGTATAGCACGGACTCGGGAAAACGAAGATAAATACTCTTCAATTGACATATGACAGGGGACAAACTATCGTCTGATTTGGAGGTGGGGATATAAGTAAATCTCTCACAAACATAATGTCGCGAGCATATTATAATTATATTTTTATTATATAATTACTCATTTTTATATCTAAATGCGTTCGCTATACTAAGGTATGTAATTTAGATGAGAAAATGTTTTATAGTTGTTTACAAAAATATAAAACCTACATATAAAACCTCAAAACGCAGCACAGAAAAAAAAAGTAAAAAGAGCGAACGTTGACAGAAAAACTGATGATTAATACGTCATTTTTAGGGTTCCGTAAAACGTAAAAACGGAACCCTTATAGATTCGTCACGTCTGTCTGTCACAGCCACTTTTTGCCAAAACTATGAAAACTACACTGTTGAAACTTGATAAGTAGATGTATTCTGTGACACGCATTAAGTTTTTATTTAAAAAAAAATTAGGGTTGCCCCCATACTGAGAAATGAAACTCATCAAACCTACACGTGTCTATCAATAGGTCTTTAAAAATGATATTGAGGTTTCTGATATAATTTTTATCTAGGTACACTGAATAATTTGCGCGATAGACACTTCCAAAGTGGTAAAATGTGTGCTAACTTCTAAAGTAAGAGAATGAAAAAATATATGATGTACATTACCATGCAAACTACCAACGAAAATTGGTTTGAACTCGATCTGATTTAGTAGTTTTTTTTAGTACCTACGTCATAAATATACTCACTATCATTAAAACTTCGATCAAAGTTACAACGAAGTACAAGAACTATGTGTACTATGTATATTATGTTACTTGCTGCAACGGAACCCTTCATGGACGAGTCCAACTTGCACTTGGCCACTTTATTATTTAATTTTCTTATAACGGCAATACTGAAGTGATAACGCTACTCCCGCCGTATATCCACCGTGGAATAACTATCCACCGGCGAGTCGGGCGAGTCCGTGCTCTGACAGTGGACAAAATTGACAAGGGGGAAAGAGATTATTTCCTTTCCCGGTGGAGTAATTGTCAACTGCCCGTGCTAGCCCCGCAGGAATTGTCTGCCATGTATTTATTTCGTTATTTAATTAGAAAAAAAAGTGTTGAATGTGTTTATCTTGTAGCAGCTTTACTGGTATGCGCAAAAGTATAATGATGAAGTGAGACCTGTTTCACAGTAGCCTCTATATCTGTTATTATTAATCATGGATAATTGGACAGGCATAAACCAGCTCACTCCGAATTGAAAACCTGATTTTATATGCAGATTATCATCTCACTCTTACACCCGATGTATGCCAATTTACTTATCCACAGATAGTGTACATAATTGCTCATCCTATCGCTACTTGGTCCTGGAATAGATGAAAATAGAAATATTGAAAAACAAACCTTCAACAAACAAATCATTTCTTCAAAAACAATAAAACACATTTCCGCCGAGAACAATGATGTGAAATTGAAAATAAGCCTCTCTATAAGCTGAATTTAATTGGGTGATTACCAACCTACACAATACTTTGTGCTATTGAACTAATGTGGGAATACGAATTGGGACTAATTGCCTTTATACTCGTACAAATAGCAATTAATTTCTTAGTAATAAATTTCAGATACAATTATTGTGAAAAAACTGAGATCAAACAAGCAGCTACTTATTTATTATATCAGTTACGTAATAACAAAGCACAAAAGACCGTAACAAATTATAAAAAAACAACCGTAACTCCAAACAAGCGGAAAATTTACAAATAATTAAAGAACACAATACGGCACGCTTCCGCCAAGATAAGCATCTCTAAGAACAGATTAAAACGGTAAATCCAAAAGTGCTGTCCAGGCAGAAAAAACACGCTCTCGAATACCGTCCACCGAATTATTAGACAAAGAATGTAATGTAAAAGAAAGAGTGGTCCCGGAATGGCTGCCCTGAGGCACGCTGCGCCGGCGTACCTGCTGCAAGGGAGCCGTGTACGGAGAGACAAAATAAGCAATTCCATCCGATCGGTCCCGTGTTTGTCCACCACTAGAGTCTTGGCTGCGTAAACACAGGGCCTCACGTCCGCAAATACCATGAGGTCGTGGAGTCGGACGCTCTCGCCCGGTCCACGCTTCAAATTATTTTTGTCTATGTTAATGCAGCACACGTATACGAATAAATATGACGCTCTTCAAACGTTGTAACTTAGACAAAAGTGGTTCTTACCACAGAGTGCTGTCTAAATACTGGTAATTTTTGTAAATAAAACACGGGTTAGAATGTGTGGAAAAAGACGTGGTAATGCTTCCGACAGCCATTCTGCTTGTATAATGCGGTTACTCTGAAATAACAAACTTATGAAACATGTTCGAAAGTGTAGGGAGTGTCGAGTATTTGTAAAATGTTACGCTTTGACGAAATTGAAACTGAGGTATTACGGAAGGGTCTGTATTTTTATTGCGCCCAGACGCCACAAAAACAGATATTTACTTTGAAATAGCGAACGTAAGGGTAATCAGTGAGTTAAAAAGCTCGGTACCTGGGTTTTCAATTGCTACCATACATCAAAAGGAGTCACCAGCACTCACACGCGGTCAGCTAGCTGAAATTAAAATTGCCGCGGGGAAAAAATAAGTGTGTGACACACTTAGTTTCCATGTAGGCGCGGCTAATGCGCGCAGAGTGGACGTGTCACAGCCAGACGGCCGCAGTTTATCTTTCTTTAGTGTGGCAACACTGAGGGAAATAGCCGCGAAAATGTTTGCTATTTCATTTCCTGACATCTGCGATGGCGGGACGCTAAAATTGTTCCATTTTAAAACGCAAAGCGAATGCTTTTGAACGAGCTGTGTCCACCTAAATTCATCTCTAACATGACTACGAGTATCTTAACTCAAGTAAAGATTTTGTTTTTAGCGATAAGACTTGTTGGTAGACAGTCTAGGGAAATAACTTATTAGCCCTTATAAGTAAGTTACAAATAAAAAGCCCATTCTGAAATTTGAGCGATTTGTCCTCGCAATACCTACAATATATTTTATTACCTACATTATTAAATGCGCCAATAATGTATGTTTTTAACAAAACACTTTATTTAATTCATAACGATTTTATTGTTTCTTTCAATTGAGTTCTAAGTAACATTCTTAGGGTCTTTATCAAAAGTTTTAAAATGAATCGTTATTTTTTGAGGACTAAGTAGGTATTTACTAGGTTGCCAGTTTTATTGTGACATGGTTTAAATAGCAATGCTTCTTAAAAACATTGGATTATGACCAACCGACCAATTAAATACTCGTAAGTGAGTAAAAAATGATTTGTGCTTATCTACTGACATGCTTTGTGAAGTTTTTGTTCAAAAAACGCCATGATGCTATAGAATAGATAAATATATGATGCTATACCATTTATAGTTTGCCTGGGCAGGCTTAAATTTTACAACCAGGATAGCTTACCAACTAACTTAATTATCTCAGCATCGTTAAAAAATGTTATTCTCAAACCATAAATTAAGTTTTTTCTACAATTCGTGCTACTTTTTATTACTACTTACGTTCACCAGTTGGAAGAGTGCCCACTACTATAGCGTACCCAGAACTACAGTGGCGACATTACCGTGCTATAACCATGCATACGTGTTACAATATAACTGTATTTCAAATTTCAACTTGATCCGTTAAGTCATTCTGACGTGACTGAGCAACAAAGATCCAAACTTTCACATTTAAAATATTAGTAAGATATTTCAATAAATCATCGGAAATCAGTCAAAAAATTTTTTTCGAAGATTCAATTTAAAACGTTCCAAGGCGTGAAACCCTCACAATAAATTCGAAAAGCATGAACTGCAGCGTATTCCACCCTCGACCGCGTAGGACAGATCCAGAGGGGAGATGTAACACAATACGTCTATTATTGCCGATGTTTATTCACGCACAATTTGCTGGAGTTTATTTAGCGTTGGCAACACTCGCGGCCGGGTGGGTCCGTGGGGTGATCTAGATAAATAATGAGATTAATATGAACTGCTAGATCGACGATTAGTTCGGTTCCGCTCTCGTTATAATACCTGAATTCCTAAATAGACATTTATTCCTGTTCCTTTAATACATATTTTGTTCAAAAACATAGGTAGGTACTAGGTACCGAATTGAGAACCTCTTCCTTTTTATAAGCCTGTTCAAATGTGATATATTTTCATAACTTAACTCTCTAATTCAGATTCAAATGTTCTTAAATTAAAATATTGTATTTACATTTCGATATCTATGCATGTGATGTAAATATTTTTTTATCCTTGTCGGATATGGGTAATATTCAAATAATAACATTTTATAAATACGTACAACCTATTACCAATAAAGTATCAAATGAAACGAGATAGATACATGTTGTAGTCAATATGTTTAATATAATTAAACAACATTAAAATAAGATATAAATAGGTACGTACAATTAAATAAAATATTTACTTAAGTACCTACCTACTGCACAAAAATTGCTTTTAATTTTTTATCTAAATGAGTACTCTAAGTACTTTCTGTTTAATACTCTACTAATTATACTAAAGTAATACCTACTTATGTCACTTCAATCTACTTCAAATATCCTTATAACTACTAGGTACAAGTTCGCGCGCAGACCGCGACACGAGACCGCGACAGGCACTTGACACTATGGAATTGTATGGGTGCCAGTTCGCGCCGAGACCGCGACAGGAGACCGACAGGTCGCGGTCGCGGTCTCGGCGCGAACTGACGCCCATACAATTCCATAGTGTCAAGTGCCTGTCGCGGTCTCCGGTCGCGGTCTCGTGTCGCGGTCTCCGCGCGAACTTGTACCTTTAGGTAAGTAGGTACCTACTCAGGTAGGTAGGTTATACACAAACTTCAATTCTGACTTCTGTATCAATTTCCATACTATTGTCTATTGTAATTACAATAACTGTGTGGATACCTATGTGTGGTATTTGACAGTGAAATTCGTCTATACCTACGAGTATATTTACTTAAATCAGAGTTAAAGTAGGTAAATATAAAATTTACACGTAAAATAAAATTACAATGGTAGGTCCACGATATGTAAATACAAGTACATTAAACATACGTAGAACCCATGGTGACTCAGTGGTACTCAGTGGTTAGAAAGCGCGATTAACTAACGTGAGGTCGTGGTTCAAGTTTAAGTTTAAGCCAGTAAAGGGATATAACGTGAAGGAAAATATCGTGAGGAAACCGGGGTCTTCCTAGAATCTTTTGAAGTCATCCGCAAAAAGGACTTGGCAGCGTGGTGGATTATGGCCTTGACTCTCTCCTTGCGAGATAACACCCTGAGTTTCAGCAGTTGAAACATTTAATGGGCTCCTAAAGCTACATATGCACCTAAGTATATTGTGTGATGGCTTATGGAACTGAGACGTGGTCCTTAACTGTGGGCCTCATAACAAAGCTCAAAGTCACACAGCGAGCTATGGAGAGAGCTATGCTCGGAGTCTCTTTGCGCGACAGAATCCGCAATGAGGATATTCGCAAAAGAACGACAGTGGCCGACATAGCTCAAAGAGTAAGCAAGCTGAAGTGGCAGTGGGCAGGCCACATCGCTCGCAGAACTGACAACCGATGGGGAATAATAATAATAATAATAATAACATCACAAAATTAGAAACAGATAGAACCATGTACTGTAAAAAACTACATGATGAATTTAAATTAAAATACCCGGAAATAGAAGTATCAGCTCAAAGAATAGCAGATCAAAGAAGAGTCATCATCAGGAATAAACTTCTATCAGATTCTACCATTAATGAAATAAAAAAAGAAGTTGAAAGCATGCTTCAACAAGACCTGGACCAAGTGTCTGGACCAACTAATGAAACAAATCTGGTACCACATATGACAACTCCCACTCTCACACAAAGCACGAATAGTATAGGTTTCACTCACAATATATTTCAAAACACAAGTGAAGGATTGACACAATTCCCAGCTAATGAAGCAATAAACACACAAGTATCTCATATTTCGACTCAAACAAACTTTCCTCCTCACACAACAACAACAGATGGAATTGAACAACAATCCCTCGATATTAATTCTGCTTTACAGCTGAAGAACTCAAAGATCAATTAGAAACTGCACTTTTTCTTTATACAGGTACAGATCCCACAACACGCCCAAAACTACCAAAATTAAGAGAAAATAGAAAATTATACGAATTAGTTAGTATATTCAACAAACAAATACTGCATAAATTCCATAGAATTGACTCTGACATAAACACAATACATACATTAATATATTGCAGTGCGTTCGTAATATGTGAAAAGTTAGGTCACAAAATAACACACGATAACGTATTGGAACACAACCGGAAACATAAAACAACTAAACCAGCTTGGCAAATCAGATTGGAAAACGACGTAAGGAAATTACGGGCAGATACCGGCAGACTGACTCAATACATCAACAACAATAGGTCAAAAAAAGTAGTCAAAGCAGTTAATGATATATTCAAAAAGCACGAAGTTCACTCGACACACGAATCCAATAACACTAGACCACAGGAATTTCTTGACACACTTAAACAGAAATTAGCACTTAAATCACAAAGACTGAATAGATTTATAAAAGCTCTAAAACGTAAAGAAGATAACAAGTTGTTTGACAAAAATGAAAAGTGTTTTTACAGAAAACTGAAAAATGCTACTTCATTTAACAACAGTGAACTACCACAAGCAGAAGAACTTAGAAATTACTGGGCAGACATATGGAAGAATCAAGGAGATCACAATGAACAAGCTCCATGGATAAAAGATGAAGAAAAAAGATGGGAGAACACAGAAGAGATGAGTTTTGAAGAAATAACTATAGATGATATAACACAAATCACATACAGAATGAAAAACTGGAAAGCCGCAGGAGTAGACCATGTTCATAACTTCTGGTACAAGAAATTTTCCGTTTTACACAACATCCTTGCTAAAAATATCACAGAACTGATCAAAGGCCAGCAAACACTCCCGAAATTCATGACGATGGGCATGACATACATGTTACCTAAAACATCTGATACAGCTAATCCGTCGCAATATCGTCCCATAACATGTCTCCCAACAATATATAAGCTTATTACATCTTGCATAACAAACAAAATCAATAACCACGTAGTATCAAACAACATTTTATCAGAAGAACAAAAAGGGTGTAGACGAAATCACAAAGGATGTAAAGAGCAGCTTGTTATTGACACAGCAGTTCTTAAACACGCTAGCACTCACAAACGCAACTTACACGTATCATACATAGACTATAAGAAAGCGTTCGATAGTGTGCCACATTCGTGGCTACTTCTGGTCCTTGAAATATACAAAATCAATTCCAACATAGTGAATTTCCTGAAAAATGTTATGTGCGACTGGAAAACTACACTTTATCTCTCCAATGACTCTCTCAGCATCAAAACTGACGAAATTAATATCAAAAATGGCATTTTTCAGGGCGATTCTTTTAGTGGGGCTTGGTTCTGTCTTGCATTGAATCCACTCTCAAACCTACTTAACAACACAAACAATGGATACAAAATGACCCATAACACAGCTCTTACACATTTAATATACATGGACGACATCAAATTATTCGCAAAATCCAAAAAAGAAATGCAAAACCTAATAAATATAACAACAATATTCAGCAAAAATATAAACATGAGTTTCGGCTTAGACAAATGCAAAACATTACATATAACAAAAGGTAAAATAGAAAACACAATTGATGAAGATCACAGTTTAGAAGAAAACAACATATTTAATCAAATGGATCCAACTGAAACTTACAAATATTTAGGTATACACCAGTCAAATACTATTAACCACTCACAGATTAAAAATAACTTAACTATAGAATTCACCCACCGACTAAATAAAATATGCAAATCACAGCTACATTCTAAAAACTTATTTAAAGCCATTAATACATTTGCCATCCCAGTTCTAACATATTCTTTTGGAATTATTAAATGGACAGCCACTGATATAAACAGACTAGAAATTAAAACAAGAACAATTTTAACTAAACACAATCACCTACACCCAAAATCTGCAATTGAACGCATGACACTGAAAAGAGATAAAGGAGGCAGAGGATTAATAGATTTAACGGTCCTATGGCAAAATCAAACGAAATACTTGCGAGAATTCTTCTATAAAAAATCAGCTACAAGCCACATTGATCAAGCAGTTGTTGACATAGACAGCAAATATACACCCTTAGATTTAAAACAAACAGGCATACATTATAAATCTGCAAAAGACCGAGAAACAGAAAAAATAGGCAAATGGCGAAGTAAAGAACTCCATGGAAGACACATTCACGATTTGGAACAATCACACGTAGATGCAGAATCTTCAAATAAATGGCTTAAGCTAGGGTCATTGTTTCCGGAAACCGAAGGGTTTATGATTGCCATACAGGACCAAGTGATAAATACAAGAAACTATAGAAAATACATCATCAAGGATCCAAACGCACAAAACGATAAATGCAGAAAATGTAACCGATTGCCGGAAACAATTCAACACATCACAAGTGCTTGCTCGACACTCACACAAACTGATTACACGCATAGACATAACCAGGTTGCACATATAGTTCATCAAAAACTGTCCCTTAAGCATAAATTATTAACAGAAAATATAAAACCCCATTACCAATATACACCTAAACCTGTACTAGAAAGCCCTACGTACAAAATGTACTTTGATAGAGCTATCCTTACAGACAAAACCATACACAACAACAGGCCAGACATCACCTTAATAGATAAAAACGAAAAAACAGTATTTCTTATAGATATAGCCATACCATATACACATAATCTACAAAAAACAATAACAGAAAAGATCCACAAATACACAGAATTAAAAGAAGAAATCATTAGAATTTGGAAAATGAATAAGGTTTATATTGTGCCGTTGGTGCTCTCTAGCACAGGAGTAATACCAAAACACTTACACCACGGGATTAATCTATTAGCTCTACCTAAAAATATCTATTTAACAATGCAGAAAGCCGCGATTCTCAACACCTGCCGAATCGTTAGAAAGTTCCTGCAAGATGACTCTTCATCGGCAAACACGAACCCAAATCATGATCTCCACTTGGCTTAGGCCCGTGGTTTTCATAAACACCGGAACTCTAAGTTCCGAGAATGAGAATATCTCTTAAAACATAATAATAATAATAAATATATAAATAATAATATAATATATAATATAATATATAATATAATATATAATATAATATATAATATATAATATATAATATATAATATATAATATATAATAATAATAATAATAACGGGCCGGACGGATTACACAACTTTTGGATAAAGTGGTTTCGATGCTCACATGAACGTTTGGCAACACAATTCCAAGAAGCCCTCGAGACAGGTTCTCTTCCCAGTTTCATGACCACCGGAGTCACCTTCCTGCTCCATAAGTCTGGTAGTACCACGGAACCAAAGAACTACAGACCCATTACGTGCTTACCTACCATCTATAAGCTGCTTACATCCATTCTGAGAGCAAAAATTTACACGCATATTGTCGCGAATAACGTTTTGGCCTCCTCTCAGAATGGATGTAAGATTGGGTCCCGTGGTACTAAGGAGCTGCTCCTTATTGACACGACCATTTGCCACCAAGTCAAACGAAACAAAGGTGCCCTCTCCACTGCCTGGATTGACTATAAGAAGGCCTATGATGCAATGCCCCATTCGTGGTTGGAAAAGGTTTTAGGGTTATACAAAATAGATCCAACCTTAAAATCTTTTCTACGCAAATGCATGGGACAGTGGGTCACAGTCCTTCGTCAACCAGGTAGCGTAGACAGCTCGTTTGTTTCGGAGGACTTGATAAAGATTGAAAGGGGAATATTTCAGGGAGACAGTCTGAGTTCCCTATGGTGGTGCCTAAGTCTGAATCCTCTCAGCACTCTGCTGAAAGATTCAGAGTTAGGCTATCGTCTTCGTAGAGGAGGTGAGGTTATATCTCATTTGCTGTACATGGACGACCTCAAACTTTTTGCACCGAAACGCCAAGACTTGTTGGAGCTATTAAAAACCACAGAGGTTTTTAGTAACGCCATCAAGATGGAGTTCGGTGTCGACAAGTGTGCGGTCATGCATGTACAGCGAGGGAAAGTAGTAAATTCAGAGAATTTACAACTTTCCGAGACTATAACTCTCAGATCCCTCTCCGAAGACGAGACCTACAAATATCTCGGTATGTCACAGTCGTTGGGTATATCAGCAGATGACATTAAGAAATCGGTGAAGGAGCGCTTCTTTTGCCGGCTGACAAAAGTACTTAAAAGTCTTTTGTCAGGCGGTAACAAGGCGCGAGCCTTCAACGGTTGGGTAATGCCTCTGCTGATGTACTCCTTTGGCATACTGAGATGGACTCAGACTGAGCTCGACGCCCTGGATAGAAAGGTCCGTCAACTGCTCACAACACACCGCATGCTACACCCGCGCTCGTCTGTTATGAGACTGTATATCCCGCGGAAGTTGGGGGGTCGAGGCTTTTTAAATGCCAAGAACCTTCACAACCGCGAGGTATGCAGTCTCAGGGATTATTTCCGCAACAGTGAGTCCGGGATGCATCGCGATGTTGTGGCAGTTGACAGGAGCTTCACGCCTCTTTCAATGGCAAACGAGAACTGGCGCAAACCATCGGTGCTCAGCACTGATGATCGCAAGGAGGTATGGAAGAGCAAGGAGCTACACGGGCGGTTCTATCGGGCCCTGACGGGACCTGATGTGAATCTACTCGCGTCGGTGAACTGGCTGCGCTTCGGGGACCTCTTCGGAGAAACCGAGGGTTTTGCCTGTGCAATTGCAGACGAAGTTATCAAGACGAACAACTACCGGAAATACATAATGAAGGACGGTACGGTCGACATTTGTCGGGCATGCCGCCGTCCAGGCGAATCACTTCGTCATGTTATTTCCGGTTGTTCGCATCTTGCTAATGGCGAGTACTTGCACAGACATAACCTAGTAGCCAGGATCATCCACCAGCAACTTGCTCTTCGATACTGCCTTGTCGAGTCCGAGGTGCCGTACTATAAGTACGCACCTCTGCCAGTTCTCGAGAATGGTCGTGCGTTGCTCTACTGGGACCGCTCTATCATCACGGACAGGACTATTGTCGCCAATAAGCCTGATATCGTGCTGATAGACCGGTCTCAGCGCCGGGCTGTGATCATCGATATCACCGTACCACATGACGAGAACCTCGTGAAAGCCGAGAAGGACAAGCTTAGCAAGTACCTTGACTTGGCTCATGAGGTTACCGCCATGTGGGATGTTGATTCGACGATCATAGTCCCAATAGTCGTGTCGGCAAACGGCCTTATAGCGAAAAGCCTCGACCAACATCTCAAGAGGCTTTCGCTAGACGGTTGGATCAAGGGTCAGATACAGAAGGCAGTCATCCTAGACACAGCGCGCATCGTCAGGAGGTTCCTCTCTATGCAGCCCTAACCACCGGTAGCTTGGGCCCTGCCCCGCTGCTGGCGGCACCCTAGTTTTTAAGTTTTTTATAATGTTTATTTTATATATCTATTGTAAAAAACTTAGAGATTAAGAAGAAAAATAAATAACTGAATAATAATAATAAAAATATACAAAACTGCATCAATTAGACCTAATTTTCCATAGAAAACTGCGCCATGCATTTTGACAACAGCTTGACAACCAAAACTCATCAAAAACTTTTCAATATTTTGTAAACAAATCAAGACAAGAAATGGATACAACAACGTAAATAATGTTAACACGGTCAAGACGAAAAAATGAAGCGGATTCCATAAACGCACGACCAACACCAATTCGTGTCCCGTCACCGTCATCATCGAATTCGTCGTCGGGGGACGAAGTTTTTGTGACACCCCGCGGCACTAGTGCTTCATCGAGTGACGAGGACACGACGCGGACCCCGCCGCCCAGAAGAGCAGGACGTCGAGGCCGTCCGCCGCTGCCGGCACGCTTGGGGCCTGTGAGGCATTCTGCCTCGCGCCCGGCCCCCGCTACCGGTGGTGTAGTGCGTCGCATGCGATGGACTCAGCAAATGAATGAGAACTGCATGCGCGCCTATTACAGGGCTACAGAGGGAGGAACCCACCTGACCGCGTACTGTGCCAGGATGTTACTTCTGTTTCAGGCCCTTGAACCAACCGTCGCCGTATCCGCACAACGACTTTCAGATCAAGTTCGAGCCATTCGCCGGTGCAAGCTGCTGGATGACTCGACACTTGATCGGCTACG
The DNA here is from genome assembly GCA_963693475.1 of Ectropis crepuscularia. Taxonomy (NCBI): domain Eukaryota; kingdom Metazoa; phylum Arthropoda; class Insecta; order Lepidoptera; family Geometridae; genus Ectropis; species Ectropis crepuscularia. The sequence goes on along the minus strand of OY856359.1, from coordinate 1,894,879 downwards.
CCTGGAGGAACAACATACTCGCCCAGCTTCTGCCTCGTCCCGGGATCCGCCCGCCGCATCGTCGACTCTGACACTGGCCTCAGTGCCAGCGTCAGTGGCGACACTTGCGGCGCCGGCCGACCCCGACATCGAGGAGGAAGACTCGGCGAGTAGTAATGTATCTGACCAGGTAAGAGGGCAACTGAGGAGTGCTTTGGAAGACGCGATCTTCCAATATCGACTCACACCAAACTCTAGGCCGCGCTTACCACGTTTACCCACCCATAAACGGAATTTAGCTTTGATGGGAGCCCTGAATACTTTGCTAGTGCCCTACCTGGGTACTAGCAAAGATTTGACTGATACCCATTCTATTCTCTACTGTGGTGCTATCGCGGCGTGTCGCGTTGCACGTGTCAAGTTTCCAGACACTGACCGTACAACGCGAACCGCCGGAGATGCACCCGCATGGCAAATGCGAATAGAACGGCGTATCAGCACATTCAGGACTCTTATAGCAAAGCTAATCTGCTTCAGTCAGGGGAACAGTCGTCCCCGAGTCATGCGTTTCGTGACACAGGCATTCGCAGGGACTGAAATCAGTCCCCAGCACTACCTAGCCAATGTTACGGAACGCATTGACTATCTGAAGCAGAAAGTTTATGCGTGGGCAAACCGTATTCGCCGCTACAGAGAGCGTGTGAGTCGATATCGGCAAAATCGCGACTTCCAAAGTGATCAAAGGAAGGTGTATAGAAACTGGGAGGGAACTAGTCGACGTGTGAGCGATGGACAGCTACCGGATGCCAGCGCTACGAAAAACTTCTGGCGCAGCATCTGGTCGGTGCCTGTCGAGCACACAGAGGGAACTTGGATGCGTGTTGTCGAGCGTGCGTGTGAGTCTATCGAAACCATGGAGTCTGTTTCAATAGACTTCGAAGACGTTGGTTGTGCTATCCGGACGGCTCAGAACTGGAAAAGTCCTGGGCCGGACGGATTGCACAACTTCTGGATAAAGTGGTTTCGATGCTCACATGAGCGTTTGGCAACACAATTCCAAGAAGCCCTCGAGACGGGTTCTCTTCCCAGTTTCATGACCACCGGAGTCACCTTCCTGCTCCATAAGTCTGGTAGTACCACGGAACCAAAGAACTACAGACCCATCACGTGCTTGCCTACCATCTATAAGCTGCTTACATCCATTCTGAGAGCAAAAATTAACGCGCATATTGTCGCAAATAACGTTTTGGCCTCCTCTCAGAATGGATGTAAGATTGGGTCCCGTGGTACTAAGGAGCTGCTCCTCATTGACACGACCATTTGCCAACAAGTCAAACGAAACAAGGGAGCCCTCTCCGCTGCTTGGATTGACTATAAGAAGGCCTATGACGCGGTGCCCCATTCGTGGCTAGAAAGAGTTTTAGAGTTGTACAAAATAAATCCAACTCTAAAAATTTTTCTAAGCAAATGCATGGGACAGTGGGTCACAGTCCTTCGTCAACCAGGTAGCGTAGACAGCTCGTTTGTTTCGGAGGACTTGATAAAGATTGAAAGGGGAATATTTCAGGGAGACAGTCTGAGTTCCCTATGGTGGTGCCTAAGTCTGAATCCTCTCAGCACTCTGCTGAAAGATTCAGAGTTAGGCTATCGTCTTCGTAGAGGAGGTGAGGTTATATCTCATTTGCTGTACATGGACGACCTCAAACTTTTTGCACCGAAACGCCAAGACTTGTTGGAGCTATTAAAAACCACAGAGGTTTTTAGTAACGCCATCAAGATGGAGTTCGGTGTCGACAAGTGTGCGGTCATGCATGTACAGCGAGGGAAAGTAGTGAATTCAGAGAATTTACAACTTTCCGAGACTATAACTCTCAGATCCCTCTCCGAAGACGAGACCTACAAATATCTCGGTATGTCACAGTCGTTGGGTATATCAGCAGATGACATTAAGAAATCGGTGAAGGAGCGCTTCTTTTGCCGGCTGACAAAAGTACTTAAAAGTCTTTTGTCAGGCGGTAACAAGGCGCGAGCCTTCAACGGTTGGGTAATGCCTCTGCTGATATACTCCTTTGGCATACTGAGATGGACTCAGACTGAGCTCGACGCCCTGGATAGAAAGGTCCGTCAACTGCTCACAACACACCGCATGCTACACCCGCGCTCGTCTGTTATGAGACTGTATATCCCGCGGAAATGGGGGGGTCGAGGCTTTTTAAATGCCAAGAACCTTCACAACCGCGAAGTATGCAGTCTCAGGGATTATTTCCGCAACAGTGAGTCCGGGATGCATCGCGATGTTGTGGCAGTTGACAGGAGCTTCACGCCTCTTTCATTGGCAAACGAGAACTGGCGCAAACCATCGGTGCTCAGCACTGATGATCGCAAGGAGGTATGGAAGAGCAAGGAGCTACACGGGCGATTCTATCGGGCCCTAACGGGACCCGATGTGAATCCGCTCGCGTCGGTGAACTGGCTGCGCTTCGGGGACCTCTTCGGAGAAACCGAGGGTTTTGCCTGTGCAATTGCAGACGAAGTTATCAAGACGAACAATTACCGGAAATACATAATGAAGGACGGTACGGTCGACATTTGTCGGGCATGCCGCCGTCCAGGCGAATCACTTCGTCATGTTATTTCCGGTTGTTCGCATCTTGCTAACGGCGAGTACTTGCACAGACATAACCTAGTAGCCAGGATCATCCACCAGCAACTTGCTCTTCGATACTGCCTTGTCGAGTCCGAGGTGCCGTACTATAAGTACGCACCTCTGCCAGTTCTCGAGAATGGTCGTGCGTTTGCTCTACTGGGACCGCTCTATCATCACGGACAGGACTATTGTCGCCAATAAGCCTGATATCGTGCTGGTAGACCGGTCTCAGCGCCGGGCTGTGATCGTTGATATCACCGTACCACATGACGAGAACCTCGTGAAAGCCGAGAAGGACAAGCTTAGCAAGTACCTTGACTTGGCTCATGAGGTTACCGCCATGTGGGATGTTGATTCGACGATCATAGTCCCAATAGTCGTGTCGGCAAACGGCCTTATAGCGAAAAGCCTCGACCAACATCTCAAGAGGCTTTCGCTAGACGGTTGGATCAAGGGTCAGATACAGAAGGCAGTCATCCTAGACACAGCGCGCATCGTCAGGAGGTTCCTCTCTATGCAGCCCTAACCACCGGTAGCTTGGGCCCTGCCCCGCTGCTGGCGGCACCCTAGTTTTTAAGTTTTTTATAATGTTTATTTTATATATATATTGTAAAAAACTTTAAAATTAAGAAAATCAATAAATGAGTGTATAATAATAAATTGTTTATTGTTTTCTCTCACATAGAAGTTTTACATTAGGGAAGAAAGGTGCTCGAGTGGCGACCACGAACCGGAAGACGCAGTGTTGGACGGCCTCCCACTAGATGGACAGATGACCTCGCAAAGGTCGCTGGAAACCGCTGGTTGCAGGTTGCGCAGGACCGTTCGTTGTGGAAATCTAGGGGGGAGGCCTATGTTCAGCAGTGGACGTCTTGCGGCTGATGATGATGATGATGATATTGTGTGTGGACAGATATTTAGTTTCGCATTGTGAATGTAAATTCAATTGTGTAAGTATGTCACCGTAAAATTGTAAATAAGTACGTACCTCCCGTTGTATTTTCTAAACTAACGACGATAGATTATAAACTAACCTAACCTACCGTAGTAGGTATATATTTATAACAATTTGACGCGTTAGATTATAACCTGACGGTGCGCGGTGTTTAAAATTTGATCTTTTTAAAACTTTGTGATCGTTCTCAGCCCTCCGTCGCTCACTCCTCAGCCTAGGCAATATAAAGTAACAAACAATTATTAACCTAGCAAAAGTCAATGAATAATGAACTTCCATAAAATAAAACATAATTATTGTACCTATCCTTATTTACCACCACTTTCTAACTCACTGGAGCTATTGAATGTTTGATCGACAACCCAGCGCTTGAGTCTGCTTTTTAACCGACTTCAAAAATGTCTGCATGTTTTTTTGTATGCACCTACGTATGTTACGCGAAAGCTGCAATCCAATAGGCTGGTAATTCTAAACAAAAACTAATTAGTTAGACAGCTAGATTGCTAAAAAATATTGTACGCGTATTTTTTCTTTTGTTTATATGAGACAGTGCTTAGAAGTTTCGCGCGACCTCTCTTGTGGGTACGATTTTTACCTACAAGTGACGTCACGACCCTCCACTCCTGAAGTTTGATGAATGATGATGATCTTTGTTGAATTTTAATAATTTGAAAAAGCAAAAAATAAGTGTCCCTTGTTTTCCCATGATCTAGCTGATGGACTAATAGAATGGTTTATTTTAGTCCCAGTCCGACACCTCATTATTGTTAATCGATTTAAAACCGAAGTAAAAAAATGTCATTACTTACTGTAATTTTCTTTATACTTAATTAATATTTCATATTTCATATTTATCTTTATTTGCGAAAATGGGTACAAAGGGATCTTAAAATATGTTTACAAAACTCCATAATCAACCTTTCGGTATGCAAATTCGAAACAAAATTATTCGGAATTTAGAGGGCATCCATCAAAACCAAAATACCCACATAATTTTAAGCATTGTGTCAATACCAATCAATACAAACATGCAAATAAAGGTGCCCATTCATGGGTGAATTCAATACTTCCAAAATGTATAAAATGTCAAGTGTATGTAAATAAATTAAAATTAACAGTAGCAAAATGTCAAATTAATAAGGATAAAATCTACAATATTCTGATTATTATAAAAAACAAAAATATAATAATTTAAAAGTCATACAATCAACCATTTACAAATTAACAATTTTACAAATTCTGAGTCAAATCATAATGTCAAATTGAAATAAATTAAGTTTATACAAATATATGTCCCGATATTAAAAATATAAAGCACATGTCAATAAAATTGAAAAAAAAAAAAAAAGTCAATTTTCAAACTTATCTGCCAGATATTCCTGAATTGTGTAATACGCCTTTTCTACTAGGAAACATTTCAATTTATTCTTGAAGAGATGTGTTTTATCTATTTTTAATAAATTAATTGGTAGGTGATTGTACATCATCGGGGCCATACAAAGTGCGCTATTTGCGAGTAGCGTTGTATTACGAGTAGGTACCCTAACTTTATGCTTATGGCGTTGGCTGTTTAGTTTATCAAACAAGTTTAAATTATTTCGCACAAACATCACACATTCAGATATGTACAAAGACGGTAAAGTTAAGATGTTTAACTTTTTAAAATGTGGTTTATTAATTATATATAGTTTATTAATAATTTAAATAATATCGATGTATTTAGCAAATGTCTGTAGGTACAAGTACCTACATATATTGGTAAGCTTCAACACTAATAGTAATTAACTTAAAAATCTTATCTTGTTGTAACACCATTAAACTTTGCGGCTCACAATTTTCTGAGTCCGAAACCTGCTAACATCTAAACAAATCAAAAATTCATATTTCAAGTACAAGAAAACTGTGAACCCAAACAATTAATTATACAATTCTGACACCCGTCTGTTTGCGACGGCGGTCAAGGAGCGCTTGAAATTAGCCACAGCCGGTACGTGACCGCTACCGGCCTCGCCGGATCTCCTCACAATATTTACATTCTACTAATGGATCTCAGAACTCGTGTGCTTTGAAAGTAAGATTTTATGCTTTATACTCGTATATAATAATACTTATAAGTATAGACTATGTTAGTCATTTACAGAAATCGGTAGTTTTAATAGACGCTAGACTTGGTTGCAACTATTTGGGCTTATTTACGCTTTACGCACCCCATTTTATCGAATAAGTATCGCCATTCAACGTGGCAACGGGGCCAGCATTTTGGGCACGATTCCCACTGGCACTGGTCTTTTAAATTAAGTTCGTGTACATTTTGTAAATAAATATATTTATATGTAGTTGTATATATAATGGATACTTCTTAATCCTATATTATTTTAATATTATTTTGTAAATTCTTCTTACCCCATTTTTGACTTGTCCACATGTTGTTTTCCCATCCTACGGTTGCCTGGAAGAGATCGCTTTCAGCGATAAGGCCGCCCACTGACGCACTAATTTACTATGTTTGGTTTATTTTTGCTATGTATTTTTTTTATTGGTGTGTCAATAAAGAGTACCTATCTATCTTTCTTAGTACCTCCAAATTTGAATTATGTATGTTAGACTTGTTGACATGTAGGTACCTATTTAGGTGAAGTACCTGGGTATATTATACTTACTTGCTATAAGTCTGTTATACTTGGGCATAATAAATAATTAATGATTGATGTACCTAAGTCTGTAGAATTAGATTTGGGTGGGGACAAGTAGTTTTAGTAAGTAGATACCTACTAGGTATGTTTTCTATAATTCTCTTATCCAACTAAGTATTTGGGCTAAGTAGGTAGGTACTATGTTATCTATACATCTGTTAGACTTGGGAGCAATTAGGTATTTGAACTTGCTGCTAAGTAGGTTCTTCTTATAGTCGTATCTTTGCTAAAAGTCAATTAAACTTAGCTATAAGTAGCTAGCTAGTAGGTACTATGTTTGCTCTAAGTCTGTTATATTTGAGTGCAAGTATTTAAGCTTAGTACAGATATTTACTACGAGTATTTTTTCTGTCAGTCTGTTGGACTTCAGTTCAAGTACCTAGGTAATTGGATATCTTACTAAAATTACAAATGAAAAAAATTTGGATTAAGTACTTAGAATCATTATTACCGAAATCAAATTTAACCAAACAATTTAAACATTACCGCCATCGGTTTTGCAATGCCTGTGGCGCAACTGAAGAACTATTTTAGACAGGTTTTTTGCGTGAAATCTGTGATTCCGCAAACGGATGACCCGTTTGAGATCCAAAGAAAAAAACGTTCACAATTGTGTGATAATTGACAACTTGAACAGCAAAGACAACAAAAAGCGTCGGTCGATAGACGACGCGTGACCGCTGGCCGGCCCCCCACGAGTGTAGGACTGCGTTTGATGACCGACTGATTGCCGTGAAATTAGCCAGGGGCGGCCTTCTGGACGGGATGTAGCTCAGGGATGGAATTATTTAGTTCACTTCCTAGCTAATTCCCCAATGGGTTTGCAATTTTTGAAGACTCTTTTACCTTAGCTTTATTTATGACATGATGCATCTCCTATACCTTTTGTTAAGTATAAACACGAAAGTAAGTTTGTTTGCTACGCCCCCACATAAAAACTACTTTACCTATCTTCATAAAAAAATTATACTCATATTCTTGGAGGTATCACAAGTAGAACATAGTCTACTTTTTGTCCAAGGAAAAGAAAGGCATCGGGTACTACGCGAGTGTAACAGCGTAAACATCTACAGCCCAGAGACATGCAATACCTACTTACTTGCCTGATTATGTCGAGATCAAATCACTGCGGTGGTTACCAGATATCAGATGATTTATCTCTTTGCCATGTAATTTATCTGGAAACATTGCTCTTCAAAGCGAATCACAGTCACGTTATCACTTTACTGTTTAGCTGTAGCCAAAGATACTTCGCCACGCGGACTCTACTAAGAATCCTAACACTATTCAGGATAAATATAATAATGCTAATTATCACTATCTTTGTTTCTATCTATTTAGGTACCTACTGGTGGACCAAATTAGCACGTAGGTAACCAAGTGTGTTTATCTCATAGTAGCCGGGTCTGCTAAGAAAAGACAAATTAACATTGCTCTTCAAAACGAATCACAGTAACGTTATCCCTTTACTCCTTAGCTATACACAAAGATTCACCACGCGGACTCTACAAATAATCCTAACACGACACAGGATAAAGATAATAATGCCTAATTATCAATATCTATTTACTTACCTACCGTTCAACCAAAAAAGCATGTAAGTAACTAAGTGAGTTTATCTCATAGTACCCGGGTCTGCTCAGCAAAAACCCTCCTAAATCGTGTCCGAATCTGAATTTCAAAGTCCGGGCATCCACTGACCGCTAATTACCCGAGTCGCGGTCAACAGCCGTCAGTTGCACGCCCGTGGAATGAATACTTGAATACTAGCCACTATCCTCTACCTAGGGGTAGTGAATAAATGCGGATTTGCGACACCCCTGCCCCTGATTTTATCGCCTTGTGTTCGCCATCACCAGGTTTCTTCCTTTGTCTTTTCAAATCCTACTAATGTTCCAAATGTGAAAGTTTGTATGTTTGCTCCTCAATCACATCGAAAATAAAAAACGAATAATTGTATTGAATTAAAATTTGAAACATAGATTAGGTATAGTTTGGTATAACATATAGACTTTTTATATCGGTAAAACAAAGGGATCGCGACAAGGGCGCTGTTAGTATGTTATATTATAAAAGTGAAATTTTGTATATTTGTTGCTCAATCGATTGGATTGTTTGGAACACAGGCAGGACATGTGCCTGATGGTAAGCAATATGCCTGTCACATAACAGCACAGTGACGCGTAGCTATTGGAACATAAAAGTACAAATCATTACCTAGCACCACACTGCGCTCGTCACCCAGAGATCTAAGATATTATATCTCTAAGCCCTGTAATTTCTCTGGAAACCCTTCAGAACGGAACACAGTAACGCATTACTGCTTGGCGGTAGAATAACTGGCAAAGGTGTGGTACTTCTCCAGGTGGACTCTGCCAAGAGTCCTACCACTATTAGTTCATCATAATTTGGCCTAGTTACGAAGCTTAGTAGGTCCCGTACTACAAGATTGTCAAAAGTAGGCTCGACTCATGACCACAATGATAACCCGTCAACCCCCGTCACCGCGGAATGGATTTATCCCCGGCCTCGCAGACCCGTCCGACGGCGACGGGCGACGGGCCCGTGTCTCCCGGACCTCGGACCCGCTGTCGCGGACACTCCGGACTCAATTACTGGACTGTTTGTTGTCAAAATATTATGCAGCCCCGACGGGGGTCAGAAATACCTACTTTACACACACCTTACATCAAAAAATAAGATTATACTACATGATAACTATAATCAGATTAAATAGAGAAACTGAAGTATTTTAACAAACTCAAGGTTTTCAAATCTTTTCAATGGTGTATGTAATATGTATAACAATCAACAAATGTATAGGTAATACTTAAATGTGGCAAATGTACCTATTGTAAAATTATAAAAATGAACATTTAGTTAGATAAGTAAATAGGGTCTCTTAAAAAGGGTCGATTTTATGGTTGTAATATCGATTAAAAATAACAAACAACGTTAAGCAAAAAACTAATAAAACGTACTTTAAATATCCTTGGTACAAAAAGTGTATTGTTTGAAAACATCTGTTTACGTATCATTAAACGGTTCTGATTCAACCACGCCCTCATACAAACCCATTCAAAATGCATTACATCATACCACTTCTTTACAAGCTTCAGAGAATGCGCCACTATCGGGTTGTGGTTTATAAATCTAACGGGGGGTCTACCGCCGAACGAAAAATGTCATAGCTTTTATGTTTCTCTCTCTTTTCTTTTCGCTTGAAATGATAGAGACAGCATTAGCAAAGCGATAGCCGATTTAGTTAGGCAGTAGAAGCACGGGTCGGTTTAAAGTTTTAGTTCTGCACGTTACCCGCGCCCACGTTACATCGTGGCAAATAATTCAGAGCCAGTTTTCGATCAAAAGAGATTGTATACCAAGATTAGGCACGTCGTTGAAAAATGTCCGGTGGCCATAGACATTGACAAGAGAGGGTCGGCCATAGACTAGAGATTTATTGTTTTCTTAACTGGCTTTTACCGGCAAACATTTTTGCGACCTAGGTACGGGACCCAAAAACCTATCTAAAGTCATAATAAAGTACTCTGCAAATAATTCTAGAACTACAAAATTTAAGGACATTACATAGAGTTTAAACTCAATTTCGTATTTACACGTCACAAACATAAAAATCACTCATTTTTTTTATAGCGATTTGAAATTAAGTACCTACTGAAAAACTAGCAGCTTCCCGCACTGCTTAACCCGCATAGTTCACATTTACGTTCTTTTCCGCGATAAAAAAAAACTATCGTATAAATAGTCGTAGTCATATTTCAGATCGATGTTTCAACCCGATCCGTTCAGCCGTTCTGAAGTGATGAATAGAGCGACAAACATCCAATGTCCGAGCTTTCACATTTGTGATAAATAAATATCTAGGTACCTACCTATTCGTAAGATTAGCTTTCATATAAATTATCCTTAAAGTCGCGCCCGGCAGTGTAACACACGGCTTACTAAAACGATTAGTAGTTATTTTACCCCCATAAGGGTGACATTTTTATAAATAACCCCTTTTTTGCATAAAAAATAGATTATGTTCTTTTTCATCCAACAGGCTCTATACAACATTTATTTTACAATCCGTTGTGAAAGCGTGACAGAATGTAGAGTTCCTTTCGCAATTATATTATTAGAGGTACTAGCGGCCCTTTCCTGCTTCGCTCTGATATTGTCATATAAATACCATTAATCGAAATAAAAACTATCCTATCTCTCGAGTTGCACCAAATATCTACATACCTAAATGCTAACTTTCATGAATATCGGTTGACTTGGTAATTAGTTCAGGGAACAAACTTTTAAGACTGTGCATTTTTATATATTAAAAAATTGGCAGTCATAGGAACTGCCGATAGAAGTGAAAACTTGCTGTTGCCCTGGTACTGGTACCTAGGGGCAAACGCAACTCTTTTATATTTCTGTTGTCCTAGTATCTGGAGATAAACGCTGGGCTGTTGGAGGTAGGTGATCGAAATTATTTACTGTTTCTGTTGCCCTGGTACCTACCTGGCCGTTTTTACCGAGTTTACCCGAAGATTTCATATCCGATCCGATACATTATCCATCATATCCAAGCGTGACGATTGATGAATCCATTTCACAGCCCACGAAAATTCTGTCTATAGCGCGCCTAAAGAAGTTTTCACTTCAAAAAGATAGTAGAGAGTAATATGGATTCGTAGGATTAATCAGCGGTTTCTCCACGATTACAATCATGAGCTCCCTTCGGCTTTGTACAGGAATGCAGTGCTACCCTGTTCTCTAACTTGCTTACGTTTTAGAGAACAGGGAGTTATATTTTATTGGGCGACCCTTCGCGGCTCGAGTGTTGAGTCAATACAATGAGGATCCATGTTAATGTGGGGACTGGGGGATACTGCTGAGATGCCATACCAGCTTGTAGAAACCTATCACATGCCTATACATTTTTTATTAAATCACAGACAGAATTGTGAGCAATTCTTGCACTCACAACTGCCAAACTTCTCAGCAGTTTGTGGGTGAGAATACCATTTGTTAATTGATATTAACATATATTTTTAGTTGTTATTAAACACACCACTTACTGTACAGTCACGCTGAGGTATGTTAAAAACTACTGTATTTATACCATTACTATGGTAGTAGTATAGTTACCTATATACAGTCATATTTATTACTGGATTAACACATATTTTGCATCCTCTGAAAATTAGTGGTTGTTAAGCTGCAAATAATGCGACGGAGCACAGCTAGTATATTTGACAAATTAGTATCTAGTATAGTACTCAGGTACATGGTAATTAGTAACTCCAGGTTTCAATCACGTGATACCACAAACATCGAGTATACAGGGCTATTGGTAATCAGCCTGCATCCTTTTAAGGGGAATGTTAAGTACATTAAATACGTCAACTTTAGTTCTACAGTTTAAAAGAAATCGTACCTATGTATTTACAATTTACAATATAAAATAAAGTGGCCAAGTGCGAGTTGGACTCGCCCATGAAGGGTTCCGTTGCAGCAAGTATCATAATATACCTACATAGTCCACAAAGTTCTTGTAGTTCGTTGTAACTTTGATCGAAGTTTTAATAATTGTGTATTTATGACGTACTAAAAAAAACTACTCATCAGATCGAGTTCAAACTAATTTTCGTTGATAGTTTGCATAGTACCTAATGTACATCATATATATTTTTTAGTTTTTTCATTCTCTAACTTTAGAAGTTAGAGGGGGGGACACATTTTACCACTTTGGAAGTGTCTCTCGCGCAAATTATTCAGTGTAGATAAAAATTATATTACAAACCTCAACATCATTTTTGAAGACCTATCGACACCCTACACGTGTAGGTTTGATGAAAAAAAAAAATGTGTGTGCTTAAGACCACACGGCAGAAGTGAAAACTTCATTATCTGATTTTTGTATTAGGTAGGTATAATGCCCGGTTTACATTATTCCAGTCCAGCGATCGAATCCAGCGCTGGAATGCTTACTGAAAATATGTAAACTGGCACTGGAAAGCATGAAACAAGCCAGAAATTAAAGTTAATTTTTATTTTCCCACTAGGCCATAAAGATCACAGTAAGCTCAAACAAAATTTGATTTGCTGTTTGTATGTTAAGCTGTTGAAATATTTTGGAGGGATAAATATCAGAAAACTACTAAACTCGGGAACACAACAGCAAAGAGCAATTAGTTGACAATGTTATTATGTTTATATTTAAACATATAATATATAAATATACATATATTTAAACACTGAGTATTCCCTTTTTACTATTTAATTTATTTATTAAGCCCAGATCAATTCACAACATGATGTTTGCTCTAATTACTAGTTTTAATACAATAACTACATACTTAAAAATAACTAATACTTAGTTTACTTAAGTAGCTCTCTACAAATGTTTATTATGTTTACAAAGTATTTTGAGTTATAAGTTTTCAATTCAATTTAATTTGCAAAACATGGGTTGTAATTTTTTTATGTTATTACATAATGTTGAAGCTATATAAAGGTCCGCCATGCTTTAACCCTATGGCATGCAAATATCTATGTTATAAGTTTATCTTTTAAAATTCACGTTACAGAATTGATTATATAAAATGACTAAAACAATAAAAAGTCAAATTTACATGTCTAAGGTACCCAATATTTGGGTAAATAAATAATACCAATATTAGTTATAAGACTACAGGTCCGTTAACAAAATTTACGGGTCAAATGAACCACCAGGAGACCTATGTAGGATGATAGAAGGGTATAAAGTAATAAGATTCAGCACTATACCGTCACTTGTAAGCTGTCCAACTGAGTACAGTCCCAGAGGGGGATTGCAAACCTCAATCATTTCTCCTAGTCGCATGATTTTTGTACGGCATTGCGAAATAATGGATTAGAAGAGGTATTGAAACTGTATGGAACCAATGCTGTACATAATCAAATGACCATATTTACACTGTAAATTGTCAGCACATCATAATTTATTCCAAACAAACTAATAATTAAAAATCTAAAATGTATATTTTTTATAGTTTCCATACCTCTTCTAATGTATTATTAAATATGGGAAAATGGTTAATTTCTAGGTGATTTAATGTAACCTTGTAATCAAGGCATATGGTGACCGAACCATCGGGTTTTCGGGTTTTTTCACTGGAACTTCTGGTGTACCTACCTCACTCACTGTTCACACAAATAAAGTATCTTTTTATTTTGCAATAGTGTAAAACGTTCAATTTCCAGTGTTCTTTTCTTTGCAAATGGAACTTGACATGCTGGATATAGGTATTATGTGTAGTTTTCCTAAAGTGTATGTACCATAGTATAGTATTGTGTCCTTGATTGGCTGAACAGGATGAAACATGGTTAGGCACGGCGCACTGTAAACTGTTTATTGATGCGTAGGTAATGCAGATATTTTTCGTGTAGTTAGTTCCACAACTGGTCAATTCTCGCAAATAATTTCTTCTCACTAATAGTTTATGGATTTCCATGTGTTCTTGTCCAATGTTTGTGTATCCCAGAAGTATTTTTGTTTTTATTTATTTATGTCTTCTCGTGTCGTTATCGTGAATGAATTTCATTTATATCAGGTTAGATTCTCTTATCGCGTCGCGCGTCGCAACGCAACTTGGAATGCAGTTTTCGTCATTTCACTTATTTTCGTGATATACCCGGTTGATTCTCGTCGTCACTTTTATACATTGAGTTAGGCCGAGTATGATTATTTGTATGTAAGCACGGAACATTCACTTTTTACTATTAAATCTGATTTAACTTAAAAATAACAAAAACAAAATTGTTTAGGTTTGCTTTGACGTTTGAATTTGAAGCTGGTAGCCGGCAGTGTTGCCACGTCGATTTTGAGCTTGTCGCCAAATAGTATTGAAAAAAAGTCTCCGGTTTTGATTGAATTATTAAGGGAATAAACATGAGAACAGTCTGGAAGAACACATAAGCTACTTTTTATCGCGGGAATTTAGTTGCTAGTAGAAATATAAAAAAACACTGTTCTGAGTACCTACAATGTTAAATAATTTAAATGAAAAGGAACAACTTAAGGTAATAATTAACATTAATAACACGTAAGATTTGAACGAAAATGCAAATTATTTAATAGAATGGTAATAATGTAATTGGGAAAAAGTCCCTGCTATAATGCATATTATATTTACGTGTATGTATAGAAATTGGAAGTAGAGTTTGTATAGGTAGGTATTATATAGGTATATAGGTAGCCTTCTATGTTGTTTATGTTTGAGAGAATGAGTTAATTTCATTTTATGATCTGAACTGATCTGATCCCAATGAACTTCTTCGTCCCGTTGCCTTCTCCAACCCACTAGTATATTCCCCTCTGTCGCTACACGTCCTAACACGTCCTTTTATTAATCCGCTAAAAAGTTTTAAAATTCGCCAGTTTCAGCGCGAAAGTCGCTAAAGTGTCAACACTGGGAGCCGGTAGCGAGCAGCGAGAGAGAGAGAGTATCTATTGTCCCATGTCCTCCTCTAACAATTATCTTTCTCGGTCTGGCACATTTGTTGACCCCATTATCTTTCTCGCTCTAGCATCCCGATTTTACCCGAAATTTCTTATCATTCCGAGCGTGATGATCACGTGATCATTAATCCATTTCACAGCCCACGAAAATTCTGTCCATAGCGCGCCTAAAGAAGTTTTCACTTCAAAAAGTTTTTGAGTTTCAGTTCTCTGTATGGGGGGCCTAATTTTAACCCTATTTTTTTTTTTGTAGAAATCTTAATGCAGTTCACAGAATACATCTACTTACCATGTTTCAACAGTGTGGTTCTCATAGTTTCGACAAAAAGTGGCTGTGACATACGGACGGACAGACAGACAGACATGACGAATCTATAAGGGTTCCGTTTTTACGTTTTACGGAACCCTAAAAAGTGTATTTGCCCGGTCTAAAAGCATCGAGCTCTTCGTAACAATTCGTTACAGGAGCGCTTGCGCTCTTTATCGATTGATAAATGATGTGTCGAAGTGAATAAACACTAAACAGTGCTAGAGAGAACAACAATTTTTTTTTGGGTTTGGATATATTGAGTTTTAACATAAGTTGTAGAACAAAAGGTGTTTGTTAACATATAACTTACACTTACTTAAACGAATGCAGGCTGAATAGCAGTAACCCTGTATAAGCATAACATAAGTTGCTCACTAATTATGTTCCTACAGTCGGGACTCGGAGCCTCTTCTCGCAAGAAGTCAAGGCCATAACCCACCACGCTCGTCCAGTGCGAGTAAACAAATCAAAATCTATCAATGTACACATAGAGGTGAAGGACCTCCGCTATGATTGCTCGGTGTTGTGATACTCCGAGACAATTGGACGAAATTGGCTGTTACCATCACAAAGTTCGATGGCTCCGAGTTACATTATGTATTTGAGAGGGCTGACCACTGTGATTTTAGTAAGATAAACCGTAGTGGCTTTGTTCTAGAACGTTTGATTTCCTAGATCGTACCTATGAATACATAGTATATGGTACCTACGAGTCCGCTTTCTGGACGTCTAATTTATTTCTACGAAAACGTAATTTCGAAATAAACTCGCTACTTTCCAACTCCGATTCTACTTCGATCCGTCGTTTGGTTCGTTTAAATGTTCTAAGCCTACTCTCATTATGTATGAGTATGCTTAGAATATTTAAACGTCAAGGCCGATTTACATCAGACGAGCGAATGCTCATTCTATCCCCAATGTAGCAATGTATCAAATTCATTTGGTGTAAACAAACCTAGAGCATTCTTTCGTTGTTTTGTTTGCGTTCGCAAATATTCTATGGAATATATAATATGGAAAACGCTAAGAACGATCTTTCGTTTACACTAATAGATCGAGAAAGAATGCTCTTGTCCCAGCTCTAGCTCTATGCTCGTTCAGTTTAAATCGGCCTTATAACAATGTTGTATCGGACGAAACGAAGTATAACGAGAGTAGGAAAGTCGCGTGTTTTTTTTTTCGAAATTACGTAGAGCCTTTTTTGCTTTACTAAAAAAAGTAAAGTAAAGTTGGTACTAATTTACCAGTGAAATAATTGAGCTTGTGATAAGTTTACCTAATAGGTATGTAAATAGGTAGTTTTCGCGTGAAAGCGTAACAAACAAACTTACTTTCGGGTTTATAATATTAGTAGGATTTATCTTCTTCTGATTATCCAAGAAATATGTAAAATAAGATTTGAAATGACAAAAGTCACGGAGCCCGGAGTCTGTGGAGTAGCAATTTTGAATAAAAATAAATAAAAATAAGGATTTACGTCGAAGCGTACATCCACAACATAAACAAAACAACATAAGTAAATTAAAATAAAATAGTTCATTATAATTTTTAGCTTCTAAAGTAATTACGAAAATTAAAAATGGCGGTAGCCGGGCGGTGCGTCGCGCTACAATTTTGTTTTACTCATAATGCTGCCAGAAATTGCAAGATAATTTTCCACGGTATGATTAATTTTCCTCCATTTTCCCTATCGTTTATTGTGGGAAAAGAATAATAATTTTGATGCTGTAATTTTGTTTTTTCATTTGAGTTTTGTTCTGGTTTCACTCGTAATATGCAGTATTAGATTTATCTGTATGTACTCTATAACATGATTTGTGTAGGAAATGATTTATTTTATGTTCAGATTAAGTGTTATGGTTATATAATTATAAACGAATCATAGCTACCAAATAATGCGGACGTTTTCGGTTTACGATGATTTCAGAGATTTAAGTGATATATTTAAATATACTACCTAAATATATAACTAAATATTTTCAATTTTTGACAATGACTTAGGAATGCTTATCCAATTTCTGCAACGGAAGGAATCATTGATGCCACCTTTGCTGAAATTAAAAACTATCTTTTACAGGTATATTTTCAGTCTGAAAATACCCAATAATCACCCCCCCCCCCTCTCCAAAATCTAAGGCTGCGACCGGTCCTGCAGTAGCAGTAGCAACCAATCACATGCGAACATTCTTCACAGTAGTGAAGAATGTTCGCATCTGATCGGTTGCTGCAGAGTCTTAGTTTAAGTGACTATTGTGCCGAATGTTCGCATCTGAACGGTTGCTTCAGTTTCCAGGCTGATGACGTCGACGTCCGGCGGCATGGGGCACGTCAACAACATGGGCGGGCTGGCGGCGTGCGCGGGGCCCGACTCCAAGCCCATGCAGTTCCCTCTGGCGCAGCGGAGGAAGAGGAGAGTCCTCTTCACGCAAGCGCAGGTGAGCGATCCTCTCTTACCCATAGCTTAAATAGTAATTAAACAAGGAATTTGTTGATTCTTGGCTCGCGTAAGATTTTTATTATTAATAAAGATTGACAAGACGAGCAGAACGTGTGCCAGTGACATGCAACTATTGAAACATGCAGAGTCCAAATCATTACGTACCACTGCACTGCGCTCGTCTCACCAGAGATCTAAGAATAAAGGTAAAGGAATGCAGAAATAAGACAGTTACATTTACAATAAAAGTGGTGTCATAGGGCACTAGGTAGGAATCAAGTTCCTTCCAATAAGAAGCTACGCAAAAAAATTGCTTTATTGTATTATTTACGGTACGATCATCTGAAAAATAAAGTTGGCAACACTGCTTGGGCAGACTTTAGGCGTCACTTTCGTTACATATTTTTCTTTTGGTTTTAGTGTCACATTTTTTTCAGAAATCCCTATCTCCTCCAAGATTTCTAAAGCACTTCCTCCAAGAACTTAGTCCCAAGAATACGCAGATTCTTATAACAGTTGAGTATAATAGTGAGCGCAAGAGTAAATTTTGTTCATTTTAGTCAGGCAGTGAATGAGATCCTCGTATCGCCCTCGCGGGGGCGCGTTATTTGCCGATCATTTTACAAATAAATACGACTTGGGGGACTTTACCTGCCTTAATTCACGTAAGGACGGACATTCACGTTGCGAAGTTTGTTGAATCACCGACGAGAATATTATGAAAATAGTTAAATGGGAGTGTCGAAATTATTTTATACATTTCATCAAAGATTTAGAGACGTAGGTACTTCTTAGCATTTCATGGATTCACCGTGCGGGTGCCGGGTCCATCGTGTGACAGAGAGACTAAATCGTTCAAAAATAGATGTAAATTGTCGCATTTCATAAATATCACTACAGTTCTACATTAACTCACAACATACAACATACTTTTTAAAATAGCAGCCGATCATTCAGCAGAACCTCTCACTAAATTCCTTAGAAACGATACGAATGCAACGGCTCTCAAGTTAATAGAACATATCTGTGAAGATAAGATTGTACAAAAATAAACGCAGTCGTATTGACTTAGGGACTGCCGATACTGCATGTTTGCTTTTTAGTCCGATTTTGCTATTTTCTAAGTCGCCTCCTCCCAGAGAGAGAGCTCAGAGCCTCCACTACGACCGCATTTCTGTCCCTCTGTCTCACGCACTTGCTTAAACTCGAAGGTTGATTTTTCAAGTATTCTTCGTCGCGCCGTGAATGTTTCGCTTTATGCGAGGGGAGATTCCGCGATCGAGTGCTGCGTTATTGCGACGGTGCGGGTAACGGGAGCCACATGGCAACTCGGTTCGGTTAGCCAGTGTTGCTAGGTTACAAGTAACCTTTTAAGCTGATCTTTGAGCGCGTTACGATGATTTAAATCTGCACTGGGTTTTTTTTGGAATGAAAATACTTGCTCTAATGTCACTATGCATTTTTTCTATCGGACTGCTAGTAGCTCGAAAAAGCGACATCATGTCATGGTTGACGTTCCTAAGACGAACGAAAAGGTTTGACTCTACTTTTGTGATAAGAACTTCTAGGCTGCAGAATGTGTTGCCTGAGTGGGTTTTTCTCGATGGATACAATCTTGGTGTCTTCAAATCGGTTATGATAATGATAGTAAATCGGTGTTTCTATGTAAACACGCTTAACATCAGGCGAGATGGCGGTCAAGTGTAAGCCTAAGTGTATTATAGTAAAAGCAAAAATTCTTTGTTGAGTATTTTTGTGACCTTTACCAACATTTCTTTATACTTGTAAGTGCATTGTATAAAATTAGCCTATGTGCATTATACATAACTAGCAGTGCCCCGCGGTGTTACCCGCGTAGTTCCCGTTCCCGTTGTTCCCGTTATTTTTCAGGGATAAAAAGTACGTGTTCTTCTTCGTGTACTATGTGTTCTTCCAGACTATAATCTATCTGTGTTCCAAATTTCAGCCCGATCCGTTCATACGTTAGGCCGTGATTGAGCAACAAACATCCAAACATCTATACATTGACATTTATAATATTAGCAGGATATTTTGTTGTGTAGGTATGGTAGGTATAGGTACGAAACAATTGTTCATGTTTTCATTTCTGTCGGTACCTACTCTCGGCGTCCCTGAATAGCACATAAGCAAATTTTTAAAGCAAGAGTATTTATTTTGTTCAAAAAGGCAAGAATCAACTTCAGTATAAAATTCAATTCAGACACTCGACCAAATTTCGTAAGAAGCTATCACTAATAGAGCAAGAGCCCGTGAACCTAGCTAACTAACGAAGGTCTGGCTTCGTTAGTTTATAAAAGCTGAGAACTTGTCAGCGCTAGTAGTTAGGAGCATCCTAAATTCCTAACACAGGTAAGAAAGATAGACCATTATGAAGTTTCGGTCATCCTGGCTTTAGTATATAAAAGGTACTAAGGCCCCGAGTCCCAGCAGTGGGAACTATTAGTGGGCTGCTTATGATAATTAGGCTGCTAATTGTTACCCAAGTATCTATATATATAAAAGCGAAAGGTCACTCATCAAGGAATCTCAGAAACTACAAATGCTAGGAATCTGAAATTTGGCATAGAGGTGTCTTTTAGCACGTAGGCGCTCGCTAAGAAGGGGTTCTGCGAGATTCAACCCCTAAGAGAGTGAAACAAGGGATGAACGGTTGTATGAAAATTCGTCATTTTCAAAGTTATCAAATTTTGTATCTAGACACTTGACACGATGCAATTAAATGTTTGTTCTATCAATTTCGTAATTTCGAACTGTACGGGGGTGAAATTGGGGTTGAAATGGGGGATGAATGTCAATTTGAAAGTTCCCAACCGCTGAAGATCAAACCATGAAACTGTGATCAATCGAATGTTTGTTCTATCAATTTCGTAATTTCGAACTGTACGGGGATGAAATTGGAGTTGAAATGGGGGACAAAAGTCTCTTACGCTTTCAAACCTAAACAACTGAACCGATTTTGATAAAATTGTATAAAATTATAAGCTGTTGTAGTAACCGTAAATGTGTCTGGGTATACAAATAGGTAAAGCCTGAGTTATCTTAGTATTTATTTCGCGCGGGCGAAGTCGCGGGTAACAGCTAGTTATGTATAAAAATCAGTGCGCATATTATGACGCAAGTAGAATTATAATTCCATGGTGTCTGGCAAGTGTTTGACACGATGTTAAGTGTCTGGCAATTATTGGTGTGATTTTTAATAACATTCTGAAGGTATTACCAAAATATCAGACTTTATAATTTGACAAATTTAGATCGGTTTGTCATAGGTACACCTTTAGTACCGTTTATCTGCCAAAGCCAGGATGATTCAAACTTCATAATGGTCCATCGTTCTTACCTGTGTTGGGAGCATGCGCTGACAAGTTTTCAGTTTTTATAAAATAACGAAGGTCTGGGGTTCATGGGCTCTTAGTCCATAAGTCGTCTAGGTCTAGACAAATGAAAGTAAATTTTAGTTTTATGTTCATATCTCAAAGACCGCTACACGGATTTCAACACCCACCAAACAAAAAGAGAACCATCAAAATCGACTCAAAAATACAAGAACGGGAACTATGCGGATTTTTATCAGTGTATCCAAAATTCTTGTATTTATTTGGCTCAACGTAGATACATAAATGTATAACCATTGCTAAACAGTAGGTATGGTTATACCGCATGCTGGGCACGCTTTAACAGGTCATGGCTGGACTGGCTTTCATCATCTTGATCATCTTTAGACCTTCAGCCTTCTATGTATAATTCTGACGTGCTCAGTGTACGTAGTTAATTTATTATGTAGCTTAGTGTAGTTCTCATTACAGTATAGTTTTGTTGATGACGTTAATGTCACCGTACAATTGTAAAACTCGTCAGATTATAATACAACTAGGTACGTTATAGGTATTATAAACCAACCTAGCCTACCGTTAGATTATAATCGCACACGTTATATAGTAAACGGACGGTAATTGCAATTTTACAGTGACATTAATAAAGGCTCTATCCTAATTAAAAATATAGGATAGTGATACCAACAAATCAAATACATTAAATATCTAAATCCAGCTAGTTTTCCGTGTCGATGCATTATAGGTATACCCACCTAATTTGTCACACGGACCCAGCTATAAGCCAACTAACGCAGCCGGCGACTTTTACCTACCTCCGATAGCTACATACATATAACTGCCAAAATTACGTTAACGTAGGCTATTTAATTGCGAAGCCTCCATCCCCACCCGTCCTGCCCGCCCCCTGGCCCCGCCCCCGTGAAGGGTGGGGGGAGGGGAGGGGTAAGGCTGCGTTATACTATGTAATTAATTCTATTCCGGGAATCCGGCAGCCAGTTTGTTTTAGTGTCCCTTTGTGTGTGTATCTGCCGTTGTGTGCGTGACTTGGAGAAAGTTGTAAAGGGTATATGTAGGTTGATCTAATTAGGTATGTACAGTCATAAAAGAGTGGGGGGTTGTGGGACCGCCACTATCGCAAATGCTTTTGTATTTGACATATTTTTTTCATCTGTAACTATGCCTATTAGTTTTTTTTTAATTTGATAGTTTTGCGCTTGAACGCTCTCTCCTGCGTGATGTTAAACGGCGATGACCACACCTGGAATAAACAGATTCGTTTAAATTGTTGTTGTTTTAGATCCATTTAATACCTACTTTCTTTTCGAAAGTACTGAATGTATCTTGAAGTAATTTGGTACGGAGAAAGAATAAAGCTGAAATTGGCCTTTGGATAAACACTTTTGCTGCTTTTGATGGAGGAAAAATTATGGGAACCGGAAAAAGTGGGTGAACCAGCTACTAGTTCTAGGTACTTACCTATTACTTACTAGGTACTTATATATGTTTGTTCCTCCATCACGTCGGAAAAACTAAAAAGCGGAACGTATTTAAATATGTAGGTATTATTACGTACTTAGATAGATAGATTTAAGTATAGAATAACACTTAAGGTATCCGTCTAAATCCCGAAAAAAAACGCAATAATCTATCTGGATTAATTATTTTCTAAATTTTGTATACACAAGCGAAGTCGTGGATAGATTCTAGTCACTTTTTTGTTTGCTTAATTAGGTTTGTACCGAAAGCAATGACAGTGAACATTATTGCCCTACTTCTAGCCACTTATCATAGGTGTATCATCATCCTACCATCATTTCTAGTGTCATCACCTTATTTGGAGAACGACCAAAGGCGAAACCACTGACGTCACTTTAAAAACGTCATATAAATAAGTAACTAAATATTGGTGGACACTTCACACACTATATACCTACATATACTACTCTGTCAAGAAAGTGACGGGAAAAGATAAATAATAAACGAAATGTTTGTTTTTCCTCCAAAATTATTTTATCATCTTCTAAGCTATGCTCTTTCAAAAACGATATACTCACGCCAACGAATAATCAAATCATCAAAACATTTTTTAAACGGTGTTTCCGGAATTGAGTGCAGTTGTTGCCGCGAATTCTCCTTTATGTCTTCTACCGATTGAAAACGAGTGCCACGAAGTGGTAAATTGAGTTTAGAAAAAATAAAGAAGTCGGCTGGAGCTATATCTGGTGAATATGGTCACAGATCAGAAAATTGTTACTTCGTATATGGTGGGTGCTCGATGGTATTTATTGAGTGTTTGGTAAAAAATTCGTTCACAATGATGGTCATTAGCGATGACGCGATGACCATATAGATGGTCAGAGGCGCATTATCGTGGTGCAAAGTCCAAAAATTCTCTTGCCACAAATCTATCAAAATCTAACCATCTAATTTATACTTAGTTGTTGTTAGTCAACAATGCCCCACTACTTACTAGGCAGGTCTGCACCTCCGTGTTAGGGTATAACAAGAGCTATCTGACAAGTTTTTTATAATAAATAAATATTGGTGGACAATTCACACACAACACCATCTGACCCCAAACTAAGCAAAGCTTGTATGATGGCGGCCAGATAGCTGACATTATACTTATATAGTTTTAAATACATACTTTTTATACATAGAAACACCCAGACACAGTGCAAACATTTGAATTCATCACACAAATATTTGCACTGGGTGGGAATCGAACCCACGACCCTCGGCTTCGCAGGCAGAACTACTACCCACTAAGCCACGAGGCCAGTCAGCTCTCGTCTTCTCTCAAATACCTATCCAAAATTTGCTTGTAGCGCTCGGAATATAAACAACATTCAGAGTTTCGCATCCTACTAATATTAGTATAAACCAACGTTTGGATGCTTGTTGTTCATGAAATACAAAACTAAGGTTTACGTTACAACTTTACAACTTACTTAATTTAATGTCATTAAAATCCGTACCTACAGCTTTTACAGGGTTGGGTAGGTACTTATGTGGAAACAAACATAATTTTCAACAGACACATCAACTTTTGGCTTTGTCAATGAGCTTGTTTTTTGTTATGTTATTGTTGTCTTAACTCTCTCCGCGAGAGAAGACCCCGAGCCCTAGTAGCGTGAACGTCTTAGATCTCTGGTTGACGAACGCAGTGCAGTGTTAGGCTATGATTTGGACTCTTCTTGTTCCAATAGCTGCTTGACAGTGTGCTGTTATGTGGCAGGCATGTTGCTTGCCATCAGGCACATGTCCAGCTCGTCTCGTCACTCTATACCTACTATAAAAAAAAAAGTGGGCTGCTTACAACTTACAGCGACTCATCAAGAGTTCTGACTGCCCCACCCTAGGGTAATTCTGGACTAACAAATGTCATGTAATTATGTAATTATGTCACAAATGTAAATGTCTGTTGATGACATGGCGGATAGGGACGTCCCCACCAGTGGCTCCGAAAATTTTTCAGTAGCACATAAAGGTAGTTTTCGTGTTTTGTCTCGGTCTCCTTGAAATATGTAGAGTGGATGCAATGATGTCAGTTTAATGGTGGATGCGAAGTTTCGGTTTCAGCGCACCCCCTGATCCTCGCGTCCTAGGCTGCAGCCTAATTACCCTAAGTGTTTTTTTATAGTATAGAGTAACGCGACGAGCAGGACATGTGCCTGATGGTGAGCAACATGCCTGCTTCATAACAGTTCAGTGACACGTAGCTATCGGAACACGAAGAGTCCAAATCATTACCTAGCACTGCGCTGAGCTCGTCACCCAGAGACCTAAGATATTATATCTTTACATACATGTTTCTGGAAACATTGCCCTTCAAACCGGAACACAGTAATGTTTGCACATTACTTTTTGACGGTAGAATAACTGGCAACGGTGTGGTACTTCCCCAGACGGACTCTGCCAAGAGTCTGAGTCCACTACTGATTTATCAGACCCTGGCTGCTTATAAGCCTGCCTAGCTACCAAAAATGCTGTATCTAGTGTTTATAATGAAATTTTCCATCTCAGGTGTACGAGCTGGAGCGCCGGTTCAAGCAGCAGAAGTACCTCTCCGCGCCGGAGCGGGAGCACCTCGCCTCGCTCATACACCTCACGCCCACGCAAGTAAGCACACTACTACTTATTAAACTGTTTACCTGTACTTTATTATTCTGTGTACAAAAAATGGTCAATCTTAACTAATAAACCAAGTTTTTTAGCTAAAAAAAATACAATAACAAAAATCCTGAAAAAGATTTAAAATCCTAATCGCAATAGTTCCAAAATTTAAGTCACACTTATTTAGGTAGTACCTACGTACAATTTAGGTACCTATTTATGAAAATAAAGCAAATAAGAGGTGGGCCCATTAGGCATCTAAGATTCCTGACATAAGACCTGATAACTTTAAAACAGCTAAAGCTATTCTGATGAAAAGTATCTAAAATCATTCTCAATTTATTCACCTTTTATACACAACAGACAATATCAAAATTGGTTAATCCGTTCTGAAGCTACAATGCCACATACACACACACACACACAGAGACAAGTCACACTTAAGAGCCCGTCCTTTTTGCGTCGTGAATTTGCGCTGTCTTGCGAAGTCTCACTCACAAATGTAGAGAGCGCGAGCAAGCCCATGTAAAGGCACCTCAGCCCTCAACGACAAGGTTGCTGGAAATATCAAGAAGACTGGTCGCGCTCTGCCAATTTATAACAAACTGATTTGATTGAAAGTTCATTAATTTCTACCTATAGATACCTACCTATGAGACTACGTTGGACGTAACTAATAATTACAGAACGAAGATCTACCTACTTATTTCCTACTTATTTTAGATATCTAGGAGGTAGGTTACCTACCCACCTGTGAGTCCCAGGCATCTAAAAATAGGAATAAGGAAAAGTGGAAAGAGAGTAGGAAGGCTTTTGCGCGATGTTAGGTAAAACAAGTAAAGGAGGTTTGAAATAGTCACACGAAGTATTTTTCTGATTGAATAGAGATCAATTCAATATATTTCTATCCAATACATAGTCATGTACACAAACATCTTCGTAAATTTAAGTAAAAAATAATGTAATCAGTATCGCAAAAAATGTTTTCCCAAGTTTATCACTTTTAAAAAACTATTTCAGCTAATATTTGGAAAAGACTAATTTTTATTTTTAAACTTAAGTTTGTTATACATAGTTTAGGTAGCTAGAAAAAGATGTTAGCTCGATTCCAAGATTTTATGCCGTGTCTTAATCTGCTAGGTTAGGTGTAGGTAAATAAAATCTTGATAATTTTTGGATTTAGATACACTTATTTTTGGTGCGCTTGGAAAAAAATATGAGAGTGAACTTTTAACTATGCGCTTACACACCGACGGTTACTGAAATCCTACACACAGAAGTTAGTCGAATGTTTTTTGAAATGGATGTATGACCTCAAGTGGCCTCTACTGACTAGACAACTTTCTGCTAACGCAGAAAGAGCGTTGGTTATGCGTTAGCGTTAGTAATATGTACCTACTTATTTTATGCCGGAGTTTTGGCTTGTCACGAAAGAAAGTACTTAAGAAACACGTGTACCGCGTGTCCCCCGTCCCGGCGTGACGGCGTTAGGGCGGGCCGAGCCCTGCCGCCGACAACTCCCATAAATCACGGCGTAATCGCTTTCATGACCGCCTCCGGGCCTCAGCAGCACCGCCCGCGCCTGCCCCTATCAATTACGAAACAAAACGCATCCGTACCACACACAAAACAGTTATTAGGCCACAAACGCCCCCCAGGGCGAACGAAACGCATCGATAACTGAACTGAGGGCACGCGATCCCGCGGGCTCCCACATTCCGCTTGTTATTTTAACCGCTGGCAACATTAGATGCCTCCGGTTAGCTCGTTAAGTTGGCATCTTGTTTCACGCGCCGGTGACGTCACCAGAGGTTCGGGACTCCCTTTGATTCTCGAGAGCTGTCGCGAGGAAATATTCCTTGTGTTTCGCATTTTTTTTTCGAGTGCTGTCTCCAAATTAGTGAAAGCGAACTTTGATGTCATCTCGTACGTTTCGTACGCACACAAGTGTAGGTAGGTATAGCAGAAGCGGGATGTGAATAAAATTGCGAACGCACGTCGTTATTAATATTTCTGTCAGCGCCACGCGACCCGTTTTCCCACATTCGCGCGTTGAAATTCAAATCCTTCATAACAAAGACTCGATAATCTCGGCCGTGTCAATATAAATTTCATAAACTCGGCGTGTAACCCCAACAAAGGGCCGCAAACATCCATGAATAATCTCCATTTTGAGGGTGTCAACACCATTTACGTGCGCGGCGTTTGAATTCGCGCCAAAACAAACGTCAAAGTGAGGCGGGAACAATGGCGGCGGGAGACGCCCGCGCTAATTCGCACATTGTAATGCGACGCATTATTATCGTCGGATTAATTGGGGCCTGTTCCGTGTCTGCGGACTATGTGCTGGAATCGTGCTGATATCGGCTGAACACTACTAATTGATTGGTTTACGATACCTACCTAGCTCTGCCTATAATTAGAACTATATATATATAAGAACTATATATAACTATATATAGATAATAGACCTAGGGATAATAACCATCGAAACATTTGTCAAAGTCTTACATGAGCCAAAAACGTGTCAACTGTTTGAGTGAAAACCGTTACAGAAATTGTAAAACAAACTCAAAGAAACAAGGTTAAACTTATGCTTATAGTGCGTTCCAGCAAGCTGTGTAGAAAACCAAAACAAACCAAAAAAAAGGTGATACCATAACATAATCATCGTTTAATCTTAGTATTTTTATGAAATTGCCTTAAAATATTTTTCACAAATAGGATTCGACTTTATTGCGATCTTAAATACCATATACTTAGATTTGTATTGATCAAATAATTCTATACTATCTTATTTTAAAAGTTATAGAAAGTAATGGTAGGATGATAGAAATATGATTTTAAGTACTAGCAATTTGATCTGTGTTTCTCAAACTCTCAATGTTGCATTCAAGATATTTATACTTCTTTTTATCAAACTATTCTTATTAAGGACGCGCCAATTTTTCTAACATACCTGCCCTATTTTTCTCCTGCCCATATTGTAAAAATGCCCATTACCATTATATTCAAGTATGCATTAATTTTACTCTATTTATTTTTGTCATTAATTTGGAATTTTTAATTGTAATGTAATTTGATTTTAATGTAATGTATTATTTGATTTTTATTGTAATGGGATCTTAAATTGACGTCTGTTTTTTTTTAAATTATTGACTTGTATTGGTAATATTTGAATATCTTGAATATTATGACATGTAACTACTCGTTATCAATAAAAGAGTAAGAGTATGACTAAAGAACTCCGAGAAAAAGGTTTCTTGTGTCGTAACGAGTTGAGAGAAATTCGCAAACCTCTAAATACGTGTTCCAAATTACGCTGTTTACTATCAAAGCTTGTATAATTTTCACTCTAAAATGCCATACATTTTGTGTTATTTTGATCGAAACTTTTGTATGTGTTTCCAGAATATTACAACATAGTGTTATGATCAGTTTTGGGTAATACGAGGACAATTTGAACGAGATTTAATTATTGTTAAAAATAAAATGAACGTTTTCATATAAGGAAACATCTAAATTACTTTTCTAAGTCACTGGTTCTAGTGTTACATTCTTCTCCGAACTCAAATGCTTTGCCTTTCCTTTTTTTACGTGGGAGAAATAAATGTACGTATGCCCGCCATACTCTCATTATGAAATGAGAGGAAATCTCCATCTACCCTCATTTGGGCTTCAAAAATCGCAGGGTGGCCAACACTACAAACAACACTAACCATATCAGGTTTCTCCAAACTCAGTGCGCTATGCACACATTTATTTATTAGAGGCTTCCGCGACGCCGATAACCGTAAACCGGGTAGTTTTCGGTTATTGGCATCGTGGTCATCGCGTCGTAGTTGAAATATATACCTATGTTTTTTATTTTCCAATGCTTCCCGAACCATTCTTGCGTAGTAATGACATTCGGTAGATAGAACCTTCGGGTCGTGGATCTCGATCCAATGACCAATTTTAGCATCAATCAGATGTTCAGCAATTGCAGATTCTTGTGTCTGACGATTTTTTACAGCGGCAATGTGTTGATTGTTCCAAGTCCCAGCAGTGGGAACATATATTTGGGTGTTTATGATATCCATACATTTAGCCTTGTTTTGCGATGAAAATTTAAAAGGGCAAGCAATGAAAGGTACTACAAACTATCTTGTAAAACAAATGTTGAGAAATGCTGGTCTGTCATATTGAGAGTGACATTGGTTTGTTTATCTTTTATTCACAGACATTTGGAATGAGGTATAGTATGGTTGTCATCTCTAAAGATTGGCGATCAAGATGACACTCGTGAATACCCCAGATTTTAAAGCCCGGATCATGTTAACAATTTTTTACACTGGACAATATTTTTCCAAAAACGTAAAACCGTAACATCTATGAAAGAGTGGTATATTACCTACTCAGTGATTTGCACTCGCCCTATTCATAAATACCTAATAATAGTTCTTGTCCTGCCTTTCGGCGTTTTCACAATACGTAAAAAAGTAGTCCTCAAAATTTCACCTCTGGTGACTTTAATATTTTGTTATAGAAATGTAAATAAAATTAACGTTCTTAATTTTTCTTCTAATCCAAGACATGTAGGTAGGTATGTACTGTACACAAATATTTAAAAAAACAACTGTTAAACGTGACGGACTCTGGGGTCTGTAGAGTTAAATAATTAAAATAACAGCATAATTATTTGGATGTCAATGCTAATTTGACATATTTTATCACTCAAATCTGTCATTGTGAAAACGCCTCATTACCCGCAGTAATTTCTTTAATGCTATTTAGGATGATATATTTACACCACTGTAGCTTTTAAGTAAATAATCATTAATATGTACCTACTTTAAAGTTCATAAAACAATATATTTTCTATTTCATTTTGTTTACTAAATAAAACCTTACGTCACTTGATAAAACGTCACAATTATCCTATTTATATCATTAATGTCAAAGTTTGGATATTTATTACTCAATCGCATCGTTATGTAAAATGTGTTGTTCTTTTTTGCTGTGTTTAATTTTATTTGGTGTGTCAACAAAGATTATTTCTACCTATCTGCTTCTACGTTAAAATTTTAAATACATACAGTTAGATTATAGCCTGGACATAGGCTACTTTAAATCGCGAGAAAATTACAAGAACAGATGCGGGTAAAACCGCAGGTCGCTGTAGTAGTGCTTAGCAGAATAATAAAATTGGAATTCCGTTTACAACATAGACAGAAGTTCAATAGTGAAATTGAATTTCTGTCCATAAAAAGGAAAACTGGCGATTCTAAGGTATTTTATCAACCCTAGCGGTTGTCTGAGTGGACACCACACACGAGGCGGCCGCCGCGCCGGCTGCCAGTGACGCGGCCGGCGGCCGGCGGCGGCGCGTGGCGCAGAACCTCTCACAATAACCAGCGTATTGAATTACCACCGTTTTTACAAACTGGCAACACTTATTCCGCGAACAGAAACAGAACTTTTTTATTGTAAAAAAAGAAGGAAAAAAGTTTAATTTTATTTGGCAATAAACAAAAATCAAAAATGCAATGCAATGTAGAGTTCACTTATTTAAAAATAAGATATTTTATAGAACCTTAAAAATAGCAACTTCAGAATGTTTATGTCACCGGAAAATTGTAAACACCGTCTGTTGACAATCTAACGACGCGACGGCGACGTTAGATTGTGTGGATTGTCCACCAATATTTATTTATAAACCAACTCTAGAATATGGACGTATAAAAAAGTCGGACATAGTTTCGCTGAAACAAAAACTGTGTCACTAGAGTCGGCCACATTGGCACGTGTGCGTTGTCAGGTTGTCACTGATAGGCTGACACGCACACATATACACAAGTAGCGCGTGTAATGACCCACTGATGTGTGCGTGTCAGCCTGTATGTGACAGCGCATACGTGCATATTATATGGCCGACTCGATGGACACAGTTTCTGTGTAAGCGAGACTACCTCCGACTTTTTTTATACGTCCATGCTCTAAGTAGGATAATATACTTTAATCTCATGCCTTTTATTAGAAACTGACTTTACACTTTACTATTTATAATTTTAGGGTAACACGTCAATATCCATAGGTATCTCCAATGTGTGCTGTAGTCTTCTACTTTTTAACCGACTTCCAAAAAAAGAAGAGGTTATCAATTCAATTGTGTTTTTTTGGATGTATGTAACGCGAAAGCGCCGCCAACTGTGAATCACTCTTGATGGACTTTTATATTTATTTGGTAGATCATAGTTCAGAGGTCCCCCCAAATAAATTTTATCGAAATCGGTGTAACGGTTTTAGAAATATGAATCAAAAAACTAAAATTTTCTTTCATATATTTAGACGATATAGTGATAGATTGTTATAAAATTTGGTCAAGTGTCTGAATTTTACTTTAAATTGAAGTTGGTTTCTGTTTTTTGGAGCAGATAGAAAGATAGATTATAGAAGTGCAAAGTTCTCTAAGCGCGTTG
This sequence comes from Ectropis crepuscularia, assembly GCA_963693475.1. Taxonomy (NCBI): domain Eukaryota; kingdom Metazoa; phylum Arthropoda; class Insecta; order Lepidoptera; family Geometridae; genus Ectropis; species Ectropis crepuscularia. The sequence goes on along the minus strand of OY856359.1, from coordinate 1,863,428 downwards.
AACTCTTTTTCATTCATGGGCCTACGGCAGGTTGTCGTAGTAAACAGAATAGACTGTTTGTAGTGGTAGGACTCTTAGCAAAGTCCGCCTGGGGAAGTACCACACCTTTGCCAGTTATTCTACCGCCAAGCAGCAATGTGCAAACATTACTGTGTTCCGGTTTGAAGGGCAATGTTTCCAGAGAAATTACAGGGCTTAGAGATATAACAACTTAGTTCTCTGGGTGACGAGCGCAGTGCCGTGCTAGGTAATGATTTAGACTCTTCATGTTCCAATAGCTGCATGTCACTGTGCTGTTATGTGGCATGTTGCTTACCGTCAGGTACATGTCCTGCTCGTCTCGTCACTCTTTATTTAAAAATCCAAAAAAATACATTTACCTGACATCTTACTAATATTATAAATGCGAAATTTTGTATATTTAGATTTTTGTACGTTTGTTGCTCAATGACGTCGGAACGTTGAAATTGAAATTAAGAACACGGTAAGATAATAATGTCGAATAATACATTAGCTACTTTTATTCATGGTAAAATAACGAGAACGGGAACTGTGTGGTAAAACCACGAGGCACTGCTGGGACAATATAAAATTAAATTACTATCAGGCACATGTCCTGCTCGTCTCGTCACTCTATAATACAAAAATAACCTAACTATGACAATATTACAGCGTACCGAACTTTTGGCTTGGTTTTTGACTAATGTAGCAGGAGGAAAGCCACATTAATTTGAAATTACATCAGAAAGCAAAGGCGCAGTACATCTGAAAGCATTCTATATACTTACCATATGGTATAATATGGTATAATATGGTAGTGAATATTCACTTACCGTAGTACTCAACGAGTACTTACTATATCTGGCATGGTGACTCGGGACACATATTTTTTTTAACCTTTGTATAAATTAAAAAAAAAAACTTTTATTTCATGTAAAGTAAAGTAGCAATTAACATTACAACCCATAGATCATGTTAAATAAAGTGAAGGTAAAAAAATATTATTAAAAACATATTATTCCAGTCGTACAACTTCGTCATAAATCATTTTACATTTTTTATCTATTTTCGATTCGCACTCTGATGCGTTATCCGCCATGATTTTATACAGTTTTGACTGATTTTATATGGTTAAGACTGATTTTTTTCAAATAGAGGTATCGTTGCTTTTTGTCACGTCTCTTGATTGATTCCCGAGCCTCTATCTGGTATTTAGCCTATCCGTCCCAAAGGTGCGAACATACACCACACAGAACGAATCTGTGCTTCAAAACCCGAATCTGCGTCTCTCAGTGACTACGAAATGACTCGTCATTAAATGCAAGTACAAGTGCAAATAAATAATAATTAATGCAAGTACAAGTGGCTATTATTAAAGTAAACAGCTCTATGCTCTACCTGTAAATATAAGAACTCCCTTCAATGGAGCCTTTCACGAGCAATGTCGTCGGTCGTCAATCTCATTTAAATACCGTGCCCCGTTTAGAAACCATGGACGTAGAGACAGAACAGAACAGAGTTCGCGCATTCCATCCTTGCATATTCATAGCGCAGTTTAAACAGATTAGAGAATTGACAAAGAACTGACTTTCACGTTTGGATTTGTAAAATTCGTTTTGTTGTTTTGCAGTTTTGGTTATTTCATTAAACTAATCTTGACCTTTTTTTGCTCCGTAGTTATTTCTTTTTTAAGATATAAGTCCGATGACGTCATGTATTTGGCTAATTAGCACTATACGGGAATATTCCAGCAAAAAATAATATAAACATGTGTACATTTCCACTGTCTATTCTAAGAAGAACAATGTATAAGTATAAGTTTTGATTAGATTAGGTTGATATTAAAAGTTTATGTAGTTCATTATTAGTTTTTAACACAGCTTAAATAAGTGTGCGTGTACCAACTTTTCTACACAGTGTACATGCAGCAAGGTAATTTTTTAGTTTTGAAAAGGTACCTAGTACTAACGCAAACGTACCCCTAATGCTCTTTCTGCACTAACCTAAAGTTGGCTAGGCAGTTAGTAATAGAGCATACGATGCCATACTTGAGGCATACTTGAGGCCAAATGCCATACGTTCCTTTAAAAACGCGCAACTAACTTCAGTGTGTAAATGTGCCCACGAACCTAAAAAAATCACCCTGAACATACAGTTATTAGATAACTGTGTTTGCTTTTCAACTAATATCGTGTTGTCGGTGAGAGCGCATGCGTTCCCTTTCAAATTTTATTTCCAAATGCGCCAAAAGAACCTGTTTCTGTGCAGGTTTTCTCCTCAGCGCCTCGTACACGGGCGCGCAATAAAGGAGAGCTCTGGCTCGATGGCCACAATATCCCGCAGTATTTGACGTTGGAAGCAAACAGAGGGCTCGCGTTTCGTTATTTAACTTAAGTAAATTTCGATGTTCGCGCGCACCGCCGCGCCGGCCCGCAGGACCGCGCGTTCCATTTGCGGAAGCTTTGATTTTTAGCTTTAATATTGCTAATGGACAATATTTCACATTTATGTCTTTCGGTTTCAACTCGATTCCATTAAAAAAAAAAATTGGCAGTAATAGGAACTGCCGATAGAAGTGAAAACTTATAACTCAGAATTTGATAGCTTACCTTGGAAACTACACGTGTGTAACCGGAGGGCGTGGCCTCGGCATCATGGCATGGCCACCTAGAAATGCGTCAGAATTTCCTACTGGCTGATGCATTTCTAGATGGCCATGGCATGATGCCGAGGCTACGCCCTTTCAGCATTTCCCATTGGCTGAAGCATTTCTAAATGGCCAATAGCCATGGTCCCGAGTTTACCCGAAGATTTCTTATCATACCCGAGCTTGACGCTAGAATCCAATTCACAGGCCACGAAATATCTGTCTAGGCGCGCCTAAAGAAGTTTTCACTTCAAAAATCAATATTGTATACATTGAAATAGGTTGTTTGCTTGGTGTTACCATATTTACAAATTTCCCCATATAGGTACCTGAAATAGAAATTGTCATGTCGACAAATTTATCTTGGTGATGTCGTTGTACCTAAATATTTTAGGCCTTTGATATACTTACATATTTTTAGAAACAAAGTAATGATGGTGATTTAAAAATTAGTATAGATTCGTAATTAGATCAAAGCGTGGGAGCTTCCAAATTAGACGAAAACAATGCTTGCGATTAAAAAAACGACACAATAGCACACACATCCAACATTTTTTTAATGCAAGACAATCCTTCCTCTCCATTGTCTATGGCCACGAACACTCGGCGGATGCGGCGCATGCGGGTCCTCCAGATATTAATGGTTAATGGGAGCAATAAGATAATGGCAGCTCCTCAACTCATGAGGAACAATGACTGCCTGTCAGAATACTCGCCACTGGACATTAAGTTGGACATTAAACGCTAAGGCACAACGCGACAGCTTATTTCAAGATATGATAAAATTGAGTGAACTGCCAGTCATCATTGAGCAGGCATTCTGGACATTGAGTTTTGTCAAGATATTTTTATCGTGGCTCCTCCCATCGAGTTTACAAGTTTACATATCATTAGTTTGATTATATACCTACTTAGTGGAGGAAATTGCAAATGATCCCTTTGATAGGTACTAAAACATAGTTATAATGAAATGAAGTAACCAATTATACCTACATATTAAGTACCTATATCTACATTAAACAACGTTACACAACTTTTGATTTGGGGCTTTAGGAAACAATATTGCTTAAATTTTAAAATATATCTAAAATAAAAACCGTATCGCCATTTTTCAAATTTAATAAAAACATGTTATTAAATTAAACGATAACAAAATTATTTAAGCTAACCCAATGAAAGGCTCGGCGGCTCGCCGTCTAAGCAGGTCTGTAATTTTCCAATAATTCCACTTCACTTTTTTCTAATCTCGTAATCTGCGTGGGATTTCAATACACTTCCTGTCAAAGGCTAGCCGAAACGAAATCATCTGCCTTATTAACATCGATCTGTAATAGAAAAAAGTAATAATTGTTTATGGTATCATTGTATGAAATTCGAACGTGGTCTTTGATAGAGACCAAAACGTCAAAATAATTTGAAAAAAGAAGGTTGATTCGTTTCCCGCGCTGTGGTTGTGTAATAACCGCAAAAGTATTGCCATATTTTTGGTTGGTTTCACGTCTTATTTCTTTATAGAAGAGCAATTCGAAAGGGATTTATTTCTGATGAATGGACAAGTTTTTGTTGTGGTTCATTGTAAACGTGGATTAGTAATATCTAAGAGGATAATGCACCTGACTCCGCTCTTTGTTATGCAGGTAGGTAGGTACGGTTTGCACCGTTCTATTATAGCTTCCGATGTTTGTGTAGGACGATCAGATTTTTTAGTCGCCGCTATCAAAACCAGATCTTATTGTAACATTAGTGTTACACTTTCTTAGTCTTTGAACTTTTTCAAGGATATGCAAAGATCTGTGGTTGCTTGGCTAAGTACCGATTGCAACGGAAGATCATCAGACCTGTGAATTATTAATATTAGAAAATTAAATACAACTCTATATTAACCAAAGAAAAGATCGGGTGAACAAAGCAGCACAGTGCCACGCTGTTATTTGGACACGAAGAGTCCAAATCACACAATAAAACCAAACAAACCTACTAAGTACCTAGTAGGTATGTTATCCTACTATAATATTAAAAACGCAAAAGTTTGTAAGTATAGACGGATGTTTGTTACTCTGTCACGTAAAAACTACTAAAGGGATTTGGATGAAATTTCGTACATAGATAGATAATGGTCTGGAATAACACATAGGCTACTTTTTATCCCGGGAAAATAATGGGATCGGGAACTACGCGGGAAAACCCACGGGGTGCTGCTAGCAGTTGAATAAAAAGAGCCGCGAGTTCGATTATTTTTCCCATTTAAAAAAATGCCAAACACGCCAAGAAGTTATCACTTAAAAAAAACAAAAAAAAACAGTTAATGACTTACGAAGCACTCGTTCACAAGCTCATGAGAACTTTTAAAGCTTCTGTAAGCAAACAAATATTAATTTGATGAATTGCTGGCCAAATATTTACATCGCGTCTGTTACTCTCGGTTCACGGAGAGGGGTCGTGCTCTCGTGCTCATAAATATAACTTTAAGCACGAGAATCTGTATTTAATGAAGATTATGATGGGATTGCCGATATGGAGATAAATATTTGGTTTATTAAGTACTTACTCACATAATTACTGCCGTAGAGTCGAGTCGTGTTTGCTTAGCTTAGCGTAGTGCATTTGTAGTCGTCGTGGATTAGATATTCATTGTTTGTGTTGGCGTATTAAACGAAAATATTAGAATTTATTGATTTCATGTTAAAGCTGATATTACATGCTGTAAGTAACATGCTACTAGCGGACCCACAGACATTGCCATGTACAATGTACATGCAAAAAAAAAAACATCTAAGTAGGTAATTATTTATTAATCAGTCATTTTCAAACCCATTCGCATATCGAATCATAAAAAAACATCAAAATCGGTACAGCACTACTGTGCTACAAACTACTGTTTAGGAGAAGTATGATTCAAACAAATTCATACAAACTCACGCATAGAAAATTTACGTTTATAAAAATACAACCAGAATAGTCGTACTTATTACAAAAATACTATTTTTTATAGAGTAGAGTGATAGGGCAAGCAGGACATGTGCCTGATGGTAAGCAACGCACCTACCGATAACAGGACAGTGTCACGAAGCTAGAACCAAGAAGACTTCAAATCGTTATCTATCTTTAATATCTAGACTATACTACCTAGAGATTGAAGATGATAGATCCTGTAATTTCTCTTGAAAAAGTCTCCTCAAAGAGGAACACAGTGATGTTTGCATATAACTTAGTAAAATACAATTTTATTTACTCATAAACTCATTATAAAAATTAAAGTTTTCCAATGATAACATATTTGCCAAGTAAGTAGATAATCTCATTCGCGGTCACACCCCGCCAATCAATCTTCACCTGAGAAAACAAGCTTCCCATATTCCACAAAATGTCACATTCACTCACGCACCTTTCGGTGAATTATCATAACACAGCCTGGCAATATTAGGCCTCTGTCAAATCGAACATTACTGTTACATTCAAAAATTACTTTCGAATAGAGTTCAGAATCGCGGGTAATGTGATTTTTCATCGTAGTTGAATGATTTTTGCTGTAATATTTTCATAAGTTTAAATAAATGAAGCGCATTGATCGGCTGTCAGGCGGACGGACGGCTGTTGACTCAGTGCGGCGGGGATACAATGTGGCGGGATAATGTGCGACAATCAGCTTTTGTTCAGTAAATCACGGGACATGACAAATCAGTGGCACGATGACGTATCTAAGCGTACTTATTCTATTAAAAAATATAACACTTTGGGAGCAAACGATGCAAAATAAAAAAATATCACATATAAATTTCTTAAAACAAAAAACAGTGGCAATTTGGCAGAACTGACAGAAGTGGAAACTTTTACACTATTTATGTAGAGGCTGAAAAAATAAACCTACTTTTATATAGAGGTGTCGGTAACAGTAAAAGTGAAGCGAGTTTAATTGGGTTTCCCCATGTAAAAAATTCCCAACGAGTTCAAAGAAGTTGTAAAAAATGTACTTACGCTCATGTTAAAAACATTATAATCCATTGGATTTTAACATAACAGCAAATCTGTTTCGCATGGTATCTAAAACGAGTTCAAGGGATACATTATAAAAATAATATCCCTTTAACTGATGTTAAGTGTTCCTTACTTACATATTTTTATGTAATTGTAAATAAAAAGTCAGGACTCATGGAATAAGGAATCCATTCCATTTGGTTCGGCCTGAGCCGCGGAAATTGGCGGCTACCGATCGGTAGCGCCAGTTTGCGATTCACAACCTCCATTCGGAATAATTTTAAGCGTTGCTTAGCTACCAAACGTCTAAATTAAAATTAAAATCAATACCTATTTAAATCACAAAATAGAAGAAAATATAAGATTTGAAGAAAATAAAAGAAAATTGTATTCTAGACGGCAAAAGTTACGTACCTACTTAATACACCTACACCTACTTAATAAAACTTAAATACAATTCAAAGCGTTAAATAATAATCAGTTATCACCTTATTTACTTTGAACAACCACAAAATTTAAAAATATTTTACAGAATTGAAAATAATTACGGTAGTTCAAAGTCACAGTTTAAAAACATAATGTTGCCATACCCTATATAAAAAGTCATACTCATCCTCGAAAAAATATTGAACCAAATGAAGAGATCTAAACAAACATGAGAGGTGTCTGTATTTATAATAATTGTATCCCAATATCACAAGTCATCGTTCCCAGGAACGGAACACCTACGTTCGTGGACCTTTTAACCATAATAATTCATAAATACAATCGATTTCGAACTTTAAATCAAAGAATTAAAACGTGATTATGAATGAACTCTATATACGGTTGTGTCGAAAGAAAAGAGAATTGGCGCCAAAATTGACATACATTGTAACATTGTCAAGATGACAGCGGGCTGGGTGGCCGCCATATTACTTTTAATGATCGAAAATTACTCTCGAAAGATTGATGTGTGACAATTAAATCACTTGTGGGATCAGATTAATTTAATAAAAATATATTTACATTAAACATAGTTGTTATTTCGGATAATTATGTCCAAACAAAGACATCGTTCTTAAAGTACCTAATCTGTTGCACGTTCTCCCACGTTAAGAGCTTTGTCAGTAGCTAAGTAGAAGCAGTGAAACGGAACGCGTAAGTAGATGGTAAAACATAACGCTCAGTAGCCAAGTGGGTGTGGCCCTCAAAACACGACAGCCCTCGGCGACACTCACGCACCCGAAATGTCTCATCTCGCGAGACACAACAGACGTTTAGATGTAAAACAAACACGTGAATGGCGCTCTCACGAGCGAGTGCGTGCCAGGAAACACCCAGCATTATGCACAAGGAGATTGAAAAGAAAGTACTCGAGCTGAGAGCGTCCGAGGCTCCGGAGAGCAATAAGCGACGCCCGCCGACGGGGCCGTTCATTAACTCTCACCTACTCTATAAATGACGTACCTAGACCACACTACATCGTGCAGGTGCTCAAATGAAGGAACCGATAACGCTCTGCAGGGCAGACAGTTTTACATTTATAAAACCCGACGGTGGCTCTACTCAAACAAACATATATTTAAGTGGTAGAGCCTGCGCGCGCCGCCGTGTCCACCGGTTGGACGCTCGCAGCTCGCTTCGTTCCCACAACTACACAGAGTAAACATAAAAATAATAATAAATAAGACCTCCAATAAACTCACTGACCGAGTGTCGCCAGTCTGTGTCACGTATAAAATGTTTTTGTAACGGATCGCGCAGTCCGATCAGACAAGATGGCGGACATAGAGAAACGGGGTTTTCGTCTCCGAGGGGTACACACATCCATTTCAGAGAACAAACATGAGGAAGCGCTCTCGATGTATAAATAATAAATAAAGAGTATTTTGCTGCGTTTCCCGCGTGCGTAGACAAAGCCGCGCCGGAGGCAAACACGTCGTGTTTATTCTTTCGTCATTAAGCTGGAGTGTCGCGGAGTACTAGCGCTAATTTCAGGGAGGTCGGGTACACGCGGATAGGGATGTTTACTTTTGAGCTGCTTCAAGCGTTAGTCATTCCGCATTCGAGGATCCTACTAATATTATTACCTAACAATGCCCCGCGTTTTCACTCGCGTTTTACCAGATTCCGTAAGTTCCCAAAATTGCCTTATGTGTTATTTCAGGCTATTTTCTATCAACGTACCAACCATACCTATATTTCATCTAGGTGATTTCTAGTCCTAGATCAACATCCATAACAAACATCCATAAGTTTAGTACAAACTTTCGTGTTGATAATATTAGTAAGGATTTGTAAGTATGGGAAAGTACTTAACTCTGTCTGTCTGTTACGTTTTCACGCTTAATCTATTGAACCGATGCGATGTAAGGACATAGGCTGGTTTTTAATGCAAAAAATAGATTGTAAGGGATTGAAAAGGGGAATTTATGTTTGTATGAAAGTTTTATCCTGTTTGAAGCTAAAAGTTTAGGTTTAATTTTAAAACTTAGTATTTAGGCTTTTGTTGACATAAAAATAAATCTGGCATGCAAAGTTCATAAAAAGCTTTATTTATATCCTTAATGGGGCGAAATCCCTACTAATAGTTTAGGTAAGCCATGGGTTACACCGAGGAATATAGCTAGTTACTATTTCAACAACTTTTAGCCTACTAGCAAACGTATTTTTTTTAATACACCTTTTTTTTAAATTGGTCTTTCCTTACAATTTTAGTAGGTATCCAAACCATGTCACTTAGACTTTCTGGTTAAAAGTCCGTGTAAATATTTAAACTGGATTTAAAAATAGGCACTTTTAGAAGTAAACACCGAAGATGCTGCGTCATCCTACCTTGACATCTTCGATCCAGCCGAGGAGAGGTTTGATTGTTTGTGCTGTTGTTTCTATGACTGGTTAACGATTTCCTTTGTTTCAGGTTAAAATCTGGTTCCAGAACCATCGGTATAAATGCAAGAGGCAAGCCAAAGAGAAGGCCATGGCTGAACAGAACCAACATAATCAGGTAAGATTGACCATTTATATCTTCTCTAGCATAGGGGTTAGCAGTAGTAGCAGCAAATATAACCCACTATCAGCAAAGAAAGTAGGTGGGTAGGTACATAGATCACTTACCTACATTTTACCTGATTTCAGTAATGTTTTAATGTTAGTAGATATTTTTGATGATAAAAATAGGTAAGTATATAGGTATATTAAATAGTCGCGTGATTTTAATTTGACATTACAACTTAATTTGGCTTTGTAAGTAATTTGAGTGCAATAATGAGTTCATTTAAATAGGACAATATAGGTTTCTCATTCAACACTCTCACGATGTTTTCCTTCACTTCAACTTGAATAGGTTTACACTTGACCGCCATCTCGCCTGATGTTAAGCGACGATGCGGCCTACGATGATGCGTGCTTACCTAGAAGAAACCCATTCACTCTCGACTTGAAGGCACCAAGATTATAACTATCGGGGAAAATCCACTCTGGTAGCTCATTCCACAGCCTAGACATTCTTATCACAAATGTAGAGTCAAACCTCTTTGTTCGTGTCTTTGGAATATCAACCATGAAACATGAAACGATCATCACACCGACCGAGAATCACATGAACTAGCTCCCACGGCTTCTACTTTATGCAGTATACATCCCTAGATAGCTATAGTATACCCGCATTCCGCATTAGCATATACGTCGTCAAAATCAGCATTTTTTAATCTTATTCTTTTATAAAATCGCTAATGAATAATGAATAAACCGCTTCCGATAAACGCAGCCCCGACTTTGATAGCGATCTGCCGAGTGCCGACGCGGCGACGTACACTCTATCCCAGTCGCACAGGCGCTACAATCGGAAAACTCAAAAACTAAACAATCTATAAAATTTAGTTCAAAATATTCGCTGTATAGTTATTTGTAAAACGTACTGTACACAGTCAAGACAAATAACATCAGCAGGGTTCCCGACCCCCGGCAGGCCACTTGAGAACTGCTGCGACCGGGCTTTTAGGTTTTACTTGTTAAATTACTGACTTAGAGAAACGAGAAACAATCAATTAAAAATACCTATGGAGTACATAGATGTAGACGTAGATTTTTTTTTTAAATAAAGAGTGACGAGACTAGCAGGACATGTGCCTGATGGAAAGCAACATGCCTGCCACATAACAGCACAGTGACACGCAGCTATTGGAACATGAAGAGTCCAAATAATTCCCTAGCACTGCACTGCGCTCGTCATCCAGAGATCTAAGTTTTTACATTTCTAAGCTCTATAATTTCTCTGGAAACATTGCCCTTCAAACCGGAACACAGTAATGTTTGCACATAACTGCTTGGCGGTAGAATAATTGGGAAAGGTGTGGTACTTCCCCAGGCGGAATCTGCTAAGAGTCCTACCACTACGTAAATATATAATAAACGAAAATACCGATTTGAAATAATAGTTTGTCTCACAGTAGGTGCAATTTCAATTTCAGCAAAATCGACGAACGATTTTTTTAAAATCTAAAAAGTTTCATATCTACCTATACTTATACTTAGGTACGTATAACTTTTTTAGTAAGTAGGTAAGTACCTAAATCGACAATAATTTTGCTTACTCCGAAATCTGTTTCTTTGGAGCAGTGGGTTTAAGATAAGATAAGATAACTTTTTGTTAAAATCTACAACACAAAATAAAAATGACAAAAGAAACAAAAAACTATTTTACACAAGCATTAGTTTAGTTGGCCTATAAGTTTGTATTATATTTTTCTAAAACAACAGAAAAAATCACTGACCAGCTATTCTTAGGAAAAAAACGTGTACAATATTTTTATTTATCTAACGGACGGACTAATTAGTTTTCTTAGTCATCTCGGCTATAACAAAAAAACTTCAATTTTATTTACTATATGTTTGTATGCGTGTAGGTTTATACAATTGTACAGATAACATAACAAATACGTGCTCTAATGAAATTCGCGGGAAAATACGGGTCCCGCACGTTTGCATCCTGGCAACCCTATAAATAGCTCGCGAGAGCATCGCCGTGCGTGTCGATGGCACGACGATACGACCATTGTTTGGATTATTTTCATGCGATAATAGAACCACGAACGTTTTCTCGCGTCAACTGCCGAGGTTGGAGCGGTACTGAGGGAGATGTGACCCGAATTATTTTACCAATAAGTCATGAGTAATTTGCGTGAAATACGTTCTCTTTTGACGTGACAACGTTTAATAAATCGATGAGCGCCGGCTGGATGCACGAGAAAGTGTCCCGTTATGTCCCGTTACACTCTTTGTTCCGTTGCACTCATTTTACGCTTGCTCCGCGTCTATTAAATGTTTAGTTATGTCGTTGTCACGTTAAACTATCGTCCGTATACCAACCGACTTTACAGACAACCAATTTTTATATGGAACTTGGATTCTTCGTCCGCTTGGGACACTATTATAAAATTATAATGAGGCTTGTTTTAGAATTATTTATTGTCTAAACATTCTAAGTGTTGTTTATAAACATAAGCAGCCTATTTTATGTTTCCACTGCTAGGACTAGGGGCCTTCTCTCTCAAGGAGAGAGTCAAGGCCGTAATCCACCACGCTGGTCCGGTGCGGGTTCGCAAATAACGAATTAGGTATCTCGTCATATTCTAGGGCCCTGATGCAAAGAGTCCTGCCACTACAAAAAAAAACAGTGATGTCTTTACTCAAAAATAGGTACCTAATTACCAATGACTATTCTTCTGTCAGAGACCAAATAGTAATGTTTTAAATTAGTTTTATTAGTTGCTATCAATTAGTACATGAATATTCACTGGTAACAAATCCTTCTAATATTATAAATCTAATATTGTAAGGTTAGTTTTCACTTAATCACTCCCACAACCAACATTACTACCACAGAGGAATATGTAGTTAAATTGAGTAAAATTAAAACCTACTGATTTTTTCTTTAGCATAGAAAGAGACAGAATACTCTCCATTGTTCAATTTCGTCGTTATTTGTCCCGAGCGTCAAGTGGCGCCGCGCGTGTCGCTAGAGAGAATTGCCTCAATTTGCTGACGCGACACGATAGAACGGTGTACACAGAAATGATGAACTGCGTCGAAACATTCACTCTATACCATCTGCGTGGTGGCCCAGAAGAGATCGTTCTGAACAATAAGGGTGCCAATGTCAGTGTTCTTGATGTGATTTTATTATAAGCCCGTGCTGTGACTTTTATAAAAAAAACATTTCAAAATATGTTAATTAAGGCTGCATAATTTTTTCAACAAATTTTGCGGCGCCGTTTACCTATTACAAACAAGCCTGCTGCAGAAACCAAATGTAGCATAAATTACGCGACAAATCTTAATGTTTTTTTAGTAAGTGTGTGTAAGAGTAAATGACAGGACGAGAAGATGTGATGATGATATAACTGACAAAATCTGACTCTGCCAAGAGGTCTTCCACTACTGACTGGATTTGACAAAAGATAGGACGCAGTGTTTCGTAGTAAAACTTGTCAGTAGATAAAAATGAGCACCTATAACGTGTCTCTTTAGATGTAGAATACCGGTTCTGTGCACCCCTGTATGTGTAGTGGCGCAGGTCGTGGGTGGGACACGGTACAGCCGAGCTATAATATTCCGTTCCGTGGGGAGCCTGCGCCCCGGGGGCGAAGGCCGAGGGGCGGCGCCCTCTGCGTACATTGTTTTGTAACACGTAATTTGCTTGTCCTACTAGTCAAACGTGACAAATTGTGATTGATCGGAAATGTCAGCAGTAAGTTAATGCGGGGAAGTTTTTTATTTGTAATAATTAGATTTGCACTTGACCGCCACCTCGCCCGATGCTAAGCGACGATGCGGTCTACAATAGAACGTGCTTACCGAGTGGAAACCGACTCTCGACTTGAAGATCCCAAGATTGAATCTACTGAAAAAAAAACACTTAAACAACGCATTCCACGGTCTAGACGCTCTTATTGCGAAAGTGGAGTCAAACCTCCTCGTTTCAGGATTATCAACCATGAAACAAAGCTGCCGTTTCTAGCCTACTTCCTGATAGTACCTACCTGTGTCATCCAGATGTAACGATCCTAAGGCTCTCGCTGGACCCAAAAAAATATAAATTACTTACAACTTTCAAGAATTAGGTGTGCTCCCAAAAAGAATTGGCAAAAAAGCCTGTGCATAGGCTTAGGAAGACTTAGGTGTTGTTTTCTGGGCTGTGTTACAATGAGTTGTGTGCCCGCAGTCGTCGTCGTCCCCGCGGCGGGTGGCGGTGCCGGTGCTGGTGAAGGACGGGAAGCCCTGCGGCTCCGGCGAGTCCTCCTCTCCCGCCCACAGCCACTGCGCGACGCCCACCTCCGGCTACTCGCAGGTACCACTCTCTGCTTCCTCACAGCTTCCATATACTTATACTTTAGTCAGGACTAGCCAGTTTAGGCTTACTGGTTTCCTGCCAGCCACTATTGATGAATGAGATGAAATGATTGCTAAGAACGTGACTGCTAAGTTGCTAAGATGGTGCATGACAAAAGTGAATGGAAATAAATTCTTACATATGGTATCGATGATGATTATGCAATATTTTATACTTGTTTCGTAAGTAAATGTGGCGCCACAAAAATGTCCAATACACAACACGCATAATGTCAGTAGGGGAAAATTACGGGAACGGAAAACAAGAGGGTAAAACCACGGAGTGTTACTAGCTCCTTATATTTGTTTGTATTTGTGTCGAGGTTTCTAACTAGTGTTTGTGTGTTCAGGGCCAGGCGGCGTGCAGCAACCCGCTGGTGTCGTCGTACCGGCAGCCGTCGGGCTACCAGCAGCAGTGCGGAGCGTACCTGCCACTGCAGGGCCGCGCCTGGTAGAACTTCCCCCAGCTTTATCATGAGACCATGTTCAAGGAAGAGATGTACTTCGACTAGGGAGCTCGGAGGTGTGAGGCATTAGGGTTTCTCTCGTTTTAGACAGGCTACTGCCATACTTTAAAGTTAAGTTACGGCTGGTCTAAGTTACGGCTGGTCTAGTCGGGAGAACGGCGACTGCCGATCCGGAGACCCCGGGTTCAAACCCCACACGCACCACTGTCTTTTCGAAGTCATGTGCGTAATGCCGCTAGCTTAAACGGTGAAGGAAAACATCGTGAGGAAACCGACATGTACCTAGAATCTTTCGAAGTCATGTGTCATCCGCCAACCCGCACTGGGCCAGAGTGGTGGATAATGGCCTAAACTCTCTCCTTGCGAGAGAAGGCCCCGAGTCCCAGCAGTGGGAACGTTTAGTGGGCTGTTGATGATGTTGATGATGACTGCCATACTTTAGGTGCTTGTTTTTTCTCTCTGTCCAGGGTCTCTCCAGGTCAGTCTTGAATTAACCCATAAGCTACTTAAACAGTTGTTTAGGGTATCCCGTCTAGGAGGGCGGCAACAGAGACGACTGAGAAAAAGAAACGAGCACACGAAAGTTAAAGCAATTTCAAATCCGCGCGGCTTAAATTGTTTATTTATTTATTCTGCTTCGTTCAGTTCAGGGGACACCTTGAACTCACCACAGGGGATGATTGCTTAGGACATTAAGTTACCTTAATCCGGCACATGCTGTTTTATGTTATCCTATCTTATTTTATTAGATACATTTATTTGTCAGACAGGAATAATCATGAACTAAGGGATTTTCTATACATTAATTACGGTATTCTACTACGAAATTTTCTTCCGAAATTTTCTTTTCAACACTACTGTGGCTTGATTTCTTCTTTTTCAAGAGAAAGTCAAAGCTAGAGTCCAAAAGACTGGCCAAAAGCGGGTTAGGGGGTATCTCATTTTCTCGAAAGATTTTTTTTCGGAACATGTCTGTTTCCTCACGATATTCCCCTTCATTCATACTAACTTATTCATGTGTGTGCTAGAAAAATACTTGCAAATGAAAGTAGGAATCTGTTGGAAACCCGCATTACTGTCATAGAACCTTGGCCATCCATTGATAAATATATTATGTGCAAATCCAAATCACATCGTAATTATAGTGGTAGTTCAATGTTTTTCCTCTTCACATGCAATTCGTAAACGTTTTACTGAAGTAACAAGTATTTACTGGCGAAACTCTTCGTATCAATCTCTGGAAAAGCACTATCAAAAAAACATTGAGCTGAAAACTGTGGGCACTGGTTGTGTAGAGAATAATTATTGCGTAAATTTATCGAACAGTTAACTTTTTGCCCACAAATTATAAAAATTAAATCACTAGTATTATTTAATTTAAGCACATCATAAACAAAATAAGAAAAAAAACAGTTGGGGATTTTTCCGTCTTCATGCTGCCTTAGATTTGCGGTTTTGGGAGATAATTAAGTACTGGCCGTAGAGAAGAGGAAAAAAATGTGCTACCACCTTGAAAAAAAATCCCCACATAAGGAGGGAAAAACACATTTTTTTGGATTTGTTTGTAATATATGAATATATTTCGCAGTTTTAATTATTAAATGAAATGCCTCACATTTAAGCTCTTCCAAGAACATTGTCTAGGTAAAGCGAGCTGGGACGCAGCTACTAAAGACTTTGTGACGTTTAGCAAATAGTGCAAAAATGCAGTGGAATTTAAAAGTGTTACGTGAGATGTGGACTTGTAGTGTTAATTGTAAGTTTTCACATTCGGGAGGAGGGTATTGTGTAAATATTTAGCTGTAGTTGTGTATTTTTAAGCACAGACAAGGATTTGAGGTTCTTTGGTGTGATATTTCTACTGTTGTACCTTTTTGAAATTATTACTCTACTTTGATCATGTTTATCGGGGCACTCGAGGTAATTTATCACAAATATATAAGTTTGTTTTATATTTTCCTGTTAAATATTTTTCTTATTGACGTTTTGACGTAAATTAAGTGAAATGTAATAAAATCTTTGGCTACTAATTATCTCCGATATGGTATTTAAATAATTTCTCCAAAATATGCAGAACTAAAGTTTAATTGTTTTTTAATATTTTTACTTTAAAAATTGTAATTCAGATAATATCAACAGCCTTGAGTGCCTTGACCATCGTCTATCCAGTTGATTTACAGTGGTAGTCTAACTTTACAGTAATTAATTAAAGACAGATAGATATGTATATTTCAATGAAGACATAATTTTTATTGTAGTTTATTATTTGACTACATTAAACTTCGTCTTTGAGATCTGTTGTTGAAAAATAAATCGGTAAGTACATTATAATAAGCTTTAATATTTGTACCTATACTTAATATTTCTGATTTGATTTTGGCTTAACCACTATATTACTAATATTACTATATATTATTATGTATTACAAAATCATTTCTTCATTGTTGATAAATTTAACAAAATTAAAAGTACACACACATTACAATTTATTACATCTTTAGTCTTTAGTCTTAGACCAGGTTCAAAATTAATCAAGAGTGCCAAATTAAATATACTTAATACTTATGTATTTATTAATACTTTTTTAAATCAAATTATTGATTTGTCAGAATGGCTGTACTTAGCCAAAAAGGATGCATTATTCTTGACATTATGAACGCCAATGAAAATAATTATTTCCATATAATTTTTTAAGTCATTTTTAAATCGAACAGTAGATTTCTTCCTCAATTCTAGGTTTGATAGGTACTAAAGTTATTCATCGACAAACCGATCATTCGAAACCCTGTAGGTATTATCAACTCGTATTCTACAATGAGGCATTTTCAGATGAAAAAAAAGTTGAAATCAACGGCTGTCAATTGTCATTATCAATTAGGTTGGTTGAAGTACTTATATTTTGATAAATCTGTAAAACTGTCATTAGGGTTCCGTAAAACGTAAAAACGGAACCCTTATAGATTCGTCATGTCTGTCTGTCTGTCTGTCTGTCTGTCCGTCCGTATGTCACAGCCACTTTTTGCAGAAACTATGAGAACTACACTGTTGAAACTTGGTAAGTAGATGTATTCTGTGAACCGCTTTAAGATTTGAACAAAAAAATTAAAAAAAATTTAAAATTAGGGTTGCCCCCCATACTGAGAACTGAAACTCAAAAATGTTTTTTCCATCAAACCTACACGTGTAGGGTGTCTATCGATAGGTCTTCAAAAATGATGTTGAGGTTTCAAAAATCATTTTCTTCTACACTGAATAATTTGCGCGAGAGACACTTCCAATGTGGTAAAATGTGTGTCCCCCCCCCCTCTAACTTCTAAAGTAAGAGAATGAAAAATCTAAAAAAAATATATGATGTACACTACCATGTAAACTACCAACGAAAATTAGTTTGAACTCGATCTGATGAGTAGTTTTTTTTTAGTACGTCATAAATACACTATTATTGAAACTTCGATCAAAGTTACAACGAACTACAAGAACTATGTGTACTATGTATATTATGTTACTTGCTGCAACGGAACCCTTCATGGGCGAGTCCAACTCGCACTTGGCCACTTTATTTTTTGTTACGATCCTCCCGTTACATTTATGAAGTCGTGGTACAATCTGAGGCTGACAAGAAATGTATTGCTTTTTATCATGGACATATAAAAAAGTCGGACGTAGTCTCGCTAATACAAAAACTGTGTCAGTAGAGTCGGCCACATTTGCACGTGTGCGTTGTCAGGTTGTGACTGATAGGCTGACACGCACATATACACGAGTAGCGCGTGTAATGACCCACTGATGTGTGCGTGTCTGCCCGTATGTGACAGCGCACACGTGCATATTATATGGCCGACTCGAAGGACACATTTTCTGTTTTAGCGAGACTACGTCCGACTTTTTTTATACGTCCATGCTTTTTATGTTAAATTAAAGAAGTCATAGCTGATGTTTGACTACCACCACCTACTACAAATTTTAGATTTTTTTTTTTTTATTCTTTTTACGCTTCATTGAAGATTGATCCTACTGAACATAAGACAAGACAACACATCATTTCAGAAATATATTAAAACGAATTATATAAATAATTGAATTGTAAATAACATGCAATGTAGTTGATAACATTTGTTGTGTGTATAGTAAATTAATTATTGGCAAGAGTCTGTGTTTTGAGTGTGTAGATAACTTCGTGTAAATATAGTCGCTCTTGTAATTAGATTTTGGTAAATTGATATGAAATATTAAATACACAGATTGAAGTGGTTTAATTTTAAGACGACAATTAATTAAACATGAATAAAATAGTACTTATGAGAGTCTTTGTATTGATATATTTTTTTTATTAAATTGATTGTCTTTAAAATTTAATCATTGAGATTGAGATAATTATGTAATGATCAGTCGTTTTGTATTCAATCAAGTTGATTGTGATAGTGTTTAATCGTGATTGAAATCAAAACACGCCTCTGATCAGTTTGTAGCTATTTTTTCAATTTTTAATGCAATTTTTTTCTTATAACCTGAAATCGAAAGAAGCTCTACATCTTTTAGTTACTCTAGAAATTTCTATAAATTCCAGATACGCAATTTACGTATACGTATAAGTATTATTGAAATTTATAAAATATAATTGACGTTCTTACAACACTTACCTGTTACTTTTATAAAAAAATTCAATGTTCCAACGTTATTGCTACTTGCTTGAGGTATCATTAAAAATGTTAATTTTGGAATATGTTACCGTAAAATTGTGAAAACCGTCAGATTATAATGTAACGACTTCAGATTATAAACTAAACAAACCTACCGTGAGATTATAATCTCACGCCTTAGATTTTAGTCTGACGGTGTAGATAATTTTACGGCGGCATTTATATTCCAAAATCAATGTTATTTGAAGGGCAACAAAACATATTGACCAATCATCTCACTATCATATCACAGAAAATACTTCAATTTCATTTCAAATTACTTCAATGGCTTTGGTGCATACAATATAGATATAGGTACCTACTCTATATCTATCTAATAAAAAATCACGTGTTGAGACGTAAGTAATTAATTTCAACTAGTATCACTCTGCTGTTTTACTCGCGTAATTTCCATACCCGTTATCTTTTTACGATATAAAGTAGCCTATGTACTTTTCCAAACTATAACCTAACTGTCTTAAAAATTCAAACCGATCCATTTAGCCATTCAGACGTGATTAAGCAACTAACACTCAAACTGTCACATTTATAATATTAGTAAGATTCCCTAAAGTTGCCTGCTAATAACTACTATCTAACTTTTTCAAACTTTACATTACCTAACAAACAAAATAAATGTAAGACCCAACGGGACTAATTATGATTGTACTTAAAATAAATTGTTCATAGCTTAATTTGAATAAGTGATTTACTAACCCCATGCAAAGGAAACTCGTTAGATATTCATCTTGCAACACCGTCAAGATGGCGGCTTCTGCGCACCCATGACAATGAATAGCAATAAGATTTATAGCATTAAGTTACAAGTTGTAATAAATGTTTTTAAATTAATTTATATGTTCGGAAAACGATAGATGAATGTAAGTATTGTAAGTAGATAATAGGGAAGGTTATGATTATAAATAATAATTATTAAATAACGTGAAGGAATTTGTAATTATATTGAGAAGTGAGGTGTAATGAATTTCGATTTATAAAATAATTAATAAAATTTATGAGTTTTACACACCACGTTTCATTCCATTACCCAAATTTTATTTTACCTATAGGTGTACACAATTCTAATCTCAAGCTATAATTATTAGCAAAGACGCGCTCTATGTTAAATTCCTACCCAGTTACCTACTTTCACATGGACCTTGGTGACATAGATGACACCTATTTATTATCCAATATACTCGTATTATGCATTTATTGAAATCATTAAATCTAAGTCTAGGTCTAATGAGTTACGTAAGTCCAGCTATCGAATGTAACAAACGCAAATAATTCCTCCAACAACAATAAGTTACAAGCCACCTACCCTTACCCTCGACCTTTCAACGCTTAAATCATTTCATTGTCTTCAATATTCCCAGATTACGCTATAATCTCTCATAACGGGTATAACAGTTTATTCCGCATGGCAACATCGACTTTGTCGAACGTCAGTCACGGCCCGCCAAAACGAAATAATAACATGGCAACTTTCCACAGGACTTAACCTAACGTTCAGCTGTTTTGTTTCTAAATTCTGTTCTGTGCGTAGTTGTTAAGGTTGAATGTCGTGTGTTAAAGGTGTGTATTTGTGTTGTTTTGAATTTGGGAAGTAATTTTGATAGAACAAAGGCGAAGGAGCGTGCACGTGCGCGGCATTATGAGGGTACGCTAATAAAATGGCGGATTAGCTGGCACAGGACAGGTGAGGGCGGGAAAATTGGAAACTATTGGCCTCTTCAGCAGACAGGCATTTGATACCGCGCTCGGGTTACAGGGATTTGTGTCAGCGCCGGTGTAATGAGAAATTCTTTTGAGTTTGCTGACATCGATGGGTTGAGCTTGGTTAGGTTAAAATAACAGTAATGTAATCCTATTTCACTAAAATAATATAAACAAGAAATTTTGTTTGTTGGTTAGTCTTATTCTGTCATGCAGAAATCACTAAATTGATCGGGGTGCAATTTGGTACTTAGAGCTTTTCGCGGGAAAATGATTGGAACAAGAACTACATGGATAAAACCGCACTGGTTTTATTTTATAAGTAACTAGCAGTGCCCTACGGTTTCACTGAAGCAGTTCCAAATCCCGTAATTTTCCAACGATGAAAGGAATGTGCTATTCAAGACTATGGTCTAACTATGGTTCAAGTTCTAATCCGAAACGCCCAGCCATTCCGACGCGATTGAGCAACAAACATCCAAACATTGGATGTTTTACGTAGGGGCTTTATTAATAGAACAACTATAAACTATAGTGAAATGGTTTGTCTGACTGGTATTTTCCCGCCAGATAGCCTACCTACAACTTGGTGTACTTACGTCACAAGTCTTGGTGTCTTCGAGATGAAATTTAAAAGACTAGATAAATGCACTTCATCATCGCATTAACGCACAAATCGCATGGTTGCTTAACATCAGGTAAGACGGCGTTCAAGAATAAACCTGAAGAAACGGTAATGTTCCACGACAGATATCTTTCGAGGACACATGTCCTCGAAAGTGTGTATATCCGCTTGCCTGCCCGTGTGAAAAAGTTAAATATACTTATCTTTGTCTACTAGGGCTTAGTTTGTATTATTTATCTCGTTCCTATGTTAAATTTTCCGTCATATCCCAGTAGAATGTCCCCATGTCGAATCCCCATGTCGAATCCCAGTAGAGAATCTAAGCTATAGAAAACAGAACAGAAATTAAAAAAAATACATTCCTTGTCAATCTTGTCATTGAGTGTTGATTCAGTGCGGGCGTTGTAAGTTAGTTTCTTCTGATTTTACTATAAATTTCGTTTCAACAAACAAACAACAGATAACAAACGTAATCAAAGATTAAATACCATATGTCATTACTTTAATTTTAAAGCTACCTATGAACTTTTAAAAGGACGAGCTTTAAATCGCGCTACCTCCATTTCAGCACAGCATAGCTCTGCACCAAAGCCGTAAGCTGAGAAACAAAAGATAACATTGAATAGCTAGTTTCATATTAAACATAAAAATTATAACACTTGATAATCTTTCAAAACAAATTGATTCACAAGAAACGATTGCGTGAATCACGTCTCGCGCGCCGCAAGCATAAAAACCGCGGGGCATAGCGAGGTGCACACGTATTTTTCTCCGGGCATTTTAGTGACCAACGCTACAGGGGGCAGGGCATAGTGAGTCGCGCGGTTTGCAGCGCTGGGCAAGCGAGCGGATATATAATAATGTGAATACCAAATAATGTGGACTGCTAATGTTACAAATTAGGTACTCTAAAACGATCAAATTAACGACGAGTCAATTCTTACTGACAACATTTTATTCGACGCCGACGGGGCTAAACCAAAACAGCAAGTCAAGTCATCGTGTCTGCAAAACCAAAATCTTCAAAATACTATAAATCAATATTTTAACTAAGAGACTTTCGCTAGGCGGTTGGATTAAGGGTCAGATGCAGAAGGCGGTCATCCTTGACTCCTGTCAAGGATGACCGCCTTCTGCAGGAGGTCAAGGTTTTGCCTTTCGGAAGCAATAACTTGAAAAGTATTGATGAAAAAAGAAAAGTTGTTGATGTACAAGTTAAAAAATAAAAGAGAAACGGTCTCAACATTTTTTTGCCTAACACTAACAGTTCTCGAGGTATCGAATTAAACGCGTTTTCATCGAAATGACCAAGAGCTGACCACGCCAGAATCCCTCAAATTGGAATAATATATGCTCAGAATACACCCCTCTATCGATCCTTTACAGTCCTCAAACTACATAATTTTATGTTTATCCGTAATTGCATTGGACTATATAGATCTCTTTACATTAGGTCCTAACGTAAGAAATTGGTGTTTTGTCGTACTGGCCACTTTGATCTCAACTATCTCCTCTTTGGTTAGGAATTCCAATTTCAAATTTATACAGCTATTACTCTGCTTTTGTGCTTTGGAACCCGTGATTCATTTGTTTTTCCTCTATCGGTTGATTCTTTCGGTCCACAGTTCACAAAACGGAAAACTTGAAATATCGCGTTATTTACGAGCACGAGTTCCATCGTGGCATCAGTTTTAAAGTTTTAATCCACTTGAAGCAAATTGGGAAGATGAAAAAACTGGAAAAACGAATTGAGTGCAGCAAACCGACAAACGAGCGTCGACTGCTGTGTTACTTTGCTGACTGAAATGCTGAAAGGGCGTGGTCTGGCCATTATGGCATGGCCATCTAGAAATGCATCAGCCAATGGGAAATGCTGACGGATTTCTAGACGGCCATGCCATGATGCCCAGGCCACGCCCTCCGGTTACACCTGTGTAGTTTCTACCCGTCTAGTTCCGTGGGATTTTTTGTAATGTTCGAATTTGTATGCAACCTGACATAGCAAGCGGGCGCGATCCCATACTCGGATACGCTCCGGATCGCTATCGCTATCGGATCGCCTCTGTATGCCCCGCTTTAAGCTATCAAATTCTGAGTTATAAGTTTTCATTTCTATCGGCAGTTCCTATGACTCCCAATTTTTTTTTTGTTTAAATAAAGAGTGACGAGACGAGCAGGACATGTTCCTGATGGTAAGCAACATGCCTGCCGCATAACAGCACAGTGAAACGCAGCTATTGGAACATGAAGAGCCCAAATCATTACCTAGCACCGCACTGCGCTAGCAAGCACACAAGCCCTGTAATTTCACTGGAAACATTGCCCTTCAACCTGGAACACAGTAATGTTTGCACATTACTGCTTGGCGGTAGAATAACTGGCAAAGGTGTGGTACTTCTCCAGGCGGACTCTGCTAAGAGTCCTACCGCTACAATAATTACTTACAGAATAATGTTTGTTGGTGCAGCTAGTCTATACAAATAAATAATATTGGAGGGTCTGTATATGATATCAAATGAACAGCTATTTACGAAGTTCGAATGAAAGTATAATATAAGTACAACGCATAGGTATATAAAAATACTATTAAAAAAAAATTGTCTGTCTGTTCGGCGTTCGGGTTATTTTCAAAACGGCTGGACCGATTATGACGGGGCTTTCACTAATAGGTAGCTGATATTCTAAGACAGGGGTTCCCAAACTTTTTTGTCTGCTGCCCACTCTGAGAATTTTTTAGCGCCCCCCTTTAGGCTTGCAGCGCCCACAAGGGGGCGTTATCGCTCACTTTGGGAAAGCCTGTTCTAAGACATGACATAGGCTACTCTTACTTGAGGAGAATAATTACGTTTCCGTGAAAAAAAAAGAAAACCCTTAAAAAGAAACTGAAACTGCGGGCACAGCTAGTTGATAATGAGATCGGTTCCTAAGTTTAAAAAATAAGACCATGAAGCAATATTCAGATATAGGTACCTACTCAACTTGACCATAGACTTCAACAATATTAAAAAAAAAGGATTTTTAGTCTGTGTGTCAAAGACATGGTGGTGCGTGTGATGTTTTTATGGATCTAATATATTTTTAATGCAGGCATAATTTTCAAAAAAAAAAAAAAACATTCTGCACTCTTTCAGTATCGTAATCACAATTTTCGTAAAACAAGGTACAAAGTTTTCTCGTCACGTTAGTCCAATTATAATATATTATCTATACTTAATACCTAGATAAATAAATTGTTGACTAATTCAAATGTTTGACGCATTTTTAGCAGAGGTACCTTTCCCCAAGCCTTCCCTGCACATTATAACGTGCCCCAGCGATCTGTAAATAAATTTTTGAATATTATTTGCGATGCGAGCGGGCCCTGAATAGGTACAACCCTTGCTGGGGTGCCATTAGGGACTTAAGATTTCCCATTCATGGCAATTCTCCTTGTAAATACGCGGGGCTGCCATTACGTTACGTGGAAGTAATTTAGCTACATTTTAGTTGCAAGGTCGCAAGATTGGCTTTAAGTAATTTTAGCGATAAAAGCGCTCAATTATAATTTTTACGGAGACACTGTGGTAAAAATTACAAAACTATCCCGGGAATCGAAGCCACGATTGACGGCTTCACAGACAGACTTACTTACTACCAAATAAGCCATTTGACCGGTAGGTATAATCCTACTATAATATTATAAAAGTCAATGTATGGATGTTTGGATATTTGGATGTTTGTGGCTCAATCACGTCCTAACGTAAGAACGGATCGGGATGAAATTTGGAACACAGATAGGTAGATTATAGTCCGGAAGAACACATAGGCTACTTTTTATCCCGAAAAAAAAAAACAATGGGAACTGCGCGGGTAACACAGCGGGGTGCTGTTAGTACTACATATAGATATCACTGGCCCTCTTTCGAAGGCACGAGGTGACCCGTGATGTGACCTGTACTTGGTATTCTTATTGGAAACCCACGATCGCCTTCATTATCTTTTTGAGAAAAAACTCCAAGTTCCTTCCTTACTCAATGGTTCCTGATGGATGCGGCTTTGCAAAACTGCTTTCATAATCCAAACAGCGAAAATGTAAATAAAAATCATCAAAATCAAAATCAGGATCAGAGTTTCCAAACTTCTGTTTTAACTTTTATAAGTTTACACTTGACCTCCGTTTCGCTTGATGTAAAGCGACGATGAGGTCTACGATAGAGCGTGCTTACCTAGAGAAAAACCAATTCACTCTCAATATAAAGACACCAAGATTGTAATCATTGGGAATTGGGAAACCCACACTCAGGCAACGCCTTCCACAGCCTAGACGTTCTTAGCACAAATGTAAATTCAAATCTCTTTGTTCGAGTATTTTAAACGTCAACCATGAAACGATGTCGCTTTTTCGAGCTACGAGCAGTCCGATAGAAAAAAGGGCAAGGTGGAATCATATGATACATATCAGTTGCATACTCTCCGAAATGTATCCGATAAAAACCCGACAAACGAGTTATTTTTCGGCGAAGTTCAAGACTTCGAAGTCCTTTTCGCACAAGGGTGCCCTTGCCTATGAGCCTTTTGCTAGGTACGTCTCACGATCGATTCCAGAGCCTCCAGCTGATATTTAGCCGATCCATTCCATAGGTGCAACCAGATTAGTGCGAAAAAAATGGTTGTCTGTAAAGTCGGGTTACTGACGTTAGTTGAACGTGACAACTTCAACTACGCCTTAGAGCGAGGTAACGCCGGCGGCGAGGTAACGGCGGTAACGTTACATGACGTCATGTTTTGCGGGCGTGCAGCCGGCTTCATCGAATTATAAGATGTTGTCACGTCAAAATATCTGCTCCATCTCTGCAGACTTGTTTGTATGTTTGTTTAACAACCTTAGGTAGCTTTCTAAAGTAGGTAGCTTTACAGTGACATCGAATCAGCAAATATAAATTGAGAATTGTGCTTTATTATAGGTACATTAGCAGTACCCTGCGGTTTCACTTGCGTAAGTACTACACGATCCCGTTACTTTCTCGGGATAAATATAAGCCTATGACACTTGTAATACTACCCTCTAAGAATATATGTGAAGGTACAACGTTCCATACTTAAATGATCGGTGAAGCAGTTTTCACGTAAAAGCGGAACATAGTAACAAAACAAACTAACTCTTGAGTTTATAATAAGTACTTATTATTAAGAAGTAGGTACTTAGGCTATAACTTTAACGAAATTAGGTATGAGCGCCTGAACGGATTGGATTAAGATTTGCAATGAAATATCTGTAGGTACTAAGTACCTGTTATAGTAGATTATGATGTAAGTGCGCTAAGTTGATAATTACAGCCGAGGGATGCTAGCTCGAGCCGAAGGCAAGAGCAGAGGTTTTAATTATCAAAGCGCACTATTGTGCGCTCATTATTGTCATACTGTCATATTGTCATACGTCGTTTTATAACATATTTGCGAGGAAATAAAAATAACTCTGGCGACATTTTCAAATAAAAACAATACTTACAGCGAAAAAAAAGGGCGCAAAATAATGTTTACTTGTACACAGAAGATAAGTGTGATACTGATAAATTGGTGTAATTTATGGTCAAAATTAATTAAATTAACGAATTAATTTTTTTTTTTAATATATATATCTCAAAGTAAATTTTATTCAAAAAATGTTGACCACTTTTCTGACATAAAAACTCTTTACTAAGATTCAAAAAGGTACCGTTCGTTTTAGACGGAGCATTTTGAAACCGTGCGTTTTACATTATACATTACCGCACAAGTACGTAATGAGATACATTACGATACAGAAATTGGTGAAATAGGATACCCTTTACGAGCAAATATGTTATAAAAGTATTTTTTTTTACAATATAGAGTGACGTGGTGAGCAGGACATTTGCCTGATGGTAAGCAACATAACAGCTCAGTGACACGTAGCTATTGGAACATGAAAGTCCAAATCATTACCTAGCACTGAACTGCGCTCGTCACCCAGATATTTAAGATATTATGTATCTAAGCCCTGTAATTTCTCTGGAAACAATGACCTTCAAACCGGAACACAGTAATCCCAACAAACAAATACGTCGTATAAGTCTTGACTTGTACGACCTAAAGTTGGATAGCAGTCTTACAATGGTAATCAGATGACTACCAGGTCCTATAGATGTCTTTAATGCAACTAATTAGTCGTGCGACGAATATGTCATAGTAAACTGGTATTAGCAACGTTGGGGAGACTAAACGATACGACGTTATATTACAGTCTTAGCTAAAACGTTTGTACGACAACGCAATAGTCATACTAACGTTATAGTCCAATAAACGTTTTGAACACACCAAATTATGTTTTTGGAAAACCTTTATACAACATTTATACAACGTGGATGTTATATAGACGTTTTCATAGTGCCGTTTATATAACAATCAGTACCTTGTTTTACAGCGGTCAATTAAATACTCTTAAATGACTGGGTTGTTTATTGACGACTCAAATATAACCTTTATATTACATGATGTCCGTTAAAGTCCTGTCCTGACTTTAATCAAACTTGCAGTCGCATTTAAGTCAGGGTTTGACTTTATAATGATTAGACGGCCATATTTACGGAAGTTTGATGAATTTTTCCTACGAAAAACCACAGTGCACTATGAAGTGTTATTTCCTGAAATAGATTTACAAATAATACATATTGGTGAATATTGGCAATACGAAAAGGGTTTTAATGTTTTTGAGGAACTCAAATAGCTAGCTGTCATGGCGACCATCGTCATCATTATCAGGTCGTACAGAGGTAAGTGTGCGACAAAAGCAACAGTCAGACATTTTTAGAAAAAAATAAAACTATTTTTGTTAATGAAAATATGATTATAACACAAAATTACGAGGGGGCATGAAAATCTGAATAGTATTCACATAGGTATATTATCATAAAACTTCAGTTCCCAGTCAAACTAAATAGCATGAGAGACAGATAAAGTAAGCAAGATATGAAAATTAAATAACACTCACCTTAGTATTTCCCAGTTGCAGTAAGTTGTAGTATGTTTTTATTTTACACTAAATTAAATCTTCGAACGAAAACTTAGGATGCGACTACTGCGCGACGAAAGTGGTTATCACATAACATTTGTACGACTGTTGAATGACGTTAACGAAGTTGCCTCGAGCTTTCTGTATGACCATTATACGACCATAGGTCGTATAACTGGGGCCATTTTCGCGTTTAGTAAACGTTATTATAACGTTAGTATGACTTTATTATAGCGATGTATGGTATTCAGATAACGTTTACTTAACCTTTATACGACGTTAAATTGTTACTTGGGATGTTAGCACATTACTGCTTGTCGGTAGAATAACTGGCAAAGGTGTGGTAAGAGTAGGTACTTCCCCAGGCGGACTCTGCCAAGAGTACCACTACAGATACACTACTACTTGGTACAGTATTAGTAGGATATGAAGTAGTTAAGGCTGTATATTATACATCATCTACCGGAAGCGGTCTGTTACAATAACGTAAATATTCCAGCGTTGTCGGCGGGCATAGCGGCGGCCGCCGGCTGGCGAGAGAACCGCCGAAGGTTGAGGGCTGTGGGGCGACTAATTAGAACAAAAAACGCGGGAAAACATAAGTACGCTTGACAGTGAGTCAGAGACAAAGAGCGCCAACTTTTCGCACAAAAAGGTTTTATACCGTTTCAGTGGCCGCTGAAATATAACCTCTTTGTGGTTATGTCTAAAGTTGACTTCCATTTTGGCAGTTGATACTGGCAGGAGCATTCATTTTTCAATATTAAATACACAAATGGCTTTATCTCATTTCATGGGTCACTGAAAAATGATTCTTAAATCAAAGCGAAAAGACCGAGCATGAAATGTTATGATGGGAGTTTGTGACGTTTTGTCATGGATTAGAGTTGCGTAGAGAAGCGCCATCGCGTCGATTGTTTCTGGCACGTTCGGGCAAAGAGGCCACAATCGATAGAGCACGGGCGCGCGATGTAATGAATTTATTAGAGGATCTAGTGTTTTGACTTTCATTTTTACTTACCAATTGACTTGAATCCGGAAGTTTCGTATTGTAGGATCTATTTGCGTGTTTGTTGGATAGGTCGCGTTCTTCTTATCATTATAAATTTAACCATTATCAAATCTGAAATCTAAAAAATACAGCTATTCTACATAAAAATTCACTTTTACGTAGAACAGCAAAAAACGGCAACTATCGATTCGGAGACTCCGGATTCAAAATCAAGCGCACCACTGTATTTTCGAAG
The DNA here is from genome assembly GCA_963693475.1 of Ectropis crepuscularia. Taxonomy (NCBI): domain Eukaryota; kingdom Metazoa; phylum Arthropoda; class Insecta; order Lepidoptera; family Geometridae; genus Ectropis; species Ectropis crepuscularia. The sequence continues at coordinate 1,833,686 of OY856359.1, read as the reverse complement.
TCATGTGCGTAATGCCGCTAACTTGGAACAGTGAAGAAAACATCGTGAGGAAACATGTAGGAAACCTAGAATCTTTCGAAGTCATGTATCATCCACCAACCCATACTGGGCTAACTTGGTGGATTATGAGCCTTGACTCTTCCTTGCGAGAGAAGACCCTGAGTCCCATCAGTGGGAACATTTGTGGGCTGTTTATTTTCCACTTGGAGACAACAAGATTGTAACCATCGGAAAATCCCCACACACAGTCCAACCCTGGGCAGTGATTTGGACTCTTTCAAGTCTAAGCTACGGTTGTCTGTGCTGTTTGTTATGGTTGCTTCTACCATCAGGGTCAATTGTCACTCGTTTCGTAGCTCTACATATGTGAAAAATTGGACCTTACCCTGTTGTTGGTGTCATTAGTCACTATTAACCTTGAGTTTTTAAGTGTCTAGTTATCGTTGTATGTTCTTATGACGATTACGTCAGACAAGATAGCGGTCAAACGCAAACCTAACAACGTACAATTGATTCCAACAGTTGTAAAGAAAGTGTGTACATGTGTAGGTCTAAGTTCGCTAGGCAGTAGATACCACCAAGGGCCAACTGCCCATGGTCCCGTTAAAAAAAATGTGTGAGCTTATGACCCCACGCACGGCAAACTAAAATATGAAATAACTATTAAATACTAATGAATAATTAAACAAATATATTTAAATATAAATTGCGCTAAATGTATTCAATTTAAGTTACGGCTGGTTTAGTCGGAAGAACGGCAACTGTTGATGCGGAGCCCCCGGGTTCAAATTCCACGCGCATTACTATTTTTCGAAGTCATGTGCGTAATACCGCTGACTAGAATCTTTCGGGAGTATGTGTAATCCACCAACCAAGCCAGCGTGGTGGATTGTGGCCTTGACTATCTCCTCACCTCACCTCATTGCGAGAGAAGGCCCCGAGTCGCAGCTGTGGGAACATTTCGTGGACTGTTTATACAATTTATATTAAATTGTAACACGTGATTGTCGTCATTCTTGGTCACGGATATGACCAAAAACAAAACAAGTTTTTTTTTTAAATGACAGTGATAGCAGATAGACAGCAGCTATCTTTCTGGCTCTGGCACACTCGGCGGTACAGAGTTCATCCGAACATGTCTTTCATTGCCGAGCGTGACGCTGAACTTCATTCACAACCCACGAAAAATCTGTGTGTGATGCGCCAAAAGAAGTGTTCACTTCAAAAACGTGTGTGTACCGAATTTGAGAGTCAGCGTGCGCGCACATCGTAAAGATTCACTATAAAGTTATAGATAATTAGATTTATTAATATAAGAGTGTTTAAGTTACTATTTGTTCTTCTTTAAAATTGTATGTTTTCTATATGGGTTATTTGCCTGCAATAAACGTTTATTATTATTGTAAAGTTATGAGCCAACTTAACCACATAATTTTTGGCTGCCGGGTCGTTGCACGCATCGTAAAAATACACTCTCATCTTTTTTTTTTCAAGGCTCCCAAAAGAGGTACCCATAAATTCAAAAACTCATAGCGCAATATAAACAAAAGTGTCCATGTACTTATATAAATATGTACATAGCCAATTTTGTAAGACGCACTTCTCTTTATTCATCGTGCTAAGAAGTGTAACTTCAGCCATAGAATAGATAATATCTTAACCTTTTGACCGCCAGAGTCACCTATACTTGACAAGCGCTAGCGAGCCCTGTGCGCCAACGACGTCTATAGTTGACAAAAAAACAGACTATACCAAAATATTGTGTTATCAAATGATGACAGCACATTTTTTTTGAGCTATTTCGTACGCTTGGCGTACGGGGCACGGAATTGCAATTTAGTCCTGGCGGTCAAAAGGTTAATGCAATAAGTATTACTTAACTTGAAGTTAGTTACAATGCTAACTAAACGTTTGGATGTCAGTTTTTCTTAACGGTAAGCGCGCGTATCGTATAAATTTGCTCCACCTTCGTAAAAAATTGCTCTCATCATTTTTCCCTAACGCGCAAAAGTAGTATAAGTTGAATACATGTAATGAAGTGTGATGTCAGGGCCAGCACCGCGCGCAGTCCGTGGTAGCAGGCAGTGAGGCAGACATGGCGGCCTCATTAGCGGCGACCACCGGCGCCCAACCAAACGCAGGTTCCGTACATATAATAGTACATTATTATATAAGTGCGCTAAGTTGATAATTACAGCCGAGGCGATATTGCTAGCTCGAGCCGAAGGCGAGAGCTATAATTTGCAGAGGATGTAATTATTAAAGCGCACGTATGTCATACGACGTTTAATAACATATTTGCGAGGAAATAAATAAAACTCTGACGACATTTTCAAATAAAAACAATACAGCGAAAAAAAGGCACGGAATAATATTTACTTGTTCACAGACATAGAATAGATAATAGATAATGTCACAGATTAGCAATGCGCGCGCATCGGCGTCTTTTTTTTAAGCAACGGCACAGAACCAGCTAGTACCTATGCCATTAGTAATAAAGTATATTAATATTGTTGTGTTTTGTTACAGATAAATTGTTGTAATTTATGGACCATTTTGAAACCGTGCGTTTTACATTACCGCACAAGTACGTAATAAGATACATTACGATACAGAAATTGGTGCAATAGGAGACCCTTTACGAGCAAATGTGTTATAAACATTATTTATAACTATTATAAGTTTACACTTGACCGCCATTTCGCCTGCTGTTGTGTGGTCTACAATGGAGTACCATTACTACCATTAAGCTTACCTATAAGAAACAGTTTCGCTCTCGATTAGAAGACACCTTGATTTTTCCATCGGGAAAAACCCACTCAGGCAACGCATTCTACAACCTAGACCTAGACTAGACTAGGGTAAAACCTCTTCGTTCGACTCTTTGGAATGTCAACTATGAAAAAATATCACTTTTGCGACCTACGAGCAAGAAAGAAAAAAGGACAAGGTGGTACGAGTATTTTATGATGCAGATCAGTGCCACACTCTCCGTAATACCTATATCCGAATAAAAACCGGTAAGTAAGCCAGCAATTTTTCAGCGAAGTTCAATACCTACTTAAGTAAGTCTGTTTCACACAAGGTTGTCGTTGCCTATGAGCCTTTTGGCTCGTCTCTCAATTGATTCCAGAGCCTCCAGCTGATACTTAGCCGATCCATCCCAAAGGTGCTAAAAGGACTCTATACAAGAGCGAATCTGCGCTTGATATAACGGTTTATTTATAGGTATGTCAAACTTGGGATCATGGCCATTGGCCATCTAGAAATGTGTCAGCATAAGTTTTCATTTCTATCGGCAGTTCCTATGACTGCCAATTTTTTTCATTCTTCAGTATGAAATTTTTCGTTGCGGTAAATTTGATGAGTTCGTATCAATGTCGGGTGGTGGCTTAAAGTCAAAGTACTTTATTCGTAAATGTACAATTTACACGTCAATACAGGTACTTTGCCATCACTCTCTAAAAATTCGATGTAACTATAAAAAGTTTACGCTGGTTACTAAAAGCAAGTTACGGCTGGTCTAGTCGGGAGAACGGCGGCTGCCGATCCGGAGACCCCGGGTTCAAACCCCACACGCACCACTGTCTTTTCGAAGTCATGTATGTCATGTCGCTAACTTAAAACGGGGAAGGAAAACATCGTGAGGAAACCGACATGTACCTAGAGTCTTTCGAAGTCATGTGTCGTCCACCAACCCGCACTAGGCCGGTCGATCTCGGCCTTGACTTGACTCTCTCCTTGCCAGAGAAGGCCCCGAGTCCCAGCAGGGGGAACATTTAGTGCGCTGTTTATGTATGTGTATGAAATGTTGTGAAATCGAGTCACCGACATGCCTAATATCAGCATATCTGTAGCTATATAGACGTATCGTATAAATATTAGTGCTGTTTAATATTAGGTCCGTACATAAATATGAATTGCTGTTTTGTTGTAGGTACTGACTACTTTGATCTCAAATATCTCTTCTTTGGTTAGGAATTCCAATTTCTAATTTATACAGCTATTTACTCATGCTTTTCAGTTTTGAAAACCGTAATTCATTTGTTTTTGAAGTGAAAACTTCTTTAGGCGCGCCTAGACAGATTTTTCGTGGGATGTGAATTGAATTCTACCGTCACGCTCGGGTATGATAAGAAATCTTCGGGTAAACTCGGGACCTCGGGACGGGAAACTTGGCTATTGGCCATCTAGAAATACGTCAGCCAATGGGAAATGCTGAAAGGGCGTGGCCAGGCCATCATGGCATGGCCATCTAGAAACACATCAGCCAATGGGAACTCCAGACGCATTTCTAGATGGCCATGCCAAGATGGCGTGGCCACGCTCTCCGGTTACACCCGTGTAGTTTCCAAGGTAAGCTATCAAATTCTGAGTTATAAGTTTTCACTTCTATCGGCAGTTCCTATGACTGCCAATTTTTTTCCTCTATAGGTTTTTCTTTCGATCACTCAGTTAACAAAATGGAAAGCTTTAAATATTACCTATAATATATTAAGACGCCAACAAAGGTTTCAAGCGCCGTCCGAGGAACCCGTGATCTCGCACCCAGCAATGACTCATCACATCAGTCTCTCGGACAAACGTCTTTTATTTTAATCCATCCTCAAGCCTCGTGCCTCGACCCGAGGTATTATTTTGACAACCAGCTGACAGCTGCTGTCATTATCTGTGCAACGCGGTGCCTCATTATTACGATTCAGCGTTTTTGTTTGTTTTAATGGCACTAATTTTGTTTGATTTTCAATGTAGAAGTCGAGTGGATGGAGAAATTAATTCTTTTGGGTTTGTTCGAGGTTGTTTCTGAGAAATATTTGGGATCGCGGGTAATTGTAGCTTGGACCGCACATGAAGAATGCGAGACAGGCGAGTAATTCGGACAACAAACTGCGTGGAGAGCTTTCCTAAAAAAACTTTTGAAGTGAAAATTTCTTTTGGCGCGCCTAGACAGATTTTTCGTGGGCTGTGAATTGAATTCTAGCGTCACGCTCGGGTATGATAAGAAATCTTCGGGTAAACTCGGGACCATGGCTATTGGCCATCTAGAAATGCGTCAACCAATGGGAAATGCTGAAAGGGCGTGGCCTGGGCATCATGGCATGGCCATCTAGAAATGCATCAGCCAATGGGAAATGCTGAAGCATTTCCATATGGCCACGCCATGATGCCCAGGCCACGCCCTCCGGTTACACCCGTGTAGTTTCCAAGGTAAGCTATCAAATTCTGAGTCATAAGTTTTCACTTCTATCGGCAGTTCCTATGACTGCCAATTTTTTTTTGTAGTTTGCAATAGACGAAGCTATCTGTGTACGTACTTATGTGTGCACTCCAGAAATTATACGTCTTTAATCTTTAAGAAGTATTTATTACCTTGGTATTACCTACTAACGGTAACGCACAACTAACGATCCTTTTGCGCTAGCCCAAAGTTGGCACGGAGAGCTCCATAAATCTAGGTACCTTGGATAAAGAAGAGGTAAATAGATCAGGTTTTTCCTTTGTACCAATCGTAAGCAGATGAGGTGTATGTTAGTTATGGCGACATAGTGATGTGCCGCGACAAAAGTATGACACTTCCACGAGAGCGACAAGACAAGAGCGATGAGACCCGTGCTTTCGGTGTAAAGCGTTTGTTCTAACTCTATACGTACTATATGTAAACTCTTTCGTAACCACTGGTTCCCCCCAGGCTGGTTTGGTGGTAAGTAGGTAGGTACGTATGTAACGTATTTTCCTTGGATAAAAATGCAGTAGAGGTCACTTAAGACCAGCTGCCATAAGTCTATTGGATCACTAATGTATATAAATAAAACACGCAACTAACTTCAGTGTATCTAATTTGGGTGTCGGTGTGCGCACGCGTCATTTAAAATTCACTCATATTTTTTCCATTCACGCCACAGAAGCGACTTTCTTCAAAAAGTCAAATTTACTTGTTTCAAATTTTAACAACATAAATTCACTACTTAAAAATAATGAACTCCTTGTGTGCGTAAGTACATGATGACACGCATATTTTCATCCATTTGTCACACTCATGTTTATTTTGAGTAATTTTTAAAATGTCTCATAGGAATTGGCATTTAAGTTTTGCGGTAAAATACTAGTAATAATTACAATACAATTTGCGTTGGCATTCCTCCAGTCACAAATAACAAAGGTTTAAATGCGAGACTTTCATCCTCTCGAGTGAAAAGTAAAATGGCGCGCGATCTGACAGTCGGCGCGTTGTTGCCCGCTAATGGCGGCCCCAGAACAATGGGGAAATGGGCGACACACCATCAAGCCATCGTCAAGCACAAAGGACGTTTCCGTTTGATGTGGATTGGTACTGTGATCTTGGCCATTTGATTACTGCAGGTAGCGCTAATGGATTTTGAATGGATAAATTTTACAGAAAGACATTGTTTCTGTACATAGGTAGGTAAGTAATATGTTTTTATTCGACAGCTGGATGGTGTAGAGTAGGCCTAAGTGCGCCAATTACGGACTGGTTCTGTAGTATGGACTACCACCATTTCTCTCATCATCATCATCAACAGCCCACTAAACGTTCCCACTGCTGGGACTCGGGGCCTTCTCTCGCAAGGAGAGAGTTAAGGCCTTAATCCACCACGCTGGCCCAGTGCGGGTTGGCGGATGACACCTGACTTCGAAAGATTCTAGGTACATGTCGGTTTCCTCACGATGTTTTCCTTCACCGTTTTAAGCCGCTAACTTAAAACGGTGAAGGAAAACATCATGACCATTTCTCTAGGAAAGCCCTTTGTATCGAGCTGCGATCGGCGCGGCGTGACACTATGCTTCGGCTTCCGTAGCTTGCAATTTGCTTGCCGGTCGACATAGTGAGCGCGTATGTACGGGAGTCATCTAGTTTTTCGGGGTAAAAAGTAGATATTCCAGATAATTTCAGTTATAACAGTTATATATGAACAACCAACATCAAAACATACAAACTATCCGATGCATAATTTTAGCCACTCAAAGTAGAACAGGATGTGTAAGGTATGTCCTACCCATGTAGGATTAGCCAGCATACATTCCTATATACATAGATTCTAAAAACGTGTCTTCTTTCACCGTTTTTAAGTTGACGGCATTAGATGACATGACTTCGAAATGACAGTGGTGCACGTAGAGTTCGGACCCGAGGCTCTGGACTAGCATTCACCATTCTCCCGGCTAGACCAGCCGTAACTCACCTCATCATCAGCATCCCACTAAATGTTCCCACTGCTGGGACTCGAGGCCTTCTCTCGCAAGGAGAGAGTTAAGCCCATAATTCACCACGCTGGTCCAGGTGTGTGGGGTAGTGAATGACACATGACTTCGAAATCCTCTTGGTACATGTCGGTTTCCTCACGATGTTTTCCTTCGCCGTTTTAAGTTTGCGACATTACTTTACATTATGAATGACTTCTAAATAACAGTGGTGCGCGTGGTTTTCAACCGAGTTCACTCACCTATACCTATTAAAATTTATTTATTTATTATCTATTTATTCAGTGGGTTGCTTATGCTGCTTAGTTTGTGATTGGGTATTTACTCGATTGAGTTAAAAACCGTTAATGACAACAAAAAGTGATAATTATAATAAAATAAATAATTAAAAAAGTAATAAAACCCGACTAAAAAACAACAGATAAGAAAAACACTATAACAGTAAATTATTTTTAATCGTTACAAAATGTATGGGTGCCGCCTGCCACCAAACATAATGTAAGTAATTTATTTAACTTAAACTCTCCGCTTAAATAATGTTGTAATGTTTTAGTACCTACATACTTTATTTTGTCAATCTTGTTTCGGTCTTTGTAGTGTTTTTCTTATCTGTTGTTTTTTAGTCGGGTTTTAGTATTTTTTTAATTATTTATTTCATTTTGTACTTTTTAGTGTTCATTTCGGCAGTCTCCTATGAACGAAAGCGTGTAGTTTTATTACCTTTGTAAATGTAGTAAAAATTGATTGGTAAGTACTCTTGATGGCATGTCAAACAAAACAGAGATGAAACTACTAAGCTATTGTTTTAAATTTTAAACAAAAATATTCGAATGACGGAATTAAAATGCTTGTAATTATTCCAAACGGCATTTAACTACACAACATAAATACTTATTTGTAATGCTCTTTAAATTTCCTTTATTCTGATACAGTCCGCGAGGTATAAGCTGAGCTTTGCATTAGTGTGAGTGATCACCAAAAGTACAGTCAGACAACAAACTCTTAAAAATTAATATCATTATATTTTAGGTAGGTACTTAAGGCATAACATAAGTCGGAGAAGTATTCTAGTATTAAAATAAAATAAAACTAAATTGATAAAATAAAGTCCAGCTGTGTATTTGACTGATGAGTACATATTATTGTGTGATTATTACTAAAAATTCAATTTGAAAGACAAAATAACTACACATCTTCTACACCAGACATTGCACCATAGTCACTTTCTTTATCACTCTCGTTATCATTTTCACTCTCGTCTGATGTGTCGTTTGTTTTAATAATGAATCTTTCCGTTATATTGTCAATAACGGCGTCGTATCCATGAAACTTTTTTTCTTCTTTTATTGCATGGTCACAAACATTTTTCCATTCCTGTACAGTGATACTTTCAATTTTTTCATTTGCTAACCTCATTATTGTATCCATATTCATTGACACGTTTTTTTTCGCGACGTATCCTTTTATCATTGCCCATATATTTTCAATCGGATTGAAATCTGGGTGATAGGGTGGTAGATGAAGGACGCTGTGACCATGTTCTCTTAATAAGGTGTCAATTTTATATTCAATAAATCGTTGTTTATTATGCAGTATCAATTGATAAAGTTGTGGTTTAAGCATGGATATTGAGTGATCGATATTGCGTAACTTGAGCCAGTCAATCATATCTTGTTTGCGACTATTTGAGTTGGGAGCGGGATTTTTTAACGAATTGTGGTAAGATGCGTTGTCAACTACAATAACGCTATTGGGCTTCAAATTGGGAATTAATTGCGTTTGTAACCATTTTGCATAGTTTTCTGTATTCATATTGTTATGATATTCACCACTTTTTTGATTAGCTTTAAACATCAGCAGCGCATTTGGTATGAAACCGTCCTCGCCGCCGGCATGAACGATTATCAATCGATTTCCTTTAGAAATAGGTTTCTTCAAACCAGAAGTGCTGCCATCTGAATATGATTTTGATGAAGTGTGAGTGGTGTCAATATATGTTTCATCGGTATAAACGATAGGCCTGCCCTGAATACGGTATTCGGAAATTTTAAGTAAATAAGTTATACGTAGGTGACGGATCTCATGCTTTTCCATTAAAATTTTTCTGTTATTCTCTGTCCTTGACCATTTGAATCCTAAAAGAGATACTTCTTTTCGCAATGACCATATTGATCCTGGATAGTTAATGTCAGCCTTTAATTTTCACGAATTCTTTTCATTGTTGGCACCTCTTTGTCAGTAATGTGAAAATTATGAATTGTTCTACGGATTACTGCTTTATCAAAATCATCAATGATTATTATATTTTTCCTGCATCTGGTCTTTTTCGGACATTTGAATTTGGTTCCATCTTTCAAAACACGTTTACCTTCCAATAAGACTCTTTTAACAGTTGACAGTGGAATTCCTGTCGATGTCGATACCAATTGGGCTGATGTAGTCACACTTGACATGTCTTTATCGTTCATGTCTTTAAAATAGCTATTTAAATTACACAAAATTTCTTTTACTTGGCTATTTAATGGTTTCCGTATTTTGCGCTTATTTGTGTTGGCATCCATTTTACTAACACTTATATCAAACAAAAACAAAATAATATTAAACACGTCACGCTGCAGTCTGTACAAGAGGTGAAGTGCGGCAGGAGCGCGGCGAGACAGAATGGCGCCGCGCCTCAGGCCGGTTACCCAAAATCAGTTTAAACCGGTTTTTACCGGGCGAAAATGGCGCCGCGCCTAAGGCCGGTTGTCACACCTACACTATCCATGTACACTCACACAAATGCAAAGCTCAGCTTATACCTCGCGGACTGTACCCTACTTGATATGCTAGATAAAAAAAAATTCAACTACTTACAATTTTGCGGCAAAAATCGGCTGTGTTGATTTTTTTTATTTAATACTTGTCTAAGGACACTTGGATAATAGAGACAAGTGTAACGATGTCTGAATCGTCAAAATCCATCCAGCCGTTTGGAAGACACGTAGGAATAAAGAAATTTACAAACATACAAGATACGCGCGAAAAACAAAACCCTTCTTTCAGTCGGGTAAAAAGACTGCCTTTCGTTCTTGAGAGGTATAGGTAACTATAAGTATGGACCCCAGGTCGGACGAAAGTTCCTTTAACTTTTTGGTTAATGTTTGCTGCACAATCAATATAATTTATAGTATAAAAATTAAGTTGATAAATATATATCTACTTTATCTATGTACCTAGTACTTATTACGAATGAAAACTTTATATGTAGGTAAGTATTATTGTATAAAATATATATCTATGATTATTATATATTACGTTAAAAATAAAACACTAAATGATCTGGGTTAGTTGAGTTAGTAACAAATAAAAATATAAGAGCTGTAATAATCTTATCTATTTAATAACACTTTTTAATTTAAAAATAAACCGAAAAAGCAGAAGAGAATAGACCCGTCGAGGTCTGGAGGTCATCGGCGCACTGGAGGTCTGTGTGCAAAGATGAATATAAATACATAGAGTAGGTATATGAGTAAAATAGGTACCTACATACTCTATGGTAAAAGGTAAAATAGCAGTTCCACTATTCACGGGATAGAAAGTAATCCCGTGATCCCAGACTGTAATCTAACTGTTTTCCAAATTTTCACGCAATTTGTTCAGAAGTTCCAACGTGATTGAGCAACAAACACCTAAACTTTCGCATTAATAGCATTAGAAGTCGGTATATATAAGTGATAAGAAATGTGTACCTATTAGTAGACTTTTCCCACTCAACAGCGTCTAGTTTTGATTTAGTAGTTTACACACGGCTCTTTTTCCCCGGATCTTCATCTTCTAAAAGTGAACATACCGAAAGGTTGGCATACAGTTCTTCATACTTATTAAATGTTTGACATTTGTATCCATTTTCACAGATACAGATAACATAAGATTTTTTTATTAAAGGCTTATTACACTTCGCTAAATTTCGTCGATTTTTAGTCGCTACTGATTTCAGTAAAGTGTAATAATATTCAGTATAAGCTAGCATACTAAATTCAGAAGCGAGGGAGGGTTCTTGCTTCTAACTTGCTGCTAAACTTGCTTCTCAATTCAGTCACTATAGTAGATCAAACCGTTCATCACCCATAGAACGTAAATTTTTAAAAACGTTTGTTATTTTATGTAATTTATAAAAAAAACTACTGCACTTATGGACTCAATTTGTCAAAGATGATTATTATACGGGATCAAGGAGCAAATTTAAGCAGTTATCATATTTTTAAAACCTCGCATTTAAAAGTGAACTTTTGCGTAACATGGCGCAGTTACGTTCTATTGGTGCTGTCAAAAAGAAAATAAACGGTTGGATCTACTATAATTTTAGCCAAGTCTAGATAATAAGGCTTTAAAAATTGAGTTTATAAACTCGCGCGATTGGAATTCGATATTGAAACATTGCACAGGATTTAATCGCGATCTAAAATATTATTTCTCAAAAGTCACAACTCTTGAGAATACTTCACAATAGAAAGTAAAAAACCTGGAACAGTGAAATAGCAAGAGTAGAATACTACTTATTTATCTACTCGCTACTCGTAGGTACCTAGTTTTCGAGAGATATCAACCGTTAGGTTTTCTAATGTTCTCAGTAATCTGGAAAGAGATTGGCACAACTAGAAGCGTTCCTGAATATAATGAGAGGACGAGGGAAGGAAAATAATATTATTTAAAGAGAGAAAGTACTTACATCCCGGCGACCACGAATGCGCAGGCACTTTTGTGTTTAGTGCTGTAGTTAGAAACATCATTTAGATCTTACTTGCGCTAGCCATAATATTATAAATAGTATATCAAAAGCTTTTATTAACAGACTTCATAAAAGGAAGAGATTCTCAACTCGGTTGTACATATATGTTTTTGAAGTGAATACTTCTTTTGGCGCGCCTAGACATATTTTTCGTAGGCTGTGAATTGAATTCTAGCGTCACGCTCGGGTATGATAAGAAATCTTCGGGTAAACTCGGGACCATGGTCATTGGCCGTCTAAAAATGCATCAGCCAATGGGAAATGCTGAAAGGGCGTGACCTTTCCATCATGGCATGGACATCTAGAAATGCGTGAGCCAATGGGAAATACTGACGCATTTCTAGATGGCCATGCCATGATGGCTAGGCCACGCCCTCCATTTCATGTAACATAACAGTTTCCAAAGTAAGATAGCAAGTTCTGAGTTATAAGTTCTCACTTCTAGCGGCAGTTCCTATGACTGCCATTTTTTTTTTCATGTAATTATTTCGACGATGCCACGTAGTAATAGATTCTTATGAAATTTGGTCACGAGTCAAAATTTAATTTTAAATTGAAGACTGTTTTTTTGTTTCGGAGAAAATAAATTATGAAATAACAACTTAAATACACATTTTAGTAGCGCTACAGATGTGGTTCTCCCCACAAAAAACCATGTAGCATTAACAATAACACACGGCGAGTGCATCGATTATAGCTCATTACATAACCGCTTGCCACCTTTTGATCGCTCTACCTAATGTGTGATTTTCGTTGTATGGAACTCTTTCAGGCGTTCAATGGAGTCCACTCCACTCTAGGGCCGGAGGGTGATTGCGAAACAATGGCCTTTTCCAAAATACATAATAATGCGCCGCGCCAAATGATGCCGTTGTGTTTTAACTTGGGGATCCGCGGAGACTTAAGGAAAACCCTAAATAGAATAACAAGAAATTGGCAGTCATAGGGATCGCTAATAGAAGTGAAACTTTATAACTTAGAATTTGATAGCTCACTTTGGAAACTACGCGGGTGAAACCGGAGGGGGCTGCTAGTCTCGAATAAATCTTCAAAGCATGGTCGTCTAGATAAGTCTTCTAAGCATGGCCATCTAGATTTGTACTTACCTATTATAAACATTGCCATACAGATTACTTTTCTAAGCATGGCCATCTATAAATGCGTTTTGTCCCGAGTTCACCCGAACATTTCCTTCATTTACGAGCATGATGACTGACGATGAGCTTCATTCACAACCCACGAAAAAATCTGTTTGTGGTACGCCAAAAGAAGTTTTCATTGGTTTTTCATTTAAAAAAACAATATCATTAATTAGGTAGATACGGTAAACTTTCCGCAGTTGAGTGAGCATCATATACCGAATCCGGGATACAGGGTTTTTTATTTAATTCATAACAACATATTAGTTCAAATTTAAGGTTCTGCAAATGTAAATAGGGCTAATTAAAACATATTAATACCTGATAACCCCTACTATCCCTACTTCACATTACAAATGCGAAAGTAGTCTGTTAAGCTTCACGGCTAAAATTTTGTAGTTATTTCTATGAAATTTATAGATACCTGCATAAGGTTTAGGACTAGGCTTCTTTCTAATACGAAAAGTCAAACTTGCAACAGTCATTGTTTTTACGTAGATGCCTACCTACCTAGGTACTTCGATAAAAAATAAAAAATTGGCAGTCGTAGGAACTGTCGATAGAAGTGTATACTTAGCCAATGGCTAGATTGCTAATGAGAAATGCTAACGCATTTCTGAATGGCCAATGGCCATGGTCCCGAGTTTTCCCGAAGACTTCTTATCATTCCCGAGCAGGACGGCAGAATTCAATGCGTCAAAAGAAGTTTTAACTTCAATAAAAACCTACGGAACCCTCGCCCGAGACCGGCATGGTTTCCGCAGCCCTCGGACGGATTTTAGGTTTTTTTGGCTCCGTGCTCGAGTGTAGTCCTCGAGCGGTCGCTGTGCGCAAATTATTAAAAGTAAAAAATATAATATGACACTCGAACCCGCGACCAGCCTGGCGCAGGACAGACTAACTGACACGCGCGCTACTCATCTGTTATACTTACTAAGTAGTTTAACATAAATTAAGTAAATTGTAATATTTTAAATAGGTAGGTACTTAGGTACATCTCATTATCAAGAAATCTCTACAAATTACACATTCCTTTATGTAGGTTTGTAGGTATATGTAAGTACTAAGTAGGTACCTACTTATATATTAACATCTATGTGAAGCAAAAAAATCTAGTACCTACCTAATATTTCATGTTGATTTTTTACATTGATAGGTTAACACACATCGGCGACGATGCGGTCTATGAATCTACGACCGAGCGTGCTTAGGTACATACTTACTTAGGAGAAACTAATTCACTTTTGATATGACGACACCAAGATTGTAGACAACTATCAGGAAAAATCCACTCAGACAACGCGAACTAGATGTTCTTATCACAAAAGTACCTAGAGTCAAACCTCTTCGTTCGAGTTTTTGGAACTTGAAATATGAAACGATGTCGCTTTTAATACGAACAGTCCGATAGAAAAAAAGTGGTATTAGAGATCATGCAGAATCGTTGCATCCGTATCCACCTACCTACACACCGTACTTATTCATCACACAAAATGGTTGTTCTTAGTGGGAATCGAACCCATTAGCCCATTACCTACGGCTCCGCGCGTCAACTCTAAACCACGAGACCAGTGAAATACCTTTGAATACTTACCTACTCACCACTCAAGCCAAATAACTAAGTACTTACTAAGTAAGTAGGTAAACCTAAATAAATATGGTAGTAGTACTGGGTCTAATCTTTACAACCATTATCTAAAACTTGTGTGTTTATATTTATATTTTTTTTAAATCACCGCTTATCTCAGTAGGTATAATAAATACTGACAACCTAATATTACGGGCTTATGAACATGGGTAAGTAGTCAAGAATCGACCTAAAAACCGTGATCATGACACTCAAATACAAATAAAAAAACCGGTAGCTGCGAACAAAACGCATCCAATGAATTATCTCCCTTCGGCATCCAACCAACCGCACGACAAATGAATTAGTCAAAATAATACACAAAAATGTTGCACAATGGCTTACCCGACGTCGTGGGCGAATTGTTACTAAAATGTAGCAACATCTGTCTAAAGGGGCACACAGATAAACGACAGGCATAACTTAATCACACCCTTCAGAGAAATTAAGCTCGTATCATAATGAAATACGACTTAGTTTCAAATGCATAAAATGAGGCGCTTACGTGTACTTTACAGCAAAGGTAGAGTTAACGCCATTACTGTCAAATTGTGGGCCAATCGGGTTGAAGTAGCGCCGACCAATCAGCGCCACGCAGGGCGCGTGTTCCGAATGTAAAATTTGGGGGGAAACTGGAACAATTTGTAACTTTTTGTGAGGAAGCGTAATTTCCGTTCGAGTAAATGTCTAAATGAAGCGATCGCTTGATAGCTGTTGGGGAGACGTAGGGTGCAACTACATCTGTTTACGTGTGAGGTATTAATTTAACTAGCGTTAATATGTTCTGGTTTAAAGGGCAATGTCTGCATATAAATTATAGGACATAGAGATAAATCTCATAATTTTGTAGTGGTAGGACTCTTAGCAGAGTCCGCCTGGGGAAGTACCACACCTTTGTCAATTATTCTACCGCCAAGCAGTAATGTGCAAACATTACTGTGTTCCGGATTGAAGGGCAATGTTTCCAGAGAAATTACAAGGCTTAGAGATATAACAACTTAGATCTCTGGGTGACGAGTGCAGTGCGGTGCTAGGTAATGATTTTGGCTCTTCATGTTCCAATAGCTGGGTGTCACTATGCTGTTATGGTGCAGGCTTGTTGCTCACCATCAGGCACATGTCCTGCTCGTCTCGTCACTTTTTATTTAAACAAATATATATATCTCTCGAGTTGACGGTATACAGTGCTTGGTAATGTTCCAATAGCATGTCACTGTGCTGTTTTTGCTTACCATCAGGCACATGTCCTCTCGTCCTATCACTCTTTACCACGCAAAAACGTCAAAAATAGAGAGGGGGCTCTCAATTCGAATGCATTAATTTATTAGGTAGGTAAACGAATGTGAAAAAAATACGGTAGTTACGCTACCTTAATTATATTATTGTCACGAACATTAGGTAAATAAGTACTTACTTAAAGACATCGATATAAACCATTGATGTGCCCTCCCAAACTTCAGGCGCTCGGAATTATTTCATCGTTGGGAAGAGTGAGCTCACTCTTTCCATTCTAGTCGGTTCCAGGAAGCGGTGTAGGTACGCCGGACGTTTTTACCTATCACTATTTGTTGTTAACAACTAAAATAAGTAGAATCACGCAGGAACCACCTAGAATGTCTGCCTGCTATTCTAGGTTGATTTTAGGTGATATTCTAGGGGTCTAGTAAATTGGTGATGTGTAAACCACTTACACTACACACACAGGCGCTGTTTATAGATAAAAGCAACTTTGCACTCTTGTACAACAAATAACTATTAATGACAAACGAGTCGGTCATCGTAATCAAAACTAAGGCAAATATGAAGCTGCACGAGAGCGTGTCCCATGCGGTTGTTGCAATCTCACGGCACACGGGGACCTTCACATACTACGCTGACGACACCGACGACGCCATCGGTCGGTTCGTGCGGCGAGCGCTGGCTGCATCACCAAAGACCAAAGACCAACCGAGGATTCAACCTACAGATTACCATTTGAGACAGAAATGCGGCCGTAGTGAAGGCTCTGGGCCGGGAGGAGGCGGCTTAGGCGAAAGACGATGTCGAATCGATTACTATCGGATCCCAACCGGTAGTGATCGGCTCAACAGACGAAATCGGACTGACTAGTACTAGAATTAGGTTTTAAATGTGCACAACACCCCCCTATTTTCCTCTTCTTCTCCTAATCCAAGAACAATGTATATTAAAAAAGATTATTATAATGACAAAGGTCACGGACTCGGGAGTCTGTGGAGTGGTTAAATTAAATAAAAAACTATTATCTCTTTGCTCTACAATTTATTTGAAATCGTTGCTCTTCGAACACGGTAATGTTTTTACATTCGGTTCTGCTTAGTGCTAGAATAACCAGCATAGATAGATACCTACTTACCTTCCCCTGGTAGGGTAATAGGTACTCCAGGCGGAATGCAAAGCCTAAGTACCTACAGGCACTAGGTACGGCTGGGCTGATTCCGATGATCCCGTCTTGTTTGAAAGTTCAAAGCTCCCCACTGGATTTGGCACCATTCGAAATTTATTCAAGACCTGATCGGTAGCTTTTGAGTTATCCTTGATATTGGTTTATTGGATGGATCGGTGTTAATTCACCGATTTAAAGAAAGGAGGAGGTTATTAGTTCGATTCATTGTTTTTTGGATGGTAGTAGGTATGTGAGTATGTGATATTGTGAATCGATCTGGATGATTCTAATGTTTTAATAAGTAATATATCTGCTACTTCAGATGCCCCATATACACATTTCATCGAAATCGGAGTGGCGGTTTTATAAATATCAATAAAAACCTAAAATTAGCATTTATTTTTCTGGACTGGTCACAGATTGTTATGAAATTTAGAAAGTGACGGAATTTATTTTTTTAAATTGAAGTCGCTTTTTTGTTTTTAAAATTAAATTATGGCAATAATGTTTCTATAAGTACTTATATTCATGGTTATTCATGTTTATTATTTCATAAAATTGATCTAATATTTTTTTCAGTCAGTTTAGTGGTTATTTTTATTATTTAGTTGTAGGTATCAAACAAAAATATCTACCTACCTATTTTTATAGTGAGATCTACGGGTGAGATCAGGGTAGCGATTCTGAAACCATTCGGTTGCATCCGACACGGAATCTCATCTCTCGGTCTTTGTCATGCTAAACAGATAAGACAAAGACCGAGAGATGAGATTCCGTGTCGGATGCAACCGAATGGTTTCAGAATCGCTACCCTGAGGTAATGAATCATAAAACAATTTAATGTCTATTGACCTGTTTTGAAACTTTTCTGTCACAGCCTAGACGTTATAGAGTCAAGTGCAGTGGCTGTGATTACGATCTTGGTGTCTTCAAACCGAGAGCGAATTGGTTCCTTCTAATGCTGGGGCCACACTAACGAGAAATGGCATTAATTATCGCGATAATGGATGTTAACCGTAGCTGTATTTTACACCTACGGTTTATGTCTATTAGGTGTATTTTACACCTACGGTTAACGTCCATTATCGCGATAATTAATGGCATTTCTCGTTAGTGTGACCCCAGCATTAGTAAGCACGCTCCATCAGGTGAAACGACGGTCAAGTGAACCTTCATCAACATCTATTTTCTCCGAAATACTAAAAACCGACTTCAATTTAAACTTAAATTCAGAAATCGAGCAAAGTTCATAAGAATCTATCACTATATCGACTAAATACATGAAAGCAAATTTTAGTTTTTTGCTCATATTTCTAAAACCACCACACCGATTTCAATAAAATTTATAGGTATAGGACCCCCTCTGATCCACAATTGCCGGCGCCATCGCGTAACATACTAGAAAAAAAATTGTCATAGGAACTGCCGATAGAAGTGAAAACTTATAACTCAGAATTTGATAGCTTACCTTGGAAAATACACGGGTGTAACCGGAGGGCGTGGCCTCGCCATCTTGGCATGGCCATCTAGAAATGCGCCAACATTTCCCATTGGCTGACGTATTTCTAGATGGCCAATAGCCATGGTCCCGAGTTTACCCGAAGCTTTCTTATCATACCCGAGCGTGACGAATGAATTCAATTCACAGCCCACGAAAAATCGGTCTAGGCGCGCCTAAAGAAGTTTTCACTTCAAAAACATACAACCGAATTGATAACCTCCTCCTTTTTTGAAGTCGGTTAAAATATCTGTAATAAAAGTAGGTCACGATACTAAAAGAACACGCTTAGTCTTACCTACCCACTCACGTCACCACTTGGTTATTTGCTAATATCAGGCGCCTGCGCAACCGAGCTAAAATGTCTCAACATATTTTCTCACTCTATAAAAATATGATCGAGCCATTCTCTCATAACTAAACTAGCATCCTTGAATGCACTCATTGTGCTTAGCAAGTCAGAACGAACACCCTCAGAGACTGCAGCACCTGACCTCCCCAGCCGTCAATCACCTCCCCGTCTCCGAAGCGACGCGACATTCCCATCACGCCAGGAATTGCTCATTCACACTCCGCCGGTCACTCACAACCGCCGTTCATCAGTTCTCAAGACCGCCATACACAAGTCAAAATCTCCAATCCATCTGTCAAATGGAATTTGAATTTAGAACGGCGTCCGGCTGCGCAAGCGCCGCGTGACGTCATAGAGCGTCACGCGAGCGCCGCGGGAACGACAACGCCCCGCGGTGTTGCCCGCCTCGCGAAATCATTAGCAAAGAACGTGTGTAATTTCACAAAAGATCGTCTTTTGACCTCTTTTGAGAGTTTTCACGGGAAGTGAACATTCTAGATCTCTATTTCTGGGAAATGAGCAGGGCCGCGGTTCGCGACTTTTTTTTATTTTCGCGTCACGGTCGGCGTGGCGCATTGTGACGTGTGAACGTTTTCAAGGAGTCGCTGAATCGGCGACTTTTGACTTGGGAAGTCTAGTGGAAGAGACCTTTTAACTTACCTATTGTTGTTATTCAAGTTTGCATTACTAAGCGACTAGCAAATTTACTTTTATAATATAGCAGTAGCTAGGAGATTAGGTACCTACTATCTACGAGTATATGTAAGAGTAGTCGCTACCAATATTTATTTGTTTAGACTAGGTTTAGGTACTTAGGTACCTACTTTGGTTATCGTCAGTACGAAAATAGATATAAGTACTTATATTTAGATTTTTAAAATACCTACTGAAATTTACAAAACTAAAATAAATTAATAATTTTGGTAAATTATTCAAAAAATATGGGTTATTAAGTAAGTAGCATAAGCAGTCCACTAAATGTTCCTACGGCTGGTACAGTCCTAAAGTCGGGGCCTTGTCACGCAAGGAGAGAGTCAAGGTCATAATCCACTACGCTGACCTAGTGCGGGTTGGTGCGGATAACACATGAAAATATTCTAGGTAAGTACATGTTGGTTTCCTCACGATGTTTCCTTCATCGTTTTAACTTAGCTGTATTACGCACATGACTTCGAAAAGGCAGTAGTGCGCGTGGGATTTGAACCCGATGCTCTACATAGGCAGCCTTTCTCCCGAGCTTCCGACTAGACCAGCCGTAACTTTTACTCGATGATACTTGATTAATCTATGAAACTAGGTCTACTACAGATGTCTTACAGAGGATAATTTGGTTTCACTAGTTCCAACCATGGATGGCATACAGACCTGAAACCATCATTAAAGATAGTTCCTCAATAACGGATACAAAGCGAAGAAGTTACATCCAAAGAAGACATCCAAAAGGGTTAGGTAATTGCCTACAGCAATGACACCCTTGCACGAAAAATACTTCAAAGTCCTAGACATCGCCGCAAAATTGCTAGGTTATCGTTTTTTTATCGGATGTGTAAAACTTATCTGTGTGATCTAACCTTCCCCTTGTTTTTATCGGACTGATCGTAGCTCGAAAAAGCGACATCGTTTCATGGTTGATATTCTAAAGAGTCAAACTAAGAGGTTTGACTCCACATTTGTGATAACAACGTATAGGCAGTGGAATGCGATGCTTTAATGGGTTTTTCCCGATGGTTAGGTACAATCGTGTTTCTTCAAGTCGAAGGTGAATCGATTTCTTCTAGGTAAGCACGCTCTATCACAGACCACATCCAGCGCCTGATTAAGAGTTCCGACCGCCCTAGGCTAACTATGGGGACGCGCCCCCAGGTCGGCCAGGTCAGCCTAAAAAGTAGTTATAGTTTTGACTTTGTTTCTTAGTGTGAAAGTTTTAACATAGGTAGTTAATACCAAGTACCTATAAAAGATAGTAACCATGGAGGAAACCCCACTCGGACAAAGTAATCTACACCCTAGCCGTTATTATCACAAAATTAAGGTCAAACATTTTCGTTAGAGTTCTTGAAACGTCAACCAAGAAACGATGTGCCACAGACTAAGTAGAGAGCGATGTGCTCAAGACCGCACGGCAGAAGTGAAAACTAAAATAAAAAAACTGTTGAATAAATTTAATAATTAAAAATAAAAACCATGACAAATACATTTAATATAGGAAACACAGCGACACAACAGTGACAGATGTTGCTGAAAGACTAGCATCCATGGATAAGAATCAAAGATTATAAGAATAAATAAAAAAGACAGGGACAGCTCATAGACAGCAGCAGCTGAATAGCTTTCTTGCCCTGGCACACTCGGCGGTCCCGAGTTCACCCGAACATTTCTTTCATATCCGAGCGTAGCGCTGAGCTTTATTCACAGCTCACGAAAAATCTGTGTCTGGTGCGCCAAAGGAAGTTTTCACTTCAAAAAGCAAGGTGGTATTAGATCATGCAAATCAGTTGTATATTCTCTGAAGTGTATTAATTAAAAATTCAACAAGCTAGCAATTTTGCTATAATATTCAAAATTTTGGTGGCAAACGATTTGGGTCTTATTGGTTCGATCGATCGGTTCCATGGCCTCAGCGCAGCGCCTCAGGCTGGTACTTAGCCAAGCCAATACAAGAACGAATCACTGCTTGGTACAACATGAGCAAGAGCAACTGTTCAAACTTGAAGTACCTTCGCACATTTGAGAGGACACCTGGTTTTTTGGTAACTAGTTTAGCTTTGGACTCGATGAAAGAGTCAGAGTCAGTAACCAAAACAGATACATATACCTCGTAAAGTAGGACTTAGATGAAGTGGACTCTTTTTGTGTTCACCTGTTTCTTTCCCTCGTTAAACTTGGCCAGATTGGCATCACCCCATTGAGAGACTGCTACTAGGGCCTAGTTGAGATGCTCTCTCCCAGTGTCTGAGTTTGTTGTCCACCGGCTTTCGCGCTAGATTTGTGACTTTTTACGACGGTGCTGTCATCTCCGTACCCAAAGACATCTTCAACAGATCGACGGTATGCAACAGAAAGAGCGTCGCAGAGAGCACCCCATTGAGGGACTCCGACGTTGATTGCAATTTGATCCGACAAGCATCTATGAGCACTCGCATGGATCGATCCCTCAGGAAGTCCGTTGATGTGGATCCATAAAACCAACAAACCATAAACAGAGAGCTTGCTTATAAGTATATCGTACCTCGTACCAAAGTCTGTCGAAAGCAAATTGCACTTTAGCAAGCTTTCACGACTTTGGTTCTTGCCTTGTTTTGGGAGAGAGTCTAAACAAGCGCATGCAGGTACAGACGACAACTCAGACGCACAAGCCTTCAATACTAGCAGAAATACCACCTTGGCTTTATTCACATCTAGTTGGCTGCCTGTCCAATGAAGCGGAGCGAGCTTGTGGAGCGGAGAAACGGAGAAATATTAACCAATAGGATTGCATAAAAACTCGGCTCAGATTTGCGAGCAGGGCAGCGGAGCGAGCCGGCGTGGAATGTTAGTATGCCACCAATGTTCAACCAGTACGTGCGTGTATTTTGTTCGCCGTCCGTTCGAAGTCCGCTCCGCAATGATGGTTGCTCGCTCTGCTCGGCTGCCTTGCGTCAATGGACGTACACAGCACGTAACTCCGCTCCGCAATACTCGTTCGCTCCGCACCGCCGGCTCGCCCCGCTCTTATGGACAGGCAGCCTTAGTCTTTGCGGCCATTCATCATGAGCATGGCTATCTGAAAACTCAAAATCAGGAACTCCGAAGCTTTTTCAGTTTACAACGCATTTAGTTACAGTGTTTTGTATCGGTCTAGTTGTAATGTGTAAAATAGATGCAATGATGCTAGATTAATTATTGTGCATGCAAAGACACAATTTCAGCGCGCGCCCCCCGGATCCTCGCGCCCTAGGCTGCAGCCTAATTAGCCTAAGGGTTAATCAGGCCCTGAGTCCACATCATCGCTTTACATCAGGCGAGATTGCGATCAGGTAGGTATTGGTGAACCTATAAATGTAGGTATACCTACCTAATACTTACTAAAAAAATGCCTTCCAATCCTACTAGTATTATAAATGTCAATGGTTGGATGTTTGGAAGTTTGTTGATCAATCACGTATGAACGGATCGGGCTGAAATTTGGAACACAAATTATAGTCTCAATCTGAAGAACACATAGGCTATCCTTTTTATCCCGTGAAAATAACAGGAAGGGGAACTGAGCGGGTAACACCACGGGTCGCTGCTAGTCATACATATACGCAATTCATTTGTTTAAATTAGGTTTATGTTTTTTTAATACCAGGGCCTTCGTGTGCGTGAAATTTATTAATTTCCTTATAGAGATGTCAATACAGTTCACTACCTATATATACCTAATACCTGGGTTTCTTTGTTATATCGTTTCGTTTCGAGATACCTATTGATGGACCCCAAACTAGACAATGCCTGTTTCTTGGGCGTCCACTATCCTTGGTTTACAGATGTCTTTTACGCGGCTAGCTGAAGATAACAAGTCCAGTGGTCCCTATACCTATTGTATTGTATTTAGAATCCCAAAAGATATTGTTCATTGCACTTTTTCAGGATATAAATTAATCTAAGGACCTACTTGCCTATGTGCCTATGTGCCTTTACCACCACCAACCTGCTAAATGCGATGGCTTACGTCACCCCTCAAGTGGACGCGGGATTGCAGGTCGACGCCGCCTATTTCGACTTTAAAAAGGCGTTCGACTTGGTCGACAACGACATACTGTTGGCGAAATTGGCGGCCGTCGGATGCACCAATAAATTGTTACATTTTTTCGCGAGCTATATGAGGGAGAGGAGACAGTACGTAGAGTACGCAGGCCACAAATCTGAACTCTATTTGACTAGAACGGGCGTCAGTCAAGGGTCGAATTTGGGACCGCTGGAGTTCATTGTCATGATTAATGACCTGCCAAAGGTCATTCGGGAAGCAAAATGTTTACTCTTTGCGGATGACCTCAAGTTACTCTTGGCGGTTAAAAATAGTAATGACTGCCAGCGGTTACAAACGGACATCGACGGAGTACTGAGATGGAGTGCGGAAAACAAACTGCCGTTTAATGTCGGAAAATGCTCAGTGATCACTTTAGGTAAAGCTCAAAATCAAGTGAAATTTAATTACAACGTGGATGGCGAGCTCTTGAAGCGGGTGAAGGAGATTAGAGATCTGGGCGTTACTATTAACAGTGATTTAACATTTAGAACGCATATCATCCAGATTTGTAAGAAAGCGTATAGACGACTGGGTTTTGTGCTGCGTCACGCTTCAGAATTTAAGAACGTTCGAGCGATATCAGCCCTGTATGATGCTCTAATCCGAAGCCAGCTCGAATACAACTCGGCAGTGTGGGCTCCGCACGAAGCTAAGTACGTCCAGATGTTGGAGAAAATCCAAAACAAGTTTACCAGGTTCCTGTACCTGAGGCTTTACGGCGTTTACCCTTTCTATCCGCTCATGTATCCAACCTTATTTGTTTTGGGTATGGTGGGATACAATAGATTGGAGGTGCGAAGAGAATGGGCACTCCTTTACTATATGTTAAGAGTGTTTAGGGGGGTTTTGTCGGACCCAGACATACTAGAAGGTATGCAGCTGTGCGTGCCAGACGAGTACGTATTGCGCCGCCGCCAGCCGCGGCTGCTCGCGGTGCCGCGCGCGCGGACCTGCCTGCTGGAGCGGGCGCCGCTGGTGCGGGGGCTGCGGACGCTAAATCGAGTTGCAGATAAAATTGACTTGTTAATTTGTTCGATTGCAGATTTTAAAAGAGCTGTATTATTTGAAATATGTTATGAATCCTGATTATTATTGTATTATTTTATTTTTTTCATTATTATTATTTTAAACGTGACTGACAATTTTTGATTTGACATTTAATTTTTATTTTATATTTTGCTTTGTTATGACATTAATTTAAGTTTAATTAAGTGTTATTTATGTTTTTTAATTAATGGCTTGACATACGTATTGGCTTAACTGTGAGTATGTTGTATGTTATGAATCCTGATTATTATTTTATTATTTTCATTATTATTATTTTAAATGTGACTGACAATTTTTGATTTGACATTTAATTTTTATTTTATATTTTGCTTTGTTATGACATTAATTTAATTTAAGTTTAATGAGCCGTTTTCCGACGAAACAAAAAGATATGGTTTAATAAAACGATAATAGGAGGCGCTTGTAGGTCTTTTGGTTTGTTGTCAAAAGCGGTAGGCATAATGGGACTCAATTCATTCAATTTGCGAAAGCACGACTTCTAGTAATAAATAATAAACTACTTTATCCATGTACGCTTTTTATTCGAATGAAAACTATATCAAAACATCAAAATTTCAAAACAAATTCGTAAACCTGATGAAAGACAAAATATATATTTTTTAAATTTATTCTTGGCTATGGATACTAATCCTTCAGCCGAGAGAGTATCTCTCTACTTAGTCTGTGGATAAAATATTGTTGTGTGTTGCTATTTATATCTTTGAATTTTCCTTCTACTTTGGCTTAGTTGGTGTCTATTGCCTCGGGAGTTCTAAAGATTTTTACTGAAAAGGGATTGTGATCAGTAACGGTTTTTTATTATATTATCAACCTAATTAGCTATTTTTATTCCCAATATTTTAAAATTAAAATAGACACTTTTTACACTATACTTTTTCCCTGAAAACGGGTAGGGTCTCTAAAGGGATTACACTGTTGAGAGTATATGGTAGAGACAGATCTATCTGCATCTCGAACAATCGCCATCTAGTGCGTCCGTTGGAACTATTTTTGTCTCGTCGGAAACTCCCTCATTAAGTGTAATTCATGTTTTTTTTTTTAATTAATGGCTTGACATACGTATTGGCTTGACTGTGAGTATGTTAAGTAGCTATGACATAAATAAATAAATAAATGTGCTAATAATTATAGGTAGTCTCTAAATTTCGGGATAATTAGTGTTGGGTGAGGAAAGACGAACTTTTGTTATATTATGTACCTACATTTCATGGAGTAAAATGGTACAAATATCCGGTGGTTAGTGACATCGTCTGTTTTAACCGTCAGTCTGTCCGTCACAAACCAATCACCCGACTCGGCAGAGCTAATGAAACGGCGCAGAATGCACGTCAAACGTGGTCCGAACAAAGCGCACTCGAGAGCGCGTTTTGTCCAACGTTCATATAAGTTTTTATTCTTATTTTATTTCTTCACAATCGAAGGTTTGGCGCAAAATTGTGGAACATGAAAAGAATTAGGGAGCCGGGAGCCACTTGAACGCTGAATGGGTGAAACTTAACGGAGGTTTGAGGAGTTTTTGTCCAGGTATGCGATTTGTGAGTCGCGGCTCAATGCGCGCCCGGTCATGCGCTGGGGATGATTTGGTTTTAATAGTCTCACTGGGTAAACTTTTATAATGACACGCAGTTATGTGTAAATTTTAATGTTACTTACATTAAACCTACCTACTCAAATCTCGACTCGTTTTTTAACCGATTTAGGTATTGCTAAAACAACACGTTAAATACATACGTAGAAAATATTGACAGTTTAGTTCTGGGCAGACCTTATATACTTACTTAACTTCATTTGAAGGAGTTATTCTGTTTAAAATGACATGCCTCTCGTGTCTCGCGCCTGTCGTGCCATCAGCACAGAATAGGTTAAAGTGAATGTCTAAACCTCGAACACTCTTTGGATGGGGATTGAAGTGAAAACTTCTTTAGGCGCGCCTAGACAAATTTTTCGTGGGGTGTAAATTGGATTCTACCGTCACGCTCGGGTAAGGTATGATAAGAAATTTTCGGGTAAAATCGGGACCTTGGCGATTGGGCACCTAGAAATGCGTCAGCCAATCGGAAATGCTGAAAGGGCGTGACCTCGCCATCATGGCATGGCCATCTAGAAATGCGTCAGCATTTCGAGACGCCACGCCCTCCGGTTACACCCGTGTAGTTTCCAAGGTAAGCTATCAAATTCTGAGTTAGTATAAGTTTTCACTTCTATCGGCAGTTCCTATGACTGCCAATTTTTTTCTTTTATCACACATAAATCCGCGTTAGATCCAGCGACTGGTGTGGTGTCGAAGATGAACCTCGCTGACCTCGAAGACCCTTACTTACAATAACCTTGAAAATTTCTAGACTATATCAGATTTTAACTATAATAGGTTTACATTGGATAGATGGCCGTCAATTCATATTTGTCCTAGGAAGGATTCGAACCCACGACGTCCAGCCCTGCAGACAGACCAGCAACTAAGCCACGAGGCCATCAATATTTTCTTTTCATAAAGCTTTTTCTTGGTGCCATCGAAGAGTATCCCTCCATCCTGCTAATATTATAAATGCGAACGAAAAGTTCGGATGTTTGTTGCTCAATCACATCGGAACACCTGAACGGATCGGGTTAAAATTTAAAACCTAGTTTGCAGCTTTATCGCTAAAGGGATCTCTTCCAGGCCCACCTTAGGTATGAAACATATAGTTTTCGTCGCGTTTTCGTCAATCTGACGTACACGCTAGGTTCGATTATAAAATTAAATGGGACGTCAAATGAAATCCAGTCTGTGGTCCAAATCATTTATTCGTAGCAAATTTAATTGTTTAGTCTCTTATTCCATCATCTAGGTACATTTATACATTAACTTAAAAAATACACGAATCACTTTCGCACCGAGTAAATCAAGTAAAATTGTGTGTTTCAAAACAAGTTTAAAAAATATGCATCTGAGTCCGAGTCCCAATTACCTATTTAATATGTATTGCACTTTATTAACATAGGTTAAGAGTAATTATGCGGTAAAGTGTGCCAGGACAAAAGGAAAGTAGTGTCTTCATGAATAAACATTATTTTTTATTCATGGACATTATTTATTATGCACGAAAACTAAAAGTATTACGAACATAAAACAAATGAAATTAGAAATCTTAATATTACACAGAAAGTAATTTTTGTACAGCACAGTTTTGATTTAATAACGTCTTACAAATCAATGAACGCACGAAAAAGTGCCACATTAAGAATATTAAGATTTCAATAGATACCTTTTTTACGTTAATAAAGTTACGGCTGGTCTAGTCGGGAGAACGGCGCCTGCCGATCCGGAGACCCCGGGTTCAAACCCCACGCGCACCACTGTCTTTTCGAAGTCATGTGCGTAATGCCGCTAACTTAAAACGGCGAAGGAAAACATCGTGAGGAAACCGACATGTGCCTAGAATCTTTCGAAGTCATGTGTCATCCACCAACCCGTACTGGGCCAGCGTGGTGGATTACGGCCTTAACTCTCTCCTTGCGAGAGAGGGTCCCGTGTCCCAGCAGTGGGAACATTTAGTGGGCTGTTGATGATGAGATACCTTTTTTTATAAATTACCCATTTAGCCTAATGTGAACATTGTTAAAATCATACACGTGACGTGACAATAACAAAAATTTAAATCCTAAAATATTTTTATAATAACATTAAATTAAATTCATACTGCTCAGATAAACAATGTTGTTTCTTGGTGAACTTTTTGTTTTTGGATGACAAATAACATTTTTACAGCAAGTCAAGTAGGAGACAATGTCAATAATACATTTTTAGAAAGAAAAATGTCAGAGAATTCGCCTAGTGTTATTATTAAATCAATTTTAGTTATTATTGTAATACAATATAACTATTATATATCATGAGTAAACAAATTTGATTGTTAAAAGTTTTGGGAGGCGCCGGTTAGGGTATACCGGGAGTCAATTCAACAAGATAACACGAGGTCCAATCTTATTTTAGAGGGTAGTTGTAATCAAACACAACTCTTTCTATGGAACAAATATCAAAATACCCAAAAACATCAACCACTTCATACAATTTACCAAGCTGTTGATCAGATTTTGTATGGTTAGTATTTTTGCAAGACCAAAGAGAGAGAGTATTGGTCTCGTGAAAAACTTCACTGTGATACACGATACCTTCGTTTGAATTTGTAACTTGGTTCATAGATTTCATCGCAATATATCAGTGGTGGGTATCAATATTGTCCGAGCGACGAGTCACCACTTTGCTTGGTAAAAAGTCTGTTAATCCTATTTTTCATTTTTTTTTATATTTTAAGCGGCTCAAGTCTTAGTAACTATCTGCCTTGTGTTTTGCATAAACTTGAGTCTGGTTTCAATACTAGAATGTATTTTCGTGTTGAATATTGAATATGTCACTGGAAAATTGTAAATACCGTCATTTTACAATCCAACGTTAGATTATGCACTAACCTAACCTACCGAAGGTATAAAATCTCAAGTGTTTTTTGTTACAAATTGACGGAATCCATAGTTTTACGGTGACATTTACACAAGTCCAGAACATAACACGATAATGTTGTTTATATTGGCGCCCAACGTGGGATCTATTTTCCTAATTCAGGGTAATAGGTACAAACCACTTTTACTAAAAGTAAATATTTATGTTCTAGTAATAATAGTTATAAACAACTTTTACTATGAAACCAACTAACTAAAACACTAACCACGAAATCACTAAAAAACATACATTCCGTATAAAAACGCTCTCTGCTCTTTTATTGGCAGGAACATTACAATTATGCGCATATCTCGCTCGTTGCTCATAGATTATGAAGAAGTCAAAATAGTTCGAACAGCTGATTTCGTAGTCGGTCATTTAGTAAAAGTTGGTCATAATCATGAAAAGAACATGTTCTTTTCAGTTTCCTACATATTTATGTTCTACGTAAAATATTAATTGACCTAATATAGTCGCAGAACTATACTCTGCCAACTAGAGTTGTGCAAAATGGATGCAATAACGACAATGTCCTTACCAACAATTTTGTTAAACAACGGGTGTGAATCCACATCAAAGAGAGTCTTTTTACATGGATAGTGGGATTGATCAATTCATTATCTATATACCTTCATTGGTCTATGGATAACGTAATTGTACTTAGTGTAAGTGGTAAGTCCTGTATGTAGTATTGTATACATTTCATTGTATGTAATGGTAAATAACAAAGGCTCTGCCCGTATAAAACAAAGGGTACAGTTAACTTGTAACAGTCTATGTATGCCTATTTTTCTCTTTAACGCTAATAATTATGACAGCACAACGAATTGTCACAGGAAAACCGGACATATTCTTCAGTCTATCTACGTCTATATAACATTATGAAACTAACGCCACCCCCCTTGATGCCTCTGCCCCTGTTGCCTCTGATTCCCCTGCCCGTAGTTACTTTGCGGATAGGTATTATGCCTCTGATGCCCTTGGTTATCTGACCCTTGGCTTGAGTAACCCTGGTTGTGTCTGTTCTGTTGGTAGCCACCGCCGCTGCCGTAGCCTTGACTCTGTCGGTTGTAGCCTTGGTTGTTGCTGTAATCTTGGTTGTTACCGTAACCTCGGCTGTTACCTTGCCGGTTGTTGTCGTAACGGTTCTGGTTGCCGAAGCGGTCGGGGCCGTTGCTTCCGTAACCGGAGCGGCTGCCTTGGTACCCTTGGTTGCCGTAACCCTGGTTTCCTTGGTTGCTCTGGCCTTGGTTGAATTGTACGTATCCTCCGCGGCGTGGCCCGTAAGAATCTGTAACAAGGAGATTGAAAATTATGTGTCGATTGTTTCTTATTACCTGAGACGCATTTTATGGGAATGAATTCCCTATTATTTCGAGAAAATCCGCAGCGTTATTTTTGAGATATATCCAAATAACTACCGTTGCGCCCCGGCTTCGCCCGCAGTACATATAAAATATAGCCTATTGCACTCAGGGATCACGTACATACCTACATACCAACGGTACTCATTTACGAGAATAATGAATTATCTGTTGTGGTCTTTGCATACCCCATGTATGGGTATTTGGGTATACTTTGTATACTCCATACATAAAAATATAAGGCTTTAGGGTTTGTTGAAATCGTTTCAAAAATACAACTAACTCGCACCACGAAGAGGTCTTCTTAAACACTTACAGGGGTATATTTCTTTGTGGGTCCGTATCTTAAGCTCTTTTAAATAAAAAACGGCCGAGTTCTGTGTTCGCGCGGTGTATTGCGACACTCGACGAGTTGAAACCGGTCTCAAATCGCGCGGCGGCTCACAGCTCTCGAGTGTTTAATCGTTCGCTTTGTGACGCTGTAAACTCGCGCACCTCGGATCTATGGCGCGATGGAAGATCTCGTCACGTTCGGTGATTGTGCACTCGTTTGCTGGCTGACGAACTAGATGGCACGATAACGTTTTAGAGCTACGTTTTATATAGCCACGCGATTTGGTTTTGAAGTGAAAACTTGTTTTGGCGCGCCCTTGACAGATTTTTCATGAATTGAATTCTAGCGTCACGCTCGGGAATGATGAGAAATCTTCGGGTAAACTCGGGACCATGGCCATTGGCCTGACTGGGCTGACGCATTCCTAGATGGCCCATGGGCACGCCCTCCGGTTTCCCCCGCGTAGTTTCCAAAGTAAGCTATCATCAAATTCTGAGTAGTAAGTTTTCACTTCTATCGCCAGTTCCTATGACTGTCATTTTGTTACCGGTATAGATTTTACACTTTCGCGACTGGAACTCATATTGAAATCATAACATGTGACTTGTGGGAATCTAAATGATGTTTTAATTATTTCACGATGTTTCGATGTATCATCAACAACACATACCATCACGCATCCTAAGGTTCCATTCGCGTAAATTCTGATCTCGTTATTTTCCCGGGATAAAAGATAAAAAAGATTTCTTTCATTTACAAACGTGACACTTGAGGTCAATTTACAGCCCACGAAAAATGTGTCTGCGGTGCGCCAAACGAAGTTTCTTATTTCAAAACTTGCAAAGTAAATATATTTTTAAAATCATGATACCGTTATCGTCAATTTATGAGATTTATATCTTTGTGAAAGTACACAGTTTAATCCTAGATACCCCGGGGGCGAAAACATCAAGTTCTCAGCTGAGCCCCGGGTGTAAAGGGATTGCGGCCGCCATCGATACCGCGGGAGTGGCCTGTTTGCACAGCTTTTATCTACATTACACATAGGAAAAAAATGAATAAAAAACTGGCAGTCAGTTGCAAAGATTAATAAGGTAAGTATGTATATGTGGTGGTATTTACAGCATACGACATCGGGACGTCCATTCTATTTCTACGAAAAACGTAATTTCGAAATAAACTCGCGATTTTCCTACTCCGGTTCTAGTTCGTTTCGTCTGATCGAACAGTGCTTGACGTTTAAACGTTCTCAGCCTACTCTATATTATAGTGCCATTTATGGCACTAATATATATTAAGCTATTGTTTTTATTGTTTATGTGTTTGTAATTTACTAGTGTGCATAATAAAGAGTTCCTGTCTGTCTGTCTGTCTCTAATTAGCATAGGTTTAGAACATTTAAACGGACAAAACGACGGATCGAAGTAGAACCGGAGTAGGAAAGCCGCGACTTTATTTCGAAATTACGTTTACGTAGAAAGAGAGTAGACGTCCTGCCCTGTATTTGATATTATAAACATAATACAGGACTTCAGCACGATCATAAGAGTCTTCTCGTGACCACGGAGGTTGTAACCCTGCAGGAAATAATAATGTAAACCGTGATTAAGTTCTGTTATAAGTGAAAGTTTTATTCAGTTACAAAGTAATTTGACGTGGATAGATTATAGAGTAAGTTATGTTTACAATAATGAGTTTAAATTGCAAAAGTTTAAAAAGTAGGTATATCTTTGTACTTTGTGTTTTTTGGTGTTTGATTTTGAAATTGGTGCTGTCGCGAACATTGTACTGTACCTGTATTAACCTGTATTTACGTTTATAAATAAAGGCATAAATACAGGTTTTCGCAGGACCTTCGAACTAAGCCGTATCGGTCGAATCCTACTGATAGCTATGAAGACTCCCGACTAATTTACCTTTCAAACAAAAAAAACGAAATCGGAATTGGCTCATTTATGGTCTACAATTTTAATAAAGTTCTAATAGTTTTTTTTTTCATTAAGAACATGGATACAAAATTATTACAGTGGTTTAATTTTGATAATTTATTATATTTAAACGTAACACAAGTAACTAGATGACATTTATTTTTTGGCGCCCAACGTGGGACTATGTTTTAAACTGTTATATATTTTACTAGCGGTCCGCCCCCCGGCTTCGCCCGTGTACATATATAGCGGGGATTTAGAGCGGCGCGTTCAAGCAAACAGGCTCTTCAACTTTATAATTTTAGTATAGATAGATTCATTTTACTGAACACAAAACAGTAACTATTTATTTAAAATTTTACAATCAAATCAGCAACATAATTACGGTTGCCTGGAAAAAAACGCTCTCAGCGATAAGGTCGCCAATTGCTACTTTATTCTAAGGGTTTTTTCTTTATTTTTCTTTGTTATGTAAGTGCAATAAAGAGTATCTATCTATCTATCTATCATAATCAAATCAGGCATAACATACATTATTATACAAATTCTGCTTTTAGAAGACTTAAAGTGGCGCCCACCGTGGAACAACACACGGAGACCGGACAATGCAGTAAATAATCCTGTAACTCAAAAATCTAAAAATCTCCAAAAGCAGGCGCAAATTGTCGGAACAGTTTTTGACGTACACTTGCTCTCTTAGATGAGCACAAAGACGGAGTTAGCTTAACTTAAACAGCCAAAAATCCAGGCACTATTCATTCCATCGCCTCGGCAGAGGAAATAAAACGAGGAATCGCGCGAAAGGTGAGGCAGACATAATAGGCATCTAATGGGGGCGACACATTCACAGCGTGAAAGAGCGCGACGCGACGCCCAAATTGCGCGGGGTGGGTAGGCGGATAATTATATAGCACGGTAATGTAGGGAGATTGAGGGTAGGCAATGAGACACGACGTAGGAATTATATATTACTGAGGGTAGGTAATGAGACATGATGTAACATACGAACGATACATTATTTATACAACGTAAACTTTATATACTTGTAGTAGTAGCTCATTCCGGATTCGCTCGAATATTATCATATAAAGACCATTAATCGAATTATAAACTACCCTATTTGACACGAATTATACGTAAATGGCAACTTTCGTGAATAATCGCTAGACTAATAACTTTTTAATGATAAATTTAGGAATATTGACTAATTTTATTACTAAGTGATGATACAATAACAATAAATTGTACATATTTGTGCACCATTTTGAGTAGAATATTTGAGACAACGTTTTATTTGTAACAACACATTTGTGACAATATTCTGACAAATAAACTGATTTTGATTTAATTTGACTTGGTAAAGAGTTCACTGGCAACAAACATCATGCAGATTTTTATGTATTAAGATAGGAAAATGAAATTCTTTGATTGTTACAAGATATATTAGAATGATGAACACAAAGGGAACGGAATCACCTCACTCGACATTTTTGCTTTTATCTCGCGGCTGGCTGGCGGGCTCTCGTGCCGCGGTAGCAGGCAGGTATGATTTTAATTACGAAAGGAAAGGACGAGGGTACTGTACCCACGCGTACACTCTGCTACAGAAACAACATATCACTACCTTCATCGTGTTTTTGACCGATTTCAGAAGGAGGAAGTTTTCGGTTAGGTTTAAGATTTTTCCTGTATGTATGTTACGAATCGCTGCAGCGGTTTTTGTGACATCAACAAAAAAAATTGATCGATGATATATTCATAAATATTTGAAGTGAAAACTTCTTTTGGCGCTCCACAGGCAAATTTTTCGTAGGCTGTGAATTGAATTCTAGCGTCACGTTTGGGCATGATAAGAAATTTTCTCGGCTGAACTCGGGACCATGGCCATTGGCCATCTAGAAATGGCTGTCAAGAAATGCTGACGCGTCTCTAGATGGCCATGGTCATGGCCGCGCCCTCGGGTTTCACCCGCGTAGTTTCCAAAGTGAGCTATCAAATTCTGGGTTCTAATTTTCACTTCTATCGGCAGTCCCTATGACTGATTTTTGATACATTTTATTTCAATTAGTGGACTGCATGAGTTTAATATATTTTATTATGATTGATAATCAATTACATGAACAAAGTTGTTGTGCATGAGCTTAAAAAAGATTCTGAGTTGACACGACCAATTTTCGTCCTCCGTAGCAACGCGCTGGGCACAGCTAGTTCCATACGAATGTGAGCACGCCAGTACCGACTCGACATAAAGTAACTTTTTAAATTTTTTGCAAACTCGTGGAGAGGCCGGCGACGCGTCCCCCGCATTAATACGCCACAAAGCAATGTCCTCGACAGCCTCGAGAGGATTACGTGAACTCTCGGGCCTGCGAGGAATCCGGACATTCGGGGACGAGGGGACGAGGCCTCATCTCACGGATGTTTCTAGAATGTTAGGTACATCTCGAGCGATTTTAAATTTCGGTTTTTGTAACTCGAAATAGGTGGAACATGAGAATATATCAAATTGGAACAATATAGATAACTAGCAGCAATTAGCAACCCGTGGTAATATCCGCCTAGTTCCAGTTTCCGTCTTTTTTCAGCAATGAAAAGTAGCCTATGTGGTGTTTCAGATTTTCAGCTACGTTCCTAACTTCCCGATTCCGATTATTGTTTTGTAACATGACAAGCCATTTTTTTTACATTCGGAAAAATCGACGTACCCTTTTTGTAGTATAGTGACAAGATGAGCAGGACATGTGCCTGATGGAAAGCATGCCTGCCCATAACATCACAGTGCCACACAGCTATTGGAACAAGAACAGTCCAAATAACTACCTAGCACTGCACCGCGTTCGTCACGCATAGAGATGATACGATATATAAGTCGTATTATCTCTATGCCCTGTAATTTTCCTTTGAACATTGCTTTTCAAACCGGAACACGAAATACTTTCAGACACCAAACGATCGTAAGATTTCAATCAGTTTCGATTTCGAAAATGACCAAAGAGCAGACAAAGGAGCGTCCTCGACTCGTGACCGTGACGGTTTGACATTTGCGTGAGATAACAAGGCCGGGAGCCCGGCGACGGGCGCTCGGCCCTCGAGCCGGCAGCGGAGCCCCGCGGTAATTAGAGGCGGCCCGCGCGTGCTCAAGGGCCCGGCGCGCCACGTCGCGCGGATACCTACCCGCCGTCCGCCGGGAACACGACAGACACCGATTTTTCCGCAGTTGAAGTTAAAATTTCAATTTCATAGCCGTAAACATTTTTAATAAAATATTTTTATTCAAAACTCTTGACGTGACTTCTTATAAATAAATGAACGCCGGTTGTGTGCACGAAAAAGTGTCCCGTTATGTCCCGTTACGCTCATTATATGCTTGCGCCTCATCTATCAATGCTTTGTTGACGTTGTCACAACGTTAAACTATCGTTCGTAAACAAACCGACTTTACAGACAAGCAATTTTTTTAAATTTTCTAAATGATCTAAGTAAAGAAGAAGCCTGGATAGCTGGATACCCGCGTCACAGGTCAACCTAACGTGGGATCTGGTCGTCTACTCTAGTTCAACGAAAACGTAATTTCGAAATAAACTCGCGATTTTCCAACTTCGATTCTACTTCGACCCGTCGTTTTGTCCGTTTAAATGTTCTAAGCCTACTCTAATTAGAGTATGTTTAGAACATATAAACGTCAAACAATGTTGTATCGGACGAAACGAAGTAGAACGAGAGTAGCTAAGTCGCGAGTTTTTTTCGAAATTTCGTTTTCGTAGAAACAGAGTAGACGTCCTGGTGTTCACCGACTTATTTTTGACTTCATTTATTTTATTGTATCTACCCTACATGTGTTAATTAAGGTGGTTATAGTATTTTTTTATTGAATATTTAAATACAAGTTTTTATGTGCTAATAAACAATTTCATTTTCAAACAACACGGATGAGTGTCACTACTTGTACTCTGTGTAGGTACTACTAACAAACAATAATATTGACAAACTTACGCGTAAGTAATTTTTGCCAGCCAAATAAATTATAATTTCATTTTTTTTTTTGTAGAGGTTAGAGTGAAGGGACGAGCAAGACATTACAGAAACTGTTGGAACATGAAGAGTCCAAATCATTACCTAGCACTGCACTGCGCTCGTCATCCATAGAAATTGATGATTATTTGACCTGTAATTTCACTGGAAACATTGATTCAAACCGGAACACAGTGATTTTAGCAAGATTCTGCGCCTTATTCCTCACGGCACTACCAAGCTGCACTACTGGTAGGCTCTACAAAAAATCCGCCCATAAGATCGCACAGTGCTTTTTAGACTTTTTCTTATACACCACTGGTTTTAATAAACATAATAAAATGGCGTCTGACGATAGTCGTGGTGGCTTAGTGACTAGAATGGTCGATTTCACAATTCCAGGTCGTGGGTTCGAATGTTTACCTACATTACTGCTTTTGGCGGTAGAATGACTGGCAAACTAAATCCCTTTATCACTATAAAATACTATTTAGTACTTACTCCACTACGCTCATCACCCAGACACACGATAAATCTCTTTGCTCTTTAATTTCACTGGAAAACTTGCCCTTCAAACCGGAAATCTCCTCCTTTTGTCAATCAAATTTCAAAAAAAAGAAACACGTTACCAAAGGGTGGTATTTTAATAACACGAAAATAATAATCCCAAACTCAAATCAATTCCTCATACCTTATAAATATACACACGTCAATCGCAAAATCAAATAAGCGTGTTCAATTAAAAAAATCCCGTAGTTTGGGGGCGTCCTCTTAATTGGGCCACGTGGCACCCCTGACTAAATACCAACATAACTTCTCCACTAAATCATTCCAAAACCTACCTTACCGGCATTAAGTCAAAGGTCATTGTTACAGCATAAGCTTTGTATCGACTCGAACTTCGTATAACCAAAGATTTTCAACCAAAGCAGACTAGAAAGGACTCTATTCATTTGTGATAGAGGTTATAACAGTGATAAACATGTCGTGCGAATCGATTTGATGGCAAGTCTAAATAGGAATTAATTGGAAGTCATGTCAAAGTGACTTTTTTGGTTGTTAGCGATGGTAAGTCAAATGTTTTGGGGATTGGCTATGGAAGTGGATTCAAATCGCGAAGAGGAGTCCAAGTGTTTCAGAGATAGAACTATGCAGTTAACTGATGATAAACTTGATATTTTATTTCCTCCAAAATGTTTTTTTACAAGTTTTAAGTAGTTTTTAGTGTAAAAGTTTGATACTTGGCACTCAGGGGTGCCACATGGGGTAAAATTCAGAGGATTCCCCAAAAAAAAGTTTTAACTGTCGGTTTTATTTACTTATCAAAAGTTTTATATTATTTTTTATTCTTTTAGTTCAAAATAAAATATAAAGTTTGTAACTGCGACTTCGTGCGACGTCGAAAATTACATGAACACAAATGCAACTAATAAAAATATTGTTACTAATTCTTTATCATTTCATAAACATCCCACTCTAAGTTCCCACAGCTGGGGATGTTCTTGGAATTGAAGGCTTTTCTCACAAGGAGTAAGTCAACAATCCATAGCGAGCATAGGCGAACGAAACTTATTCTGGAAATATGACTTTCTTGAACATGCGAGTTTTTTTTATTCATTGAAAGGGCTTTGTCGCTCCGCTATCATATCGCCCGAACATGAGAGTTATTTCACGTTTTTTCGTTCCCCGTTACAACCACTGATAATGCCATGCATCTGCACACTGAGAAGTACACTGAGGAGCAGATAGGATCCGAAATCACGACTTTAGCCTTATGAAATCTGATAATAGGTTTACACTTGACCGCCATCTCGCCTGATATTAAGCGACGATGCGGTCCATGATGGAACGCCAAACTGGAAAAACCTCTTTTGGAGGCTTTAAGACACTCAAATTATATCCATCAATATCCACTCAGGCGACGTCTTTGGAACATCTACCACGAAACGATGTCGCTTTCTGAAGCTACTAACAGTCCTATAAAAATGGGCAAAGTGGTGTTAGATCATACTTCATCGTTTTATGACGCTATAACATATTGTACCATCATGAAGAATTACCTTTTTACATAAAATATAGTACAAAAATAACAAAAGAATATTTCAAAAAAAAACCTCTCCAAAGCCTAAAATCCCTAAAAGCTTCACAGATTAAAAGCTATCTCTATCGGATTAAATCGATAAAAAAACTCTAAAATACGAATTAAAACACCTTCGCGGCCACCTGGTTAAAGGTTACAGAGTATTAAAAAAAGTAACGAAAAAAAAGAAGCTTCCGGCATTGTTGCCAAATCCTCTCCCACCGGATAATAGGAAGCACTTGAGCCGATCGACCCGTTACAAAAAAAAAAGTCTCCCCATTGTGCTAGCAACCCTCGATAATTATTATTTTCGTAGTTGGCGACACTGGTGCGGACAATGGCAGCCCCGCGTTTCCTGTTTGTCTTCGCGCGCTATTACACGTCAATGCCCGCGGGACGATAGGCCAATTTGAATTTCGAATTTGGAATAATGGAACGCCATTCAGCGGGGTATTGGCTGTAATTTTGTTTTCTTAAATGTTTTCGCGTCGAATGTAAGCTGTCTATTATTGTAGTTTTTATGTCGACGTTACACTTAGATGCAATTAACGTGTTTTAATCTTCAAAGATAGCCGGTGAACATTATCCGTAGAATTGATAGGGGAATGTGGTGCCCGAGTGGTTTTTTTTGTCGATGGCTACAATCTTCATTGTTTTTGAAGTGAAAACTTCTTTAGGCGCGCCTAGACAGATTTTACGTGGGCTGTGAATTGAATTCTAGCGTCACACTCGGGTATGATAAGAAATCTTCGGGTAAACTCGGGACCATGGCCATTGGCCATCTAGAAATGCATCAGCCAATGGGAAATGCTGACGCATTTCTAGATGGTCATGCCATGATGTTCAGGCCACGCCCTCCGGTTACGCCCGTGTAGTTTCCAAAGTAACCTATCAAATTCTGAGTTATAAGTTTTCACTTCTATCGGCAGTTCCTATAACTGCTAATTATTTTTTTTATATATATTGGCAGGACAAGCAGAACAAGTGCCTATCCATAACAGGACAGTGTCACACATTACCTAGCACTGCTCTGCGCTCATACCCAGAAATATACGATGTTATCTCTCTACGTTCTGTAATTTCTGTTAAGAGTTCTGTGGTAAAAATGTTCTCTGGAAACATTACCCTTCAAACCGGAACACAGTGATGACCCAATAGCACATTACTGATTGGCAGCAAAATAACTGGCAAATATGTGTTACCTACTACCCTAGGCGAGCTCTGCAAAGAGTCTTACCACACACACTTATCACATACACTTAGATTCGTATGTAATTTTTTTTGACAAGAACATTTTTTTTTCTCTATCGGACTTCTCGTAGCTCGAAGAAGCGGCATCGTTTCATGGTTGATGTTCCAAAGACACGAACAAAGAGGTTTGACTCTACTTTTGTGATAAGAACGTCTAAACTGGAATGAGTTGCCTGAGTGGGTTTTTCCCGATGGTTATAATCTTGGTGTCTTCAGGTCGAGAGTGAATCGGTTCCTACAAAGTAAGCATGTTTCATCGTAAGCATCATAAGAAAATAGCACATGGTGTCGGCTATCGGATGTCGGCTATCGTCGTCCGACACCGATATCGGATCGGATAATGTGAAAACGCTCTAATCCATGGCTACAATAGGAGCTCTATAGTATCCGTGGTAATAAGGTACGAATCCTTAAAAAAGGAATGAGTCCGTCATGGCAGCTAGCTAAAAAATATTGCACACGTATTAAAAAAATTGGCAGTCATAGGAACTGCCGATAGAAGTGAAAACTTATAACTCAGAATTTGATAGCTTTTCTTGGAAACTACACGGGTGTAACCGGAGGGCGTGGCCTCGCCATCTTGGCATGGCCATCTAGAAATGCGTCAGCATTTCCCATTGGCTGACGCATTTCTAGATGCCCAATCGCCAAGGTCCCGAGTTTAACCGAAGATTTCTTATCATACCCGAGCGTGACAGTAGAATCCAATTTACACCCCACGAAAAATCTGTCTAGGCGCGCCTAAAGAAGTTTTCACTTCAAAAAATACGAAGATACAGTGCTTAGAAGTTTCGCGTGACGTCACTTGTGGGTACGATTTTTGCTCACAAGTGACGTCACGACTAACTCTGGAAGTTTGATGGTCTATATCTTCGTCGATTTTCAATAATTTGATACAACAAAAAATACGTGTCCTATATTTTTCCATGATCTAGCTGACGGACTAATTAAAATGGTGTATTTTGGACCCAGTCCGATACCCCATTACCGGACGTAGCGAGCGACGTCGTGATGGTAAGCGCTACGACGGTAGACACGGCGTTGGTATGACACCGCACCGTTAAGAAATTCAGTAGTAATAGTAGGCAAGCAGTAAAGGGCAAACATTACTGTGTTCCGGTTTGAAGGGCAATGTTTCCAGTGAAATTAAAGGACTTACAGATATAATACCGTAGATCTCTGGGTGACAAGCGCAGTGCAGTGGTCTAGGTAATGATTTGGACTCTTCATGCTCCAATAGCTGCGTGTCACTGTGCTGTTATGTGGTAGGCATGTTGCTTACCTTCAGGCACATGCCCTGCTCGTCTCGTCACTCTATACTATAAACATAATGCTTTAGTAGGTCCCTCATACACTTCTCAGATAAGTCGGTAGAACTGCTCCCAGGAATCCGAAGTCTAATTACGCACGCCGCGAGTGGTGCGACGGTAAGGGTGGAACAATGCATCGAATAAACTTCGAACAACGATTCGAATGAAAAACAATAGCGCGGCCGTCGCGCGCTCTCCACACTTTTTGTTCGATTAATTGGCGCTAATGAGTCATCGAGTCTTGTATTTTTTTATGTTTTCGATTCTTCTGGTTTTATAAATTAAGATTGGTTAGTATAAAGGTGCGGGAGTAGGTTTGAAACAGAACGCAGAGTTCTAGACAAAAATACGAATCTAATTGCATCATCGGAAGTTGCCTCAAAACACTGAATTATAATGTAACAGAAAGCCTTACTGAAAAATGTAATTTAATTGTATAAAGTTAGTGTAGTTTTGTGTCAGCTTTTTGTGCTTATCTATTAACTGTAAAAATGTATTACCAACTGGCACAGCTAGTGCCCGCGACTTCGTCCGCTTGGAAAAGTGACAGCCTTTTTGAATATATATTTAGTTTATAAACACTGTAGAAATTGGCATATTTTTTATTCATGAACCGATTGACATGAAACAAACACTAAATGTTAAGTGAAGTTTACTACAATATATTAGTGACAACTACATCAAAATCGGCTAAGCCGTTTCAGACAAGAATTCCAACAATCACT
This sequence comes from Ectropis crepuscularia, assembly GCA_963693475.1. Taxonomy (NCBI): domain Eukaryota; kingdom Metazoa; phylum Arthropoda; class Insecta; order Lepidoptera; family Geometridae; genus Ectropis; species Ectropis crepuscularia. Next base: position 1,791,355 of record OY856359.1, on the reverse strand, counting down.
GTTTTGGGTGCGCTGACAAAGGTCTCCTATAATATTTTTTCTCATAATATATCTTTCATGTACAGAGAGCGATCCGTTACTACCGTTATTAGGGTTCCGTAAAACGTAAAAACGGAACCCTTATAGATTCGTCATGTCTGTCTGTATGTCTGTCTGTCCGTCCGTATGTCACCGCCACTTTTTGCCGAAACTATGAGAACTACACTGTTGAAACGGGAGCCTATTAGAACGCATAACTTTTTGTTCCTAATTTACTTTGTCATAATGAATGTAGCATAATGTATAGTGTCATAATGCAACTTTCGCATAATCATTTTTTGGCGTCATGTGTTTTAAGCATAACAATCTATTGTACTACATTTTATTTGACTATTGATGAGACGCATAATAGTTTTTAAGCATTTTTTTATTTGTTCTATTTTTTTTAAGGTGCCGTTTAAATCGCATAATTTTTTTTTCCTAATTTACTTTGTCATAATGAATGTAGCATAACATATAGTGTCATAATGTAACTTTTGCATAATTGTTTTTTGGCGTTATGTGTTTTAATCATAAAAATCTATTGTGCTACATTCAATTCGACTGTTGCTCAGACGCATTTAGGCATTTTTTAATTATTTGTTGTGCTACGTAATATATAACCAGGTTATATAGGGTCCAGATCCGACTCGGAGCACCCCGACTCCACCTAGTCTTGTCGCTACTACCCCTAGAGTGTATTTAAAAAATGCGGGAGCCAGAAGCGCAAGGGAGGTCCTGAGTGGAGCGATCCATGCGAGGCCAAGCGTAGCGAAGGGGGGAGGTGGCGAGCGAAGCGAGCCGGCGACCTCCGTAGTGGAGTGCAGGCCGAGTATGGAGAAGCAACACTCAGGGCTGACCGAAGAGCTTCTGGCGGGAGCCCACCCGGAGTCAAAAAGTGCACCATATGTCTTAGGTGTATGTAGGTTTTTAAGTCCTAAAAACGTTATGTCTACATAAATTGGTACAAAAATTGTTATACTACTGCATAGTCCTGCATAGATATTCCATTAAATTAGTAGATACCTACATTACGAATAATAAATATTGTTTTCGAAGTACCCACCCGCATTTCACACACCCACGTATTTTATTTATGTCCGCTCTTTACACTTGTTTTTTAGTTAGGCGTTTAAAGTTTATGCCGTTGATCAGTATGTTTAAGTATTGTTATGCTTTTCTCAATGTGTGCCTTTAACCATTATGCTATTTATAGTTATGCGTCGAAACATTATACTAAGTTATCTGTATGCTATATATGGCTATGCATTTAAACATTATGCTAAGTTATCGTTATGTTATATATGGTTATGCTAGTTAACATTATGCGTAGACAGTTATGCGTTTAGTTGTTATGGTAAATTATCATTAGTCCTAAAAACGTTATGCCTACCTAAAATAGGACAAAAAATGTTATGCCACCCCATATAGACCCGTTGAAACTTGGTAAGTAGATGTATTCTGTGAACCGCATTAAGATTTGAACAAAAAAAAAAAATTAGGGTTGCCCCCCATACTGAGAACTGAAACTCAAAATTTTTTTTTCAATATACCTACACGTGTGGGCTGTCTATCGATAGGTCTTCAAAAATGATGTTGAGGTTTCTAAAATCATTTTCGTATACACTGAATAGTTTGCGCGAGACACACTTCCAAAGTGGTAAAATGTGTGCCCCCCCCCTCTAACTTCTAAAGTAAGATAATGAAAAATCTAAAAAAAATATATGATGTACATTACCATGTAAACTACCAACGAAAATTAGTTTGAACTCGATCTGATAAGTAGTTTTTTTTTAGTACGTCATAAATACACTATTATTGAAACTTCGATCAAACCTACAACAAACTACAAGAACTATGTGTACTATGTATTATGTTACTTGCTGCAACGGAACCCTTCATGGGCGAGTCCAACTCGCACTTGGCCACTTTATTTTTATTATAACATTCATGTTCAGTTTTAACTGTCAACCGTTGACTGTCTTAACTCTTGAATACGAAGCTTAGTTTGAACTGTCATTGTTTTCTCTGGATTTTGATGTTCCCCATACAGGCTTGCCTAGTGGGAAACCAATGGATACCACTTTATTTTAGTAGTTACAACAATTCAAAATTCTATAGGATTGTAGTATTTTACATCTCGGCAATTTTGTAGTGTACATTATTTTTGAGTTTTATTTTTTTCACAAGAATAAATAAATACATAAATAAATAAATATTGGTGGACAATTCACACAAAACACCTGAATGTCTTTATATTTTTGACGTGAAAACTTATTTAGTCCGGAAGTTTTTGAGATGGGAAAATACAACTAAAATCTGAGACACTATAATAACCGTTATCAACACTGAATATAAGTATGAGGTAATGTGGGGGTATGTATATAATAATTGGGTGATGACTGGGTGGAATATGTGTCATTATATTGAAAATTAGTCTGTCAGCGAGTTTATTAAAAAATATGGGTCACGTATTTTTTTTAGTTTTACTAAATTACTAAAGATCGACGAAGATATAGATCTTGAAACTTTTGGAGTGGGGCGTTGTGAGTTGTGACGTCACTTTGTAATACTCGTTTCTGAAATTTCTGAGCACTGTATTTTCGTCTCATTAGTGAAACAAAAGAAAAAACAATGTGTGTAATATTAATACGCACGGCAGATGCGAAAATTTAATCGACAATCGTAATTTTTATGGTAATGGTAAAAAATATTTTGTAGAGAATTATTATTATGGATCGTTTTGAATATGACAAATGACAAACAAGTCAGACATTAAAGTTATTATGACTGTCTCTTTCTCGATCGAGCCTTTCACATCCGAGCGTAAACATCAGCCACACTCACAAGCCTACGAAAAAATCTGTGCGCGATGCGCCACAAGAAGTTTTCACTTCAAAATACATGTACAATATATTTTTATTATACAATATATTTGTATTGTGTTGTATTGTATAATTTATATTTATATTGTATTGTACAATATATTTGGCGGGGCAGGGAGAGAAATACGAGTAGTGAAGGTGAGTGTTGACGTACGTCACCAAAAGGGGCCCCTTTTAAACCTACGCCCGAGTCACAAGTCTTGGGGTCTATTCGAGATATCTCTCTCTGCCACACGATGGACCCGGCACCCGCACGGTGAATCCATGGAATGCTAAGAAGTTCGTCTCGTCTCTAACTAACGGACTCATTAGCTTTTTTAAGTCATCATGGATCGTCAATGTTTCACTTCTGCACTCCCGGAGAGCTGCTTTTATTTCCTATTATTAAGCAGTTTTATTTGAACAGGTAAGTAATCTTTACTGGTGTTACAATTTTAAAGCTATAAAAAATACGTCTGAATCTAAATTATTTTTGACGTGACAACGTCTTATAAATTGGTTTGCCGGGTGACACTTCAAGAAACTGCGTTACGCTCCGCTCACGTTATGCGCTCACAATGAGAGCGAGTGAGAGGGACGCGTGCCTTTCACTTTTTATGTCTGTCTCTCTCGCTCTTAGGCAGGCTAACCATGCCCGAGTCGCCGATTCGCTTAGGCGCCTGCATACAAGTTTACACGTTGCCAGTTAATTGTAAAACGATTGTGTAGTGATAATGTGACAGACTACGAATGAATATTCACATTAAAATTATTTTACCACTCAAAGTCGTTGTCACGTAAAACTTTCGCCCGTATACCGACTTTACAGGCAACCAATTTTTATATACTTACGTATGATGTTATGTATTATGATATTATGTATGAAGCAAAGGTTATCTGGAAGAGATCGCTTTTAGCGATAAGATCGCCTTTTGTGCCCATTATATTCTGTTATTTTATGTTGTGTTACTTAATGTCAACTTTGTTTGTGGTGCCAATAAAGTGTTTTTGTATTGTATTGTATGATCACCGATTACTTAGAGACACCTGAACCGATATGTAAATTTTTTTCGTCTAAAGGGGTTTTCTAGTTAGGCTAAGTTTTATCGAAATCAGTCTAGTAGCTTAGCCGTGAGTTTAGTAGTATATCCATAATATTAGATTGAAGTCGGTTGTTTTGCTATTCTGATAAAAAACTATAACGAACAGTAAAAAGGTTCTCTTTTTCAAAACTACGCAAAAAAACATGTTATTTTCTTATTCTAAAAATATAAATAAAATTGTAGTGCCTGTTTATTGCAGCTCATCTCTAAACCGGTTGGATCGATTTTAAAGGGATTTCAGTTCTACCGCTAAGCAGTAACGTGAACATTACTCATCGAAAATATATATCTACAAAGAACTGGCAAATGTGTGTAGAACTTAGACTGCATCGTAGCTAATTGTAAAGAAATGACATTGTTCATTACAATTGTAATAAATACATTTTATATTTTAACGTTATTAATTGTTACACTTATTTGTACGATACTTATTATCGTACAATAAAATGTTTAATTTAAACATTAAAAATGTATACGCTTTGTATGCTCTTTTTTTGTTTTTTTTTAAATTGACGTGTAAATTGTACATTTATGAAAAAAGAATTTGGACTTTGCTTAATATCGGGCAAAATGGCGTTCAAGTATAAACTTATAACAATAAAAAAAACTTATCAGACGGACTCTATAAAGAGCCCCACGATTAAATAATTTCGACATAAAAAAGGACTTAAATATTAATACTTAATTTCAATAGACGTTAATTAGATTTCCCTAATCTGCGTCGTGCGGGGTCCGTTGGTCACGTGACTCGATTACTGCACACGCGCGCCAACGCCGGCCGCCCAGTGGCGCCATCTGGCGGCGGACCGGAGGAACTAGAGCTAAAATGTGGCGCTACTTTCTACAGACATCTATACTAATATTATAAAGATGAAGAGTTTATTTATTTGAACTCGGTAATCTCAGGAACTATGGGGCCGATATCAAAAAAACTTTCATCTTTGGATATGTAGGTAAGGGATCCCTGCGTGCTGTAGGCTATATTTTATATGAAACTCGGGCAAAGCGCTAGTGTAAATATTAGGTCCTTGTATATGACATTGATGTTTTGTCGTACTGGCTAATTTGATCTCAAATATCTCCTCTTTGGCTATTTACTCATGCTTTTGTGTTTTGTAATCCGTAATTAAATTTTTTTTTATTGGTTTTTTCTATCGGTTTACAACATGGAAAAATTGAACTTAAATTTTCGTACCTATATCTTATCATATAAAAGTTGAGATCAAAGTTGGCTAGTACGACATAATACCAATTTTATAAACATGTAAGGACCTAATATAACAGTTAGTAAGATGAGGTTGGTAGGGTCCTGAGCCTTCCGCGCTAACACTAAGTTCTGAACAGCGTAGAGGTTACCTGAGGCCGTCTGCTGTAAGTCCTATCAGTAATACAGGTAGTGTCAATAGTGTCCAGAATCCTCTGCGCTAACGCAACGTTCGGTATGCGGTGGAAGCTACCTGAGAACGCCTGCTGTAATACCCGAGCTACACGAGGCTAGTTGAAGTGAAAACTTCTTTTGGCGCGCCTAGACAGATTTTTCGTGGGGTGTGAATTGAAACCTAGCGTCACGCTCGGGTATGATAAGAAATCTTCGGGTAAACTCGGGACCATGGCCATTGGCTATCTAGAAATGCGTCAGCCAATGGGAAATGCTGAAAGGGCGTGGCCTGATCATCATGGCATGGCCATCTAGAAATGCGTGAGCCAATGGGAAATGCTGACGCATTTCTAAATGGCCAGGCCACGCCCTCCGGTTACACCCGCGTAGTTTCCCAAGTAAGCTATCAAATTCAAATATCAAATAAGTTTTCACTTCTATCGACAGTTCCTATGACTGCCAATTTTTTTTTCAAGTTAGGATAGCAAGCTGCTGTTATCAAGCTAGTAGTAGTTCTAGCTTCGTGTAGACAACTACGCTACGCAACGCTAGTTTTGTCTACACTATTGTCTATCTGTTACTAACACTAGCTTGCTATCTTAGCTTGAAAAACTAGGCTCGTGTAGTTAGGGGATAATTATTTTTAGTAATAAAAATAAGGTCAGTAGGGTCCGGAACCTTCCGCGTTAACGCAAAGCTCTATTAGCAGTAGAGTTTACCTGAGCTCGTCTGCTGTAAGCTGTTAGCATAGAATAATAACGCCTATAACCGCGCACCGTGTACGCGGAAGAAAAGTGAGGCAAATCGAACTGAACCATTGGCTCAGTTCGTTCGAAATTACCGTCAGTTGTCAAGGTCGCGATCTGTGTTTTGCCTCACTTATGGTGATGCGTTCGTATGAAGATGATCGATATAAGCGTTGTTAATCTATGGCTGTAATATATATATGTAAGTTACGGCTGGTCTAGTCGGGAGAACGGTGCCTGCCGATCCGGAGATCCCGGGTTCAAACCCCACACGCACCACTGTCTTTTCCAAGTCATGCGCGTAATGTCGCTAACTCAAAACGGTGAAGGAAAACATCGTGAGGAAACCGACGTGTACCTAGAATATTTCGAAGTCATGTGTCATCCGCCAACCCGCACTGGGCCAGCGTGGCCTTGGCTCTCTCCTTGCGAGAGAAGGCCCCGAGTGGGAACACTTAGTGGGCTCTTGATGATGTTGATGATGAATCTATGGCTGTAAGTGGTTTTAGTAATAGTTCGAGAGAGGTATGGTGAGATACTGACTTCTGTCGAGGTGTTCCGGCGGCGGGGTGTTGGTATAGGCTCCTCCCCCGGAGCGCGGCACGTGATGGCCCAGCATGCGGTGCCCGGCGCGCTCCAGCGACGCCACCGTGTTCGACCGCACCATGCCTGGTAACATCACAAACGATACAGCAACCAGTGACAATACATTTAAATAACTACTGCGATATCACTGACCGCGATCTCTTCCATCCAACCTTCGTATAAAATATCATCTTAGATTTAATAGTCTCGTGTCACAAAATTAGTTACCTTACTCCTCCGAAACGGCTTTACTGATTTTTACCACATTTTATATGCATATTCAGTAGGTCTGAGAATCGACTGCTATCTATTTTTCATACCCCTAAGTGATAAGGGTTGTTCACCCTTCATTTTTTTATTAATTTTTGGTAAAAAAAAAAAATATTAACGTGGCATTAAAAATACATACCACCCAAAATTTTTCTCTTTTTATCACCAGCCTCTATTTTTTAATAGCCATTTTAGTAATTTAATCATTTTTCATCCCGCTCGATACCTGATCAATTATCGTCTTTTTTGTAAATACTGTTCACTCTATTACGATTTAAATTTCCGGGAGCTTATGGCAAATCTAAAATTGTTTTAATAAAAATAAACATTTCTTTTTATTAATTAAAGTTTAGGGTTGCCATAGATAGTTTAGATTCACAAACCAGCCCGGCAGATGGCGCTACAGTTGGTATCTAGGTTTATCCGAGCGAAGCCGGAACGGGCCGCTAGTCAATCTGTAAATAATTCAGAAGTCGGAGTGTGCAAACAACATCATTTTAATAAACGAACGTGAACTACTGTTACGGGTTAGGTAATATTACCATATTATTCCACTAATATTCTAAATATGATCATTTAAAAGTATGTCGATCACTCGCAAACAAAGTCATGAACAAGGCAACAGACATGTAGCGCCATCTGTCGCGGAGTAGCCAAGTCATTAACAAAAATGTCGCTTAGTTCCGCAAGTCTACGTCACTGTTGACGTCGCTACGAACTTGAACACGTGCAACGAACGTGTGAGTTTTATTTTATGTTAGCACTGCAGCGCCCCGCCGTTTTACGCGCGTAGTTTCCACCTCGTTTTTTTAAAACAGTTTTTGAAGTGACAACTTGTTTTGACACTCCACACAGATTTTTCATGGGCTGTGAATTGAGCTCGAGCGTCACGTTCGCAAATGAAAGAAATGTTCGGGTGAACTCGGGACCCGAGTCTAAGACTAAGTCATCTAAGGATTGCCATCTAAAGTCTAGATTCCAGACTAAATGGCCATGCTTAAATTACTTATTTAGACGGCAATGCTTCCGGACACTCATACATCTGGGGGCCTTGATTACTAAGAACGGTGGATGTATCGAAGAGGTCAAGAGGCGTATGGCAATTTCTAGGTCTGCGATGGACAGGTTGGGAAAGATATGGAAGAATCGCAACATCTATAGAGCCACAAAAATCCGGCTAGTTCGGGCACTTGTATTCCCCATATTTTTGTACGCCGCAGAAACGTGGACCTTGCGAGAAACAGAGAAGAAGAAGATAGACGCCCTAGAGATGTGGTGCTGGAGGAAAATGCTCGGAGTCTCGTGGACTGAATTCCGTACCAACGAGTCTATACTTCGAGAACTCGGCATCAAGCAGCGTTTGTCATCTTTGGTGCAATCTCGTATTCTCATCTTTTTTGGTCACGTATGCCGTCGGGGGGAGGTAGCTATTCAGCGACTTGTGGTCCAGGGGAGGGTTGAGGGTACATGGTCTGGCCACGAGGAAGAACGCCTATGAGATGGACTGACCAGATAAAAGCGGTGGTAAATGGTTCATCATCAGTACTGTGCATTCGCACAAGAAAGGCGGCCATTAGAGAGGAGTGGCGACGTGTTGTGAAGCTTGCCACCGACACCTGAAGTGATGACCACGACCACTCTGTCAAGAGTGATACCGACAAAGAAGAAGAAGCTTCCGGACATGCAGCGTCTTCCGGTTTCACCCGCGTAGTTTCGCGGCCGGTAGTTTCTGTTCTCCTGGTGCATGACTCACCGATCTGCGGGCGGTAGTTCCTGTTCTCCTGGTACATGACTCACCGATCTGCGGGCGGTAGTTCCTGTTCTCCTGGTACATGACTCACCGATCTGCGGGCGGTAGTTCCTGTTCTCCTGGTGCATGACTCACCGATCTGCGGCCGGTAGTTCCTGTTCTCCTGGTACATGACTCACCGATCTGCGGGCGGTAGTTCCTGTTCTCCTGGTACATGACTCACCGATCTGCGGGCGGTAGTTCCTGTTCTCCTGGTGCATGACTCACCGATCTGCGGGCGGTAGTTCCTGTTCTCCTGGTACATGACTCACCGATCTGCGGGCGGTAGTTCCTGTTCTCCTGGTACATGACTCACCGATCTGCGGGCGGTAGTTCCTGTTCTCCTGGTGCATGACTCACCGATCTGCGGGCGGTAGTTCCTGTTCTCCTGGTACATGACTCACCGATCTGCGGCCGGTAGTTTCTGTTCTCCTGGTGCATGACTCACCGATCTGCGGGCGGTAGTTCCTGTTCTCCTGGTACATGACTCACCGATCTGCGGGCGGTAGTTCCTGTTCTCCTGGTGCATGACTCACCGATCTGCGGGCGGTAGTTCCTGTTCTCCTGGTGCATGACTCACCGATCTGCGGGCGGTAGTTCCTGTTCTCCTGGTACATGACTCACCGATCTGCGGCCGGTAGTTCCTGTTCTCCTGGTGCATGACTCACCGATCTGCGGGCGGTAGTTCCTGTTCTCCTGGTACATGACTCACCGATCTGCGGCCGGTAGTTCCTGTTCTCCTGGTGCATGACTCACCGATCTGCGGGCGGTAGTTCCTGTTCTCCTGGTGCATGACTCACCGATCTGCGGGCGGTAGTTCCTGTTCTCCTGGTACATGACTCACCGATCTGCGGCCGGTAGTTCCTGTTCTCCTGGTACATGACTCACCGATCTGCGGCCGGTAGTTCCTGTTCTCCTGGTGCATGACTCACCGATCTGCGGGCGGTAGTTCCTGTTCTCCTGGTGCATGACTCACCGATCTGCGGGCGGTAGTTCCTGTTCTCCTGGTACATGACTCACCGATCTGCGGCCGGTAGTTCCTGTTCTCCTGGTGCATGACTCACCGATCTGCGGGCGGTAGTTCCTGTTCTCCTGGTACATGACTCACCGATCTGCGGCCGGTAGTTCCTGTTCTCCTGGTGCATGACTCACCGATCTGCGGGCGGTAGTTCCTGTTCTCCTGGTGCATGACTCACCGATCTGCGGGCGGTAGTTCCTGTTCTCCTGGTACATGACTCACCGATCTGCGGCCGGTAGTTCCTGTTCTCCTGGTACATGACTCACCGATCTGCGGCCGGTAGTTCCTGTTCTCCTGGTGCATGACTCACCGATCTGCGGGCGGTAGTTCCTGTTCTCCTGGTACATGACTCACCGATCTGCGGCCGGTAGTTCCTGTTCTCCTGGTGCATGACTCACCGATCTGCGGGCGGTAGTTCCTGTTCTCCTGGTGCATGACTCACCGATCTGCGGGCGGTAGTTCCTGTTCTCCTGGTACATGACTCACCGATCTGCGGCCGGTAGTTCCTGTTCTCCTGGTACATGACTCACCGATCTGCGGCCGGTAGTTCCTGTTCTCCTGGTGCATGACTCACCGATCTGCGGCCGGTAGTTCCTGTTCTCCTGGTGCATGACTCACCGATCTGCGGCCGGTAGTTCCTGTTCTCCTGGTACATGACTCACCGATCTGCGGCCGGTAGTTCCTGTTCTCCTGGTACATGACTCACCGATCTGCGGCCGGTAGTTCCTGTTCTCCTGGTGCATGACTCACCGATCTGCGGCCGGTAGTTCCTGTTCTCCTGGTGCATGACTCACCGATCTGCGGCCGGTAGTTCCTGTTCTCCTGGTACATGACTCACCGATCTGCGGCCGGTAGTTCCTGTTCTCCTGGTACATGACTCACCGATCTGCGGGCGGTAGTTCCTGTTCTCCTGGTACATGACTCACCGATCTGCGGCCGGTAGTTCCTGTTCTCCTGGTGCATGACTCACCGATCTGCGGGCGGTAGTTCCTGTTCTCCTGGTGCATGACTCACCGATCTGCGGGCGGTAGTTCCTGTTCTCCTGGTACATGACTCACCGATCTGCGGCCGGTAGTTCCTGTTCTCCTGGTACATGACTCACCGATCTGCGGCCGGTAGTTCCTGTTCTCCTGGTGCATGACTCACCGATCTGCGGGCGGTAGTTCCTGTTCTCCTGGTGCATGACTCACCGATCTGCGGGCGGTAGTTCCTGTTCTCCTGGTACATGACTCACCGATCTGCGGCCGGTAGTTCCTGTTCTCCTGGTACATGACTCACCGATCTGCGGCCGGTAGTTCCTGTTCTCCTGGTACATGACTCACCGATCTGCGGCCGGTAGTTCCTGTTCTCCTGGTGCATGACTCACCGATCTGCGGCCGGTAGTTCCTGTTCTCCTGGTGCATGACTCACCGATCTGCGGCCGGTAGTTCCTGTTCTCCTGGTGCATGACTCACCGATCTGCGGCCGGTAGTTCCTGTTCCCCTGGTGCGTGACTCACCGATCTGCGGCCGGTAGTTCCTGTTCTCCTGGTGCATGACTCACCGATCTGCGGCCGGTAGTTCCTGTTCTCCTGGTGCATGACTCACCGATCTGCGGCCGGTAGTTCCTGTTCTCCTGGTGCATGACTCACCGATCTGCGGCCGGTAGTTCCTGTTCTCCTGGTGCATGACTCACCGATCTGCGGCCGGTAGTTCCTGTTCTCCTGGTGCATGACTCACCGATCTGCGGCCGGTAGTTCCTGTTCTCCTCGTGGCTGAGGTTCCCCGGTTTGAGCGCGCGCGGCGGCTCCACGGCGTTCTGCAGACGGCGCGCGGGGAACACGAACTCCTCGGGGAACTGCGGGTCCTGGAAGCTGACGCACACGCAGCTGTTCCCGAGCACCGGCTTCAGACCCACCACGGGCGACGGCAGCTGCCTGGGAACCACACACTTTGTATTAACTTTACTATGCACCGGACAGTTTACCGCTTAATTGAAACTGTCTGTAGCTTTGAACATGCTCTCTCTTTTCTTTCCGCTCGAAATTTTAGAGCTAAAACTGTCTTAGCTTTATGGTGCTCTCTCTTTTCTTTCCGCTTGAAATTTTAGAGACAGCAAAGCCTAAGCCTATTTTACAGCTCCAGACTCCGGGGTCCGTGACTTTTGTCAATCGTTTTCTTTTTATTACATGAATCTTGGATTGGAGAAGAAAAGGAAATAGAGGAGAGTAGGGAACATTTTCTTGCTAATTCTAGGACTATTTTATTTTCTGAGTCGCCTCCTCCCGGCTCAGCGCCTCTACCACGACTGCATTTCTATCCTTGATGGCCATCTGCATAGATGGTTGAAGGTTGAACGGTTGAAGTTCTTACTATCTACGTAGTCGGCCTGTCTATACTACATTCAAATGTTAGATCGTGATTCGATTTGGACGTTTTTTTTTTTACTTTTTTTAAGATTGCGTAAAGGTACAAGATAGTCTAAAGTGGCGCCAATGTTTAGGAGCGAGACGAGCTCATTTAACGCGGTGAAACTGGACACGGAGGCGAGCCATCTCGCAATCTGGCTCGCATTCCGTCTCCACTGGAAAGCCTGGGGCGTCGGATATTTAGCGCCATCCGGCACCCCACCTAGGGATAGGGCTTCTCGAGAAGTTGATGCGCCGCTGGTTTCCGGCGCGTCACTGGAGTCAATTGCGGGGGGTTCGGACGTCCCATGCGAGGCAGGTCCGCTAGGGCGCTGATGGTCAGTCGTTGGTGAGAGTGCAAGAAGTAGCCCCGCCTCCAACTCTCCGATGTTCCCACGATTCGAACGAAGAGGTTTTAATTCTCTTTTCATAATAAGAACATTCAAACCATCACCATGAACGACCATAGCTTCAAGTATCTGTACATGTATGTCTCTCTGTGTTTATCTCTTTGTGTGTGTGTGGCTGTATGTGTATGCGTGCGTGTGTATCGTATCTTCGATGAACCGATTTTGTTTAAAAGCTGAATGAGTGGTTAGAGTGATATCGCCTTACCCGCCGATGCAGACGTTGTCCTTGCTGAGTATGATCTCGCCGCGCACCCCCTCGCTCCGGTAGGGATACTTCTGTTCCCCCTCAATGAGGGTCCGCAGCTGATGACCAGCCGCTTCGTACAGCCCCAGGATGAACTGGTAGCTCTGGTTGCCCGTGGACACGTACAGCCGGTCGTGCCCGCGGATGTTGCGCTGAACTAAAATTAAATTAAAAAAATTACAAACCCCGACGTTTTGTGGTAGCGGCCATCTTGGAGTTGAAAGCTATATCATAGAGTATAAGTCGCAGCCAACTAGTTCAATCAGTCGTTAAATCAACAGCCCAGCCTCTTTACTGAACAACGTATTGAATGATAAGTTTCGGCAGAGGGTTTTGGTACCCCATCCCACCGGATTTTTCTGGTTTGGGTACCACTGCACTTATAAATGGATTAAGATATCAAAAATTTACATTTCTACAAACTGTTTTGTATAGGTCGTTTTTAAGCAAATAAAAATAAAACTTTAGCCGCGTTTAGAGCTGTTTTGGTCGGGGAAAATCTTGTGGGTTCACATTGACATGCTAATGTCGGACGGCGCGGCGGCGTAGCGCAGTTCAGATCGATCTTAGTTATTATGTCAATTTATAACAGTCTCTTACAATTTATTTGTAAGCTCTTATTTGTAAGCTTGTAAGTTGTAGTGGTAGGACTCTTAGCAGAGTCCGCCTGGGGAAGTACCACACCTTTGTCAATTATTCTACCGCCAAGCAGTAATGTGCAAACATTACTGTGTTCCGGTTTGAAGGGCAATGTTTCCAGAGAAATTACAGGGCTTAGAGATATAACAACTTAGATCTCTGGGTGACGAGCGCAGTGCAGTGCTAGGTAATGATTTTGGCTTTTCATGTTCCAATAGCTGAATGTCATGTCACTGTGCTGTTATGTGGCAGGCATGTTGCTTACCATCAGGCACATGTCCTGCTCGTCTAGTCACTCTTTATTTAAAAAAAAAAAAGCTTCCGAAATGTCGAGGTAATTAAATAATAATATAAGTACTGTGTAATGTTCATAATTTATGTTCGAACTGAGAAAACTATATTAAATACTTACTCTCTGCCTGCGTCAGGTCGTCATAGTAAGGCTCGAGCGCCTTAAACAGACGGTTCTCATCCACGAAGGGCAGTAAGGCCACGCCTTGCCACGCGAACTTCTTCCCGTTCAGGTCGATCTTGAAGTCGATAGGGTAGAAGTCGATGATTGGCGAGAACTAGGGGAAAAAAATTACAATTATTAGTATGTGATGCAAAACTTTTGTACCTGGTTTTATGAAAATTGTGTGGCCGGTGGCGTATGAAATTGGGATGAAGGCTGGATCAAAAATATACTGTTGTATAATTAGACCGTCAGGAAGGCTATGGTAATATCTGCGACACGTATTTTTTGTTTTATAAAATTTTTAGATTTTATTTAGATCATCAAACTTCCGGAGTGGGGGGTGGGGGGTGGATTGTGACGTCACATATTCGTAAAATGGTACAATAAAGTGACGGCACTGAGACAACAATCGGTATCATTCCAAGCGATAAGGCCGCCAATTAAAATTGCTAATGTATTATGATAAAGTTTCCTTGGTATACTCACAGGGTCGCTCATGAGCGTGGCCCAGGGTTTGGGCACGTGCTGAGAGCTAGCCGCCGGGAACACTCCCATCAGTTGCTGCAGCGGTTGGAACTGACGAACATAACGACATCATTAGTTATCATACATACTTACTGTTTGGAATAGAATGACGAATGACGTAACAATATATTTTGCTAACTTGTAGAAAAGGGTAATTATAGTTTACGGCCGGGCGCGGTCAATGTTTCTAGATCTACCTACATTTATTTGAGTCAGTACATTGTTCGGACGGCTCGATACGGCAGTGTGCATTGTACTTTGGCTGACACGATACGGGCGTGTCCTTTGTGTGAGATAGTCGATTCGGGAGTCGACCGCGCGGGCGCGTATATTATATAATTGTCGCATACGCAATTGCACCGGGTGCACGTGTTTGCTGTTTACCTTAGGTCAGGGACCTTCGCGAGGACGCGATAATTGTGATACTTGTGGTGAAAGACGCCGGGCGTCGATAGTGAACTTTGGTTTGACGGGTTCGAGGACCGAACCTGACGTGGAACGAGCGAGGGCGCTTCCAGGCCCTATCAGGACGGTGCCTACCAGGGCCACGTCCACAGACAACCTGACAAGTATCGTACATATATTTAAGTTTATATTATAACCATTAGACACGGGGAACGGGGCTAGATTCGAGGGAATTTAGGTTTCACACACCTTAACCTGAGGAAACAGGTTAGGCAAGGTACTGTGTCCTATTTATCTATAGTTTTTAGTGTTAGAAAACGTTCCCAGTCGTTATACTGGGTGGTAGCAGAGTTTAGGTATAAGTAATTCATCTCGGGTAACCACTACCGTTCAGATCGCGGCGGATTCCCAGGCTGAACGGGAGTTTATCCAAAACACTTACAATCAAACATATTCGGTACTTATAACTCTCTCTCTCTCTTCCTGACTATATATCTCATATGGTGGTGGGATCAGCCTTCCTGCTTTTTCTTCTCCACTTCGCTCTATCTAAGACATCGTCATCTGACAACTCGCATTCCCTCTCTCTTTGCACTACGCGGTACTTATAACTATCAGCGTAAAATTTTAAGATAAGTGGAAGTTTAGTAATCCAGTAGAAGTATATCCACTATAGGATATATTAGTATAATCTAATGTTGTATACTGTAAAGTATATAATATATAGTATAATCTAACGGTATTTATAATTTTACAGTAACTCAAATTACATTTATTTACAGTAAGTAGGTAATTTAGATGTAAGATAGGAATAAAACAATGCAACGTCAAAGGAGAATAGTGTACATGTCAAAAATAAGGTCATAAATATCAAATTACAAGATAAGTCGAAGGCGCAGTAGAAGGACAAGCGAAAGACAAAACAAAAGTCAAAGGGAATGGCAAAGTTAAAGTGAAAGGCAAAGTCAACGTGAAAGGTCAAGTTAAAGTGCAAGGCCAAGTGAAAGTCAACGTTAAAGTCCTAACTCAAAGGCAAAGTGAAAGTTAAAATGAAATTAAAAGTAAATTTCCGCAACAAACAAATCTTCACATCTCAATCTTACCGGCAGCGTTCCCTTCTCGAACTTCGTGGAGAGTCCGGAGATGTTGACGAAGTCCGAGGCGAAGGGCGCGTAGTGGTAGGGGAAGTACCACTTCCACGAGGCGCAGCCCTGGTAGTAGTAGCGGAGCACCCAGCACAGCCCGCGTACGTACTGCAGCGCCACTCGGTACCTGGTGATACAACAAAATTAAAAAAAATAATTTACCCCCACAAAATTAAAAAAAAATGTAAACTCGACTACCTCAGATTTGTAATCTGTACAACATTCTACTTGTCCCACAAGCAACAAGCCCTTTCATTTGACCCAACCCATATTGAGGTTATAGTGAAAAAACTAATGTAATTCGCCATTTTGTGGTGGCGGCCATCTTAGATTTGAAATTTGTTAGTGTTCTACTAGTCAAGCCTTTTCATTTGATACCCATAATGAGGTAGGTTAAATAACGACCTCAAACTTGCTCTCGTACTAGCCCCTTTGAAGCCCTCCTCCCAGAGGCGCCCCTCGTGTTTGATATAACGTGTGTTCACCTGAACTCCATGTTGTCTCTGGCGACCTCGAACTTGCTCTCGTAGTAGCGCTCCTTGAAGCCCTCCTCCCAGAGGCGACCCTCGTGTTTGATATAACGGCGTGTTCACCTGAACTCCATGTTGTCTCTGGCGACCTCGAACTTGCTCTCGTAGTAGCGCTCCTTGAAGCCCTCCTCCCAGAGGCGCACCTCGTCGTGTTTGTCCTCGTCCTCCTCCTCCTCGTCGAGGCCGGCCTGCTGGGCGCTCCGCTTGCGTCCTCGGCCTCGGCCTTCGTTCTCTTGCTGACAATAACATAAATATAAAACTATCAGTATTTTATACAGTCTTTTTCTTTTTTAGTCCAGTCATTACGTACGAAAATGGTAGAAATGTATGTGAACCGAGACGGCTAAATTTAGGATATTGTGGAGAGTGCTTAGAAAAGCTTAAATTCAAATTGTTGACCAAGATTGCCTATTTCCTATGGGCATACGCCATCGGTCGGTTCGTGCAGCGAGCGTTGGCTGCATCACCGAAGATCATCCGAGATTTCAACCTGCACATGGCCATCAGGGACAAAAATGCGGCAGTTGTGGAGGCTGTGGGCCGGGAGGAGGCGGCTTAGGCAAATGACGATGTTGAGCCGATTACTAGCGGAATCCCAACCGGTAGTGATCGGCTCAACAGACGAGCACTACTAGGTTTAAAATGTTCCCTACTCCCCCCTATTTTCCTCTTCTTCTCATAATCCAAGAAATATGTAAAAAAAAAGAATTGGAATGACAAAGATCACGGACTCCGGAGTCTGTGGAGTGGGTAATTTAAATAAATAAAAAAAGCCATCTTAAAAACAGGGTTAAATTCAGTTTTGTGACAATAACTCGGTTCTGCTTTGTGAAGTCAGTCAGTCGGTCAGTATTTATAAACTTTGATGTAGTACTTACTTTTTCCACGCTCTACAAGTTTGTTCCTATACATTTTTCACCTATCGCCCATATTTATAAAGATATTATTCGTTTTGTGCTTTCGTTTTTTAACTTTTGCGCTTGGACAAAAGTTAGGGCTAGCGCGCTGTAAAATGTATGGCCCGCCGCTTTTTGGCAACTATAGAGTGACTGTTGGAGTTTGAGGGGCATTGACACTCTTGTGGGAGAGCTCCCAAGTCCCAGCACATGAAGTGGGACGTTTGTGATAAGAACGTCTAGGTTGTGGAATGCGTTGCCCGAGTGGGTTTTTCCCGATAGTTACGATCTTGGTGTCTTCAAATCGAGAGTGAATCGGTTTCTTCTAGGTAAGCACGCTCCATCGTAGATCGCATCGTTACTTAACATCAGGCGAGATGGTGGTCAAGTCCGAACCTATTACAGTAGAAAAAAAAATTGGCAGTCATCGGCACTGCCTATAGAAGTGAAAACTTATAACTCAGAATTTGATAGCTCACTTTGGAAACTACACGTGTGTAACAGGAGGGTGTGGCCTGGTCATCATGGCATGACCATCTAGAAATGTGTCAGCATTTCCTATTGGCTGACGCATTTCTAGATGGCCAGGTCATGCCGTTTCAGCATTTCCCATTGGCTGACGCATTTCTATATGGCCAATGGCCATGGTCCCGAAGATTTTTATCATACCCGAGCGTGACGCTACAATTCAATTCACAGCCCACGAAAAATATGTCAGAGGCGCGCCAAAAGAAGATTTCACTTCAAAAAAGTGGGCTACTCATGCTGTATAGTCGAGGAGTGTGGTGGATACTCACAGCAGCCACAGCCTGCATGCCGGCGAGGCGGATGTTGGCGGCCTCGCGACGCGCGTTGGCCACCGTCGCCGGACCCTGATTCAACGCCTGGAAAACAATATTACTCATCAATTTCATAAATTAACACAGAAAAGCTTCTGGAAGATGCTTAGGGAACTAATCTGGTTAGTTTTTTTTATAGTATAGACTGTAGAGTGACAAGAAGAGCAGGACATGTACTACATGGTAAGCAACACAACAACACAGTGACACGCAGCTATCAGGCACATGTCCTGCTCGTATCAAAAAACTATAGACTGACGATGAGATGCCAGAAGGCGATCGTTTAGTATTTTCACGAAGGACGTCTTCCCTAGCAGGGCGAATTTGACCAGCGGTGGACGAGTGTGAACCAATGATATAGAAACCAGAAGGTGAACGTACAGTTGGCTCGAAGCTCGAAGGACGTGTTTTCGAGCAGCCCGAAGTTGACTAGCAGTGGACAAATGTGGGTGTTTAACCCCGCGCCTCCCGACGGTTGCGCGGGCGCCGCGACGCTCAGTCTAAAATCTCAGCCACATTTGGCCGTTTAGAAATTGAGTGGAATTAAGAAGATACAGATGTGAACTTACAGTGGGTGCGAAGGAAGTCTTCTCCAGCAGGCCGAAGTTGACCTTCTGCTGGCGCTGGCGCGCCTTGTTCTTGGCGCGGAAGTTGAGCTCGTTGGTGTGCCGCCGCTTGAAGATCTCGTCCTCCACGTGGCCCAGCTCCGTCATGATCACCTGCACGCGGTCCAGGTTCACGTCGCCCGAGTCCGTGATCCAACCCTGAGGATATATGTACTCATACTCTCAAACTTATCTAACATAACATAATATAATGTTACATTCATACATTGTATATGGTATAGAGTGACGAGACGAGCAGGACATGTGCCTGGTGAAGCAACATGCCCGCCACAAAACAGCACGGTGACACGCAGCTATTGGAACATGAAGAGTCCAAATCATTACTTAGCACAGCCCTGCGCTCGTTACCCAGAGATATAAGATGTGTTATCTCTATGCTCTGTAATTTCACTGTAATCATTGCCCTTCAAACTGGAACACTGTAATGTTTGCACATTACTGTTTGGAGGTAGAGTAACTGGCAAAGGTGTGGTAATTCCCCAGACAGACTCTGCAAAGAGTCCTACCGCTACAAAAAGAAGAGAAAGTTCTAGTCAAACGAAGATGCGAGTCGAGAAATACGATAAAGAAGTGGGTGAAAATCCTCTAAATGGCGGACTTAAATGATCTTTGAGAGGAATTTAAGACATTATCACCGATCACCATGAATATTTATATCCACTTCAACAGCCAGTGTTTCCTAGCCAACAAATATTTATTAGCGCGGGTTATATTTCCGAAACAAAATGGCAGGCATAGGGACTGCCGAAAGAAGTGAAAATGTATACCTAACTCGGAATATGATAGCTCGCTTCGGAAACTACGCGGGTGAAACCGGAGGGCTCTGCTAATCTAGAATAAATCTTCTAGACTAAAAAATACGCTATGGTTAGATGTGTAAATGTGTAATGGTAACACACTATGGCCATCTAGAAATGCTGACACGTTTTTAGCGAGTTCATCCGAAGAATTATTTCATTGACGAGCGTGACGCTTGAGCTCACTTCACAGCCCACGAAAAATCTGTATGCGGTGCGCCAAAAGAAGTTGTCACTTTAAAAATATTCTTTGCCGTTAACTAACATAACCTAACCAAACCAGTTACATATAAAGTTATTGATTTGGCCTAAGATAAACTATCCAACAATCGGGTATGGCCGTTAACATAGACAGTCCGCCCAAGGTAGGGATTCTAAATGCAATCCAAATGGTTCAAAATCGGATTGACAATCCCGGTTTCTGTCATGCTAAACAGATAAGACAAAGACCGAGAAATGAGATTCCATGTCGGATGCAACCGAAAGGATTTAGAATCGCTAACCTGGTCGTGTGGACGCCATACCTTCATGCGCGGTCCGAAGGGGGGGGGGGGGGTCACAGGGGACATGACCTCCCCAAAATCGTATACGTTACATCAAAATGGGGCGCTACTAGTAGTCTTTTTTACTCGATTTATTATATTTCTACTCGTGACCCCCCCCCCCCCCCAAAATCTGAGGCTCTGTACTGGTGACCCCCTCCAAAATTAGATGCTGGAACCACGCCTGCATACCTTGGTCTTGTAGACACACTTCTTGTACAGGTTGACGAGCCGGTCCACCGCTCCCTCCCGTATCTCCAGGCTGGGCAGGTGCGGCAGGAAGTCGTTACCCACGAAGAAGCACATGAACACCCAGTCGTCCAGAGCGCGCTCGAAATCGTACGGGAACGGCAGGTTCGGCATCTGGACCGATACAAGTTACAAATGTTAAAAAAACTTACTGAAAAAAATCAACAGATAAAAAAACTACCATAATTACTATCTAAGAACACTTGGGTGATTAAAACGAATCTAATGATATCGTAATTGTTAAAATCCATTCAGCCGTTTTGAAGATACATGGGAATAAAGAAATGTACAAACATAAAAGACACGCGCGAAAAAAAAAAAAATATGGGACCGTCATATTGTGACTAGTCATAGAAGTCCCATAAAAAAACTGATTTAAAAAAAAATACGCGCGAAAAATAATGATATACACACAAAATAATAATAAACATCTGAATATTGAGTACATAATGGAGGAAAAAGGCGAAAGGACTGAAACATGTTTTACGACCTATTGTCATACCTTTACCAAATAAAAAAAAATATCAGTCATAGGGACTAAAACTACGGCTGGTATAGTTTATCTGGGGCTAGTCTGGTCTGGCTGTTCCCAGCTAGACGGCAACTGCCGATCACGATACCCTGGTTCGAAACCCACGCGTATATTCAAAATCATGCGCGTTATTCTCCTAAATTTAAATTTAAGGAAAAACATCATGACGGAACCGGTATGGTCCAAAAACCATTCAATGTACTGCATCTTCCACCAATCCGCACTGGGCCAGCATGATATCGATATTGCCTTGTCTCGCTCCTTGCGAGAGAGGGTCCCGATTCCCAGCAGTGGGAACGTTTAGTGGGCTGCTTATGCAACCACGCCTCAATTCAATTCAATTATTCGAACCATACATTCATAAGAACACTTGGTAACGTCATTAACAAAAAGGCAAAGAATCTGTGTACATAATAAGGTAAAGTAACAATGTCAAAATGAATAAAGCGGCTGTAAAAGAGCCTCGTCAATCAAATGCAGCTGTAAAAAGGCTTTGTCAAAGACAAAATAACAAATAATTAATACATACAGTATACAGATACTACATGAATACAAACATTGTTCAAAAGTTTTATAAATCTATTATTTTACCTTATTACAAGATTCTAGTTTCGACACATTTCTCTTCCATACATTACTATCTTTAACAAAGTCATGTATATCATAATATGCCTTGCTCATGCCTCATAGGCTGGTCGTAGCGACATACCTGCAGTTCTCTCTCCAGATACTCCCGGAGCACCGACAGCCTCACGAAGATGAAACTGTCCTGACTCCCGAAGGCCGGGTCAGCTCGGTCCACCGAAGCGTCGGCCGTCGTGCCCGTGCACTCCTTCATCTCATGCCCTGGGGGTGCACCAAACATCAACTTTAGACAAACAACCACATTACTTATAGCACGCACTTTTGTTTTTCAACTTTTATAGGTTTAAACTTGACCGCAGTCTCGCTTGATTTTGAGCGACGATGCGGTCCACGATGGAGCGTGCTTACCTAGAAGAATCTTTGTGTCTTCAAATCGAGAGAATCGTATTCATTTGTAGTCGTTGTAGATCGCAACGTCGCTTAACATCAGACGAGATCGCGGTCAAGTGTAAACCTATAAAAGTTAAAAAACGATTCACACTCGATTTGAAGACACCATGATTGTAACCATCGGGGAAAACCCCACTCGGGCAACGCATTCCACAACCAAGACGTTCTTGTCACAAAAGTAGTATCAAACCTCTCTGTTCGTGTTCTTAGAACATCAACCATGAAACGATGTCGCTTTTTAGAGCTACGAGCAGCCCGATAGATTGCCCTTTGCAAGGTGGTATCAGATCACCCAGATCAGTTGCACACTCTCACATCACGAATATCACTGACTTACAACAAAACAAGGCCTTCTCATTTAACAAACCTACTAACATTGTAATTCACAGACGTCGCAGGGCCGCGGTTTGTTGGGTTTGAACTCGCTGATGGTGGAGTTGTGTTAGTTACCGAGCTGGCCGCAGACGTCGCAGGGCCGCGGTTTGTTGGGTTTGAACTCGCTGATGGTGGAGTTGTGTTAGTTACCGAGCTGGCCGCAGACGTCGCAGGGCCGCGGTTTGTTGGGTTTGAACTCGCTGATGTTGGAGTTGTGTTAGTTACCGAGCTGGCCGCAGACTTCGCAGGGCCGCGGTTTGTTGGGTTTGAACTCGCTGATGGTCGAGTTTTGTTAGATACCGAGCTGGCCGCAGACTTCGCAGGGCCGCGGTTTGTTGGGTTTGAACTCGCTGATGGTGGAGTTGTGTTAGTTACCGAGCTGGCCGCAGACGTCGCAGGGCCGCGGTTTGTTGGGTTTGAACTCGCTGATGGTGGAGTTGTGTTAGTTACCGAGCTGGCCGCAGACGTCGCAGGGCCGCGGTTTGTTGGGTTCGAACTCGCTGATGGTGGAGTTGTGTTAGTTACCGAGCTGGCCGCAGACGTCGCAGGGCCGCGGTTTGTTGGGTTTGAACTCGCTGATGGTGGAGTTGTGTTAGTTACCGAGCTGGCCGCAGACGTCGCAGGGCCGCGGTTTGTTGGGTTTGAACTCGCTGATGGTGGAGTTGTGTTAGTTACCGAGCTGGCCGCAGACGTCGCAGGGCCGCGGTTTGTTGGGTTTGAACTCGCTGATGGTGGAGTTGTGTTAGTTGCCGAGCTGGCCGCAGACGTCGCAGGGCCGCGGTTTGTTGGGTTTGAACTCGCTGATGGTGGAGTTGTGTTAGTTACCGAGCTGGCCGCAGACGTCGCAGGGCCGCGGTTTGTTGGGTTTGAACTCGCTGATGGTGGAGTTGTGTTAGTTACCGAGCTGGCCGCAGACGTCGCAGGGCCGCGGTTTGTTGGGTTTGAACTCGCTGATGGTGGAGTTGTGTTAGTTACCGAGCTGGCCGCAGACGTCGCAGGGCCGCGGTTTGTTGGGTTTGAACTCGCTGATGGTGGAGTTTTGTTAGTTACCGAGCTGGCCGCAGACGTCGCAGGGCCGCGGTTTGTTGGGTTTGAACTCGCTGATGGTGGAGTTGTGTTAGTTGCCGAGCTGGCCGCAGACGTCGCAGGGCCGCGGTTTGTTGGGTTTGAACTCGCTGATGGTGGAGTTGTGTTAGTTACCGAGCTGGCCGCAGACGTCGCAGGGCCGCGGTTTGTTGGGTTTGAACTCCTCGCGGATGATGGTGAAGTTGGGCTCGTGCGTGGCCAGCCCCAGCATGATGAGGTCGGCGTCGGCGCCGCACAGCACGTGCTGCGTGTTCGGGTCGTGGTCCGGTTGAGCTAAACAATTCAAATATTTAAAAAAGATTATCTTAAAAAGTCTCTTTACTGATGACCATTTTACTGACACAAGGTAACAAACCCCGGAGTCTATGGAGTGGCTAAATCAAATTTAAAAAATAAATAAAAAACATGATGATAATTTTACATAATAATGTCATAAGAAAAATAATTATTGAACATTGAAGGTTGCCGGGAAGATCGCTTTCAGCGATGAGGCCGCCATCTGTCGCACTAGTTTACTGTAGATGGCGTTTTATTTTCTGTGTATTTATATAGGTATGTGATTTTAGATTATTATGTATTGTATAGACAATAACTTTTGTTCCCAATTTGTAACAAATTATTATTTGTATAACAAATTCTATTACAAATGCCTCCTAGGATGAAATTGAGAAGCAGAAGCAGAAGCATCATATATGATTACATATTCAATACATGATTTGTTGTATCACAATAAAGAGTTTTCTATCTATCTATCTATCTATCATATAATAATTTTAAGATTATTTTGAAACGAAAATTTTTAGCCAATAAATTAGATTCATTTGGGAGTCTTGTGATTACAGAACCTGTTTTATGATGAAAATTCTTCAAAACTCTCACCTCTCTGTCTCCTGATGTAGTCCATAATTTTGTGTTCTCCTTCACCAGGCACGTTGGCATCAGACAAGATTACTTTCACACCTTTCCAGCCAGGGTCACTGTTTAGTCTGAAAATAATAGATTTATTTCAGATCATAGAATGAACTTAGACAATGACTGTTCTCTAAATATCTTTGGGTGTTTATAAAATATGGACAATTAATAACCTGTGCATCATCATCATAATCAGCCACATTCATGCTGGACATAGGTCTCTCCAATAATATAACACCTCATCCTCTGTTTCACTTTTCCAACCACCAATATTTTCTTGGAACACAGCAAACTCAATTTGAACTATTACTTTTGTCTTGTGTATGCAACAAACCCGGAACTTAGGGAGAACGGGTCAAAACAGTTGCTGCATAACTGCAAGACCAGATAGTCGCACACCAAAACTTTACATCGGAAAGCTGGTCATGGAGGGTAGAGGGATCCGAGGCACGGTTGCCGCGACCGACCGCAGATAGTAGGAGGCCCAAGTAGTGAGCTAGCCACTCATGAAAGGCTGCCCCGCCATCTAGCGAAAAATCCCGGGATGCGCTATCCTGCCGGTTGGCGACCGGATGACAAGGCCAGATAGACATCCCCAGGGGGGCTCGGGCGTCCCCGCAGTCTACAGACCAGTTTCCCATTGGTGTGTTTGTGTTGTGTGCTGCGACCGTTGGTTAGCAGTGTGCAGCCTCGTTTTACTTCCGTTTTCCCACCGACAATCACTCTCAAAATAAAACTATGAAAAGTAAACACAGAAACAAAGTAAAACAGCGGCTGCACTCCTTGTCTCTCAAAGTGCACCTCACTAATATTCGAGGTCTGCACTCTAATATCACCCCAGTCCACCATCACCTTGAGACTGAGCAACCATCACTCTTGTTTCTTACGGAGACGCAGATAGGATGTCCGTCGGACGTGGCGTACCTAACCTATCCAGGGTATACCTTGGAGCACAACTTCAAGCCGCGTGCTGGAGTGTGCCTGTACGCCCGTGACGATATCTGCTGTCGGCGTCTCCGTAATCTTGAGGACACCAGGTTCTCTGTTCTATGGGCGCTGATAGACACAGGCATCGGCAAAATTGTCTATGCCTGTGTCTATCGGTCGCACAGTGGAGATCAGGAGACAACTCGGCTCACTGATTATTTGAGTGAGGCAGCGGACGCAGCTCAGCAGAAGTACCCATCAGCCCAATTAGTGTTACTGGGGGATTTCAACGGCCACCATAAGGATTGGCTGTTCCCATACCGGGACACTGACCACGCTGGACTGGAAACGAGGAAGCTTGCTTTGTCGTTAGACCTAACCCAGCTGGTCCAAGAGGCGACACGGGTACCAGACGTTGAGTCGCATACTCCCTATTGCTTAGACCTTCTGCTGACAACTGATCCAGACCGATACTCCGTGGCGGTATCTTCGCCGTTAGACAGCTCCGACCACTGTCTGGTGAAATCAGTATCCGTTTACCATCCGCCCGATCTCAGCCCCAGAGGCAGCCGGCGGCTATGGAGATACAAGTCAGCAGATTGGGATGAGATGCGCTCTTTCTTTGCATCTTACCCATGGCAGCCACTGTGCTTCTCTTCTGGTGACCCGTCAGCCTGCGCGGATGCTGTGACTGATGTAATACGTACGGGTATGGAATATTTCATTCCATACTCTGACGTTTCATTATCCAGCAAAGCTCGCCCATGGTTCGGTTCTCAATGTAAAAGTGCTGAAGCACTTAAACATGAGGCCTACCTAGCCTGGGTTGATGCTCGACAGCGTAAGGCAAGGGATACACACCGCAAAAAGAAAGCGTTTAACAGGGCTGCTAAGGCATGCAAAAGGGTTCTTCAGAGGGCTCGATTTGACCACATTAGTCGAATAGGGAACAAACTAGCTTCGTACCCTGCGGGTAGCAAATCGGTCGAATCGAGCTTCTGCCGCTCCTCACTGCCTCCAATGC
The DNA here is from genome assembly GCA_963693475.1 of Ectropis crepuscularia. Taxonomy (NCBI): domain Eukaryota; kingdom Metazoa; phylum Arthropoda; class Insecta; order Lepidoptera; family Geometridae; genus Ectropis; species Ectropis crepuscularia. The sequence goes on along the minus strand of OY856359.1, from coordinate 1,765,003 downwards.
TGAAACCTGATGGGGCGCTGGCTCACACCGCAATAGAGAAAGCAAACTTGTTTGCATCTCAGTTTGCGGAATCTTCGCGTCTAGATACTGGTAGTGCGACACCTCCTTCTCCACCTGGGAGTCCGACTTTGATGCCGAAAATGCATATTCGACAAATGGAGGTTCGTAAAGTGCTGCGTAATCTGGATGTGAATAAAGCCAGTGGCCCGGACGGAATTCCTGCCCTAGTATTGAAGGCTTGTGCACCTGAGTTGTCTCCTATACTAACGCGCCTGTTTAGACTCTCTCTCCAAACTGGGCAAGTACCGAAATCGTGGAAGCTTGCTAACGTGCAACCTGTGCCCAAATAAGGTAGTCGTGCTGACCCTGCCAACTACAGGCCCATCTCGGTCACGTCCATACTCTGCAAGACTATGGAACGTGTCTTAAACCGCAGGCTCCTGGCATACCTAGAATCTAACGACCTCCTCAGTGACCGGCAATACGGGTTTCGCCGAAACCGGTCGACTGGGGATATTCTGGCGTATGTCACTCACATCTGGAGTGAAGCTATCGAGAAACACGGGAATGCACTTGCAGTCTCCCTGGATATCTCGAAGGCTTTTGACAGGGTTTGGCATGGCCTTGGCCTTGATGGCCTTATTAGCAAGCTTTCTAGTTATGGTTTGTCTCCAGGGTTTATTGCGTCGAGTGATATGGGTCGTTGGTTTGTAGGCATCTTGTAGTTCTAGTATCTATCTATTATTTTTTTTTTTTTTTTTTAACTTTTATAGGCTTACACTTGACCGCCATCTCACCTGATGTGAAGCGACGATGCGGTCTACGATGGAGCGTGTTTACCTAGAAGAAACCGATTCACTCTCGATTTGAAGACACAAAGATTATAGTCAACAGGGAAAACCCACTCAGGCAACGCATTCCACAGCCTAGACGTTCTTATCACAAAAGTAGAGTCAAATCTCTTCGTTCGCGTCTTTGGAACATCAACCATGAAACGATGTCGTTTTTTCGAGCTACGAGCATTCCGATAGAAAAAAGGGCAAGGTGGTATTAGATCATGTAAATCAGTCGCACACTCTCCGAAGTGTATTCGATAAAAAACCGAAAGGCTAGCGACTTTTCGGCGATGTTCAAGACTTTGTAGTCTTTTTCGCACAAGAGTGTCGTTGCCTATGAGCCTTTTGGCACGTCTCTCGATCGATTCCAAGGCCTCCAGCTGATACTTAGCCGAACCATCCCAAAGATGCGAACAGTACTCCATACAAGAACGAATTTGAGCCTTATATAACGTGAGCAACTGCTCAGACTTGAAGTACCTTCGCACCTTTGAGAGGACACCTAGCTTTTTGGCTGCTAATTTGGCCTTGGACTCGATATACGAACCAAAGTTCAGCGTAGATGTCAATGTAACGCCCAAAAGCTCAAGACGGTCAGAAATCGGAACGGATACACCTCTAAAGGTTGGAGTCAGTTGAAAAAGACTCCTTTTTGCGGAGAACAGACACGCCTGCGTCTTACTCTCGTTGAACTTGACCAGATTGGCATCGCCCCATGTAGACACCGCCTCAAGGGTCAAGCTCAAACGCTCGATCAGACTCTCTCTTAGTACCTGAGTTTGCTGCCCACTGGCTCTCGCACTAGATATGTAACTCTCTACAACGGTGCTATCATCTGCGTACCCATTATGATTAGTCATTTAATTACTATGAGGAACAAATACATAACATCAATAGCAAACTCCTGCCACACATTTGTACCTCTGCAGTTGTAAGCAATGTGGTATCCAGTACTTTACATGAAGGCAACTTCCATAGATCTTTTAATAAAAAATTCTGATTCATTCAAAAATTTTACCTGTCATGAATGTAATAATGCAGGCATTTGCTCAGACGGTCCATGAAGGGTGTTCCAGGTGTAATACAATTGGAATCAAAATGCGCCTCCTTGGGCCTCTCAGGTGGCAAGTAAGCACCTTTCGCTTGCAGCTCCGAACGGATTCGAGCAACTTCCTCGATCTTCTCCTGAGTTTCCTTGGAGGCGCGGAATCGGCGGGAACGCTGCTGGTTCATTTTTGCTCTAGGAGCCTAAAAAATGAAGTAAGTGAAATACGAGTATAGTACAATTATTAGATACTAGAGGACCGTGCCAGCCTCATCCATGGTACATAATATACAGCCTATAGCACTCGGGGATCACTTACATAAATATACAATGGTGAAAGAATTACTGAAATGGTCCAGCAATACCTGAGATATTATATCTGATTAGACATTGACATTGGATTGTGTTACACAAGTAAGGTATAAAATATCTAAAAACTAGTTATTAAATTGGTGTTTTTATTTTCTATTTGTAATTTTTTTACTATCGGTACTGTGTCACCATCACTGATTCATCATCAATCACCCACTAAACGTTCCCACTGCTGGGACTCGGGGCCTTCTCTCGCAAGAAGAGAGTTAAGGCCATAATCCACCACGCTGGCCCAGTGTGGGTTGGCGGATGACACATGACTTCGAAAGATTCTAGGTACATGTCGGTTTCCTCACGATGTTTTCCTTCACCGTTTTAAGTTAGCGGCATTACGCACATGACTTCGAAAAGACAGTGGTGTGTGTGGGGTTTGAACCCGGGGTCTCCAGATTGGCAGCCGCCGTTCTCGCGACTAGACCACCGTAACTTATTATATAAATTATTAAATAACATCACTGATTATATAAATTAAACTATTTCATTTAGCCTCTCAACTGGCGGGACCCCGCGCGCGCGACCTCCGTTGACTGGCAGCCCCCCACCACCAGGCCCCCCGCGGGGTGACAATATTACACTATTTGGCCGATTTCTCATTAATTTTGTAGGAAAACCCATAAATATTTAGATTCTCTATAAAATTTGCTATAAAGTGCTGCCAAAACAATTTGCTATTTTAGTTGAATCTTTAAACGAGCACAATGTAAACTAAGAGAAAATAAAAAAAAAATTAAAAAATCAGTAAAATATTAGAAATAAAGATTACATATCAAAATTTATTATTTTTCTATACAGTTTTGTATTAATATTATACCTTAAGATATTATTTACAAATTAAAACCATAAAATACCTTGTCTTCATATTATAATTTTACACCACACCTATTACGACATACTTTCGTACGAACACGGCACACACGACAACACGCACTGCTAACTTACACTGAAGACTGTTCAAATATTTTGTATCGCACTTGACCTTGATCTGTGGCTTGCTAGCTAGCCTGTTTTTTCCTCTATTTAATGAGATAGGTGCAAAAGGGATAGGAACAGACGCGTCTGTAGAAATTCCCGCGAAATACGACAACACGTAGAAAGCCCGATTCGGGCCTCGTGCCAGAGGGGTGCTTTTTTTACGAAGCCCGGCTTTGGCCTCGTGCCAGTCGAGAGGATATATTTTTAAAAACACATACCACTCCATCAATAGCCATATAAATCAGCTTTCTGGGCCGCACAATCCTGAACAACCTGTCAATGCACTCAAAAATGGCCACCATCATCTCATCCTCGTCTTTGGGCGGAGGCTTGTCCTCTGGATGTGTGCATGGATGGATGATACCATTCATGTCAAGGTACAGGTTGTCAAACTCCACATCATTTGGATTTGGGAGGGAGGAGTCCGCATAAACAAGTTGGCCATCTACATCAACCGGCTAAAAAAGATTGCAAGTATTAATCAGAATTTTAAACATAAAAGTGATATACAGGCACTAGATAACACCAACTCAAAGAAGACCAAGATTCAACGGTGCTTAAAGTTTATCAGCTTCTATATAATTGGAACTGTCGGTTCCTATAATTCTATACATTAAAACAAAATTTTACAATGATAAGAAATGATATTATTGATGGGATAGAGTTTTAATAACTATAAACAGTTCTAATAGGTGTTCTGTTGGATATCAAGAATTTGACCAGATTTTCATAAATACTCAAATCATTTTGGCCAAATTACTTTTTGCTTTTAAGAAATAATACCAAAAATACTAAAATAAGGCTAGGAATAAGTAGCAATTATAATTTAATCCTGATATTTTATAATGTAACAGTAAAATTATAGGTTAGGAATACTTTACCCTCTGTTCATTACATTCCACAATAACACTAGGGTACTTTCGGCTAAGCCAGCGAAAGAATGCTGGTACTCCCATCTTTGGGCACGTCTATGGGTATACTTTAAGATTTATTAATCAAATAAATTGTTTATAATTGTCACGTATTCAACACAAACAAATCGACGCAGATGCCATGTTTAGAAGTGAGTGAAAGAGAGAGCACGAAAGCACAGAGCGCAAAGCGCAAACCGCAAAGGCAATGGATTGGTTATATCCGTTCAAAAATAAAGTGGCCAAGTGCGAGTTGGACTCGCCCATGAAGGGTTCCGTTGCAGCAAGTAACATAATATTATACATTTTTTTAGTACACATAGTTCTTGTAGTTCGTTGTAACCATAATCACATAATCGAAGTTTCAATAATGTTCTGTACGGGTGTTGACACGTTGACAGTGAGATCCCCATAAACGGCTGGACCGATTTGAATGAATTTTATTGTTGGGTAACTAACGCCCTGGGTGGTTTAGATTCACAAACCAGCCGGCAGATGGCACTGCAGTCAGTATCTTAATATTTTTTATATCTTTGTTGAAGTGAAAACTTCTTTAGCCGTGCCTAGACAGATTTTTCGTGGGCTGTGAATTCAATTCTAGCGTCACGCTCGGGTATGATAAGAAATCTTCTGGTGAACTCGGGACTATAGCCATTGGTTATCTAGAAATGCGTCAGCCAATGGAAAATGCTAAAAGGGCGTGGCCTGCCCACCATGGCATGGCTATCTAGAAATGTGTCAGCCAGTGAGAAATGCTGAATCAGATAAATTATTCGTACATTTATAAACACTCAAAGATTGAGAAAGGTATTTGAAAATGAGATGGATTTGGTTTTTAAACGAGTTCAATAATGACGTCAATTTGTCATTGCCAATGTCAATTGTCAAAGTAAGTAAAGCAAATTTTTAGGTTAGGTTTTTGTTTTGATTTCTACTGAAACATGAAATCCTTTTGTTTCGTTAATTATTACAGAAGGCTATTGAAAAATGTATTTCTACGAAACCATTCCACTAATACCTCGGTCGATAAAAATGTGGGTGTTGAAAATATTCGCAATATCGGGATATTGGCTCACATAGACGCAGGTTAGAAACTTTCAGGACTAATCTAGTATTTTCATGTAAATAGACCTTATTCTTGTAAGATCCATATAGTAATTAGTGTATAATTCGGACTTAGTATATCTTATGCAACATCCAGTTGAATGCCCATTCTGTATAATGTTGTAACTTCTTTTCTATTATTATCATTATCTGGATTCATTCAGAGCGATTGTAGTTTTATTTTATTTTAATACAAGCTTGCATTGAATATGAATTTTCTCATGTTGAGCGATAATGGTCTAACTTCAATCTTGTAGATTAAACTTCTTGTTTATCCTAAATGAAGTGCCTCAGATACTTAAACCATTTTTAGTAAAAAAAAATAATAATGATGGGCATTACTTACATAGTCCTAGCCACAAACTAAGCAACATGTGTATGATGGGAACCAGACAGCTGATATAATATTTTCATAATAGTAACCATGTACTTTTGACGTAACGGAATGGTGTCCAAGACATAATAAGAGAAAAAAAGGAAGACAACATATTAGATGGGAAGACGATATCAGGAAAAAGGCAGGAGTTACATGGAACAGGTTGACTCAGAATCGAAAAGAATGGCAAGCTCTTGGGGAGGCCTTTGCGAGGACCCAAGACAATATCACTACCGGTGACACATAATTCAATAAATCTCAAATTTAATTTTTTCAAATGTTTTGTAAGATTGTTAAATAAAGGCTAATTATTATTATAACCATGTACTTGGCACTGAATGAATATCTATTCTGAATCTACAACCTATGGTTCTGTGGGATGAATTATTCAGAATGACCAAAAACCTCTCAAGGTTTTTGATTTATCCTATGATCCTATGATATGATGTGAAGTAAAAGCAAAGAAATAGCTATCTAAAATGGGTAGCTCATAGATGTCATGGGTAGGCAGGTCAGTTCAGCAACAGGTGTTCCAATCTACTCTAGACATAAAGACACCCAGGTTGTACCTGTGGTGAACCCTTTGACCTCCTTAAGTTCCCCTCCCCTCAGTTAACGTTAACACCACAGTGTTATCCAATACTGTGGTGTTAATGGGAATTGTGGATCCAGAGTTGTTTCACATCTTCACAGTGTCTTTCTTTCGTGTTTGTTTTATGAATCGGTTTTCAATATGAATATCAATTGTTACATTATCGCCATTAAACCACTATACTTACTTAAGGCTTGTACATACAGAAAAAAATATACTTCTCTTAATTTTTAAAAGTAGGTACTGCTGACGCGCAACTAACACTTCTTTTGTGGTAGCTCAAAACTGGCTATGTAGTATGTAGTACAGGCCATTGACATAAATCACAAGATGTGCCCTGAGATTGTTAACATACTGTATCTGTGTGTAGGGTGAGTGGTTTACAAATACTTTCCTCGTGATGTTTTCCTTCACCGTTTTAAGTTAGCGTCATTATGCACATGACTTTGACAATTTGAATTTGACAATGAAATTCAATTAGTAGGTATATCTGTAAACTAGGGAATTATTCAGATTGCGTTTTAAAAAATGTTGGCAGTCATAGGAACTGCCGATAGAAGTGAAAACTTATAACTCAGAATTTGATTTCTTAGTTGTAAGTTTTGGGCTGACGCATTTCTAAATGGCCAATAGCCATGGTCCCGAGTTTACCCGAAGATTTCTTATCATACCCGAGCGTGACGCTAGAATCCAATTCACAGCCCACGAAATATCTGTCTAGGCGCGCCTAAAGAAGTTTTCACTTCAATAAGGATAACCAGTGGCATACTCTTAATCTCTTTTCCATCCTGCGCTCCATATTGGTAAGAGCGATCGCTTCTAGGCAACCACCTGGACGAAATCGCTGTTAGCGATACGGTCGCCAATAAGGAAGTTTCCAATTACGTAAAATCAAAAAAATATTATATATATTTAAATTACTTACTACAAAATCAAAAAGCCGCGTGGTGCGTTCGCTGTTTGACGTCACAAGTTACAGCGCGGTCGCGCTGTAAGTTAGAAAGGACGCAGAATCTGTTTTCGAGGCAATGAGAAGCGAATTTCGTGTTAATACTACCTCGAATGTGGTGTATGTTTGTAGCATTGCGACTATTATCATATTTTATACTAGAAGCGCCCCGCGGTGTTACCCGCGAAGTTTCCGTTCCCGTTGTTCCCGTTGTTTTTCCGGGATAAAAAGTAGCCTATGTGTTTTTCCAGACTATAATCTATATGTGTTCCAAATTTCAGCCCGATCCGTTCTTACGTTAGGACGTGATTGAGCAACAAACATTCAAACATCCATACATTCACATTTATAATATTAGTAGGATTATAAGCTATTGACGTTAAGTTTAGACGCGTAAGGATTAGTATGCGGACAGTCTAATAAAATTTACCAAAAGCCGACATGGGTATGATTTTGGACTTTTAAACTAGGTAACAATCCGTGGCATATAAATGCAGAGATAAGAAGTGAAAAGTTTTCAATATAAGTTAATAATTCATCATCATCATCATCAACATCCCACTAAATGTTCCCACTGCTGGGACTCGGGGCCTTCTCTCATAAGGAGAGAGTTAAGGGCATAATCCACCACGCTGGCCCAGTGCGGGTTGGTGGATGACACGACACATGACTTCGAAAGATTCTAGGTACATGTCGGTTTCCTCACGATGTTTTCCTTCACCGTTTTAAGTTAGCGGCACTACGCACATGACTTCGAAAAGACAGTGGTGCGTGTGGGGTTTGAACCCGGGGTCTCCGAATCAGCAGGCGCCGTTCTCCCGACTAGACCAGTCGTAACTTTAAGTTAATAATTACCTACTTTATATTTAATTTTGATCCACCATTCAGTTATTTTTTTTTGTATATATCTCGGAACTCACTTGGTACTTACTACTAAATCGGCCAGCGCAATCCAGCTATAACATTTTAACTACCTATAGACGGTATAGACCTATAGTATCTGTACCAAGTTAAAAGACAGATTTTTGTTTGTTATTTACCGGCTTGTTCCATTCAACAAATAAACAAAACACCGAATAGGCGCAGAAACTGACGTGGGCTCGCCAGACTGTTTGGAAGCCGTAACTCGGTAACCCGTGGTAGAGATTTAACGAACAATAAAATCGATATCGATGTTTATAATAAAACTAGCGGCCCGCTCCGGCTTCGCTCGAATAATAACCTAGATATCAACTGCAGCGCCATCTGCCGGGCTGATTTGTGAATCTAAACCTTCCAGGGCCCTACCCAAACGTATACAAAAAAAAATATTCAAATCGGTCTAGCCGTTTAGGAGGAGTTCAATAACAACGAAAAGTGGCATTGATTTTTATATATATAGATATCCATTAAAGTATTCCAGCTCTGTATACTACTCGTAGATACTTTAAGCATAGCTTTCCACTAAATGTTTCCGCAGCTGGGACTCGGGGCCTTCTCTCGCAAGCAGAGAGTCAAGGTCATCCTAACGTGCCACGTTGGCCCGGTGCGGGTTTGTAGATGACGCGCGATCTAAAAAAATCTTGGAACTTGCCAGTTTCCTCGCGATGTTTTCCTTCACCGTTTCTAAATTAACGGCATTACGCACATGAAGACAGTGGTGCGCGTGGGATTCGAACGAGGGGCTCCGAATCAGCAGTTGCCGTTATCCCGACCTGCCGTAACACTCTCATGACTGGACCATAATAGTGACCACTCTCATTATGGGACTCGGGGCCTTCTCTCACAAGCAGAGCCCAGGCCTTAAACCAGCACGCAAGCCCAGTACTGGTTGGGGGATGACACATGACCTCGAAAGATTCTAGGCATGTTTTTTTATAATACAGAGTGACGAGACGAGCAGGACATGTGCCTGATGGTAAGCAACATGCCTGCCACATAACAGCACAATGCCACGCAGCTATTCGAACATGAAGAGTCCAAATCATTACCTAGCACTACACTGCGCTCGTCACCCAGAAATCTAAGATATTATATCTCTAAGCCCTGTAATTTATCTGGAAACATTGTCCTTAAAACCGGAACACAGTAATGTTTGCCCATTTCTGCTTGGCGGTAGAATAACTGGCAAAAGTGGGGTACTTCCCCAAGTGGACTCTGCCAAGAGTCCTAACCAGGGATGTAACGGAGGTGATCTTATCGGAACCGAAGTCGGAGTCGGAGTTTTTAAATTTGATTTATCGGAGTCGGAGTCGGAGTCGGAACCGGAGTCGGAGGTAGGGTCAGAAGTAGTGGTAGGAGAGAGATTTTTATTTTAGGACAAATAAAACATTCATTTAAACTTTTAATTTTTTTGTTTCATGAAATATCATAAAAAATGAAAAAAAATGGAATATTAAAAAATATACAAAAAATTCAATTAATAGGCTTGTGTACTAAATTTTAAAAACTGGTTAATAATTAATATAGCTTAATGTTTATATTATGCCGAAACATCTATATTTTTGAAAAAAAACTTACATTTACAATATGTATTTTGCATTTCAAAAAATCAAACAAATTTCTGCACAAAAACGCTCCAGACTGTCATGGCGTTTTGAATGACGTCACGTCGTGGCAAACATATATTATGTGTTTGTGTAAGGACATTGTCAATGTTTTTATTTTAAAATGAATCCCGCGTATTACAAGAACTGCATAGTGCCTCAGTGTACAAGCACAAGTATAAATAGGCCAAACAAATTATTCATCTATGTTCCAAACGATCCACAATTGCGAAAAAAGTGGCAAACGCTTGCGAGGAGGAATGATGCCCACTAAATCAAGAATATATTTTTGTGAAGATCATTTTGATGAAAGTATTTGACACAGTATAATCTTAGTAAAGTAAATGTAAAAAAAACTGATAATTTTCCTCAAAAATAGTGGTAAAACAAAAAAAACTAGTTCAGTAAAGCGGCTAAAGAACTAGTATCCATGGCGAAGAATGAATAAAAATAAAAAATAATTATATTTGATCAATGAAAATGTCAACAACATTAGTGATGTCAAGCGATGTGTAGCACGGCGTGACGTCATATTTTCTGATTGGCGTTCACTGTCACGTGACACAATGCCTATTTTTTAAGATTTTCTTTTCTAAAAATATTAATAATCTTTACGTATTTATAATAAACTGTTTTATTTTTGAAATCTCCATATCTTAATCAATAGTAAGAACCTCTAATCCATCCGATTCATTCTTAGTGGAAACAAGCCTATTGAATCAGAAGTGCCATATAAAGTATGTTAAATGAACAAAAGCTTTCAAACAAATTAAATTAAATACATTGACACCAAAAGTGTGTATTTGTACTTCATGAACATTTGACACAACTTTGAAGCTGTCTCAGTCTAAGATATTTCTTAAGAGTGCGCCTAATGCCAAGAAAAAATCTGATTTCACCCGCGCGAGGCCTTATGATGTGCATAAAGTCGAGAATAGCATGACACAGTTTGGAGGGGAAATCAATATTAAATCAGGAGTCAATTTTTGACCAAGTTTTATTTAATTACTCAATAATTAAACATACATTTAAAAAGTGTTCTAATGTGGTCTAATATTTATTCTGTGGTTCGGTTACTTTAATATAAAGTAAAATTAGAAATTGTATTATCAAAAAATAATGTGGGGTCGTCGCTGATAATTTCGAGTCCATGAATTAAAATAGTTTTTTCAGGTGCCATTTAATTTTTTTTCTGTAAAAATATCTGATCTATTTTTAAAATTCTATTCGGTTATTGTGCTTTTTCTTGATTGTACCCACACGTCAATGTTTTTTTTGTTATAGTTTTTAGTTTCTTATCGCTCGCTACCGAGCCTGGTGGACACGATAATATTGGCGGAAATTTAATATAAGGTGCTGGAATTTTGCGTTTTTCTATGTTGTGCTCATTTAGTATACTTTTCATTACACTCGTGCGCGGGAGATTCCCTGCGCGACATGTTCTTGCGAAACTGTTCGTTACTGTCGGCGCAGGGCGCCGCCGCTAAGTTATGCTTCGATATCCGATTAACCTCCGATTCAAAAGTTTCGGAACCGGAGGTGTAAAACTAATCGGAACTTCCGACATAACGGAGTCGGAGTCGAAGCTCCGTAACTTCCCTGGTCCTAACACTAATAAACGGTAGTCGGTTATCTCACGATAGACGAATATATAGTATGTGCAATCCACGAAGACGCGCCCCACCAATTTTTGGTTTAGGGGATCGCGTTTCCTCTCTCTTTTTCTCTCCTGATTAGTCTATTCATTGTAGTGTGCGTGTGCGTTCATAGGTAAATAATTAGTGTGTATATATACTATAAACGGTTAGAAGGAATAGTGGGACGCGTCTTCGTGGATTGCACTATCTGTAGTAACATTTTCACCATATTAGTATATTATTTGTATCGGTACATCTAATTGGTATTCGTAGCAGTACTTACCGTACCTACTAATTTTTCTGACCACTATCTCGTATTTATATGTTTTGACGACGTAATAGAATAGTTTTCGGAGATCGTCGCCGTTGTTTGGTCACTTGGGTACGATGCAGTACTTGTAACGTATTTAAGTTTTATTTTACATGATAATACTTGCTGTTGTGTTGAGCTAATGAGTACTAACTACGAGCTGCGGCAAACAACCGCCTGGGCGCTGCGTCGTTCGCGATCGCGAGCCGATCGACACTTGTGAGTTGTGACGTCATCGCGGTTGTTGGCCGGCCGCGCGTCATATATTTTAAAATGGGAAGGAAAAGCCTCATAACTTCGTCATTTGTTGAGATATTTAAAAAGTAAAAACACTGAGTTTTATTGTAGCCTTAGCGTGATTTAAAAAAAATAAAAGTAAAAAAATGGAAATTTCCTTATTGCTACTTTGTTTCTAAGATTTTGTGTATTTTTCTAATTGATCTCATTAAAGAGTTAATCTATCTATCACGTAATCACGTTGCAGGGAAGACCACCACGACGGAGCGGATGCTGTTCTACTCGGGCACCATCCGGTCGATGGGGGAGGTGCACCACGGGAACACCACCACCGACTACATGGAGCAGGAGCGGCAGCGGGGCATTACTATCACATGTAACTATTATTAATATTAATATAAGATAAGAAGAAGATAAGAAAACTCTTTATTAAAAGCCACATAAAAAAAAAAAATAAGAACATAAATTACAATAAAAACTTAAGTAAATATTATGCTAAACATTTTAATTGGCGGCCTTATCGCTTAGAGCGATCTCTTCCATACTATTCAATATTACTTGATTAGAGTTCCGTAAAACGTAAAAACGGAACCCTTATTGATTCGTCATGTCTGTCTGTCCGTCCGTATGTCACAGGCACTTTTTGCCGAAACTATGAGAACTACACTATTGAAACTTGGTAAGCAGATGTATTCTGTCAACCGCATTAAGATTTTTACAAAAAAAAAGAAAAATTAGGGTTACCCCCCCATACTTAGAACTGAAACTCAACAATTTTTTTTTCATCAAACCTACACGTGTGGATGTCTATCGATAGGTCTTCAAAAATGGTGTTGAGGTTTCTAATATAGTTTTTATCTACTCTGAATAATTTGCGCGAGAGACACTTCCAAAGTGGTAAAATGTGCCCCCCCCCCCCCCCTCTAACTTCTCAAATAAAAGAATGAAAAAACTAAACAAAACATATGATGTACATTACCATGCAAACTACCAACGAAAATTGGTTTGAACTCGATCTGATGAGTAGTTTTTTTTATTGCGTCATTATTATTAAAACTTCGATCAAAGTTGCAACGAACTAAAAAAACTATGTGTATTATGTATATTATGTTACTTGCTGCAACGGAACCCTTTATGGGCGAGTCCAACTCGCACTTGGCCACTTTATTTTTAAATAAAATACACGGGTAACTCACGTTTAATATAGTCAGTTCAGTCCGACGCAAGTTTCGATCGCGTCCGGCGATCTTTTTCAAGGAGAGTGCGCGCGCGTGTTCGCATCTCGTTTAGCAGCGGACGCGATCGAAACTCGAGTCCGACTGGACTGACTATATCAAACGTGAGTTACCCGTGTATTTTATTTAAAATGTGTAATAACCATGTTAGTTTTCATACTAAAATTAGTTGATTTGGCAGACTTTGTCACTATTAACACCTATAATATATATTGTATACCTACTAGAAGCGGCCCGCGGTTTCACCCGCGTAGTTCCCGTTCCCGTTATTTTCTGGGGATATAAAGTAGCCTATGTTTTCTTTCAGACTATAATTTATGCATTTTATGTTCCAAATTTCAGCCCGATACGTTCAGACGTTACGATGTGATTGAGCAACAAACATCCAAACACTGACATTTATAATATTAGTGCAGTAATAGGATTACATGCTACCATACAACTTATGTAATAGCTGTAACCCGCGGGTTATCAGTTTTATTTCGCCTATTAGGTATGATTCACGCAAGTGGAGTAATGTAAAAGACTGCCAATTTGTCTTCATTATCACATTATTATCTGTCTTGTGTAAATATTTGGACGACACTAGGTTTTATCAATAAATTAGCTAATTTAAAAATATATTTATGAAGTACCTAGTAGCGACCCGCGGTTGTACTCGCATAACTCCCGTTCCTGATATTTCCCGGGACAAAAAGTAGCCGATGTATTCTTTCAGAATATCATTTAGCTGTGTTAATCGTTGTTCGAAATTTGGAACACCAAATTTCGACCTAATCCGTCCAGATGTTACAACGTTATTGAGCAACAATCACCAACACCCAACTTTTGACATTTACAATACAAGAACAAAATTAAAAAAGATTTTTTTTGCCCTAGACTACCTTGGATTTGACACAGTATTCTACTAGGACTGACCTTTTCATTCGCTACCCATATTGAGGGAGTTATAAAAAAATGTAATTCGCCATTTTGTAGTGGCGACCATCTTGGATTTGAAATTTGATGTAGTGTCATAGAATAGATAATATAGTAGTGTCTACTATTCAAACCCTTTTATTTGATACCCATGAGGTCGGGAAAACATTTTATCCGCCATTTTGTGGAGGCAGCCATCTTGACAGACACGATCACGGATCCCGGTGGAGTGGCAAATTTTTACATTAAAAAGGAAGCGGCAGTCCTGATTTACCGGTCGAACGCGAGGACGGACGGTCCCGCGACTTTGTCGCCAAAGCACTACTTAGTACTGGAGAAAATTACGGGGATTTTAAATCGGTAGTCGGTGCTCGACTCTAAGCAACGCTTGGAAACCTGTGGGGGTTTTAGTTGAAGCACCACTGTAAGGAGTGTGGATCTCAGTATACCCCGCCATGTTTTTGAACGGCGGACGAGGCATTTCAACAAAAAAGGAATTTACCTTTATAGAATCTATACTAATATTATAGTTTGTTCGTTTGAACGCAAAGATCTCGGGGACTACTGGCCCGAATTGAAATATTCTTTCTCTGCTGGATAGTCCATTTATCGAGGAAGGCTAAATGCTATTTAACATTACGCTACTTCATCAACAAGAGCGGAGCATGAATGAACCAACAATGTAACAAAAACGAGGAAAAATATAGCTTCTTGAGAGATTGCGTTGAGTGACAGCATGTCACGTCTATCTTATAAAGGTAGCGTTATTAGAACCTAAGGTAACCGAATTTGTTCAAATTTGGTACGACCAATTTTGGATAGATGGCGTAGCAACGCGCGCACGGTTCAGCTAGTACCCTATAGAAGTGAAGAAGAGACCGTGTATAAGTAAAACAATGTGTATTTCCAGCCGCTGCGGTATCATTCCCCTGGCGAGGGAGTCAGATCAACCTGGTGGACACCCCGGGGCACATCGACTTCACCATGGAGGTGGAACAGAGCCTCGCCGTGCTGGACGGAGCTGTCGTCGTCTTGGACGCTTCTGCAGGTCAGAGTTACATCTCAACTTTTTTTAAAGTGAAAACTTCATTTAGTTCTCCACACACAGATTTATCGTGGTCTGTGAATAAAATAAATAAAATAAAAATAAAATAAAACATTTCTAAATGGCTATGCTTATAATACTAATCTAGATGACTGTGCTTAGAATTAGAAGACTGAGCTAGATGACCATGCTTTGAATATTTATTTCGGACTAGTAGCGCCCTCCGGTTTCACCCGCGTAGTTTGCAAAGTGAGCTATGATATTCTGAGTTATAAGTTTTCACTTTTATCGGCAGTTTCTAGTTTTTTTTTAATTTAGAATTGACCTCTTATAGCTGGCGGTGGGTGCCTCTACTATCAAACTTTAATGATACGTCGGGTTAGCGTGGAAGGCGCAGGACCCGAAAAACCGAATCCTACAATACCGAATACTTACGCTAATTAGCATAAAATTACAACTGATACCTGAAAGGGAATTTGAGCCGAGTTCTAGCTAAGATCAAACTCTCTGACTCATACATACACACCGAGTGCAGGCACTCTGTGTGAGTGCTATCGGAGCGTACCGGGAGATACAAGTTCGGCACTTAGTACCTAACGGAGAGAGGGCGTGACACCCGTCGAGACGAGTAGGTATCGGAAGTTGGTGCAAAACACGCGAGATGCCTATTTTGGCTGACTTATTGTGAGGGAATGTTAAACAAAATTAAAGATATTACTTTGTCGGCTGACTGAAGAGAATGAAGGCGATGTTTTTTCCGTAGACTATGTCGACGGACTGATTTTTGGATGTACAGGGTGGGTGGTTATGAGGGTGTGAATTTCAACTGTGAGAATTAAAATTATTTCTGGCTCATGCTTAGATTGTTATACTGCCATAAGTAAGATTATGATCTCCAGGCGTGGAGGCCCAGACCCTGACCGTGTGGCGCCAGGCGGCCGGCTACCGCGTGCCCCGGCTGCTCTACCTCAACAAGATGGACCGGTCCGACGCCAGCGTGGACCACTGCGTCCGCTCCGTGCAGGACAAGCTTCAAGCCACGCCTCTGCTGCTGCATCGTCCAGTCAGGCATGAGGGGAAACTCATAGGTAATAACTAGGCATCTTTGTTCTACAACTGCTTAGGGCAGGAGCGTTCAAGTATTACGTAACTCAATATTTTAAGATTTTATAAACTCTTTTAATTGAGCCCCAAGAGGCCAAATTTGGGCAAAACCGGTTTTGGGACTTTAAAACCTTATTTTTTCATGATATACATACTCGATTATTAGTTTATTTTGATGCCTAAGAGATAGACGATAATATTAATTAGTACATTGCCGTTTACAGACATACAAAATTTGGATTCATTTTTTAGTAATGATTTTTTGTGTGACGTCACGACGCCGGCCGCGTCGCGAGTCGGGCTTAATGGGTTAAAAACTCTTCTCTAAAAACTGCCCCCTTGCACCTTAACATTTTTTACTTTATTTTATTCTAAATGGAAAACAAACAGCATTACACAAACAGAAAATTGAGAGGAGTAGAAACACTTTACAAAGCTTTAACAACCTTTGTACGAGAAAGTGAGGACCCTTGTCAAACTGAGCACCTACTCCTGCACAAGTTCATCTCTCCCGTGAGAATAATAAACTAGAATAATAGTGTTGCAAAGTCTCTGCTACCAATGTATTGACCATACACAAAACATACAACAGACGAGTACCGACCCGTATGCTTGTAACCTAAATTGTACCAACAATTTTCCAACGAGATCATTACCTGTATTGTTGGGCCTCCGGGTTTTACAATTAGGTGTGTGCCTACCCAAGTTCTAACTATTCGTCCCCCATGAAATAACTGTACGCAATATATAAAAGGACTAGCTGAACGCGCGCGCGTTGCTACGCCATCTATCGAAAATTGGTTGTACCAATTCAAATTTTGAACAAATTCGGTTACTTTAGGTTCTAATGACGCAACCTTTAAAATATGACATATGCTGTCACGCAACGAAAGCTCTCAAAAAGCAATATTTTTCCCGGTTTTGTTACATTTTTCATTCATGCTCGGCTCCTGTTGATAGTAGCGTAATGTTAAATAGCCTATAGCCTTCCTCGATAAATGGACTATCCTACACAGAAATAATCTTTCAATTCGAACCAGTAGTTCCAGATATCCTTGCGTTCAAACAAACAAACAAACATACAAACAAACAAACTCTTCAGCTTTATAATATTAGTATAGATACGTGTGTAGAATCAACGAAGCCTCCTCGCTGTGTCTGGCCACCGCACTTGTCTTGTACAACGTTACAACACCGAGCACTGGTTACGCAGTTCACGTATATTGCTTTATCCAAAGGGTCCGCCCTTTGTATAGTTTTGTGTGCTTTGAGTTGACCTTTTGAGTTTTTACGTTCTATTAAATAAAAGACGTGTCACTCGACCGCTAGATCACACTCCCAAAATAAGTTTTCACTTCAAAAATACCTCCATGACACATCGTATCGTTTAATAAGACACCCCGTCATTAGTTATTACGTCATACTTGAACGACCCCTTATAGGATGAGCCATCATCCAAAGCCATCCGTGACAGAAATGTAGCCATGGTGGTTGGTGGTGTGGCTTTGAGACGGGAGGCGACGACTTAGAAAATAACGATGTCGAGTCGATTACTAACGAAGTCCCAACCGTTAGTGATCAGAACGGGTACTCTCTTTTTACGAAAACGTAATTTCGAAATAAACTCGCGACTTTCCTACTTCGATCCGTCGTTTCGTCAGTTTAAATGTTCTAAGCCTATACTCTAATTACAGTAGGCTTAGAACATTTAAAAGTCAAACAATGTTCGATCGGACGAAGTGAAGTAGAACCGGAGCAGGAAAGTCTCGAGTTTTTTTCGAAATTACGTATTTCGTTGAAAGAGAGTAGATGTCCAGGTCAACAGACTAAGTCAGACTAGTATGTACGCTCATAAAAAATGTTCCCTAAAGAAAAATAGGGTGGAGTCCTTATTTTTCTTTCTCTTCTCCTAATCAAAGCTAAATGTAAAAAAAACTGTCATAAGAACTGCTGATAAAAGTGAAAACTTATAACTCAGAATTTGATAGCGCACTTTGGAAACTACGCGGGTGAAACCGGAGGGTGCTACTAGTCAGGAACAATTCTGAACTCTGCAATCAAGCGACGTACTCGTACCAAAAGGTTCACAAAGGTTAAAGCGTTTCCGCTCATCTCCCAACTCTCATTGCTCTTATCTCATCAACAAAGAAGGTCAGAAGGTCTCCGGTATGATTAGAAGTTATCGTCGAAATGTTTTTGTTTAAATGAATTGGTTTTCCCTGAGCATAATTTTAATCTCGCAATGACCCAGTTCTTAACCCCAAGTCACCAGTTTTCATTTCAAAAAGATAATATTTTTCTGGTCAAGCCAAGAAGATTACCTTGTCGTCTAAGATAATGTTTATATAAACCTTACGAGTAAGATATCAGACGTGAAGAGAATTTCATAGTTAAGAATAATGCATAAATAAATCATTACGGTACCTGGTAGTACTACTAGATAGGGACCGGTATTTTCGATAAAAAAGTTGTACAAATATTTGCGTTAAGAATTCCGGCGCTTTTCTCCATGCAAGCCTCGTTCTCTTCACGCGTTCAGTTCCATTTAGTCTAAGCTTTACCAACTCATTGCCAGGTCTGGTAGACTTAGTGACCCTGGAAGAGATCATTTGGACCCAGGGTCGCGGCCAGAACTTCACCCGAAGAAAACTAACTGAGAAACAAGACGGCCACAAGTGGGAGTCCGCAACCAGAGACCACAGACTACTCATCGACACGCTGTCATCCATAGACGACCACATCGCCGAAACTATCATAGACAGCGAATCTCTAGACATTGATGCAAAGGATATAGAACAGGCGATTCGAAGAAGCACGATTGAAATGAAAGCGTTCCCGATAGTATGTGGTAGTTCTTACAAAAACATCGGAGTGCAGACGTTGATGGATAGTGTGGTTGCGTTTCTGCCGAACCCATCGGAAGGCCATGAGCTCTATAAGAGTTTCGGTGAGGATCTGGCCGCGAGGGCGTTCAAAGTGCAGCATGACGACCAGCGGGGGGTGCTGACCTTCCTGAGGCTGTACAGCGGACAGATCTCCAGGGGGCAGAAGATCTACAACCTGGGCCAGAACAAGAGTGAACAGGTCAGTCGATGGGGTTTAATTACCACTCATATATTGAAAACACATGGAGTTTATTTACGTATGATACAGGTTTTGAAGTGAAAACTTATTTTAGCGCGCCACAGACAGATTGTTCGTGGGCTGTGAATTGAATTCTAGCGTCACGCTCGGGAATAGTAAGAGAAATCTTCGGGTAAACTCGGGACCATGTCCAAGCCCCCGGTTTGACCCGCGTAGTTTTTAAAGTAAGCTATCAAATTATGATTTATAAGTTTTCACTTCTATCGGCAGTTCCTATGACTGCCAATTTTTTCCAATTTTTTGTGATAATCTATTAGCTTGTCTATAACAGAACAGTGCCAATTTGAACATGAAAAACACAATGATTGCCAACACACCCGTAAGATCATATTTATGTCGCTTAGAATAGAATAGAATATATTTATTCACCTTATAACCACTTATGTTACACTGGGCACGTCACTATTACAAGTTCAAAAATATATATTTAAGAAAAAAAAAACAAAACAACAAATAAATATAACATTCCGAATTTAAAACAAAATTTCAATTTCATTAATTTATGTGAATATCAAGTGAAAAAAATAAATTAAAAAAAAACAATAATTATAAACATATCAATAAGTCAAAGTTTACATTCTTAATTTACCCAAATTTTCATTTAATTATTCAATTTAACATTTAACAATTCAATTTATGAGAATTTCAAGTGAATAAAATAAATTTAGAAAAACAAATAATTATAAACATAATAAGTCAAAGTTTACACAAAATTTCAATTTCATTAATGCATATGAATGTCAAGTGAATTAATTAAGTTTAGAAAAACAAATAGAATGGAATCAAGTAAATAATCACAAACATAATATCAATTAGTCTAGATATGAAAATAAAATAATTAAGTATTAAAATTTGCAAAATGTCAAAATTTATATAATATAACATGTGAATACCAAAAACCACTGAATGGATTTTGATGAATCGTTACTGTAACATAGCTTACACGTCAGAATAACACATGTGATATAGGTATGTCCTATCTTAATATATATAAATCTCCTGTCACGATGTTTGTCCGCGATGGATTCCTAAACTACTTAACCGATTTTAAATTAAATTGGCACACCGCGAGCAGTCTGGTCCAACTTGAGAGATAGGATAGTTTTTATTTCGATTAATAGTCTTTAAATTACAATATCCGAGCGCAGCCGGAATGGGCCGCTAGTTAATTATAAATGTCAATGGTTGGATGTTTGTTGCTCGATTTCGTCGTAACGTCAGAACGGATCATGCTGAAATTTGGAACGTAGATAGATAGCCTGGAAGAACACAGGCTTTTATCCCGCAAGAATAGCGGGAAGGGAAACTACCCGGTTAAACCGGAGGGCTCTGCTAGTTTATAATTTTAGTAGGATTAGTAGAATTTGTGTAGAGATATGTTATCGGTAATACACACGTATTCCACCACCAATGTTTCCACAGGCGGGCGCGCTGTACGTGGCTCTGGCCGATGAGTACCGGCCGGTGGAGACGGTCGCGGCGGGCAACATCGCCGTCGTCAGCTCGCTTAAAGTAAGTCTACTGGGATATAGATACAAACATAGGCTTGACACATAGGGACATGCACACTCTGGCACACAATGACACACAGTGACACACCAACACAGACACGCTCTGAGCTCTGGCTCACAGTTACACACTGACATCAGCACACTCTGATACACAACCACGTACTGACATACAGTTATATACTGACTCAGACACATTCTGACACACAGTCACACGCAGAGGACAAGTACACCCTCACACACAGACCACACAAACAAAGACACGCCCTGACACACAGTCACAGGCATGCCCTGACACATAGACAAACCCTTAATACATAGTCATACACAGACAAGCCCTGACATACATACACGTATGAATGCGATCTACACCGAAACAACGTGAAATAATACTTTTTTCTGACACTTCTAGCTATAGCTATTATTGTAGCTATATCATCGCTAGATCTGTTTGTCAGTCACCAAAAGCTTTTTTGCATTTCTACCTCTCTTTCTCTTTGGCTTTCTCTTCGTTACCACCGTGTTACTCTTTTGTTCCATTTGTCGCGTCCTCTCATCGCGTGGCCAGCCCATCCATTTAAGTCTTTTGACTGGTTATTATTACGTCTGCAGTTTTTGTTTCTGATGACGTTGTCTTTGAATTTGTCACCTGTCTGGCATCAATTACGTATCGCAAAATAAGCAGGAGTAGTATATTCTAGGCGACGATGAGTGGTGACCTCATCACGAGCAGCCAGGCCGCGGCGTCTCGAGCCAAGGCCGCGCTGACTGGGCTCGTGGCTGGCGGCGCGCGGGACTCGCTGGTCCTGCCCGGCGCGAGGCAGCGGCTGATGAACCTGGACGCTGACCCCACTGCGGACGAAACTGCTGAACTGTTACTAGGCATCGGTGAGTCCTGCCCGTTATGATCCCGAGTTGAAACGACATCTTAAAAATCTGTCTTAAATTTTTTTTCACCATTTTGATCATATAATTTTAGTAGGCAGTCACCATGTCGCGTGGTTACAGTAAAATTGTAGCTATGTAATTAAAATTTCCGAATAAACATGTCATAAAGTATATTCATTTAAGCACTTTTTTTAACTTTTATATGTTTACACTTGATCGCCATCTCGCCTGATGTTAATCGACGATCGAAATTACGATGGAGCGTGCTTACCTAGAAAAAAAAACGATTTACTCTCGATTTGAAGACACAAAGGATTGTAACCATCGGGAAAAACCCACTCAGGCAACGTATTCCACAGCCTAGACGTTCCTATCACAAAAGTAGTGTCAAATCTCTTCGTTCGTGTCTTCGGAACATCAACCGTGAAACGATGTCGCTTTTTCGAGCTACGAGCATTCCGATAGAAAAAAGAACAGGTGAAAAGCACTACCCTCAATTAACAAAGCGGATTATTGAAGTAGGTAATGTGAGGGGCTTGGATGGTTTAATGGTTTTGTTGTATGTGTCAGGCACCACGGTCCCGGAGCCGGTGTTCCTGTGCTCGGTGGAGCCGCCCAGCGTGGGCCAGCAGGCGGCGCTGGAGACAGCTCTGGCGGAGCTGCGGCGGGAGGACCCCAGCCTCAGGGTGCTGGCTGATGACGAAGCGGGGCAGCTCCTGCTAGCTGGTGAGTGACGAGTCTTACTGCAGTGTGTCAGGCACCAGGGTCCGGTGATCCTCTGCTCGGTGGAGCCTCCCAGCGTGTGCCAGCAGGCGGCGCTGGAGACAGCCCTGGCGGAGGACCCCAGCCTCAGCGTGCTGGCCGATGATGACGCGGGGCAGCTCTTGCTAGCTGGTCAGTCCCGAGTTCCCCTGATACCAAAATAGATCTTAGGCTAAGAATTCACACAACGTTTTTTTTTACCGTGCCCGCCGCGGTGGTGAAACTATGGTTTTATTTCAAGACTCACGACGCCGCTTATTTGCGTGGTTTCACAGCCGCGTCAGTTGAAATTATAAATATTGCGGGAGCCGCAAGCAGCCGCGGGCGCGAAACGCGATGTTAGTTGTTTTCATTTATTCTTCATATCATTCATATCAAAAATAGCTTTCTTGAGTTCTCAGACTTAACCTGACTTCAATAAGTTTGAAGTGTCACAGATTAAGATTTGTCAGAAATAGTACCCCTCGGACTTACTATGGGATTTATAAAAATACCAGAATCAAACAAAGGGCAACGGAAAAAGCCATGCTCGGTGTCTCCCTGCGTGATAGACTCATAAATTAGGAAATCAGCAAGAGAACCAAAGTAACCGATATACTTCGCTAGCTAGACACAAGTTGCCAAACTTAAATGGCAGTGAGCGGAGCACGTAGCTCGCAGAACTGACGGCCATTGGGGCGGAAAGCTTCTCGAGTGGCGCCCAGGTCCCGGTAACGCAGCGTTGGTTTCCTACAATATCGAGCGATGAACTGGTGAAGGTCGCCGGAAGTATGCTGGCGGCGGAAGACTGGTCTTTGTGGAGATCCACTAACAGTGGACATTGTAAGTGCACTGGCGTTGGATTTCGATGATGTTACGTCGTAGTATCAGACAACGACAGTTACTCCGCGTACACCACTCCGTAATGACGTATTTTGGTTTACCTAAGATAAAAGGTTAAATTTGTTACGCATTTTGCTTTTTACCCAATAGTACAAGATCTTAAGAAAAAATACATTTATTCACTAATTCTAAATACCCTTCCATTAGAGCTAATTTCAACCATACCTTCTAAAGGTATCGGCTGATATGAGGATATGAGCAGTGTCCCTTGCAACCTGTTCCCAGGTATGGGCGAACTTCACTTGGAGATTATAAAAGAACGCATCATCCGAGAGTACAAAATCGAGGTGGAGCTAGGTCCCGTGCAGATCGCGTACCGGGAGGCTTTGAGGGGCGCGGGGAGACACACGGCGGCGCAGGACCGCAAGATCGGGAACGTGCGGCAGCAGTGCAAGGTCACGCTCTCCGCTAAGACGGTGAAGGGACTGCCGCAGGATAAGCTTCTCAAGTACGTTGGATTGACTTCTTTTCTTGAACTGTGGTATACATTTTAGTAGTGGTAGGACTCTTAGCAGAGTCCGCCTGGGGAAGTACCACACCTTTGCCAAATATTCTACCGCCAAGCAGTAATGTGCAAACATTACTGTGTTCCGGTTTGAAGGGCAATGATTCCTGAGAAATTACAGGGCTTAGAGACATAATATCTTAGATCTCTGGGTGACGAGCGCAGTGCAGTGCTAGGTAATGATTTGGACTATCATGTTTCAATAGCTGCGTGTTACTGTGCTGTTATGTGGCAGGCATGTTGCTTACCATCAGGCACATGACCTGCTCGTCTCGTCACTCTATGCTATAAAAAAAAAACATAGCTTAAGTGCGACAAAGTTATCAAGTACGTGACTATCTTCTCTGTTACAAACTGTAGAATACATTGAAAAAACTTAAAGTTTTAAATCGAGATTGAATCGATTTCTTCTGAGTAAGTGTGTAGTTACTATTGTAGGCTGGATCTTCGCTTAACATCGGGTGAGATTGTGATTGGCATGTAAGCTTTGTTTAGCATGGCTGAATAGTTTTGTTTAAGGCATGTTCGCTTGATGTTTATAATTTTTTGTTTGGTCCGAAGGAGTGATGCGTGGATTAGCTAAACAACTAGCTGTGGCCTGGTGGGGCAGGTAGTGGCGAGTATGTGGCGGTATACCATGGGAACAGTCGTAGCCTCGATCCTTGCCAGGGACACCTGTTTCAAATGCATATGTACCTACGATTTTGTCATTGCTATTAGATTTGCCTGTAAAGGAAAACATTGTGAGGATACCGAGACGTAAATACATCTTAACATAAAGACATCTTGCTAAAACTTGTGGCATTTACCAGTTTAACAGCGTGATGGATGGATAATGGTTTAAACTGTTTCACTTCGTGAGAGAAGGCGCCAAGTCCTAGGTGTTGGAAAATAAACTATTTTCACAGGTTAGACAAGTCCGGCGAGAGCGCAGCCAACCTGTCGCACCTGCACCCGCGCAGCCTGCAAGCCATCAAGCAGGGAGTCTCCAGCGCGCTGCTCCATGGACCGAAACTTGGCTGCCCCGTGAGTACATTATAGCACTATTTTAAGATGGTCGGTTGTAAGTGTTCCAAACCCCGACGCCTATGGACAGCCGCGATGCCCACCGAGTAATATTGCGATTTCCACTTGGCCGCCTCAGCGTAGACTTGGAGGGCTAACCTCTGGCGAGCGCCCATACCTTCTGACTGACTATGGACTGTTATTTGGTCAGATAAAACTATCAGCCGAGTAATGGGTCTCAATCAGTCCAGTCCCCTCAACGAATTTCTCCTCACGACTCTCAAGAGGGCGCGGTTCGCGCGGAGTTGATCCTCTCCAGCCAAGATTAGTTATCCAACAACAAGATACCGCCCAGATAAGTTGTTGTCTGATGCCGAGGGAGCACCAAGTGAAACTTCCCGAGCGTCACGCTCCAAATAAAAGAGTTTATCTATCTCTGTATGTCATTGTTTTAATTTCAACAGTAACTGGACACGTTGAGAGGTCTTTAAAGTGTGTCTTTTTTGTCGCGAGAGATATTCATTTACGCATACCCACGCTCCCAGTCGGCCCCAAACGTCTGATACCTCTGACCCTCCAGTGACATTTCCAGTTTTGTGATTAAAATTTTTATTGGGTGAAATAATTAAGTCTGCTGTGTGTGTCAGTTTTTTACTGGTAATAAACGAATTGTATTGTATGTAAAGGCTTATGTTTATTCGTAGATGGTGGACGTGCAGGTGACGTTACACTGGTTCGAGTCCGCGCGTGGTACTTCAGACTCCGTGATCTCCGCGGCCGTGGCGCATTGCCTCAGGAAGGTACGTCCCTCCGATGTAGGTAGATTTGTTGGAGCTTAGCTGAAGCTGCCCGAGAGCGTGCCCCATGCGGTCGTCGCAATCTCGCGGCATACAGGGAACTTCACATACTACGCTGACGACACCGACGATGCCATCGGTCGGTTCGTGCGGCGAGCGTTGGCTGCCGAAGACCATCCGAGAGTTCAACTTACAGACTCTTACTCAACTTATCAGGGACAGAAATGCGGTCGTGGTAGAGATTTCGAGCCGGAAAGAGGCTTAGACTTATAAAATTGGAAAATTGGTCTAAAGAGCACTAGAATTAGGTCGAACATGTTCCCTACTCTCCGCTATTTTTCTTTTCTTCTCTTAATCGAAGATATTATGTGTAAAACAAGCTTAATGTAAAACAAAGTTTTTTAAAAGCAAGTTTCTTGGTAATTAAAAAAATTTTGGCAGTCTAGTATAGAAACTGTCAATATAAGTGAAAATGTATTTTACACAGAATTTGATAGCTTACTTTGGAAACTACGCGGGTGGCCATCAGCATGGCCGTAGTCCCAAGTTTACCCAAAAATTTCTTATCATTCCCGAGTTTGACGCTAGACTTCAATTCACAGCCCACGAAAAATCTGTCGTTGGTGCGCCAAAAGTAGTTTCACTTCATGGTAGATGGGAAAAGCGCAGCTGCACTGATTCGGTTTTGTTCAAATAAAAGTATCCTAAGTATCTTCAATATAGTCCAGCATTAGTTCTGGTACCCGCAGGTGTTCGAAGAGGCGGACTCCCTGCTGCTGGAGCCCATCATGTCTCTGGAGCTGGTGTCCCCGGAGAGCCACTCCGCGCGCCTGCTGGCCGACCTGTCGCGCCGCCGCGCCGAGATACGTCACATACACACCAGACACCAGAACAAGGTACCACATACTGGAGCCAGACACCAGAACAAGGTACCACATACTGGAGCCAGACACCAGAACAAGGTACCACATACTGGAGCCAGACACCAGAACAAGGTACCACATACTGGAGCCAGACACCAGAACAAGGTACCACATACTGGAGCCAGACACCAGAACAAGGTACCACATACTGGAGCCAGACACCAGAACAAGGTACCACATACTGGAGCCAGACACCAGAACAAGGTACCACATACTGGAGCCAGACACCAGGACAAGGTACCACATACTGGAGCCAGACACCAGAACAAGGTACCACATACTGGAGCCAGACACCAGACAAGGTACCACATACTGGAGCCAGACACCAGGACAAGGTACCACATACTGGAGCCAGACACCAGAACAAGGTACCACATACTGGAGCCAGACACCAGGACAAGGTACCACATACTGGAGCCAGACACCAGAACAAGGTACCACATACTGGAGCCAGACACCAGAACAAGGTACCACATACTGGAGCCAGACACCAGAACAAGGTACCACATACTGGAGCCAGACACCAGGACAAGGTACCACATACTGGAGCCAGACACCAGAACAAGGTACCACATACTGGAGCCAGACACCAGACAAGGTACCACATACTGGAGACAGACACCAGGACAAGGTACCACATACTGGAGCCAGACACCAGAACAAGGTACCACATACTGGAGCCAGACACCAGGACAAGGTACCACATACTGGAGCCAGACTCCATAACAAGGTACCACATACTGGAGCCAGACACCAGAACAAGGTACCACATACCGGAGCCAGACACCAGAACAAGGTACCACATACTGGAGCCAGACACCAGAACAAGGTACCACATACTGGAGCCAGACACCAGAACAAGGTACCACATACTGGAGCCAGACACCAGAACAAGGTACCACATACTGGAGCCAGACACCAGAACAAGGTACCACATACTGGAGCCAGACACCAGAACAAGGTACCAAATACTGGAGCCAGACACCAGAACAAGGTACCACATACTGGAGCCAGACACCAGGACAAGGTACCACATACTGGAGCCAGACACCAGAACAAGGTACCACATACTGGAGCCAGACACCAGAACAAGGTACCACATACTGGAGCCAGACACCAGAACAAGGTACCACATACTGGAGCCAGACACCAGAACAAGATACCACATACTGGAGCCAGACACCAGAACAAGGTACCACATACTGGAACCAGACACCAGAACAAGGTACCACATACTGGAGCCAGACACCAGAACAAGGTACCACATACTGGAGCCAGACACCAGAACAAGGTACCACATACTGGAGCCAGACACCAGAACAAGGTACCACATACTGGAGCCAGACACCAGAACAAGGTACCACATACTGGAGCCAGACACCAGAACAAGGTACCACATACTGGAGCCAGACACCAGAACAAGGTACCACATACTGGAGTTGGTGTCCTTGTAAAAAAGTAATATTATAAAGTTGTTAGTTTGGATATTTTTGTATCTCAATCACATCGCATGGCCTAAACGTCGGAATAGTTTGAAAGGAAAAAATCATTTCTACTCTAATTTTTCTCAATTGACCTGCCCAAAAATAAGGATATTTAGCTGGCTTATATTTGCTTTTATCAGCTTTGAATTGAAATAACTTGCTCTGTCTCATAGCGACTCAGTGATTGTAGCCATGTTTGTGCTTTTTTTTTTTTTTTTATAGCATAGAGTGACGAGACGAGCTGGTCATGTGCCTGATGGTAAGCAACATGCCTGCCACATAACAGCACAGTAATACGCAGCTATTGGAACATGATAGTCCAAATCATTACCTAGCACTGCACTGCGCTCGTCACCCAGAGATCTAAGATATTATGTCTCTAAGCCCTGTAATTTCTCTGGAATCATTGCCCTTCAAACCGGAACACAGTAATGTCTGCACATTACTGCTTGGCGGTAGAATATTTGGCAAAGGTGTGGTACTTCCCCAGGCGGACTCTGCTAAGAGTCCTACCACTACTAAAACTTTTTGTCTTACATACTCGTATATGACGGGATAATTCCAGTAAACATAGGCTTTCATCGAGCTGCTGGTATAGAAAGTAATGCAAAAAGGCAAAAAAAATATGCAAGACTTCTTACATATTTCTTGAATACAAATGAATAGTTTATGTAACTATCCCACGTTTGACTGATCATTATGAACAACTAGCAGCGCCCCACGGTGCTACCCGCGAAGTTTCCGTTGTTCCCGTTGTTTTTCCGGGATAAAAAGTAGCCTATGTGTTCTTCAAGACTATAATCTATCTGTGTTCCAAATTTCAGCTCGATCCGTTCATACGTTAGGGCGTGATTGAGCAACAAACATCCAAACATCCATACATTCACATTTATAATATTAATAGGATTTAATTATAAAAAAAAATGTGTCACTAGGATAACATGAATGTTCCATTGCAGGTGATCGAGTGCGTGGCGCCACTATCGGAGTTGCTGGGCTACTCGTCCACCGTCCGCTCGCTGAGCTCCGGGCTCGCCTCCTTCACCATGGAGTTCCACTCCTACCGCCAGATGGCGCCACACGACGAGGAAAAGGCTATTAGGAACGTCACCGGATTTTAGACCTTATTGCCAATTAATAAAGACACTTTCCGGCCGAGTACCAACTTAGTCTACTTCACTATAGGTAGTGCTACACGGTATGAAAAAGGTATAAGCATAACTGAATTTTAGACCTTATGTTTGTTAAAATAAACCACAACATAGTGTAGTACCATATACATATGTATGGTGAAATGTCACATATATGTATATGACAGTTATGTGAGACATATCATGGGATTATAAATCTTCATGGTATAGAAATAGGATCAAAATTGGCGCGCTAATATTTAGTAGCAATACTGTCGAGGGTTGTATTCCTAAGTCACGGTTGGTCTAGTCGGGAGCCCGGCGACTGCCGATCCGGAGACCCGGGTTCGAATCCCACGCGCACCACTGTCTTTTCGAAGTCATGTACGTAAATGCCGCTTACTTGAAAACGTGAAGAAACCGGATTGTTCCTAGAAAATTTGGAGAGCGTGCATCATCCACCACCCAGCGCTGGGCCAGCGTGTTGGATTATGACCTTTGGGGCTGAGTCCCAGCAGTGGGAACATTTTATGGGCTGCTTATAACTACTCCTAATGATGCGTGTAGGAACTCCATTAGATTTCTAGAAAATTCTTAAACCATAAAACATAAATTTACTGTACACTTTTTACTGGGCTTACAGAGATATAATATCTTAGATCTCCGGGTGACGAGCGCAGTACCTAGGTAATGATTTGGACTCTTCATGTTCCAATAGCTGTGTGTTACTGCGCTGCTACATGGCACATGCCCTGCTCGTCTCGTCACTCTGTTTTGCATATTCAGATGCACAAGTTTGTCCTTACCATGGACTAACGGGTAAGAAAATAAAAGTAAAAG
Organism: Ectropis crepuscularia; assembly: GCA_963693475.1. Taxonomy (NCBI): domain Eukaryota; kingdom Metazoa; phylum Arthropoda; class Insecta; order Lepidoptera; family Geometridae; genus Ectropis; species Ectropis crepuscularia. The sequence goes on along the minus strand of OY856359.1, from coordinate 1,734,967 downwards.
AAAAAAACATTTTAAAACGTGCAGCCGCCAATCAATTTCTCATTATTAATAAATTCAATTTATCCTCCCACAGCTGGGATTCGGGACATTTTCTCGCCAAGAGAGAGTCAAGGACAATGAACGAAACTTGCCAAACCCGATCTTGGCAAGTTTCGTTCATAAATATACATAAATTGTATATTGTATTGATAAATTGACCTGTTGCTAATATATTCAGTTGACAAATAAAACATGTATTTCCTGTAGGTATAGTCTGAATGTGATATAGTTTTTAAATGAGTAATTTATAATAAATGTGTTTGATCTTACACTATTGTTTTATTGGCTGGTATCTGCTTGAGACAGGCGCGGTCGCTGCTTTGAATTTTGGAAGTAGAATTACCTACCGGTAGAAAAATAGTCTGTGTACTATTAGATATTTTCATATTTTTTTTAATTTTAATTAGGACCTTTTTAACTAACATGCGTGCATGCCTCAACAAGTTGGTCCAATTGGGATGACTGGCAAAAATATCCCATTCTAATTATTTTGTCAGGCGGACTATGAAAAAATATGGCATACGTATTTTTTTTAACAAATTATTTAAAGTCGAGAAAGATATAGGTCATTAAACTTCCAGTGGCGGAGTACACGGATACGTTATGTAATAAATATATAAGTTACGTCTTCTTTAAAATCGTATAATAGACGTGATGCAATGCCAAGTAACTGCTATTATCTCCGGTTCTCTTCTTTAGTTCTCACGTAGTACCTACCTAGCAAAATTTTAAATACCAATATATCATTAGTCCCGGCATATGTGCCTCAGTTTTGCTAACTGTGGGTCTTTTAAAAGCGCTGAACGCTTTATTATAATAAGCCCAAAATACCACGAAATTTGTCTAGAGAATGTGAGACGAAGAAGTAAGACTAAAGGCCTGTTCACACCGCAGCGGTATTCGCTACCGCTATGGGTAGAGGTAAATACCGCGCGGTATTTTGTACGTAGCGCCTCCTGGGTACGCGGTATTTTTTGGTGTGAACAGTAACCACTCGGTTTTCTCTACCTCAGGCGCCAGCGAATACCGCTTAGGTGTGAACAGGCCTTAAGGCGTATTCGAAAGACACGTGCGTATACGCGCTTCAAACGAGGTCCGAACGCAACCTTGAAACCTAAGCAAATGGAGCGATCGCCAATCGTGAACCGCGCGTCTACTGCGCGTATACGCGCAGACAGAACGATACCCACGCTCTGTAGTCGCTCGTAGCTTCCGCGTTTTGATCGAATACTCGAAACTCATTTGAAGCGCGTATAAAGGGGCAGAGGAGGGGCGTCAATGTACAATTTTGTCGACTCTCGTCGTCGTTGAAACGAGTTTCGAACGCGCTTCATGCGCGTGGTTGTATCGCGATTTACGCGTTTTTTAATATATGTATACAAACGCAAAAATCGGCATCTACGGCGTATGTTAAATACTAGCGTTCCTGAAACGCGCGTTTCAAATACGCCGTATGCAAGGGCCTTACGAGCCGTTCATCCTACTAAAGCTCTTATCTCATCAACGAGAAGGCCAAAGGGTATCTTTAGTTTTCGTCATTTTATTTATATCCATCCTAGGTATTTTTTGCCGCAATGACTGATATCGTTTCAGATAATATTGTATTATTTACCTTATACATTGAGGGGAACTCATCGATAATAATGATGCGTAAGAATGATGCATAAATAAATCGCTTTTGGATGCATTTTTAAAGGCGGTATCAAATGTGTTCCATATAGGTAAGGTGTTCAATTGATAGCAGTTATTGACAAGTCAGTGCAAGCGCCTCGCAAAGTATTGTTCAACGCTGGTTTGACTTTGTAGGAAACTTCAGCCAGTGTACCTTACTCTGTTTGTGTCCTACTCAGTGTACCCTATCTTAGCCATATAGGTGTGCTAAATACAGAGTATAGGCCAGGATACTTCTCACCTAAGACGACAGGCGTAGAAGGCAGGTACAAGGATACACGTGTCGTACAATGCGTGTAGGTATGAGATACCCACAGCCTCCAACATAGGCTCACGCCACGATCTTAGAAGGCTTGGTTTTCTTTGAGATCTTTGAAGGCTAGACTAAGGTCTTGGCCGCTGTAGGAGGAAGGTGTGGAACAAATCTGCCCAGCGTGAAAGTCCTGGACAATGCTCAATGCCTCGCCCCGGAGTGTGGTTACAGTCAGGTGGAAGGCCTCCTCTTGATGGCCTGCTCTGGGCGTGGTGGTCGTGCGGAGTTCGGTGCTAGTCCGACCGGACCCGTGCTGCACGGCAGTAGAGGGACATCTCCAGTTGCGGAGCGTCCAAGCGGTGCTGTGGTGGTTGACCGACCGCGAGTGGGTGCCGAACGCCCGAAGTAGGTACAAGGCATTCGGGGTGGCGGTCGCCGAGTTGACTCACTACGGGTAGAGGTGCCGAATCGTCCCGAGTAGCGGGGACTGACGGCGGTCGCCAACTTGAGCTGTCGCTGGCGGTGGTGAACTGGTTCCCGGGACAGCCTGTCTTCGTGAAGGTGGAAGTGGTGTGATTCAAACAGAAGCTGAGCGACGAATATTTTATTAAACAAATTAATTATTTTTAAATTATTCCCACATTTTATCGCTACGAAATTGCTTGAAATAATATTATGTTAGTCAAAAAGTAGACTAATATCAAAGGTTAGCTAAATTCTTGTAATATAAACATTAACCAACAAGGTAATTTAACAAAGGTTTCAATTAGGTAAACACAAGCTTACCTAATTGAAAATTGGCAGTCATTAGAACTGTTAATGGCCATCTTCCAGCTCCATCATCAGACCAGGCGAACGTCTAGCACCAAAGTACTTGTCAAGACGAATCATACGAGCCCAAACTCGATGGAGTCATGTCGTTTAATTACAGAGTTCCTATGGCACGGTTCCTACGCCGCTGTCGAGGAACCGCGACTGGCGCGGGTGAAAATCATTCCATGAGCTCTTAGCCTCACAGTACCTAATGTTATCGCACATGTATGCCGCCGTACGCCGTAGCTCACCGAGTTGCTAAACTTAAGTGGCAATGGGCGGGGCACATAGCTCGCAGAACTGACGGCCGTTGGGGCGGAAAGGTTCTTGAGTGGCGACCACGTACCGGAAAACGCAGCGTTGGCAGGCCTCCCACAAGATGGACTGACGATCTGGTGAAGGTCGCCGGGAATCGTTGGATGCGGGCGGCGCAAGACCGGTCTATGTGGAGATCCTTGGGGGAGGCCTTCGTTCAGCAGTGGACGTCCTTCGGCTGATATGATGATGATGATGCCGCCGTACGGCCAGTAGGGGTAAGCTACGAACAGTATGGACAGCGTGGACACTAGTATAATATGTATAAATCTGGATCGGAAAATATATACGTAATCGCTTTCGCTTATCATAACAGTTCTATTTTTATTCTTAGTTTTGCAAACAATAACGAATTTCTCAAAAAAAAAGTAATCTTGAATGAACTGTGTGAGTTATCTGACCTCTCGGGTAATTCCGTGTTAACACAGGATGATATTCTGAATGGATTCATCGTAAATAAACATTCGGGTTTAGTGCCGCTGTGATAAGGAGAAGATACACCCTCCCCCCTGCTCTTTCGCAGCTTTGTGTGACTATAAATATTTACGCTGCTGCACATAGATCACCAAACCTCTTTTCTGCTTCGCCGTGTAATATCTACCTAGTATAAAATTATAATTATTCGTGATTGGAAACAATTTCGGACGATGGGGACAAATCGTAAATTCACTACAATGAAAATCGCATTTCTATTTTTATGTTATTTGATCGAAATCGAATCGACAGTGACAGTAGACTTAACTTTCAAACCGTGGGCCTCGTCGTCGTACAACAGCTATTATCATGCGCTTACCGGAAGCCAAGAACTGCCGGTCACCGACAGAGATATTACGAGCTTCTTTAGCAAGACCCTACTGTACGATGCAGTAGAGAGACGGTTCGGAAGGAGGCCTACGCACGTGTACTACCGACCACCCACGCCGTGGGGTGACCTCTACTCCAGCTACGGCTGGGCGCCCGTCACGAAGATCATAAAACCAGTATCAGTGCAAGTCGTCAACGTGTATACCGACTCCTCCGTAGTGACGACTCAAGAAATGAAGAACCCATCGAGTGTAAAATCCAAAATGAATGCACATCTCCACCACGAAGTTCAGAACTCAGTCACGTCATCGTGGTACGAATATGGAAGTACCGTGGAAAGTTCGAACTTCGACATTGAATTGAAGTTTATGTTCTTGAAGTTAGGCGGTGGAGGCAGCTTCACTTCTAGCTCCGGTTGGGGGAGGAGCGAGACGAGGTATGAGTCGGTGACCATCAGGAGTGACCACGGCGTGGAGGTGGAGTTGCAGCCGGGGCAGAGCGTCAGAGCGGAGCTGTCCGTGTCCGTCAAACACGTGGAGATCCTGGTCATGTACGAAGTGCAGCTGCGAGGAAGACTTGCCGTGCATTTTCAGCCGACACACAGGGGCCACTACTTTTACGGACCTAGCGTAAGGAATACGATGAAATCAGCCAGAATCGACAACTCTAAATATGTGACGCAGACGATGAAGGTCGCTTACCACATCGACGCAAAAACGATCGTGAGGGACTAGGATACAGGGCTGCTGCTTTAATTCTAATCCTTGAATATGTTTACCCACTATTTGTAATCCTCAACTTATTTATATTACAACACTAGCTGTTACCCGCGACTTCGTCCGCGCAAAATAAATACTAAGGTAACTCAGGCAGTATCTATTTTTTATACCCAGACACATTTACAGTTACTAAAAACAGCTTATAATAAAATAATTTCATAAAAATCGGTTTAGTTGTTTAGGTAGGTGTTAAAGCGTAAGAGACATTCGTCCCCCATTTCAATTCTATTTTCATGCGCATACAGTTCAAAATTACAAAATTGCTAGCTTTATCCTGTTCTCATAACTGCGTGTCACTGTGCTGTTATGTGGCAGTCATGTTACTTACCATCAGGCACATGTCCTGCTCGTCTCGTCACTCTTTGCTATAAAAAAAACATTTAGTTGTCTTCGTGCCAAGTGCCTATCTATATAAAAAGTTTCAAAGTTTTATCTTCAACGATTGGGAACTTCCATATCAACATACACTCCCCATTTCAGCCCCAATTTCATCCCCGTACAGTTCTAAATTACAATATTGCTTGAACAAACATTTATTTGCTTTGTGGCAAGTGCCTATACATAGAGTTTCATGGTTTTATCTTGAACGGTTGGGATCTTCCATGTTGACATTCATCCCCCATTTCAACTCCAGTTTCACCCCCGTGCAGTTCGAAATCACGAAATTGATAGATCAAACATTTGTTTGCTTCGTGTCAAGTGTCTATATACACAGTTTCATGGTTTTATCTTCTACGGGTGGGAACTTCCATATTGACATTCATCCCCCATTTCAACCCCAATTTCACACCTGCGCAGTGCCAAATCACAAAATTGATAGAACTAATATTTAATTGCTTCATGTCAAGTGTCTAGATACAAAATTTGATAACTTTGAAAATCACGAATTTTCATGTGGTATATTGTGCCCTTGGATTGTAAAGGTCGGTCGGGCAAAATCCTGGCATCGACACAATGTTATCAGCTCCAAAAGATGTCATATGGAAGCATGTATTGTATTATCTTATGTTTTTTAAAAAACGGCGAGACATATCTGTTTCATTTGAGAAAAGTTCTTTAAGAGGTTCAACAGGCTCGTCTATTGAAGGAAGAACTACTTTTCCTCCCGAACAACACATGCCTGCACCTTCCTCTTTCCATTTAAGAGCACCGCAAAATCTGCATTCTTTATTCATCGCTTCTATTTTTATAAGCTTGTGGCTTTCGTAATCAAGAGTTTCATCGTACTCAAATGCAGCTTTATCGAATACTCCCCACGCGTTTCTTGTAAATATTAATCGTCGCTGTTGTGCCCTTTCAGCAACAGCGCGTCTGCGAGCTTCAGCAGCTTTAACAGTTTCAGTAGCTCTTTGGGACCCTATGTAAGTCGCTTGCTGAAGACGCCGAGCTTGAGACTGTTCGGGTGTCTCAGAAGCCCGTTGAGATGCCAGATATTCAGCGTTCTGTTGACGTCGAGCTTGAGACTGTTCGGGTGTCTCCGCAGCCCGTTGAGATGCTAGATACTCAGCATGCTGTCGACGTCGATCCTGGGACTGTTCGGGTGTCTCAGAAGCCCGTTGAGATGCCAGACATTCAGCGTTCTGTTGACGTCGAGCTTGAGACTGTTCGGGTGTCTCTGCAGCCCGTTGAGATGCTAGATACTCAGCATGCTGTCGACGTCTATCTTGGGACTGCTCTGGTGTCTCAGCAGCTCTTTGAGCTGCCTCACGCTCTGCTTGTTTAAGCCTTCGCAGTTCGGCTTGTGGAAACGTCTCGTTAAGTCTAGTTACTTTCATAGTTCGAGCTTTGGGAAAGATTAGACTTACGCTTTCGCGGCATAATTCTTAAGTACGTGTTGTTTCTATACTTCCAAAAAATACAGTACGGTAGTTATTGTTATGATTGTACTTTAATGCAATCCTTGCCTATTTAATTAACCTATCTATATAGTAATTGAATTATCAATGAAGTAATTCGTTATAATTAACCTATTTATATAATTTGTTATAATTAACGGTAAATAACCTATCTATATAGTAATTGAATTATCAATGAAGTAATTCGTTATAATTAACCTATTTATATAATTTGTTATAATTAACTGTAAGTAACCTATCTATATAGTAATTGAATTATCAATGAAGTAATTCGTAAAAATGAAGTATCTTTTTGTACGTGTAACTCCTAACCAAAAAGAAACCTGGCAATAACTAACCTTAGGCTTATATTACTTAAAGTAGGCGACCATACGTTTTTATCAAATCGCTAGTGCCTTGAAAATTCGCAAAACGGACACAACCGTCAACGACGTCTGACCTCACGCGTCTGCCCGCGTTCGGGTCGCGCACTCAGCGATGAGCCACTTCTTCCCCACCGCACCTACCCCGCTCCCCCCACGCCCCGTTCGCCTGGCACCGCTGCCGGTATTTATCACCGAAACGGTATTTATCGCCGAAATTGCTATGACTCTGCATTTTAAATCTGTGATATCTTCGAAAATATTTATTTAATTTACATGCTGTAAAAAGCCATATTGATCTTTATTAAATGCACAATGTATTTAAGATACTTAATTGGATAAGGATTAATACTGTATTGCTTAAAATCGCTTCGTAAATAAGCCATTATTTCTCGTACAAAGTAAAGGATAAAAAATGGTTATTGTGGGTTATTCCTAAGAGATAAACATATACCATCACGGACTTTTTTGTAGACCTTTTTAAGTTGTACAATACTGTAGTAAATTGTTTTGATCTATCTTGTAGGATTCAGTCAGCGTTTGCAATGTAAGCGCAAAAAAAGTGTTTTTTTTTACGACCTCACATTAAAAACCTCAAAAATTGTAGCCTATGTGTTATTCTGATGTATAAGCTATAGCCTATGTGTTATTCTGATGTATAAGCTATATTGTGGTAAAGTTTCATTCAAATCCATTCAGTAGTTTTTACGTGAAAGAGTAACAAACATCCATACATACATCCATACTTACAAACTTTCGCCTTTATAATAGTAGTAGGATTTAACAAACTAGACCCGACCCGGATCCCGACTGTTCAGTTGTATAATGTTCTTTTATAACATATTTGCTCGTAAAGGGTCTCTTATTGGACCAATTTCTGTATCGTAATGTATCTTATTACGCACTAGTGCTGTAATGTGTAATGTAAAACGCACGGTTTCAAAATGCTCCGTCCACAGACTAGGTAGAGAGATATGCTCCGTCTAAAACGAACGGTACCTTTTTAAATCTTAGTAAAGAGTTTTTATGTCAGAAAAGTGTGATCAACATTTTATGAATAAAATTAACTTTGAGAGGTAAAATATAATAAAGAATTATTAAATTCGTTAATTTAATTAATTTAGACCATAAATTACTTTAATTTTTCTGTAACAAAACACAAAAATATTAATTTACTTTATTATTAATGGCATACTGGCTGGTTCTGTGCCGTTGCTTAAAAAAAAAGGCGCCGATGCGCGCGCATTGCTAATCTGTGATCCGTAGTGATTACTTACTCTGTGCTGTGATATGTGATCAAGTAAATATTATTCCGCGCGTTTTTTTTCGCTGTATTGTTTTTATTTGAAAATGTCTTCAGAGTTTTGTTAATTTCCTCGTAAATATGTTATAAAACGTCGTATGACATACGTGCGCTTTGATAATTACAGCCTCTGCTAATTATAGCTCTCGCCTTCGGCTCGAGCTAGCAATAAAGCCTCGACTGTAATTATCAACTTACCGCACTTATATCATAATGTACTATTAATAGAATATTTTTTTTATAAAATTCAATAGTATTAATTCAATAACATATCATAGAATTCTAGACCACCAGATATCTAAGTGCTTGTTTTATTCATTTCAGTTGTTTTAGTAAGTAAATATACGTAGTTTGGTTCACTTTTTACGCAGTCGGGTTTTTGAGTTTTAAATATTTTTTTTTTATTCAAACTTTTTAGTTGTGAACAATGTTGTGAATGTTATTATGCTCAACATAGTATGCATCTTTTGGTTTTTGACCAAATGTCTTCGTTTCTACTGAAATAATATGTCTGTTTTTCTACTGCATGTAATTCATATAGTTGTGTGTATAACCTATATAATTATAGATTTTCGACTAAAGTTGAGTACTAAATCGTTTGAAGTTGGAGATGAGCGACCGAGGAGGAGCAATCCGAGAGCGGTACATTTCCTGCACGTCCGAAAAAAAGGTAGTCCAATATACCTACTAGATACTTTAGTATATAATGTAAATCCACATTCACACGTACAGTCAGTTATACGAAGTTTTCTGCTACTTAAACACCTATAAATGTCTGAATAGTTGTTACGCAACTTTAAATCGATACACATCCTAAACGGACAGCCAAATCGAAAAACGTTGAGAGAAAGCTAAACATTATTTTTAAATACCTATTCAACGATACCCCTCTTGACATAGTTTGGTGACTTTATTTTTTTTTATTTGGACAATATGGCGTCCATTAGCCGCCATATTGGATGTACACTAATGTTACGTCTTTAGTGTCACTCGCCAGTCTAAGAGGAATCGATTGACGTGTGGATTATAAAAATCGGCCCAGGCGTTTGGTCTGTATAGTGCTTCAAAGGAACATACATACATACATACATAGACTGTTAAACACATTACCTCCACCATTATACACCACTCCTTTGCGTCGCGCAGTCGGGTAAAAACTAAAAGTTTCTCGACAGTGACTGTTGGCGATCAACACACAAATATATAGGGCTAATTATAGTGTTTTTATAGAGGTAAGTTTGGTAATAATGTATTAAGATTAGTACCTGGTTGACCGAGCCTTGATCGGTTTTTTTTGTGAAATTATATTTAGGCAGATACGAATTACCTACGTAGGTACTGATGAAATATCACTACATAGTATAAAACAAAGTCGCTTCCCGCGGTCCTTCTCTCCCTACATATATATTTAGATCTTTCAAACCACGCAACGGATATGATGCATATTTGTAATCGGTGCCCTAAGCATACATAGAAAAGTACATAAAAAGGATTACAAACAAGTCCGTTGTGTTATATATCTGCTAGCTGTTACCCGCGATTTCGTCCGCACGAAATAAATACTAAGGTAACTCAGGCAGTACTTATTTGTATACCCCGACACATTTACGGTTACTAAAAACAGCTTATAATAAAACGATTTTATACAATTTCATCAAAATCGGTTCAATTGTTTAGGTTTGAAAGCCTAAGAGACATTCGTCCCCCATTTCAACTCCAATTTCATCCCCATAGAGTTCGAAATTACAAAAGTGCTAGAATAAACATTTATTTGCTTCGTGTCAAGCTCTACTCAGCGGCTCAGCATACACCCCCCTATCGATCCTTCATAATCCCTAAACTACATAATTTAATGTTTATTTATTTCCGTAATTGCACTGGACTAGTATGTTTATGAAACGATGGTGAAATTCTGTGGATTTCTCCATTCTTGGTAACTTGGTAATAATAATATTTTATAAAATATTATTACCAAGTCCTATTATATTATATCCTCCATTCTTGGTAACTTGTTACCAAGTCCCGAGTTGCCAAGAATGGAGAAATCCACAGAATTTCACCATTGTTTCATAAACATACTAGTCCAGTTGGGTTGGGGATTTGGATTGTTGTAATTAATAATAATTATCTGACTCTTGGCACATAGTGCAAGTAATCGTCAAAAATCATCTAATGGTAAGCAATACGCCTGTTATGCCCATAACAGCAACGCTAACAAATTTGCTTGATCGCGCCACTCATAACTACAAATGAAACGCAATCGCCAGCTAACTCGACGCTAGCGCCATCTAGCTACGGAACTGTTAATTGATACTTTGAACGCGCAAATTTTTATAATCTACCAATCCGAAATATATGTCCTTTATTTATGTACAATAGTATTACTATTGCTTTTTTAAATAATGTCAGCGGCCTAAGGCTTTACCCCCCCCCCTAAGCCCTAGGCTAAGCCCCCAATGGTGTCCGACGGCAACCCTCGCACTATTGTGACGTAGCTTTTTTGTTTTTTTTTTAAATAAAGAGTGACGAGACGAGCAGGACATGTGCCTGATGGTAAGCAACATGCCTGCCACATAACTGCACAGTGACACGCAGCTATTGGAACATGAAGAGTCCAAATCATTACCTAGCACTGCACCGCGCTCGTCACCCAGAGATCTAAGTTGTTATATCTCTAAGCCCTGTAATTTCTCTGGACACATTGCCCTTCAAACCGGAACACAGTAATGTTTGCACATTACTGTAGCTACTCCCACGGTGAAAAATTGCCCATTGGAGCAACTCGTTCGACTTAATGTGAACCCTACCCAAACACAGGTAATCATAATGGGGCGTTTTCCAGATGCAAGTTGACTTGTCAAAAATAGTTATAAATTTTGGGAAGTGTGGCACCACTGTTTGTTTTTGTGAGTTTTCACTAACAACATAAATCATTGGCGCCACGTATGGTGAAATTGCGAACTTGTCTTTGACATATCTATTTGCATCTTGAAACCGCCCCGTTGGCAGTATTTTAATACGATTGGGCTAATAACCCACAAGTTGTATTTAATGGGATTGTAATTCCACTTAGTGAAACGGTAATTTTTTTTTTTTTAAATATAGAGTGACGAGACGAGCAGGACATGTGCCTGATGGTAAGCAACATGCCTGCCACATAACAGCACAGTGACACGCAGCTATTGGAACATGAAGAGTCCAAATCATTACCTAGCACTGCACTGCGCTCGTCACCCAGAGGTAATTTTTTTTTTTTTTAAATATAGAGTGACGAGACGAGCAGGACATGTGCCTGATGGTAAGCAACATGCCTGCCACATAACAGCACAGTGACACGCAGCTATTGGAACATGAAGAGTCCAAATCATTACCTAGCACTGCACTGCGCTCGTCACCCAGAGGTAATTTTTTTTTTTTTTTTAAATATGGAGTGACGAGACGAGCAGGACATGTGCCTGATGGTAAGCAACATGCCTGCCACATAACAGCACAGTGACACGCAGCTATTGGAACATGAAGAGTCCAAATCATTACCTAGCACTGCACTGCGCTCGTCACCCAGAGGTTTTTTTTTTTTTTTTTTAAATATAGAGTGACGAGACGAGCAGGACATGTGCCTGATGGTAAGCAACATGCCTGCCACATAACAGCACAGTGACACGCAGCTATTGGAACATGAAGAGTCCAAATCATTACCTTGCACTGCACTGCGCTCGTCACCCAGAGGAAATTTTTTTTTTTTTTAAATATAGAGTGACGAGACGAGCAGGACATGTGCCTGATGGTAAGCAACATGCCTGCCACATAACAGCACAGTGACACGCAGCTATTGGAACATGAAGAGTCCAAATCATTACCTTGCACTGCACTGCGCTCGTCACCCAGAGATCTAAGTTGTTATATCTCTAAGCCCTGTAATTTCTCTGGAAACATTGCCCTTCAAACCGGAACACAGTAATGTTTGCACATTACTGCTTGGCGGTAGAATAATTGGCAAAGGTGTGGTACTTCCCCAGGCGGACTCTGCTAAGAGTCCTACCACTACAAAAATAGGTCATAAACTTTGGCGTGATTTTCGATGGCACGTTGCGTTGGGAGGCTCACTCGTAATCGATTAAATGAGAGCTGTTTGCCTCTGGCCTCGTTGAGACTTCTCCGTAATTTTTAACCTACTGCTACCAAAAGTAGTCAATTGCGCAGTCTCTTCTTCCCGTCCTGGACTATGCAGACGCCTGCAATCTCGAATCTCGACCTCAATGTAGACCCTTCTACGCCTAACTAAATTGCCTATGGCTTTGCTATATCTGTCTCTATCATATCAAGTGAAAAGAAAAGAGAGAGCACTATCAAAGCTAAGACAGTTTTAGTTTTTTTACTGTGGGCAGAGCCTTTATTAGAAAAAACTAAAATACAATGAGAACTACACTACGCTACATACCTAACAACTAGGTACTTACACTAAGCACACCTGAATTATCCATAGACCAATGAAGGTCTACAGATAATCAAGATGTTCAAGCCCACTACCAATCGGAACCGTACCCAGCATGCTGGCGGCATTACCACGCTGAATGGCAATGCTTATGCGTTGGGCCAAATAAACGCCAGCATTTTGGTCACGCGTCGCGTCGACCAAGCGCTCGGAAAGGCTTTTAGTTATGCGGTAGACCCTCGGCTACTTGATCAACTTGAGCGCCTTCAAAATCAATGTACACACTTTATATTTGGACTGCGCAAATCATGCAGTTTCGTTTGTAGCTCAAGGGGGTTCCCATTCGTCTTCGTCGTCGTGCTCATAATTAATCTCTTGTTAATAATGTAACTAACCTAACCTACCTATTAATTATCCCCCTCGTACCCACGCTATTTGAAAGATCCGTTTACTTTCTAGAGCCACGCGTATTCTCTGCCTCTCAGATCAAAAAATAACTTGTCACTTCAAGGACACAGTCAATTCTACGGCAAGTCGTTTGCTTTTCAGGCTGTTCAGCTGTGGAACGCATTGCCTGGTGTTTTTAAAAACAATGTGAAACCACAAACTTTTCGCAGTCGTCACCCATTGATATTAATAGTATTCTTCGTTGTGTATCGATACTTAAACTTCTGAATTGATGTATTAGTAGGTATATTATTATAACTAGCTTTTACCCGCGACTTCGTCCGCGCAAATTTACGTTTACTAAAAACATGTTCATCATCAACAGCCCACTAAATGTTCCCACTGCTGGGACTCGGGGCCTTCTCTCGCAAGGAGAGAGTTAGGACCATAATCCACCACGCTGGCGCAGTGCGGGTTGGTGGATGACACACGACTTCGAAAGATTCTAGGTACCTACATGTCGGTTTCCTCACGATGTTTTCCTTCACCGTTTTAAGTTAGCGGCATTATGCACATGACTTCGAAAAGACAGTGGTGCGTGTGGGGTTTGAACCCGGGGTCTCCGGATCGGCAGGCGCCGTTCTCCCGACTAGACCAGCCGTAACTTTTTCATAATATTAGCTAAACCATTTTATATAATTTCATCAAAATTAGTTTAGCATTAAAGCACATTTCACATTTATAATATTAAAAAAGTATGGATTTCTAGATTCTAGTTCTAAAATTTAACGATTTTATCTTCAACATTGACGAACTTCCACGTAAACTTTCATTCCTCATTTTCACTCCTTCAACTCTTTTTCGTGATAAAAAGTCGTCGTCGCCCTTGTGATGAGTGCATCACCGAATCGCAGAAACTCTGAAAGACTCGTCTGAAAGACTTAGGAGTTTTATTTGGCCGATATATCAGCAGAGTATCTCTCTACCTAGTCTGTGATATCAGCCGACTAACCTTCTCAAGTCTTCCAGTCTCTCTCCCTAACCTCTACACGCACTACCTGGACCTAACTATCTGGACTTATTTTACAATAGACAAAAAAATTACAAAAAATTAAAAACCGGAGGGCGTGGCCATGAGCATGGCCATCTAGAACTGCTGACTAATTTCTAGATAGCCGTTGGGAAATGCAAAATTTCTAGATGATCAATGGCCATGGTCACGAGTTTACCCGAAGATTTCTTATAATTCCCGAGCGTGACACTAGAATTCAATTCACAGTCCACGAAAAATCTGTCTATGGTGCGCCAAAACATAACTGCAAATATTTTTTTTTTAGTGTCTGTATTAGGTTGTTTCGTTAACTACAGCAGGTTTTTTTCTAGATTACATCAAGTAGATGCATGATGTTTTATTGCAGATAACCTACATCTATATCTATATATATAAAAGCGAAAGGTCACTCATCAAGGAATCTCAGAAACTACAAATGCTAGGAATCTGGAATTTTGCATGGAGGTTCCTTTTAGCACGTAGGCGCTCGCTAAGACGAGGTTTTGCGAAATTCAACCCCTAAGAGGGTGAAACAAGGGATGAACGGTTGTATGAAAATTCGTGATTTTCACAGTTATCAAATTTTGTATCCTTAAGCAATTAAATGTTTGATCTATCGATTTTGTAATTTCGAACAGTACGAGGGTGAAATTGGGGTTGAAATGGGGGATGAATGTCAATATGGAAGTTCCTAACCGTTGAAGATAAAACCATGAAACTCTTCATATAGACACTTGACACGAAGCAAACGAATGTTTGTTCTAGCAATTTTGTAATTTAGAACTGTATGGGGGTGAAATCGGGTTTGGAATGGGGGATGAATGTCAATATGGAAGTTCCCAACCGTTGAAGATAAAGCATGATACTCTGTTTTCATAGACACTTGACACGAAGCAAACGAATGTTTGTTCTAGCAATTTTGTAATTTCGAACTGTACGGGGGTGAAATTGGGGTTGAAATGGAGGTATGAATGTCAACATGGAAGATCCCAACCATTGAAGATAAAACCACGAAACTCTGAATATAGACACTTGACACGAAGCAAACAAATATTTGTTCTACCAATTTTCCAATTCCAAACTGTATAGGGATGAAAGTGGGATAGAAATGGGGAATGAAAGTATACATGGAAGCTTCCAATCGTTGAAGATAAAACCATGAAACTCTGTATATAGGCACTTGATACGAAGCAAATAAATGTTAGTTTTAGCAATTTTGTAATTTCGAACTATATGGGGATGAAATTGGGGTGTGAAATGGGCGACGAATGTCAATATGGAAGTTCCCAATCGTTGAAGATAAAACTATGAAACTCTATATATAGGCACTTGGCACGAAGACAATAAATGTTTGTTCTAGCAATTTTGTAATTTCGAACTGGAACTGGTATGGGGATGAAATTGGAGTTGAAATGGGGGACAAATGGCTCTTACGCTTTCACACCTAAACAACTGAACCGATTTTGATTAATTTGTATGAAATAGTTTTATTATAAGCTGTTTATAGTAACCGTAAATGTGCCTGGGTATAAAAATAGGTAACTACTGCCTGAGTTACCTTAGTATTTATTTCGCGCGGACGAAGTCGCGGGTAACAGCTAGTATAGTATATTTTTATCACAGGAAAATAACGGCAACTGCGCTGGTAAAATCATGGGCGCTGCTAGTAATATATAAATTATTAGTAGTAAATTAGTAAGCTTGTTTATTTATAAAATATACAAATCATCATCATCATCATCAGCCGCAAGACGTTCAATGCTGAACATAGGCCTCCCCCCTAGATTTCCACAACGAACGGTCCCGCGCAACCTGCAACCAGCGGTTTCCAGCGACCTTTGTGAGGTCAGCTGTCCATCTAGTGGGAGGCCGTCCAACACCGCGTCTTCCGGTTCGTGGTCGCCACTCTAGAACCTTTCTTCCCCATCGGTTGTCAGTTCAGCGAGCGACGTGGCCTGCCCATTGCCACTTCAGCATAGCCACCCTTCGAGCTATGTCAGCTACTTTCGTTCTTTTGCGAATATCCTCATTACGGATTCTGTCGCGCAAAGAGACTCGGAGCATAGCTCTCTCCATAGCTCGCTGTGTGACTTTGAGCTATGTTATGAGGCCCACAGTTAAGGACCACGTCTCAGTTCCATAAGTCATCACTGGCAACACGCACTGATTGAAGACTTTCGTCTTCAAGCATTGGGGTATTTTGGACTAGATGTGCCGTAGTTTCCCGAACGCTGACCAACTCGGATGAGTTGGATGATCCGAGTAGTGCCAGTAGTCCGGTTGCTAGTTCAGTTAACCGAACTACTGCAACTTTTTAGTCCCAGTAGTTCGATTGTACGTCATCACCGAACTATTGGCACAGCGGAGTGCCAGTAGTCCGGTTGCTAGTTCGGTTGATCGGACTGCTGCATGATCTAATACCACCTTGCCCTTTCTTCTATAGGACTTCTCGTATCTCAAAAAAGGAACATCGTTTCATGGTTGATGTTCCAAAAACACAAACGAACATATTTGACTCTACTAGTGTTAGTGTAAAGGCCGATTTAAACTGAACGAGCATAGAGCTAGAGCTGGAACAAGACCATTCTTTATCGATCTTTTAGTGTAAACGAAAAATCGTTCTTAGCGTTTTCCATATTATATATTCCATAGAATCTTTGCGAACGCAAACAAAACAACGAAAGAATGCTTTACGTTTGTTTATACCAAATGAGTTTGATACAGTGGGGATAGAATGAGCATTTGCTCGTCTGATGTAAATCGGCCCTGATAAGAACGTTTAGGATTACGTTCCCTGAGTGGGTTTTCCCCGATAGTTACAATCTTGATGTCTGTAACGTAGCCCTTACATCGCACATTTTCGGTCTTATAATATTTGCAACGCCAATAGCTGCTTTTAGAGGCATATACTGGGTTTCTATAAAACTGGTATCTAGAAAAAAGTAGCACCCTGCCTCTTCTTCGCTGCATTATCTTAAAATCGGTGTTGTCGTTCATTTTAATGTAGTGTACTCGTATACAAGTTTACTTTAGTCTTATACAATATAATTATCAACTTGGAAAATAGCTAAAATTTAACTAGGTACTCATCAACTTGACATTGTCATTAAAGATTGATAAAAAATTAAACTTACATAAAAAGTCGCAAAAAGTTAGTATATTTATTTTTATATACCGCTGAAGTGGTGAGCGGGTCGCTAGTTTTTAATAAACTGAAGTCTATCGATAGATAGTTCGATGCTTAGATAAACCCGAATTTCTATAAGTAAGCAATAGTTCAGTACTTAGATATAACCAAACTACTGCAACTAATAGTTTTTTTTAAACTATTATAGGTTCGCACTTGACCACCATCCCGCCTGATGTTAAGCGACGATGCAATCTACGATGGAGCGTGTTTACCTAGAAGCTACCGATCAACCGAACTAGCAACCGGACTACTGGCACTCCGGTGTGCCAATAGTTCGGTGATGACGTACAACCGAACTACTGGGACTAAAAAGTTGCAGTAGTTCGGTTAACCGAACTAGCAACCGGACTACTGGCACTACTCGGGATGATCAGCGTTCGGGATATATATAAATAAACAACCTTAATTAAAATTTCTTAAAGCCCGTACGCTGTGTACGGTACACAAACTATAATTTTACATCGTCAGCAAAACATGTTCATAAAATGAAAACTACTAGGTCGAACTGTAGGTACCACAATTATTTCTATGGGACCAAATGGCAGCTATTCTGCATCAAACTACAAAAGAATCACGTAAATGTCGTATCGTCGTCCAGTTTGAACTCTGTTAAAACATGTACCCGCTGTGGTTGCGGCTGTAGAATGCAAAAATATATTATGTATAAATTGAAAGCAAAACTCGTCGGCGTGTGCGGCTGTCGCGCGGTTGCCGCCCGTCAGCCGCCACGTTTGCGGGCGATTATAAAGAACATTGAACTGAAGTTTATGTTCTTGAAGTTAGGCGGTGGAAGCACCTTCACTTCTAGCTCCGGTTGGGGGAGGAGCGAGACGAGGTATGAGTCGGTGACCATCAGCAGCGACCACGGCGTGGAGGTGGAACTGCAGCCGGGGCAGAGCGTCCGAGCGGAGCTGTCCGTGTCCGTCAAACACGTGGAGATCCTGGTCATGTACGAAGTGCAGCTGCGAGGAAGACTTGCCGTGCATTTTCAGCCGACACACAGGGGTCACTACTTTTACGGATCTAGCGTAAGGAAGACGATGAGCTCAGCCAGAATAGACAATTCTAAATATGTGACGCAGAGAATGAAGATCGCTTACCACATCGATACGAAAACGATCGTGAGGGACACATAGGACACAGGGAGGGATACAGGGCTGCTGCTTTAATTCTAAGTTGTAATCCTCAACTTATTAATATTACAACATTTAACAAACTAGCTGGCTAATGCTTAGGCCATTAATACGGTAGAGTGTCTATGTGATCGAAATAATAGAACGAAACATCTGACATACAACATTATTTTTATTTTAACAGTGTAAAAAATAAAAGTTGCTCGAAAGTGACAGATCGTGTGGAGTGACATCATACATATCGAAACTCACTAGTTCTTCATCCTTACAAAGATTAGTATATTTATAGTGATCTGTGACAGAGTTGTGCCCCTTCCAATAACTGTACAAACTGCGCAGAGCCTTTGACAAGGCTTGTTGTTTTCCCGACGAATGGAACAAGCAATGGAAGGATTCGTTTCGATAAGGTGGAGGTGCTGACATGGGAGAAGTTCTTTAAATACACTGGGGAAGCCATCGAAATTAGTATGCGTCCGACATTTAATACAGATGGTGGATGGGATGTGGCCGCCCGCTTGGAAACCTTGCCATATCAGGACTCAACAGTGTGTTCGTGATAGTAGTGAGGATACAGTGAGCTCAGAGTGCTGCAATATTCCCGACGCGCATCTCACCAGCGACGAAGAGTTCGAATGCACAAATTATGTGCGACCCTCCTGCAACCCATCACCTACACCCCCCCAAAAGCCGTTGAGCTTGCGTGCGCGCCGCGCCGCCACCGCAGTGCCAAACGAGCAGCGGTCGCGCGCGCGCACTCTCCCTAAAAAAGGTCGCCGGATGCGGCCGAAACTATAATTTTATTACAGAGCAACCGTCCACTTTGCCTACGCCGGAAAACGAATATGATAAGGACATAATAGATGAAGTTGTTTTTGGGTTCTTAATTTTTGAACTCGTAGTTTTTTGAATAATAATTGATATTATAAGTTATATTTTGTATCGTAAGAAACCCCCGATTTATTTTACTCATACTTACTTTTAATTACCTCCAGTGGTGTAGCGTGGGTGTCGGCTTCCGGGACGGAAGCAAAAATTACAGCCTTCTTATTTAGGGTTTTTCAATTTAATGTATACTATACATTCATTCATCATCCCTTCTTCAGTCTTCTTCTCCAGCCACTGCCTGCAACTATACCTGCGTACATCGTCATTCTATCGATTTTCGTTTGCCTATTCGCGGTCTCCACTCTAAAACCCGTCTACCCCAACGGTTACCAGCCTTACGACAGATCAGGAGCAGGCGTAGCCTTTAATTTTCGTATGGGTCACCAATAATAATAAAACAATATGTCGAGTAAAAAGACTTTACTAGTACTTAGTGCCCTTCGATTAAACTGGCAAAATTGCCGTTCTAGTAGTTTTGCAGCAATACAACAACTCAAGCGGCTTCTTCTGGTGTAGAAATTGGCAGTCCCTATGACTGCCAATTTCTTTTTTAGGGTTCCGTACCCAAAGGATAAAAATTGAACCTTATTACTGAGACTTTGCTGTCCGTCCGTCCGTCCGTCTGTCACCAGGCCGTAAGTAAGATCTGAAGCTTTAATATGTTAAGTTATAAGAAAACAACAAATGTTAAGTTCTTATAAAATATTCTGTGTGGCTTTAATCAATTGCAGGGCTGATCGTTGAACTTGGCACCCGTATACATCTCACTTCTTTTGTTGTTGAAGTCAACAATCAAGCCATATATTATAGTATTGAACTTGGCTCTCATTTTACATTTATATTTTTGATGGGATATCATTACTTTTTGTACAGGAATTATTAGTTATCATGCTAAAATGAAAGTTTAGATGTTTAGGTGTCTGTTGCTCAATCACGTCGGATCAGCTATATGATGAAGTTTCGGTTAGATTACAGTAAGAAATAGTACAAACATAAGCAGCTCACTAAATGTTCCCACTACTGAAATTCGAGGCCTCTCACAAAGATAGAATCTAGGCCATAATCCAGCACATTGGCACAACTGGTCCAAAGTGGGTTGGTAGATGACACAAGACCTTGAAAGATTATGGGTACCTACATGCCGGTTTTCTCACTATATTTTACTTCACCTTATTTTAAGTTAGCTGCATTACGCACGTGACTCCGAAAAAACAGTGTTGCACGTGTGGGATTCAGACCAAGGGCTCCGGATCGACAGTCACCATTCTCCCGACTAGACCAGCCTTAACTTTGGCTTAGCTTTAGAATAGCGCAGAGGCTCCTTTTATTGCTGGAAAATAACGGCAACAGAAACTACGCAGATAAAATCACGGACCACTGTAGTAAGTAATGTGATCTTACACCTTCGACTTTAAGGGTGATTTAATTAGTTACGGCTTACGGCTGGTCTAACCAGGCGAATGGTGACTGCCGATTCGGAGCCCCAGGTTCAGATCCCACGCCCACCACTGTCTTTTCAAAGTCATGTGCGTAATGCTGCTAACTTAAAAACGGTGAAGGAAAACAGCGTGAAGAAACCGATATGTACCTATTACCTTTCGAAGTCATGTATCATCCACCAACCCGCTTACTTACACTATTGCTGTACGATTAACATAAAATTAATAAAAATTATCGCATGAACTTCACAATTATAAATACTTACTAAAACTCATAATTTTTTTTTTCAAACAGTATAGTGACGAGACGAGCAGGGCATGTGCCTGATGGTAAGCAACATGCCTGTCACTTAACAGCACAGTGACACGCAACTACTGGAACACGAAGAGTCCAAATCATTACCTAGCACTTCACAGCGCTCGTCACCCAGAGATCTAAGATATTATGTCTCTAAGCCCTGTATTTTTTCTGGAAACATTGCCCTTCAAACTGGAATACAATAATGTTTGCACATTACTACTTGGCGGTAGAATAACTGGCAAAAGTGTGGTACTTTCCCAGGCGGACTCTGCTACCACTACTACCACTCTACCACTACCAACGTTATAATAAATATGTTCGGCTTAAAAATGTTTTTTAAATTTTATTAAATTAAATTTGTTGTACTGTGGTAAAACAAAGCGTTTTATATTTATCTACCTATCTAAAAAGTAGATACAGATTTAAGCGAGTACATATTTTAAAATCTACTATAAAGACAGTCAGCCTTTAATTATGATTGCTATTTTCTTTTTAAAGGCACTGTAAATTCACATCCATATGAAAATGCTACATTTTTATAAAATGTTGAAATTTACCAGTTTCTGACTTTTTCCTTTGTATGCCCAGTTACCCAGTACTAATACCCAGTTACCTATTTGGATGCCGAATTTGAATTTTATAATATATCATCTGGAACGGGATAAAATGTTTAATGTCTATAGCTTAATCAGTGATAAAAATGACGATTTTAGGACGTTCATATCTAAATAACCGTTTGAGGTATATTTATGAAATTTGGAGCACATATTGACGTCCTGCAAGTCGCAATGTGTGAGCAATTTCACAAGTTAATGAGCAATAGTTTTTAAGTTATGAGGATGACAAAAGTAGCTCCATGCAAATGGTTCGTGTAATATTACACATGGTGCGGGTGCGGCTCGGCAGTTTACTTGAATGAACTTGGCTGGCCACACTGCCGTGTGTCTTGGTAAGAAAGTGTCTAAATAGGGATAAGTACATTGAGTTTTGAATAAAATAAAATATTTTATTAGGTACAATATTTATTTCAATAACTTATCACTAAACTATTCTACTGTACTATAAGTGTACATAAATCATTTGCTATGAGCATAAACATTGTATAATCAAACATTAGGTATATAATCAAAAACAAGCGGTCCCCCCCGGATTCACCCGTGCTACATCATTTAAAGCACTCGGGGATTACATATCCAATTATCCAACTATGAAAGAATTATTGAAATCGCTTCAGTAGTTCCCGAGATTAGCGCGTTCAAACAAAAAACCTCTTCAGCTTTATAATATTGGTAAAGATAACAATTATAGGTATTTGTGTTAGAAGTAACATTAGATCTAAGATATTTTTTTCAACGTCATTCATAATATATCTACATAATGTTAGTTTTGTATTCAACCGGGATCGGTTTGAATTCATAATCAATGTTCATTGGATAAAATAAGATTTTGAAATACCGCACCTTTAGAATTAAAGAGGCTTTATAAAAATTATTGTTTTTTAGTAAACGCAAAAAAAATTGTAAGATAACTTGCCTTATTTTTTTTCGTTTAAGCTACTAAGCTTATTTTTGTATGTTTTTTTCCTTTTTCTGGATGAAAATAGTCGGTTCTTTATAAATGGAAAAAAATGCATAATATTATAAAAGGCCGTTCAATGTAATCATAATCATCTTTATTGATAACATTCTGCTACAAGTCAGTTATGAATCATTATTTTTAAACATAGGTACTTAGAATGGAGAGACGAGCACGAGATGCAGCTGATGGGAAGCCACAAGCCTGTCCATAACACCCAAGCCAATTGCCACGCAACTACTTACTTATTTGAACATGAAGAGTCCAAATCTCTGTCTAGCACTACACTTTGCTCGTCACTCAGAGACAAGATGATTTATCTCTTAGCCCAGTGGTGCATCTGGAAACATAGCCCTTCAAACCAGTATACCTACAGCAATTACCTACTGCTTAACGTAGAAAAACATAGAAATTAGAATAACTAGCAAAATAATGCATACCAATAACGTATGTAACTTGAATGTTATTTCAATCGTAAACGTGGGATACGGCAGTCAGTATGATCTACACAGTTTGACACAGCTGTGGTCAAGTGCGGGTCGGGTCTAGACGAGGCTCGGGCGCTTGAGGCTGACGATGGGCGCGCTCATGTTGGGCGGGGGCGGAGTCGCCGGGGCTGCGCCGGCGGGCGGCGGGGGCGGAGGCCTGTGGGACATCTTGGCCTGCAACACATGGGTACTCCGTATTCACATATCACAGAATACAAACGATTGTAACATAAAACATGTGAGCACAGCACAAACAGCCCACAAGTGGCAGGAAACGTAAAGCCAGAGATCGGATGTTGGCGAGGCCTGTGTCCAGCAGTGGACGAATGTAGGCTTATTATGATGCAGCCCTATAAACCTGCCCACTGCTGATACTCGGGGGTTTCTCTCACAAGGACAGAGTCAAGGCTCACGGCTATAATAATAAGCCACGCTGGCGCTGGTTGGCAGATAACGTACCTATGTGTAAAGGTTTTAGGAACATGATGGCTTCTTTGCAATGTTTTCCTTCACCGTTAAAGGCTGTGATGAGTACAAACTTGTACATCTGCACATCTTCAAAACCATCGGACCTCGGAGGTACAGGCAGAATTCGAACGTTCGACCTCACGATTGTGAATTACAAGTTTCCATAATGATCCTAAGATTCTAGGAACATTTATGTTTCCTGATGATGTTTTCCTTCACTGTTGAAGCCAGCGGTTATGACGAACTTGTACATCTGTAGGTACATACTTGGAAAAATACTGAGCGGTGTAGGCGGGCTCCGAACCCACGATCCCATGGTTGTGAATAGCACGTTAGGCCACCACGGACTAAAACCGCGGGGCGCTGCTAGTGGTGTTATATTTGTTTATATACAACATATAACACTTAGATATTTAGTACATACATGAGTTAATCACTGTTCAACAATGAGGCCTTTTCAAGATGCAAATAGATCTGTCAAATATAGTTCTCAATTTCGCCACAGATGGCGACAATGTTTCATTCTGTTCGAGAAATTTCACAAAACGAAATATAGACGAATTTGTGAAACAAGTTTTTTACCTATTTAAAGGTTTACACTTGGCCGCCGTCTCACCTATTAAGCAACGATGCGGTCTATAATGGAGCATGCTTATCCAGAAGAAACGATTGCTCTTGATTTAAAAACACCAAGATTGTAAACATAGGAAAAAATCACTCAAGCAATTATTTCCACTACGCGTATTCTACAACTATCTTTCACAGATCTATTTCCCTCCTGATAACGCCTCATTGGTCTGACCTGGTAAACTTCCATAAGGATGTGAACACAGCAAGATCACAGTTTAAAATATCTAATAAAATAAAATGTTATCGCCACATGTGGCGCAACTATTTTCGATTTCGTAGATTGAAGACGCAGCATCGACTGTGTCGCATGCTCATGGTTTGCCGGCAACTTAATGTAGGTACATTATTTCTAAGACTAGACATTTTAAACAATTTTGGTTATTAACAACATGTCAGTCACAAGATATTTCGCATTACGGAAATATTGAATAAGTTATTCGTGATGAAAACACTCCTATTGGTACCTTAGAAGAACAGTGGCGTGCCAGTCCGCTTTAGCTACGTCAGAAAATAATATATAATTAGACAAACGATTAGATATATAGGGTTTCGGAGAACGGAACCATCACTATCGGACCAAGAACCTTATAGAGCAAGAGCCCATGACAGCCAAACCTTCGGTATTTTATAAGAGCTGAAAGTTGCTCTATGTGTGTTCCCAACAATAATAACAACGATGCCCAAATAAAAGGTTTGGTTTGGCAGTAAACAGGTAGAAAAAGTGTATAAAATTTTATAAATACCTCACTTTTACTCGTAATATAAAGTAAATGTTTTCACCCAAAATAATATTTCGAATGATGTTGCACAATGCCAGACCCTTTGCTCAGATATTATGTAAGAGGATGCGCCCCTTTGTCCTGTGATTTTTCTGGACACATTTGCTTTCAAACCAGAACACAGTAACTTTTGCACTTAACTATTCTGCGGTACGATAACTGGTTCATCTGATGAACTCTACGAAGAGTATTACTATTAAATTAAACTAAAATAAAAGCCACTTAGATGGCTATTTTTGTATCTCATTTTAAAATCAATAAAATACTACTCCCGAACATCCCACAACGCTTTTATGTAGGTACGTACTTTTGTTTTAATCAAAAAAATTTGATTTCGAAATAAAGTTAATACCAATTTGTAAATTACGATTTTATTTCCAACAATAATTTTAACATTCATTTTTGTAAAAGTAATTAAATATATGAAATATTTAAACATCTAAATTACAGTATAAACTTATTCTTAAACCATGATTTCGATTATATGCTTACAACTAAATGTGTACAATAAGAGTAAGAGTGGATAAAAGAAGAAAGGAAAAGCACACAAAATATTAAACTCTAGATTGATTCGAAGAAAAGAAGGCAAAACATGAAGAATTTAGTACCAAAGAAACGAATTGGAAGAACGAAATGAATGAAAAATAAGTATGTATCTTCTGGACAAGCGTATTACCTCAATTTATAATTACATCGATAAGGTGAGTTAAGATCAAAAGCCAGTAAGTATTAAAATAGGTCAAGATTGCAAGAAAAGAAGGAAATGACAGAGACACTTAGAAATGCTAGACTAATAGCATAGAAAAAGATCCAGTGTACACAAAACTTAATAGGCTAGGATTACTAAGAAATATGTTGTGCTTAAATTTTACAGTAGACCAGATGGATGATAAGTAAACGACTAATAGGTTAAAGCAGTATTCTAAATAAGTATATTTACAAAGACAATGAATCTTGTCATCATAAAAATATTGATTAAACTGATATTGAATAGTTAACCATGTCTTAATAAATTGACAATAGCGATGATCACGTATGTATATGACGAAAAAGAAATCGATAAATGCAATCAAAATTTGAAGGACACAAACAAAAAAAATTACTCTTGATTTTACTTCTCTTAATGATAATTTCTTTACCGTCTTTATTTCTAAACGTCTTATTAAAACATTAACAAACAACACAGTTTCGACAACATAATCACAAACATAGGTAGGCGTTACGTTTAGGAGAGTAAGTTAAGCAATTAGGCCTAAAGTAAACTAAACAATAACTACTGAATCTAAGAAATATTTCGAGTATCGAGAGAGCTTAGTATATTTAGTTGAAATAAGAGCTGCATCTAACATTAGGCAATGATAACTAAACGATGCAAGCCAATCACGCTATCTTACAAATATATTTAAAGAGACAAATATTCGGGTAGCAAGTCTACGGTCAAGAAATTTAGTAAGGCAATATTTTCACGCGTCATGTAGTATTTTTTTCGTCATTTTAGTCGGTTAGCATGACGGAGATTCTAAAATGAATTTATCTTGAAATTCATTGATTTTAAATAACAGGCCATTATTTATCTGCTAAAAGCTCAACTTTAAAACAGCAAGCCCTATAAACATTACGGTATAGATATTTACCATGTTAGAAATTCGTCTTAGAAAAACATGTTCTTGATATAGAAATAGAACATGGATAAGCTTCTACTCCCGTAGTTAGAGATATCTAAAAGGATTTTATAAATTCGGAGCACGAAATGTACATACTATTCAATGAAATGGCACTTTCAATCTTTCATTTTCGTCTAAATATCACAAGGGGTCGCTACTTCTTATTCATTAGTAACTTCCTTAATATATGGGGCGAATTCATTTGCCCTGTTATAGAAGCTATTTTTAACATAAATGCAAGGTACGAATAAGGTGATTGAAAAATAGATTACACCCACGTCTAAAAGTCATAATTTATCAAAAATTTAATCAATAAAAATGTAATAAATAACAGAGCCATAATTTACTCGGAATGTGAAAACGAATATCATTTTGATGATTATTTTGTCATTTCACTTAAATTACAGAAAACAACCGGAATAAATTCAGTTATTGTTTTATTACTTGTTACCTCGGTATTGTTTCCTATTTTTTAATAACCTTATTATGCACAATGATAAATGTATTCTATTCAATATTTTTAAAAATGAATATAATGTATAATGTTAAATATTAGTCAATTCATCCACGGTTCATCGTGTGGATGATATTTATCTTCTGGATGACATGCCGTCCTGAAATATTATCACTCAATTAGATACAAATTTTGTAAAAAATGAGTATACTAATTAATTAGTTTTTTAATAAATTTGATAAGAAAGGAGTTAGTGAGGAACACAAAATTACTGACAAAACAACACAAGCGGGACAAACAAGACAACAAAACAATATGATAGACATTATAGAGAATCTAGTACACCCGTCTAGTACGTCCCGAGACAACTAAATTGGTTACTAAATGTTTTGTACTTAATATCGTATTGAATATCAAGATATATTACTGTACAGGAGAAGAGGAGAAGGCAGATAGTAAAACTGTATTGAATATTTGAAAACTGTGTATGTTAAAATGTGTATAATATATACAGTTACAAGCAGATTTTCAGATAGTTCATAACAGTGATTTTAATAGCAAATATATCCAAATTATATCTCCAACGAAATATTTTCAATGTATAGATGAACATTTTGGTATATTATTGTACTCAGAATACCGCAACATGTATGTCGATACTCATTATGATCTTTCTTTTGTTTTTAATTTGTTGGCGTGTAAATTGTACATTTGTTTATGAATAACTAGCTGTACCCTGAACGCGTTGCTATGCCACCTATTTAAGATTCATTGTACCAACTCTGAAACCTTTTTTTTCTCATGCACAACAACTTAGCTTATGATCAATGATCATCATATGATCAAATGCATAGTTTACAATTCTATAGAGGATATACAGGCAAACATTAAATTTCTGTACATATAGAAGAACCAACTACACTTTGATTTCATTACAAATCAAAAGATTCGATTCTCGATAGTCCATTTCCAAAAACGTGCTTATAACTGTATGTTTGTGTCCAGAAATAGTATTATTTTGTTCTTCAACTTTTATAGGTATACACTTGACCGCCATCTCGCTTGATGTTGAGCGACGAAAACTAGATGTGTAATTGTGTAATGTAAAGTTGACGTATCGTGGCGAGTCTCACCTTGAAGATGTTGGTGAGCTCGTCGAGCAGCGTCTCGTGTCGGAAGGAGATGCGGATGTCGGGCACGTTGGTGCGCGTGATGTCGTTCCCGGCTACTCCTTCCTTCAAGTAGTTCGGGCCCAGCCAGTACTGCTTCATCTACAGAGGACAACGCATTTTTGGAACTGATATTCTTGGTTAGGAAGCAGATTTTGAAGATTATGGTGTTTACTACTCATATTTTGATTTTATTTCGAATTCCCAAATTGTTGCATGATGGTAGTGATCTTGGATCTCATTTAAAACAACAAACATATGTTTGATTTTTAGACCTTTAAACTGGTGTTTTGACATTTAATTCAAACTATCATTATCCACTTTTTGATATAACTGAGATTGTAATAGATTGTTCTCCAAAGACAGGGTAGGATTTCAGATAATGATGACATCGGATTATAGACATATTTATATAAATTATATCCAGATGAAAACAATGTTTTGGATGCACGATAACATATAGGACAATGCAGTAGCTGTAGTAATGGACCTCGTGCGGGAACCCGGACATGAGCACGGAGTAGCGCGCCAGCTCGCACATGTCGCACGAGCTCAGCTTCCACACCTGCGCCGCGATGCTGTACTCCTCCATCAGCGGCTCCTGGGGGACCATCAATCACTCGATCAGTTAGATCATACACTAGTAAAATAGCTCATCACCGATGTTAAAGTTCACAGTAAATGTACACAAGATCATTTCAAAAGTGTACTTATACGCAAGAAGTTAAAGAAGTCTAACTTCAACCATAGAGTAGATACAATCTTCAATGCAAGAAATATTAACCTGAAATGTATTACAAAGTTTATTAAAATGTTCACTAACTAACTTCAGGGTGTCGGTTTCACACTCATAATCATTTTTCCCTAACGCGTCAAAAGAAGTATAACTTTAAAAAGACAAAGTATACTTAACAGGGAAGCCTAAACAAATATTTCAGATGATACGTTGACTTAGAATAGAGAAATCTTTTGTAATACGTACAATGTTTAACAATGTATTTTAAAATGTACAATTTTTAAATACTGTCATGACAAGTGTGGATGCAAAACTGCCTGTTTGTGCATTATGCATGGACCTAACAAAGGCTTTTGACAGTGTGGATCATAGAAAATTGTTAAGCAAATTTAATTCTTATGGTGTAAGAGGAACTCTATAAATAATCTTGTAGAGTCTTATTTGACAAATCGACAGCAATCTACACAAATAAACTATATTTCTGCAAAATTAAAGAAAGAAGTTAAACATAACCCAAAATATGATGGTGTTTCACAAGACAACGTTCTTGGGCCACTACTATTTATCATTTATATCAGCGATCTTCCTAAGGCTACAAAAAATCTATGGTTCTGTTTGCATTTATTTATTTATTCATCATCAATTACCTGCCGCACTTATATATATATTATTTCCTGGCAAGGATAGTGCTTGCATACAAAAGTATATAAACCACACGCTTTGTAGCATTATATTATATATTGACTGGCCTCGTGGCGTAGTGGGTAGTAGCTCTGCCTGCGAAGCCGAGGGTCGTGGGTTCGATTCCCACCCAGTGCAAATATTTGTGTGATGAATTCAAATGTGTGCACTGTGTCTGGGTGTTTCTATGTATAACAAGTATGTATTTAAAACTATATGTATAAGTATAATATCAGCTATCTGGCCGCCATCGTACAAGCTTTGCTTAGTTTGGGGTCAGATGGTATTGTGTGTGAATTGTCCACCACCACCAAAATATAAATTGGTTAACTCTAAATAATCTGAAATAAAATGGATAGATAGATATTATTTATTGACACATTGAAAAATTATGAGAGTATTTTTTTACATTGCGTACAATGATATTGCGTACCTACACCGTCACGAAACACCGACATCCTACGTTTAGCTAGTAAACATTGTAACTATGTTTCCAGAGAAATTACAGGGCTTAGAGATATAACAACTTAGATCTCTGGGTGACGAGCGCAGTGCAGTGCTAGGTAATGATTTGGGCTCTCCATGTTCCAATAGCTGCATGTCACTGTGCTCTTATGTGGCAGGCATGTTGCTTACCATCAGGCACATGTCCTGCTCGTCTCGTCACTCTTTAATTTAAAAAAAAAAAAAAAAACTAACTTCATCAATCATCAACAGCCCACTAAACGTTCCCACTGCTGGGACTCGGGGTCTTCTCTCGCAAGGAGAGAGTTAAGTAAGTCCATAATCCACCACGCTGGCCCAGTGCGGGTTGGCTGATGACACATGACTTCGAAAGATTCTAGGTACATGTCGGTTTCGTCACGATGTTTTCCTTCACCGTTTTAAGTTAGCGGCATTACGCACATGACTTCGAAAAGACAGTGGAGTGTGTGGGGTTTGAACCTGGGGTCTCCGGATCGGCAGCCGCCGTTCTCCCGACTAGATCAGTCGTAACTTTAGACCAGCCGAAACTTTCGTAACGTTGTAACAAACTTAAGGATCACTAACTTATAACTATTCCACGGTTGAAGTTGAACATCTTAGCATATGGAATGAATAAAAAATAAGAAGCTTTAACTTCGTGCGTAACATACATCTTCGATTTTATTTCTATTTCAAATGATGAACATCAGCATCATAACATCATAACCTATCAAAATCAAATCGTGTTTATGTGACGGTACCTTGGTGAAGTGGAACTGCAGCGGGTCGTCGGTGCTGAGCGTGACGCAGAGCCCGCGCGCGAGGAACTCGGGCAGCGGGTTGCGGTGGTAGTTGAGGAACAGCGAGTTGTTGCTGAGCGGGGACATGGCGATGGCGATCTGCCCCAGGTAGTACAGGTACTGGAGGACTGGCACCTGGAATGTTACGTAATCATTAATACGTTGTTTCGTTTGTCAACCTGGACGTCTACTCTCTTTGAACGAAAAACATAATTTCGAAATAAACTCGCGACTTTCCTACTTCAATCCGTCGTTTCGTCCGTTTAAATATACTAAGCCTACTCTAATAGGGTACAATACTCAAATAAAAAAAAAATTGGCAGTCATAGGAACTGCCGATAGAAGTGAAAACTTAGAACTCAGAATTTGATGGCTTACTTTGGAAACTACACGGGTGTAACCAGAGGGCGTGGCCTGGGCATCATGGCATGACCATCTAGAAATGCGTTAGCATTTCCTATTGGCTGGTGCATTTCTAGATGGCCATGGCATGATGCCGAGGCCACGCCCTTTTAGCATTTCCCATTGGCTGACGCATTTCTAAATGGCCAATAGCCGTGGTCCCGAGTTTACCCGAAGATTTCTTATCATACCCGAGCGTGACGCTAGAATCCAATTCACAGCCCACGAAATATCTGCCTAGGCGCGCCTAAAGAAGTTTTCACTTCAAAAAAAATTATTCGTCCGTCAGTTACGATTGCTAAAAAATGTTGTACACGTATTTTTTCTTTTGTTCCGCAAACAAACATTTACGAAGATACAGTGCTTCTAAGTTTCGTGTAACGTCACTCGTGGGTACGATTTGCCGACGATTAGTGTATTTTTGACCCAGTCCGGTATTAGAGTAGGCTTAAAACATTTGAACCAGGTTCAAATCGCCAGGTCCTAAGTTTCGTATAGTCAATAATTAAAACGCGTATGTTTACTGGTATAGCCTCCTTCCAGATTCCGGATACATATACCGGGCTGTGGTGGCCTCGTTTTTATAGCGCGGTTCTAGTTTTTCACGCGATCTTCGTCTTGGTCGTTTAGATGTTGGACACCCAAGCAGTCGTGATTTTTTCCCATTTGTGTTTGTACATTCGGCAAACATGTCATGTCCAATCCCATTTTAATTGGATATTATGATAACTTCGCAAAGAATTAGAAAAAGTTCTTTCGTTACCAGGCCCGCCGCAACGGCGCGTGCAAGGCGTGCACCGCACGCGGGCGGCACGCCCAGGGGGGCGGCAAACCGAGCGACCCATCAAGTATTTGAAGTCATTGTCATAATCTCATAATACCTACCCCACCATAGGTATGTATGAGAAATATCATAGCACGGGAAATATGACAAAAAAACGCAAATACCGCCATCTATTATTGGCGTCCGTTAACTAAGATGCAGTACCAAACGTATCCTGTTATTGTAAGAAAATCAGGAGGTCTACCGCCTAACGAAAACGCTTTGACATTGCTGTCTCTTTTCTTCTCGCTTGAAATGAAAAAGACGGCAATGTTAGGCGGTAGACCCCCAGGTCTGGGGAAGTTAAAATAATAATATAATCTGCGGGAATCCCCTTTAGAGATTTTTTCCCCTTTCCCAATTCGAAAGTTTTAGGTACACACCTAGAGTCTTTTTCTTTTACGGTTACGCAATCGAACTTATGATTTGTGCTGCAATTATTAAGATAATGTTTCTTTTGACTTTTTTTGGCTTCGGATTACTTAGCTAATGATATTATTTAAATTTGATTTTGTGATTATAATTCAATTATCCGCCAGTAAAAAACAGCAGTGCAGAGGAATCATAATTATGGTAAGTACTTACGCTTATTTATAGACTTATCACAACAATTACTGTTCAAAAGAAAAATAAAATAAGGGATTTTAAGTCTTAAAAAATATTATTTGCTAACGACGGAATTTTATAAGTTTGAAGTGTATGTGTATGTATGTGTGTCTGTCTTGCTGTGGCAGCATAGCCCCCGAATAGAGTAGGTATGTAACTGTTTTTTTGTAAGATTAATTTGTTGGATTATTCGGATATTGTCGGGTTTTAGCTACCCTACTAATATTATAAATGTCAATGTATTGATGTTTGAATGTTTGTTGCTCAATCACGACCTAACGGATGAACGGATCGGGCTGAAAAAATAGATTTTTGAGCGACTTTTAAATTTAACCTAATCTACGGGACGAACATCAAATGTTTTAAATGTAGGCATAGTTTTTAGGATAAGCGAAATTGTTGTATTTACTATATTCCAAGCCAAGGACGTTTAAAAAAGACGTTTTTTTTTGGTCCATGTTCCAAGCATTAAAAAAAAAAAATATTTATTCTACTTTTGTGACAAGAACGCCTAGGGCGTGGAATGCCTGAGTAGTTTCCCAATGGTTACAATCTTGGTGTCTTTATATCGAGAATGACTCAGTTTCTTCTAGGTAAGCACCCTCCATAGTAAATCGTATGGTCGCTAAATGGCGATCTAGTCGGTTTAAAAAAATTACTCATTTTTTAAACCTTCTCTGGTTTTTCTCAAATAATTTAAAAACAAAAATTTACCAAATCATTCTAGCCGTTCTTAAGTTTCAGCATCACTAACGAACAGCATTTGATTTTTTTACATGTAATGCATAATAAGGTAAGATATAGATTTAGACATAGTTTTACACATTAGTAAACAAAAATAACATGTAGGTACATAATTATTTAAAATTTAACAACAAATATTAAAAGTAAAATAAGTGCGAGAACAAAAGTTGAAGAAAATAAAATTACACCCATTACGATTTTTTTGATAAACTTGATAGTATAACTCTGCAAATATTGATCCTAGCGTAAAAAATATTTCAACCAAACTTTTGAGAAATTAAATTTCCATCGATCGAATCGATCATTTTTGCTCTAAAGTTGAAAATTAACGAGTTATTTCACAAAAACTTCAAAACAAGATGGCGGCGAACCCTCTACCGGGATTAGTTAGAAAATCGAGATTTATACTTCCAACAACCATCCCCGACGTTTTAAAAAAAAAATCGCTCCCCGGATTTTTTTCTATTTCAATGTCTGCCTCGACTGAGCTATATGTATATTATGTTACTTGCTGCAACGGAACCCTTCACGGGCGAGTCCAACTCGCACTTGACCACTTTATTTTTTATACTCAAGATAAGCAGTCGTAGGGCGGCGTAATCGGCATTGCACGCGGGCGACGAAGGAGCCAGCAGCGCGCCTGACTTGATTTGACTTTGACTTGTTGTTGATGTCCGATTAGGAATTAATAATATTCTTCTTATTCCTAATATTTCTCTACGCACCGCAAAGAAGCTCAAATAATGTTATCTTCCTGCAGCAATCTCTTTTGAACAATCGGAATAATTTTACTGTGTTTTCACTGAAATCCGACATTGAAACATTGGAACTGGTGATCGGAGTTTGTTGTGGTGAATGCTAGAGTACCTAACAGCTACATCATCTACTTGCATTGATTTAGTCTTCAACCATTGTTTTAGTCTTGAAAACCAGCGGCGCGTCACTGGTCCATCACCGATATACTTGAACCCAGGATACGCCATGATCACCTAGGGGACCTACCGATAAGTGAGTGCCAGACCCCCCCCCACGTCTGGACACCCTTACGCCCCGCGCCGGTTCAGCTCTGTGGCTGCTTACCAGTTTTCAGTTGCATCGGAGGATAGGAACAGCGGTGCACCGCAATACTGACAGCCCTCTTCCGCTGCAGCCCCACCGCGTTCGTCGTCTAACGGTGGTAACCCGGTCAAGGCTGTGAGAGCGAAGCATTGTAATACTCACTATCCTCTCCCGCTGCGGCCTCCACCCCACAGCCGCGATGCCCACCCCTCAACATTGTAGCCTACCTCAGTTGCACCGATGCCCATACACCGTCCAACCTATGGCCGCATCGTATCTCTCAAACGTCGATTTTGGGCGTTTTTCTTTTCGTTAGAAAGCCACTTTACTGTGGTGGTAAAACCACCCATGTTTGGTAAATATTGATTCAAGATGGCCGCTTCCACTATATGGGTATCAAATGAAAGGGCTCGATTAGTAGAATACTGTACAAATTTCAAATTCAAAGTAATCGAGAGAAATTATTGTTTTTAATTTTGTTCTTGTTATGGACAAAACTAAGAGTAAGTAGTAAGTAGCCTTGGGGCGGCATAATCGGTATTGCACGCGGGCGACGAAACAGCCAGCGGCGACCCTGTTCGTTACCTTTCTAAGCAGTAGACCGTGAGAAATGTTCTCTGCGAGTAAGAATCCGCAGACTAAATGCTGAACCGCGCCGGCTTCTCCGCAATGGGGGCGCAATACGAATGTGTTGAGGCCTTGTTCCCTGAAAAATACGTTTAGTTTTAAAATTTTAACGGAGGTGTTTACGGCAGTTTTAGTAGCAGGCAGGCAGTTTAACCTTAGGGCAGTGATGTTGGTCCATTGTTGTTTAACGAGTATGTGTGAGTCAGATGAATATCTATCTTAGATCAAACAAAGACTAATAAAGACTAGGTCTTACATTGCATTTCAAGTACATATCCTGTTAACTAGTAAGTGTGATAGTTTGTAAGTTAGGAAGGTTTTGCGCCATTTGCGCTAACCCAAAATCCATTAAGAAGTAGAGGCTATTTGAGACCAGCTACAATAGGTCCTTTAAAGAAACATGAAAATATCTAAATTTTAGACAAATAACGGTTCGATGCACAAAAAGGGAATTTTACCGATTCAGTAATGTGATAGAATATAGCATTTGAAAAATGAAAACGATGACGATATATATGAATACTCACTTGCGGAACTGGTTGAGCGTGGCGATGTTAGCGTATATGTAGTAGAGAGGGAACACTCACTTGCGGAACTGGTTGAGCGTGGTGATGTTAGCGTACATGTAGTAGAGAGGGAACACTCACTTGCGGAACTGGTTGAGCGTGGTGATGTTAGCGTACATGTAGTAGAGAGGGAACACTCACTTGCGGAACTGGTTGAGCGTGGTGATGTTAGCGTACATGTAGTAGAGAGGGAACACTCACTTGCGGAACTGGTTGAGCGTGGTGATGTTAGCGTACATGTAGTAGAGAGGGAACACTCACTTGCGGAACTGGTTGAGCGTGGTGATGTTAGCGTACATGTAGTAGAGAGGGAACACTCACTTGCGGAACTGGTTGAGCGTGGTGATGTTAGCGTACATGTAGTAGAGAGGGAACACTCACTTGCGGAACTGGTTGAGCGTGGTGATGTTAGCGTACATGTAGTAGAGAGGGAACACTCACTTGCGGAACTGGTTGAGCGTGGTGATGTTAGCGTACATGTAGTAGAGAGGGAACACTCACTTGCGGAACTGGTTGAGCGTGGTGATGTTAGCGTACATGTAGTAGAGAGGGAACACTCACTTGCGGAACTGGTTGAGCGTGGTGATGTTAGCGTACATGTAGTAGAGAGGGAACACTCACTTGCGGAACTGGTTGAGCGTGGTGATGTTAGCGTACATGTAGTAGAGAGGGAACACTCACTTGCGGAACTGGTTGAGCGTGGTGATGTTAGCGTACATGTAGTAGAGAGGGAACACTCACTTGCGGAACTGGTTGAGCGTGGTGATGTTAGCGTACATGTAGTAGAGAGGGAACACTCACTTGCGGAACTGGTTGAGCGTGGTGATGTTAGCGTACATGTAGTAGAGAGGGAACACTCACTTGCGGAACTGGTTGAGCGTGGTGATGTTAGCGTACATGTAGTAGAGAGGGAACACTCACTTGCGGAACTGGTTGAGCGTGGTGATGTTAGCGTACATGTAGTAGAGAGGGAACACTCACTTGCGGAACTGGTTGAGCGTGGTGATGTTAGCGTACATGTAGTAGAGAGGGAACACTCACTTGCGGAACTGGTTGAGCGTGGTGATGTTAGCGTACATGTAGTAGAGAGGGAACACTCACTTGCGGAACTGGTTGAGCGTGGTGATGTTAGCGTACATGTAGTAGAGAGGGAACACTCACTTGCGGAACTGGTTGAGCGTGGTGATGTTAGCGTACATGTAGTAGAGAGGGAACACTCACTTGCGGAACTGGTTGAGCGTGGTGATGTTAGCGTACATGTAGTAGAGAGGGAACACTCACTTGCGGAACTGGTTGAGCGTGGTGATGTTAGCGTACATGTAGTAGAGAGGGAACACTCACTTGCGGAACTGGTTGAGCGTGGTGATGTTAGCGTACATGTAGTAGAGAGGGAACACTCACTTGCGGAACTGGTTGAGCGTGGTGATGTTAGCGTACATGTAATAGAGAGGGAACACTCACTTGCGGAACTGGTTGAGCGTGGTGATGTTAGCGTACATGTAGTAGAGAGGGAACACTCACTTGCGGAACTGGTTGAGCGTGGTGATGTTAGCGTACATGTAGTAGAGAGGGAACACTCACTTGCGGAACTGGTTGAGCGTGGTGATGTTAGCGTACATGTAGTAGAGAGGGAACACTCACTTGCGGAACTGGTTGAGCGTGGTGATGTTAGCGTACATGTAGTAGAGAGGGAACACTCACTTGCGGAACTGGTTGAGCGTGGTGATGTTAGCGTACATGTAGTAGAGAGGGAACACTCACTTGCGGAACTGGTTGAGCGTGGTGATGTTAGCGTACATGTAGTAGAGGTAGTACGCGTAGGGCGGGTTCTCCTCGTCGTCCCACAGCTCCGGGGTCTTCACGTCCGCGTCCAGCATCGGGTTCTCGGGCTTCGACTCGTCGTCCACGCTGTCGAACCCGATCACGTGCTGGAACAATTAAACATGGGCAATAGTGTAATTAGTTGGAAAATCAATTTTGTACATCATCATTAACCTATCTTAGTCCACTACTGGGCCTCTCCCAGGGCTCGCCACTCAGCCCAAAATAGTCACAAAAACAAAAAGTGTACAATCATATCAAAATGAGATAAAAAAGATAAATAGCGCTATACCCAGGGCTGAAAATTGCCAATACTGAACAAAATCTCCATCTCGAGATTTTCAAAATCACCAACATTTACTTAACCAAAATGTTTAATTTTCCACGGTCTTTCTCGGTCAGCATTATTTTTTTAGAAATTATTTTCTAAAACCTATCCCTGGAAACCTGCCTTGTAACTAAGGGTAAATCAGGGTAAAACGGTCAGTGGGAATCTGGGAAAACTATAGGTGATGATTTTGAATATGTACAAACTACAGAATATTTAGGTAGTGTTACTCACAGTGAGGAACTTGTGTAGTTCGATGTTGGTGCTGGGGTCGTTGGTGACCTCGAACAGCGGCCGGAAGATGTTGTCCAGGAACTCTTCGAAGTTATTCATTATCTTGTTGGATTTGAAGATGTCACTGTAAAATACGTTACATTGATGTGTTACGTTCAATTCGAAAATGTTAAGTAGTAGCAATAATTTTATCTTCAAACTGATTGGTCGACATATCGTCGAGTTCCTCCAGAACGTGTACGAATTGTAGAGAAGATTCTTAAATTTTGCAACGATAAAGTTACGAATGTAGTTTAGATAGATCAGTTTTGGAAATCACTTCAAAATAAAGAATTCTTGTATGTTACTTTACATTTGAGAGCGATAGCACGATCTTCATTAGTATCCTAATTTTAATATTAGAACTTTCAGAAAATGTCAACCTCAGAATCAGAACCTAGAAAAATTCTAAACTTGGGACATTATCGGTAAAAACTAATACTAACTAAATAACTTTGAACTAATTTAAGAGCGTCATTTATATCAATAATTTAATCAAGTACGTATATGTATAATAAGATTGTATAAAGGTCAAAAGACTAAGTAGGTACTCACTAAAGCCTGGGTATCTGTATGAGCCAGCGCACGTTGTCGGAGTAAACCTTGAACTGCACGGCCCACTTGGCGAGCTTGGCCCACTCGGTGGGGCTCTTGCCGTAGATGGACAGGCGCAGCTCGGCGTTCTGGTACTTGCTCTCTTCTAGATCTGATGCCACTTCCTGGGAGAACAAACAATCATAAGAAGAAACAAATAACAAGATGAACTGGTAATGGACCGGTCGTATTTATTGCAAAACTTGTAACCATTGGATCAGACGTCTTCTGAAGTGGGTACAGACGGCAGATTTATCTGACAAACGCAGCGGAGACTCAACAGATGATAATATGTTGTTGATTAGACCGAAAAGGTGAGGACCAAGCTCAGTTAAAACCATTTTATCCACTACCAGATGATGATGGCAATGAAGAATGATGACGAATCGAAGTTAACTCAAGCGTTGAATTGGAAAGTACAGGATTATCTATTCTATGGTACAGGTAACATATTGTTTGGTCATAGGTCAGTCATTTTAACCGAAAAGGATCAAACTACTGATGATATGTTCCATTATTTGCCTATAAATACGAGAAACGTAGCTAATTAGACAGATGTATCTGATGATAGTTACCTTGATGATCCTAGCGAAGTATTTCCCGTTCATGTGGTTGTCTGTCTTGAGGAAGACCTCTCGCAGGCGACTCTCGCCGATGGGGTTGTACTTCGCGTTGAACTTGTCGAACCGGTGGAAAGTGTTGCGGTCCTGCGGGTCGGAAATACAATAACAATATTAATCAACGAATAGGGATGATGACTGGGTCAACATATAGCATTCTAATTAGTCCGTCAGGTAGATTATGAAAAAATATGGGACACGTATTTTTTGTTTTATGAAATTATTAAAAATCGACAAAGATATAGATCATCAAACTTCCGGAGTGGGGGGTTGTGACGTCAAGTCTACATAAAAATCGTATAGGTATATACTATAGACGTGACGTCAGTCGAAACTTGGGGTGTCATGACCCCTCTGGATCTGCCATTGGCAGGCGTATTGCTACAATAGAACATACTTTATCAACTTTCCCGAGTGAGCCTGTATTTAAAATATTAGATAATGTGTTGTGAGGTAGTTACCGCGTGCACGTCGAGCATGTCGACGGTGAGATCGTAAGTGCTGAGGTTCATGGACTGGAAGACCGCCTTCAGCGTCATCGGGGTGCCCTTGTGCAGCGTCACCACCTGCGACAAACCTGTATTATATACGTATACAAAGTATGTTGTGTTAGTTATTGTCAACTTTGTTTGTGGTGCCAATAAAGTGTTTTTGTATTGTATTGTATTGTATTGTATTGTATTGTATTGTATTGTATTGTATTGTATTGTATTGTATTGTATTGTATTGTATTGTATTGTATTGTATTGTATTGTATTGTATTGTATTGTATTGTATTGTATTGTATTGTATTGTATTGTATTGTATTGTATTGTATTGTATTGTATTGTATTGTATTGTATTGTATTGTATTGTATTGTATTGTATTGTATTGTATTGTATTGTATTGTATTGTATTGTATTGTATTGTATTGTATTGTATTGTATTGCATTGTATTGTATTGTATTGTATTGTATTGTATTGTATTGTATTATACCTAGATGTCTACACTCTTTCTACGAAAAACGTAATCTCGAAATAAACATTTAGACGTCAAACAATGTTCGATCGAACAAAACAAAGTAGAACCGGAGTAGGAATGTCGCGAGTTTATTTCAAAATTACGTTTTACTTAGCAAGAGAGTAGACGTCCTGTTCTAACGTTTTACACGAACTTAATACAGTCATTAAAAGTAATTAAGAAAAAAGATTTGACTTCACTTTTGTGATAATGAAATGACGTCTCCGATGTAAGCACGCTTCATCGTAGTAAAAGTTAAAGATATAAATACCATCATATTATAACATCTACAAATACATATTTTATGTCGTCAGATTAAGTCGGGTCATAATCTGTTATGGTATTGGTCCTCTCTATAAAACATGAAATGTAAGGCTTCAATGAGCACCACGAATATTACAAACACACAACGACAAAGCATTTTTAGAGCGGCACCATCTATATTATCTATTCTATGGCGGCACCTAAATGACAAGACCCCTTTACAGCTGATTATTTTTTATTTGACATTATTCTTTGGTATTATTTTATAGTGTACCTACACAGATTATTTATGTATAATTTTATTGTAAGTGACGTTACCAAGTGTTCTTTTGAATTAATGGTTCGAACAAATAAATTGAATTGAATAACAAACCTGTAGGTACATTACAAATTATTTTAATACAAAGTACTATTCGATGAGATGTGTGTACTGTACAGTACAAACTATCTTATTAGACGGTCATATTCAACGAGCCGTATGACAGTTCTCAAACTACGTGGTCGCACGACGACTATCGAGCTTCGGCGCAGAGTTACGCGTTAGAAAGAGCGCAAATGTTTATTTGAAAATCGCGACAGGTATTGCGAGCTGAATTGAACTTTGTTGTGTCCTAGCAAGAGTCGCTATTTATATAAAATTGTTTTTGGTAAGTGTGGCTTCTGTACTAATATTTATTCTGTGGCTTCGGTGCAGAACTGCAGGTCTACTACGAAAACAAACTCCGAATGATCGGATCCGACCGACAGCTGAATCGGATTGTAGCCTACCGAAAAACATTCGGATCGATACATCTCGGTCGGAAGTTATAGACTTAGGTCGGATGAGTGTCGGATCGAACGAAACGGCCGATCTGATCAACCGACCGATTGTCTTTCGTGGTCGGAAACTTCCATAAGTTCGGCCGATATATACATTTTATATATCGTTTATCGGACTTCGTAGTAGACCTGGACGTCTACTCTCTTTCTAC
This sequence comes from Ectropis crepuscularia, assembly GCA_963693475.1. Taxonomy (NCBI): domain Eukaryota; kingdom Metazoa; phylum Arthropoda; class Insecta; order Lepidoptera; family Geometridae; genus Ectropis; species Ectropis crepuscularia. The sequence goes on along the minus strand of OY856359.1, from coordinate 1,693,346 downwards.
GAAAACGTAATTTCGAAATAAACTCGCGACTTTTCAACTCCGATGTTACTTCGATCCTTCGTTTTGTCCATTTAAATGTTTTAAGCCTACTCTAACTAGAGTATGCTTAGAACATTTAGGTAAACGTCAAACAATGTTGTATCGGACGAAACGAAGTAGAACGAGAGTAGGAAAGTCGTGAGTTTTTTTTCGAAATTACGTTTTCGTAGAAATAGAGTAGACGTCCTGCTGTACTGACGAAATATCTTCAAGCAGCCTCGCACGATGTAATGAGCCGTTTTCCAGATTACTTTTCAAAGATAGTTAAATATTTTGCCAACTGTGGCACCACTGTCTGTTTTTGCGAAATGTATCTAACAACATAAAACATTGGCGCCCAAGGACTTCAAAGCAAGGGCGTGGCTTACTGAACATTTTTTGGCATATATAATGGCCAGCAAAAACTTGTTCACGCGCGGAACCGCGGGAGGAATCCCGCGCAGCCGCGCACTGACCGCTGTGAACTGCTCGCATGTCACATTGGCCCTAAAAATGCAATTTTAGGTCCAACGCGGTTGTGGCATTTTGTCGCACCTTTGGCTAGGTGCTCATTTATAAGTTTATTTTGGCGCCATCTATGGTGAAATTGGGAACTGTCTTTTCAGGTATTTTTGCATCTTGAAAACGCCCCATAGCCCATAGTCCGGACTCTGCCGCAGCGATGAGAGCACACTGCTTGCGACTCTTATGGAAATTCAATAATGCAGGCCCACTACGAAGTCCGATAAACGATTTATCGGCCGAACTTATGGACTTTTCCTACCTCGAAAGACAATCTGTCGGTTGATAGGATCGGCCGTTTCGTTCGTAACGACCCTCATCCGACCTAAGTCTATAACTTCCGACCGAGATGTATAGATCTGACTGTTTTTCGTGGCAGGCTACAATCCGATTCAGCTGTCAGTCGGATCCGATCATTCAGAGTTTGTTTTCGTAGTAGACCTGCTGTTCTACTTCTAATGACCTCTCGATATCTATACTATACATGTAATATTATAAATGATTTTTGTTTAATCGTGGTAATCTCAGGAACTACTGGACATAGCTGGGCATTAACTAGTTAATCCGTTAATCGTTAATTAACGAAGTTAACATTTTGATTAACGGATTAACTTTTAAGTTAACTTTAAAAAATGTTAACGGACATGTTAACTTCCGTTAATTAAGCAGAAGTCCGTTAATCGTTAATCCAATGCCTACTATTTACCGCACGGCACCTCGGCGCGGCGCAAAAAACAGGTTCAGACAAGTATGAAACGAAAAGTGCTAGGCGCAGTGTAACCATAATATTATCTGGCGGGTTCCTGCAATTTTGGCAGGATTGAGGCGTCGTTTTAGCCTGTGGCATGATAGGTTGATGTTATATGAAAACAAATAAAGTTTTGTTATTATAAGTCATATTTCCGATAATCTCGAGTTCTTTTTGGCTGAAAATTTGAACATAGACATACTCGAATTTGACTGACGTTTACAATTTAGTTGAATATTTCACACATCCCTAGTAAACCAAGTAGATTATAGTAATACATAGCTAGTGGGGAACACCTCGATAAATCAATCATACTTTTTTGATCGTTTATCTGTATTGTAATTTTATTTTGATAAAATCGGTGGTAGTTCATTTCAACCAAAGAAAAGTTAAATAAAATGAACAAATTAACGTATAAGGATGAACAATGAAAATTCCAGTGTTGAACATCTTACTAATATTATAAATGGCAATTTATGAATGTTGTAATGTTTGTTATTTCATCACGTCAGAACGTCTGGGAACGGGAAAGGTTTGGGTTGAAATTTGGAAAACAGCCCTCAAACGCTGCAGTTGAACGTCTGCTATCTACGAGTAAAGACATTTTAACGCCAAAGTGAGCCTCGCTTTCAGACGAGAACTTCCCCATGTTAATGTTCATGAGAGGAAATAGATACCTATGCCCATTATGCCCGACGTTTAAATTACACATTAAATTAAATTAAATAAAAAAAAATGGCAGTCATAGAAACTGTCGATAGAAGTGAAAACGTATAACTCAAAATTTGATAGCTTACCTTGGAAACTGCACGGTTGTAACCGGAGGGCGTGGCCTGGTCATCGTGGCATGGCCATCAACAAAAGCAGCAGCATTTCCTATTGGCTGATGCATTTATAGATGGCCATGCCCATGATGGCAAGGTCACGCCCTTTCAGCATTTCCCATTGGCTGACGCATTTCTAAATGGCCAATAGCCATGGTCCCAAGTTTCCCCGAAGATTTCTTATCATACCCGAGCGTGACGCTAGAATTCAATTCGCAGCCCACGAAAAATCTGTCTCGGCGAACCTAAAGAAGTATTCACTTCAATTATAAAATTTAACTCTACAAGTATTTGGTTTTTTCTAACCTGTTAACTTCCAGAAGCTAAACTAACGCAACGATATAAAAATCCAATACGCATATTAACGGATTAACGATTAACGTTAACTTCCGTTAATTCTTACGAAATGTAACGCTTTAACGTTTAACGAAGTTAACTTTTTTTGTAACGGATTAACGATTAACGAAGTTAACTATTTGATTAACGGTGCCCAGCTATGCTACTGGACCACAGAACACTTATACTGTAGAGAGCATATTTAAAGAAATCACCGTTGGATACGCACGTTGATCCTTCCACGACAATGATCCTTGAGTGCGTACATTGTGTACCACGGGCAAAGCCGGGACGGACTGCTAGTATTTTTACAAAATTACCAGTTTTTTTTAATTAAATCGATTTTAAATAAATAAATTTTAAATAAATTTATTATATTAGATAAATTGATAATATATGAAATATTAGATAAATAAATTTTTAAAATTAAATAGATTTTTATTTACTACTCAAAGCAATGCACGTAAAAAGTTTTTTTTTAAATGCGTTAATAACTGTCGGTTGCAGTCGGGCACCGTCGGGAGATATGCGGGTAAAGCCGCGGGTCGCTCACATTATTTTAATAATACATTAAAATCGTACATAAATAAAAGTAATTATTACTCGGATTGAATGATTACAAAGCTTTGCGCATTCAAATAACAACTTAAAGCTCCGTAGCTAGATGGCGCTAGCGTCGAGTTAGCTGGCGATTGCGTTTCATTTGTAGTTCTGAATGGCGTGATCAAGCAAGTTTGTTCAAGTTGCTGTTATGGGCATAACAGGCGTTATGCTTACCATTAGGCATTAGGTGTTTTTTGATGATCACTTGCACCAAGTGCTAAGTGTCAAAAAGAGAAAATATCTTGACTTGAATTCTTGAATCTCTAGTGCAGTAACACTAGAGAATCAACCATCAACGCAATGACTATTTGACTATATTAAATATGGGTAGTGTACGACACACGCACAGAGTAAGTAATCACGCATTTACTATGACGTATTTTCAGTGCTTACTTTTGTTTACCTATAGAGTAAGATCCCAGAGCTCCCAGACGTCACCAATTTTCTGATGAATGAAATGTGAACGATTGAGTAGAGTTAGTAAGTACTAAGAACACATGCTTACCTACTCGCTAAGTTGCTTAGACGGCCAATTTTGAGATATGGGGTAATAAGATAAGTGAAGGTACATACAAACATTACTTCACGTATTTTATTTTCACGCATGTTGTAGGCAATATCCTTAAAAACAAGGTCCCAATACTCCTAGACACTTTCCGTCGGCCGTTTTGCTTAACAACTCCAAAATAATAATTTACTTCACTTAAATTCTCATGCTTCATTTATTTGTAAATTTGTCCGTCAGACAACTAAGTATTTTAAAGCTTTTTCCAATTAGACAGACCAATCTAATCATTCCCTAACCTCAATTTTAAGTCAATATTTCCTAATAAATGTCTCACTCAGTCTCCCGCTCTTACCCATAGGACATAGTTTTACACGTTTTGTTTTACAACTCTAAAATGCCTACATACAGTTTCCGCATTGAAATTATTTTATAAATATGTAGGTGAGTCCACTTTAAACTGATTAGTACTTATACTTTTTTTGTACGATCGTTGTTGGGTGCTTTTTATTTTATAAGTTTGAAAAGATAGGACAAAAATGCAAAAAATAATATTTCGTGCTGCGGCAGCGGCCGGCGAAGTGCCAGAACTAAATCGCAACAGAAATCTACATACACATTTGCTAAATTTCAAAGTTCGGAACGGAGTTTAGGTGGAATCTGTTAGGTTAGAACTGTGAGCAACAATGCACGAAGCGAGCGTAGCGGCCGGCGAAGTGCCAGAACCAAATCGTTTTTATTTCACTACGCAGGACACTTGAATATGTGCTACATTAGAAAAATAGTTATGGAAAAAATACTCCAATAATAATAACAACCTGTATATTTATAATATGTCCCAAATGAAAATGGCACCTTTTAAATAAGTCGGAACAGTTGCTTACATTATATCAAGCACAGATTCGCTCCTGTATGGAGTACTGTTCGCACCTTTGGGATGGATCGGCTAAGTATCAGCTGGAGGCTCTGGAATCGATCGAGAGACGTGCCAAAAGACTCATAGGCAACGACACTCTTGTGCGAAAAAGACTTCAAAGTCTTGAACATCGCCGAAAAATTGAAAAATTGCTATTTAAATTTTCTATCGGAATGCTCGTAGCTCAAAAAAGCGACATCGTTTCATGGTTGATGCTCCAAAGACACGAACAAAGAGATTTGACTCTACTTTTGTGATAAGAACGTCTAGGCTGTGGAAAACGTTGCCTGAGTGGGTTTTCGCCGATGGTTACAATCTTTGTGTCTTCAAATCGAAGAGTGAATCGGTTTTTTCTATGTAAACACGCTCTATGGTAGACCGTATCGTCGCTTAACATCAGGCGAGATGGCGGTCAAGTGTAAACCTATAACAGTTAAAAAAAACATCAAATTTTGATCGAAGACTCTGTGTAGCAGCTTTATCGAAATCTAACACACAAACTTACCAACAATATATTATAACAAAATTAATATCTGAAACATTCACTTCTTGAAAGTTGGCCTTTGAAAAGTGTCATTATAAAAAGCAGACGAAACGTATAGACTACAGGCCCGTGAACAAAATTTACGGGTCAAATGAACCACCAGGAGACCTATGTAGGATGATAGACGGGTACAAAATAATAAGATTCAGCACTATGCCGTCATTTGTAAGCTGTCCAACTGAGTGCAATTGAAGAGGGGGGGTTGCAATCCTCGATCATTTCTCCTTGTCGGATGATTTTTGTACGGCATTACGAAATAATGGATTAGAAGAGGTATTGTAGTCTAGTACAGTTGGCAACTGTTAGGTTGGGAAATAAAACAAAAGTATGTGAATGTTTTGCAAATGCTTATTCGGTGAAATAAAATTCTGCTTAACGTTAGTAGTTGGCATGTGACAACGGCCAAACGGCCAAAGAAATTACAGGGCTTAGAGATATAACAACTTAGATCTCAGGGTGGCGAGCGCAGTGCAGTGCTAGGTAATGATTTGGACTCTTTACTTATGTTCCAATAGCTGCGTGTTACTGTGCTGTCATGCGGCAGGCATGTTGCTTACCCTCAGGCACAAGCCCTGCCCGTCTCGTCACTCTTTATTTAAAATAAAAAAAACGCACTTAGCGCACTTAGGACGTTAGGACATTGCCTCACCAGAGATATGACAACTAACTGTTCTGTTTTTGCATGCTTATCCTATTAATATTATAAATGTCAATGTTTGGATGTTTGTTGCTCAATCACGTAGTAACATAATTATGAACGGATCGGGCTGAAATTCGGAACACAATTAGATTATAGTCTGGAAGAACAAATAGGCTACATTTTATCCCGGGAAAATAAAGGGAACGAGAATTGCGCGGATAGAACCGAGGGCCACTGCTAGTTTGTTTTATGTGCCAAATGCATATCTATCTTCTACATCTTCTACATATACAGGGTTACTGGTAATTAGCCTGCATCCGTTAAGGGCATGTTCTGTATATTTAAACAAACAACTTTTGTTCTACAACTTTCGTTAAAACTTAATAGATAACCCAAAAAAAAATTGTATTTGTTGCCCTGTTTTGTACTGTTTAGCGACTTTTTAGTGTTTATTCACTTCGGTACATCATTTTTTGCGCGTTAAGGAGCGTACGCGCTCTCGTTACGAATCGTTACGAAGAGTTCGATACTTTTAGACCGTGCAAATGCACTTTTTATTTATTTTGTAAAAGGAAAAAAAAACTTTTTTTTTTAAACTGTAGAACAAAAGTTGACGTATTGAATGTACCTAACATACCTAACATTAAAAGGATGCAGGCTGATTAACAATAACCCTGTATATAAAAATCAATGCCACTTTTCGTTGTTAATATACTCCTCCTAAACGGCTGGGCCGATTTGAATGATTTTTTTTTGTACACGTTTAGGTAGGGCCCTGGATGGTTTAGATTCACAAATCAGCCCGGCAGATGGCGCTTTAGTTGGTATCTAGGTTATTATCCGAGCGAAGCCGGCACGGGCCGCTAGTACTGTATGTTTTTGTGACCATTTCTTTCAGAACACGATTTAATTTAGAAAAATTGGGGTGAACAATCCTTAACGGTATGAAAAATAGATAGTAGCCGATTCTCAGACCTACTGAATATGCATATACAATTTGGTAAAAAATTGTTGTCTGTAAAGTCGGTTTACTGACGATAGTTGAACGTGACAACGTCTTAAGAAAATACTGATGGAAGGGTACTGACTAGTATTTGTGTTAAGCGCCATCTAGGTAAAACATTCTGAAGCTTTTTGAAAAGCTGTTCAAAGCGCCATCTCTGGGTACATCATTGTACTAGAACAAGTTCTTAACTTCATATCGTCGCTTTTATAAAACATGGACAGACAGACTCCTTGAACGTAATACACATTTCACTCACTAGATGGTGCGAAAAGTAATAAGGCGAGGTAACGGCACATGACGTCATGTTTTGCGGCCGTGCAGCCGGCTTCATCGAATTATAAGACGTTATCACGTCAAAATCAGTAAAGCCGTTTCGGAGGAGTAAGGTAACTAACACTGTGACACGAGAATTTTGTAAATAAGAAGATTATGTGACTACTGCCTCTACTGCCTAGCCAACTTAGAGCTAGCGCGGCAGGAGCGTTAATTGTGGGTTTAAAATATGTAAGAATATTATTTCTATGTCTAATAAAACACACACATGATAATTTTTTTAATGACTATTTAGTTTAGTATGTAATTTTATTGGCTTTTTTGTGTATGATTAAACTTTTTTTTTTATTTTTTAATATTAGTGGACAATTCACACACAACACCATCTGACCTCTAACTAAGCAATGCTTGTGTGATGGCGGCCAGATAGCTGATATAATACTTATATAGTTTTAAATACATACTTATTATACATAGAAATACCCAGTTTAGTATATGACTCACCTCATCCGCGTGGTTCTTCAGCGTCTTCTTGATGAAGCGGAGCAGATGTTTCTGGTTCATGCAGGACGCCGCGTGGATGTGCGTGTCCACCTTCCTGAAGTCAAATTAATACCCAATAAGAAAAAAAATTAGCAGTCATAGGAACTGCCGATAGAAGTGAAAACTTATAACTCAGAATTTGATAGCTTACCTTGAAACTACACGACGTGTGTAACCAGAGGGCGTGGCCTGGGCATCATGGCATGGCCATCTAGAAATGCGTCAGCATTTCCTATTGGCTGATGCATTTCTATATGGCCATGACATGATGCCGAGGCCACGCCCTTTCAGCATTTGCCATTGGCTGACGCATTTCTAAATGGCCAATAGCCATAGTTTACCCGAAGATTTTATATCATACCCGAGCGTGATGCTAGAATCCAATTCACAGCCCACGAAATATCTGTCTAGGCGCGCCTAAAGAAGTTTTCACTTCAATAAACAGAAGATGAAGAATCAGATGACATAAATAACACAACCGAAAGCTAGAAATGAAAACAAGACGAAGAAGACTTTAATCAGCTGACTATTATCTTATTTCGGTACTTATGATTTTTTCATTGTATAAATTAAAACTAAAACAAATTGTTTTGCCAGACATATTAATACATATTACATGGCTCTAGAAGTAGAGGCCAGTTTGTATGGGTCAACTTTTAAAATGTTTTGCCTTATCTTATCTAAGCACTAAGGCCGCCATTTGTGGTGCTAGTTCGTAAGTGTTTTACTGTAATATTTCTGTTTTTGTGTCACAATAAAGAGTTATCTATCTATCTATCTATCTATCTGCAAATAGCAATAAAGATTTTTGTATTTGCATACATTAAAAGGATGCAGCCTGATTACCGATTGGTGGAGGGCCATTCATTCAGTTAACTTAATTTGTTTTCGAAATGTCTAAATAAAAAGGGAAGTCCAACCCCCCCATGGTATACAAAAACGCTCGATAATCTGAAGAAGGAAGTTCTCAGAAGAAAGAGACGGATAAGGAATGCCGCCCCCGACAGAGTTGAACTTGTAGTCAAACAGTACCAAATTGCTCGGCAAGACTACAAGGAAAAAGTAAAAAAAGCTCAGACGGAAAGCTGGAAAGAGTTCTGCACGAATCAGGAGAGAGAAAGCATGTGGGATAAGATCTACAGAGTGATGAGGAAAACTTCGGCAAGGCAAGAAGACATGCTCCTAAGAGACTCCGAAGGGAACACTCTATCCCCACAGCTATCTGCAGAACTACTAGCCAGAACTTTCTATCCCGACGACTCTGAAAGCACAGACCATCCGTGCCATACAGAGCTACGGTTGCGGACAGCGGAAACGCCTATGGATCTACCGGGAAATGACCCACCATTCACATCAGCGGAACTGGAATCAGTATTGAGAACCCTGAATCCGAAAAAAGCCCCCGGTACAGACGGGCTAACCGCTGATATCTGCGCAGCAGCCATACAGTGCGAACGGGATGTTTTCATGGCGATAGCAAATAAATGCCTATCGCTAAAATACTTCCCCAAGCAATGGAAAGAGGCGCACGTGGTCATATTACGCAAACCCGGTAAGGCAGATTACACACACCCAAAATCTTACCGCCCAATAGGTCTTCTGTCCGTTCCCGGAAAAATCGTCGAAAAGCTTCTGGTAAACCGACTCCAATGGCATCTCCTCCCAACCATTAGTAGGAAACAGTACGGCTTCATACCCCAAAGAGGCACCGAAGACGCCCTCTTTGACCTGGTAGAACACATAAAGAAAGGAGTAGACAGTAAAGAAACCGTACTCTTAATCTCCCTGGATATAGAGGGTGCCTTCGACAATGCATGGTGGCCTGCCCTGAAAAACCAACTAGCGAAGAAGAGGTGCCCAACAAACCTCTACGACATGGTAAACTCATACCTCAGCGACCGCAAAATCAAGGTCAACTATGCAAGAGCAGTCTATGAGAAGGAAACAACCAAAGGATGCGTTCAAGGGTCCATCGGTGGACCAACCTTTTGGAATGTAATCCTAGACTCGTTGCTGCGAATGCTAGAAGCAGAGGGAGTATACTGTCAAGCTTTCGCAGACGACGTCGTTCTCGTGTTTACAGGCAGTTCAGACATAATCGAACAGCAGTCGAGCAGGGCGCTGAGCATGACAGTGGAATGGGGAATCACGAACAAACTCAACTTTGCAGCGCAGAAAACTAACGCGATGATTTTCACAAAAAAGTTGAAGTATGAACCTCCAAACATAGTCATGTCCGGCGTCCGGCTCGATCTGGTCGAGGAAGTCAAACTGCTAGGCCTACTGATCGACCGACGGCTCAACTTTAAAGCACATGTGACCGCCCAATGTAAAAAAGTGGCGAACATTTATAGACAGCTAGCATGTGCAGCGAAGGTGACCTGGGGATTAAATGGCGAAATCACGAGAACTATCTACGTCGCTGTGGCGGAACCTATCATCATGTATGCCTCAAGTGTATGGGCGCAAGCGGCAGACCTCGAGGAAAACAAGTCTCACTTGAACGCAATCCAAAGAGGTTTTGCCCAGAAAATCTGTAAGTCGTACCGTACTGTTTCCTTAAAGTCAGCACTCGTCCTTTCTGGACTGCTTCCCCTGGATCTGAGGATACAGGAAGCGGCAAATTTGTACAGAGTGAAAAAGAACTTCTCCCAAGATTACCTCCCACCAGAAGTGGAACTCGAACGGAACGTCAACTACTTGGACCAACCCCATCCGTCCACACAGGCATCTGTAGAGTACGAGCTTCTGGAAGACACCTCCAATCTACCAGAAGGGCCTCAGATTTATACTGATGGCAGTAAGATTGAGGGTAAAGTTGGAGCTGCTCTCACATGGTGGGAAAAAGGAAGAGAAATCAAGAACTCGACCTTCAAGCTTCACTCCGAATGCACAGTCTTTCAATCGGAACTTTATGCTCTTTGTCGGGCAACTCAAATGGTGTTAACAAGCAAGGACCCAGAAGTCAATGTCCTGAGTGACTCCCGATCTTCACTCGAACTGCTAAGTAACCCGAAAACGAGTCACCCCTTGGCAAAGTGTATAAAGGAAAACATTGGACAGATACGTGCAGAAGGGAGATCTCTTCGTTTTTTCTGGATAAGAGCGCATGTGGGTACCGTCGGCAACGAAAGAGCAGATGAACTAGCGAAGTCGGCGGCGGTCATGAAATCACCCAGAGACTACGAGGGGATCCCCTTGTCCTACGTCAAACGAAAAATACGCGAAGAATCGGTCAAGAAATGGCAGGACCGATATGAGACCTCGGAAACCGGAAAAGTCACTCAGATGTTCTTGCCCGATGTAGCAAGCGCATATCGGTTGACGAGAACCACGAAACTCACTCCTTTCCAGGTACAAGCGTTGACGGGACATGGAGGAATAGCTGAATATCTGTACAGATTTAAGCTCAAGAGCAGTCCTGCATGCGAGTGTGACCCTGACCAACCCGAAACGGTCTGGCATGTGCTGGTCGATTGTCCCAGATTCATGGCCGCAAGACATGAGCTCGAATCTATGATCGACGGGAGGCTGGTTGTTTCGGATCTCCAAAATATCTTAGCAGATCCAGATAACAGACCACGGCTCCTGTCCTTCATGGAAAGCTCATTCCGCATAGCGACCAATAGGAATTCCACACTCTCAAATACACGCCCCCCTTCACCACCACATTCTACACGCCCCCCTTCGCCACCACATTCTACCGCGCTGTCCGTGGAAGCCGCGCGGAATGCAGTCCCCGCCCAAGATAACCCCTCAAAAAGCATCTCCGTCCAACAGCTACTGGAGAATGCAGACCGAGGAGAGGCAGGGATTCGTATCCGCGGAGTGGCTCTCTTCATGGACAGCAACAAAGAAAGATTCGGAGTGAGCTTTTGCTTCGCCTGGGAACGGAAACGCGCCCGTTTGTCACCTGGATTGTCGTGCCTGCTCAATGGGAGTACCGCTAAAGTCACAATGAAGCGGAAAACCTACGATGCTATGCCAGTGTGCGAGGTAGACGGCCACCGATTTCGGTTGGTGCGATCGAAAAACAAAACGATTGCACTAATAGAGTACTCGGAAGGTCGGACGCCTTTCACACAGGCAAGTGCGCTGCTCGCACATCTGAGCAGAAATGCGGGTGACACACCCCGGGTGATAAGCGTGGATGCGATGGCGATTGAATACTCAAGAGCGAGGGTCGCAGACCGGCTGGGTTGCATTGAGGCCTCTAAACATCACGAGGTTGTCGTATACGAAGATAGAGGAGAAAATCTGAGCTTCCTCAGAGTCCCTTCGCACGACCTAACTAATGCAACTGACAGCTGGGGACATCCTGTTCCAAGTTCGACCGCCCAAACCGGCTCCGAAAGAGCACAGCAGAGGGCGGCGGCGGAAAAAGCCGCAGCCAATCAAAGCAGCAGCCGAGGAACCAACACGACTTTCGTGGCGGCCTTTAACGCAGCAGCAAGGAGCGTACTCCGAATCTTATCCCCTTCATCATCATCAAACCCCTTGACGTCAAAGACCCTCAAAGCAGCTTCACAGCAACTAATTAGCCGAACCAGAGCCGACATGGGACTGGTGGAACCGCCCCGTTATGTCACGGCCTCGGAGCCGCGGAGTCATGCACGTAACGCCTTTATCGAATTCACAGCCACACTGAGAGCGACAAGACAAGTCAACCTCAAGACCTGCGAAAACATCATGCAGTTCTATAGGCTGGGAAGTGAAAGCCTATTAAAGGCGAAACTCGAGGAGGCCGAAGCAGCCATTTACAACAATGTTACTTCCCGGGTCATCAAGGGAACCATGACAGGACAGTATATGGCAGCCTACAGTGCAGAAAATGGCTTCGTGACACTGAACGAGAAAGAGACAGAGCGCGCGGGAATGCCTGTATATGCGACACCACCAAACGACCCTATTGTAGTTACCGCCCGATGCACCAAAATTATGTTGGACGACAAGATCCTAGAGATGGCCAAAATTATCGAAGGGAACTCAAGTGTCACAGCGGCTTGGGCAAATTGGGAGGTACCAAGAATACAATGGGTCAATGGTGTTCCGGGATGTGGAAAGACAACATGGGTTATTAGACACTTCGACGTGGACAAGGACGCTATCATCACCACAACAACTGAGGCAGCAAAAGATCTAAGAGAAAAGCTATCGCACCGCATTGGAAACCTGGTCAAAACCAGGGTGCGAACTATGGCTTCTACTCTCGTAAATGGATTCGGAAAAGAGAGTTTCAGTCGCCTCATGGTGGACGAAGCCCTCATGAACCATTTCGGAGCCATTGTAATGGTCTCACGCCTGTCTGGTGCTGGCGAAATTGTCCTCATCGGAGATGTCAATCAACTGCCTTATATCGATAGGGAAAATCTCTTCGAAATGAGGTATCACCGCCCGAACCTGGTAACAAAGATCAGCCAGGAGTTGCTCTGCACACATCGAAACCCAATGGACGTCGCATATGCGCTGAGGGAAATATACTCGGGTATGTATTCCTCGGCGCCTCGCATAAAGTCCCTAGAGCAGAGAAGGTATAAGGGAGCGCAAATACCCAACACCCAACCAAACACCCTCTTTTTAGTTCACACTCAAGAGGAGAAGGAGACCCTGACAAACCAGGGTTATGGTTCAGGCACCGGGTCACGCATCCTTACCATCCATGAAGCTCAGGGACTAACATACGAGTCGGTAATCGCAATAAAAACTAAGGCAAACACGAAGCTGCACGAGAGCGTGCCTCATGCGGTCGTCGCAATCTCACGGCACACGGGGACCTTCACATATTACGCTGACGACACCGACGACGCCATCGGTCGGTTCGTGCGGCGAGCGTTGTCTGCAACACCGAAGACCATCCGAGAGTTCAATTTGCAGATGGCCATCAAGGATAGAAATGCAGTCGTGGTGGAGGCGCTGAGCCGGGAGGAGGCGACTTAGAAAATAAAATAGTCCTATATTAGCAAGAAAATGTTCCCTACTCTCCCCTATTTCCTTTTCTTCTCCAATCCAAGATTCATGTAACAAAAAAAAGAAAACCATTGACAAAGGTCACGGACCCCGGAGTCTGTGGAGCTGTAAAATTTAAATTAAAAAAAAAAAAAAAAAAAAAAAAAATGTCTAAATAAAAATATTCTGGTAACGACGTCTGTGTTGACATTCCGTGGAAATTCGAAGTAAGCTCACTGGACGGCGCCACTTGTGTTTGAAGAACACGAAAATAGTCCAGATTCTTCTAGACGCTTCGAGATTCGTTTTACGCGCCTCCACCTGTAAAGGTGTAGTGTGGGTACCTGATGTTGTAGAACAGTTCCAGTGGGTATCCTGGTGTGAGGTGTGGTGTGGGTACCTGATGTTGTAGAACAGTTCCAGTGGGTACCCTGGTGTCAGGTGTGGTGTGTGTACCTGATGTTGTAGAGCAGTTCCAGTGGGTACCCTGGTGTAAGGTGTGGGGTGTGTACCTGATGTTGTAGAGCAGTTCCAGTGGGTACCCTGGTGTGCGGTGTGGGGTGTGTACCTGATGTTGTAGAGCAGTTCCAGTGGGTACCCTGGTGTGCGGTGTGGGGTGTGTACCTGATGTTGTAGAGCAGTTCCAGTGGGTACCCTGGTGTGCGGTGTGGGGTGTGTACCTGATGTTGTAGAGCAGTTCCAGTGGGTACCCTGGTGTGCGGTGTGGTGTGGGTACCTGATGTTGTAGAGCAGTTCCAGTGGGTACCCTGGTGTGCGGTGCGGTGTGTGTACCTGATGTTGTAGAACAGTTCCAGTGGGTACCCTGGTGTGCGGTGCGGTGTGTGTACCTGATGTTGTAGAACAGTTCCAGTGGGTACCCTGGTGTGCGGTGCGGTGTGTGTACCTGATGTTGTAGAACAGTTCCAGTGGGTACCCTGGTGTGCGGTGTGGTGTGTGTACCTGATGTTGTAGAACAGTTCCAGTGGGTACCCTGGTGTGCGGTGCGGTGTGTGTACCTGATGTTGTAGAACAGTTCCAGTGGGTACCCTGGTGTGCGGTGCGGTGTGTGTACCTGATGTTGTAGAACAGTTCCAGTGGGTACCCTGGTGTGCGGTGCGGTGTGTGTACCTGATGTTGTAGAACAGTTCCAGTGGGTACCCTGGTGTGCGGTGCGGTGTGTGTACCTGATGTTGTAGAAGTCCCGGTGCGGCACGGCCGTGTGTGTACCTGATGTTGTAGAAGTCCCGGTGCGGCACGGCCGTGTGTGTACCTGATGTTGTAGAAGTCCCGGTGCGGCACGGCCGTGTGTGTACCTGATGTTGTAGAAGTCCCGGTGCGGCACGGCCGTGTGTGTACCTGATGTTGTAGAAGTCCCGGTGCGGCACGGCCGTGTGTGTACCTGATGTTGTAGAAGTCCCGGTGCGGCACGGCCGTGTGTGTACCTGATGTTGTAGAAGTCCCGGTGCGGCACGGCCTTCTGCGAGGCCAGCTCTCGCAGCTCGTTGAGGAGCACGTGCAGCTGGAACTTGGAGGACAGGTACGACAGCCGCCGGTAGCAGAACGACTTGCTGCAACAACCAGCGACGATCACCATGAGCCCTGACATATCTATAGATAGCGCGCGACTTGAATGCAGAGCTTAGGAATGCGGAGTGCTGTGACCGCGACAGTGACAGCACTATACACTGCAGACGCGTGAGGTGGGGCGTGCGGATAGCGGGGGGAGATGCTCCCGCTCTTTACCTCAGACCCCGACATTCAACTCGCGCGCTATCTGTATAGCTATGTCTATCTCTGTTTCCATCTCTGTCTCTATAGATATGTACGCGTATATAATATCTGTTTTTATCTCTGTATCTTTTTTCTTATTTATTTAAATTATCCACTCCACAGACTCCGGGGTCCCTGATCTTTATAAATATTGGTGGACAATTCACACACAACACCATCTGACCCCAAACTAAGCAAAGCTTGTACGATGGTGGCCAGATAGCTGATATAATACTTGTATAGTTTTAAATACATACTTATTATACATAGAAACACCCAGACACAGTGCAAATATTTGAATTCATCACACAAATATTTGCACTGGGTGGGAATCGAACCCACGACCCTCGGCTGCGCAGGCAGAGCTACTAACCACTAAGCCAGGCAAGACTTTGTCAATACATATTTTTTTTACACATTTTTTGGATTTGGGGAAGAAAAGCAAAATAGGCGGGAGTTGGGCACATTTCAAACCTAATTCTAGAGCTCGTCTTTGAGCCGATCTTTCGCAGATCTTGAGGTTGACTTGTCTTGTCGCTCTCAGTGTGGCCATGAATTCGATGAAGACGTTACGGGCATCTCTCTCTGGATCTTTTTTTTTTTATATATATTTTAATATCTACTCCACAGACTCCGGGGTCCGTGGTCAATACAATTTTTTTTACAGATTTCTTGGAGTAGGAGAAGAAAAGGAAAATAGGGGGGAGTTGGGCACATTTCAAACTTAATTCTAGAGCTCGTCTGTAGAGTCGATCACTATCGGTTGGGATTCTACCGCTAGTAATCGACTCCACATTGAGTCTTTGCCTTGCCATTTGCCTAAGCCGCCTCCTGCCGGCCCAGAGCCTCCACTACGGCTGCATTTTGGTCCCTGATGGCCATCTGTAGGTTGAACTCTCGGATGGTCTTCGGTGTTGCAGACAACGCTCGCCGCACGAACCGACCGATGGCGTCGTCGGTGTCGTCAGCGTAGTATGTGAAGGTCCCCGTGTGCCGTGAGATTGTAACAACCGCATGGGGCACGCTCTCGTGCAGCTCTCTCTCTCTCTCTCTCTATCTCTCACTATGTCTATATCTGTCTTTATCTCTATCGCTATGTCTATCTTTGCTTCTATAGATATATCTATCTCTGTGTCTATCGCTATATCTATCTCTATGTAAATATCTGTCTTTATCTCTATCACTATGTCCATCTCAGGCTTTTTTAGAGACGAGCAGGCCATGTGCCTAATGGTAAGCAACAATGAAGTAGAAGTGGATTTTGGATGGAAACGAAGGTGGAGGTGAAGGTGAAGGCAAAAGTGGAGGTGTAGGTGGAGCTAAGGTTGATAAGAATACGGAAATGAAAATAACAAAAGTTCAAAAACAACAAAAAGTTTAAAAAGTGTAAAAACAATATACAAACAACATCAATTATAATAAATAACAGCGAGAGAGAAATAGTTAAAGAGAGTATTCTTACAGTGGTCCGTCAGCGATCATGCTACACATGGTGTTCTTGTCCTGTATGTACTGCGCCAGATTGATGTATTCATACGGTAGCCTCTTCTCTTCTCCGCCCTCTTTCTGGTAGAGGTTGAACACTCCGTTGTCCATCCTGATGCTGTAGCCCTTGGGGGCAGGCGTGGGCCCTTCCCAAGGGTCCTTGCCTTTAATGAACGGTGGGTGCACCACGTGGTCTGTAGAACGATCGGAGACAATGTTAGCAGGTCTTACCAAACATTTTTTAACATAGTTATTGCATTTGGAATCGGTGGAAAATATCGTATGGAAACCGACTCGTGAGGAAAGCATGTTTCTAGAATCTTTCAAAGTCATGCGTCATCCACGAACCCGCACTGGTGGAATATGTCCTTGACTCTCTTCTTGCGATAGAAGGATCGAATCCTAGCTGCGACAAAAATGTGTGGGCAGCTTATGGTAGTACTCTGAGAGCTGGCATCAAATTTTGTGTAGGTTTTTGAAACAAGCAAGCTGAGACTTTGCCACATAGCTCTCCTAATAACCCCAACACAGACGTGCAGAATTATCTATTCTACGGTGCAGACCTGGCTGGTGAGTAGGAAAATGAACTGAGATGAGACTGCACCTACGTTTTGGGATATAATAGGAGAACTATAAGACAAGCTTTCAGCTTGGCTCAAATGTCTACCCAAAATATTCTGCCAGCTCTCAGATATAGTGTAAGTGTGTGTTGTGTGGCGCAGGTGTATCCCGATATCACCATGGGGTGTAGGTGTGCGTGTCAGGTGTGTGTCAGGTGTGTTTGTGAGGGTAAGTTTGAGAGAGCTAGTATATTGACCGATGCCGCTGCGAGGTAGCGTGGGTATGTCCGCAGTCTGGGCCACGATGGAGGAAGCGATCTTGTCTCCGAGCGCCCACGTGGCCTTCTCCGGGGGACCGGTGACCACGACCCCGGCTCGGTGGAGCAGCTCGGACAGCTTCGGGTTCTCCGAGGCGTGTGAGTGAGAGTGAGGGTGTGTATCCGGTGTGTATCAGGTGTGTATCCGGTGTGTATCAGGCGTGTATGAGGCACTGACCGGCTATGTCCTTGGTGTAGGGGTGCGGCGCGGCGGGCGAGTGCTCGTCGGCGCTGTGCACGCGGATGAAGCGCGCGGTGATGCGGGCGAAGCTCTGCGCGGACATCTCCATGTAGCGCTTGCGCATCTCAAGCGCCTGCACCAGGTATGAGGACGCCACCTGCAGGTCCTCCAGCGGCACCTGGATAAACAATTACAGTCATATCAGTACTAGCGAACCTGGCTAACGTTTTGCCATACAATTGAAGTGACACGACATTTTAGTACATCACACACACTATACTGCGATCAATAACACCCCGCCCAAACGTACTCATTCTGCATTCTCCCGCTGCATAGCCAGGGAAACATTTTGAATCAAGTACTGACCAGTATAGGGGTTTGGCCCTCCCTTTCGCAAGTGTCGTCTGTTTTGATTCAGACAAATGTGAAGAGTGCGCTTGCTCTCCGGAGCATCTCTTCATATCTCCACTCTCCACGGCACTTGCTGTGGCATGGTAGACCGTGTAGTACACGCACGGCTCAGATGTAGTACTACAGTGGCAGTTGCCCTAAGATGGCTTCTATGCGGCATGGCAGAGTAATGAAGTGTGTGCTTGATCCAGAAGCACTCGCCCTGGCATGGTAGAGTAGGCCTCAATATGAAGAGTGCTCTTTCTTCAGTAGCATTCGCCTTGGCATAGTACAGTAGGTCCCGATATGAAGAGTGCGCTTGCTCCGGACCCACTCGCCCTGCCTTGGTAGAGTAGGCCCTCATAATTATGAAGAGTGTGTTTGGCCCAGAAGCACTCGCCCTGGCATGGTAGAGTAGGCCCCGATATGAAGAGTGTGCTTGCTCCGGAGACACTCGCCCTACCTTGGCAGAGTAGGCCCCAACATGAAGAGTGCGCTTACTCCAGAAGCAGTCGCCCTGGCATGGTAGAGTAGGCCCCGATATGAAGAGTGCACTTGCTCCAGAAGCACTCGCCCTGGCAGGGTAGAGTACTCCCAGATATAAAAAGTGCGCTTACTGGCTTGTGGAGAGATTTATTTATTGACTATTGATGGTTTATTTATTGACGTGTAAATTGTACATTTATGAATAAAGTACTTTGACTTTGACTTTGACTTTGAGACCTACCCCTCCATGGCAGAGAAGACTCCAATACAAAGATTGCATTCATCCCGGAAGCACCCACCTTGCCATGGCAGATTCGGCCTCGCTACGTCGGTCGCTTACCCCGGAGGTGTCCTCCCCGCTGATGGCCACGCGCTGGAAGTGCGGCAGCACGAAGTCCTCGTCGTCGTCCGCGGGCGCGCGCAGCCTGGCTGCTTCCTCCAACACGGCGGCCCCGGCCGGCGCCGCGCCCGCGCCCGCTCCGCTGTGCTCGCTGCCCGCGAACGAACGCACCGACTGACCGCATTCCGCCGCCCTGCGACCAACACACAACATATTGGTGAAAAATATTGCATTTTAATGAAAATTCTTTACTATTCACACCATAAAGTATACATACAATTTAGGAAAAATACAGTAGAACTAGTGATACAACTGGAACTGGCAGCCTTATCGCTAAAAGCGATTTCTTCCAGGCAACATATTAGATTTTTTTTAAAGTGTAAACTTCTTTTAGCGCACTGCACACATATTATGTTTTGCAGATTGTAAAGTTCGGATCGGGGGGTCTACCGCCTAACGAAAAACGCTTTGATGCTTTGACGCTTTGGCATTGCCGTCTCTTTCATTTCAAGCGAGAAGAAAAGAGACAGCAATGCCAAAGCGTCAAAGCATCAAAGCATTTTTCGTTAGGCGGTAGAAGCGCGGATCGAAGGCTCGGTCGGGTGAACTCGGAACTGCCGAGTGTACTCGAGCGCGAAAAATACAATCAACTGCTCTTTACTGCTGTGTTTTACTATTTCGATTTGTATAAAAAAAAAGGTGTGTGCTTAAGACCACACGGCAGAAGTGAAAACTTCATTAGCTGATTTTTGTATTAGGTAGGTATGTCGTATTATAATAAAATATTATGGATCGTATTAGTTGAATAAACGAGTAAAACAAGCCAGAAATTAAAGTAAATATTTATTGAAATTTTATTTATATTGGTACAAAGTAGCTGTTACCCGCGACTTAGTCCGCGCGAAATAAATACTAAGGTTACTCAGGCAGTACTTATTTGTATACCCAGATTGTATACACATTTATGGTTAGTAAAAAAAGTGTCAATGTTCAAAAAGTTGTTGGCCGGGGCCGGCTTTTTAAAAGTTACTCCAGCTTTGTATGCATTCACAGATTCACACGGTGCACCCCTATGATGCCCCTAACATTGTCCGCAAAAAGGTTGGTGAGTGTAATAGGATTTTTGTTACCGACTTTCTCCTGTTCCGTCGATTCCACATACACTACACGGTCTCCACTACGATTTTCTGGGAATAGTCTCTTTTTCTTATAAAGGGGTTTTCTAAATAGTTTGTAAGAAACATTTTCACTTGGATTTGGCTTCAATAGTTTTCTTTTTCTGGTCTGTTCGACGGGGTCACCCCCGTCGCTAGCGACGCTCATATTTATTTATACTATTGACTATATACAAAACTAAATATTTACACGAAAGAAACGAAATATTTACACAGCAAAACGAATTAATTTGATTGTGAAAATTCAATTTAAAGAACTCGTCGTATTTTCATTTTCCCGCCCAAAGAAAAATCTTTTGGAGTTGGTAGCCGTCAGTGTTGCCACTATGATTTTGAGCTTGTCGCCAAATAGTTATGAAACAAAGTCGCCGGTTTTGATTGAATTATTAAGGGAATAACAGTCTGGAAGAATACATAAGCTATTTTTATCCCGGAAATATAGCTGCTAGTAAGAATATAAAATGGCACTGGTCTAAGTACCTACAATGTTAAGCAATTTAAATTAAAAGGAAAAAAGGGAAAAGGAATAACTTAAGGCAATAATTAACATTATTATCATGTAAGATTCAAACGAAAATACAAATGATTGAATAAAATGTTAATACCTAATATAATTGGGAAAGTTCGCTAAGGTGTCAACACTGGTAGCCGGTAGCGAGCAGCGAGAGAGAGAGAGAGTATCTATTGTCCCATGTCCTCCTCTAACAATTATCTTTCTCGGTCTGGCACGTTTGTTGACCACATTATCTTTCTCGCTCTAGCATCCCGAGTTTACCCGAAATTTCTTATCATATCCGAGCGTGATGATCACGTGATCATGAATCCATTTCACAGCCCACGAAAATTCTGTCCATAGCGCGCAAAAAGAAGTTTTCACTTCAAAAATTTAACTTTGATCTGATTGGTTTCTTATTTATCCTACTGATGCGATTCATGATATAATACTACATAACACAAAATTCAGATACCTAATTAAGTTTTCACTTCTGCTGTACACATATTTGTTTTCTTCACGTGTGAGCGTCAAATAATGTATTTAATTACCTATCTTTAGATCATTACTGACTCGCTAGTCAGCCGGTTTAGGTATGTAGCTGAAATCCGCACGGATTACAATATCGATTTCAGTGATTCACGGTCTATAAGTACCCATCCAGTAGCATTAGCGCCGTGATATCTTTATAAGTGTCTCCAATAGTAGGTATTTACCTAACAGCGCGTATTGTCGCGCCGCGCGCATGATTGATCGCGAATTAATTACTACGGCACACAATTCGTATTTGCCAAATTATTAAGTAATTCGTGTTTTCAGAGAAACTAGCAAAATTTATTTAACTGTTGACTTTGTAGTCTTGACCATCGCCGCAAAATTGCTAATTGCTCATCGGTTTTTTATCAGATACTTACATTTCGGATTTTGTGCAATTTACCTGGTTGATCTAAAACTATACCACATTGCTTTTTTTTATCGGACTGTTCGTAGCTTGAAAAAGCGAAAGCTTGAAAAAAGATTAATGGTTGACTTCTCTAAGACTCGAAAGAAGATGTTTGACTTTTTTCTACTGTTTTCTACTTTTGTGATAAAAAGATTTAGGCTGTAGAATGCATTGCTTGAACGGTTTTCCCGTAGTTTGGTAACAATCTTAGTGTCTTCAAGATGCGAGTGAATCGTTTTTTTTCTAAGTAAGCAAGCTCCATCATCGATATAAATCAATAGATGTGCCCTGAGCACCTTGAAATTGGTAATAAACTGTGTCTCTGTGTGTATCGTAAGTGCTTAACAAACAACCAATCTACTTGACCCCTATAATCGCTAGCGGCGAGATTTGCTGTGGTTCTACTTATTTTGGTTGTTGACAACGAATAATAATAGGTAAAAACGTCCGGCGTCCACCGCGTCCTGCAAGTTTCCAGAGAAATCACAGCCTTAGAGATATAATATCTTAGATCTCTGGGTGACAAGCGCAGTGCAGTGCTAGGTATCTAATGATTTGGACTCTGCAAGTTTTGTGTCACTATGCTGTTATGTGGCAGGCATGTTGCTTACCATCAGGCACATGTCCTGCTTGTCTCATCACTCTTTATTTATAAAAATATAAAAAAAATGAACGCAACCTAAGCACATGGAGCGATCATGAACCGCGCGTCCACTGCGCGCATATGCGCAGACACAGCAATACAGACGCGCTGAAGTCGCGCGTAGCTTCCGCGTTTTGGTCAAACACTCCTCGTCTCCTCGTCAGTTGTAAAATGATGAAAATGACGCCTCTCCTCTGCCCCTACACCGCCCCTTTGTACGCGACTCAAGAGTTTCGAACGTGCACGCGCGCGTTTGTATCGCGTGTTACGCGCTTTTAAATCTATACATGCACAAAAATGTATTGGCATCTACGGCGCAGAATACCTAAGCGCGTTCCTGAAACCCTCGTCGTTGGCGCGTTAGCGAAACGCCATCTGTTAGACCCCTAATAGTTTAAAATAAAAGTGTCCAAGAGCGAATGGGACTCTGGCACGAAGGGTTCCGTACCATTATATACCATTATTATGACCATTATATCCAGCAAATAAACGGCGAAAACCGTTTTGGCTTTATTCCGAATTCCGTATACTATCGCAGTTTCCGCAGACAGGCATTCATCCGAAAAGCTTTACAATTTTTTTTATTTTACCTTGTAGTTGTAACGACGAATTCGATACCGCGTCTTCTAGTGGCGCCATCTAGTTTGCTTGGGACGGACTAATCAAGCAAGAAACGGTAACAATCAAGTTTGTTGTATGGGAGCCCTCCTTAAAACTTTTTTTATTATTAGTATGTGTTGTATTAGTATTATAGCGGCAATAGAAATATCTGTGATCATCTGTGAAAATGCCAACTGTCTAGCTATCACCGTTCTTGAGATACAACCTGGTGACAGACAGCCGGACGGACGGACACACGGACAGCCAAATTATCAGTAATAGGGTTCCAATTTTACCCTTTGGGTACGGAACCCTAAAAAACAAAGTTGTATGAAAACAAACACGTATTACGTATATTGCTGCGATTCACATGTTTTATGACAGCCTCAAAACCCGATTTTGATAATGGCAATGAATGACTGTAGGCGGAACCTGATACGAGCTATCAAAGCTCTTAGCGCCAACTTGATAACGGAATGCATAGTTAAGTACGTATTCACGCAGGCAGGTACGCACAAGCACGTGGCAAATGATTGTGATTCAGAATATCAGAATAGATAGGGTTTTGGTTTAGTACGAGTGTTGTTACAGGTTGCGCAGGACCGCTTGTTGTAGAAATCTAGGGGGAGGACTATGTTCAGCAGTGGACCTCTTGCGATTGATGATGATGATGAGTGTTGAGGGGACTGGGCAGGACACGTCTGTCGTATGCCAGACCAGCTATAGAAAAACTACCACTGACTAGGTCCCGGAGGGTAAAGAGGAGGCTACCAGATCGGCCCAGAAAGAGGTGGAAAGATGAGCTTAACGCCCTCAACAAGGATTGGCCCACAATAGCTCTCGATAGAGACCAATGGAGGAGGGAAGAGAGGCCTTTGCTCAACGTTAGGACTATATTTATTTTAAAACTATACTTTTTTTTATCAGCTGTCTGGCCGCCATAGTGCCTACAAGCTTTGCTTAGTTTGGGGTCAGTTGGTGTTGTGTGTGAATTGTCCACCAATATTTATTTACATAGGCTCATATTATAATAAAATGAGTGTATCGTATGAGTTTAATGTGTAACTGTGAGCATCGTTTCGCGCTTTTCCGCGCAGTTCCCTTTCCTGTTATTTTCTCGTGATCAAAAGTAGCCTTTGTGCTGTTCCACACCATATAACCTGTGTTCCAAATCTTAACCCGATACAATCAGCTTATCCGACGTGATTGAGCAACATACAACTAAACATCCAAACATACAAAATTTTACATTGACAAAATTTGTAGGACATATAGGGATCGCGGTTGTCCTTCGAGCATTCATACTCGGTTGAAGGATTTTTACGGCGGCGACTGTGGTAAATTGCTCTATTCCTTCAAAAATGGCGATCGCAGCAATGGCTGGCATGAAAAAAATTGGCAGTCATAGGAACTGCGGATAGAAGTGAAAAACTTATAACTCGGAATTTCATAGCTCACTTTGGAAACTACGCGGGTGAAACCGGAGGGCGTGGCCATGGCCATGGCCATCTAGTAATGTTGACGCATTTGTCGCATTTCTAGATAGCCAATGGGAAATGCTGGCGTATTTCTAGATGACCAATGGGAAATGCTGACATATTTCTAAATGGCCATGGTCCCGAGTTTACCCGAAAATTTCTTATCATTTCCGAGAGTGACGCTAGAATTCAATTCACAGCCCACGAAAAAACTGTCTGTGGTGCGCCAAAAGAAGTTTTCAGTACAAAAAATGGCAGTCATAGGGACTATAAGGAGTGCCGATAGAAGTGAAAACGTATAACTCAGAATAAAATTGTAACTCACTTTGGAAACTACGCGGGTGAAACGGGACGACGCTACTAGTCTGAAATAAATCTTCAAAGCATTGTCGTCTAAATAAGTCTAGTCTAGACGGCACGGTCCCGACTTCACCCAAAGATTTCTTTCATTTACGGGCGTGACGCTTGAGCTCAATCCGCAGCCCACGAAAACTCTGTGTGCGCCGATAGAAGATATAGAAACATGACAATGCTTTGAAGATTTATTCCAGACTAGCAGCGCAGTTTCACTTGCGTAGTTTCCAAAGTGAGCTATCTATAGACTTATATTATACTAGCTGTGCCCCGCGGTTTCACCCGCGTCTATTTGAGGAAAATCCATACTAAAATATCCATTGCTGGCCACTTCATTACGTTTTACGGAACCCTAAAAATACGTAAATAAGCAACAATGCATTGTTATAGAACAAATTTGATTACCTACTTCAAATGACACAAACTTCAAATGTAGACACGCGCCGTCACAGACTTCAGCGACCAAAGAGAATTTAAATTCACGGAACTAAAGCTCTCGAAGATAAATATTTTTCCCCGTTTTCTTTACATTCTTCACTCATACTCCGTACCTATTGATAGTAGCGTAATGTTATATACCCTATAGCCTTCCTCGATAAATGGAGTATCCAACAAAAAAAGAATCTTTCGTATCGGTCCAGTAGTTTCCGAGATCCTAGCGTTCAAACAAACAAACAAACAAACTCTTCAGCTTTATAATATTAGTATAGTTGAGGACCTGGCCAAAGGTGCGACAAAATGGCACAAGCGCGTTGGGCCTAAAATTGCATTTTTAGGGCCATGCGACATGCAACTCAGTTCACAGCGGTCAGTGCGCGTGAGGGAGTGAACGGGTTTTTGCTAGCCATTAAAATGACAAAACATGTTCAGTAAGCCACGTCCTTCCTTTGAAATCATTGGAACTATCAAATTCCGAGTTATAGGTTTTCACTTTTATCGGCAGTCCCTATGGCTGCCAATTTTAAATATTTTGATAAATTAATTGAGCAGTTTACACGTTATTTACCATGAACTATTCCATGAAGATGTCCACCGCTGGCAGTCAAGCTTACTTCCGAACATGGTTGTATAAATCCAAATCACTTTTTACCGCCGAAATCCAACAGCTAAAGTAAATGTTACTTAAAATTCTTTGTAAGTATCATCTTCACTTTGACAAATGCACCTCAATATAAATCTCAGATTATAGCACCACCAAGCCAATCATGCCACTCTTATTTCTAAATTTAATTTCCACTTTGACGAATACACCTCAACATTAAATCTCAGAAAATCCCACCACCATAATTTATATAAACTCTATTAGCTATGTGACTCAAGTCCACTTGGAGTATCCAAATTCGCAACATGCTAGGCAATGGGTCAATTAAATAAGTACATCACACTTTAAGTACTTCCTACCCATAATTAGCAATTACTAAATGAAAAATATTAAAAAACCTGATTTTAATCTTTCTTGTATATGAATCAACTTAAAAAAAAAAACAAAAGCAAAAAACATTCCTTAATTTTATAAATTCACACTTTTGGTATTTCAACAAAAAAAAACTGAAATTAATCCGCCTTAGAAGCCAACAGAATGCGGGGCAAACAAAATTAAAATAAAAAAAAATGAGCGGGAAACGCGATTATTCGGCCAGTCTAATTATAAAGCGCGGGTTACACGATCAACCCGCCGTTGTACGCCGCGGCCACCCGGTCAGCCTCCCTTCAGGAGATGCACATGACGAATGACTGGCTGGGTGGCTGGCAGCGGCTACGGTAAGGGTTAACGTCAAGGTTCATCCAATTATCTACCAAGTTACGTTGGTAATAGAGCGGTGTAATGCGTGACAATAGTTTTCACCGCGTCAAGTTAGTCTATTATTACGAATCAATCCTATTAATATACTAAGTACACAAGTAGACTGCCTATGTGCTGGAATTGCACATCGGTTACTTTCACCTGAGACGGAGTTGAAATTTGGAACACAGAATTAAGAATAAAGTATGTACTAAGAATACCTACATGCTACTTTTAATCACGAGATAATTACGGGAAAAGGAACTACGCAGGCAAAATCGCCGGGCGCTGGTAGTCGGTTAAAAGGTTGCATATCAGACGTCTTTCTTGTGGTGGTGGTTTTATATTTTATTTATTATGGTTGCTTGGAAGAAATAGGGTACATAATAGGGTACTTAATAGGGTACAATCCTCAAAAAAACTAAGTAGCCCGTTAGTTAGATTGGCAAAAAATATTGTACACGTATTTTTTCTTTAGTTCCACAAACAAAAAATGACGAAGATACAGCGCTTCGAAGTTTCGTGTGACGTCACTTGTGAGTACGATTTTTACTCACGAGTGACGTCGCGACCCCCCACTCTCGAAGTTTGATGGTCTATATCTTTGACGATTTTTAATATTATGAAAAAACTAAAAATACGTGTCCAATATTTTTCCATGATCTAGCTGACGAACTAATTAAATTAGGATGGTGTATTTTTGACCCAGTCCGGTACCCTATGTCCGGTACCCGGTATTATATGGTCGGCTCAATCGCTACTTTATTTTGTTAAATCTTAGGTATTGTTTGATTATTTCAAACTACATGAGTCAAGATTATCCAGCGCTATTCAGCGGGGTAATACAGCCAGCGTAATGGGCACCTTTATGCCGGGTGCGGCACGGGTTTTGTGACTTTACGAATTTTTGTTAATTATTATTTTTTAATTCTGTTTTTGACCCATCAATCAATATTGATAGAGAGGTTATAAAGTTTGGAATGGGCGTGCAGAGGGCACCCTACTCGGAGATTCGTCAGTGCGTCACCCGACCGATAGGCTGGTTCGATCGGCAATCTGTCTAGACCTCGCGGCTATGGGAACACAGATTTGATTAACTAGGTAGCCACGCTCCATCGTAGACTGCATCGTTACTTTACATCAGGCCATATGGCGGTCAAGTGTAAACCCATGTAAAAAATCAAAAGAAGTTTTTACTTCAAAAATCCTTTATTGAAAAAAATTTGTTCTCTGATATTTAGAAAATGTTGATTATGAAATTATTATTATACTAGCTGTTACCCGCGACTTCGTCCGCGCGAAATAAATACTGAGGTAACTCAGGCAATAACTAATTTTACACCCAGACACATTTACTAAAACCAGCTCATAATAAAACAATTTCATCAAAATCGGTTTAGTTGTTTAGGTGTGAAAGCGTAAGAGACATTCGTTCATTTCATTTCATTTCATTTCGACATTCATTTCAACTTCAATTTCATCCCCATACAGTTCAAAATAATAAAATTGCTAGAACAGACATTTATTGGCTTCGTGCCAAGTGCCTATATAAAGAGTTTCATAGTTTTATCTTCAACGAATGTAAGCTTCCATGTATACTTTCATCCCCCATTTCAATCCCAATTTTATCCCTATATAGTTCGAAATCACAAAATTTGTAGAAAAAACATTCGTTTGCTTTGTGTCAAGTGTCTATTATATTCAGAGTTTCATGGTTTTATCATGGTTGGGATCTTCCATGTTGACATTCATCCCCCATTTCAACCCCAATTTCACCCCCATACGTTTCGAAATTACAAAATTGATGGAACAAACATTCGTTTGCTTCGTGTCTAGTGTCTATATACAGAGTTTCATGGTTTTATCTTCAACGGTTGGGAATTTCCATATTGACATTCATCCCTCATTTCAACCCCAATTTTACCCCCGTACAGTTCGAAATTACGAAATAGATGGAACAAACATTCGTTTGCTTCGTGTCAAGTGTCTATATACAGAGTTTCATGGTTTTATCTCCAACAGTTGGGAATTTCCATATTGACATTTATCCCTCATTTCAACCCCAATTTCACCCCCGTACGGTTCGAAATTACAAAATTGATAGTACATGCATTTAATTGGTTCGTGTCAAGTGTCTAGATACAAAATTTGATAACTTTGAAAATCACGTTTCATACAAAATTTTCATACAACCGTTCATCCCTTGTTTCACCCTCTTAGGGGTTGAATTTCGCAAAACCCCGTCTTAGCGAGCGCCTACGTGCTAAAAGGGACCTCCATGCAAAATTTCAGATTTCTAGCATTTGTAGTTTCTGAGATTCCTTGATAAGTGACCTTTCGCTTTTATATATAGAAGAAGAAGAAGAAGAAGAAGAAGATAGAAGATACTAGCGGCCCATTCCGGCTGCGCTCGGATATTGTCAGTTAAAGACTATTAATCGAAATAAACACTATCCTATCTCTCAAGTTGGACCAGACTGCTCACGGTGTGCCAATTTAATTTAAAATCGGTTAAGTAGTTTAGGAATCCATCATCCATCGCGGACAAACATCGTGACAGGAGATTTATATATATTAAGATTAGAAAAATCTAAAATCACGATTAAAAAACTGCAGGTCTACTACGAAGTCCGATAAACGATATATCGGCCGAACTTATGGACGTTTCTTACCACGAAACACAATCAGTCGGTTGATCGAACCGGGCGTTTCGTTTATTCCGAATTCCGACCGACATAGTTTTGACAGTTTTTGTGTCTTAAACTTTACTCCAAAAGCATTTAATTACCTTACCGATTATTCAGACAGCTGTCGGTCGGATCCGATTATTCGGAGGTTGTTTTCGTAGTAGACTTGCTGGTTGGAGGACAGTGTCACACAACGTACCTACCTACCTACTTTATTTTATTCTCATAATGTATCGTCCACAGATTTTGTATTTTGTGCGTAGGCAGGTAGGCACGCTCTATTGTAGAGCTCATTCAACAGGAGACGTGACGTCAGACCTATTATTGATTTTAAAACGTAGGTACACAGCGACTAAGTTATCGCATAAATATCACAGCCAAACATGACTGTGAGAAACCAGCAGCACCCCGCGGTTTTAACCGCGTAGTTCCCGTTACCGTTACTTCGTCAGGATAAATAGTATGTAATGTAAGCATATGTAAGTATGTAAGACCGCGACTTCGTCCGCGCGAAATAAATACTAAGCTAATTCAGTACCTATTTGTATACCCAGACACATTTACGGTTACTAAAAACAACAGCGAATAAAACAATTCTAAACAATTTCATCAAAATCGGTTCAGTTGTTTAGATCTGAAAGCCTAAGAGACATTCGGCCCCCCATTTCAACTCCAATTTCATCCCCATACAGTTCGAAATTACAAAATTGCTAGAACAAACATTTGTTTGTCAAGTGCCTATATACAGAGTTTCATGGGTTTATCTTCAACGGTTGGGAACTTCCATATTGACACTCATCCCCCATTTCAACCCTAATTTCACCCCCGTACAGTTTGAAATTACAAAATTGATAGAACAAACATTTAATAGCTTCGCGTAAAGTGTCTAGATACAAACTTTAAAACTGACGAATTTTCATACAACCGTTCATCCCTTGTTTCACCCTCTTAGGGGTTGAATTTCACAAAACCCCGTCTTAGCGAGCGCCTACGTGCTAAAAGGAAAATTTCTATTCTATTGCATGTGTTCTAAATTTCAACCACACCCGTTCAGTTACGACGTTTTTGAGCAACAAGCATACTAGTATAATTAATAATCTAGATTGCGTTTAAACCCTGTGTAATGATTTAAATATACAGGGTTATTGGTGATCAGCCGGCATCCTTTTAAGGGAATGTTAAGTACATTAAATACTTACATCAAATTTTGTTCTACGGTTTATAAATGTTTTTGGTAGTGGTAGGACTCTTAGCAGAATCCGCCTGGGGAAGTATCACACCTTTGCCAGTTATTCTACCGCCAACAAGTAATGTGCAAACATTACTGTGTTCCGGTTTGAAGGGCAATGTATCCAGAGAAATTACAGGGATTAGAGATATAACAACTTAGATCTCTGGGTGACGAGCGCAGTGCGGTGCTAGGTAATGCTTTAAGCTCTTCATGCTCCAATAGCTGCGTGTCACTGCGCTGTTATGTGGCAGGCATGTTGCTTACCATCAGGCACATGTCCTGCTGGTCTCGTCACTCTTTATATTAAAAAAAAATCGTATACTTTTCTTCCCAAACAAAATAAATAAAGTGTATTATCCTATTTTCCCGATCTAAACGCATTGGACTTTTCATAAAAGGAGCGCGCGCGCTTTTTAACACTCAATAAATGATATGCTGCCGCTAAACAGTGCTAAAAAGTTTTTTTTTTTTTTAGAAATGACCACAATCACTTTTTTTTTTGGGATATGTATTGAGTTTTAACAAAAGTTGTAGAACATGACTGACCTCGTGGCTTAGTGGGTAGTAGCTCTGCCTGCGAAGCCGAGGGTCGTGGGTTCGATTCCCACCCAGTGCAAATATTTGTGTGATTAATTCAAATGTTTGCACTATGTCTGGGTGTTTATATGTATAATAAGTATGTATTTAAAACTATATAAGTATTATAGCAGCTATCTGGCCACCATCGTACAAGCTTTGCTTAGTTTGGGGTCAGATGGTGTTGTGTGTGAATTGTTCACCAATATTTATCTATATATATAAAAATCAATGCCACTTTTCGTTGTTAATAAACTCCTCCTAAACGGCTGGGCCGATTTGAATGATTTTTTTGTACACGTTTAGGTAGGGCCTTGGATGGTTTAGATTCACAAATCAGCCCGGCAGATGGCGTTTTAGTTGGTATCTAGGTTATTATCCGAGCGAAGCCGGCACGGGCCGCTAGTTTATTGTATTTATTTGTTTAAATACGCAGAACGTGACCTTAAACGGATGCAGGGTGATTACCAGTAACCCTGTATAGTCATAGTTGTGGAAATCTAGGGGGGAGGCCTATGTTCAGCAGTGGCCGTGTTGCGGCTGTTAATGATGCATATTTTCAAAATCAAGTGAGCAACAGCCGGCAGGCGGTGCGTGCCAACACAGCAAGTTCAAGGGCTCACAAATTGAATTACTCTGACCGCCGCCGCCGTCGGTCGCCGCCGACGTCAGCGAGCTAACGCTGTAACTTTATTGTGAGTTTATAAGGAAATTGGATCACACGAGCCGCCGCAGTGAGTCATTCAGTCGCGTGCTTCGAATGCGGAATCACACCATTCCTTACGCAAATCAACTTTGAAATGCATTCCAGAAGTCTCAACTGAATAATATGGTATCCAGATACCTGAAGTATGTGTAAGTAAGTATAGTTATTAAGAGTAGATTAGCTGCGCCATCTGCTCTAGCCCTAAATTCGAAAGGCTGTAGAAATCAATTAATATTGAAGTCATAGTCATAGGTCCTCTTACAAAAAAAATTAGTACCAAATGTTCAAGTGGATAATAATGCTTTTCTGTAATACCACAGTTTATTAAATCATACAGTCGTTCGACGAAGCCATCCAGACGGTGCTATCGTGCGGGGCGTGCGGGGTGAGACGCGGGAAGCGCGCTCCTGGACGTCTACTCTGTTTCTACGAAAACGAAATTTCGAAAAAAAAACTCGCGACTTTCCTACTCTCGTGTTACTACGTTTTTTTTTCAATTCAATTCAATTCATTTATTCGAACTATAAATTCATAAGAACACTTGGTAACGTCATTAACAAAAAGGCATAAGAATCCGTGTACATAATAAGATAAAATAACAATGTCAAAATGAATAAAGCTGTAAAGGAGCCTCGTCAATCAAATGCAGCTGTAAAAAGGCTTTGTCAAAGACAAAATAACAAATAATTAATACATACAGTATACAGATACTACATGAGTACAATGTTCCATCAAAAGTTTTATAAATCTATTACTTTACCTTATTACAAGATTCTAGTTTCAACACAGTTCTCTTCCATACGTTACTATCTTTAACAAAGTCATCTATATTATAATATGCCTTGCTCAATAGGTAGCTTTTTATTTGATTTTTAAACTTTGTTTCATTAAGACCTTCGACTTGTGCAGGGATTGCATTATAGAAGCGAATACCATTACATTTGAAAGAGTTATTTGTTTTCTGAAGTCTGCACTTAGGAAATACAATTTTGTGCTTATGGTGCGCTTTTGGATTCAGATCAGTTAGTTTCGTCCGATACAACATTGTTTGACGTTTAAATGTTCTAAGCCTACTCTAATTAGAGTATGCTTAGAACTCTCTCTAAATAGAGTAGAGGACAAAACGACGACGGATCGAAGTAGAATCGGAGTTGGAAAATAGCGAGTTTATTTCGAAATTACGTTTTCTTTGAATTAGAGTAGACGTCCTGCATTGCCTACATTACAATGTTAATATTGGGCTCACGTCTTCCGTATGTTTTCATTTTATTTTGGTGCCACGTTTTTGTTTGTTTGCAACAACCCTACCCGTGTCTAGACATTTTCGGCGTTTCTCCCAAGATCAAAGTCGATGATCTATTGTTAGTATTTATTTATACTGTGGTAATACCAAACAATCGACGCCAATATACCTAATAGACTATATATAAAATCACACATTCCACTAATTGAAATTATTTAAATCAAATAACATGGCTAAAGAAACGCACTGCTCCAATGGAAATTGAGGTTTCGGAATAAGCGGAAATATCATCAATGTATTCAATCTACATATATATTTTAGTGGTTTTTCAAAAGCCCGTACTTAATCTATTTCGATAATACAAAAATCTCTTTAAAAAAAGGATTAATTAGTGAACGTAAGTGGATATAGATGCAGGAAAAGATGCTCACGAATTGAGAACCTCCTTCAAGGAGGTTAAGAATTAGAATAAAAACTAAGTATTTCTAATTAGCTATTTCTCGTTCGTTTCGGCTGGGTGATATCTTACATCCTCAGACAAATTATCCTATTCGCTAAGGTTTACATTCTATTAACGTGAATTGTGATGTGTCGTAAACCTTACTCCGAAAGCATTTAATTACCTTACCGATTATTCGGACAGCTGTCGGTCGGATCCGATTATTCGGACAGCTGTCGGTCGGATCCGATTATTCGGAGATTGTTTTCGTAGTAGACCTGCTGACGCCCGCAAATTTGAATAGACAGCGATATTATCAAAATTGCGAGCGTATAACTTAAAAACGGTCAAGGAAAACATCGTCAGGAAACCTGCATGTTCCACTACAACAAGAACGAACTCGACACGCAGTGGAGCTGCTCTCGGTGGAAAGAGCCCACTCAAAGTCTTTACAGACAATTGATCACGACATAACAAAAGAGGTAGCTCTGGCGCGCGAAACACTTAGCGAACTCCAAATAGAAACTAAAGCTATTAGAGACTGGCAGAGCTTCGAGTCGATAGAGCCCTATCAACAGATCAAAGCAACGGCGGAGGCAGTGAAGAGCATCAACGGTTACCTCAAATCACCAGCGCCCAGCCAAAACCCCACCGTCGATCTGACACCGCTGCGGAATGACAGTCTCAGCCTTAAAACTGGGATAGAAATTCTTCAAA
Source organism: Ectropis crepuscularia (assembly GCA_963693475.1). Classification (NCBI taxonomy): domain Eukaryota; kingdom Metazoa; phylum Arthropoda; class Insecta; order Lepidoptera; family Geometridae; genus Ectropis; species Ectropis crepuscularia. Next base: position 1,659,325 of record OY856359.1, on the reverse strand, counting down.
GACAGGTAGACGAGATGCGGAGAGAGTCAAACGTAGAAAGAGAGAAAACTGTTGAGGCCCTTCGCCAAAACGCTGAAATGCTAAAAGAGCTCGCCTCGATTCCTCCACCTCCAACCCCTTTAAATTATTCGGACAGGTTTTGCAAAATCGAAAAAATGTTGACTGAACAAACACTCCCTCCACCCCCCGCCCCAATTAAAATTAACATCGACGAGCACGTGCTACCAATCACGGAACGGCTCGAGGCTGTATCTTCGGAACTCCGGACTATGCGGCAAGATAAATTAACTCCTCCTGCATCAGTTCTAAGCATCGAGGCCGAAATCTCCCAAGCCGAAACCGGCAAGCCACCAAAGCCCGCATACGCCAAAATCGCGGCTAAGCCCATTGTGCCGAAACCAAATCATACACTGATCGTGACAACGGCAAATCCCACATCATCCACGACATCTGAAAATTTGATAGACAAGATAGCGTTAGCACTGGACACGAAGAAGACTGGAGCAAGAGTTGACCGAGTGCGCAAAGGTCGGAACAGGAAAGTCATCCTGAGTTGTAGCACAGAGGAAGACCTTGGCCTAGTCAGAAATCGTGTGCAGCAAGACAAGTCTCTAAAGGTTGAAACCGCGAAAGCGGGTAACCCACTTATCATCATTCGAGACGTCTTGTCGGTTCACAAGGATAACGAAATAGTGGAAAATCTTCTGGCGCAGAATAAACATCTGTTACAGGGGGTTAATTTGCAAGAGAGTGCGATCAGGGTGCGATACAGGAAAAAGGCGCGAAACCCGCATGAGTGTCATCCGGTGATCGAGGTCTCGCCTCGCATTCACAGAGCGTTTTTGAACGCCGAAAAGGTCTACATAGGACTCCAGAGGAGACCTGTGGCAGACCATTCGCCCTTGGTGCAGTGCTCCAAGTGCCTAGGTTTCGGCCATACAAAAGCAATCTGCCGGGAAAGGGATGAGTCCTGCAGTCACTGCGGAAAAACCCACTCCTGGACACAATGCAAGGCAAGAAAAGAAGACCTGCCACCCAAATGCAAGAACTGCGCGATTGCTCATCCCAACAGCCCCAACAGAGAACTCGTTCACAACGCCTTCAGTAGTGAATGCCCTGAAAGGATAAAATGGGATGGTATAGCGCGGTCTCGAATTTCATATTGCTAAGGGCACTCATGAGGCAAGTGGCTCAGTCTCCCAAAGAGTAGGCGAACCAGGTATGCGTTTCATCCAAGCAAACCTGCAACGCTCCCAGAATGCAACAGCAGAACTCCTGAAGGTCGCAAGAGAAAGGGGAGTTTCAGTTGCCCTTGTTCAAGAACCCTATGTGGGAAACAAAGGCGTAATGAAACAGTATCCTGGAACTCGCGTTATTCAGTGCAGTTTAAATAGGCAAAAACCAGTCAAGGCAGCCATAATAGTCTTCGGTGACAGGCTGGAGGTAATCCATGACCCCCAACTTGTTACCGAAACGGAAGCGGCAGTCCTGTTGGTCGGCACAGGCCTAAAACTGGGAGTGATTTCTGTCTACTTAGAAGGAGACCAAAAAGTCGACCCCTATCTCAGCAGGATTAAAGTATTCAGCGAAAAACTAGCGACTAAAGACCTTATTGTTGCTGGTGACGTGAATGCGTGGTCCCACTGGTGGGGAAGCACATCCCAAAATGAGAGAGGAGAAGCCGTAAACTCTTTCTTCAACGAAATGGACTTATTTATTCTCAACTCCGGCGACACACCAACCTTCGAGATCGTCAGGGAAGGCAAACTTTGCACAAGCATAGTAGATGTAACAACGTGCAGTGGGTCTCTCCTGGGGAAAATTGAGGGATGGAAGGTTGACAAAAGTATAACAACATCAGACCACAACGCAATCACTTTCACTTTGCGTCTAATTAAAGGTCTCGAACAACAGAGACCAATAACAACTCGTAAATACTACACCAAGAAGGCACAGTGGTCAAACTTTATGTCACAGTTAAAATCCTCCCTTGAAGAAGGAAACCTCTCGCCGGAGTCAGTGGAGAAATGTGAAAGTCCATTGGAACTCGAATCAATGATTACGGGCTACACAGCTAGTATACATGAAGCCTGCAAACATACCATTCCACTGGTAAGCTCGCCAAAGGGAAACCCAACCCCTCCATGGTATACGAAAACGCTCGATAATCTGAAGAAAGAAGTTCTCAGAAGAAAGAGACGGATTAGGAATGCCGCCCCCGACAGAGTTGAACTTGTAGTCGAACAGTACCAAATTGCTCGGCAAGACTACAAGGATAAAGCCAAAGAAGCTCAGACGATAAGCTGGAAAGAGTTCTGCACGAATCAGGAGAAAGAAAGCATGTGGGACAAGATCTACAGAGTGATGAGAAAAACTTCGACAAGACAGGAAGAAATACTCCTAAGAGACACCGAAGGTAACACTCTATCCCCCCAGCTATCTGCAGAACTACTTGCTAAAACGTTCTATCCCGACGACTCTGAGAGCACAGACCAACCTTGCCATACAGAGCTACGGGAGCGAACGACAGAAACGCCTATGGACTTACCGGAAAATGACCCATCATTTACATCAGCGGAACTGGAATCAGTACTGAGAACTCTGAATCCGAAAAAAGCCCCCGGTACAGACGGGCTATCCGCTGATATCTGCGCAGCAGCCATACGATGCGAATGGGAGGTTTTCTTGGCGATAGCAAACAAATGCTTGTCGCTGAAATACTTCCCCAAGCAATGGAAAGAAGCGCACGTGGTCATATTACGCAAACCCGGCAAGACAGATTACACACATCCAAAATCTTACCGCCCCATAGGTCTTCTGTCCGTTCTTGGAAAAATCGTTGAAAAGCTTCTGGTAAACCGACTCCAATGGCATCTCCTCCCAACCATCAGTAGGAAACAGTACGGCTTCATGCCCCAAAGAGGCACCGAAGACGCCCTCTATGACCTGGTAGAGCACATCAAAGAAGGAGTAGACAGTAAAGACACCGTACTCCTAATCTCCCTGGACATAGAAGGCGCCTTCGACAATGCTTGGTGGCCCGCCCTCAAAAATCAATTAGCGAAGAAGAGGTGCCCAACAAACCTCTACGACATGGTAAACTCCTACCTCAGCGACCGTAAAATCAAGGTCAACTATGCAAGAGCAGTCTATGAGAAGGAAACAACCAAGGGATGCGTCCAAGGGTCTATCTGTGGACCAACCTTTTGGAATGTGATCCTAGACTCATTACTACGAATGCTAGAAGCCGAGGGAGTATACTGTCAAGCATTCGCGGACGACGTCGTTCTCGTATTTACAGGCAGCCCGACCATTATCGAACAGCAAGCGAGCAGGGCGCTGAGCATGACAGTGGAATGGGGTAAAACTAACAAACTCAACTTTGCAGCGCATAAAACTAACGCGATGCTTTTCACAAATAAGTTGAAGTACGAAACTCCAAACATAGTCATGTCCGGCGTCCGGCTCGATCTGGTCGAGGAAGTCAAACTGCTAGGCCTAATGATCGACCGACGGCTCAACTTTAAAGCACATGTGAACGCCCAATGTAAAAAAGTGGCGAACATTTATAGACAGCTCGCATGTGCAGCGAAGGTGACCTGGGGATTAAATGGCGAAATCACGAGAACCATTTACGTCGCGGTGGTGGAACCCATCATCATGTACGCCTCAAGTGTATGGGCACAAGCAGTAGACTTCGAGGAAAACAAGTCGCACTTAAACGCGATCCAAAGAGGCTTTGCCCAGAAAATCTGCAAGTCGTACCGTACTGTTTCTCTAAAATCAGCACTTGCCCTTTCAGGTCTGCTCCCCCTGGATCTCAGGATACAGGAAGCAGCAAGTTTGTACAGAGTAAAAAAGAACCTCTCCCAAGATTACCTCCCACCAGAAGTGGAACTCGAGCGGAACGTAAACTACTTGGACAAACCCCATCCGTCCACGCAGACATCCGTAGAGTACGAGCTCATAGAAGACACCTCCAATCTTCCAGAAGGACCTCAAATTTATACTGATGGCAGTAAGATTGAGGGTAAAGTTGGAGCTGCTCTAACATGGTGGGAGAATGGCAAAGAGGTCAAGAACTTGTCGTTCAAGCTCCACTCCGAATGCACAGTCTTTCAATCAGAACTCTATGCTCTTTGCCGGGCAACTCAAATGGTGTTAAAGAGCAAGGACCCAGAAGTCAATGTCCTGAGTGACTCCAGATCTTCACTCGAGCTGCTGAGTAATCCAAAAACGAGTCACCCCTTGGCAAAGTGCATAAAGGAAAACATTGGACAGATAAATGCTGAAGGGAGATCTCTTCGTCTTTTCTGGGTAAGAGCGCATGTAGGCACCGTCGGCAACGAAAGAGCTGACGAACTGGCCAAATCGGCAGCACTCACGGAATCGCCCAGGGACTACGAGGGGATCCCTTTGTCCTACGTCAAACGCAAAATCCGCGAAGAATCGGTCAAGAAGTGGCAGGATCGATATGAGACCTCGGACACCGGAAAAGTCACTCAGACGTTCCTCCCTGATATAGCAAACGCATATCGGTTGATGAGAACTACGAAACTGACTCATTTCCAGGTACAAGCATTGACGGGACACGGAGGAATAGCAGAATACCTGTACAGATTTAAGCTTAAGAGCAGTCCTGTATGCGAGTGTGACTCTGAAAAATCCGAGAATGTCTGGCACGTGCTGGTAGACTGTCCCCGATTCATGGCTGCAAGACATGATCTCGAATCTATGATTGACAGGAAGCTGGTTATCTCAGATCTCCACAACGTCTTGGCAGATCCAGATAGCAGACCACGGCTTCTGGCTTTCATGGAGAGTTCATTCCGCATAGCGGCCAAAAGAAACTCCACACTTTCTAAAACACAACCCCCTTCACCACCACACCCTACCCCACTGTCTAATACACACCCACCTTCACCACCACACCCTACGCCACTGTCCGTGAACGCCACGCCGGGTGCAATCTCCGTCCAAGATAGCTCCTCAAAGAGCATCTCCGTCCAACAACTACTGGAGAACGCAGACCGAGGAGAGGCGGGGATCCGTGTCCGCGGAGTGGCTCTCTTCATGGATAGCAACAAAGAGAGATTCGGAATAAGCTTTTGCTTCGCCTGGGAAAGTAAACGCGCCCGTTTGTCGCCGGGATTGTCTTGTCTGCTCAATGGGAGTACCGCAAAAGTCACAATGAAGCGGAAAACCTTCGACGCTATGCCAGTGTGCGAGGTAGACGGCCACCGATTTCGGTTGGTGCGATCGAGAAACAAAACGATTGCACTAATAGAATACTCGGAAGGTCGGACGCCTTTCACACAGGCAAGTGCGCTGCTTGCACATCTAAGCAGAAATGCGGGTGAAACACCCCGGGTGATAAGCGTGGATGCGATGGCAATCGAATATTCAAGAGCGAAAGTCGCAGACCGGCTGGGTTGCATTGAAGCCTCTAAACATCATGAGGTTGTCGCATACGAAGATAGGGGAGAAAATCTGAGCTTCCTCAGAGCCCCTTCGCACGACCTAACAAATGCAACTGACAGCTGGGGACACCCCGTTCCTAGTTCGACCAACCAAACCGGTTCCGAAAGAGCACAGCAGAGGGCAGCCGCGGAAAAAGCCACAGCCCATCAAAGCGGCAGCCGAAGCACCAACACGGCCTTCGTGGCTGCCTTCAACACTGCAGCAAGGAGCGTACTCCGAATCTCATCCCATGCACCACCCCTTTTAACGCCAGGGACCCTCAAAACAGCTTCACAGCAACAAATGAGCCGAACGAGAGCCGACATGGGACAGGTTGAACCGCCCCGCTATGTCACGGCTTCGGAGCCGCGGAGCCATGCACGAAACGCCTTCATCGAATTCATAGCCATACTGAGAGCAACAAGACTAGTTAACCTCAAGATCTGCGAAAACATCATGCAGTTCTATAGGCTAGGAAGTGAAAGCCTCCTAAAGGTGAATCTCGAGGAGGCCGAAGCAGCCATTTACAATAATGTCACATCCCGGGTCATCAAGGGAACCATGACAGGACAGTATATGGCAGCCTACAGTGCAGAAAATGGCTTCGTAACACTGAACGAGAGTGAGACAGAGCGCGCGGGAAGACCCGTTTATGCGACACCACTAAACGACCCAATTGTAGTTACCGCCCGATGCACCAAGATTATGCTGGACGACAGGATCCTCGAGATGGCCAAGTCCATTGAAGGGAACTCAAACGTCAAAGCGTGTTGGGAAAACTGGGAGGTACCAAGAATACAGTGGGTCAACGGAGTTCCAGGATGTGGAAAGACAACGTGGGTGATTAGACACTTCGACGTGGACAAAGACGCTATCATCACCACAACAACTGAGGCAGCAAAAGACCTAAGGGAGAAGCTATCGCACCGTATCGGAAACCTGGTCAAAACCAGGGTGCGAACTATGGCTTCTGCTCTGGTAAATGGTTTCGGAAAAGAGAAATTCAGCCGCCTCCTGGTGGATGAGGCTCTCATGAACCATTTCGGGGCCATTGTGATGGTCTCACGGCTGTCTGGTGTTGGCGAAATTGTCCTCATCGGAGACGTCAATCAGTTGCCTTACATCGATAGGGAAAATCTCTTCGAAATGAGGTATCACCGCCCGAACCTGGTAGCAAAGATCAGCCAGGAGTTGCTCTGCACACATCGCAACCCGATGGATGTTGCATATGCGCTGAGGGAAATATACTCAGGTATGTACTCCTCAGTACCCCGTATAAAGTCCCTGGAGCAGAGAAGGTATAAAGGAGCGCAAATACCCGGCACCCAACCCAACACCCTCTTTTTAGTGCATACTCAAGAGGAAAAGGAGACCCTGACAAACCAGGGTTACGGGTCAGGCACCGGGTCACGCATCCTTACCATTCATGAAGCGCAGGGATTGACATACGAGTCGGTAATCGTAATTAAAATTAAGTCAAACATGAAGCTGCACGAGAGCGTGTCCCATGCGGTTGTTGCAATCTCACGGCACACGGGGACCTTCACATACTACGCTGACGACACCGACGACGCCATCGGTCGGTTCGTGCGGCGAGCGTTGGCTGCATCACCAAAGACCATTCAAGATTTTAACCTGCAGATGGCCATTAGAGACAGAAATGCGGCTGTAGTGGAGGCTCTGGGCCAGGAGGAGGCGGCTTAGGCAAAAGACGATGTCGAGTCGATTACTATCGGAATCCCAACCGGTAGTGATCGGCTCAACAGACGAAATCGGACTGACTAGCTTTAGAATTACGTTTAAAATGTTCACCACCCCCCTACTCCCCCCCTTATTTTCCTCTTCTTCTCCTAATCCAAGAACTATGTAAATAAAAAAAGATTATTGTAATGACAAAAGTCACGGACCCCGGAGTCTGTGGAGTGTTTAAATTAAATAAAAAAAAAAAAAAAAAAAAAACCTGCATGTTCCTAGAATTTTTCAAGGTCATATCAACCAACCTGCACTTGGCCAGCATGGTGGATTATGGTGTTATGGCCTTGACTCTCTCCTTGCGAGAGAAGGCCCCGAGACCCAGCAGTGGGAACATTTAGTGGGCTTATGCATAAAACAACAAGGTTTTAAAATCTCTCATACACGTAGAGATACACTTACTTGACGTTAAGCTGTCTCTGGATGAGAAGTTTCTTCTCTATCTGTTCTATGGGGAACTGCGGCACCTCGTAGGGCGCCGACAACTCGTTGGGAAGCTCTCGCGGAGCCTCCGCCCCCACGGTGGTCGTGGGGCTTTCGCTACCTGGAACAAGAAGTACATATTTTCATTTCAAAATATAAAACAAGCACAATTTTGCTAATGTTGTAATTTTTGGAATGCTGAAAAACATAATACAGCTTGATTAAAATATGATGTACTTATATATTTTTTTAATTTAAATATCTACTCCACAGTCTCCGAGGTCCGTGATCTTTGTCAATACAATTTTTTTTTTTTACAGATTTCATGGAGTAGGAGAAGAAAAGGAAAATAGGGGGGAGTTGGGCACATTTCAAACCTAATTCCAGAGCTCGTCTGTAGAGCCGATCACTATCGGTTGGCAATATGATGTATATTATTACATAAAAAGTAGCCTATGTGTTATGCCAGGCTAATTATCTATCTATGTGTCAAATTTCATCTAAATCCCTTCAGTAGTTTTTGAGTGAAAAAGTAACAAATATATATCCGTACATTCTTACAAAATTTCGCGTTTTGATTAACAATAATTGGCGGAGCTGTCGTGTCACATACCTATATAATACAACCGAATAGATAACCTCGTTCTGTTTCGAAGTCGGTTCAAAACTGTTGCAAGACAAATATGTACATAAATAAGCAGTTTTCTCGCGAGGAGACAGACAGGGCCGCAGCGCCAAAAAGAAAGAAAAGTACGGTGACCATCAATTTCATAATTTCCGTATAGAATAAAATTATAATAAATAAATAATCACTGTCAATTTCAATTTCATTCGCAAATGAGATTAGATGTTTCAGAATGCAAAAATATCAGTCAAAATAATTATCAGTGCGTCAAAGGTGGCGCCACTGATTTATTTCATTAGAGAAACTTTATAAACGGTGTTAATAATTTGACATATTGTTACGTTTTCACCCATATATCCTCAATACTCAATATAAGTTATTCTGAAATTCTCGTTTCAAAAATGGGCCCTCTTAGTAATTTCAGTAAATTTCCTTTCGGTCTATGTCTATAAGGTATAATTACGTTTGCGTAAGTTAAGTCATAAAGCTAGGTATATACCTACAACGAGTTGCATTCGTGTTCGCTATTGTTTACGCTCGCGGGGGTCGCGAGGTCGAGATCGGAATACCTATCAGACCGTGGCTTGCGAGCAATTACTTAGTCGCTAGTCTTGTATCGATTCATCCAATTAGCATGCCAGTCACAACACTAGCTATGCGAGCCATTAAACAGGCATTCCGATTCCGCTACGAATCACAGTAACTGAAACAATACCGTCTGTGAAATATTTTTATGATACTTCGTAAATCATAATTCGACGAACCGGCCGTGAATTTATTATGACTTGGGTTCAAGGGTACCATATAAAACAACATGCATACAGATAAGATTAGGATTTGTTGCTATGCGGGGAACAAGTAGGTATTATTTTGAGTACTGAATTTGACATTAGATGGTATAGTTTATTTATTTTATTATTAATTCGCTAATGGTGGCGTATTTTATTACATTAAATTTGATAAGCATATGTCAAATATAATTTGGTATATATTTTAACATCACTCAAATATGTTGTTCTGACGCGATTCAAATGAGACAAAAACTCTTTAAAAAACTTATGACAGGTGTCGTATCAACGACGCTTAACTTAAACTTAGATGTCCATATTTATATAGTAAAAATGCCGATCGGGTTGGTTGGCTTATATCTTGAGAAAAGTCAATTGTTACGCTATTCTTTTTGAAGTGAAAACTTCTTTAGGCGCGTTTAGACAGATTTTTCGTGGGGTGTGAATTGAATTCATTCGTCACGCTCGGGTATGATAAGAAAGCTTAGGGTAAACTCGGTGACCTATTTCTAGATGTCCAATAGCCATGTATTGGACATCTAGAAATAGGTCAGCGAAAGGGAAATGCTGAAAGGGCGTGGACAGGCCATCATGGCATAGCCATCTAGAAACGCATCAGCCAATGGGAAATGCTGACGCATTTCTAGATGGCCATGCCAAGATGGCGAGGCCACGCCCTCCAGTTCAGTTACACCCGTGTAATTTTCAAGGTAAGCTATCAAATTCTGAGTTTTAAGTTTTCACTTCTATCGGCAGTTCCTATGACTCCCAATTTTTTTGTTTTTGTTTTGGCGAGGCTAAGTATATTTATGTTTTTTGATGCTGCATTTACTTTTACGCATCATTAAATCTAAACACGCCAGAGTGATGTAACTATCCGTTGTACTCTTCAAGAGATTTAATATGTATTCTTACATAAAATTGAATAAACCGATAGTGGGTGTAGCGATGTAGTTAAACAATTCATTTTCACCCTTAGCATTGATTTATTTTCTTTGAAATTTGTTCATAATATAATTCATAAAAATAATAAAATGAATTTTTAGTTACTTATTACATAAATGTTTACTCTGAATAAAATTTAAGGAATGTAAACTAGCAAGGTAATGTACATAAATGTTATGTCTAATTTGTTTACGGCAGTAAACAGTAATCATACAATATTGTAGCATCCTTATGTTGAAATTTGAAATGATTAAAATTGCACGTCATGGTTTATCAAAGTTCAAGAATCCAACCTTACTTAATGAAACTTAACCCTAAACCCTAACCGGCCGGCATCTTGGCGTCTGCAATTCATTTGAATTCTTGCTGTGTTAGAGAAACCTGATTAAAAATACGCGTAACAGAAAAATAAATACATACAAATACAAAACATAATGAACAAACTTTAACATTACCCACTTTGCGGCCATAGAGGAATTTGGGGTTTGGGTTTGGTTTCTGATATCTATGATTGCACCTAATAGAAGACACTGCCTTTTGCAACACAGTCTTTAGAACTAAAGCAAAAGGCAGGACACCTAAAATATTGTAACTGATTATTTTTAGTTTTTTTTTTTTAGTTACCGCTTTTGTAATCAAATGTCTATTTATTATTACAATGAATACAGTTTAAAATGTCATGTCATAATGTCAACTAATTAATTGGCAAGGAATGAAAATGTTTTGATTTTATGTTAAGTTAATAATTGTTTGGCACAGTTACGTAAAAAAGAGATTATTAAAATGAAGAGCTGTAGTAACATCATAAATAATAAACAGGAGAGAATAAAATATAAATAAAACTGCAAATCAAGTGCGAGCTGTTGCCAAAGTTGGTGAGCCATTAGGAATGTACGCAATGCGCACAACCTCGCCATATGTTCTATAAACTGGAAACAGGATACGGCTTCCTTGCCGTTCATTTGTTTTCAAATACTTCGATTGGAGCTGAATTTCACAACTTATGCGATTGTTCGAATCGTTCGATTGATATTGAAAGAGGTCATGGCTTAATCAGCTTCAAATGAAACCTAACAAATGGAAGCGAAATAGGAAATATTTCATTTACAGATTAAATTTGTTGAAACACGCACTAATTTTATTTAACGTAACTTCCAAATGTATCAGAGATCATATACATTAATTACTTACATAGTTTAACATTTTTTCGAATATTTCGTATAGGTATTTTGTTATAGGGAAAATACTTCACATTATCCGACCAATTAAGACATTAATATTGAACAAAAACAGACAGTATTATACGCGAACTACTACGTAGTAGCCATGCAACCGGTTGGTATAACACCCATGAAAACTTAAGTAGGTAAGTATACAAATGTTCTTATACCGTAAAAAACAACCACAGCGTAAACTAAGTAAAAGACGATAACGGAACAACTACTGTATAAATAAATTGTTATGAAAACATCTGTAGTTACCATCGTTTTGTTGATCCGGCTCCTGTTCTGAAGGACGCCGCACATGCCATATGTCCTTATCAAAACTGTACATCGCGAAGGCACTTCTATCACATCAATCACAGTTAAATATGTTGTTATTGTCCCTCATATTTTATCTCACTTTAAGGTTATCGATTACTTAAAAAATGTTGAACTTAATGACGTAAACGACGTCACAGTAAACAACAACTGTGGAAATATTTCACTTGAATAAATAATTAGTGAGTAACTCTCGGGGTCGTATAGTAATGTCAAATAAATAGCAACTCGCGTGATCTCTCTAAGGAGTCTACTGAATGACTGATTTTAACCTATACGCTAAGTGGTCTTATATTGTTTTGACTAGCCAATTGAGTTAAACAAATCTGACGTTACTACGGCTGAGAAACAAAATAAAAATGTAACTGTAGCTCTTATCAGAATACATAAATTCGATAAAATTTCTTATAACAATGATGAAATTAATAACAAAACTTGTCTACTATATCTCAATAAATATAGTGACAAAAGATACAAAATAAAATGTGATACTCTCGCGGTTAACAGAAAAGTGGCACGCATCAAAACACTGGGTCTAAAAAGGCCTTAGCAACAGTTATTATGAAGCAATGAATTCTTTGTCTACAGTTAAAACATTCAACGTCTGACCTACATGCCGCCCCTAGCTTTACTCGTTAAACAAAGCCGTCGAACATCTGACCGTGACGTCATTCATCATCATGAATTCAAGAGGTGTGGTTATCTCGCTGTCAATACCTACTAGTTCCGGTAGTCTAATTATAATCTTCAAAGTAAAAAATATACGGTCGAATTGAGAAACCTACTTTTTTTTTAAAGTCGGTTAAAAATAGAACGTATACGAGAGAGCTACGGTTGATGCATATATTAACACGAAATCAATGCAATCAAAAAATATCTCTAATCTATTTTTATAGCATCTCGAATATTATATGTAGATCTAGATTAAGATAAGAAAGAAATAAATATTTCTGTGAAACTTATGCGATGATTCAAACTGATTTTGAAAACATTCAGTATGTATATAGGATTTTATCGAAGACATGGTCTTCTCTCTTCTCGTAACTAGAGCCGTTGTAAGGCGACCTAAATGTGGAGAAGTTTCTGGAAATCATTGAGATCGCAACTAAGTACTCTGTTGTTTACGACATAAGAGATATAGATAGATATATTTTTATACTTAGTAAAAAATAAACAATAAATTACAATACAGAAGCAGGTCCGTCAATCTTCAACAATAACTCAAACGACATCAGTTTTAGGCCCAATAATCCGTCAACCGACAACAGATCAATATTGTGTTAGTCGACATTAGTAAGAAATAAGAAACTAAAAATCAGTCAACCGACTTCTCTTGCAATGCAATACCCGACATGAGATAATAATCAAAACTAGTATATCAGCTCTAAAGACCGGTTAAAAGTTGGCAGATGCTAGATCCCCTCGTTAGGGCCATAGAGCACCCCCTTCTGGGGTCGTTCCTTGATCTTCCCTATCGGTGGTAGCCTAAGCCCAGGTCGTACCATCTAAGGTGCTTTTGCGCTAGTCGTACGCGATGTACATAATACTCGTTGAGTTAGTAAGGTCGTGTGCTTGCTACATTAGCCTAAAGTTAAAAAAAAAGGTTAAAGGTCCTTTTTGTGTAACAAATCAAACAATTCATGCGCAGTAATGCGTCACGATTGAATTCATGTTTATACATTCACGAAATCTTTCATTACGGTTACAGAACAAAGAATGGGCGATAATTAGTAATTACTGTCGAGGCTAGGTGTGTCGGCACTTAAATGGCTGCTTAGCCATCTTTATTTGACGTTTATTGGCTCAATGTACGCTCTGGCCGTATGACATGTTTGCAGGACGCTAGAAACAAGGGGCTGGGCGGTTATAATCAACATTTGTAGGAGTTTTATGGGCTAGTTATTTAGTTTTCATTTCTTTTATGGTATATTTGGATCAGATAGTGATAGTAATGGTGTTATTGCTACCTTATAAGTGGCAATCGTTCCAGATCTTCGTTATAGTAAAACGATATTTGCCTTGCATATTATTATTTTTTATCGCTCTCAATGTAACATAATAAACTATTATAAAAGTGTTAATGAAATGTAAATTGTGTTCATGTAGATAATACGCTACGTCTAGTACACAATTAACACTCCTGAAGCAAGATGGGTAGTAGATTTAGGAGCTGTTATTCTGCAATTATAATTTTTCTCATAATTACTATATTTTGACAAATTTAAATCCAATACTGTCAACATTTTTATTTTGGCCCCATTCAGACAGTACGCGGTGTCCGCCGCGCACTGCCCGACCACTTTGACCTACTACTGTCAATTATTGTTTCTTTGACATTTGACTTGCAATAATCTACATATATTTTTATTTTATTTATTTATTTAAATTACACTCCACAGACTCCGGGGTCCGTGATCTTTGTCAATACATTTTTTTTACACATTTCGTGGATTAGGATAAGAAAAGGAAAATAGGGGGGAGTGGGGTACATTTCAAACCTAATTCTAGTGCTCGTCTGTGATTCTTTGCCTAATTGCTATTTGCCTAAGCCGCCTCCTCCCGGCCCGGAGCCTCCACTCTACATAATATGTTTCTATATAATAGTTAATACTATTTGTCATTTTGTTATTTGGTTACATAGAATGCGTATTGCATTTGTTGAGTTCAATTTTAAGAAGCATTCCATTGTTTATTTTAACTATTACTTTTGCCTATGTTTAAAGCCTATGTTTAAGATTTAAAAAAAAATTGACTTTTTCGCAACCGAATGTTGCATTTGACATATTTTGATTTAAGTAAATTATTAACACGCGTGAATTATGTTCTACTAACATTATTATTTATGTACATAATTCAACAGGAAAATCTTATGTTCAGTTCTTATTTTAGAAATACTAATTCTTTTGGGTTTGTTACAATACTTACTAGGTATGTATCTACTACGTAAAACTGCTAGCGCTCACAAAATAAAATAAATATATAAGTAATAGTAACACTTCATTGAAGTTATTGGCACATTACTTCTACAAAATTCCTGAACTATAAATAGTTTGGCCATTATCAAGTTTATATATAATAAAGAGGATAGACGAAAAGTAATACTAATGTAAAGTAACCATTAACTGTAATGAGCGTGAGCGAAATACGGTAATTTACGTGAACTGCGGGTTATCGCGCCGCAGAATTAGATGCGAGACGTAATTTAATCAATACCTACCTACACGTATGTAAATAGGCCGCAAATCATCTCGATAGCTATTCGTGGTTATGTCGCGGTTAATGTTCTCTACTGCTGGTTTTGTTTCTAGTTGAAATTGGTACCTATTATTGAAGTGACATTAGCTAAGAAGCAATATTTTAATTTCTTCATTTATTTTTGTAATCTAGCAGTGCCACACGGTTTCGTTCGCATAGTTACCGATCCCGTTATTTTACCTCTGTAAAAAGTATCCTATGACTATAATCTATCCTTGGAACAAATTTCATCTATATACCTTCAGTAGTTTTTCTTCAGTCATTTTTATAAAACCAGCTAAATCATTAACAAAAATAGTGCAAAAAAAGGTTAATTCATCACAACACTGTTACACAAAAACAGAAGCAAAGAAACGAACGATATATCGTTATAGCTAACTTGTTTATTATTATTATGCGTCTCATATTTCTAATGATCTAAAAATAGATTAAAGCCGGATGTATCATTTCAAAGCGTATTTCATCAAATTTCGCCATTATATTGATAACAAAGAACACCTACGCTGTAAACAGCTGTTGATCGAAAACAAGTCGGAAGCTACTCGAAACAAAGCCTGATTCTCATTTCTTTGGGTCACGTGATTTGATTTATTGGAATCAGAGTGAAATCGTTGTTCGTTGCGATGTGGAAAGTGAAATATGTGTTACGATTTGGATGCGGTGTGGACGCCACGCGGCAGGCGCGAGTGCGAGGCGACGAGCGGGCCGGTCCGGCGGCAGGCGCGGACTGACGGAGCGACGGACCGGCGGACCGACGGACCGACGGACCGACGACCGACGCGACGCCGAACACGAGTCTCCGGACCTCACCGCCGCCGCCGCCGCCGCCGCCGGCGAAATGTGGCGAAACGAGAAACACGTTGAGAGTCGGGTGTGTGAGGGCTCAACGTCGAAACATATTATTCCGATAGATTTTTTGAAGCGAAAACTTCTTTGGACAAGTTGAGTACTTTTTGGCAGGGAAAAAATTGTGGGTTCACGTCACCGACATGCTAATATAGCGTCGGAGCGGTAGTGAAGCAGCGGAGCGGAATGCGATGCTCTTTGGGTGGGTGAAAATCTTGTGACTGCGGCAGCGACAACCGTAGTCTGTATTTGAGACATATTGCGCAATTTTAGTGCTGTTGAATACTGATATTCTAAGTTATACATTTTCACCTCTATCAACAGTAGATACCTATACATGTGTATAGGTATCTACATGTACCTATACATGTGTATAGGTATCTACAGACTGTAAATGTTTTTAACAATGACTTTTAATTGGTTTGTATTTGACCACCATTTTTGCTGATGTTAAGCAACGATGCAGCCTACGATGAAGCGACCTTATCTGAAAGAAACCGACTCACTCTCGACTTGAGATACCAAGACTAGATAACCTCTTCATTAGAGTCTTTGGAACGTCAAACATGAAACGATGAAACTTTTTCGAGCTACGAAATATCTTTATATAACTTTTTAGGATATCTCAATTTGTACCCGAAGTATCATTTAACAATGTTAAGGTTGATAGATTAACAACGTTACCTGTCGTGCGGGTTGAGTACCTAATGCAGAAATCAATCCAACTTCTATTCTTTTGCTATTTTTTTTTGTCCAAAGGCCGTTGGTGTATTTTTTTATCTCAAAATTTAGTATGAAAGTTATTCGAAATAAAGTTTTTTTTTATTAAACACTAGCGGCCCATTCCGGCTGTGCTCGGATATTGTCATTTCGAAATAAAAACTATCCTATCTCTCAAGTTGGACCAGAATGCTCGCGGTGTGCCAATTTAATTTAAAATCGGTTAAGTAGTTTACGAATCCATCGCGGACAAACATCGTGACAGGAGATTTATATATAATAGAAAGATAGATTATCAGCATCGACACATAAGTATAAATAATAAACATTAAATTTACTATAGTATTGATTTACAATTATGTAGGTACCTATTTTCACCAATTATTCGATAGAAAGAGATAGCGGAGATTAAGCTAATCTGCATTAGTATAAAAAAATTAAACTCATAAAAAAAACTCAATTTATAACATTAGCAAATACAATGAGGAAAATAATTTGAAATGTCAAAGCGTGTCAAAATTATCTGTGTTGTTCAAGAGATCGTCGTCACCCTTGCGATAACGTTCGGTTTGCTACGAAGAATTGGTTGTGTTATTTCGCCACTCCACACGTGCCTTCGATAGCTCAGTTGGTAGAGCGGTGGACTGTAGAGGCAAAGCACTGATATCCATAGGTCGCTGGTTCAAATCCGGCTCGAAGGAATCTTTTTGAACGAAAACAAATATTTTTGTTTGAAAATTGATTTTAAAATAGTAACAATAAAAACAAATACATACTTAAAATGTAGTTTTGTGAAAATTTGATAATTACATGTGTTTTAACGTTCGGTGTTTACTGATTACACAGAAATGTATAATGACGGAATTCACGGAACGCTTCCAAAACACCATCAAAGTTAAGTTAGGGAATTATTACTTAGGTAATTAATTAAATTCTACATTTTTTGTTCTCTGAAAACGAACAATAAAAATTTTACTTACACAGTTCATTAATTTTAATAGAACCATACTGATGTTTATGCCGGAAAATATAGGAAACGGGAATTACGCGGGTAAAATCGCGGAGCGCTGCTGGTTAATAATAATAATTAATAATCAACTAATAAGTATACTGTATAAATAAATAAATATAAATATTGGTGGACAATTCACACACAACACCATCTGACCCCAAACTAAACAAACAATATTTGCACTGGGTGGGAATAGAACCCACGACCCTCGGCTTCGCAGACAGAGCTACCACCACAGAAATTTACCTTATTATTTAGATTTCTGTGGCTACTACCAACTAAGCCACGAGGCCAGTCATATCTCATCTACTTACGTACTTCATTATTTTATTTTTGTTACCATTAGGTGTACATTTGATAAGTGTTGAAAATTTGCAATAAATACAAGAGAGAACAAGGTGAATCAAGCGCGGTCCCAAGGGGGGACATGACCCCCCAATTTTTCCTGTTACATATTTTTAGATATAAATGGGGTATAACTATAACCTCATATTCATTATCTAAGTACCTATATTATGTGTCTCACTAAATAAATTCGCTTTATTGAAAGTAACAATGATTTTTCTTTGAAAAACCAAACGACCGCTCTTAATTAAATATTTACTAGCAGCGCCCGCGGTTTCACCCGGGGGGTTCCCGTTCTTGATATTTTCCGGGATAAAAAGTATGTGGCTTTGTAAGTCTATGCGATCTTCCAGACTATAATAGTAGCATGGGCCAACTAAATGCACTGCTCCAATGAGACAGCGAGGTTTCAGAGTAAACGAAAATACAATATTTAATTTTATTTGAGTTTAAAAAAACACTCAACCGATTACCAAGTGAAGTATTAACAACTTTTGAAACAAAAAAATATTTTTTCAAGTCAGTCCTCGAGAAAAGATTCCGACAAATTATTAATTCGCGCGCCCCTGTCGATTTTGAAGGGTTAAACATGCATTGTGACTGTTATGGACCGACAAAATGGATACACACTAGAGAAAACGAAACAAAACATTTTAATAATACTTAACTAACATGTACCTAACTGCAAATTGCCTGTAACATACTCGAAGGAAACTCGTCTTTATAAATAACTACTCTGCCCGTTATAACTCGTTTATTTATTTAGTCTTATGAAAACGTTTAATAACTACAAATAAGCGCCCAAGCCGGAAATCGCTAATAAAAATAGATGTACTCTTTGAAATACTAGATGTACTCTTTCTTTAGGTAAAGGTATAGCTGCCCAGATTAATATGAATTTATGTTTGAATCGACATTCTGTAAAACGGAACTGTTTTTTTCTCAAGATCCTATGGAAAGCTACAAAGTTGTTCAAAATAAGCTTAATGGGGCCATTTCCGCTTAGTAAAGTGTTTCTGTCTGTCTTACATAGATAAACTCTTTATTGCGCTTTAATTAAAAATAAAAATAACAAAAATACAGGAAAAAAACTGGCAGTCATAGGAACTGCTGATAAGAAGTGAAAACTTATAACTCAGAATTCGATAGCTTACCTTGGAAACTACACGGGCGTAACCGGAGGGCGTGGCCTGGGTATCATGGCATGGCCATCTAAAAATGCGTCACCATTTCCTATTGGTTGATGCAATTCTAGATGGCCATGGTATGATGCCCAGGCCACGCCCTTTCAGCATTTCCCATTGGCTGTCTCATTTCTAAATAGCCAATGGCTATAGTCCCGAGTTTACCCGAAGATTTCTTATCATACCCGAGCGTAACGGTAGAATTCAATTCACAGCCCACGAAAAATCTGTCTAGGCGCGCCTAAAGAAGTTTTCACTTCAAAAACCTTATAATGAAGTAGCAATTGGCGACCTTATCGCTGAGAGCGATTTCTTCCAATAATTTTACAATAATAGACTAATAGATAATTATTAATAGCAGGTTCAACGAACGAAAATATTTGATAAATAGATTACAATTTTATTACGATTTAAAGTAGAATAATGGTACTTTAACTAGGTGATGACTGCAACAAGTAGAATTCTTTGACTTGGTTCTTAAAAACAGCAATGCTTGTCTAATGTTCACGGGCAAGGCGTTCCACAACTGGACAGCTTGGAAAGCAAATTACTTGCCATAAAAAGTTTCGCTGCGCGCCGGCGGTGTTTGAAGGAACAAGTTATAAGTTGTAGTCTTAGTAAATGACAGAGTTATTCTGAGTACATACTCATAAGCAGTTAATGTACCCACTTAGTACGGGCCATGTTTTCTGCGATGAGAACCTGTTCTACCCATTTAGTACTAGTCGGCTAAGTATCAGCTGGAGGCTCTGGAATAGATCGAGAGACGTGCCAAAAGGCTCATAGGCAACGACACTCTTGTGCGAAAAAGACTTCAAAGTCTTGAACATCGCCGGAAAATTGCTAGCTTATCGCTTTTTTATCGGATACACTTCGGAGAGTGTGCGACTGATTTGCATGATCTGATACCACCTTGTCCTTTTTTCTATCGGAATGCTCGTAGCTCGAAAAAGCGACATCGTTTCATGGTTGATGTTCCAAAGACACGAACAAAGAGATTTGACTCTACTTTTGTGATACGAACGGCTGTGGAATACGTTGCCTGAGTGGGTTTTTCCCTGATGGTTACAATCTTTGTGTCTTCAAATCGAGAGTGAATCGGTTTTTTCTAGGTAAACACGCTCCATCGTAGACCGCATCGTCGCTTAACATCAGGCGAGATGGCGGTCAAGTGTAAATCTATAGAAGTTAAAAAAAAAAGTACATAAGTTGTTCTGAGTATAATCAATTTATGTACCCACTTATCGTAGACCATGTCTTCTCCGTGTAAGCAATTTTTATACTCACTTAATACAGGCCTTGTGTCAAAGTCAAAGTACTTTATTCATAAATGTACAATTTACACGTCAATTAATAAAAACAAAAGAAAGAGAATACAAATTGTACTTATATATTTTCAAAGTTTAAAATGACTACTTCACTGTATTATAATAATTATTGTACAGAAAACTGTCAAGCATTATACAAGTATAATATGTTCCATGTCAAATGTTTGTATACATTTTATAGGACTTTGCCATCACTCTCTAAAAAATCAGTGTAACTATAAAAAGTTTGATCGATAAGCCAGCACTTTAATCTGTTTTTGAAGCTGCCGAAACTTGGGGCAGATATAATTATTTCGGGAAGCGTGTTATTATAAACGTCCCATAATGTGAGTTAACTCCCGTGACCTCGTGAGAGAGTGTGGTATAACATCTAGCTTATCCGCGTAACGTATGTTGCGAGAATGTCTCTCTCCTCGCGTATTGTATGATTCTAGATTATTTCTGACATACACAGCCACCTGGTAGATAATTATAGCAGGTAACGTAAGTATGCCAAGCTCTTTGAAATATGGTCTGACGGATGTGCATTGCGATACGCCAACGATGGCACGTACGGCACGTTTTTGGGCGCGGAACACACGCTCCCAGTCGGCAGCGCGCGCGTATAGCTCGGCGCCGTATTGTAACCGAGAATGCACTGTGGCGAAGTAACATGCACGCGACACATCCGCAGACACCACTCGGGATACTCGTATTAGCGCAAAGCACGCACTGCTGACTTTAGCACACATCTTGTCGATGTGGTGTAGACGTGGGAACGTCATGCTGCGATCAATCTCGAATCCCAAAAATGTGGTGTTCTGTACTTGCTCAATCCTGACACCGTTTAGCGAAACTTTTTTGTATGATGGCACGATAGACAAAAGTGAACGAAGTGAGTCATTTGAATTTAATATAAAACCATTAGCACTGAACCATGAATTTAAGCCGTTAATTACAATATTTAATTTCTGCAGCTGTTACTACGGCAGCCACCTCATCTGCTTTACGTTCACGGGCAGCCACGAACACACTACGAATCACTTCACGCGTTAGAAAAATCGTAGACCTCCCTTCGCGGTATGCGTATTGTTGTTCACACATCGCCTCTGTTTCCGATAGGTAGGCCACTAATTGCGAACTCAAGCCGTTTTCGAACACTTTGGCTATTGCTGGTATAATCGATACTAGTCTATATCCATCAATATCGTCCTTTTTGCCTTCGCCTTTAAATATCGGGGACACTTTCGATATTTTCAGCGACCACGGGTACGAGCCTTCTCTAAAGCCCGCCATACACGCTACGGTCTGCCGGAGAGGTCTACCTGTGCAGTTATGCCTGCACAGGTAGACCGGAGTGTGTGTGGGAAGCCTGCGCAGGCGACCGGAGCAAGATCGAAAATCAATTCTGTTCGGTTGGCCTGCGCAGGCATAACTGCACAGGTAGAGCTCTCCGGCAGACCGTAGCGTGTATGGCGGGCTTTAGAGAAGGCTCGTACCCGTGGTCGCTGAAAATATCGAAAGTGTCCCCGGGCAAAGCGGGCATTAGACACTTATTAAACAGTGTGGCGAGAACCGGAGCTAGAGGCAAAATTGCTAATTTAATTAGCTCCATCGACACACCGTATATGTCTTTTGACTTTTTTGGGGGTATTCTGGAAGAAACTATACGGAATACCTCATCAGCCGAGAAACTTGTCAGTCTGAGGGAACGGTCAGATGCTTGACGTGCTGATACTAATATTTTACGTACAGTAGCAGCATCAGCTTTAGGTGCCCTACAAGCAGCAGCTGCATTTAAAAACCGAACATTCATAGCATTTACGGCATCTTTTGGCGAACTAAATTTACTGCCGTGCCGTTACAATCTTTTGCGATCTCGGAGCAGTTCAACGTAGGGGTATTGTTTTTCCCCCTTTCCGTGTTCTCCGTGTTCTGCGTATAAGCAGTTTATGTACCCACGTAGTGCAGGACGGTTGATCTGCGTATAAGCAGTTTATGTACTCACGTAGTGCAGGACAGTTGTTCTGCGTATAAGCAGTTTATGTTCCTACTCTTAGGGATAACCAGATATCATCGAATTCGCCGTCAATTTGGTATTTCAATATACGCGAGAAACTCTTTTATAGAGAATCAAAGCTATTATCCAATCAATACGGAGTGAACAGAGTGGAACGATGTCACGTGTCCTTGGAAAATGTGCTTCTCATAACATTTTCCTCTTACTTTTTTCTCGCTTTTCTCATACTTTTCTTAAAGTTAAACATAAGCTATATAAGCGAGAAAGCCCCGAGTCCGACCAATGGGAAGATAAAGTGAGCACTAAAAGTGCTCACTGCTAGGAAAGAGTGAAGACCTTAACACTACGTTGGGCATGTGCGAGTTGGCGGATAACGCCTATCCCCGACAGATATCTTTCATAGAACATGGCCAATATTAATGATGTCTTTCTTTTCCGTTAAACGTTTTGGCAAACTTGTACAATTGGATAAATACAAAGAAGTTGAAGCGGAATTTCAACGTGCCAACGTGCCTACGACCTCACGATTATGAAATTTGACGTTTCACCACTAAGTCGCCACAGCTTCGTTAAATCGACAAACTTGTACATATGCAAGTTTTAGTATTATTAATTAGTTATTAGATTTAGTTGGGATTTGTTTTTTTATTTATAGTTTTAATTAGTAAAAAGTATATTATAAAAGAGTTAGCAGTAGTTCTTACCATCGTCTTCATCAAAGAAGGGGTCAGAGAAGGTGAGCCGCGGCGAGCGCGACCCGTCCTGCACTCCTCGGATCGACATCACTTCACATCACAACTACTTTTAAACATTTAAATCAAACCCGCTGTTTGTGGCTGACTGTCGCCTGATACAGATTACACTGGAATAAGTCGAGATTTGCAGTTGTTAAGCCATCTGGTATACCTATATGTAACGCACGCAGGGCGGTTTGTTTGTCAAATGACGTGTTAGTGATTATGATGAATGATTTGAATCGATATGGTGGGATGAGTCAGATGGGTGTGGTATCTCACAAGGTGGGATAATGCTTTTGGTTCCTATTTGGGAATAGTATTATATAAATGTATCCCAACACGGAGGTGTAGACCTGGCTTGTGACTATAATAGGAGAAGTATGTGACAAATTTTCAGCTTGTCTCAAATAGTTGGGTACCTATCCAAAATTTGCTAGCAGCTCTAGGAATATTATAAATATGGTGGGCTGACACGAAGGGAAGAAGGCGGCCATCACAACGCTTGGTGGACGACGCCAATTATTCTACCGCCAAGCAGTAATGTGCAAACATTACTGTGTTCCGGTTTGAAGGGCAATGTTTCCAGAGAAATTACAGGGCTTAGAGATATAACAACTTAGATCTCTGGGTGACGAGCGCAGTGCAGTGCTAGGTAATGATTTGGGCTCTCCATGTTCCAATAGCTGCGTGTCACTGTGCTGTTATGTGGCAGGCATGTTGCTTACCATCAGGCACATGTCCTGCTCGTCTCGTCACTCTTTATTTAAAAAAAAAAAAAAAAAAAAAAAAAAAAAAATCAGACGACACGGAGGCAGAGACTGGATGAGTCGGGCACCGACTGCCAGGAGTGGGTAAAGGAATAATAGGCTTGTGTCCACAAAATGAAATACCATAAGGATCTGGTGGAGCAAGTTTCCGATATTTTGAGTTTATGCGAGAACACGGTACAGGACGCTGCTTCGTTGTACGACTATGTTATAACCACGGTAAATATCCCCTAACTAGCGATCCGCCCCGGCTTCGCCTATGGTACCTACATGTATAGCCTTTTATAGGACTCAAGAATGACGTAAATATACTCATATCCAACGGTAAAAATATTTTTTGAAATCGAACCAATAGTTCCTGAGATTAGCTCGTTCAAACAAATAATCTGTTCAGCTTTATAATATTACTAGTATAAATTAACGACAACAGTTTAGTCTACAGCGTGATAGATAAAACTAATGTTTGAAATAATTTGTGATTCATAAAAGCCTGAGTGTGCAGGTAACATCGCAGCAAGCAACTAGTTTATCAAATATCACAAGATAACGTAATATTATTTGATGGAGTGTTTTATCGCGGTTGTGGAAATATTTTATTTATAGATTGAGAATTTGAGGCGCAATTCTCGAAACGCGGCTGGTGACTTCAACCGAGGAACGTTTATTAGAAAGATTTTTAAATTTGATTGTCATAAACTGAAATGTTTTACCTCCGACGTGAATAGGTAAATAATGGGTGTTTTTAACCCTGGATAGGTTTACCGCCATCTCACCTAATGATGGCCGATGATATGCTGTCACACCAAATCCAACAGACTAGAATACATAGGTAGGTACCTATTTGTAACAATATTGGTTTATCTTGCTATTTCATGTATATTTTCCTGACTATAACAACTGCTATAAACCGGCATATAAATAGGTACTTTATAGCAGAGTGCATAATACAAATATGTCACCAGGAATCCTGAAAGTTTGATTTAAATTTGCATCAATTCTTACACTTGCCGTGGCAAATATTCTGCCTTTGAGAAAACGTACCGAAAAAGTAAACTCAATTCGGAAACAACTACGAAAATACCCAGTAAAGTGCGTGTTCACAGCGCATTCGGATAAATTCTCGTACAGTTGGATAAATCCGAAAATAGAAGTCTTTGACCTACAGCTGATGGCTGGCTGTTAGATGTTGTACAGAGTCATAAGCAGCGTCTATTTACGATGCCGAGACGCCACGTGGAGTCGCCAAGGTTACTCGAACCCCAGACAGAACATACACCTGGGTATCTGGATTTACGATCACAATAACTCACATAACTTATGTAGGAAGCTTTATAATTCTGTAGGTATGGAAATAGCAAATATGTTGCGTAAATAGCAGCCAAGTATGAGGCAGGTATCTCTCACACAAATTTGGAAAACAGATTATAGGTATACCTACCTACTCTAAAATGGAACACAGGATAAATCGCGGGAATATTCTGGGAAAAGACTACGCGTGTAAAATTGCAGTGGACTAAGATAGCATGATTATGTTGATGGCTATTTCAGTACGTTTATATTAAAATGAGAAGCTACGATGCAAATGTTATCAAAATCTCAAAAAGATCAGCTCAAAGGCTCAAACCATATTGTTGTTGGATACAGATTTAACTAATGTATTTGCACTCTTTATGAAAGGCGTAAATAAGTGGACAATGGAGACGCTATCCTCGTAATTTATGATAACTGCAAGGATAAATAAATACTGGAAAATATTTTCATTTGTTGCTTAGGTGAATTTCAAGCCAAATAGTATTGATAGACTTTTATTGGGACATTTTACTACGGATACAAGATGAGCTTGCCATGTAATTCCTATGGAAACATTATCCTTCAAACTGGGACACAGTAATGTTTTCGCATTATTGCTTCCATAAGCAGTCAACTAAATAATACCACTACTAGTCCCGCGCCGTCTCTCAAAAGTAGATAGTCAAGGTAATGATCCACCACGCTATCCCAGTGCGGGTTGGCGGATGATGCATGACCTCTAAAGATTCTTCAAACAGGCCGGTTTGCTCACGAAGTTTTTCTTCACCATTAAAGCCATTGGTGAAGAAAAACTTCTACGGCTGCAATTGAAAAACTTCTCAGAGGTGCACATGGGATACGATCCAACGACATCACGATCGTGAATCGCTTGTTCTAACCACTACGACGTTTGTTTATTGTTTGGTAGTAGATGATTGGCAAATTTGTGATACTTCCCAACCATTACAAAACATTCCTCAAAGGTTTTGGGCAAGTTGATTCCTCTTTTGATGTTGCAGGTCATCAACAACCTTGTCTACACACTATGTTACTTGGTAGACAAGGTCAACCGTAAGCCCATTCAGGCGAATATAATAAAATTACAAGTAGTAGTTCAATTGCAACGTATTTGAGTTATTATATTATCGTCGCGTGCGCAACCACGCTGTCGGAATGACTCGGCTGTTTACACCGGGCCCGCTGCCAACAGCCGGCGCCCACTCGGGAAGCGACGCCCGATGTCAAAGACCCGGCGCCACAAATTGCAGACGACCCATCAAAACATTTACATTGTTTGGCTCATCCGATTGAGGACTTCGATCTGCCAAGTCATACATCTCGCAATAATATAATAGCTGGTTAAAATCTTAAGAAGGAAGTCCACCTCAATAAGACTAGTTTATTGTTTTTTTGAGCTGACGGTGAATGTCGTTTAAGTATCTTCCAAGAATGACAATGATAACATTCACAGCGAAAACAACTGCTTCTTAGAGGATTAGTAAAACTAAATATAGAAGAGATGCCACAGTAAATATGAAACGTAATGTGATTCTGAAAACGGAGAGAAACAAAGACACTTTCAGGCCAAACAACTCTCAGTTTCAGAAAAACAAAGTAGCGACACTAATCATAACTGTCGTCTGGCTTAGCAACTGCAAACGTCAAAATATACCTCTAATTTCCCACCGAAGCTCACACCTGCCGCGTTCAGATTCTGGAATGTTCCAGAACACAAAATGGCGGCACTGAAACACTAGCTTCAATACACTCCGTTTAGCGATTTAGTAGATGTTTCCGCAAACGAGAGAGACAATGTTATTGTGGAGGGTTTGGGAGTAGACTGAGCTGTGATCGTGGTTGGCACGAGGCCGCGTTACGACACGCTTTGTTCGGTGCTTTCAGTGGCTGTCGTCACGCACGATCCATTACCTGCCTCGAGATGCACGGAAACTACGCCCGACACAACACTGCTAAATGGAACGTTAATATAGGTGACACTGATAGCAACATATCGTTGCTCAGAATGAATGCACTTAGGAAATACCATTTTGATTGTACCATTGTAAGATAATTTATTTATCTCCTACCTCTGGGTTACGAGTGTGAGTGTTATTTGAACTTGCTTGTTCAAAATAATTAATTTCAGTTTGGCAAGACCGGCGTATCGTTGCCGAAACGTCGAAATTTTACAATTTATATTACAATTACGTCCTGGTTAAGTAATGTTTTCAAAATTAGTTCAAGCCACGAAAGTTTTGAAACTATATTCAGTTTGGCAGTTTGACTCGCTGTAGCACCGGACCGCTCGAATTTTCTGGAATCTTATACCTTTAAACGAGCAATTCTTGTACCTATATAAATATGTATATATATATAGAATCTGAATCTCGGAAACGGCTCGACGGATTTTCATGAAATTATGTATGCAGGGGATTTCGGGGACGATAAATCGATCTAACTAGGTCTTATTTAAAAAAAACGCATATTATGCGCGTTTTTAGACAATGAAAAACTGTCACATTAGACATTAGAATGTGAAGGTAAATTTCGCCGCGTGACGCGACAGTTTAATTAGCTCAGACGGGAAGTTGGGCGCTCATAGCGGTCACGAATTAGTAGCTCCGGGTTCGAATCCAGACGGGTTCTCTTTTTTTTTCAATTCGTTTTTTTAAAGAAAATCTATTTCTTGGAGTCTTTTATCTGTAGGTATCTAAGTATATTTATTTAGTATTTCAACGGAGCAAAGCTCGGTCACCCAGGTACTGATAAGTAGACTGTGTTCATCCAGAAATGACTGTATAAGCTTAAAAAAATTATCTAAGCCTTCCAGTTAGATTGATTGGACTGAAGCATGGAGTCCAAATTTCGGTACGGTTTCGCAACATAATTATTAATCAAAGACAAATAAACGCGTGCTTCTAAACCTAATGTAAATGAAAGCACTAAAGGAATAAGGAAATGTTAAAAGTGTTATCACAGTACTGGTACCTGAGGTACCTAACTATTTAAAACTCGTTAGTCTCGATAAACATCGCAAGAAACCAGATCAGCTCAAACGAAGTGCCAGTTAATTTAGCACTATCACAAGCTCGTAATTTTCTTGATTGACCGTGTCCGATTGGCAGATAACACTGATTGGAACCCTTGCAGATTGCTGAGAAAATAAGAATGAATGCAGTCTAGGTGTGCAGGTTATGTTGTTTTGTATTTAAATATTGGTAAAACTTTGACTTAAGATATAATTTTATAGAAAACAAATACCTGCGATAATTATGAACTTTATTTGGGCAAAAAGAAGGGTACAAAAATGGAACGGAAAAAGGTTTAAGTAGTTGTTATAATTATAATACAAATTGAACGATAGACCCGCCAGACCAGAGCAGCAGATACCTAGAGATTAAATTATTACAAACATGTATTACTTTGCTGACTAATTTATTGCCATGTACAGTTTTATGTAATACACATAGTAATGTACAGATTTAAGTAATAAATGAATGTTAGTATTCTGTTACGAAAAATTTCAAAAGCATTTGAAATTCTCCACTCTGACATGCCTAATTCCTACCATGCTTACTGTTTAGACTTTGTCTAATTCCCGAACGTTGAAAGGTGTTGCTAATCAGCGACGAAATATTTACTGAAGGTGGAAAGATCAATCATTATTGACAAAGTTATATCTGGCAGAACGGAAAGGGTAATGATACATGGCCGGTTCGAGAACAGTTAAAAATAGCAGCGGATGGCGATGATCTTTTCGGATGCGTAGGATTTGCGGAAGATTATTTTGGTGGTTATAAAACTCTTATTGGGATCGGATTCTATTTTTAATTGTATGTGTTTAGATCACCATAAGAATGAAAATGTCTGATTTATGAGTATTATTAAGGTTTACCTTAACCGCACGTACAACGAGCCGTTTGTTTACAAACGGAGCGTCAGACATGCACCAGCAAGATGGATCGAAGGTAACTATTATTGAACTACGAACTATTGTAATTATTGGAAATGAAATCTGAACTCGATTGACACCAAGCCAAGGATGAGGGCATCCTTTAATTTCTCTAACAAAATATATTTACATAATGAAAATACAATAATTCTTCTAGACCCAATGTTCCCCTTTGTGGGTTGGAGCTCCAATCTGTTTGGGCCTTGGCCCATGATAATGAATTACTCAGAATTTCATTTCATCTCTGTTTTAATAAGACTAGAAAAGGACAAATAGCATTAGCCGTTGCATCGCAAAATTCGTTGACATATTAGCTCAACTGCTTGTGTACCTTTTGATTTATCCAACCCTAACTATTGAGCAAATACACCTAGACTCAGGATCAGTGAGGCCGAATATGAACCACATCGGACAAAAACCAGGTATTCTTTTACAAACGCTGGGATTCATGATAGTTATGGGAATAGCTAGTGATAGAGCCGGTAATAGTTTGTAGCGTAGACCTCCTGCGTCTCAGACAGATTACTCCAATAAGGAGCTAAATTGGATTAGAGTCCAGGCTCACGGAGCCGGGTAATCAAGACTTATTTCTGTTCTGCGCCGAGAATCTCACGTGTGTCCAACCAACGGAGACACCTACATGCCTGTCTTATCTTTACGATAACAGGTCCCGGTATCTAGCCGACTGATGTCAGCTGGATTGGCTTTGTACATCTATTTCTTCTATATGTAATTCTTATTAAAATAAGTGAATTAGTTTCTTTTGTCTAGGTAAATATATAATTTGGGAGAGATTGAGCAGCGATCTCGAATGAATAATATTGAGATCAAAGGAGTCCCAATTTCTCAATCGGAGAACCTGTTTGAGATCGTTACGAAAATTGGTAACCAAACGGGCTGTGTAATCGCGAAAGAACAAATCAATTATGTTGCAAGGATCCCTATGAGAAATGATAAAGTTAACAAAACGATCTTGGTCTCCGTCCACAATAGGTACACCAAAGAGGATTTCGTAGCCGCAGCAAAAAAGTGTACCATTGTTCCAACGGACTTGGGTTTGCGCGGAGACAAAAGAATATTTATCAACGACCATCTCACCCTGGACAACAAAATGTTGCTAAACAAGGCAAAGAATTTGGCCAAGGAACGAGGATTTGCATACATATGGGTCAAGGGGTGCAAAATTTTTGCGCGGAAAACTCCTACATCCAACGTCATAGCCATAAAAACCGAGTCAGATCTAAAAAAAGTATCGTAAAGCAGGAAGTAACATTTATAATTTATTTTTCATTATTATGTTATGTTTTATGTCAAGATCAAGACCACTCTAAAAGTTTGAGAGCCTTTGGCTCGCTCCCTCTCCAGTGCGCCTTTTGCTATGGTACGCGCGCGCATGCCTCGCACCTCTTAATTAATATATCACTCCATCTCGCTTCCACTAAGCTGTCCATCCTCTATTGTGCCATTATCTCGGTTATCTTTTCTCTATTTTACACCATTCGGAATACATTTAAATGTCTTTATGCCTCATTGTTAATTTATGACCATATTTGTGCTTTTTTCTTAATTGAACTAACTTTTATTCAAGTGTTATTATTCAGTTTTAATAATGTATAACATTTATTACCAAAACGTTCGTGGCTTACGAACGAAAACATCTGATTTTTACAGGAACGTTTCTCTAAATAGTTTTGATATTATATGTTTGACGGAAACTTGGCTATTAGATGGCATACGTAATAGTGAGTTGTTTGACGGCCGTTATATAGTTTTCAGACGGGATAGGGACTATAACAAAACAGGCGAGACAAGAGGAGGTGGTGTGTTGTTAGCGATTCGGCGGGAAATTATAGCCGAGGAACGTAGTGAGTGGTGTTCCAATGCAGAAGATTTGTGGGTGACATTAACATTGCACTGCCGGAGACCAAGGGTAGTTTACAAGCTGCATCTTTGTGTTGTCTATATTTGTGAGGAAAATGCAGGTAATTCTATGACGAAACAGCTGGAAACTTTTTCTGACAATATTACTGATATTATATTAAAACACCCTTGCGATAAAATTCTCATTATGGGAGACTTTAACATGACTAACTTATCTTGGAAATCGTCTGATGAGAGCTCAGGTTACATTGCCGACAATATTATAGGACCTATACAACAAAATTTATTCGACGATTTTAATCTATGCAATTTATCACAATATAATAATATCTTGAACAGTAACAATAGAATACTTGATTTAATATTTTCAAATAATGAGGTAGGAGTCTCTCTCTGTCAGAACCCACTGTCCAAACTCGACACGGCACACCACCCCGCTCTTTGCATTTCTGCTGACTTCGTCCAATATCACAAACTTAAACCTCGTCCATACGTTAAGTATTTTTATTATAGTGGAGATTATGACGTCATCATCTCCAAGCTAGACGACATTCGTTGGGAATATGAACTATACGACAAATCGCTGGAAGATGCTGTTTCATATTTTTATAACGTTTTAAATGATCTTAGAACAATTCATATACCTTCTAAAACAGTCACGCCTTTACAGAAATACCCTCCCTGGTTTAAAAAAACACTCATCAAAGTTTTGAAAGAAAAATACAAATATCACCGCAAGTTTAAAAATTACGGTAATCGTTCTGACCTGCAATCATTTATGATTTTAAGGGATCGCGCAAAATTTTTAGAAAAACAGATGTTTGATGAGTACATTTCGAACATTGAATTAAATATATCTAAAAACCCTAAAGCTTTCTGGTCATATGTTAAATTAAAAAAACAAAATAACGCTTATCCCGCAGTGTTATGTTTTGGTCAGCGCTCGTCTGACTCCGGGGAAGATATTTGTAATATGTTTAGTGATTACTTTCACTCCACATTTTTGGATGGTAATTGCACGGATTACTCGTTCGACGTATCTGATAGCAATATGTCGGTTTCGGATATAGCAAATATTGAGTTTGAGCGTTTCGAAGTTTGTAGACTCTTGAAGTGCCTAGACCTTGGTAAATCTGCCGGTCCTGATAGTATTCCGGCAATATTTATAGTGAAGTGTGCTAAAAGTATCTCCACTCCACTTACTATTCTTTTTAGGCGATCAGTATCCGAAGGTGTCATGCCTATGATATGGAAATCTGCGTATATTACACCTATACATAAAAAGGGACCCAGAAATCGAGTTGAGAACTATAGGCCCATCTCCAAGCTATGTCTGTTTGCTAAAGTGCTAGAAAAAATAGTATACAGGCAGGTTTATGCGTCGTTAAAGCACACACTTAGCTCGCTTCAACACGGTTTTTTAAGAGGCAGGTCTACTACATCAAATTTGATTATATGCAGTGACTTCTTATCCGAGCATATGTCCAAACCTTCACAGGTAGATGTTGTCTATACCGATTATTCTAAATGTTTCGATAGAATAGATCACAATATACTTTTGCGGAAGCTCCAGGCAGTAGGTATCCGAGGTAACTTGTATAGGTGGTTTACGTCCTACGTACAAAATAGATGTCAGACAGTAGTACTGAATGGCTATACGTCATCACCTATGCGAGTCCCCTCGGGTGTTCCTCAAGGATCATTATTAGGTCCACTGCTATTTACTCTCGTTGTTAACGATATTTCTTCATGCTTTAAACACTCTAAAGTATTATTATACGCAGATGATATGAAGATATTATGCCCCATTGATTCCCACAAATCCTCGCAGTTGCTGCAAGAAGATCTCAATCGGTTTGACGAATATTGTCTTGTGAATAAATTGGACCTCAACGTATCCAAATGCTACTTTTGTGCGTTTACTCGTAAGCCACAACCCCTGAATTATAATTATAAACTTAAGAATTCAAATCTTACAAAAGTTGGTTCAATTCGTGATTTGGGGATTATTTTTGATAGTAAGTTACTTTTTGATGAGCACATTAATACTATTGTCAATAAGGCATCAAGGGCACTAGGTTTCGTTCTACGCTTATCAACTGAATTTAAATCAATCAAAACCATAAAAATTCTATATTGTTCCTATGTGCGTAGTCACTTAGAATATGCTTCACAAGTATGGAACCCGAGATATGATGTGTATAGATCGCGCATTGAGCGTATTCAGAAGCGGTTTTTACGACATTTGCAATTTAAAATTAAAGATTATTTGCCAGACTATAAAAAGCGTTGTCGTAAATTCCACATTCTTCCTTTGCACATAAGACGAGATATTGCAGATGTGGCCTACTTGCTGAAGATAGCTAACGGCGCAGTGGACTGCCCTGAGCTGCTTGAGCAAGTAGGTCTGAGAGTGACAGCTGATCCGAGGAGGAGGCCGTGCTCGCTGTTCATACCCGCAGCTAACACTAACTACAGGCAAAATAGTTACCTGCTGAGGGCGAGCCGGAGTTTCAATAGCCTGCTTGCTAAACATGATCTTGACGTATTTAATACTTCTAGTATACAATGCAAGAGACTTCTCACACAGGAGTACTTTGTTTGAGCTAAATTACTGTATTTATTTGGTAATGTTTAAGCTTTTTTTTTGTACGTTTTCATGTCATAAGTCTACTTGATTTACTTAATCTTTATTAATATCTATAAGTGGAATTTTTTAATTGGCCTTTTGTACCTATTATGTTATATATTTTTGATTTTTGTACCTAGCTGTAAGATTCCCAAACTTAATAAAATAAAATAAAATAAAAATAAAATAAATACGTGCGATATCTCGCAAACGGCATCATTCTTTTAATTTGTCAAACACAATCCTGATTATCTTCATTCTATTTTTTGTCGTGCATAACATAGTGTTTCTACGTCTCTCTGTTAATCCTAACTGTATCTAATCACGAGTCGATTTTAGTAATCTATATAGTAAACTATTTTTTTTACTGTGGGCAGAGCCTTCATTAACAAAACTAAAATACAATGAGAGCTACACTACGCTACATACCTAACAACTACTTACACTAAGCACACCTGAATTATCTATAGACTAATGAAGGTCTACAGATAATCAAGATGTTCAAGCCCACTACCAATCGGAAGCGTACCCAGCATGCTGGCGGCAATACCACGCTGAATGGCAATGCTTATGCGTTGGGCCAAATAAACGCCAGTATTTTGGTCACGCGTCGCGTCGACCAAGCGCTCGGAAAGGCTTTTGAAGATGAGGTGAGCTCCCGTGAGTGTAACTAATTATATTATTGTCTTGGATAATAATCTTCTCATAAGAGGATTGTGCGAGATGAATGTTTGTAATAAATTTATTTCCTGACG
The DNA here is from genome assembly GCA_963693475.1 of Ectropis crepuscularia. Lineage (NCBI taxonomy): Eukaryota > Metazoa > Arthropoda > Insecta > Lepidoptera > Geometridae > Ectropis > Ectropis crepuscularia. The sequence goes on along the minus strand of OY856359.1, from coordinate 1,625,091 downwards.
TGATGGAACTTCATAACTTCTACAATCAGGTTCCGAAAAGTTACATCACTAGCTTTCTTTAAAGGACTGATGACAATATTGAGTTTGATTAATATAATATTTAAAAAGCAAGACTACCACAGAAATCTAAATAATCTTATTATATAAATTTCTGTGAAGACTACTAACTGTAACTACTGTCGTCAAAGACGTTATATCACATAGTTTTTATATCAATGTCCGTCGCAAATGTATGACGCCAACCGGAAATCAGCAATCCACAACCCTAACATACCGGGTTAACATGTGGGTACGACAGGCGGAAATTTGGGGCACTATGACTACAAAATTTGGGTCAAAATAAGAGTCACGGCCATGATCCGCCGCATGGCACCGTACAGCCAATGTGGCGATAGGCAGAACAAATATGAGATAGTCATAGCGATTAGATAAGCGACATCTCAATCGGGCATGGTAACTGTTCTCAGTATTTGATATTATCGATTATTTTTCTACGATGTGTACTTTACTTCTCGTTATTTTGATCAATAACCTGATGACGGATATACACAATACCTAAACATCTGTAAAATACAGAATCTTATAATGCTGTATTTCATTGTACTTTAGAGTGCTTTATCGGTAAATGCAAATTCAAATTAACAAAACTGACTTATGTACAAAGGCTAAATGGGCCGTCCAGATGAATACCTACCTACATGAACTACGCTTACAAAAAGGATCTGCGTGCAAAAGCCATCAAGAGACTAGTGGGGGAAGAAAATGATACCTTTGCCAACTACATATCTATACTAATATTATAAAGCTGAAGAGTTTGTTTGTTTGTTTGTTTCTTTGTTTGAACGCTAGGATCTCGGAAACTACTGGACCGATAGGAAAGATTATTTTTTTGTGGGATACTCCATTTATCGAGGAAGGCTATAGGGTATATAACATTACGCTACTATCAATAGGTACGGAGTATGAGTGAAGAATGTAAAGAAAACGGGGAAAAATATTTCTCTTCGAGAGCTTTACTTCCGTGAATTTTAATTCTCTTTGGTCGTTGAAGTCTGTGACGGCGCGTGTCTAAATTTAAAGTTTGTGTCATTTGAAGTACCTAATCAAATTTGTTCTACAACAATGCATTGTTGCTTATTTACGTATTTTTAGGGTTCCGTAAAACGTAATAAAGTGGCCATCAATGGATATTTTAGTATGGATTTTCCTCAAATAGACGCGGGTGAAACCGCGGGGCACAGCTAGTTGTATATATTATTGTAACACCACCGGCTGCGCCAATACACAACAAAAAACATTTTTTATCAAATCTGTGTGTAGTGTCTATGGAAAAAGAATATGCTATTCGTTTCCTTTTCTATTATCTGACTATAGATAGATAGATAGATAGTCAGACACGACAGGTTCAGAAAGTGCGGTGATGTTCAAATTGCACATATCAGCACACCTTCAAGTGGTTTGGTTTTACCCAGCTGCTATACTGATACAGCGATGTACTGATTGATAAAGGACGCCGCACTAAGATGGAGACCGTTGATTTCACTTATCAGAATATTTCGCATTTTGATACACAGATATGATTTCTATTAAGATCTCAATGAATTGCTAACGAAATGCAGTTTCTTTCTCCTTATAAGCAGAAGTGTGCTGTCCTAAGGGTCCGTGTATACTGGTCCTTTGTCATTTCATAAAACACTTCTAGCCACAAGTTGGCTGGTAAGGTGGTAAGTACCTACTTCGGTTTGACCTCTCGTGGCTTTATTTATTTGAAGTATACATTGCCACATAATATGTATACCTACAAGTAAGATACATTTATTAAAATGCACTACAAATAATGTGACACATTATACCCTGTAGCTAGGGTGCTTAACAGTTCATAAGCAGCCTAGGTTACCTATATTCCCGTCGCTGGAACTCGGGATTTTCTCTTACAAAGGAATTCACTTTCATTCACATTCATTTAAGGTCATAATTCACCGCGCTGGTCACCTGCGAGTTGGCTGATGATACATACCACGAAAATTTACTCTTTTAGAACACAGACATTTTATTGTCAAGAATAGCATAGACTACTTGTACTTATACCCGGAAATTAGATAAAGCTACTAGGGAATAGTTATTTCCAGGATTTTATGTGAAGGCACGTAGGGGCACACAGTGCCCCATAGGAGGTTTCGAAAATTTCCACAACTCCTGAAATAATTGAAAAGTTGTACAAAAATTATGGACTTACAAATTTCGAGAATTGGGGTGCCCCCAAAAAAGCAATGACAAAAAGAAGGCGTGGTTTCTTACTTCTACGAGTAAATTATTAGCGGATGAACTCGCGGGCAGATATTAGTAGATTGTACATCAAAATAACGCAGGCTAAGTACTCTTTATCCCATAAAGTGACCAACCCTAAGCTAAAGAAAGTGAAACCGCAGGGTGCGGCTAATAAAACACAAATTGTGTAAACAGCAGCTTAACCATCGATATAATCTATTGGAGGTGCCTTCCCAAACTTCAGGCGCACGGAATTATGTTCTCGATAGGAAGAGTGAGCTCACTTTTTCTGTTCTAGTCGGTGCAGGAAGCGATGAATGCCGGACATTTTTACCTATCACCATTCGATCTCAACAACCAAAATAAGTAGAACCACAGCATACCTCGCCGCTACCGTTCCTAGGGGTCATGTAAATTAGTGGGCTGTAAACCACTTAAACTACAGACATAGACGCAGTTTATTACCAATTTTAAGGTGCTTAGGGCACATCCAATAGTTTCCATCGATTATCTATACAGTTTATTGTCACTATAAAAAAGAAAATCGCCCTTAGCGATAAGGTCGCCAATTGCTACTTTATTCTTAAGTTTTTTCTGTATTATTGTTATTTTTCTGTGTGATTTAGGTGCAATAAAGAGTTTATATCTATCTGAAAATGCGATGAAAATTAGCAATAAAAAAACTACATTGTTGATAGAAAGAAATAACAGAAAGTTCCCGGCACCATGGTAAGTACAGTAACCGGCAATACGGGTTTCGCCGGAACCGGTCCACCGGGGACATTCTAGCGTATGTCACCCACATCTGGAGTAAAGCTATCGAGAAACACGGAGAAGCAGTTGCAGTCTCCCTGGGTATCTCGAAGGCTTTCGACAGGGAACAAATGAGCTTGTGCCGTATGAGTTTCAAGCTTGTCTACATTATTGGTTAAGATCAGTTGCTCACACTAACATTTTAATACCTGAAGTTTTTTACAATAAGTATCTTAGGGAGGAAAAACTCAACTATGAGCTGAGACTCATTTGTAAACAGTACACGCATGTAACTTACATAAACATGTATTATAATAGTTTTCGGCCACAGCGCTACGAATTCTGTACAAACATTTGTAGAAGTGTTTTAAAAGAGGTTCTGCATATTTCATACAAAAATGACTATATTGCTTATCAAAATCAAATGCATGCAGGTTCTAAATTAATTGGTGCTCAGGCGTTGCATATCGTACATGAGAACACGCAGGGTTGCCAGGACCAGTTTATTAGCCCAACAGTTCACAAGTGTACCCAAACTTATGATAGGGTGTCAGGTCTGAGTGGTGATGAAACATCCTCCCCAGCAAATTGTAGTTTTTTTCGTGTCTAAAGAGATTCGGGTCTTGCATCAAAATATAGCTGGTTTACTTGGAAAAGTAGACTTAGTAATATCGAACTTGCAATCTTTGGAGTATACTGAGGGCGTAGTGGATGTATTATGCATGACGGAGCATAACATGAAAAAGGGCGATTCCAAATTGTTAAAAGTACAGAATTATTCTCTTGCTTCTAGTTATTGTAGAAAGAATAGACATGGTGGGGCTTGTATTCTGGTTCGTAACACGCATAGATTTAGAGCCCTTTCCGATCTACAAAAAAATTGCATTGAAGGTGTTATTGAATGCTCTGGTGTCGAGCTACTCGACCATAAAATTATAATATTATGTATATACAGACCTCCAAAACAAAATACGTGCCACATGGATTCGTTTTTTTCATCATTAAGCTCTTTACTCCAAGAGTTAAGCTTTGGTAAACGAAAACTAATACTTTGTGGTGATTTCAATATAAATTTAAAGAAAGCCACTAACAAAGTTACTAAATTCAGGGAGCTGGTAAGCTCATATAATTTAAAATTTGCTATAAATGAGCCAACCAGGAGCATAAGTGGGACGTGTTTGGACAACATTCTATACAACAAACGGGGTTGCAAGGGTAAAGTCATAGAACTTGCTGTGTCTGACCATTCGGCACAACTACTGACCTGTCCCATTAAACCTAGGTATGCATTAAAATACTGGTTCATAAAACGACGCGACTATTGTCAAGAAAACATGGACAAATTCAAAGAATGCTTAAATTCACTTAGTTTTTCAGATATTTTTGGACATACAGACTCAGACACTGCATTTAATGAATTTTACGATTTATTCTTACTTTTTTATGATTTATGTTTCCCTTGGTTAAAGATAAAAATGACTGCACAACAACGACCGCGATGGCTTACCAAAGGAATAAAAAACTGTTGTAAACGAAAACGTGTGTTGCTATGGAAATATAGAAAGCACCGAACAACAGAAAATAAACAGAAATTTAAAGAATTGTCAACAAGACTCAAAAAGGTTATTACACTTACGCAGCGGTCTCAAAATGATTATTTTATAAGTAAATCCGCTAACAAGAGTAAGGCAATGTGGACAATAATAAACGGTAGTCAGAATGATGTTGCTAAAGAAGAAATACAACTTAGCGTTAACGGCAGTTTAGTAAACGACCCCCTTGAAGTTGCTAATACTTTTAACAATGCTTTTATTGACCAAGTGCAATCCAATGAAATGACACAAAAAAATGAAATAAATGCAACAAGGTGTATTTCTAACAATGCCAGGTCACTTTTTATGTCCCCAACAATACCAAAGGATGTAAAAGATATAATTATGTCCCTAAAAAATACAGGCAGTACTGGTTTTGATGGTATTTCAACAAAAATACTCAAATATGTATCACAATCTGTGTCACATGTATTAAGTCACATTTTCAACCTCTGTATTTCTAACGGAGTATTTCCTGAACAGTTGAAAAAAACTATTATAAAGCCCATTTTTAAAAAAGACGATAAAGAAAATGTAAATTCCTACAGACCGATAGCGCTGATACCAGTCCTGTCAAAGGTGTTTGAGAAAATAATTTATAACAGCATGTCAAATTTTTTCGAACGCAATAATCTTTTTTCTCAGGAACAAGTAGGATTTCGTAGAAAAAAAACAATAAATCAAGCTATCTACAAGTTTTTGGACATTGTAACTAAAAGTTTAGACCAAAAAGTACCTGCATGTGCCCTTTATATGGATTTAACTAAGGCCTTTGATTATGTTGACCATAAGTTGTTAATGGCCAAGTTGGACAAGTATGGCGTCAGAGGTAACATCCATAAACTCATTAAATCTTATTTGTCTGACCGGTACCAGTGCACGCAGATAAGCAGAATCTGTGCAAAATTAAGAAAAGAAGTAACTTACAGCTCAGAATACAAACTAGTAAAGCATGGTGTGCCACAAGGAAGCGTGTTAGGTCCGCTTTTATTTATAATATACATTAATGACCTTCCACTCGTTACAGACCAACCAACGATCCTTTTCGCAGATGATAGCACTGTTCTATTTACTGGTAATAGCATTGTTGAGATCGAAAATAAAATTAAGTTAGCTTTAAACAATACAATAAAATGGTTGACATCAAATAATCTAAATATAAATCTGACCAAAACAAATATTATGACATTTCGAAATAAAATTAATAAATTAGGGAAATTGGACATACATTACTCTGGACATAAAATTGAAAATATTGACACAACAAAGTTTTTAGGCCTTAACATTGATTGTCGATTAAAATGGAATGAGCATGTGGTTAATGTGGTGAACAGACTTAGTCAGCATTCGTATGGCCTTTACATGCTTTCAAAAACTGTCAATGCCACTGCACTGCTAACAGCTTACAATGGATATGTTTCATCAACACTCCGATATGGCATAATATTTTGGGGAAATAGCACGAAAAAAGAAACTGTTTTTAAAGCGCAAAAAAAATGTGTCCGAGCCATATGTAAGCTCAAACAGAGAGACAGTTGTAGACGACATTTTAAAAATTTAAGAATTTTAACGTTTCCTTGTCTCTACATTTACGAATGTGCAATGTTTGTGCGGAAAAATTTGAATTTGTATACACACCTTTTAACTAAACGAAACAAATGTAAAGTTTACCTTCCGTCGAACCGAACCACCCTGCTAAATAACAGTGTTGTTTGTATGGCACCCATCATTTATAACCACCTACCTAAATGTCTTCTTGAAATAGATGTAGAACATGTCTTCAAATACAAACTAAATTGCTATCTCATGGAGAAGGCATACTACAGTGTTGAAGAGTATATTAATGACAAATCTGTTTGCTTGACTTGATCTGATGTGAAAAGTGGTGGTATGGATATGACATATTATGTACTTTTACATTTTTGACATTTATTACTTTTAATTACACATACTATTATTTTATAATTTTGACATTTGACCTTGACATTAATAATTGTTAATCACGATGACATAAATTTGTGTCTACTTTATAATCATGCAACATATTTTATCATTGCTAAGTTTTGTTTTTTTAGTGATTTTGCATGCTGAAAGGCAGAATATGGAGCTCTGTTTTTATATATATACATCTGTAAATACCCATATGCGCAAATAAAGAATTGAATTGAATTGAATTGAGGGTTTGGCATGATGGCCTTATAAGCAAGCTTTCGGGCTATGGTTTGTCACCTGGGTTTATTGCGTGGATATCGGACTTCTTGAGGGATCGATCCATACGAGTCGTCATTGATGGCTGCTCGTCGGATCAAATGGCTATCAAAGCCGGAGTTCCTCAGGGGTCGGTACTCTCTGCGACGCTCTTCCTGCTACATATCAATGATCTGTTGAAGCCCGGTATCTTTGGGTACGCAGATGATAGTACCGTCACCGATAGCACTGTCGTAGAGAGTTATATAGAGCGCAAGAGACAGTGAATAACAAACTCAGCTACTGAAAGAGAATATGATCGAGCGTTTGAACTTGGCCCTTGAGGCAGTCTCTAAATGAGGCGATGCCAATTTGGCCAAGTTTAACGAAGGAGAAACACAGGCGTGTTTATTCTCCGCTAAAAGGAGTCTATTCGAACTGGCTCCTACTTTTCGAGGCGTATCCGTGCCGGTTACTGACTATCTCGAGCTTTTGGGCGTTTGTTTGTCATCGACGCTCAACTTTGGCACGTACCTATATTGAGTCTAAGGCTAAATTAGCCGCCAAAAAACTGAGTGTCCTCTCAAAGGTGCGAAGATACTTCAATTCTGAGCAGTTGCTCACGTTATACAAAGCATAGATTCGCTCCTGTATGGAGTACTGTTCGCACCTTTGGGATGGATCGGCTAAGTATCAGCTTAGCTGGAGACTGGAATCGATTGAGAGACGTGCCAAAAGGCTCATAGGCAATGACACTCTTGTGCGTAAAAGACTTCAAAGTCTTGATCATCGCCGCAAGATTGGTCGGTTGATCGGTTTTTTATCGGATACACTTCGGAGAGTGTGAACTGATTTTATTTGTTATTCGTATTTATGTTAGTATTAAATGTTGTAGTAGCATATTTATAAGTTAATATTTATTATTTTATTTTAGTAATATTTATTTAGTAGTATTATATAAATTAACGTCGCTCCCCCTGCCTGTATTTTGTATGTAGGCTATTTTCCTTGTGTTGGTTGCCTGGAAGAGATTGCTCTCAGCAATAAGGCCGCCACTTGTGATGCTAGTTCTTAAGTTTGTCAATGTAATTTTTATTTTATTTTTTGTATCACAATAAAGAGTTTTCTATCTATCTATCTATCTGATCAGCATGATCTAATACCACCTTGGCCTTACTTCTATCGGAATTCTCGTACATCAAAAAAGCGACATCTTTTCACGGTTGACGTTCCAAAAACACGAACGAAGAGATTTGACTCCACGTTTGTGATAAGAACGTCTAGGTTGTGGAATGCGTTGCCTAAGTGGGTTTTTCCGATAGTTACAATCTCGGTGTCTTCAAATCGAGAGTGAATCGGTTTCTTATAAAGAACGTTCCATCGTAGATCGCATCGTCGCTTAACATCAGGCGAGTTTTTTTTTTTTTTTTTTAATAAAGTGTGACGAGCCGAGCAGGACATGTCCCTGATGGTAAGCAACATGCCTGCCACATAACAGCACAGTGACACGCAGCTATTGGAACACGAAGAGTCCAAATCATTACCTAGCACTGCACTGCGCTCGTCACCCAGAGATCTAAGGTGTTATATCTCTAAGCCCTGTAATTTCTCTGGAAACATTGCCCTTCAAACCGGAACACAGTAATGTTTGCACATTACTGCTTGGCGGTAGAATAAATGGCAAAGGTGTGGTACTTCCCAGATGGAGGTCAAATGCGAACCTATTACAATTTAAAAAAAAAGCTTGGACGCAAAGGACCCCAAATTGGGTCAGTGCTCCAGTGCCGACCTGGCGACCTACACCGCGCGCCGCCGCCGTCGCCGGCCGCAGCGGCGCCGCTCAGCTGACCGGCATCGATCGGACTCCGCTGCTGCCTCCAATGCGGACATGTGCTCTACCAAGCTTTAGAACTTCGCGCCATTCAATTCATAAAGCGTGGCGGAGGCGTAATATGCGACTATTAGTTCATTACCAAACAAATTGTTATGTGATTTTATCTAATTAGGTATAAATAAATATGTGACTGATTCATTTATTGTTAATGCTATTTTTAATGGTGTGAATTAGTAGCTTATAGGTACTATAAAGAAGAAAATATAGAAAAAAATAATTGTAATATGGACTTTATAATCAGAATTTAATTAATTTTATTTTATAGGTATTTGCTTAGGTACTTTGTTTTACTGTTGTGTTTCTTGCTTTTAGCTTTGATATAATTATGTACTCGTACCTACCTAATTAACACCGTTTTAGTCATGGACGTATAAAAAAGTCGGACGTAGTCTCGCTAAAACAAAAACTGTGTCACTAGAGTCGGCCACATTTGCACGTGTGCGTTGTCAGGTTGTCAGTGATAGGCTGACACGCACACATATATACAAGTAGCGCGTGTAATGGATCACTGATGTGTGCGTGTCAGCCTGTATGTGACAGCGCACACGTGCATTATGTGACCGACTCGAGGGACACAGTTTTTGTTTTAGCGAGACTACGTCCGACTTTTTTTATACGTCCATGGTTTTAGTATTAAAATTAACGTGGTTGTTACACATATTTTTCCTCTATTGAGTGACAAAGTAAAACGTAACCGGCGTGATAAGTGTAGACTGCTCATAGACAAACGCAAAAAAAAGATTATGAGTGACAGCATTTTTTGTATGGCTCCTCTTTTATATAATAAGCTGCCAAATGCCATAAAAGAACTTAACATAACAATGTTCAAAAGTAAACTAAAAAAAATGCTTATACATAAATGCTATTATACTGTAACTGAATTTTTAAATGATAAGGAAATTAATTGGAATACTAATATTTTAGACATTGTTTAACATGAAACTTTTACAATCTTTAAACCTTATTCCATTAATATCTCAATAGATATTATTATCTCAATAGATATTATTATTCCATTATGAAATTTGACATTCAACTGACATAAGACCAAATAATGATATATTGTATCATGATGAATTAGTTTGTACTGTATTACATTTTGACATTCTTTGAGTATTTACATGAATATTATAATTAACGACATTTTTGATTTTTTGATTATATACATTTATTGCACTTTATACATTCTTTGACATTCCTCACATGGATGAACTGCAAGATCTACTAATGCAAGACCTTAGACCCTGGATGGACATATTGATCAAACTCAAAAACACAAGACAATATCCTGATGAAACACAAGACGTTGGCGAAATTGTGCTCACCAAACATTATCTCACACAAATATATATCACCAAATAGAAGCCAGAAATGAATCGAAGATGAAGAATCAGATGACATAAAAAAAAACCAGAAATTAATAGAAGATGAGGAAGAAGAAGACTTTAATCAGCTGACTATTATTTAAAAAAATTTTTTTTTTTGTTTTTATTTAAAAATTAAGACTAACAAATTGTCTTGCCAGACATATTGCATGCCTCTCGCAGAGGCCAGTTTGTATGGGGCAACTTTTAAAATGTTTTGTATTATCTTATCTTACCTACAAACAGCAATAAAGATTTTTGTATTTGTATTTGTATTTGTATTTGTATTTGTATTTAATTGGGTAAACGGGAAACTCACTTGTCACTCAGTGCCAAACAAGCAGCCATCGAGCGCGCGCACTCTCCTTGAAAAAGGCCGCCAGTCGCGGCCGAAACTCAAGTCGGATTAACCGACCATATTACACGTAAGTTTCCCGTTTACCCAATTAAATAGCAGCGTTTTGTTGGTAGGTAAGTATCCAATTTCTTTTTTATTTCTCTATGCTGAGTCCACCTGAGTAAGGACCACGAATTTGCCAATTATTCTACCGGCTAGCAGTACAGTGCCAACATTACTGTGTTCCGGTTTCGATGACGATGTTCTAGATAAATTACAAAAGAAAGAGATGATGCATTTCATAACCATGGGTGACGAGCGCAATTAATACCTAGGTAGTGATTTAGACTCTTCAATAGCTGCGCTGTATCGCTTTCAGCGATAAGGCCGCCCATTGTCGCACTACTTTAAAATGTATTGTTCTTTATTTTCTGTATTTCTTTTACTTTGGTGTGTCAATAAAGAGTATATCTATCTATCTGTTACGGGCATGCATGCTACCATCAGGCGTATATCTTGCTCGTTACTCTGTTTTTAAAATAATAACAGCTTACGACGATCATTGTTAAGGCTTGTATATTTGATTAATCTATAAACAATTGATTGAATTATATTGAAAGTAGCGACGTTTTTACGTGATATGTTACCGTTATTGTTGTAGTTAGGTAAAGAAACATCTTCCTGACGCGACGTCGACGCGAACATAACATAAAATATGTTGGGTTAGCACTGCGGATGTTTCCTATACGTGACTGCAGATAAAATTCCGCCTATCTGCCGTTCCAATCCAAAAAAACGCGCGACTTTCCTACTCCCGTTCTACTTCGTTTCATCCGATACAACATTGTTCTAAGCTTACTCTAATTAAGGCCGATTTACATCAGACGAGCGAATGCTCATTTTATCCCCACTGTATCAAATTCATTTGGTGTAAACAAACGTAGAACATTCATTCGTTGTTTTGTTTGCGTTCGCAAAGATTCTATGGAATATCTAATATGGAAAACGCTAAGAACGATCTTTAGTTTACACTAAAAGATCGAGAAAGAATGCTCTTGTTCCAGCTCTAGCTCTATGTTCGTTCAGTTTAAATCGGCCTTTAGAGTAGGCTTAGAACTTAGAAAATTTAAACGGACAAAACGATGGATCGAAGTAGAATCGCAGTTGGAAAGTCGCGAGTTTATTTCGAAATTACGTTTTCGTAGAAAGAGAGTAGACGTCCTGATATTACCATCGGGATCGGAATAGGTACACACTTACTAGACGTACCTACATACCCTGCGGCTTACCTAAAATATTAAATGCCATTTTGTTTTCTAAAATAAAAGTAGTCTAATTTACTTTTTATAACATTAAAAAATTAGTGAAGTGAACGTTCTCAATAAAAATTTCGAAAAGTTAATATAGGTACTTACTGACTGAAAATAAAACACCAAAGTTTTACAATCGGTGTGAAAAACACAACAGTGAACAAGGTGCGGCGTCCGCACTGCTCAAACCATAATTGCATTTAGTCATGCGAGCTGGTAGTAAAGCTGACACCGGCGGAGCGATGTCCCCGACGCCAGTGTCTGATGTCCCCGGCACCCCACCAGTGTCTGATGCACCCGACACCCCACGCCGGTGTCGGCCTCACAGACACGCTTCGTCAGCTACCATTACACAAAAACTTCCACGACGATACGATTGTTTACAATTTGGTAAAGATATACTGAAGGTTTTTGTTTACAGTTCAATCATATCGCTTTTCAAGGCAATCCGCTTTGAAAAGCGATACGTTCTGTATCTCAATTAGATGACAATTAGCAAACACTGAAGGAAATTGTTTGAAATGTTTTGAATGTTCAATTAATTCGAGTAGGTACCTACCTACCATAGCAATGTCTATTTCAGTCGATATTACTCAGCTGTTGTTATGACATTAATCATCAAAACGCAATAAATTGTGTTGTGCTCTACACACACTCATTCAAATTTATTACGACAAAGATAACCAACTATTTTCAGTAAAAATGTAAAATAGAACTACAATAGATAACAATGTAAGTACACCATAAACATTGCAGTAATAAGAATATAGTCGTGAGAACTCACCGATTCTTTTGCTGAGATGCGTCGTGTCTCGTCCTTCGTCCTCCTCGACATCATTGTCGAAGGAAAAAGAGAATCTTTTCGTGGAACCTACGAAGCCGGTCGTCATGTCGCCACGCGTCCTAACACCGGCGACTCCTCAGCCCGACTGGAAGGACTAACGAGACCGCGTCTCGTGTACCTCGCTCAATACTCACATTCCACGCGCACCTTCCAAATAGACAAAATATTTCAGCCAAATCTTTATCTACATACGCTGAAACAACATTAGATTGTTAGTCAAATTCAGCGGCACGCGTAGATAAAAATCTGGCGGTCAATATTCGCTCACCACTCTAGCCCCAAGCGGCCCAATTGGGCCAAACCGGTTTTTGGGACTTTAAAACATTATTTTTACATGATGTACATACTCGATGATTAGTTTATTTTGATGCCTAAGAGATAGGATATTATATGAATAAATACATTGTCGTTTACAGACACACAAAATTTAGTTTCATTTTTGAGTGATAATTTTTTTGTGTAACGTTTACATAATAAATAATAAGTGGCCGGAACAATGGGTTAAAATACATATCATCAAAGAGTTTCGCGAAAGATTATATCTGATAGCATGTGAAGCGAACAAAGGAAAAGTGCGCTCACAGCTCGTAAATAACTTTGTGAGCATTCTTTTTATAATACATTATGGTGCGGAAATGGTTGTTTTATGATTTTCTGATGGAAGTAAGACCTTTATCATAAAATTCATGGTTTATTAAATTTATGGTAGACGAGAGCATCCTGTTTTTTCATCGAATAATATACACATTAAGATGTAAACAAATCATTCAATTAAATACTACACAGTCCTAAATACGTTACTATAACTACTTCATGTCCTTAATAGTTACAAGTATATTATTAGATATGCCCAGATCATCACCCGGTACCGCGCAGAGGCAAAATTATGTGTTTAAGCGCCTACCAAACCATTCGAGCACATCACAAACTTCAACAATATATTGCTATTTATGTATTGCAGGCACTCTAATTCACTTGAGTAGTGCAGCAACGCTACGTAATATGTATACTGTATACTACGGTTGGTACATAGTATGTATACAACGGTGTACACCGGTACCCATAAATCAGTATTCGGTCATGGGTATTGGGTAATGTTATGTTTTTATTCGTAACACAGTGATGGAATGAGCAAGACATGAACTTGATGGTAAGCAACACGTCTGTCGTCTGCCCCTAATGCCCGAGCTACACGAGGCTAGTTTTTCAAGCTAGGATAACCAGTTATTACTTCTAGTTTCATGTAGACAACGCTACGGAACGCTAGTTTTGTCTACACGAAGCTAGAAGAACTAGCTTTCTAACAATGGCTTGCTATCCTAGCTTGACAAACTAGCCTCGTGTTGCCCGGGCATAACAGCACGGATCTACCGTGCTTTGCTACTACTATTTGAACTTACTAACACTACACTGCGCTCGACTACCGCGACAGAGGTAAAATAATGTGTCTCTTTGCTCTGCATCTTGTTGGCAACATTACCATTTACACCGTAATGTTACATACCTACTTCCTTAGATGGACTCCGCACTCCGCAATGAGACTACCACCACTATACTATTGACGTACAGCGTACAGACTACCACTACAAATCTTTGGGAGAAAATTTGCTGTCCTCAATAGCAGCATGAATATGCATAAACCATAAACGAATGACGATGAACGGTAATGAAGACAACATGGGTAGGGCGGATCCAGCTTTGGCGTCAGAGGGGTCACTTAGTCGTGGTCCATCACAAGACCCCGCGATAAGTGCATGCATACGTTTTAGTTATTGGTCCGCCACTTGCACCCAGCCCATGGGGAAGGTATGACGTCCTTGCTTTCAACCGTCTAATCCCCAAAGTTAAAATCTGGTACCATGTACCTACTATGAAAATCAGATCACCGGGACACTAAAAACTTCGTTGAAGTGTCTAATAAATCGAACTTATGAATTCAAATGGATTAATAAATGTTCCACTAACATTAAGAACAAAAATAAAGTAAGAATTTACAATTGCATTGATAGGTACTTATAACAAAGATGAAAATTGAAGTAGAATTTACCAAAGAACCATAGGTGAGTTTTGTATCCCATTAGCTCTGAAGTGGCGCACCTTGCTATATGACTGGTCCCCGGCCTTATTAAAATTTTATCTAAGTAAACGCTTTCCAAATGACCAGAGTAACTTGGTAAGGTGGGGAAAAGCCTCTGAAAAATGTTGCTATACTTGTGGTGAGGCGATATGTACAGCAAGGCACATATTGGTGGGATGCAAGGTGCTCCTTAATAGGGGTCATTACTCACAGCGCCATGACAGAGTAGGTACTTGAAATCATACGTGAAGCCGTAAGCCTTTTGGTAGCTAGAGCCCAAAAGGGATTGACGATAAACAAAAGACACATTAACTTTGTAAAAGAGGGCTCAACTTCAAACTCCAAGAACAAGCCTTACTCAATCCTGGGTTCAGCACCTGATTGGACTATTTTAATGGACACGTATGAAAGGCACTACAAAATCCCAGAGGATGTGGGTGTTTCGTCATCCAGGCCGGACATTTTCCTTTTTTCTAGGGCTACGAAACGCATAGTCCTTGTAGAACTTACCGTACCGTGGGAAACTAATATACCTAAAGACCACGCGATGAAACAAAATAAGTATTACGACCTTCAAAACGAATTAACAAAAAATGGCTATGTAGTTAATTTATACGCTGTAGAAGTAGGAGCGAGAGGTATACCAGCAAAATCTCTCTATAACCTGCTTAAAGACCTTGGCTTGTCCAGAAGTGCAGTAAGTTCTATACTAGAACGAGTATCTAATATAGTAGGATCATATCGGATTTGGCTGGGCAGGGAGAGAAATACGAGTAGTGAAGGTGAGTGTTGACGTACGTCACCAAAAGGGGCCCCTTTTAAACCTACGCCCGAGTCACAAGTCTTGGGGTCTATTCGAGATTTCTCTCTCTGCCACACGATGGACCCGGCACCCGCACGGTGAATCCATAGAATGCTAAGAAGTTCGTCTCCCCATTAGATTAAAACTTAAACCTGATCTAGGATCTAGCCAGAAACTGTAACGTTTCACTGTACGTTTAAATTTCGTGGATTCTAAAGTGTATTTTTAACACGCTTTTATTAGCTTCACTTGTAACTAACTATGTAAGAAAATCTTGGAATCTTAATTTGACCCACTTCACTGATGAAATTTTGCACACGCTCGGAGTTCTGATAACAAAACATGAGTAGCTAAAAAACGACATTACAAATCCAATATGGCGGCCTCCCCAAGATGGAGGACTAGCTGTTTGAAATCCATCCCCATGATATAGGTATCAAATGAAAGGGTTTGCTGTCAGAAATACAAAAAAAATAGTCACGCGACTTCAATATTTTGTAATTTTTAGTGCGTCCTAAAAGCGTGTTTTTTAGATTTTTAAACTTTTTATTTCAATTCATTTATTTTCTCGATTTCAAAGTTAATCCCAGAGTCCCATTTAGTTGATTTTAGTGTTAATTGTTAGTGTAGCGTGCCCGTTCTGACATCGCATCAGTATTACCTTGTATAACTGTAAGAACCTTAGTAGGTACTTACAATCACGCTAAAATTACAAAGGCGAAAGTTTATGTTTGCTCTCTTTTATCACTGGAAAAGCTGAATGGATTTATATGGAATTAAATACATTCACTTGTATTAAACACATAGGCTACCTTTAGTCCTGTTAATATTAGTCATTCTTAAGCTGCAAGCCAACAAGTAAATTTTATTAAAACTCATAGAACAAACATCCATTACCTATACTAATATTATAAAGCTGAAGAGTTTGTTTGTTTGTTCGAAAGGATTTTGGGAACTACTGGTCCGAATTGAAAGATTCTTTTTCTGTTAGATGTCCATTTATCTAAGGCTATAGGCTATTTAACATTGCACTACTATCAACAGGAGCGGAGCATGAATGAAAAAAAGAACACAAGATGATATGGTATTATGGAATGTCATTAAAATAAAACCATAATCGGACTGCCTAAAAGATAATTTATTAACAAGTTATACAAGCATTCACATGACAGACACTACTCATGTGGTGTTCACTTCTTGGCCGCGGCCTGCTCATCGATGGGGTCCAGCTTGGGCTCTTCGAACTGGAACTTGGGGAATGAGGTCATGTCCACTCCGGAGCCGCCTCCGTACTGCTTCTCCAACTTCTCCAGCTCAGTCTTCAGCTCCTTCTCGATGGCCGGGCTCGGCTCGACGAGTTTGCCACCTCTGGAAAGATGATATGTAATTAGGTTAAAAATAGCTATGAATATTGAATCTATCTGAAAGTGAAGAGGAATAATTACTCCTCATTTAAAATACTTGTAAGAATCAAACTTTTTGTTCTACTGGAAAAAATCATATGAATTAGGATTTTTTTTTGTGTATGCTAATTGGAATGAAATGTTTATTGAAATGAAATTTAAAATTTTGCGAAGACTACAATAATAGATGATCTGAGTAAGTAGTCTATTCTCTTTTATAATGTAACCTTATGCTAGTTGGCTTCAGATTTCCTCTACAATTTTCTATTGCTGTTTCTCATGTTTGAAAGATATAAAATAATACAAAAAAAATTTTTTAGTTACCTGGAGTCTGATTCAAAACATATCACACAAATTAAGAGACAAAATATCAATAACCCAACAGGGTTAGTGTGTGAAAACTTATCATCAATGGGATCAAACAATACACATAAAATGAGTTCATTTCGGTCAGTTTTTTTTTATTTTTTTGACACTAAGCATATCACACACAAAATGTTTTTTTAACCAGCAATACCTTATGCTTATTTAATATCAAAACCAAATTACAATGAAAACTACACTACACAAAATATGTAACTACTTACACTAACCAATTTTATCCATACCCCACTAAAGGTCTAAATATTTATAATAAAATTATGTTTCCATGTAAGAAGTTAGTTGTTGAAATAAATAAGATTTTTTTTTAGTCATACAATTTGCAAGGTAACCTACTTTTAAAGATAATTTATATTTAATGTAATTAATTAACCCATTCACTATTTTTATTGTCCAACTAATATTTTAATAGCAAATTATTGTATGGACAGACAGACAGATGTTGGATAATCTTTCATGGAAGAACTACTAAATGGATTTGGATGTGATTTGATACAGAGAAAGATAAATAGTAAGTTTCATTAGACTTCCATTAAATCATTAGATTTTGTTACAAACATGAAAATCATAGAAAATTAAAGACTAAGGCAAATGGAACAGTAAGCGAGAGGTCTATACTCCACAGTGGGATAGAGAAACCTGTGGCTGATGATGATGAAAGAAACCACTAAACATTTTCATACAATTGATACAATATTTTTAACACTTTCATTCTGTTTCTAGTTAAATGTTAAAGATTCTTGCATAAAAAGTAGGTACCTATTTTATCAGTATTTTACACCATTGCTGATAGCGGCAATGTCAGTTATTATAAAATGTACATATTTAAAGAGCTGGGCAAGACCATATACAAAAAACTGGGTAGATTTGTCTCTTCAATGGAGTACTTACGCGCTTTTTGATTTGTATTCTCTGATTTTGTCAAGGAACAACTGTTGGATAGGGTCAGTTGCTTTCTGTGCCGCAGCCAGATTTCTGGTGACCATTACAGAAGCACGGACTGCCCGAAGGCCAACAATGGTGGAAGTCAGCATCTGAAAAATCGAAGACCTAACCTCAAAACCAGTTACATAACTGAAAACATAAAATTATCAAGTCACCATACTGGGCCGAATATTGCTTCAATAAATAAAAGCGAATAGAGTTTTTTGTAAATTATAGCGAAAAACACTGATATATTACCTTTTTTTTATTATTTTTGCCTGTCTCCCTAAAATTGACAGTTATGACAGTAAAGTGATTTTTTTATTTTTTATAGTTTGTTTTTTTCTCTGGTTTATGGTTTCTTAAGCTGCCTATACACACTGGGCCAGTGCAGGCCAACGCCACTGTGTGGAGGGTCGTTTTGTGATGACTCGCGTCGCTCGCCTCGCTGGCCGAGTGACGGCAAGTGGCCAGTGTGTATAGGGCTGTTTTGTCTCGACTCGTCTCTCGTGACCGGTGTCGGTTTTTGTGCACAAAACAAAGGCGCTCGACGAGTAGCGTCCTGTTCTCCTATTGGCCTACCGCGCTTTTGCCAGCGCTGGGCCAGTGTGTGGATGCTACGTTTTGTCTCGTGCCGTTTTGTCAGCGCTCGCGTTGGCCTGCGCTAGGCCAGTGTGTGGATGCTACGTTTTGTCTCGTGCCGTTTTGTCGACACTCGCGTTGGCCTCCACTGGCCCAGTGTGTATAGGCAGCTTTAGATTATCCACACTCTTCACGATGCAACCCACGAGAATCTCGCAATAGAGAGATCAATAGATCAGTACCGATAAAACATGACTTGCCTTGCAACATATGATATACGCCCTTCATTCCGATATTTTTTAACGTTTGGCCAGAGCTATGGGATCGACTGGTAATCAGGGTAGCGATTCTGAAACAATTCGGTTGCATCCGACACGGAATCTCATCTCTCGGTCTCTGTCATGCTTTTCAGATAAGACAAAGACCGAGAGATGAGATTCCGTGTCGGATGCAACCGAATGTTTACGAATTTGTTTAGAAAGGACAATGTCCATTTTTGACCCGCCAAAATAGTTGTCGTGCAGGCATATGAGTTATATATTAAAAAATTGTGATTTTTTGTTGTATTCGTGTGCGAAGTTATATGACTTTCTAACATTGCAAATAAAATAATTTGCATTTGTTTAAATTAAACCTACCATTTACCAACAAAGCTGACTTGGAAAATATTGCAATAACGAAACGGTACTTGCGTTTCGTTTTAGTGATCCGCCTTAGATTGAAATTGAATATGGATGTTATGTATATCAATTTCTTTCACAATGTCGTTTATTCACTTGTTACGCCACCCTAATGTATAGGAATAGCTACGTCGGCATCAACCACAATTCCGAGCAACAGCAGGAATCGCGGTGTCAGCGCAACGTGCCGTGGGAACGTTGCGACACCCGAAGCTACCTGCGCGGCCGGCCCGTCGCCAAGCGCATTCTAGATCCAACTTCGATCGAATCAATTCATTTTAAGTTTAATTATAATTGTAATTTCATTTTTATTTAATTAAGGTAAAAGTAAATTGTTTTTTTTTGCGACCTTCGGCTGCAATCAACATAATTGGCGCAGTCGGTAGGATTGTAAAATAAAGTCTCTAAAATCGCGGCTTTTTACAATAAAAGAACCTACGGTTGCTGTCGGAGGGAATCCAGAAATCGATTCAGCGGAAAAATACCATGTTGTAAGTGCTTTGAATTTTTCTCAGTCCTTATTCCTTAGCCCTATTTAATCCTAATTAATATTTTATTTTATTTTCACTCATTTAAATTTTTGTGTGGAATTTCCTTTTATACTGTGTGATTTATTTCTGTGTAATTTTTGTATGTGCTATATTATATATATGTGTACCGTGTGATTTTTACAGGTTCATATATTGTGTTAAATTAATTTAAAAGTTTCCAAAATTTTCCATCCGAGGCAAATTAAGGATATTAGTGTAGGTAGAAGTAGGTCGTATAATAAATTTAATTTAGTTGACGCGAGTCGAAATCTAGACGAAATGGAGCAGCCCCAAGCTCAACCTCAGCCTCAGGCTCCGGCTCCGGCCGCATATGACAATATCGATGTCATTTATAAGTCACTCAGACTGTTACCCGAGTTTGACGGCAACCCGCACATCCTTACGCGGTTCATTAATTTGTGTGATCAAATAATTATATCTCACGCGAATCCACAGCCTGGGCACGAACTATCCAACTTAGCCCTCACTAACGGCATATTAAATAAAATCACGGGACCCGCGTCTAGACTGATAAACTCGAACGGCATACCGGAAAGCTGGCAAGGTCTTCGTAGTGCCCTTATTAATAATTTCGCAGACCATCGCGACGAAACTGCTCTGTATAGTGACCTTTCCCTACAGACCCAAGGGTCTAGTACACCTCAGGAATTTTACGAGCGCTGTCAAAATCTTTTTAGCACAGTAATGACGTATGTGTCTCTACACGAGCATATTCCATCTACCATTGAGGCTAAGCGCACACTATACCAAAAGTTAAGAGGTCTAAAAGATCCTCTAGGATGCAGGGTACGCTGTATGCGACCTGAATCTATAGAGAAGGCATTGGAATTTGTCCAAGAGGAATTAAATACGCTATATTTACAACAGCGCAATGATGGTAGTGGTCCTAAAATGGAGTACCATCAACCGTCTCAGTTTATTCAAAGTTTACCATTGAATTCTTTCACTCCAAAGCCTATGACGTTCGGTATGCCTGTCAGACAGCCGAACTTTAACATGCCCGGTCCACCGCGGCAGCTGCCAATGTTGGCTCAACCTCCTCAAGGTTGGAGATCTGGGTATCAAAACCCAATGCAACAACCTTGTGGCCTAACCAGGACACAGCAAATGATGCGTGCTCCGCCACCAAATTATAATAACCAACAAAATAATTTCTCTATGAATAATAATAGGCCTCAACCTCAGTACAGATTTGGTAATCAGACTCGCCCGATGAGTGGCGTCAGTCATTTTGTTCCAAAACCTTTACCACCTACTATGCAGGGACATGATTGGCGAAAGTTCGGAAATCCGCCCCCGACTAATTATTTCAAAACTCGCGAAGTGAACCATAATGAATGTGACTATAATTACCCTGACTACGACACCTTATACGCAGATTACGACGAACAGTACTATTACCCATACCAAGACTATACTGACTATGCGTATTACCCAGAGCCTCAGCACTATGCTGAATCGGTTATCCTAGAAGAAGTAGAGCAAGTAGAGTTCTCCTCCTGCAAATGACACAAATTTTCAACAGGAGTCGAAGTGCGAAAAGCCAAAATAGAGCTTAACTTTCACATTCAAAGACAGCTGGGTTATATTCAAATTTCTAACCCACCATTAAAATTTCTGATTGATACGGGCGCTAATCAGTCTTTCATAAGCCCAGACGCTGTCGAAAAATATTTTAGTGACGTCCCTCTGAACTACGACCCTTTTGAGGTGACAAATGTACACGCTACAAGTAAAAATGATTACTCGATAACCTTACCTTGTTTCCCGGAATTCTGTGAGCAAGAGGACATTACGTTATTTGTGTACAAGTTGCACAATTACTTTGATGGACTTATTGTGTTCGATAATTTACCCAGAAATTACCGTCTCGGGGCCCATAGCGAGAATCTAAACATTATAATTTACGTTTATACCGATTTTAATCACTCCCTAATTGCAAACAAGTTATCGACAAGAAATCACTTACGTAGGGTTCCCGGCGTCGTCCAAAGCCCTGTTTGGTTGTTAGGAATAGGGAACGGAAACACGGGAATAAGGAAACCAAACCAGACAGCTCCAGACTTCCCGTCCCAGCAATAGTCCACCGGCACTACGATTCCGCGTTCCACGACCCGGCGTTGGAGAAAAGGGCCAATCCAGTAGCCCACTTTCACACAAATCGTCCAGCACTAATCCCGTAGCGAGATATTCCCGTTAATACGTATTCCCGCACAATATTAACGATTTAAACCAGATTAGAAAAAACAACCCGTCATTGTCGATCCAGCGAAAAAGACAAAAGTCACTTGACAGCCGGCTGTCAAACCATAGATCCGCTATGATTTTTAATGTTGCCCGATTATACGGAACAAAACCCCCGACCAATTGAACTCCTGTTCAATTTTAGAAAACCAGTATTTAGCAACTAGTATTTAGCAGTATCCGGACCCCAAATAAAAACGAAATTCCCAACTTTGACCCGAAAGTGGAAATCAAACCAAAAAAAAACTTTACCAAAAATAGTAATAAAATAAAATTAAATTTTAACCTTGAAAACACGTATATCTAATAAAGAGGCAAGCGTGCCAGAGAGGACACCGCGCGCTGAAGTCTGGAACCAGAAACCAGAATCTCCGCCACGCGGGGTGTGCCATCAGTACCAGATATCAATTTTAAAATACGTCCCCTACGCCAGAGTAGGGGGGCCAAATTTGCCTCTTTTAATAATACTAAGTCCCCTTCCCGAGGGGCCTCCGTCCTATCTGTCCATTTTACCCGTTGTTGCAACAGATGCAAGTACTCGGCCGACCAGCGCCTCCAGAAGTCTTGACTTATTTGCTGCAATAACTGAAAACGGGACAGGCGTCCGGGGCGCTCATCCTTCCAGGGATACTCCGGCAACGCGGTTAAAGGCTGACCGATCAAGAAGTGACCCGGCGTCAAGACTTCTAGATCGTTAGGGTCAGGCGAGATTGGACAGAGAGGACGGGAGTTAAGCACTGCCTCCACGCGGCATAGTACCGTGACTAACTCTTCCCAAGTTAACACGGTCTCCCCGATGACACGGCGGAGATGAGTTTTAGCAGACTTCACCGCAGCCTCAAAAATTCCTCCCCAGTGAGGACAGGCCGGCACACTAAATTGCCAGCTGATTCCCCGCTGGGCGAGAGCCAGACTTAAACTATTATTACCAGAATTTAAAAAATTATTAACTTCGCGTAAATAATTCGCCGCCCCTCGATAATTTGTGCCATTGTCCGAACGTATTAAAGAGGGTACTCCTCTTCGCGCTACAAAGCGATCCAGCGCCGCGACAAAGGCCTCCGTAGACAGCGCAGAGACCAGCTCCAGGTGGACTGCTTTGGTGGCCAAACACACAAAGACGCACAGGTAGGCTTTAACGACCTTGGCGTTACGCAACGTCGATGACTTGACCGAGAAGGGCCCAGCGAAGTCCGTTCCGACCCCGTCGAACGGCCTCGAGGGAGAAATCCTATCCGGAGGAAGATCTCCCATCATGGGCTGCATGGTAGACGCCTTGAGCCTATAACAAGGGACACATCTAAACTGCACCTTTCGGACCGCCCTGCGAGCCGACAAGATCCAGAATTCACGCTGCAACACAGCGAGAAGCGCGCCACATCCAGCGTGCGCGTTACCGATATGCCGATCGGTGATCAGCAGGTCCACCAGAGGACCTCCTTTCGGTAGCAACAGGGGGTGCCTGCTGCCGTACGGCAGGTTGGCTTTCCGGAGCCGACCTCCTACGCGCAGAAGACCATCCTGATCTGTGAAAGGGTTCAACTTGGCGACCGCACCCTTCAAACGAGCGCGTCCGCAGCGCAGCGCCTCAAGTTCCGTCGGAAACCTTTCACCCTGCACCAGCCGAATAAGGTGCAGCAAGGAACTCCGACGCTCCTCCACAGTGGCGATCTGGTCACTCCTCCTCTGACGAGGGTGACGACAGTTGTGGATGAAGCGTTTAATCCAGCTAGTTACCCCCAACAACTTATCCAGCTTGCTGTAACGACCCGTCAACCAGTCAGGGTCTGGGGGCACTTCCGCCACAATCGCATGCACGCGGACTCCGGGCAGCTCCGCTCGCTCCGAGTCCGCGCCGAGAGCTGGCCAGGAAGCTTCTGGCTCCCGCAGCCAGTCCGGACCCCACCATAAGGGGTGATCAACTAGCTCCGGCGCGGAACAGCCGCGCGAAGCACAGTCAGCGGGGTTCAACTCACCCGGGACATGTCTCCAAACCATGTCCAGTCCAATGTTTTGGACTTGGGAAACCCGATTTCCCACAAAGGTCTCCAAGGTGTGAGGGGCTGCTCTTAACCAGGCAAGCACGACCTGACTGTCAGACCACGCATAGACATTCCGGATGTCTATCGAGGTGGACAGTTCCTGATATACATGCTTGAGCAGCCGAGCAAGTAATGTGGCTCCGCTCAATTCCAGTTTCGGAATGGTGAGTCGTGTCCTGATAGGAGCTACCTTGCTCTTCCCCAATAAGAGCGTGACATTGACGTGGCCTCCAGCGTCAACTGTACGCAAGTACACAGATGCGGCATAGCCCAGCTCGGACGCATCACAGAACCCGTGCAGGCTGATCCGGCTACAGCCTGGTGGCAGAATGCGACGGGGCAACGCCACTCGATTGACCGTTTCGAGGTCAGATATTAAACGAAGCCAAATGTTAAGCGAGTCTCCGACCAGGGGGTCGTCCCATGAGACCTTCAGAGTCCAAAGTCGCTGTAACAGACACTTGGCTGCGAACAGAACCGGACTGATCCAACCGTTTGGATCAAACATCCTGGCGATGGTGGACAAAACCGTCCGTTTTGTCCACGCGCGTGTGGCTTCCAGTGCCACCCGAAAGGTGAAGATGTCAGCAACCGGTTGATACTGCATGCCCAGAACCGCAATCCCGTGCGGATCGTCACCTTCCTCGAAGAGCCCCGGATCCTGCTGGTGATCGTCCGGGATACCAGCCAGGACATTAGGGTCGTTAGAGAGCCATTTCCGAAGCTCATAGCCTCCAGATGCGAGAAGCTCTGTAAGCTCATCCCGGAGCAACAGAGCTTCCTCCACCGTCTGCGCACCAGTGCAAACGTCGTCCACGTACAGGTCGCGTTCCAGCACTGCGGCTGCACGTGGGTACCGAGCCCGTTCTTGCTCCGCCAACTCCAGCAGTGAGCGGATCGCAATGAAGGGGCTTGATCTCAACCCATAGGTGTTGGTGTTCAACTCATACACCATCATAGGGTCCTGAGGACTTTCCCGCCAGAGGATCAACTGGAACCTCCTGTCCTCGGGGTGTATGACCGTTTGTCGGAACATCATTCGGATGTCCGCTCCCAACACCACCTGATGCCTACGGAAATTCAGGATGATGTCTACAATATCCCGATGTAGCTTCGGTCCACCGTGGAGGCACTGGTTCAGTGACACTCCTGTCGAAGTCGGAGCGGATCCATCGAACACCGTCCTGAGTTTGCCCGTCGACGCCTTCAAAACGGCGTGATGAGGCAAAAAGTAGTGGTCCATGGTCGACCAGTCGTCGCGAGCCGGAGACATGTGGCCCAGTGCCTCATACTCCCTCATGAACTCGATGTACTTTTCCCGAAGTACAGGATCTCGAGCCATGCGTCGCTCCATGGACCTGAGCCTTTTTTCGGCCAGTGATCGAGACTGGCCCAGACGCGGGGGGTTATCCCGGAAGGGCAGCCTAGTCTCCAATCGCCCAGAAACCATTCTCCGAGTGTGAGCCTGATAAAAGTTCTCACACTCCACGTGCTCGGGATCCAGCCGAGACACGGTAGGCGGCTCTTCGATCTCCCAGAACCTCTGCATGATCTGAGCGAGGGCCGTTCCCGTAAAAGAAGCCTGATTCGACTGCTGCCACTCATCCACCATTCCCAAAATGGCGTTCCCGTAGATGGTGGGCAGCGCCATCAGCGAAGACTGGTCCAACAGTCTAGGCTTCCCGTTCATGATGTAACCCAGTACATCAGAACCCAACAAAAGGTCTACCGGACCCGCCATCCCGAAGCGGGGATCCGCCAACCTGAGACCCTTAGTACAGGACAAAAGATCCGGATCTATGTCCGCCTGAGGAAGCCAACCGACAACCGAATCCATGACGGTGGCCCTGACCGCAATCCTTTCCGAATATGAATGTACGGACGAGAAGGAGAGGCGGGTCTGTCCAGCCAACCGCACCTCTGTGTTCCCGACTCCTCGCAACGGAGTCGGTGACGGAAACCTAGCCAGGCCCAGGCGATGAGCAACCCGGGTTGTCAAAATACACCCCTGGGACCCTGTGTCCAAGAGCGCTCGTATCCGGACGTAGTCGCCTCTTGGACCCCAAACCCTTAACCAGAGGGTGGGCAGCAGGACCACCGGTTGATCCTGTGCCAAGGGAACGGAGGCTAGTCAATCCCTCCGAGGCCCGTCCGAACCCGTCGGACTACAGGGCCCAGCCCAGTATGGCTGCCGAGTCATAAGGGCCATCGGAGGGGGGGCATATCCAGCTGCCCTGCCATACTGAAAGTAGGGCGGGTGGTAGTCCAGCCTCGGATGCTCATGGAGGGGAGGCGTGTACGCCCTCCATTGCATTGGTCGCGGATCCAGCGGCGGAGAAGGATAACGCTGGGGAGGTGGCCCCCGTGGTGACTCCTGTATCACCCTTCCACCTCTCCAGTTCGCCCGCGTCCGCGCGGGCTGTGAGGTCGGTGACCGAGCCGCGCGTAGAACGCCCCTTGTTGGGCTGCCCGGTGCTGCCGTGGGTTGGGGTGGAGGGGGCGTGCTCCACGCTGTAGCCACTTCATTGTTGTACAATGCGTGGCTCTGCGTGGGAACGCCCCCGCCCGTGGAGGGCCCCCTCCCTGAGGGCTGTCGACCAGCACCATCGCTCCTGACGCACAAGAGCTGATGGTGTGGTCCCCCACACCCAGGACACGGCCGTGCCGTGGGGCAGTCATTGTACAAATGACCCCCCAGGCACCCGTAGCACCGACGCAACCGCCGAACGATCCCTCGTCGTTCGGAAGTCGTCCGCGCAAGCAGGGCCGGACACTGCACCAGCGCGTGAAGCTGGCTACAGTTCGGGCACTCCTGCTCCGACGCACTCGTCACCGTCGCCGTCCGCTTCACCGCACCCTGAGTGCGGGGATTGGTAGGTCGCGGTCCTGTTCCGGCAGGGCCACGAGCTGACGCGGCGGGCTGCGCCTCCTGAGGCGCCGACTCTGCCATCCTCGCCTCCCACTCCAGGACCCGAAGTAGCTCCTCAAACGTGGGGAAGACCTTCGGGTCGGCGTGAAGGCCCCTTTCCCGCTCGAACCGGGCGCGCAACTCCAGCGGCACCTTGCCCAGCAGGATGTGGACCAGCAGAAACGACCAGTGTTCTACTGGCAGTCCCAAGCTGCGCAAGGCGTTGTACGCCACCTTCACGGGCGTGAGGATTAGTGGCCGCAACTGAGACCTCTCAGTCACCTTCGGCAGCCCCAGTATTTGTGACACGTGAGCGTCGGCGAGGAGCCGAGGATTTTGAAACCTCGTCTCCAGCAACTCCATCGCCGTGCCGAAGTTGTCGTCGTCCAGCTCCAGGTGCTGGATCAGGGAGAGTGCCTCACCCTCCAGTGACGTGCGGAGATAGGCCAGCTTCTCCGCCCTCGTCAAGTCCGTGCGTGAATCTACGAGAGAGGCGAACATGCTCCGGAAGCCGCTCCACTCCCGCAGGTTCCCTGTAAACCTGGGCAAGTCCAGAGTGGGAAGGCGTCCCACTACACCCGAGCCCGCATCCCTGATGACGGGTCCCGAGCTCGCCCTTCCCTGACGAGACCTCTCCAGCTGGCGAACCCTTTCGGAGACCTCGTCGTACACATCCAGGATGCGCCGCATGTCCGCCTCGATCCTCTCCATCTGGTCCTCAGGTGGAGGCGGCCTTGCATCCCGCAGCAATCCTGTGCTCCTCTCAGCGACCTCCAGGCGCCTGTCGAGCTGTTCTGCCCTGTTTAGCAGCGCCTCCTCCCGGTCTCTCCGGCCGACCAATCCTTGTAAGGATTCGAACCATCGGAGCTGGTTGGCCAAATCCGAAACCATTTTAAATTTAAATTTAAATTTTAAATTAGCCTAAAGTTCGGACAATGTCAGAACAAATATATCCGCAACCTAAAAAACCGGATACCACTTAATACTAATTTCCCGACAGTTTGGGGAGAAATTATAAACTGGGAACCCCCAAATATTCGGCCTACCCGGTATATTTTGCCAGAAAAATAAAACAAAAAGGGAGTATTTACGGCCAACGACGCTCTGCTTACCAAAAAATGTTCGATAATTTACCCAGAAATTACCGTCTCGGGGCCCATAGCGAGAATCTAAACATTATAATTTACGTTTATACCGATTTTAATCACTCCCTAATTGCAAACAAGTTATCGACAAGAAATCACTTACGTAGGGTTCCCGGCGTCGTCCAAAGCCCTGTTTGGTTGTTAGGAATAGGGAACGGAAACACGGGAATAAGGAAACCAAACCAGGCGATATCGAGGCGACCTCCCGAATTCCCGTTCCAATAGTAGTTCAACGGTCCAGCGGTTGAGAAGGGGCCAGTCCCGTAGCCCACTTTCACACAAATCGTCCAGCACTAATCCCGTGGCGAGATATTCCCGTTAATACGTATTCCCGCACAATATTAACGATTTAAACCAGATTAGAAAAAACAACCCGTCATTGTCGATCCAGCGAAAAAGACAAAAGTCACTTGACAGCCGGCTGTCAAACCATAGATCCGCTATGATTTTTAATGTTGCCCGATTATACGGAACATATTGGATTTGACCTACTTGACGTGTGGGGTTCTAAAATAGACCTTGTTAGTAAACTCCTGATTACACGTAATGCTGAGATAGATACATATTCGAATGTATGACTCTCGTAACGCTAATCTTTACGAGGAAATTATTCCAGCCAATTCTTCCAAATTAATTAGGCTACCAGTAAATTCACTAGACGGAGACGTGGTAATCGAAACTCAGATTATTTGTAATTGCCTTATATCAGATTGCTTAACCACAGTTGAAAATAACCGCGGTTGGGTAGAAGTGACTAACCCCACATCTAATGACATTATTTTTTCTATGGATAGACAGGTAGAAGCCGAGTTTTTTAATATCGAAAGTGAGCGTACTGGAATTTTACCGAATCGCGTTAGTGAAGTTGTTTCCCGCCTCCGTACTAAACATTTAAATGTGGAAGAACGCGTTAACTTGGAACGCTTATGCGCGGCTTACGCTGATGTGTTTTATCTTGAGGGAGAAGCTTTAACATTCACCAACAAGATGAAACATAAAATAAGAACCACCGATGAAATCCCAATACATACAAAAACTTATAGATATCCTTATGTCCACCGACAAGAAGTTAGAGACCAAATTAATAAAATGTTGGAACAAAACATTATTAGACCTTCTGACTCTGCATGGAGCTCTCCAATTTGGATTGTGCCCAAAAAGGCCGATGCTTCAGGCAAGGCTAAATGGCGTCTTGTTGTGGACTTCAGGAAAGTTAACGAGAAAACGATTGATGACAAGTATCCAATACCCAACATAACTGACGTACTTGACAAACTTGGCAAATGTCAGTATTTCACCACGCTTGATTTAGCAAGTGGGTTCTACCAGGTGGAAATGGATTTAGAAGACATACATAAAACTGCATTCAACGTAGAGAACGGATATTATGAATTCTTAAGAATGCCCATGGGATTAAAGAATTCTCCATCCACATTCCAACGGGTGATGGACAATGTCCTCAAAGACCTGCAGAATGAGGTATGTCTTGTCTATCTCGATGACATTATCGTATTTAGCACCTCACTTCAGGAACACATCCTAAATCTGGAGAAAGTGTTCAAAAAACTGCGAGAGTCTAACTTCAAAATTCAAATGGATAAATCCGAATTTTTGAAGTTGGAGACTGAGTTTTTGGGCCATGTAATTTCAAACGAGGGTGTCAAACCTAACCCTAATAAAATCGAGGCAATACAAAGGTATCCCCTGCCAAAAACAACCACCGAAATCAAACGTTTTCTCGGACTACTTGACTATTATCGAAAATTCATTCCAGATTTTGCACGTGTGACTAAACCTCTAACCCAATGTCTCAAAAAGGGAAGTAAAATTTCATTAGACTAGAAATATGTAGAGTGCTTTGAGCATTGCAAAACACTTTTGACTAATGATCCTATTCTGCAGTACCCCGATTTCAAAAAAGAGTTTGTACTAACTACTGACGCATCTAATGTTGCAATTGGTGCCATTTTATCTCAAGGTACCATAGGCTCAGATAAACCAATAGCTTATGCGTCAAGAACTCTAAACTCCAGTGAGTGCAATTACAGTACTATTTATAGAAAAGGAGTTATTGGCTATTGTGTGGGCAACTAAGTATTTTAGACCATACTTATTTGGCCGTAAATTTAAAATCATTACGGACCATAAGCCTCTGCAATGGGTAATGAACTTAAAGGAACCTAGCTCGCGACTAACAAGATGGCGCTTAAAACTTAGTGAATATGATTTTACAGTCATCTACAAACAGGGTAAAAATAACACTAATGCCGATGCCCTTTCAAGAGTAGAGTTACACAACGATGAGCTTATGTCCATCGCAGTTAATATCTCTGAAAAATCCGATGTACTAGATGACTCTAGAACCATCACTGCCTCTGAAGCTGGCGCATCCTCGTCAAGGACTGCCACAGCTCATACAGATAATGAAAATCCTGTCTTGAATGTCCCGATGTCAGACCACCCCCTAAATAAATTCTCCAGGCAAATTATTATCAATGTAGTAAATGACATAAAAAGTAGACCTGTAATCACTAAACCGTTTGATACACATACGCGAATATCCCTCCAAGTATCAGGACCTAACCTAGAGGAAGACATAATAAACGCTATAAAAGAGTATGTGCGTCCCATAACTAAAACTGGCTTACTCATCAATCCCTACTTAGCTATAGTACCTATTTTGCAGAGAACTTTTAAAAGTTCAGCTATGGACCTAACACTAACTAGCACCGAAGTGGAAAATGTAAGGGAGTATCTTAAACAGCAAGAAATTATTAGCAAATATCATGATGGTAAAACGAACCATCGTGGTATAAATGAGACCTATTTAGCATTATCCCACAAATACTTCTGGCCAAAAATGCGAGAGAGTATAACAAAATTTATTAACGAGTGCACCATCTGTGGGCAGGCGAAATATGATCGCAACCCAATTAAACAGCAATTTAAAGTTGTCCCTCCTGCAACTAAACCATTTGAGCTTGTACATCTGGACTTATTAACAATCCAAAGTGAAAAATTTCTGACCATTGTAGATGCTTTTTCTAAATTTGCACAAGCTTACCACTTGCGTGACGGCACCGCTGTAAGTGTAGTACAAGCCTTACTAAACTTTTGTTCTCACCACGGTATACCCATGACCATAGTAACTGATAACGGTACTGAGTTCACTAAAGAAGGGAGGGTGGTAGCGTTAGCTGACCGTGTCGATAAGATGTATATAATGAATTTTAGGATGGATCATGTTGCTTTGACTACATTGTCAGAATGGCATGAACGCATGGCTCACCAGAATTTTAATTATGTTAAACAATGTCTAAATTTAAATAATGTAAAGTATGAAGGACAGACTGAGCAGTGTCAATCTTGTATTCAGGGGAAACAACACAGGCTTCCATTTAGCACTAGTGATAGTCGAGCAGAGAGTCCGGGCGAATTAATTCATATGGATCTGTGTGGTGAAATGACACCTGCTTCACTAGGAGGATCACTGTATTTTCTTTTAATAAAAGACGATTATAGTAGTTACAGATATGTTTATTTCATGCGGCATAAATCTGAAACAAACGATAAGATTACAGATTTTATAAAACAATTTAAGAACGAGTTCAGCTGTAAAATCAAGAGGGTGCGTTCAGATAATGGAGATGAATTTATAAATAGAGATGTAGAGAAGTTATTCAAGTCCAAGGGGATTATACATGAGACAACAGTTAGCTACACACCAGAGCAAAACGGAAGAATAGAGCGAGAGATGAGAACAATAGTAGAGTCTGCCAGAACAATGATTATACAATTAGGTAAAAGTAAGGAGTTATGGGCTGAAGCTGTCAACACTGCCGTCTTTACAATTAATAGAACAGGAGCGAGCAAGGAAAAAGGGAAAACACCCTATGAGCTACTATATAAGAAGAGTTATGATTTACAGAAGTTGAGAACATTTGGTACAGAGGTGTATGTTCATATACCTAAAGAGAGAAGAACAAAATGGGATCCTAAAAGCAAGCGAGGAGTCTTTGTTGGTTATGGAGAATATTGTAAAGGATATAGAATCTGGTTTCCAAATACAAGAAGAGTTGATACCTATAGAGATGTTATATTCTCTGAA
Source organism: Ectropis crepuscularia (assembly GCA_963693475.1). Lineage (NCBI taxonomy): Eukaryota > Metazoa > Arthropoda > Insecta > Lepidoptera > Geometridae > Ectropis > Ectropis crepuscularia. Next base: position 1,592,695 of record OY856359.1, on the reverse strand, counting down.
AATAAAAATACAGAAGAAACAAAACAATCAGAAGAGACAACAGGACGTGAAGAATATAATGATGTTATAGAAGACAAAGAGACAGAAATAGTGGTGTGTGGAGATCAAGTAGAAGACAACTTACCAGAGGTATTTGAAGTACAAGAAGAGCCCGAGGATAGACAGGATGTTGAAAGTGAAATGTATGAACTCGAGATGCTGGAAGAACATCTAGAAGATGACTTTCATGATGCAGAAGAAAATGCAGATACACAAGAAACAAGAAAAATACCTAGAAGACAAGTAAAAAAGCCAACTTGGTTAGAAGAGTATGATACTGTTTTCATGGCACAAACAGAAGAGCAGCTTTCATTCAAAGAAGCCACAAGTGGAGAAGACAAAGAATGCTGGTTAAAGGCCATCGAAAATGAACTCGAAGCATTAGATAAAAATAACACCTGGATTGAGACCGAGTTACCAAAAGGAAAGAAACCAATTGAAGCAAAGTGGGTGTTCAAGATTAAGCAGTACGAGAATGAAAAGAGTCAATATAAAGCGCGTTTAGTTGCCAAAGGTTTCCAACAAAAAGAGAGATTTGATCATGCAGAAATATATGCCCCAGTTGCAAAATTAACAACATTCAGAATTTTAATTGCTATAGCAACTAAATATAATTTATGTATAAACCAAATGGACGTGAAGAGTGCGTTTCTGTATGGAGATATTGGTGAGGAAGTATATCTAGTTAAACCAGAAGGATTTCAACAAGATGGAAAAGAAATAAATAGAATAAAGAAGGCAATGCATACAGAATTTGAGATGAAAGACATGCATGGAGTAACTAAATACCTGGGAATAAATATAATTATGAAAGAAGGTAGTATAGAGCTGGAACAGAAGCAGTATTTAATAGATATATTGAAACGCTATAAGAATAAATAATATGCAGGACTGTAAGTCAGTGAGTACACCAATTGAACCTGGATTAAAGATATTAGAGTCACCATCAGAAGATAAAGAATTGATTACACGATGCAGAAGTTTAATTGGCAGTCTAATGTATGCAATGTTGGGAAGTAGACCTGATTTATGTTTTGCACTAAGTTATTTGAGCCGTTTTCAATCGAAGGGAAATGAAGATTTATGGAAGGCTTTAAAAAGGGTGTTGAGATATATAAAAGGAAGTCTAGATTTGAAGTTGATCTATAAGAAAACTGAGGAACTACCTTTGCTTGGATATTGCGATGCAGATTGGGGAGGTGACATACAAGATAGAAAATCAACATCAGGATTTATTATGAAAGTTTTTGGCTGCACAGTATCATGGGCAAGCAGTAAACAGCAGTGTGTTTCGCTGTCTTCAACTGAAGCAGAATTTGTTGCACTAGCAAAGGGATTATCAGAAGCGTCTTGGATTAGAAATGTATTGAATGAGATTGGGATAAAATGTAAAGAGATTTGTATTTTAGAGGACAATCAGTCAGTCATTCATACAACTAAAAATCCTGAAAATCATAAGAGGCTAAAACATATAGACATTAAATTTTATTTTGTTAGAGATTTTGTAGAACGTAAACTTTTGAACATAAAATATGTTGCAACAGAAAATCAGTTAGCAGATTTTTGTACTAAACCTCTGAGTGTTATAAAATTTAAACGATGTAGAGATGGGCTGCGATTATTGTAAGTAGTAGATAGAGATGTGTTTGTAAGCTTTGTTTTAGTGAGTAGAATCTTATGTGTTTAGAAGTAATTTATGTTTTTTGTTTGTGTTGTGTTTATATTGAGGGAGGGTGTTGTACTGGCAATATAAACACAACTCTATGAAAGATAGTTTTGAGTGTCTGTGGAACGAGAGTCTTTTATCTATGTTGTTGATCTAAGAATAAAAAATGGCGTGATGTTACCTTTTGCTGTGCGGTGATGTAATTTTATAAAAGTCTAATAAAAACAACCAAATACGTTCCTCCCAACCACTGCGCATTTTATTTCACTCTGCAGACCCATAACCTTCACATCTAAGACAGTCTGCTCAACGAGTGCTGAATAACGCGTAGTCTAAATAGCTCTTATAAGTAGAGAGATACTCTCTCGGCTGAAGGATTAGTATCCATAGTCAAGAATAAATTTAAAAAATATATATTTGGTCTTTCATCAGGGTAGCGATTCTGAAACCATTCGGTTGCATCCGACACGGAATCTCATCTCTCGGTCTTTGTCATGCTAAACAGATAAGACAAAGACCGAGAGATGAGATTCCGTGTCGGATGCAACCGAATGGTTTCAGAATCGCTACCCAGGTTTACGAATTTATTTTGAAATTTGGATGTTTTGATATAGTTTTCATTCGAATAAAATGCGTACATGGATAAAGTAGTTTATTATTTTTTATTACTAGAAGTCGTGCTTTCGCTAATTGAATGAATCGAGTCCCATTATGCCTACCGCTTTTGACAGCAAACCGAAAGACCTACAAGCGCCTCCTATTATCGTTTTATTAAACCATATCTTTTTGTCTCGTCGGAAAACGCCTCATTATGGTCGAAGACCTACAAGCAGGCGCGGTCCCAGCCTCGAATTTTGGGGGGGGTCACCAGTACGCAGCCTCAGATTCGGGGGTGGGGGGGGGGGGGGGTCACGAGTAGAAATACAATAAATCGAGTAAAAAAGACTTTACTAGTAGCGCCCCACGATTTATTTATTATTATTTTATTTTATTTTTTTTTATTTTTTTATTCACGACTAAAACGATTTACAAAATCAATTACATTAGTTGACAGCTTTAGGAAAACATTATGTTATCAAAGAAGGTTTAACAATATTGAAAATCCAACAAGTTATCATTAATAAGCGTCAAGTCTTGCACTTATAATTATTGGACCTCAAGGTCATGTCATATTACAGCAAAAATTAAAATAAATTAAATTTACATGTCAAAAATATACAAAAATATAAAAAATAAAATAATTAAACAATGTCAACATTTATAAAACATTCAAATATAGCTCATCATTCTCACTAATCCTGCAAGCCCTCGCCTCATAGTACTTCAAACACTCCGACAATATATTCTTCCAATCATCCGCAAACACGTCACAATCAGGTGCCTTGACCAGGAGACCATTGAAGCTAGTAAGAGTGCAATGAATGGGGGACTGGCCGTGCGCTATGGTTCTTGCAGGAGGGACAGAGAATAGCGGGTGCCGCCCGCGGCGAGGAAAACTACCCGGATCCGGAACGAATAGCCGAGAAAACTTATTCAGCAGGTTCGGTGCATCAATCCTGCTATGAAGAATCTTACACATCGTGACCATTTGGTTACATTGCCGTCGGACTTCCAAGGAGTTGTACCCCAAACAGCCTAAGAGAAAGCCAGTTGGGTACATATAGGGGTAGTAACCAAATCTCTGCTTGTACAAAAAACGAAGGAATGCTTTTTGCACTTTCTCTATCATATTTGTGTAAGATTCCTCATGCGGACTCCATACACTAGAACCAGCTTCCAGCTTACTCCGGACAAGAGCTTCGAATAGTAATTGAGTTACGCGGGTTCCTTTAAAGTCTTTACAATTTCTCAAGACAAATCCAAGTCTTTTATATGATTCCGCTGCAACTGTAGCTATATATTCGTTAAAAGTTAACTTACGATCAAAGACGATACCCAAATCCTTAACACTTGTAGACCGATCTATTTCGTGAGATTCCAAGAAGTATTTATGTTCAATTGGGTTGCGTTTTCTCCCATACGTCATAGCGTGACATTTTTGTGGATTGAACTCCATTTCACTTAGATCACTCCAATTATAAACCGCGTTTACGTCCTCCTGCAAGAGCAGGCAGTCGTTTTGAGACTTTATTTCGATGGCAAGTTTCAAATCGTCAGCATATAATAAACATTTTGAGTGCTTAACTACTGTAGGGAGATCATTTATCAAAAAGATAAATAGAAGAGGCCCAAAAATTGATCCCTGACTCACTCCTGAGCGCGTGTGATAGGGAGGCGAATCATAAATACCCAACCTAACGAACTGCTTTCGGTCCTTCAGGTAATTAGCGATGAACTTAAGCAATCCTGGGGCGAATCCCAATTCATTTAATTTTAGAAGTAGTACGTCGTTATTGACTCTGTCAAAAGCTTTGCGGAAATCAAAATAAAGTACATCTACTTGATTGCCTCTATCTAAGCATTCCGCTATAAAGTCTGTCATCTCTAATAAATTTGTCTCGACAGACCGTTTTTTCCTGAAACCATGTTGCTCGTTGGCTAAGTACTGCTCAACCTGTCTGTATACTTCCTGATGTAAAATTCTTTCGAAAACTTTTGCCGGTGTTGACAAGATTGCAATGGGTCTATAGTCTTCAACAGATTGTCTACTTGATGTTTTAGGAATAGGCGTAACTCTTGACAGCTTCCATTGTGCCGGATAGATTGCTTTAGTTAAGGCCAGGTTGTAAATGTAGCAAAGTGGCTGAGCTAAAAATTTGATGCCACGTTTCAAGAACCACGGAGGTATGCAATCTGGTCCAATCGAGCAGCCGGACTTTAAATGTCTTACGCTGGAGACAACCTCCCCAGGCAATATTTTAGACAAACTCACGTTTTTGCTGTTGGGAGTCCCCTCAGTCTGAGCTATCCGCTCTGCATCTAATTTGGGAACCTCTGGCAAGAAAACACTAGCAAAATACTGAGCAAAAGCTTCAGAGGCCTTAACTCCACTAACAGTTTCGCCATTATAATTAAAGTTAGATTTACCCACGTAGTTGACGCTCCAGTTGTTTTCCCGCGTTTAAAAATAATTTATGTACTACTAGACATTTTGTTTTTTTTTTTCATCTAATTTACATGGGACACTCTGAAAGTTTTGAGAAACTAAAAAACTAACTTGTATGAAAAAAAAATTTTTGCTAAATCTTTTCAAAGAACTCTCCACCAGCCTATACAAAGAGTATACAAAGAGTATTGTATAGAGGTTTACTATACAAAGTTTCATGCGTCTGAACCAATTTTCAAAACATTTTTTCCAGTCCTCCGCAGACACCTCTTCCACGGCCTTCTCAAACGCTGTTAGCGCGTCTACCGGCGATGAAAACTGTATCCCTTTGAGCTGATTTTTAATTTTAGGGAATAAAAAAAATCACACAGAGCCAAATCAGGACTGTGCCCCAAGACTCTGACCGGTGTGGAGTCCAGGAAGTCCCTCGTTTTGATCGCTGAGTGCGCGGGCGCGTTGTCGTGGTGAAGTAGGACCCCGCGGAGCCCGGTGTTCGGTCGCTTGTTTCTCATTGCAGAAAAAACATCTGGCAAGCATTTTATGCTGGACCATTCGGCGTTGATACTGCTTTGGTCTCGAAGTGGAATTGAAATTAGGTACCCCGTCAAAGTGAAGAAACTAGCGATCAAAATTTTCCTTGCGCTCGTCGATCGATTCACTTTCGTAGGTGTTGGTTCATTTTGAAACAGCCAAACTGTCGACTGCTTTGTTTCTGGATCGTATTGATAAATCCAGGATTCGTCACCTGTCACAATGTCGTAAACGCGCCGTGACGAGCCTGCATCCAATTTTTGTGTCATATTACGGCACCAATCCACACGGGCCTGTTTCTGAGCTTAGCGAACTGAGGTTGTGCGGCACCCAGCGGGAAACTATCCTCCTTACGCGACGGTGCTCGTGCAAAATCTTGTGAACACTTCCTGAACCAATCTGCAGAGTATGCTGAATCTCTTCGTACGTAATGCGTCTGTTTTCTTGAATTACATTTTTTACTGCCCACTTTCTTCGGTGACAGCCGTCGTAGGACGACCACTCTTTTGTTCATCCCCCAAAGTAAAACGACCGCGATTGAAGTCGCTATACCAGCGGTAGATGGTTGCTTTTGAAGGTCTTTCATCCATAAAACCAATTCGAAGTCGATCAAATGACTCGTCAGGTTTTAAGCCACATTTGAAATCGTAAAAAATCATAGCACGAAAATGTTCTCGACGCAGATCCATTTTTTAATAAAACAAAAAAAAAATATTGGTTCTCAAATAAATGCAGAGAGAAATTTGAAAATCGAACAGTTATATTTATACTTTTAACCACTTGAGCCCCAAGCAAGCAAGTTGATAATCGAAGTTTTCAAAATAATTACAAGTGTCTTATACATAGAAACTTTTTTTGCAAAACTTTCTAAGTGACCTGGTATATGATTTTGGGGGGGGTCATGTCCCCCGTGACCCCCCCCCTGGAGCCGCGCATGCCTACAAGCGCCTCCTATCATAGTTTTATTGAACCATATCTTTTTGTCTCGTCGGAAAACGCCTCATTACCAGTGTCTGTAGACAACATTATTCAATAGCTTTTAAAATAACTGTCAAAGTTATATACAATTTCTATGTCAAAGTCAACACTACATGATTCAGATGCTTGACGATTTCAGAATCATTTTGGTTTCGGTTTCGGCTTTCGAGTTTCGAGTAATGTTGTCGTTTCTGATTATCCGATAATAACTAACAGTTTTAATTAAACTCACCAACTCATGCTACAGCAATGAGTTACACATTCCTTAGTTTTTAAAGGAAATGTTTCTTCGATAGTATTGAAGCTTTAACATGGAACGGGGCAAGATGCCGTCGACAGGCCGAGGTGGCAAGAGTAAAGCTCCCCAGCACCCTCAGGATATCTTCGCCCTCGGCTCTAAGTCCACCGTGCCAGTTTCGAGGGATGCTGAGAAAAGAAGCATTCACAAACCTTCTACTAGTGGTAAACTCATTTGTAATTGATTTGTTTGTTTACATATTGGAACATGCACTAAGTAGCTAGCTGAAGGCAACTTCTAAACATTCAATTTGATAAAAAAATAATTCCTGGTATTCAATTTGCGTCCGGCTTATCTGTAGATGACTTAAATAAATACTCATAAATGAATATGAATAATATATTTAATAATAATATATATTTAATAATTTAAATAATATATTTAATAATTTAATAATTAAATATATTTAATAATATATATTTAAATAATATATTTAATAATAATAATATATATTTATAATAATATATTCTCTAAAATCTTCGAAAGAGTCATGTATGATAGCATTTATGGATACTTTGAGCAGAAGCAACTGTTTGCATCAGAACAATTAGGTTTTCGTAGAAAAAAAGGTATAAATCTTGCTATTTATAAAATGCTAAGGACTGTTTTGACTAATTTAGATGCAAATATGCCCGTCTGCGCTCTATATATGGACCTGACAAAGGCTTTTGATTACGTCGATCACAAGATACTATTAAAAAAACTACACACTTACGGTATCAGGGGTAATGTAAATAATCTTGTAGAGTCTTATTTGTGTGGACGTTATCAGTGCACACAGATAAGTAACGTCTGTAATATTTCGAAAAGAGAAAAAACATATACCTCTGATTATGAAGAAGTTAGATGTGGTGTCCCGCAGGGAAGTGTGTTAGGACCGTTGCTCTTTATCATTTATATAAATGATTTACCTAAAGCAACGAAACACTCCACAATTCTTTTTGCTGACGACAGTACAGTGTTGTTTACTGGCAAAAATGTATCATGCATAGAAAATGACATTAAAGAAACATTGAATAATATTATAGAATGGTTGACATTCAATAATTTAAAAATTAATTTTAATAAAACAAAAATTATGACATTTCGAAATAGAATAAATAAATTGAATAACCTTGACATAACATATTCTGGACATAAAATTCAAATAATTGATTCCACCAAGTTTCTGGGATTGAATGTTGATTGCAATTTGAACTGGAAAATGCACACTGAAAGCATATGTGCAAGAATAAACCAGAACTCATATGCGCTTTATATGTTATCGAAAAATGTTAATAGACCTACTTTGCTGTCTGCTTACAATGGTAATGTCTCATCGCTACTTCGATACGGCATCTTATTCTGGGGCAATAGTTCGGGAAGAGACGCAGTTTTTAGATCACAAAAAAAATGTGTGAGAGCCATCAGCAAACTCCGTCAGAGACAGTCATGTAAACCACATTTAAAAAAGTTAAACATCTTAACTTTACCGTCTTTGTACATATATGAATGTGTAATGTTTGTGCGAAATAATTTAAACTTATTTGATAAACTAAACAGCCAACGCCATAAGCATAAAGTTAGGGTACCTACTCGTAATACAACGCTACTCGCAAATAGCGCACTTTGTATGGCCCCGATGATGTACAATCACCTACCAATTAATTTATTAAAAATAGATAAAACACATCTCTTCAAGAATAAATTAAAATGTTTCCTAGTAGAAAAGGCGTATTACACAATTCAGGAATATCTGGCAGATAAGTTTGGAATTTGACATTTTTTTAAATTTTATTGACATGACTTTATATTTTTAATATCGGGACATATATTTGTATAAACTTAATTTATTTCAATTTGACATTATGATTTGTTAACAAATTGTTAATTTGTAAATGGTTGATTGTATGACTTTTAAATTATTATATTTTTATTTTTTATAATAATTATAATATTGTAGATTTTATTCTTATTAATTTGACATTTTGCTACTGTTAATTTTAATTTTTTTACATACACTTGACATTTTATACAATTTGGAAGTAATTAATTCACCCATGAATGGGCACCTTTATTTGCATGTTTGTATTGATTGGTATTGACACAATGCTTAAATTATGTGGGTATTTTGGTTTTGATGGATGCCCTCTAAATTTTGAATAATTTTGTTTCGAATTTGCATACCGAAAGGTTGACTATGGAGTTTTGTAAACATATTTTAAGATCCCTTTGTACCCATTTTCGCAAATAAAGATAAATATGAAATATGAAATATTTCCAGCACATAGTTATATAACACATAATAAGGCCGCCACTTGTGATGCTAGTTCTTAAGTTTGTCACTGTAATTATTTTGGTTTGTTGTATCACATAAAAGAGTTTTCTGTCTATCTATCTATCTAATATAAGATATATCAGGACTAATAAAACAATATGTTACATCTGTAGATGAGCAGTGAATTAAGATAGATAGATAGATAGATAGATAAACTCTTTATTGCACTAAATAAAACAAAACAAAAAAATATTAAGGAACAACAACTAATTAAGATACTAACTGGCTCAAATCCCATGTTAATTTAGATTCACTATAAATCATTATTATTTATTTGCTTACTGATACCTTCACCATTCCAGGTGTAGAACGTAAACGTGAGCCGGCTGGTTTCGGCAGCCAGCCTCCCAACAAGCGAGCGAGGATCGGGTCCCCGGCCGAGGCGGTCGTCGGAACATCCTTGGATGTAGAGCCAGTTGACCTGGTGCCCAATGTGTTGCAAGCTCTCGACACACACAACTCTGATAAACTGGTAAGTTTAAAGTTGGTTGGTTAATTTTTAAGCCAAGATGGCTTATAAACTTATGAAATCGTTCAAATGAAGGTGGCTTAGATTCCCCCTTAGATAGCAACACAAGTGCCTTTGTCTATGACCACTTAACAAAAGGTGACCTGTGGCTATCTTCTTAAAAAAATAAATCTCAAGATCATTATCAATTAACAAGTTCTATTACCTCAAGCAAATCCTAAACACACATACTACTTAGTACAAGTATTTTAATTTAAATCCATACAAACCTTGTTTTTTTTTATTTTGGAGGATATATTGACATTATGACCTCTCCAATAGTTGTGAAGTCTAAACAAAGTTGAAATTGGTTTGTGCAAAAAAAAATATTTCTTTTTCAGCTGGGTCTCCTGACCGGGTCCATCCGTCTCCTCAAGTCTCAACGATCGAAACCAGATCCCATTCTGTGCATGAGTCTCCTGTATCTGACCAAAATACGACCCAACATGTTCGCTCATGAAACAGTCACCAACACCCTCTGTACTCTGCTGAAGAGGGAGCAAGGTGCTGCATTCAAGAACAAAGGAAACCCACTGGTGTTTGTGCTCGCTTGCAATATGCTGTACGCAGGACACAGGGACAGCAATAACTGGCCTGATATATTTATTAAGGTAAGAGTTAGCTTTCGCATTAGCTGCTGCTTTTACTAAATTTATTTAATTGTTAACGCCTGCTGTATAAGCCCCTTAAACTTCAAGGTTTTGAGCTGCTCAGAAACCTAAGGTGTAAAGATAAATAAAATTAGTCTCTGTGTCAAATCTATAGTAGATTTTTTCATTTATATCTCATAACTGTTTCTGTCTTGCATTGTCAAAAACATTTTTTTATGATAGGACTTTCCTATTTATAGTTTTTAGAAAATGAAAGTAGTGTACATAATTGTAAGCCATATTATGTGCATCTGTTAATATAGGTGTTTTTATGTCCAGGTTTATATAGAAGATGCCTTGAATGAGCGCTGGTGGGTGGAATGCTCATGGTGCAAGTGTCTGGTTGAGAACATTGTCACCGCTTTCGGGACCAAGCATCCGCCCTCCCATCTCATACCCACTGATAACACCTTGGGTAAGTGCTCACCTCAACACCCGTTGCAAGGTCAAGACCACAGTAAATAATGTAGATACATTGATTGTTAACTGAAGATTGATAAAAAAGATTTGTAAAGATTTTAGCAAAGCGTTTGATGCTATCAACCATCCACAAACTTTTTACAAATATGTAACTTAAGATATTATAATACATCTGCTTGACCTGTGTGTATTGTATATTCGAAATATATTATTATCAATTCTAGTTGTTAACGAAGAATTTTGGGAATCATACAAATAATATCAAGGGTTCTGCAAGGATTACACTTTGGCCCCATGTTTTAAAGATCTTCTGTTCCGTACCAAATATAGTCTTAGTCATATTCCAAATATTTACACAAAACTTGCACGACCTAAAACTTCAAAAAAATTTTAGCAATATCAAATTGGAATAGAAATTTTTCAATTATGTGGTGTCAAACAAACTCAAAAAGAACACATTAAACATAAGTTGGGCTTTATAATATTGCAGAGTCAATTCAAATTGTGTGTATAAAATTAAAATGTAAATTAAATATTTTGAAATACTGAAATCTATTGAGCAGTTATTGATAAAATTAATTGTTTAAATAAGTAATAATAAAGTTAGTGTAATTAGTATTGTAAAAAACAATAATCTCTTTCATTCAGGAACCATGTCACCGTCTGGTTCAGGGTCGCCGCTCATGGGGAGCACTGAAGAAGATGTTGACAACTCTGAACTGGAATACTCCGTGTTCCCAAGGTAAACACATTTACTTAAATTCTTTTAAATAGATCTTCTTATAGATACCTAATGAATTTCATACCTTAAATTCTTTTAAGGTATGAAATTAATTATCTAAATCTTTACAGAATTTCTTTTTGAAGTAAAATCTTCTTTTGGCGCACCACACACAAATTTTTCTTAGGCTGTGATTGAAGCGTCACGTTCGGAAATGAAAGATGTGTTTCGGTGAACTCGGGACTGCCGAGTGTGCCATAGGTAGAAAGATAGTCAGCTGCTGCTATCTGCTGTCAGTTTCTATTTTTTTAATTTATTCCATGGATACCAGTCCTTCAAAGCCGCATCAGTCACTGTCGTGTCGCTGTGTTTGCTATATTCAATGTATAATATGTAATCGTTTTTTTAATTATTCAAAAGTTTTTGTTAGTTCTCACTTTAGTCTTCACTTCAGCTGTGCAGTTTTTTTTGTTTACACACAGTTTTGAAGTGAAAACTTTTTTTGGCGCGCCTAGATAGATTTTTCGTGGGCTGTGAATTGAATTCATTCGTCACGCTCGGGTATGATAAGAAAGCTTCGGGTAAACTCGGGACCATGGCTATTGGCCAACTAGAAATACGTCAGCCAATGGGAAATGCTGAAAGGGCGTGGACAGGCCATCATGGCATGGCCATCTAGAAACGCATTAGCCAATAGGAAATGCTGACGCATTTCTAGATGGCCATGCCAAGATGGCGAGGCCACGCCCTCCGGTTACACCCGTGTAGTTTCCAAGGTAAGCTATCAAATTCTGAGTTATAAGTTTACACTTCTATCGGCAGTTCCTATGACTTCTTAGTTTATTATTTATCAGCGCAACAAGAACTTGGTTCTCATTATATGTGCATACAAATTTTGACAACCAAATTTTTGGCCCTGACTTTTGAGTATCCCAAATACTTATAACCCGCAAACTTTCATGATTTATATGCAACTTAAAAATATCATACGGAACTTTACTGTGTAACCAGTTTAACAGTAACTAGCAGTTTTGCCATGGGCTCTGTAATACAACAAAAAGATTAACAGGTGATTGAAAAACTCGATTCAATCCTACACACGATAAAAAAAATTGGAACAATCTTATACAACTATAAAAATAAAAATAGAAAACAATAAAAACAAAAAAAGTGTGTGTGCTTAAGACCACATGGCAGAAGTGAAAACTTAATTTTCTGATTATTGTATTAGGTAGATATGTCGTATGATGCCCGGTTTACATTATTCCAGTCCAGCGCTCGAATCCAGCGCTGGAATGCTTATTGAAAAAATGTAAACCGGCACTGGAAAGCAGCCTAAAACAAGCCAGAAATTAAAGTTAATTTTGACTTCAATTCTATTTATTACTACAAATGAATTATTTTCGTTCATATTCTATAGAGGACGCTATTGGTTTATGATAACTATTAATTTATTTTGGCCTTGGTCCTTGGTCTCGAAGTTCTCATTGGAGAAATCCCCTCCAAAAAATGCGGGTTTTAATAGTCATGAGTCATAAAAGACACTAAAAATGGTTTGGGGAGATGTGGGATTTTTAAAACCAGGTTTTAATTTTTTTTTAGTAAATACGACACTTCTCACTGTGAACTTAATACGAAATTTCGCTTTTCTTATTCTAATGTAAACTTGATGCCCGAGCTACACGAGGCTAGTTTTTCAAGCTAGGATAGCAAGCTAGTACTTCTAGCTTCGTGTAGAAAACGCTACGCAACGCTAGTTTTGTCTTCACGAAGATAGAAGTACTGGCTTGCTAGCTTACTACTTGCTATCCTAGCTTGAAAAACTAGCGTCGTGTAGCTCGGACATTTTTGGAATTATGGAAGCTATTGCTGGAATAGAGTTATAATTACTGTGTTTTATGACTTAGTAAAATACTAGCGGCCCATTCCAGCTTCACTCGGATAATAAGCTAGACACCGACACCGACTGCAGCGCCATCTGCCGGGCTGATTTGTGAATCTAAACCATCCAGGGATCCACCCAAACGCACACAAAAATAATATTCAAATCGGTTGAGCCGCTTAGGAGTTCACTGTCAAGACACATACAGCAGAACTATGTATTATAATGATGTAGGATAAATAAATACTAAAAATAAATAAATAGTGTTGGACAATTCACACACAACACTGTTTGACCCCAAACTAAGCAAAGCTTGTACTAGTGTGGCCAGGTAGCTGATATAATACTTGTATAATTGTAAATCCATACTAATTATACATAGAAACACCCAGACACCGCACAAATATTTGCAATCAAACCCACAGCCCTCGGCTTCACAGGCAGAGTTATTTCCCGCTAGGCCACATGCGCGGCTCCAGGGGGGGGGTCACGGGGGACATGACCCCCCCCAAAATCATATACCAGGTCACTTAGAAAGTTTTGCAAAAAAAGTTTCTATGTATAAGACACTTGTAATTATTTTGAAAACTTCGATTATCAACTTGCTTGCTTGGGGCTCAAGTGGTTAAAAGTATAAATATAACTGTTCGATTTTCAAATTTCTCTCTGCATTTTTTTGAGAACCAAAATTTTTTTTTGTTTTATTAAAAAATGGATCTGCGTCGAGAACATTTTCGTGCTATGATTTTTTACGATTTCAAATGTGGCTTAAAACCTGACGAGTCATTTGATCGACTTCGAATTGGTTTTATGGATGAAGGACCTTCAAAAGCAACCATCTACCGCTGGTATAGCGACTTCAATCGCGGTCGTTTTACTTTGGGGGATGAACAAAAGAGTGGTCGTCCTACGACGGCTGTCACCGAAGAAAGTGGGCAGTAAAAAATGTAATTCAAGAAAACAGACGCATTACGTACGAAGAGATTCAGCATACTCTGCAGATTGGTTCAGGAAGTGTTCACAAGATTTTGCACGAGCACCGTCGCGTAAGGAGGATAGTTTCCCGCTGGGTGCCGCACAACCTCAGTTCGCTAAGCTCAGAAACAGGCCCGTGTGGATTGGTGCCGTAATATGACACAAAAATTGGATGCAGGCTCGTCACGGCGCGTTTACGACATTGTGACAGGTGACGAATCCTGGATTTATCAATACGATCCAGAAACAAAGCAGTCGACAGTTTGGCTGTTTCAAAATGAACCAACACCTACGAAAGTGAATCGATCGACGAGCGCAATGAAAATTTTGATCGCTAGTTTCTTCACTTTGACGGGGTACCTCATTTCAATTCCACTTCGAGACCAAAGCAGTATCAACGCCGAATGGTCCAGCATAAAATGCTTGCCAGATGTTTTTTCTGCAATGAGAAACAAGCGACCGAACACCGGGCTCCGCGGGGTCCTACTTCACCACGACAACGCGCCCGCGCACTCAGCGATCAAAACGAGGGACTTCCTGGACTCCACACCGGTTAGAGTCTTGGGGCACAGTCCTGATTTGGCTCTGTGTGATTTTTTTTATTCCCTAAAATTAAAAATCAGCTCAAAGGGATACAGTTTTCATCGCCGGTAGACGCGCTAACAGCGTTTGAGAAGGCCGTGGAAGAGGTGTCTGCGGAGGACTGGAAAAAATGTTTTGAAAATTGGTTCAGACGCATGAAACTTTGTATAGTAAACCTCTATACAATACTCTTTGTATACTCTTTGTATAGGCTGGTGGAGAGTTCTTTGAAAAGATTTAGCAAAAATTTTTTTTTCATACAAGTTAGTTTTTTAGTTTCTCGAAACTTTCAGAGTGTCATGTAAATTAGATGAAAAAAAAAAACAAAATGTCTAGTAGTACATAAATTACTACTGTGTACTGGTACTGGTGACCCCCCCCCCCCAAATTCGAGGCTGGGACCGCGCCTGCTAGGCCATAAAGATCACAGTAAGCTCAAAACAAAATTTGATTTGCTGTTTGTATGTTAAGTTGTTGAAATATTTTAATGGAGTAATAAAAGTTAAACACGTTTTTGGAGGGATACATTTACTAAACTCAGGACGCAACAGTGAAGAGCAATTAGTTGACTATATTATTATATTTATATTTCAATATACATAAATGTATATTTAAACACTGAATATTCACTTTTTACTATTTAATTTATTTAATAAACCCAGATCAATTCACAACATGTTTGCTCTAATTACTAGTTTAATACAATAACTACATACCAACTTTAAAAAAATAACTAATACTTAGTTTACTTATGTAGCTCTACTAAATGTTTATTATGTTTACAAAGTATTCTGAGCTAATGTTTTCAATTCAATTTATTTAATTTGCAAAACATGGGTTGTACAATTTTTATATTGTTACATAATGTTGAAGCTATATAAAGGTCCGCCATGCTTTAACCTAATGGCATCTGTAAAATTCACATTACAGAATTAATTATATAAAATGGCAAAAACAATAAAAAGTCAAATTTACATGTTTATGGTACACAATATTTGGG
The DNA here is from genome assembly GCA_963693475.1 of Ectropis crepuscularia. NCBI lineage: Eukaryota > Metazoa > Arthropoda > Insecta > Lepidoptera > Geometridae > Ectropis > Ectropis crepuscularia. The sequence continues at coordinate 1,577,082 of OY856359.1, read as the reverse complement.
TCAATAAATAATACCAATATAAGTTATATACCTTCAATGTCAGAGATTTAAATAAAATGTCAAATATGCATAATACTAAAAGAGAGACGAACTTCTTAGCATTCCATGGATTCACCGTGCGGGTGCCGGGTCACGCAGACGCAGTGTATGACGGCCCACACGATGAACCGATGATATTGTCTCAGTGGCGGGAAGTCGATGGAAGGAGGCGGCACAAGACCGGTCATTGTAGAAATTATGGGAGGCCTATGTCCAGCAGTGGACGTCTGCAGGCTGCAGATGAATACAATTTTATACATAACAGAAAATAATTGTATCGTCTTTATTATTCCATTAGATATTCCAGTAGCTATGAGGCCGTGGAAGGGCTGGTGCTGGAAGCCATCAAGGACCAGATCCAGCGGCGCTCCGCCGCGCCCGACGCCATCGGGAAGGGGTTCCTCAAACTCTTGGCCGCCACCTGTGGGTTCCCCGAGGTATGTTCTGTGGAGATACTTAATCTGTTGAAGTTCTGGTGATGTTTCATTAGTGAGGGGAAGTACTTTAGCTTTCCACTTCTTTTGCTGGCTTGTACTTGTATTGTTAACATTATCCAAGACTTAATCCGAATCTAAAGTCACGCACGCTCAGGTAATCCGGGTTGTCCCAATGGTTTAAATCTTGGTGTCTTCAAATCGAAAGTGAATTGGTATCTTCTAGTTAACCTCGCTCTATCGTAGACCATATAAAATCAGGCGAGATAGGGGTAAGTGAAAACCATGAATAAATGTAATGTTGCACAACAAATTACGGCTGGTCTAGTCGGGAGAACGGCAACTGCCGATCCGGAATCCCCGGGTTCAAAACCAAGCGTACCACTGTCTCAAAGTCTTGTGCGCAATGCCGCTAACTTAAAACGGCGAAGGAAAACATCGTGAAGATCTCAATATATACCTAGAATTTTTCGAGGTCATGTGTTATTCACCAAACCGCGTTGTGTCTGCGTGGTGGATTATAAGCTTTGACTCTCTCCTTGTGAGAGAAGCAATGGGAACATTTAGTGGTTTTAAACAAATACACGGGTAACTCACGTATAAAATAGTCAGAACAGTCCGATTTAGTGTTTTGTATGTTCGTAAGATTGTTATTTCGTTCGTCCCCAGATCCGCATGATATCGGCGTCCCGTCTAGAAGCGTGGTTGAACTCCGGCAAGCTGTGGCGCGTGGCTCAAGAGCTGCTAGCCTACGTGTGCGTGAACTGTGACGCGTGCGGGCCCACGGCGGCGCGGGACCACGAGGTGCTCGCTCAGCTGGCCCGCATGCGGCTCAAGACCAAGCCGCTGCAGGCCGCCTACCAGGCCTGCCTCAGGTAACGTGACACCACGCCCCGCCTACCAGGCCTGTCTCAGGTAACGTGACACCACGCTCCGCCTACCAGGCCTGTCTCAGGTAACGTGACACCACGCCCCGCCTACCAGGCCTGTCTCAGGTAACGTGACACCACGCCCCGCCCACCAGGCCTGCCTCAGGTAACGTGACACCACGACCCGCCTACCAGGCCTGTCTCAGGTAACATGACACCACGACCCGCCTACCAGGCCTGCCTCAGGTAACGTGACACCACGACCCGCCTACCAGGCCTGTCTCAGGTAACGTGACACCACGCTCCGCCTACCAGGCCTGCCTCAGGTAACGTGACGCCACGACCCGCCTACCAGGCCTGCCTCAGGTGACGTGACACCACGACCCGCCTACCAGGCCTGCCTCAGGTAACGTGACACCATGCCCCGCCTACCAGGCCTGTCTCAGGTAACGTGACACCACGACCCGCCTACCAGGCCTGTCTCAGGTAACATGACACCACGACCCGCCTACCAGGCCTGTCTCAGGTAACATGACACCACGCCCCGCCCACCAGGCCTGCCTCAGGTAACGTGACACCACGACCCGCCTACCAGGCCTGTCTCAGGTAACATGACACCACGACCCGCCTACCAGGCCTGCCTCAGGTAACGTGACACCACGCCCCGCCTACCAGGCCTGTCTCAGGTAACGTGACACCACGCTCCGCCTACCAGGCCTGTCTCAGGTAACGTGACACCACGCCCCGCCTACCAGGCCTGCCTCAGGTAACGTGACACCACGCCCCGCCTACCAGGCCTGTCTCAGGTAACGTGACACCACGCCCCGCCTACCAGGCCTATCTCAGGTAACGTGACACCACGCCCCGCCTACCTGGCCTGTCTCAGGTAACGTGACACCACGCCCCGCCTACCAGGCCTGTCTCAGGTAACGTGACACCACGCCCCGCCCACCAGGCCTGCCTCAGGTAACGTGACACCACGCCCCGCCCACCAAGCCTGCCTCAGGTAACGTGACACCACGACCCGCCTACCAGGCCTGCCTCAGGTAACGTGACACCACGCCCCGCTCACCAGGCCTGCCTCAGGTAACGTGACACCACGACCCGCCTACCAGGCCTGTCTCAGGTAACATGACACCACGACCCGCCTACCAGGCCTGCCTCAGGTAACGTGACACCACGCCCCGCCTACCGGGCCTGCCTCAGGTAACGTGACACCACGCCCCGCCTACCAGGCCTGTCTCAGGTAACGTGACACCACGCCCCGCCCACCAGGCCTGCCTCAGGTAACGTGACACCACGCCCCGCCTACCAGGCCTGCCTCAGGTAACGTGACACCACGACCCGCCTACCAGGCCTGTCTCAGGTAACATGACACCACGACCCGCCTACCAGGCCTGCCTCAGGTAACGTGACACCACGCCCCGCCTACCGGGCCTGCCTCAGGTAACGTGACACCACGCCCCGCCTACCAGGCCTGTCTCAGGTAACGTGACACCACGCCCCGCCCACCAGGCCTGCCTCAGGTAACGTGACACCACGACCCGCCTACCAGGCCTGTCTCAGGTAACATGACACCACGACCCGCCTACCAGGCCTGCCTCAGGTAACGTGACACCACGCCCCGCCTACCTGGCCTGTCTCAGGTAACGTGACACCACGCCCCGCCCACCAGGCCTGTCTCAGGTAACATGACACCACGACCCGCCTACCAGGCCTGCCTCAGGTAACGTGACACCACGCCCCGCCTACCAGGCCTGTCTCAGGTAACGTGACACCACGACCCGCCTACCTGGCCTGTCTCAGGTAACGTGACACCACGCCCCGCCCACCAGGCCTGCCTCAGGTAACGTGACACCACGCCCCGCCCACCAGGCCTGCCTCAGGTAACGTGACACCACGACCCGCCTACCAGGCCTGTCTCAGGTAACGTGACACCACGCCCCGCCTACCAGGCCTGTCTCAGGTAACGTGACACCACGCCCCGCCCACCAGGCCTGTCTCAGGTAACGTGACACCACGTCCCGCCTACCAGGCCTGCCTCAGGTAACGTGACACCACGACCCGCCTACCAGGCCTGCCTCAGGTAACGTGACACCACGACCCGCCTACCAGGCCTGTCTCAGGTAACATGACACCACGACCCGCCTACCAGGCCTGTCTCAGGTAACATGACACCACGACCCGCCTACCAGGCCTGCCTCAGGTAACGTGACACCACGCCCCGCCTACCAGGCCTGTCTCAGGTAACGTGACACCACGCCCCGCCTACCAGGCCTGTCTCAGGTAACGTGACACCACGCCCCGCCCACCAGGCCTGCCTCAGGTAACGTGACACCACGCCCCGCCCACCAGGCCTGTCTCAGGTAACATGACACCACGACCCGCCTACCAGGCCTGCCTCAGGTAACGTGACACCACGCCCCGCCTACCAGGCCTGTCTCAGGTAACGTGACACCACGACCCGCCTACCTGGCCTGTCTCAGGTAACGTGACACCACGCCCCGCCCACCAGGCCTGCCTCAGGTAACGTGACACCACGCCCCGCCCACCAGGCCTGCCTCAGGTAACGTGACACCACGACCCGCCTACCAGGCCTGTCTCAGGTAACGTGACACCACGCCCCGCCTACCAGGCCTGTCTCAGGTAACGTGACACCACGACCCGCCTACCAGGCCTGCCTCAGGTAACGTGACACCACGCCCCGCCTACCAGGCCTGTCTCAGGTAACGTGACACCACGCCCCGCCCACCAGGCCTGCCTCAGGTAACGTGACACCACGACCCGCCTACCAGGCCTGTCTCAGGTAACATGACACCACGACCCGCCTACCAGGCCTGTCTCAGGTAACGTGACACATGTGCAGGAACTGCGACTTACAAACTCAAAGCGAATGTAATCAGGATTCAATTATTGCTTAAACTGGGCATGTAGTTATATGTTCTGCTGTGGACAATGACTGCTGAATCAACAGTTTTACTCTTAAAAATAACCTCCTTAGCATTATTATACAAAAATGTTCTAACCTCAAATGCTTCACACAAATGTTACATGTTTGATCAACTACTAATATGATTTTAGACTATGTTTATATTCCATGAACCAGCGACTATGTTTTATTACAAATTGGTTTGTGTTGCGTAGAGAGATGGTGTCGGAGAGCCCGGCGCTGCTGCGCTCCGTGGTGACACACACAATCTACAACGAGCTGTCCAACGTCCGCGCGCCCAACAACATGGCCGTGTTGGCGGCGCTCATCCAGGCGCAGCCCAGCCTCGTGCCCGCCGCCATGGCCGACACCTACCTGGTCAATAAAACCTATTTTTGTATTTTTACAAAACTTCCAATTATCTTGAAATAATTAAATTACCGCTTATGTGTTTTATGGGACAGTATAAATGTCAATAAAAAAATTGGCAGTCATAGGATCGGCAACGATAGAAGTGGAAACTTATACCTCAGAATTGAAGAGCTTACTTTGGAAACTACGCAGGTGAAACTGTGGCCATTGGCATGGCCATCTAGAATTGCTAACGTATTTCTAGATGGCCAATGGTCATGGTCCCGAGTTTACCTGAAGATTTTTTGTCATTCCCGAGCGTGACGTGAGCGGGAAAATTCAATTCTCAGCCCACTAAAAATCTATCTGTGACGCGCCATAAGATGTTTTTACTTCAAAAATTGGCAGTCATAGGGACTGCCGATCGAAGTGAAAACTTTTAACTTAGAATTTGATAGCTCACTTTGAAAACTACGCGGATGAAGTCCGAAAGTGTTGCTGGTCTACAATAAATCTTCATAGCATGACCATCTAGAAATGCGATAAGTTCCGTATTCACCCGAAAATTTGTTTAATTTCTTAACATGACGTACTGAGCTTCATGAGCTACTTTCACAGTCGACGAAAAATCAGTGTGTGGAAGTTTCCGTTTCAGAAATGTAGCTCGTGTTCCGAACGCCTATAGTTAAGGGTGGATAGTTAGCAACGTGTTGAACTTATCAGGAGCTGCTGCTGCGTCCCGAGGAGTACCTGCGTCCGCTGCGCGCGCTCACTCGCGAGGTGGTGCGCGGAGCGCGCGAGCCGGGCGCGGCGGCCGCGCTGGGCCGCGCGCTGGCCGCGCCGCCGCCGCACGACGCGCCGCCCGAGCGCCGCGACCGCGCCTTCCTCGCGCTCACCGACCTCATCTGTGAGCACACCGCCACCACCACCACCACCACCACCACCACCACCACCACACTATACACTAAGCTCACTCGCGAGGTGGTGCGCGGCGCGCGCGAGCCGGGCGCGGCGGCCGCGCTGGGCCGCGCGCTGGCCGCGCCGCCGCCGCACGACGCGCCGCCCGAGCGCCGCGACCGCGCCTTCCTCGCGCTCACCGACCTCATCTGTGAGCACACCGCCACCACCACCACCACCACCACAACCACACTATACACTAACCTCCTCAGTACTCACACGCGAGCCGGGCGCGCCGCCCGAGCGCCGCGACCGCGCCTTCCTCGCGCTCACCGACCTCATCTGTGAGCACACCACCACCACACTATACACTACTACTACTACTAACAACAATTAACTCTTAAAAGTTAAAAGTTACAATTACAAAATGTCAGACAGAAATCGAGGAAATCGAGGATCGGGCCGAGTGGCGTATTATAGGAGAAGCCTATGTTCAGCAGTGGACGAACACGGGCTGATTATGATGAGACAGAAATACTTTATTACACACACTCCAAAACAATCTATCTTCATTTTCTAAATTTCAAATCTTGCGTCATAATGTTAATATTATTTATTTATTTTATTCTAAATGGAAAACGTAATATGACGTTTATGGTCGCGTTTTCAATAGTAATTTTCACTGATTCGAGGATTCAAAGGAGCAAAAAGACATACACAACGCAAACCCATAACTGGATGGCATGCTGTCCATCTGTATGAATGCAGATCGACGTGCAAACAGCAATAAATAAGTATTTGTGGACTTTTTTTTAGCCCTAAACTAAGCAAACCGTGTACTATGCAAGTAAATATAATATGCTTAATATATATGCATTATAAATATACACTTATTGCACACCCACAATTTCCACATGTCTTAAACCTTTACCACAGAGACGAGGGTCCGTGCTTTGCAAATTTGGCTTTTTTTTAATGACCATTTGTAGTTTAATGACAATAAATTACAAAGGCTTATCTTTTCCCAGGCTGCTGCGCTCTTCTAGCAGGGTCGAGCGCGGCGCATGCGCGCGCCCCAGGCGAGGCCCGGGCTGCGCTGGTGTCCCTCGCGGGGCTGCAGGGTGCAGCGCTAGCTTGGCTGCTGGAGACCGCGGTGCCGTGTTACCGCCCCTCCAGGCACGATTTCTTACATGCTTTGAATAAGGTAAGCAGTGTATATGATGGTGCCGTGACCAGGATGCATAGCTTGGGTGATAACATTACTGTTACGCTAACGAAGCATTGCCATGAATATTTCCATACTTTATGTTTTGTGTTTTAGATAATGTTCGTGGAGCCAATGGAAACGTACAGCAAAGTAGACAACTGGCCGCCCGAGTCGGAGCGAGCGTTGATCTACCGCATGTGTTGCGAGGCGCCGCTTCCTCAGAACAACTTGTTGCGAGTCATCTTCATCGGCCTGTCAAAGGTACTGCCAACGAACATTTTTCACTCTTCCAGTCGTGGCTAACATTAAAAAAAAATATCTGTTATCGTGACTTATCTCTTACTCTACTCCCTCACACCATCTACCTCACCCTGCTCGAGACATGCATCACCAAGTACCGCCATATCACTCCCTCACACCATCTACCCCACCCTGCTGGAGACATGTACCGCCACATCACTCCCTCACACCATCTCCTCATCATCAAATCATCATCATTAAATCTCGCACGGCGCTGTGAGACTCGGTGTGACATACATTGTCTCATCCGCATCCACGCGTGTTTTTGCATTTTCTGGATTCACGTCGCTCTGTCTTATTTCATTCGAATACACACCAAGTTCATACAAAATCCCGCACGGCACTGCGGGGCTCGGTGTGCCATACATTTCGTCTCGCCCGCACCCTCGTACGGGTCTGCATGTTTCTCTGGTTGTAGGCGCGTGATCTGCATGAACGCGTGTGGATGCATTCGGTGTGTTGGATTGTGCGTGTTTTCTATACAAACGGAGATACATTGATAATTGTCTAAAGAGTTTCTACCTCTGTAATGTGCAGGAGACCCCGATCTCCGCGGCGGAGGTGTTCGAGCTGGTGGAGCAGCTGACGCGGCGCGCGTGCGCGCTGCCGCCCGAGGACGCGCCGCTGCAGGTGGACAAGCTGGAGGTGGCCGAGTACATCTTCCAGCTCTGCCAGTTCAACCCGCCCGACAACATCACGCTGCCACCGGGGTAAATGTGAAACACTACACTTTGCTGTTAGAGTTGTCTGTGTTTCTTTGTTTTAATTTTAAGTGTTATAAAGTGTTAATCTATTTATTACTAGCAGCGCCCCGCCGTGTTACCCGCGAAGTTCCCGTTGTTCCCATTGTTTGCCTATGTGTTCTTCCAGACTATAATCTATCTCTGTTCCAAATTTCAGCCCGATCCGTTCATACGTTAGGACGTGATTGAGCAACAAACATCCAAACATGTGACATTTATAATATTAGTAGGATTGTTGTCACTGATTTTGTTGTACAGTATTCCGGTTTGAAGGGCAATGTTTCCATAAAAATGTTGCAAAAATACTGGACAAATAGATAAATCTTCTTTGTATCTAGCCAAAGAGATCAGTGCAGTATATTTGATTATAATTTGAGCTCTTCATATTCGCGTCATGAGTACTGTGCTGTTGTGGGCAGACATTATGGATACCGTCAGGTGTCTTGCGAGGGACTCCTACTCTATCTTAAAAAAAACACTGTATGAACCGATTAAGCGCTGACGGTACGACGTTGGTAAACATCTCATTGTCTATACTAATATTATAAAGAGGAAATATTTGTTTGTTTGTTTGTAATGAATAGGCTCCGAAACTACTGGACCGATTTCAAAAATTCTTTCACCTTTGGAAAGCTACATTATTCCCGAGTAACATAGGCTACGGCAGATGGCGCTGCAGTTGATATCTAGGTTATTATTCGAGCGAAGCCGGAGCGGGCCGCTAGTTCTTTATATATTAGCTCTGGATAGAGACATGTGGAGAGACGGTAGCGATGCTTTTGGCTAAGCAAAAGGGTAGTGAGGTTTATGCCTATCTCCACGTCTATCCATATCATATTCTCTTTCTTCGCTTATTTATTGGGTCATTTCAAACTCTAAATAAGTTGAATAATTTAAACTCGCCGCTCGTTACCTCATGTTCCGTGGTTTCAGGTACACGGCCCCGGCGCTCGCCATCACGTCGCTGTACTGGCGCGGCTGGCTGCTGCTCACGATGCTGGCCGCTCACAACCCGCTGCAGTTCGGCGAGCGCGCCGCCGCCGCGTATCCCACCCTGCGAGCGCTGCTCGAAACGTGCATCACCAAGTATACTACATTTTATATTTTACATGCGACATAATATACTAGATAATCTTTTTTTTTTTTTTTTTTAATTTTTATAGGCTTACACTTGACCGCCATCTCGCCTGATGTTAAGCGACGATGCGGTCTACTATGGAGCGTGTTGACCTAGAAGAAACCGATTCACTTTCGACTTGAAGACACAAAGATTGTAATCAACAGGGAAAGCCCACTCAGGCAACGCATTCCACAGCATAGACGTTCTTATCACAAAAGTAGAGTCAAATCTCTTCGTTCGCGTCTTTGGAACATCAACCATGAAACGATGTCGCTTTATCGAGCTACGAGCATTAAAAAAATTAAAATAAGCATTAAAATCTTCTATATTTATAAAAGCGAAAGGTCACTCATCAAGGAATCTCAGAAACTACAAATGCTAGGAATCTGAAATTTTGCATGGAGGTCCGTTTTAGCACGTAGGCGCTCGCTAAGACGGGGTTTTGCGAAATAAGAGGGTGAAACAAGAGATGAACGGTTGTATGAAAATTTACTTATTTTCAAAGTTATCAAATTTTGTATCTAGACACTTGACACGAAGCAATTAAATGTTTGTTCCATCAATTTTGTAATTTCGAACTGTACGGGGGTGAAATTGGGGTTGAAATGGGGGATGAATGTCAATATGGAAGTTCGCAGCCGTTGAAGATAAAACCATGAAACTCTGTATAATAAGCACTTGACACGAAGCAAATAAATGTTTGTTCTAGCAATTTTGTAATTTCGAACTGTTTTTAGTAACCGTAAATGTGTAACATGGGTATACAAATAGGTACTGCCTGAGTTACCTTAGTATTTATTTCGTGCGGACGAAGTCGCGGGTAACAGCTAGTATTAAATTAAATTTTGATAATTAATTATTATTGAATCATTAGATTTGACCATCGTTTCAAATATTGCTGTACTGACAGCTTATTCGACTGTCATAGTACAGATAGTCGTGTCGGTGAACGGCCTTATGGCGAAAAACCTTGAACTCATAAGAGGCTTTCGCAGGACTGTAGACTGTTATGAACTTACAGTCCCATAATGTGAGTCAGCTTCCGTGAGAGGGTGTGATGTCACAACAAGCTTGTTAGCGTTGCGTATGTTGCAAGAATATCTCTCACCTCGAGTGTTGTACGAGTCTAGATCATTACTGATATGCGCAGCCACTTGCTACATCAAGATTGCAGGTAAGGTAAGTATGCTAAGCTCTTTGAAATATGATCTGACAGATGTGCATTGCGACACGTCTACGATGGCACGTACAATGTTTTTGGACGTGGAACTCACGCTCTCAGTCGGCAGCGTAGCGCAGCATTCGGCACCGTACTGTAACAGAGGAAGCACTGTGGCAAAGTAACACGCACGAGTCACTTCAGCTCTAAAAGTTTTCACGATCTTTAAATTTTGTTTATTCATTGTAATATAATAATGAGTGCCTCCGTGTCTGCGCAGCCGTCCGAGCCTGGAGTGGAACACGAGCGCGGTGACGGAAGCCGAGCGCTTGGAGGCCGACCGCGCCGCCATCCTGCAGCTGGAGACCCACCTGGCGGCCGCGAGCAACTCCAAGCAGCCCGTCACCGAGCACTCCTCGCGGCTGCTCAGCCAGGTCAGTGACAACCCTAGTGAGATAGGAATCCTGTTCACTGTTCAGCCTCTATACTACTATACCTCATTCCAATTCTCTGTGAATAAAAGGTAAACAAATCGATGTCACTCAAAATATGACAGACCAGCATTTCTCAACCATTGTTTTACAAGATAGTTTGTAGTACCTTTCATTGCTTGCCCTTTTAAATTTTCGCCGCATAAAAAGGCTAAATATATATGTATGCATATCATAAACACCCAAATAAATGTTCCCACTGCTGCTGGGACTTGGAACAATCAACACATTGCCGCTGTAAAAAATCGTCAGGCACAAGAATCTGCAATTGCTGAACATTTGATTGATGCTAAAACTGGTCATTGGATCGAGATCCACGACCCGAAGGTTCTATCTACCGAATGTCATTACTACGCAAGAATGGTTCGGGAAGCATTGGAAAATAAAAAAACATAGGTATATATTTCAACTACGACGCGATGACCACGATGTCAATAACCGAAAACTAACCAGTTTACAGTTATCGGCGTCGCGAAATCCTCTAATAAATAAATGTGTGCATAGCGCACTTAGTTTGGAGAAACCTGGTGATATGGTTAGTCTTGTGTGTAGTGTTAGTCACCGTGCAATTTTTGAAGCCCAAATGAGGGTAGATGGAGATTTCCTCTCATTTCATAATGAGAATATGGCGGGCATACGTACATTTATTTCCCCCACGTAAAAAAAGGAAAGGCAAAGCATTTGAGTTCGGAGAAGAATGTAACACTAGAAGAAAAGTATTTTTTTTAAAGTTTAGATGTTCCGTATAATCGGGCAACATTAAAATCATAGCGGATCTATGGTTTACGGCTGACAAGTGACGTCTCGTTACGCCGGTATCGTTCGAGTGACTCGTTGTTTTTGCTAACTGGTGTTTTTTCGGGTTTAAAGCGTTAATATTGTGCGGGAATGCGTATTGACGGGAACATATCGCTACGGGATTAGTGCTGGACTATTTACTCGTGAAGGGGCTACTGGATTGGCCGTTTCCAGAACGCAGGATCGTTCTGGGAATTCTGGACCGGAGTTCGCCTGGAGATCGTCCGGTTTGGGTTCCACATTCCTTTTTTGTCCACTTCCCTTATTCCTTCGACCAAACTGGACTTTGGACGACGACGGGAACAATAGGTAAGTGGTTAACTTGGTTTGCAATTAGGAAGTAACGTTAAAGTCGGTATTTCTGGTATAATACTAAACATTTTTTGGTAGAAAGAGCGTAGTTGTCGTGAATATACCCCCATAATATATTTAGTACTTTTCATTTTTCTGGAAAAAAGTGAGTAGTTCAGATATTGTTTTGTGTGCTTAGGTTGGTAGTTCACGAACTTGGTTACCGAGTCATTCAGCCAAGATTAAATATTGTAATACCAGCGTATAATTTCTCCCCAAACTGTCGGGAAATTAGTATTAAGTGGTATCCGGTTGTTTGGGTTGCGGATATATTGTTGTATTCGATATTTGTTGTGACATTGTCCGAACTTAGGTTAATTTAAAGTTTAAATTTAAATTTAAAAATGGCTTCGGATTTGGCCAACCAGCTCCGGTGGTTCGAATCCTTACAAGGATTGGTCGGCCGGAGAGACCGGGAGGAGGCGCTGTTAAATAGGGCAGAACAGCTCGACAGGCGCCTGGAGGTCGCTGAGAGGAGTGCAGGATCGCTGCGGGATGCAAGGCCGTCTCCACCTGAGGAGCAGATGGAGAGGATCGAGGCGGACATGCGGCGCATCCTGGATGTCTACGACGAGGTCTCCGAAGGGGTTCGCCAGCTGGAGAGGTCTCGTCAGGGAAGGGCGAACTCGGGACCCGTCATCAGGAATGCGGGTTCGGGTGTAGTGGGACGCCTTCCCACCCTGGACTTGCCCAGGTTCACAGGGAACCTGCGAGAGTGGAGCGGCTTCCGGAGTATGTTCGCCTCTCTCGTGGATTCACGCACGGATCTGACGAAGGCGGAGAAACTGGCCTATCTCCGCACGTCACTGGAGGGTGAGGCACTCTCCCTGGTCCAGCATCTGGAGCTGGACGACGACAACTTCGGCACGGCGATGGAGTTGCTGGAAACGAGGTTTCAAAACCCTCGGCTCCTCGCCGACGCTCACGTGTCCCAAATACTGGGGCTGCCGAAGGTGACTGAGAGGTCTCAGTTGCGGCCGCTAATCCTCACGCCCGTGAAGGTGGCGTACAACGCCTTGCGCAGCTTGGGACTGCCAGTAGAACACTGGTCGTTCCTGCTGGTCCACATCCTGCTGGGCAAGGTGCCGCTGGAGTTGCGCGCCCGGTTCGAGCGGGAAAGGGGCCTTCACGGCGACCCGAAGGTCTTCCCCACGTTTGAGGAGCTGCTTCGGGTCCTGGAGTGGGAGGCGAGGATGGCAGAGTCGGCGCCTCAGGAGGCACAGCCCGCCGCGTCAGCTCGTGGCCCTGCCGGAACAGGACCGCGACCTACCAATCCCCGCACTCAGGGTGCGGTGAAGCGGACTGCGACGGTGACGAGTGCGTCGGAGCAGGAGTGCCCGAACTGTGGCCAGCTTCACGCGCTGGTGCAGTGTCCGGCCCTGCTTGCGCGGACGACCTCCGAACGACGAGGGATCGTTCGGCGGTTGCGTCGGTGCTACGGGTGCCTGGGGGGTCATCTGTACAATGACTGCCCCACGGCACGGCCGTGTCCTGGGTGTGGGGGACCACACCATCAGCTCTTGTGCGTCAGGAGCGATGGTGCTGGTCGACAGCCCTCAGGGAGGGGGCCCTCCACGGGCGGGGGCGCTCCCACGCAGAGCCACGCCTTGTACAACCATGAAGTGGCTACAGCGTGGAGCACACCCCCTCCACCCCAACCCACGGCAGCACCGGGCAGCCCAACAAGGGGCGTCCTGCACGCGGCTCGGTCACCGACCTCACAGCCCGCGCGGACGCGGGCGAACTGGAGAGGTGGAAGGGTGATACCGGAGTCACCACGGGGGCCACCTCCCCAGCGTTATCCTTCTCCGCCGCTGGATCCGCGACCCATAGAATGGAGGGCGTACACGCCTCCCCTCCATGAGCACCCGAGGCTGGATTATCACCCGCCCTACTTTAGGTACGGCAGGGCAGCTGGATATGCCCCCCCTCCGATGGCCCTTTGCACTCGGCAGCCATATTGGGCTGGGCCCTGTAGTCCGACGGGTTCGGACGAGCCTCGGAGGGAATGACTAGCCTCCGTTCCCTTGGCACAGGATCAACCGGTGGTCCTGCTGCCCACCCTCTGGTTAAGGGTTTGGGGTCCAAGAGGCGACTACGTCCGGATACGAGCGCTCTTGGACACAGGGTCCCAGGGGTGCATTTTAACAACCCGGGTTGCTCATCGCCTGGGCCTGGCTAGGTTTCCGTCACCGACTCCGTTGCGAGGAGTCGGGAACACAGAGGTGCGGTTGGCTGGACAGACCCGCCTCTCCTTCTCGTCCGTACATTCCTATTCGGAAAGGATTGCGGTCAGGGCTACCGTCATGAATTCGGTTGTCGGTTGGCTTCCTCAGGCGGACATAGATCCGGATCTTTTGTCCTGTACTAAGGGTCTCAGGTTGGCGGATCCCCGCTTCGGGATGGCGGGTCCGGTAGACCTTTTGTTGGGTTCTGATGTACTGGGTTACATCATGAACGGCAAGCCTAGACTGCTGGATCAGTCTTCGCTTATGGCGCTGCCCACCATCTACGGGAACGCCATTTTGGGAATGGTGGATGAGTGGCAGCAGTCGAATCAGGCTTCTTTTACGGGAACGGCCCTCGCTCAGATCATGCAGAGGTTCTGGGAGATCGAAGAGCCGCCTACCGTGTCTCGGCTGGATCCCGAGCACGTGGAGTGTGAGAACTTTTATCAGGCTCACACTCGGAGAATGGTTTCTGGGCGATTGGAGACTAGGCTGCCTTTCCGGGATAACCCCCCGCGTCTGGGCCAGTCTCGATCATTGGCCGAGAAAAGGCTCAGGTCCATGGAGCGACGCATGGCTCGAGATCCTGTACTTCGGGAAAAGTACATCGAGTTCATGAGGGAGTATGAGGCACTGGGCCACATGTCTCCGGCTCGCGACGACTGGTCGACCATGGACCACTACTTTTTGCCTCATCACGCCGTTTTGAAGGCGTCGACGGGCAAACTCAGGACGGTGTTCGATGGATCCGCTCCGACTTCGACAGGAGTGTCACTGAACCAGTGCCTCCACGCTGGACCGAAGCTACATCGGGATATTGTAGACATCATCCTGAATTTCCGTAGGCATCAGGTGGTGTTGGGAGCGGACATCCGTATGATGTTCCGACAAACGGTCATACACCCCGAGGACAGGAGGTTCCAGTTGATCCTCTGGCGGGAAAGTCCTCAGGACCCTATGATGGTGTATGAGTTGAACACCAACACCTATGGGTTGAGATCAAGCCCCTTCATTGCGATCCGCTCACTGCTGGAGTTGGCGGAGCAAGAACGGGCTCGGTACCCACGTGCAGCCGCAGTTCTGGAGCGCGACCTGTACGTGGACGACGTTTGCACTGGCGCGCAGACGGTGGAGGAAGCTCTGTTGCTCCGGGATGAGCTTACAGAGCTTCTCGCATCTGGAGGCTATGAGCTTCGGAAATGGCTCTCTAACGACCCCAACGTCCTGGCTGGTATCCCGGACGATCACCAGCAGGATCCGGGGCTCTTCGAGGAAGGTGACGATCCGCACGGGATTGCGGTTCTGGGCATGCAGTATCAACCGGTTGCTGACATCTTCACCTTTCGGGTGGCACTGGAAGCCACACGCGCGTGGACAAAACGGACGGTTTTGTCCACCATCGCCAGGATGTTTGATCCAAACGGTTGGATCAGTCCGGTTCTGTTCGCAGCCAAGTGTCTGTTACAGCGACTTTGGACTCTGAAGGTCTCATGGGACGACCCCCTGGTCGGAGACTCGCTTAACATTTGGCTTCGTTTAATATCTGACCTCGAAACGGTCAATCGAGTGGCGTTGCCCCGTCGCATTCTGCCACCAGGCTGTAGCCGGATCAGCCTGCACGGGTTCTGTGATGCGTCCGAGCTGGGCTATGCCGCATCTGTGTACTTGCGTACAGTTGACGCTGGAGGCCACGTCAATGTCACGCTCTTATTGGGGAAGAGCAAGGTAGCTCCTATCAGGACACGACTCACCATTCCGAAACTGGAATTGAGCGGAGCCACATTACTTGCTCGGCTGCTCAAGCATGTATATCAGGAACTGTCCACCTCGATAGACATCCGGAATGTCTATGCGTGGTCAGACAGTCAGGTCGTGCTTGCCTGGTTGAGAGCAGCCCCTCACACTTTGGAGACCTTTGTGGGAAATCGGGTTTCCCAAATCCAAAACATTGGACTGGACATGGTTTGGAGACATGTCCCGGGTGAGTTGAACCCCGCTGACTGTGCTTCGCGCGGCTGTTCCGCGCCGGAGCTAGTTGATCACCCCTTATGGTGGGGTCCGGACTGGCTGCGGGAGCCAGAAGCTTCCTGGCCAGCTCTCGGCGCGGACTCGGAGCGAGCGGAGCTGCCCGGAGTCCGCGTGCATGCGATTGTGGCGGAAGTGCCCCCAGACCCTGACTGGTTGACGGGTCGTTACAGCAAGCTGGATAAGTTGTTGGGGGTAACTAGCTGGATTAAACGCTTCATCCACAACTGTCGTCACCCTCGTCAGAGGAGGAGTGACCAGATCGCCACTGTGGAGGAGCGTCGGAGTTCCTTGCTGCACCTCATTCGGCTGGTGCAGGGTGAGAGGTTTCCGACGGAACTTGAGGCGCTGCGCTGCGGACGCGCTCGCTTGAAGGGTGCGGTCGCCAAGTTGAACCCTTTCACAGATCAGGATGGTCTTCTGCGCGTAGGAGGTCGGCTCCGGAAAGCCAACCTGCCGTACGGCAGCAGGCACCCCCTGTTGCTACCGAAAGGAGGTCCTCTGGTGGACCTGCTGATCACCGATCGGCATATCGGTAACGCGCACGCTGGATGTGGCGCGCTTCTCGCTGTGTTGCAGCGTGAATTCTGGATCTTGTCGGCTCGCAGGGCGTTCCGAAAGGTGCTGTTTAGATGTGTCCCTTGTTATAGGCTCAAGGCGTCTACCATGCAGCCCATGATGGGAGATCTTCCTCCGGATAGGATTTCTCCCTCGAGGCCGTTCGACGGGGTCGGAACGGACTTCGCTGGGCCCTTCTCGGTCAAGTCATCGACGTTGCGTAACGCCAAGGTCGTTAAAGCCTACCTGTGCGTCTTTGTGTGTTTGGCCACCAAAGCAGTCCACCTGGAGCTGGTCTCTGCGCTGTCTACGGAGGCCTTTGTCGCGGCGCTGGATCGCTTTGTAGCGCGAAGAGGAGTACCCTCTTTAATACGTTCGGACAATGGCACAAATTATCGAGGGGCGGCGAATTATTTACGCGAAGTTAATAATTTTTTAAATTCTGGTAATAATAGTTTAAGTCTGGCTCTCGCCCAGCGGGGAATCAGCTGGCAATTTAGTGTGCCGGCCTGTCCTCACTGGGGAGGAATTTTTGAGGCTGCGGTGAAGTCTGCTAAAACTCATCTCCGCCGTGTCATCGGGGAGACCGTGTTAACTTGGGAAGAGTTAGTCACGGTACTATGCCGCGTGGAGGCAGTGCTTAATTCCCGTCCTCTCTGTCCAATCTCGCCTGACCCTAACGATCTAGAAGTCTTGACGCCGGGTCACTTCTTGATCGGTCAGCCCTTAACCGCGTTGCCGGAGTATCCCTGGAAGGATGAGCGGCCCGGACGCCTGTCCCGTTTTCAGTTATTGCAGCAAATAAGTCAAGACTTCTGGAGGCGCTGGTCGGCCGAGTACTTGCATCTGTTGCAACAACGGGTAAAATGGACAGATAGGACGGAGGCCCCTCGGGAAGGGGACTTAGTATTATTAAAAGAGGCAAATTTGGCCCCCCTACTCTGGCGTAGGGGACGTATTTTAAAATTGATATCGGGTACTGATGGCACACCCCGCGTGGCGGAGATTCTGGTTTCTGGTTCCAGACTTCAGCGCGCGGTGTCCTCTCTGGCACGCTTGCCTCTTTATTAGATATACGTTTTTTTTTCATGGTTAAAATTTAATTTAGTTTTATTACTATTTTTGGTAAAGTTTTTTTTGGTTTGATTTCCACTTTCGGGTCAAAGTGGGAATTTCGTTTTATTTGAGGTCCGGATACTGCTAAATACTAGTTATTAAGTACTAGTTGCTAAATACTGGTTTTCTAAAATTGACCTGGAGTTCAATTGGTCGGGGGTTTTGTTCCGTATAATCGGGCAACATTAAAATCATAGCGGATCTATGGTTTACAGCTGTCAACTTGTGACGTCTTGTTTTTTTTCGCTGGAACGAAACGACGCGTTTTTATATGATTCTGGTGTTTTTCTGGTGATAAAAACGTACGTAACGTAATAGTGCTACAGGAAGAGACTATTAATTATTGGAACACTCTGGATTGGTGCTGGAAGACCACAGAGTGAAAGCGGGCTGCGGGATCGGCCACCTTTCTCCAACGCAGGATCGTTGTCTGGACGGACGAGAGATCTACGGAAGCTAGTCTGGTTTGCGATTCCCTATTTTCCCTTGTGTTTCCGTTCCCTGTTTTCCCATCGATCAAACCGGACTTGAGCGACGCCGGGAAGCACAAGTAAGTGTTAATGTTATAGACATTGTGGGGGTGAAAAGTTAACATCGACATAACGGCATTTAATTTGTATTAAGGTCTTGCTGATGGGCCCCGAGACGGTAATTTCTGGCTAAATTATCATACATTAGATGTTTCCTTATGTGAAAACGTTCCTTTTATTTTTAACAATAATTAAATAAGACTGGCCTCGTGGCTTAGTTGGTAGTAGCTCTACCTGCGAAGCCGAGGGTCGTGGGTTCGATTCCCACCCAGTGCAAATATTTGTGTGATGAATTCAAATGTTTGCACTGTGTCTGGGTGTTTCTATGTATAATAAAAATGTATTTCAAACTATATAAGTATTATATCAGCTATCTGGCCGCCATCACACAAGCTTTGCTTAGTTTGGGGTCAGATGGTATTGTGTGTAAATTGTCCACCAGTATTTATTTATAAAAAAAATATCTCGTTCGAATTGTCCTCGTACTACCCAAAACTGATCATTACACTATGACGTAATATTCTGTAAACACATACAAAAGTTTCGATCAAAATAACACAAAATGTATGTAATTTTAGAGTGAAAACTATACATGCTTTTGATAGTAAACAGCGTAATGTGGAACACGTATTTAGAGGTTTGCGATTTTCTCTCAACTCGTTACGACACAAGAAACCTTTTTCTCGGAGTTCTTTAGTCATACTCTTACTCTTTTATTGATAACGAGTAGTGTCATGTCATATTCAAGGTATTCAAATATTACCAATACAAGTCAATAATTTAAAAAAAAGTAGACGTCAATTTAAAATCCCATTACAATAAAAATCAAATAATACATTATATTAAAATCAAATTACATTATAATTAAAAATTCTAAATTAATGACAAAAATAAATAGAGTAAAATTAATCCATACTGGAATATAATGGAAATGGGCATTTTCACAATATGGGCATGATGGGCAATATGGGTATGTTAGAAAAATAGGCGCGTACTTAATAAGAATAATTTGATGAAAAGAAGTATAAATGTCTTGAATGCAACATTGAGAGTTTGAGAAACACAGATCAAATTGCTAGTACTTAAAATCATATTTCTATCATCCTACCATTACTTTATATAACTTTTAAAATAAGATAGTATAGAATTATTTGATCAATACAAGTCTAAGTATATTGTATTTAAGATCGCAATAAAGTCGAATTCTATTTGTGAAAAATATTTTAAGGCTATTTCATAAAAATACTAAGATTAAACGATGTTTATGTTATGGTATCACCTTTGTTTTGGTTTGTTTTGGTTTTCTACACAGCTTATTGGAATGCACTATAGTTTTCATAGTCTACTTGACGAACTAATTAAAATGCAATATTTTTGATCCCGTCGTCATCCCAATTGTGTGTGTCCCTCAGCTGACGCCGTTCGAGCCGCTGGGCGCGGCGCGGCGTCCGCCGGCGGGCGTGGCGGAGTCGCTGTCGGCGCTGAGCCAGCAGCTGCGGCTCGGCAAGCTGCTGTGCCGGCAGCCGGCGCTGCTGCTGGCACTGGTGGAGCGGCACGGGACGCGGCGCGCCATGCCCTGGCTGCACCGCCTGCTGCGCCAGGAGCAGCTAGAGCTCAGGTATACTGCCAGCTGCTGTGCCGGCACCGGCGCTGCTGCTGGCACTGGTGGAGCGGCACGGGACGCGGCGCGCCATGCCCTGGCTGCACCGGCTGCTGCGCCAGGAGCAGCTAGAGCTCAGGTATACTGCCAGCTGCTGTGCCGGCACCGGCGCTGCTGCTGGCACTGGTGGAGCGGCACGGGACGCGGCGCGCCATGCCCTGGCTGCACCGCCTGCTGCGCCAGGAGCAGCTAGAGCTCAGGTATACTGCCAGCTGCTGTGCCGGCACCGGCGCTGCTGCTGGCACTGGTGGAGCGGCACGGGACGCGGCGCGCCATGCCCTGGCTGCACCGGCTGCTGCGCCAGGAGCAGCTAGAGCTCAGGTATACTGCCAGCTGCTGTGCCGGCACCGGCGCTGCTGCTGGCACTGGTGGAGCGGCACGGGACGCGGCGCGCCATGCCCTGGCTGCACCGCCTGCTGCGCCAGGAGCAGCTAGAGCTCAGGTATACTGCCAGCTGCTGTGCCGGCACCGGCGCTGCTGCTGGCACTGGTGGAGCGGCACGGGACGCGGCGCGCCATGCCCTGGCTGCACCGGCTGCTGCGCCAGGAGCAGCTAGAGCTCAGGTATACTGCCAGCTGCTGTGCCGGCACCGGCGCTGCTGCTGGCACTGGTGGAGCGGCACGGGACGCTCATGTATCAATGTGTTGCCTTTGTAGCGTGCTCCCCATGCGCAAACATGTCCAGCCCTGTTTGATTTTCAATAAGTAAAATTTTAAAGTGTAATGTAATAACTTGTTTCGTAGCGTGCTGCCAGTGCAGTGCCTGTGCGAGTTCCTGTCGGCGGGCGCGGGCGCGGGCGCGGGCGCCGGCGAGGGCAAGGCGGGCGAGCTGTGCGCGCACCTGCGCCGCACGCTGCACGACACCGAGGACGGCGCGCGCGCGCTGCTGCACTACTACCTCACGCGGCTGGCGCACCACCAGGCGCACACGCGCGCCTCCGCCGGCAGGGTACTCTCTCTCTCTCTCTCTCCCACAGCGCGCGCGCTGCTGCACTACTACCTCACGCGGCTGGCGCACCACCAGGCGCACACGCGCGCCTCCGCCGGCAGGGTACTCTCTCTCTCTCTCCCACAGCGCGCTCGCTGCTGCACTACTACCTCACGCGGCTGGCGCACCACCAGGCGCACACGCGCGCCTCCGCCGGCAGGGTACTCTCTCTCTCTCTCCCACAGCGCGCGCGCTGCTGCACTACTACCTCACGCGGCTGGCGCACCACCAGGCGCACACGCGCGCCTCCGCCGGCAGGGTACTCTCTCTCTCTCCCACAGTATAGAGTAATGAGACAAACAGGACATGTTGTGCCTGATGATAAGCAACATACCTGCCCATAACAGCACAGTGACACGCAGCTATTGGAACATAAAGAGGCCTATCATTACCTATCGCTGCACTGCAAAGATTTAAGATGTTTCATCTTGAAGCCCTATAATTTGCCATTTTGGAAACATTGCCCTGGAAACCCGAACAGTGCCTGTAAACAGTGATGTTTTCACATTACTGCTTGGCGGTAGAATAACTGGCAAAAGTGTAGTACTTCCCCAGGTGGACTCTGCCAAGTATCCTACCACTACTGAAGATAGTACGCCACTGAGTCATCCTCGGCTTTACGTTTCCAATATTCCAACGTCACTCCGTCTCGATTTAGGATGTTTTAGGACGACCACACTATGTTTGCAGATTTGTGGTCTCCACTCCAGATCCCGCCTACCCCAGCGATTATCGAGTCTGCGACAGATGTCACCGGCCTACTGCCGCTTCAGTTTACTTACGCTCTGAACTGTATCGGAGACTTAAATTATCTGAAGTTCTTGAATTACTCGATTGAAAACACGTTAATTGAAGTTTATAAATATGTATTAGTAAAAAAAATGGTTTCTTTTATTTGACATGGATCATGAGAAGAAAAGAGAACCAAGGGGAAGGAAGAAATATAATAACAGATTTTATTCGAACAAAAACAGTATAGATGAATTCTTAGACTTTTCCAAAGCTTTTGATCTGTATCCCTAACACAAGCGATATAAAAATGCTTTAAAACTGGAACTAAAATTGAAATGGAGTCCCAACCGATAACGACGATCAGACGATTGAGATTCCATTCCATTTTAGTTCCAGTTTTAAGGAGTATTATACTGCCTATGTTAGAGACAGAGAATCAAAAGCTTTGTAAAAGTCGAAGAAATCGTCTACACCGTTTTTATTAGAATATTTTTTTTTATTAGGAGAGAGTATTAACAGTGCCCGCACCGGCTCTGTTTTGTTCATGTTTTCTATTTGTCTTGAGGATTATCTGAGCTAAATAATTTGTTTTTAACTTCCAATAGAGTAAAACTTGTTCAAATAGTAAAATTGAAGATAAATTGTCGGAAGTCTTAAAAAGTCGAACAAAACACACTTCTCATTTTATTTATGATAAATTTCACTGTCTCAGTGACATTTGAACTATATTTGCAGTAGTTTTACTCTTTTTAGTCCAAATTTCTTACCATTAATAATTTATGTATAAATATATTATTTGTTTCTTTAATGTGTAAATTGTTTCAGGGCTTAAAATTAGTGTTACAAACTGAAGACGCCACTGAAATGGACTACACTTCTGATGTTAGTCCTCAGTAAGTATGCTTTCACTAATTTTATAAATTTTTTTTGTTTCCAACTTTGTTTTTTTTGGAATGTCTACATTGCCAACGTTATGTGCATCCTTTTATCTTTTTTTACGTTTATTAAGCTACAATCATCCATTGGTGAGATGTATATACCCCATCGTTGTGATACCATTTACATCTTTTTTAATGTGTGTGACAGTAAAATTATTTTTTTGAGAAAACAAATATGTTTAACCATTAACCATAGTATTCCTCGGAGGTGTAATAAAAACTGTATGTGGTTCTCAGCGAGTGGCTGGACCTGCTGTGGGGCCTGCGGCACTGGAACGCCGTGCGCGCGGAGGCGGTGGTGCGCGTGCGCGCCGCGTGCCTCGTGGAGTGCGTGCCCGCGCACGTGGCCGCGTACGTGGCGTTCCTCGCGCGACACGTGCGCGACGCGCCGCGCGCCGACCACACGGACATCGTGCTCGTACGTACACACACACAGAACTAAAGCGGTGTACGAACTATCAAAGCAATCTGACAACGGGAAGGGGGCAAAAATGCAAGTTTTAAATTTGAAACTACGAACAGATCAGGCTAAATAAAACTGCTTAAAGGTGTGGGATCTGTGTTTTTTGTTTTACTAAATTGCATATTAATAATAATCGACAAAGGTATAGATCATGAATCTTCTGGAGTGGGGAGACGTCACTCGAAACTTCAAGAGTCAAGAGTGTATATAAAATAATAGTAAAAAAAATTGGCGGTCATAGGAACTGCCGATAGAAGTGAAAACTTAGAACTCAGAAAAAAAACGGAGGGCGGGGCCATAAGCATGGCCATCTTGAAATGCTGACGCATTTCTAGATGGCCAATGGAAAATGCGTCAGTATTTCTAGATGGGCAATGGCCATCCTGAGTTTACCTGGAGATTTCTTACCATACCCGACTGTGACGCTAGAATTCAATTTACGTAGCCTACAAAAAATCAGTTTGTGGTGCGCCAAAATAAGTTTTCACTTCAAAAACATAAGTTTTAGATGGAGAATTATTCTAAAATGATAGCTGGTATGTTGTGCGCAGGACCTGAGCCAGGTGCTGATGGAGCGGACGACGGTGATGACGCACGTGCTGGGCGCCGGCGAGCCCGGCCGCGAGCCCGGCGCGCCGCACCAGCGCGCGCTGCACGACCTCACGCACATCTTCTACTCGCACCTGCAGAAGGTACCGACACCTAACGTAGAGTCGTTCAACACGCGAGGAGAGAGACATTCATGCAACATCCATGTGGCTGTGTATGTCAGTAATAACATGGTCGTACAACACGTGAGGAGAGAGACATTCATGCAACATCCAAGTGGCTGTGTATGTTAGAAATAACGGTCGTACAACGCGCGAGGAGAGAGACGTTCTTGCAACGCTGACAAGCTGCAAAATCACAGTCCCGAGGGTGCGAAATCTGACTCACAGTATGGTATCGGAAGTTAATAACATTCTTCCTAAAATAGTAAAATTGGCCCCAGGTTTCGGAGGCTTCAAAAATAGATTAAAATGCTTATTGATCAAACTTTCTATAGTTACAGCGAGTTTTTAGAGAGTGGTGGTTAAGTTACGAAAAAATTGTAAAAATTGACATCATTAATTACAGTAAATTGTAATAAATATATAATATGTCGGAGAAGCAGTATTTTCTACGACATCGCCACTAGTGGATCGTGAATGTTGTGGGCTCTTCAGGGTATAATGCGGGCACAAACACTGTTATAATAGTTTTAACGCTATTTTACACCTCCAGAAGGTACGCTGCACGACATCTCGCACATATTCTACTCATTCCTGCAGAAGGTACACTTCACTTAGCCTATAGCCTTCCTCGATAAATGGACTATCCAACAGAGAAAGAATCCTTAAATTCGAACCAGTAGTTCCCGAGATCCTTGCGTTCAAACAATCAAACAAACTCTTCAGCTTTATAATATTAGTATTTGTAGATATAGATTACATGAAGAATTTATCATAATTTTTGAGGTTTTAAGTAACCGAATTTGACCGACGCGACGGGATGGATAACTTAACGGTTTTACTAAATTTTTACGAAGTTTCAT
Organism: Ectropis crepuscularia; assembly: GCA_963693475.1. Lineage (NCBI taxonomy): Eukaryota > Metazoa > Arthropoda > Insecta > Lepidoptera > Geometridae > Ectropis > Ectropis crepuscularia. The sequence continues at coordinate 1,552,584 of OY856359.1, read as the reverse complement.
GCAAATATGTCCAAGGAACAAAAAGTTTCATACAGACTTTCATCCCTTATTTCACCCCATTGAAGACTGAAATTTGAAAAAGGCTTTCATAAGTGCTTCATGATTTTAGTTGAACTCAATTTATACGAAATTTCATGCAAATATATCCAAGGAATAAAAAGTTTCATACCATAGTTCATTCCTCATTTCGTCGAATTTCGGGAAATCCCTCCTTAGTGGGTGGCTACGTTATAAGAACATGTGTGCGAAGTTTCAAGTTACTGGCTCTGACGGTTTGGGCTTTGCGTTGATCTATCAGTCAATCACCTTTGCCTTTTATAAATATAGATATGATAGTGATGTGTTGTGGTCGCAGCTGCTTTCGGAGGGTGCGGGCGGGGGCGCGGGGGCGGAGGCCGAGGGCGCGGCGTGGGCGGGCGCCGAGCGCGTGGCGCTGGTGTGGGCCAGCGGCCGGCGCGTGCTGCTGCACACCATCGTGGCCCACGCGCACCTCAAGCTGCTCTGCCTGGGACCCTCCATCTGTACGTCACCTGTTTATACAATTTACACGTGCTACTTACAGACATTGATTAATAACGCCTAGATCGATAATCTTCAATTTCATTGAAGACTTCAAACAAACACTTTATCTCAAGTGAGGCAAATCGCAGATTGATGTCGGCGTAAGCGGTATGTACTGAAGTTCGCCAAACAAAACTTTACCTATTTAATGTTTTTAATTGTCGGTGACGCATACCGTAGCGCTTGACCATGACAATGGTAGATTTGAACGGACTAAGCCAATATGGCTCGCTATGATTTGCCTCACTTTTCTTGCGCGGCCCCGGTTTCTAGGCGTTATTATTCTATGCTTACATTAATTTATAACTAATACGTTACTTCTTTAAGCTAAGATAGGAAAGGACTTCAGCGCTGAAATTACCTTTAAGAAATAGTATGGTATCTTAAAAGAAATAAATGATTATTGTTATTATTATGTGGGCGAAATACTTTCTGTGTACTAAATATCGGGAATTTGTCAATAAAACAAAAAATACAAATTATTCATCTAAATATTTTATCGCCTTCAAAGTAGGCCCCATCGCTTGCAATACAACATCTCCAACGCTTCACCCAGTCTTCCATACATTTTTCATAGGCTATTTGCGGTATGGCCTTTAGCTCAGCGAATTTTCTTTTATGGCTTCTATCGACTCAAAACGTTTTCCTCGAAGTGGTAATTTTAACTTGGGAAATTAAAAAAAGTCAGACGATGCCATATCAGGTGAATACGGTGCTTGGTCGAGAACTTTTGTTGAATTTTTCGCTAAAAACTCTTTCACTATAATGGCTGTGTGTGATGGTGCATTATCATGGTGCAGCATCCATGAGTTGTGTTGCCACAAATCTGGACGTTTTCGGCGGATACTCTCACGCAAACGCTTCATGACGCCTAAATAATATTCTTTATTCACTGTTTCTCCCTCTGGAAGGAATTCGGAGTGAACCACACCACGGTAGTAAAAAAAAGCTACTTTGCCGCGGTTTTTTGTGTTTCGGCTCGTGTTCGAGACGCCATTCTGAAGACTGTTGGCTTGTTTGCATGTCGTACTCATAAACCCATGTCTCGTCGCCAGTTATTATACGTTTCATAAAGGTCGGATCCGTAGAATCTCGGGAAACCATGTCTTCAGCGACATGCTTTCGCTGCGCTTTTTGAACAAAATTGAGCTCTTTTGGAACTAGTCGAGCGGCGACGCGTTTCATGCCTAAAATGTCAATGAGAATGTTGTGGACGGACTTAAAAGATATGTTCACCTCACTAACCAACTCTCTCAGACTCCTACGTCGATTTTCGAGCACTAGCTTCTTGATTCTGTCGATGTTTCCTTTGGTCGCAGCGGTTGAAGGTCTACCAGAACGAGGCAAGTCTACTACTACTTCTCGGCCTTCTTTAAAAGCCTTATACCATTCATAAGCCCTTGTTTTTGATATACACGATTCGCCGTAGGTAATTCGCAACATTTGTAGTCATTCACCACGTGAAATATCATTCGAAACACAAAATTTAAGGCACACTCTTTGTTCAACAATATTTTCCATTGTAAAAATCGCCGAGAACTCAAAACTATGACCAACAAAAGTTTAAAACAAATTAAATGACAGATCCCGCTCAAACTTTGCGCGCTAAATCAGTACAGTGCTACCAACATGCAGTAAAAAAATTAGAACGACCTCTTTTACACGGGTCTTTTTATTGACATATTCCCGATACTTTTTACACAGACTAGTACATTTACGTAAGAGTATGCTCACCATGCAGTGGGTATGTCGGGCTCGACACCATGGAAATCGACATGGTGCCCCTACCGACTAAAACCTCCATAGGTTTCTCCGGCATGGCCAGGGAGGGGTCAGGGCCGCGGGGTCACTTTTCGCACTCCCATCAACGACCCTGACCCACCTGCCACCGCCATTGCGAGCCCACCTCGCAGGGGATGTCCACACAATGCGGGGGCATTTGGATTCAGCGACGCGCCGAAAACCAGCAGCACGTCACCTCCTCGGGAAAGCCTATCCCTAGGTAGGGTGTCAGACGGCCCTTAATGTCCGACGCTCCAGGCTTTCCTGTGGAGACGGTGTCAACCTGAGCGTGCCGTCAGGCTCGCCTCCGTGTCCACTTCCACCTCAGTAAAGGAGCGAGAGGTTTTCGGGTCTCACTCCTCCAACTCATGACATTTCACTGACAAGCATCACCGCGAAGATGGTCAGCAGCGAGAGGTCCGCCCTCACCAGGTTTCGCCTCTATGGCCGCATCGCGGCCCTTGTCCTTCCACTGAGCACTCTGCTAATCAGAGTGCTCGTGGAGGACACTCATCTGGAAGACTTAGGAATTTTACTTGGCCGAAATATCAACCGAGTAACCTTCCCAAGTATTCCAGTCCCTCTCCCCAACCTCTACATGCACTGTTCAAGAGGGAGAGGAACGCGTGCAGAAGTTCTCAGCCCCGGACGGGATTCGCCATCACACAACAAGATGCCACCGAGGCAAGTTGTTGTGTGATGCCTAGGCACCCCAGCCCTAAAATTACCTAATTAATCAAAGGAAAGGCCAATCTAAGCCAGATTGGCCTTTCCTTAAGTGAATTTCATTAGATCGATGAAACGCGGTGTAGGCGCGTTTAAAGCCGGCGGCGGCATTAGTAACTGCAGTTCGTTCAATACTTGACGTATTATCACCTGTAACTGTTACACTGCCATGTTACAGACTTCTATGCTATTACACTAAAGTGTTCGCAAGCGTTTACGTAACATTAAAGTGAGCATTTTTACCTAAAAGTCACCACACGAGTTGTCAACACGGGAGATTTTATCTCCCTAGCTTTTTTGATGTAACAACGTTTTATAATTCGATGAACGCCGGCTGTGCACACGAAAAAGTGTCCCGTTACGCTAATTATACGCTTGCTTGATGTATCTCTCTTCCACTCGATTGGATTGAATGCAATTATTTCATCAATGTTTTGACGTTATCAAGTTAACTGACTTTACAGACAACCAGGTTTTTTTTTCAGTAGTAAAACTACCTCCATAATGCTCCGTAAAGTTTTACTAGATACCCCCCCTCTCCCCAAATTGCGTTACGGAACTTGAAAATACTTGAATGGCACGGTTCTCGAATGGCGGCCAGGAACCGGCAGACGCAGTGTAGGAAACAATTAACCGATGATATTGTGTCGGTCGTGGGAAGTCTGTGGATGGAGGTGGCACAAGACCGGTCATTGTAGGGGGAGACCTATGTCCAGCAGTGGACGTCTGTAAGCTGCAGATGAATACTTGAACGCTCGCTCCCTTATTATTACCCGACTGAAAGAAGGGTTATGTTTTTCGCGCGTATCTGGTATGTTTGTAAATTTCTTTATTCCCACGTATCTTCCAAACGGCTGGACAGATTTTGACGATTCAGATATCGTTACATTTGTCTCAATTACCCAAGTGTCCTTAGATAGGTATTAAATAAAAAAAATCAATATAGCCGATTTTTGAGGCAAAATTGTGAAAAAAAAATGTTATCTAGCATATCGAGTAGGGTATTAAAATACAGAGAATTTAAAGAGCATTACAAATATATAAATACTAGCTGTTACCCGCGACTTCGTCCGCGCGAAATAAATACTAAGGTAACTCAGGCAGCAGGTACTTATTTGTATACCCAGACACATTTACGGTTACTTACTAAAAACAGCTCCTAATAAAACAATTTTATCAAAATTGGTTCTGTTATATAGGTTTGAAAGCCTAAGAGATATTCATCCCCATCCATTTCATCCCCATACAGTTCGAAATTACAAAATTGCTAGAACAAACATTTATTTGCTTCGTGTCAAGTGCCTATATACCTACAGAGTTTCATGGTTTTATATTCAACGATTGGGAGCTTCCATAGTATATACTTTTATCCCCCATTTCAATCCCAATATCATCCCTATACAGTTCGAAATTACAAAATTGCCAGAGCAAATATTCGTTTGCTTCATGTCAAGTGTCTATAATATACAACGTTTCATGGTTTTATCTTCAACGGTTGGGAACTTCCATATTGACATTCATCCCCAATTTCATCCCCGTACAGTTCGAAATTACAAAATTGCTAGAAGAAACATTTGTTTGCTTCGTATCAAGTGTCTATATACAAAGTTTCATGGTTTTATCTTCAACGGTTGGAAATTCCATATTGACATTCATCCCCCATTTCAACCCCAATTTCATCCCTGTACAGTTCGAAATTACAAATTGCTAGAACAAACATTCGTTTGCTTCTTGTCAAGTGTCTATAAACAGAGTTTCATGGTTTTATCTTCAACGGTTGGGAATTTTCATATTGACATTCATCCCCATTTCAACCCCAATTTCACCCCCGTACAGTTCGAAATTACGAAATTGATAGTACAAATATTCGTTTGCTTCGTGTCAAGTGTCTATATACAGAGTTTCATGGTTTTATCTTCAACTGTTGAGAACTTCCATATTTGCATTCATCCCCCATTTCAACCCCAATTTCACCGCCGTACAGTTCGAAATTACGAAATTGATAGAACAAATATTCGTTTGCTTCGTGTCAAGTGTCTATATACAGAGTTTCATGGTTTTATCTTCAACGGTTGAGAACTTCCATATTGGCATTCATCCCCCATTTCAACCCCAATTTCACCCCCGTACAGTTCGAAATTACAAAATTGATGGAACAAACATTTCATTGCTTCGTGTCAAGTGTCTAGATACAAAATTTTATAACTTTGAAAATGACGGATTTTCATACAACCGTTCATCCCTTGTTTCACCCTCTTAGGGGTTGAATTTCGCAAAACCCCGTCTTAGCGAGCGCTTACGTGCTAAAAGGAACCTCCATGCAAAATTTCAGATTCCTAGCATTTGTAGTTTCTGAGATTCCTTGATGAGTGACCTTTCGCTTTTATATATATAGAAGACTAGCTGTTACCCGCGACTTCGACCGCGCGTAATAAATACTAAGGTAACTCAGGCAGTAAGCATAGGTGCTTACTTGTATACCCATACAAATTTACGGTTACTAAAAACAGCTTATAATAAAACAAATTTCTTCAATTTCATCAAAATCGGTTCAATTGTTTAGGTATGAAAGCATAAGAAATATTCATCTCCCATTTCAACTCCAATTTCATCCCCAAATAGTTCGAAATTACAAAATTGCTAGAACAAACGAATTTATTTGCTTCGTGTCAAGTGCCCATTTACAGTTTCATAGTTTTATCTTCAACGATTGGGAGCTTCCATAAATACTTTCATCCCCCATTTCAATCCAAATTTCATCCCTTAACAGTTAGAAATTACAAAATTGATAGAACAAACATTCGTTTGCTTCGTGTCAAGTGTGTATATACAGAGTTTCATGGTTTTATCTTCAACGGTTGGGTACTTTCATATTGACATTCATCCTACATTTCAACCTCAATTTCAACCCCGTACAAATCGAAATTCCAAAATTGCCAGAACAAACATTCGTTTGCTTCGTGTCAAGTGTCTTTTTACGGATTTTCATGGTTTTATTTTCAACGGTTGGAAACTTCCATATTGACATTCATCCCCCATTTCAACCCTAATTTCACCATGGTACAGTTCGAAATTACAAAATTTATGGAACAAACATTTAATTGCTTCGTGTCAAGTGTCTAGATATAAAATTTGATAACATTGAAAATGGCGAATTTTCATACAACCGTTCATCCCTTGTTTCACCCTCTTAGGGGTCGAATTTCAGAAAACCCCGTCTTAGCGAGCGCCTACATCCTAAAAGGGACCTCCATGCAAAATTTCAGATTCCTAGCATTTGTAGTTTCTGAGATTCCTTGATGAGTGACCTTTCGCTTTTATATATATAGATAGATGTTGTGTAGTTTAATGCCATTTGGAATAATTTCAAGCATTTTTATTCAATCAACAGTGTTTTTCTTACGTGTTGTTTTTTAGTCGGGTTTTATAATTTTTTAAATTAAGTATTCTTGTGGATTGTTGTCAGACGACAGCAACCAGGAGATGTACCGCTGGCTGGTGGACGTGTGGTTCGGCGCGGGCGCTCCGCAGGCGTTCCCGGAGGGCGGCGGCGCGGGCGCGGAGTGCAGCCTGCTGCCGGACTGGCTGCGCCTGCACCTGGTGCGCAGCGCCCGGGCTCCGCTGCTGGACGCGGGGCTGCGCGCGCTGCCGGCGCACAAGCTGGCGCTCTTCATACAGACCTTCGGGATGCCCGTCGCTTCCATGAGGTACATTTACATGAGGACAATGTGTAGGTAGCATAGCTTCGTCGCCCACGATGATTTTTAACCCAAATCTTCAAAAAAGGGCGACGATGTCTGTCTGTCTATCTATCTGTCTGTGTGTCTGGCTATATGTTTATTTGTCTGTGTGTGAGTCTGTCTGTGGCACCGTTGAGCTTGTAGTGACTAACGCACTACGTTCGTTAGTTAGTTAGTTAGTTAGTTTAGCGGGGCCTTTTCCGCACCTAGCCTCTTTATTGGGCCATTGTACGTGTCTCATACTTCCCTTTACTCCAACCAGCCCAGGCTGTCCCAGAAGGCAAGCATCCTGTTAAGGTTGCGACAGGCATCCGGAACAGACGATGGAGATTGGAGGAATTCTGCCCGTTGATCTGCCACACTGCTGCACTCCACAGGTACATGCTGTGGCGTTTCTTCTTCCTCCATGCATCCTCTGCATAGAGGACTGTCTGTTACACCTATGGTATATAAGTGCTTATTTAGGGGACAGTGACCAGTTATTGTACCTATAACTTTGCGAATTTTGTCCCTGTTTAGTCTGATGAGGTTGCGGGCAAGCTTTTTAGATGCTTCCGGAATAGCATTCTTTGTTTGCCTGCATCCTTCATTTTTATTCCATTCAGTTAAATGGGCTTCTTCGGTATTTCTACGCAGCCATGTTTTTATTTGAGCCTGGGGTATAGGCATAAGTGGTTCCGGTCCATGTACCTTTGTCTTTGCTCCCCTTTTGGCCAGCTCATCTGCTGCGTCATTACCTAGTGAGTCGCTGTGTCCTTTAATCCATTGGAGGGTTACCTTGTTCGCACCCGCTATGGATTGGAGTGCATTGTGGCATTCCAGTATAAGGACAGAGGTTATAGTATTGTTTTTAAGGGCTTGAAGCACGGAGGCGCTGTCGGAGACAATTTTGATATTTAGGTCTCCAACATCTCTGGCTGCAACTGCCTGTGCTGCCCTGGTGATGCCGATACATTCAGCTTGAAATATTGTGTTTAAGTTGCTTAAGGTGTTTGACATCCTTATGTTTAAGTCATTTGAGAAGACACCAGCTCCTGTACCGCATGCGGTTTTGGAGCCATCAGTATATATCCTAACTTCTCTGCTGCCAGAGCTATCTTTCGATTCTGCATTGAGTTGGATATTGTATCTACGATCAAAGACATGTTGGCATATTGTTCTATCCATGGGTGCCTCAAGAAGCGGTATGTCTTCCATGACCCGTTGTAGAACTTTTGAGTGTCGTGTTTCAATGTTCTGTTTCCATAGTCCGTTTGCTCTTAGTCTTAGGGCGGCTGCCGTGGCCTCCTCCTGAATGACTAAATGTAGAGGTCTCAGGTTTAAGAGATACTCTAATGCGGCTGATGGTGTGGTTTTCATACATCCAGTGGCTGTTACACTTGCTAAGCGTTGTAGACTCTGGAGTTTATCTTTTGCTGTGGTCAGTTGTGTTCTGGGCCACCACACAACCGATCCGTAGGTCAGAGAGGGCCTGATAACTGATGTGTATAACCACAGTGTGATTTTTGGATTGAGACCCCATTTCTTTCCAACAAGTCTCCGGCATTGCCAAAAAGTCATGCAGGCCCTCTTTATTTTTGTGTCTATATGGCTCGCCCAGTTTAATTTGTTGTCAAGAGTGACGCCCAGATATTTCACTTCAGATGATAGGGAGAGTTTGGTGTTAAATAGTTTTGGTAGTTGTAGTTTTGGTAACTTCCTTTTGTTGGTGAAAAGAATAAGTTCTGTTTTTATTGGATTTACTGCACTACGTTCGTAACGAGCTGTGGAAGAAACATACGCATCGCACGCGCATGTACAGCGACGCGCTGGCGACAACTGAGAACTAAGACGGTCGCCGCAGCGCGCGCCAAATTATATATTTATAGTGTGCGAATGAAACGGAAACATGCGGCATCCTTGTTTCACTTTTGTATTTTGATTTCGGAATCTTAAGTGTTTACTCCGTACATGTCATGTTCTGTGAATGTTAATTTAGAATATATTTAGGATTATTTTCTTAATAAAATGTTCAGTACTTTACTTGAATATTATTTGTCTCCTCTCCTGAAATAAGAAACAGAAGCAGCCCCACAAGCTCATACGGATGGTCCGACTTCGATGCGTATTTTTTTTATTTTAAGGTTATATTCCGTGCGGTGGTTCTTAGCTATGTTTGGTTAGTATCGATTCAAGATGGCCGCCACCACAAAATGGCGAATTACATTTCTTTTTTCTTTTCTCCCTCAATATGGGTATCAAATACTAGGCTACTACTAGGCTTGACTAGTAGAGTGTAGAGTAGAAGTAGTCGGGGTATATCTATTTTTTTTATTTTGTTCTTGTTAGTAATGATGCTGTCGTGTCGTGTTTGCATCGATACAGTCTCGATGCGGTCGCTAGCTGCCTCGCTCACACCACAATTCAGCCGCGATACTGTAGCACTTGCTGTTTGTGTTGCACTGATACTCGGTTCACCACTTCCGCACCCCCTTCGTTCCGTTCTCTCCCAACACTGATGCGCGTTTGCATTGTGTCGTGATGGTCTAGCGCAGTCTTGATATCGCTTTTGTAGTACGTTCCAAATGCAGCTAACGCGTATTAGTTTCAATTAAGAAACACTCGACAGCAGCGCTACTAAAAATTGCCGTGATCGAAGGTTCTAGAACAGTCGACTGAGAGTGGTGTTCTAGCGTTTGTCTAGCGTTAATGTATGGTTGAAACTGCTGAAACTTGGGGCCAATTTGATTATTTTAGGAAGGATGTTATAAACTTTCCTTCCAATAATGTAAGTCAGTTTTCGCGACTTCGTGAGGGAGTGTGATATACGAGTAGCATCTAGCTGGTCAGCGTTGTTTATGTTGCAAGAATACCTCTCTCCCCGCGTGTTGTATGACTCTAGTTTATGTCTGACATACAGAGCTACTTTGACAGCAAGAAGTGACGATGTTGAGTGAGTGTGGTATCAACAGAAGTGACTTGATGGGGTGTGTATGTTCCAGTGCACTCCTGAAGGCGTTGGACGCGTGTCCCGCGGGCGCCGTGGTGCGGCTCGGCGTGGAGCGCGGGTACATGGCGCAGCTGCTGCGCGTGCAGCGCGCGCGGGGAGCCACCGGCGGTGCTGCCTTCGCGGCCGCGCTGCGCCTGCAGCCGCCGCTCCTACCGCCCGGTACCGCACACTACACACTACACACTACACATGGTGCAGCGCGCGCGGGGAGCCACCGGCGGTGCTGCCTTCGCGGCCGCGCTGCGCCTGCAGCCGCCGCTCCTACCGCCCGGTACCGCACACTACACACTACACACTACACATGGTGCAGCGCGCGCGGGGAGCCACCGGCGGTGCTGCCTTCGCGGCCGCGCTGCGCCTGCAGCCGCCGCTCCTACCGCCCGGTACCGCACACTACACACTACACACTACACATGGTGCAGCGCGCGCGGGGAGCCACCGGCGGTGCTGCCTTCGCGGCCGCGCTGCGCCTGCAGCCGCCGCTCCTACCGCCCGGTACCGCACACTACACACTACACACTACACATGGTGCAGCGCGCGCGGGGAGCCACCGGCGGTGCTGCCTTCGCGGCCGCGCTGCGCCTGCAGCCGCCGCTCCTACCGCCCGGTACCGCACACTACACACTACACACTACACATGGTGCAGCGCGCGCGGGGAGCCACCGGCGGTGCTGCCTTCGCGGCCGCGCTGCGCCTGCAGCCGCCGCTCCTACCGCCCGGTACCGCACACTACACACTACACACTACACATGGTGCAGCGCGCGCGGGGAGCCACCGGCGGTGCTGCCTTCGCGGCCGCGCTGCGGCAGCAGCCGCCGCTCCTACCGCCCGGTACCGCACACTACACACTACACACTACACATGGTGCAGCGCGCGCGGGGAGCCACCGGCGGTGCTGCCTTCGCGGCCGCGCTGCGCCTGCAGCCGCCGCTCCTACCGCCCGGTACCGCACACTACACACTACACACTACACATGGTGCAGCGCGCGCGGGGAGCCACCGGCGGTGCTGCCTTCGCGGCCGCGCTGCGCCTGCAGCCGCCGCTCCTACCGCCCGGTACCGCACACTACACACTACACACTACACATGGTGCAGCGCGCGCGGGGAGCCACCGGCGGTGCTGCCTTCGCGGCCGCGCTGCGCCTGCAGCCGCCGCTCCTACCGCCCGGTACCGCACACTACACACTACACACTACACATGGTGCAGCGCGCGCGGGGAGCCACCGGCGGTGCTGCCTTCGCGGCCGCGCTGCGCCTGCAGCCGCCGCTCCTACCGCCCGGTACCGCACACTACACACTACACACTACACATGGTGCAGCGCGCGCGGGGAGCCACCGGCGGTGCTGCCTTCGCGGCCGCGCTGCGCCTGCAGCCGCCGCTCCTACCGCCCGGTACCGCACACTACACACTACACATGGTGCAGCGCGCGCGGGGAGCCACCGGCGGTGCTGCCTTCGCGGCCGCGCTGCGCCTGCAGCCGCCGCTCCTACCGCCCGGTACCGCACACTACACACTACACACTACACATGGTGCAGCGCGCGCGGGGAGCCACCGGCGGTGCTGCCTTCGCGGCCGCGCTGCGCCTGCAGCCGCCGCTCCTACCGCCCGGTACCGCACACTACACACTACACACTACACATGGTGCAGCGCGCGCGGGGAGCCACCGGCGGTGCTGCCTTCGCGGCCGCGCTGCGCCTGCAGCCGCCGCTCCTACCGCCCGGTACCGCACACTACACACTACACACTACACATGGTGCAGCGCGCGCGGGGAGCCACCGGCGGCGCCGCCTTCGCGGCCGCGCTGCGCCTGCAGCCGCCGCTCCTACCGCCCGGTACCGCACACTACACACTACACACTACACATGGTGCAGCGCGCGCGGGGAGCCACCGGCGGTGCTGCCTTCGCGGCCGCGCTGCGCCTGCAGGCGCCGCTCCTACCGCCCGGTACCGCACACCGCACACTACACACTACACACTACACATGGTGCAGCGCGCGCGGGGAGCCACCGGCGGTGCTGCCTTCGCGGCCGCGCTGCGCCTGCAGCCGCCGCTCCTACCGCCCGGTACCGCACACTACACACTACACACTACACATGGTGCAGCGCGCGCGGGGAGCCACCGGTGGCGCCGCCTTCGCGGCCGCGCTGCGCCTGCAGCCGCCGCTCCTACCGCCCGGTACCGCACACTACACACTACACACTACACATGGTGCAGCGCGCGCGGGGAGCCACCGGCGGCGCCGCCTTCGCGGCCGCGCTGCGCCTGCAGCCGCCGCTCCTACCGCCCGGTACCGCACACTACACACTACACACTACACATGGTGCAGCGCGCGCGGGGAGCCACCGGCGGCGCCGCCTTCGCGGCCGCGCTGCGCCTGCAGCCGCCGCTCCTACCGCCCGGTACCGCACACTACACACTACACTACTACACATGGTGCAGCGCGCGCGGGGAGCCACCGGCGGCGCCGCCTTCGCGGCCGCGCTGCGCCTGCAGCCGCCGCTCCTACCGCCCGGTACCGCACACTACACACTACACTACTACACATGGTGCAGCGCGCGCGGGGAGCCACCGGCGGCGCCGCCTTCGCGGCCGCGCTGCGCCTGCATATGCCACAGGCCACACTATACATCTACACAAACATGCTCAGAAGCTGGCATACACTGGCACTACACATCACTCACATTTAATTAAATTGAAGCGTCGCGTTGCGTCACTCTCCGAACGCTTAGGCCGCTTGCATGCTCAGTTCAAGCGGGACGTGACAATAAGTCACTTTAAATTAATGCCCTGTATCATACTTCTATTTCAACCGAACCAAACTGTGACGGAAACTAGCCAACGTTTTTCTGGTCACAACACAATTTTGTAATGACCTAGTTTCTAAAAGTATCATTAAAGTACCATTAACCTTCATCGTGATCTCGTGTGTGGCTCCAGACGACAACCTGTTCGCCGAGGAGCCGTTACCCGAGGAGATGGAAGACGAGTGGGAGAGTGGCGCCCTGCCGCGCTCGCTGGCGCTGGAGCTGGTGCCGCCCGTGCTGTCCACCGCCTTCGGCAGCCAGCGCGGGTACCCGGGGGAGCTGGACCCCGCCCTCTGCGACCTGACCGCCGTGAGTACACCCTCACTCCTCTGTCTACCGCCTTCGGCAGCCAGCGCGGGTACCCGGGGGAGCTGAACCCCGCCCTCTGCGACCTGACCGCCGTGAGTACACCCTCACTCCTCTGTCCACCGCCTTCGGCAGCCAGCGCGGGTACCCGGGGGAGCTGGACCCCGCCCTCTGCGACCTGACCGCCGTGAGTACACCCTCACTCCTCTGTCCACCGCCTTCGGCAGCCAGCGCGGGTACCCGGGGGAGCTGGACCCCGCCCTCTGCGACCTGACCGCCGTGAGTACACCCTCACTCCTCTGTCCACCGCCTTCGGCAGCCAGCGCGGGTACCCGGGGGAGCTGGACCCCGCCCTCTGCGACCTGACCGCCGTGAGTACACCCTCACTCCTCTGTCCACCGCCTTCGGCAGCCAGCGCGGGTACCCGGGGGAGCTGGACCCCGCCCTCTGCGACCTGACCGCCGTGAGTACACCCTCACTCCTCTGTCCACCGCCTTCGGCAGCCAGCGCGGGTACCCGGGGGAGCTGGACCCCGCCCTCTGCGACCTGACCGCCGTGAGTACACCCTCACTCCTCTGTCCACCGCCTTCGGCAGCCAGCGCGGGTACCCGGGGGAGCTGGACCCCGCCCTCTGCGACCTGACCGCCGTGAGTACACCCTCACTCCTCTGTCCACCGCCTTCGGCAGCCAGCGCGGGTACCCGGGGGAGCTGGACCCCGCCCTCTGCGACCTGACCGCCGTGAGTACACCCTCACTCCTCTCAGAACACGTGGAGACTGGAACCTGTTATTTATTTATTTTGTACAATTTTATTTGTATACATCAATATTTACAAACTCGCTGTAACTATAAAAAGTTTGATCGATAAGCCAGCTTTTTATCGGTTTTTGAAGCTGCCCAAACTCGGGGCCGATTAAACTACTTTTGGAAGAGTGTTATAAACTTCCGGTCTCATAATGTGAGTCAGCTTTTCCGATCTCGTGAGGGAGTGTGGTATACTGTTCAGCTTGTCTTGCTTGTATTGCCCTCGGCGTCGGAAGCGTTGGAAGGCGGGCGCGCCGCACGCCGGTCGCCGCGTCGAAATCAAGGACTAACTTCTACTCTACTTGGCCAATTATCAGCGCTCATGAAATACTCGTATTTGTTTGTCGGCACGGCAAAGGCTTCGGCTTCTAAAATATCCGAAGGAACTTCGTTCCTACCTGGTGTCCCACCATGGGATGTATCATGGAACTCCTCTAACATGACATCTGTTTCATACTTTACTTTGCATATTTTGAGGATGTCCGCCTTTCTAACATAGACCTCAAACGTCAAACTCGTAAGAGTCGACCGAAACCTTCCTACAACTACACATACAATAGTGCAGGCCAACTCTACTGCGCGACATGCGACCGGGTCTTCAAGACGAAGTTTGGATTTGCCAGCCACATTCGAGCACACGCCAGAAACTAATCAGAGTCGCCATCGTCGGACACGACGCGGACGACATCATCATACTTTACTGTGTGATGTGTGTTCGAGTGTGAGAGTTGAGACAATGTGTTGTTGCAGTGTATAACGGAAGAGGTGAACCTCGTCCGCGCGGACCCGTCGGCAGCGTGCCCGTACACCAACTGCGTGGTGTCGTTCCTGCAGCTGTGCGCCGGCACCCCGCGCGGAGCCCTGGGGCTGGCGCGCCGGCCCGCCGCCGCCGCCGCGCTGCTGCGCGCGCTCCGCCCCGCCCGCATCCAGCCGCTCCCTGAGGTACCCCAGCTGTGCGCCGGCACCCCGCCCGCATCCAGCCGCTCCCTGAGGTACCCCAGCTGTGCGCCGGCACCCCGCCCGCATCCAGCCGCTCCCTGAGGTACCCCAGCTGTGCGCCGGCACCCCGCCCGCATCCAGCCGCTCCCTGAGGTACCCAGCTGTGCGCCGGCACCTCGCCAGCATCCAGCCGCTCCCTGAGGTACCCAGCTGTGCGCCGGCACCCCGCCCGCATCCAGCCGCTCCCTGAGGTACCCAGCTGTGCGCCGGCACCCCGCCCGCATCCAGCCGCTCCCTGAGGTACCCAGCTGTGCGCCGGCACCCCGCCCGCATCCAGCCGCTCCCTGAGGTACCCCAGCTGTGCGCCGGCACCCCGCCCGCATCCAGCCGCTCCCTGAGGTACCCCAGCTGTGCGCCGGCACCTCGCCAGCATCCAGCCGCTCCCTGAGGTACCCCAGCTGTGCGCCGGCACCCCGCCCGCATCCAGCCGCTCCCTGAGGTACCCCAGCTGTGCGCCGGCACCCCGCCCGCATCCAGCCGCTCCCTGAGGTACCCCAGCTGTGCGCCGGCACCCCGCCCGCATCCAGCCGCTCCCTGAGGTACCCCAGCTGTGCGCCGGCACCCCGCCCGCATCCAGCCGCTCCCTGAGGTACCCCAGCTGTGCGCCGGCACCCCGCCCGCATCCAGCCGCTCCCTGAGGTACCCCAGCTGTGCGCCGGCACCCCGCCCGCATCCAGCCGCTCCCTGAGGTACCCCAGCTGTGCGCCGGCACCCCGCCCGCATCCAGCCGCTCCCTGAGGTACCCCAGCTGTGCGCCGGCACCTCGCCAGCATCCAGCCGCTCCCTGAGGTACCCCAGCTGCGGGCTCTCGTTCCTGCAGCTGTGGACTTCGGCTTGGACTAATCAACATTTATACAAATATGGACGAAGTTCCTTACGACAACTTTGGTGGAGATAGAGATTTTGCTGTGCGACCGAACTGAAAAAATGTAAGACTAAAGGCGTAACAAATAACGGAAGTGACGTGTAAAAACTGCCCGTGAGCAGTATTGCCGTCTTCCAAACTAATCTAACTGTGTTCCGAATTTCAATCCAGATCTGTTCAGACGCTACGACATCATTTCAAACATCCAAATATCGAATATCCAAACTGACATTTTTATAGTATGAGTATGATGTATGTAGTGTTGCCTGGTCCGCAGATAGCGTCCGCGCTGCTGCTGCAGTGCGCGGGTCTGGCGGGCCCGGTGCCGGCCGTGCTGCAGGAGCTGGCGGCTGGCGCGCTGGTCAAGCGCGAGTCGAGCGCGCCGCACGTGCCGCCCCGGGCCACCAAGGAACAGCTCATCGCGCGTACGTACTACTCGTTGAACATGGGAGCCCATTGTCTTCAGAAATACAGTTACGAATCACGACTAGGCCGGAGCCAATCGGGTCGGGTTCACATCGCAATTTTTTGAAGTATAAAGTATTATATTTTGTGCCATTCCCGCCGCGTCGTCCCGTTGCTATAATAATTATGAAACAACTGACTTCAACATATATTTTTTTTAAATATGCGTTGTATGTACTACAAAAACCCCTCCACAGATTTGTATATGTAGCGTTTCTATGAACCCCCTCTGAAGACCAGGTGAAGGAAACACTGTTTTTGGGCTTTCGTATCGACAACACGTTGACATGGGAGAGTCACATAAATGAGTTGTGTCTGAAAATTGGGCGGGCGTGCTTTGCACTGTGGCGACTGTCAGGTGTATTACCGACAAGCATGGTGAAGAACTGTTATTTCGCTTCCGTGCACTCACTTCTACAATACGGGGTAGAGTTTTGGGCGCGTTCCGCAGATTGGGAACGCGTCTTTAGGATGCAGAAAAGAGCAGTGAGAGCCGTAGCCAGGGTGCCAGAGGACACGCCTGCACAGGAATTGTTCCGGTCGTTGAGAATCCTGACGCTGCCGTGCATGCTTATTTTACAAGCCGCACTGTACGCCTGGGACCACTTAGAGGAGTACCCGCGCCTGCGCACCGCGCGGCACGCGCACGTGCTCTGCGCGCCCCCGCACCGCCTCGAGAAGACCTCCAGGCAGGTACACGTCATGGCCGCAGACATCTATAATCGCCTCCCGGCAGATGTTAAGGAAGCGCCATCTCGTAATAGTTTTAAAATGAGGGCAAAGTTCTGGTTGACGAAGGAAGCGTTCTATCGAATAGATGAATTTGCTCCCAAGTTTTTATAAACGAACGCCTCTGAATTTCTTTATTTTATTTGTAATAGACATACCAAATACTACGACCATATTATGCTAAAATCGTCTAATTGCTAGGTTTTACTGTTTGTTTATTATTATTATTGTTGACATTTTTTTTTTTTAATTTAATTTGTCATTTAGGTACATAATGTACACATTTGACATATGAAGTAATTTGGAGTTAAGAATTGACACAATCGTTATTATTGTTAATTTAATTTGATTCCTACTTACAGTAATGTATAAATTTGATTTATAAATTAATTTGTATTTAATTTGATAATTACAATAATGTAGACGTTTGATTTAAAAAAATAATTTATGTACTGATTTTGGATGTATGAATTGACGTGTAAAAATATTTTTATCAATAAAAATGAATATGAATATGAATATAACCTACTAAACAATAAACATCATGAAAATCGAACACATAAAAAATACATAATTATACTGTCAAATTGAGAAACCTCTTCCTTTTTAGAAGTCTGTTAAAACAATTGAAACCTGACAATAATTATTTAATTTAAATGATTTAACTAATATTTGATACTAGCTGAACCCGCTACTTCGTTCGCGTACGTTGATCTTGCGAACTTATTAGTACATTATTTAGTAGTACTTACATAAAAATATATGGATGGGTGGCCATTACACAAACTGAGTGAATTTGTTTTTCTACACAAAAATATATTTATTCGAGTTGCGCAACTTCATATTTTATATTTTTAGCAACATCAAACATACTCGTAGTAAGGTTGTGGAGTATCGAACATAGCCGCAGTGTTAAGTGTGTAAGATTTGTATAGAATACATTACGAAGAGTCTGTAGCTGATGTGCATAATCTGATACTTACCCACTTATACACTTTTACAGGATGATTAAGGCGATAGACTTATTAGCCGATGTGATATTTTAGACTCTAAGCAATGTGTGTTTCAAATGTCAATCTAATTGGTAATGTCGTTCTGTCGTTAATATTTGTTTCGTTAGGGCCCATGCTTTTTCTGAGATGATAGGTAGTGTATAGTATTTATGCCAGAAATACCGACTTGGGGCCCATAGCAAGTCTAGAACATTATTATTTTGCTTTTATACCGATTTTAATATTTACCCCCTAATTGCAAACAAGGTACCGAAAAGAAATCACTTACGTAGGGTTCCCGGCGTCGTCCAAAGCCCTGTTTGGTTATTAGGAATAGGGAACGGAACACGGGAATAAGGAAACACCAAACCAGGCGATATCGAGGCGACCTCCCGAATTCCCGTTCCAGCAGAAGCAACGGTCCGGCGTTGTAGAAGGGGCCAATCCAGTAGCGCACTTCACAAAATAGTCCAGCACTAATCCAGTAGTAACACACTTAACGTTAATAATGTATTCCCGCACAATATTAAAGCTTTTATCCCGAAAAACTTGTGGCTTGACGTAGCGGCGAAACGAGACAACGTACAAGTGACAGCCGGCTGTCAACTATATATCCGCTATGATTTCGATGGCCGATATAATGTTGCCCGATTATACGGAACAAAACCCCCGACCAATTGAACTCCAGCTCAATTTTAGAAACCAGTATTTAGTAGTATCCGGACCCCAAATAAAACGAAATTCCCAACTTTGACCCGAAAGTAGAAATCAAACCAAAAAAAAAAACTTTACCAAAAATAGCAATAAAATTAAATAAATTTTTAACCATGAAAAATACGTATATCTAATAAAGAGGCAAGCGTGCCAGAGAGGACACCGCGCGCTGAAGTCTGGAACCAGAAACCAGAATCTCCACCACGCGGGGTGTGCCATCAGTACCAGATATCAATTTTAAAATACGTCCCCTACGCCAGAGTAGGGGGGCCAAATTTGCCTCTTTTAATAATACTAAGTCCCCTTCCCGAGGGGCCTCCGTCCTATCTGTCCATTTTACCAGTTGTTGCAACAGATGCAAGTACTCGGCCGACCAGCGCCTCCAGAAGTCTTGACTTATTTGCTGCAATAACTGAAAACGGGACAGGCGTCCGGGGCGCTCATCCTTCCAGGGATACTCCGGCAACGCGGTTAAAGGCTGACCGATCAAGAAGTGACCCGGCGTCAAGACTTCTAGATCGTTAGGGTCAGGCGAGATTGGACAGAGAGGACGGGAATTAAGCACTGCCTCCACGCGGCATAGTACCGTGACTAACTCTTCCCAAGTTAACACGGTCTCCCCGATGACACGGCGGAGATGGGTTTTAGCAGACTTCACCGCAGCCTCAAAAAATCCTCCCCAGTGAGGACAGGCTGGCACACTAAATTGCCAGCTGATTCCCCGCTGGGCGAGAGCCAGACTTAAACTATTATTACCAGAATTTAAAAAATTATTAACTTCGCGTAAATAATTCGCCGCCCCTCGATAATTTGTGCCATTGTCCGAACGTATTAAAGAGGGTACTCCTCTTCGCGCTACAAAGCGATCCAGCGCCGCGACAAAGGCCTCCGTAGACGGCGCAGAGACCAGCTCCAGGTGGACTGCTTTGGTGGCCAAACACACAAAGACGCACAGGTAGGCTTTAACGACCTTGGCGTTATGCAACGTCGATGACTTGACCGAGAAGGGCCCAGCGAAGTCCGTTCCGACCCCGTCGAACGGCCTCGAGGGAGAAATCCTATCCGGAGGAAGATCTCCCATCATGGGCTGCATGGTAGACGCCTTGAGCCTATAACAAGGGACACATCTAAACAGCACCTTTCGGACCGCCCTGCGAGCCGACAAGATCCAGAATTCACGCTGCAACACAGCGAGAAGCGCGCCACATCCAGCGTGCGCGTTACCGATATGCCGATCGGTGATCAGCAGGTCCACCAGAGGACCTCCTTTCGGTAGCAACAGGGGGTGCCTGCTGCCGTACGGCAGGTTGGCTTTCCGGAGCCGACCTCCTACGCGCAGAAGACCATCCTGACCTGTGAAAGGGTTCAACTTGGCGACCGCACCCTTCAAGCGAGCGCGTCCGCAGCGCAGCGCCTCAAGTTCCGTCGGAAACCTCTCACCCTGCACCAGCCGAATGAGGTGCAGCAAGGAACTCCGACGCTCCTCCACAGTGGCGATCTGGTCACTCCTCCTCTGACGAGGGTGACGACAGTTGTGGATGAAGCGTTTAATCCAGCTAGTTACCCCCAACAACTTATCCAGCTTGCTGTAACGACCCGTCAACCAGTCAGGGTCTGGGGGCACTTCCGCCACAATCGCATGCACGCGGACTCCGGGCAGCTCCGCTCGCTCCGAGTCCGCGCCGAGAGCTGGCCAGGAAGCTTCTGGCTCCCGCAGCCAGTCCGGACCCCAGCATAAGGGGTGATCAACTAGCTCCGGCGCGGAACAGCCGCGCGAAGCACAGTCAGCGGGGTTCAACTCACCCGGGACATGTCTCCAAACCATGTCCAGTCCAATGTTTTGGATTTGGGAAACCCGATTTCCCACAAAAGTCTCCAAGGTGTGAGGGGCTGCTCGTAACCAGGCAAGTACGACCTGACTGTCTGACCACGCATAGACCTTCCGGATGTCTATCGAGGTGGACAGTTCCTGATATACGTGCTTAAGCAGCCGAGCAAGTAATGTGGCTCCGCTCAATTCCAGTTTCGGAATAGTGAGTCGTGTCCTGATAGGAGCTACCTTGCTCTTCCCCAATAAGAGCGTGACATTGACGTGGCCTCCAGCGTCAACTGTACGCAAGTACACAGATGCGGCATAGCCCAGCTCGGACGCATCACAGAACCCGTGCAGGCTGATCCGGCTACAGCCTGGTGGCAGAATGCGACGGGGCAACGCCACTCGATTGACCGTTTCGAGGTCAGATATTAAACGAAGCCAAATGTTAAGCGAGTCTCCAACCAGGGGGTCGTCCCATGAGACCTTCAGAGTCCAAAGTCGCTGTAACAGACACTTGGCTGCGAACAGAACCGGACTGATCCAACCGTTTGGATCAAACATCCTGGCGATGGTGGACAAAACCGTCCGTTTTGTCCACGCGCGTGTGGCTTCCAGTGCCACCCGAAAGGTGAAGATGTCAGCAACCGGTTGATACTGCATGCCCAGAACCGCAATCCCGTGCGGATCGTCACCTTCCTCGAAGAGCCCCGGATCCTGCTGGTGATCGTCCGGGATACCAGCCAGGACGTTGGGGTCGTTAGAGAGCCATTTCCGAAGCTCATAGCCTCCAGATGCGAGAAGCTCTGTAAGCTCATCCCGGAGCAACAGAGCTTCCTCCACCGTCTGCGCACCAGTGCAAACGTCGTCCACGTACAGGTCGCGTTCCAGAACTGCGGCTGCACGTGGGTACCGA
Organism: Ectropis crepuscularia; assembly: GCA_963693475.1. NCBI lineage: Eukaryota > Metazoa > Arthropoda > Insecta > Lepidoptera > Geometridae > Ectropis > Ectropis crepuscularia. The sequence continues at coordinate 1,531,379 of OY856359.1, read as the reverse complement.
GCCCGTTCTTGCTCCGCCAACTCCAGCAGTGAGCGGATTGCAATGAAGGGGCTTGATCTCAACCCATAGGTGTTGGTGTTCAACTCATACACCATCATAGGGTCCTGAGGACTTTCCCGCCAGAGGATTAACTGGAACCTCCTGTCCTCGGGGTGTATGACCGTTTGTCGGAACATCATTCGGATGTCCGCTCCCAACACCACCTGATGCCTACGGAAATTCAGGATGATGTCTACAATATCCCGATGTAACTTCGGTCCAGCGTGGAGGCACTGGTTCAGTGACACTCCTGTCGAAGTCGGAGCGGATCCATCGAACACCGTCCTGAGTTTGCCCGTCGACGCCTTCAAAACGGCGTGATGAGGCAAAAAGTAGTGGTCCATGGTCGACCAGTCGTCGCGAGCCGGAGACATGTGGCCCAGTGCCTCATACTCCCTCATGAACTCGATGTACTTTTCCCGAAGCACCGGATCTCGAGCCATGCGTCGCTCCATGGACCTGAGCCTTTTCTCGGCCAATGATCGAGACTGGCCCAGACGCGGGGGGTTATCCCGGAAGGGCAGCCTAGTCTCCAATCGCCCAGAAAGTGTTCTCCGAGTGTGAGCCTGATAAAAGTTCTCACACTCCACGTGCTCGGGATCCAGCCGAGACACGGTAGGCGGCTCTTCGATCTCCCAGAACTTTTGCATGATCTGAGCGAGGGCCGTTCCCGTAAAAGAAGCCTGATTCGACTGCTGCCAATCATCCACCATTCCCAAAATGGCGTTCCCGTAGATGGTGGGCAGCGCCATCAGCGAAGACTGATCCAGCAGTCTAGGCTTGCCGTTCATGATGTAACCCAGTACATCAGAACCCAACAAAAGATTTACCGGACCCGCCATCCCGAAGCGGGGATCCGCCAACCTGAGACCCTTAGTACAGGACAAAAGATCCGGATCTATGTCCGCCTGAGGAAGCCAACCGACAACCGAATCCATGACGGTGGCTCTGACCGCAATCCTTTCCGAATATGAATGTACGGACGAGAAGGAGAGGCGGGTCTGTCCAGCCAACCGCACCTCTGTGTTCCCGACTCCCCGCAACGGAGTCGGTGACGGAAACCTAGCCAGGCCCAGGCGATGAGCAACCCGGGTTGTCAAAATGCACCCCTGGGACCCTGTGTCCAAGAGCGCTCGTATCCGGACGTAGTCGCCTCTTGGACCCCAAACCCTTAACCAGAGGGTGGGCAGCAGGACCACCGGTTGATCCTGTGCCAAGGGAACGGAGGCTAGTCAATCCCTCCGAGGCCCGTCCGAACCCGTCGGACTACAGGGCCCAGCCCAGTATGGCTGCCGAGTCATAAGGGCCATCGGAGGGGGGGCATATCCAGCTGCCCTGCCATACTGAAAGTAGGGCGGGTGGTAGTCCAGCCTCGGATGCTCATGAAGGGGAGGCGTGTACGCCCTCCATTGCATTAATCGCGGATCCAGCGGCGGAGAAGGATAACGCTGGGGAGGTGGCCCCCGTGGTGTCTCCGGTATCACCCCTCCACCTCTCCAGTTCGCCCGCGTCCGCGCGGGCTGTGAGGTCGGTGACCGAGCCACGTGTAGGACGCCCCTTGTTGGGCTGCCCGGTGCTGCCGTGGGTTGGGGTGGAGGGGGTGTGCTCCACGCTGTAGCCACTTCATTGTTGTACAATGCGTGGCTCTGCGTGGGAGCGCCCCCGCCCGTGGAGGGCCCCCTCCCTGAGGGCTGTCGACCAGCACCATCGCTCCTGACGCACAAGAGCTGATGGTGTGGTCCCCCACACCCAGGACACGGCCGTGCCGTGGGGCAGTCATTGTACAAATGACCCCCCAGGCACCCGTAGCACCGACGCAACCGCCGAACGATCCCTCGTCGTTCGGAAGTCGTCCGCGCAAGCAGGGCCGGACACTGCACCAGCGCGTGAAGCTGGCCACAGTTCGGGCACTCCTGCTCCGACGCAGTCGTCACAGTCGCCGACCGCTTTACCCCACCCAGAGTGCGGGGATTGGTAGGTCGCGGTCCTGTTCCGGCAGGGCCACGAGCTGACGCGGCGGGCTGCGCCTCCTGAGGCGCCGACTCTGCCATCCTCGCCTCCCACTCCAGGACCCGAAGTAGCTCCTCAAACGTGGGGAAGACCTTCGGGTCTGCGTGAAGGCCCCTTTCCCGCTCGAACCGGGCGCGCAACTCCAGCGGCACCTTGCCCAGCAGGATGTGGACCAGCAGAAACGACCAGTGTTCCACTGGCAGTCCCAAGCTGCGCAAGGCGTTGTACGCCACCTTCACGGGCGTGAGGATTAGCGGCCTCAACTGAGACCTCTCAGTCACCTTCGGCAGCCCCAGTATTTGGGACACGTAAGCGTCGGCGAGGAGCCGAGGGTTTTGGAACCTCGTATCCAGCAACTCCAGCGCCGTGCCGAAGTTGTCGTCGTCCAGCTCCAGGTGCTGGATCAGGGAGAGTGCCTCACCCTCCAGTGACGTGCGGAGATAGGCCAGCTTCTCCGCCCTCGTCAAGTCCGTGCGTGAATCTACGAGAGAGGCGAACATGCTCCGGAAGCCGCTCCACTCCCGCAGGTTCCCTGTAAACCTGGGCAAGTCCAGAGTGGGAAGGCGTCCCACTACACCCGAGCCCGCATCCCTGATGACGGGTCCTGAGCTCGCCCTTCCCTGACGAGACCTCTCCAGCTGGCGAACCCTTTCGGAGACCTCGTCGTACACATCCAGGATGCGCCGCATGTCCGCGTCAATCCTCTCCATCTGGTCCTCAGGTGGAGGCGGCCTTGCATCCCGCAGCAATCCTGTGCTCCTCTCAGCGACCTCCAGGCGCCTGTCGAGGTGTTCTGCCCTGTTTAATAGCGCCTCCTCCCGGTCTCTCCTGCCGACCAATCCTTGCAAGGATTCAAACCACCGGAGCTGGTTGGCCAAATCCGAAGCCATTTTAAATTTAAATTTTAAATTAACCTAAAGTTCGGACAATGTCACAACAATATATCCGCAACCTATTAAACCGGATACCACTTAATACTAATTTCCCGACAGTTTGGGGAGAAATTATAAACTGGGAACCCCCAAATATCTGGCCTACCCGATATATTTTCCCAGAAAACTAAAAACAAGAAATATATTATTACGGGGGTATTTACGGTTAACCACGCTCTGTCTACCAAAAAATGTATAGTATTTATGCCAGAAATACCGACTTGGGGCCCATAGCAAGTCTAGAACATTATTATTTTGCTTTTATACCGATTTTAATATTTACCCCCTAATTGCAAACAAGGTACCGAAAAGAAATCACTTACGTAGGGTTCCCGGCGTCGTCCAAAGCCCTGTTTGGTTATTAGGAATAGGGAACGGAACACGGGAATAAGGAAACACCAAACCAGGCGATATCGAGGCGACCTCCCGAATTCCCGTTCCAGCAGAAGCAACGGTCCGGCGTTGTAGAAGGGGCTAATCCAGTAGCGCACTTCACAAAATAGTCCAGCACTAATCCAGTAGTAACACACTTAACGTTAATAATGTATTCCCGCACAATATTAAAGCTTTTATCCCGAAAAACTCGTGGCTCGACGTACCGGCGAAACGAGACAACGTACAAGTGACAGCCGGCTGTCAACTATATATCCGCTATGATTTCGATGGCCGATATAATGTTGCCCGATTATACGGAACAGGTAGTATATGAGACTATAAACTATCTGTGTTTCAAATTTCAACCAAATCAAACCTATAAATAAAATACATATAATACAACTGAGGTAGTAAGATAACATTCTATTCAATTTTAGAAAAACAACAGTCTGCTTTGGTCACCGAAGCTTGTTGAACACTAAATTTAGTACAGTGAGCTTTTTCCTTGACTAGAAGTTAGTTGACGTGAAATGATAATAGTTGAAGTCGATTTTTGTTCTTTCGGATATTATTTCAATCCATATTTGGATTAAAACCAAAACCGAACAAAAATCGACTTCAACTATTATCATTTCACGTCAACTAACTTCTAGTCAAGGAAAAAGTTCACTCGACTAATTTAAGAAGCTATGACTACGTCGTCCAGATAAATACATAGATACTGGTGGACAATTCACACACAACACTTTGGCTTTTTCCACCGCCAATATCCCAGCCATACTCAAACCGGAGTGGTCTTACGCGTGACGATGGCAAAAGACCTAACGGCATGACTTTTGTGCCTTGGAAGTTGTGTATATACTATAGTGTGGGAAGTATAGATTTGAGCAGTGTTTAAATAAAGTTTCTGATTATCTCTCCGCTCAGTAAGATAAGATAAGAAAACTCTTTATTAAAAGCCACATAAAAAAAAAAATAAGAACATAAATTACAATAAAAACTTAAGTAAATATTATGCAGTACTGGAGACCGCCACTCCCAGCTCGCTGGAGGCCGTCGGGAACCAGATCATCGAGAGCCAGGACACGAGGCTCGTGGTGGACGTCATCACGGACCTCTTGGAGAGGAGCCAGGACGGACATTACGAGATTAAGGTCAGTTCGAACATTATATCACTTAAATGTCAAACGCAAGCTTGTGGACGTGTGCATTCTCCACATTCTGAAATACGGAGCATAAACTTTGTCTGCGACTTAACATGAGAACTCCAACTCTATGGAACGCAGTATTCTCGACGTAAAGATTACTCATCAGATAAAAATGCTTTCCATACTTCAAATATCTGACGTAATCCAAAAAGCCAAAATGCAACTAATTTAAAATATGGTTGGAATGGGGTATTCCCAAATATCGGATGATCTTTGGGCACCACTCTGTGGAATCCAGATCCGAACAACATTAAAAAGCGTTGAGGGACCTAAGACAAAATCAGCAGAACTCGCCTGTTAGCACTAGATACAGACAAATAGAGAGGCCTCTGCCCAACTTTGGGATTTACGCTCTGTCGCTGTTTATCTAGGTATTTATTTAATATAAAAAGTACAGGACCTGGGATAACGCCTTGTGGGACTCCAAAGTTATGAAGGTCGCATCGTGACATCGTAGTAATACGGGACTTAACATATTGTTGTCGATTTGTTAAGTAAAGTTGAGCCATATTATTCCTATAAAAAGAAGAGTAATCGTAAAGAGTATCTAGTTTATGTTAGTAGTAATTGAATTGAAAGAGAATCAAAAGCATTAGCTGTATCAAGGGAACTTTGTGTTTCATTGTGTTGGTTGTTGTCGGGTGTGTTGTAGGTGAAATGTGACAAGGAGGAAGCCGACAACTTATTCAATTTTAAAGTCGTACGTCTATTTCCCGCATCTCATTGTGTTCGCTGTTGTCGGTTGTAGGGTGTCCCGCAGGCTAAGTGTGATGAGGAGCCCGGCAAGTTATTCCACTCCAAAGCTGTACGTTTGTTCCCCGAATCTTCATTGTGTCGTGTGTGGTGCAGGTGAAGTGCGACGAGGTGGAAGCCGACATTTATCCCATTCTAAACTTGTACGTCTATTTCCCGTATCTCCTTGTGTTCGATGTATACTCTAAAGCTGTACGTTTGTTCCCCGAATCTTCATTGTGTCGTGTGAGGTGCAGGTGAAGTGCGACGAGGAGGAAGCCGACAATTTAGTCCAGTCTAAAGTTGTACGTCTATTTCCCGTATCTCATTGTGTTGTTGTCGCGTGTGGTGCAGGTGAAGTGCGACGAGGAGAGCCCGGGCGCGCACCCGCTGGGCCGGGGCGGGCGCGGCTGCGGCCTGCTGCTGGACTGGGTGTCGGCGCTACAGCGGTCGCAGCGGCCGGCGCGGCAGATGCGGCTCATGTTCCGCGCGGGCGGCGCCGCCTGGCGGCCGCAGCTCGTCACGCTGCTGGTGCACCGCGCCGCCGCGCGCACGCTGCACGAGTGCCTGGCGACGCTGCTGCGGCCCGGCGGGTGAGTGTACTGACCGCGCGGCGGCGGCGGCGGCGGCCCACCCACAGCTAGCTCACTGTAGCTGCTGCAGTGGAGGCTTTGGGCGGGGAAGAGGCGGCTTAGCCAAAAGTCGATGTCGAGTGCTTTTTTTTATATTGGTGGGCAATTCACACACAATACCATCTGACCCCAAACTACAGAATAAATATTAGTACAAATACAGAACACTCACTTAGCGAAAACAATTAGGTATATAAATATCTTGCTGGGACACAACAAAGTTCAATTCAGCTCGCAATTAAATACCTGTCGCGATTTTCAAATAAACATTTGCGCTCTTTCTAACGCGTAACTCTGTCCCTGTCTAGCGCGGAGGGTTGTCGACATATCTAATAACAATATACGCGGGAAACGTGTTGCGCGAGCGCTCAGCCGTGCGTCCGACAACCGACTGACACTTGTTCCCTGGGAGGAACGGTCTACTAGCTGTAGGCTAAAACCGCGCGACCTTGAGCGAGTGATAATGCACTGCCCAAACGAAGCAAAGCTTGTACTATGGAGGCCAGATAGCTGATTATTTTTTATTACTATCGGAATCTCAACCGGTAGTGATCGGCTCAACAGACGTAATCGGACCGACTAGTATTAAGATTAAAATATTCACAACACCCCTATTTTCCTCTTCTTCCATCCAAGAAATATTTAAAAAAGAATATAATTGTAATGACAAAATGAAACCCGGAGTCTGTGGAGTAGCTAAATTAAATTTAAAAAACTGTAGCTGGCAGCGCTCACAGCGGCCTGTACGAGTGCCTGACGACGCTTCTGCAACCCGGGGGGTGCGTCTGTCTGTCTGTCACGTGATGTTTTTTTCCCCTCCTTCCCCCTTGGTGATACGTGGTGAGGTTTAAAAGTAACCCCCCCCCTCCCCCACCAAAATCACGTGTATTTTTAATACCTACAAAGAATCTTAATTTTTTTAATTTTTTTTTTTAAACACCGGTATTAAGTATAATCTAATCCTATTCTAGGCGCGCGAGGACTTCGTTCGTTACCTTAACGGGGAGTCAAGGTCTATATGTGTATATACTACGCGTCGATTTTCGATTTAAAAATCACGCGTTTGACGAAAAAATAAATACACGTGATATCTTACTATAACCCCCTTCCCTTGTGATATTTCGTGATTTTTGCCGAACCCCTCCCCCCTTTTGAACATCACGTGATTAATGGACAGCCCCCTAAGGGATTTCGCCCATGGCGACTTTTGAAGTGAAAACTTATTTTGGGGCGCCCCAGATAGATTTTCTGACGTGGGCTGTGAATTGAATTCTAGCGTCACGCTAGGAATGATAAGAAATCTTCGGGTAAACTCGGGACCCTGACCTATGACCATTGGCCAGCTAGAAATGCGTCAGCATTCCTAGATGGGATTTCACCCGCGTAGTTTTCAAAGTAAGTTATCAAATTCTGAGTTATAAGTTTTCACTCATATGGGCAGTTCCTATGACTGCCAATTCTTTTGTTTAAGAAACGCGCGAAATCATCGCTACTAACAGCACTAACGTGTGTTAGTCACAGTACCTGGGTGACCGAGCTTTGCTCGGTATAAATACTAAATACTTAGATACCTACAGATAAAAGACTCCAATTTTGACTTCCAATTTTTTCAGAGATTTTCTTAAAACAAACGAATTGAAAAAAAAGAGAACCCGTCTGGATTCGAACCCGGAGCTACTAATTCGTGACCGCTATGAGCGCCCGACTTCCGGTCTGAGCTAATTATGCTATCGCGTCACGCGGCGAAATTTACCTTCACATTCTAATGTCTAATGTGACAGTTTTTCATTGTCTAAAAACGCGCATAATATGCGTTTTTTTTAAATAAGACCTAGTTAGATCGATTTATCGACCCCGAAATTTCCTGCATACATAATTTCATGAAAGTCCGTCGAGCCGTCTCAGAGATTCAGATTCTATATATATATACATATTTATATAGGTACAAGAATTGCTCGTTTAAAGGTATAAGATGTGCAACGCGCTACATAAGCGATACCAACGCGATACAGTATAACGACTACATCGACGTACAGGCGAGGCAGCATCGCTTCAAAAAATAGCCGTGGCCGAATGCCCTAACACTTGCATTTTGAAAAATTACTGGTTAACATTTTTCTCTTATTCCAATTATCGAATAGGTGGGAGTTGAGTTCTACACTGGCGCGTCCCGATGGTTTTGTTTATTTATTCTTAACAGCGCTCGTCCGTTCCAACCTAGCTCCTTTAAACACCTGAGCGAAGCTCCGACGCTTCTACCGCCTAACTAAATCGGCTATCGCTTTGTTAATGATGTCTCTTATCATTTCAAGCGAAAAGAAAAGAGAGAGAGAAACATCAAAGCGATGACATTTTTCGATCGGCGGTAGACCCCGGGTCGCTAGCATGCTCCAATGGTGAATATCATAGTGATGAGGCTCTCTTTCTCATCCACTTGGCACTCATCATCTATGGCCTTAATTTCGTAATTTTTGCTAGACATTTCTTTTCAGTCCACATTAGTCGTCTGCCATCATAATCTTCTCTTTAGTATCGTGGCTGGACGTTTCTCTCAGCTACTCCTCGCCTATCTACTCGTCCCTTACTATTAACCTTTTCTAAATTGGACATTTCTTTCATGAATTGCCTACCGTTGTCTTTTCGCCTTTCATATTAATGCTGGACATTCCTCTCACGCACTCCACAGAACACTGAGTCATGGTTATAAACAAAATAATTACCAATATCTCTGTTATTCATTTTGTGAATATTTTTGTTATTTCCGTGGGATATTTCAATTATGAATAATTGTGTTTCAGTGATTGGTCGCCGACCGCAGTGCTGGACTTTGCCGAGACGCTGATTGGAAGCCCACGCGTGTGGCAAGGCCGCGACAAGTCCACGCCCAAACACACGGCCAAAGAGGACACACTGAGACTTCAATATGCTCAGGTATGTTGATATCTCACTTTAGTTTTTACACAGCGACTGTTAAAGAAGTCCTCGCGCGCCTAGAATAGGATTAGATTATACTTTAAACCGGTATTTAAAAAAAATATATAAAAAAATTAAGATTCTTTGTAGGTACTAAAAATACAGGTGATTTTGGTGGGGGGAGGGGGGTTAGTTTTAAACCTCACCACGTATCACCAAACGGGAGGGAGGGGTTAAAAAATGTAAAAAAAACATCACGTGATTAATGGACAGCCCCCATTCCGATTTTTCTGCTAGCCTCCTTCTCTTCTTGAGTATGCACTAAGAGGACGATATTGGGTATTTGCGCTCCCTTATACCTTCTCTGCTCAAGGGATTATATACGAGGTAGGTACTAAGGAGTTGGTACATACCTGAGTATATTTCGTACGCGACATCCATCCGTTTTCGATGTATGCAGAGGCACTCCTGGCTGATCTTTGTTACCAGGTTCGGGCGGTGGTACCTCGTTTCGAAGAGATTTTCCCTATCGATGTAAGACAGCTGATTGATGTCGCCGATGAGGATAATTTCACCAACACTAGACAGCCGTGAAACCGTTACGATGGCTCCAAAATGGTTCATGAGAGTTTCATCTATCATGAGGCGGCTGAAATTGTCTTTTTCGAAACCATTTACAGAGCAGAAGCCATGGTTCGCACTCTGGTTTTGACCAGATTTCCGATACGCTGCGATAGCTCTTCTCTTAGATCTTTTGTTGCCTTCTTCACTTCGAAGCGTCTAATCACCCATCCATGACATATTTTCCATCCTGGAACTCCGTTGACCCACTTCTGACCATTTCCCAGTTTTCTTAACCTGTTTTGACGTTTGATTTCGTACTAGTTGAGGACGGTAATATTCAGTTAGGATGTCTTTGCGCCTTCTCCACTAATCGGGTAGGCAGTACAGACAATTTACACCTTATATTTTTCCTAAATTTAGAAATATCACAGACTCCTGGGTCCGTGACCTTTGTCATTTCACTTCTTTTTTTTTCATGTCTTGGATTGGGAGAAGAAATGGAAAATATGGGGGAGTAGGGAACATTTTCAACATTTTCTAATGAGTCCGATTTTAAGCCGCCTTCTCCCGACCCAGATCTTCCACGATGGTCGCGTTTTTATCTCTGAGGGCCACCTGTAAGTTGAACTCTCGGATGGTGTTCGGTGATGGCGTCGTCGGTGTCGTCAGCGTATTACTTGAAGTTCGCTATGTGCCGTGAATTGCGACGACCGCATGGGGTACGCTCTCGTTCAGCTCCATGCTTTCCTTAGTTTCGATTGCGATGACATATTCGTATGTCAGTACGACTCGTTGGCGCAGTCAACGTTCGCCGTACGAACCGGTCGATGGCGTCGGAACATTGATGATCTGTGTGTGTGACAGCTGGACGTGTTGATCCACTACGTGACGCTGGAAGCCTTGGCGGCGGAAAAAGAGGAGGGTGTGGAGGGGGCGCGGCGCCGCATCGAGTCGCGGCTGCCGCTGGTGCTGGCGAGCTGTGCTGCGCCCGCCGCGCTGCTGGCCGCCGCGCGCCGCGCCGCCGCGCGCCTGCCGCTGCTGCTGCTGCTGCTCTACATGAAGGTAACAGATACTGTGACACGTGGGGGCGCCGGAGCCCGCGCGGCGCCGCTAAGAGTCGCGGCTGCCGCTGGTGCTGGCGAGCTGTGCTGCGCCCGCCGCGCTGCTGGCCGCCGCGCGCCGCGCCGCCGCGCGCCTGCCGCTGCTGCTGCTGCTGCTCTACATGAAGGTAACAGATACTGTGACACGTGGGGGCGCCGGAGCCCGCGCGGCGCCGCTAAGAGTCGCGGCTGCCGCTGGTGCTGGCGAGCTGTGCTGCGCCCGCCGCGCTGCTGGCCGCCGCGCGCCGCGCCGCCGCGCGCCTGCCGCTGCTGCTGCTGCTGCTCTACATGAAGGTAACAGATACTGTGACACGTGGGGGCGCCGGAGCCCGCGCGGCGCCGCTAAGAGTCGCGGCTGCCGCTGGTGCTGGCGAGCTGTGCTGCGCCCGCCGCGCTGCTGGCCGCCGCGCGCCGCGCCGCCGCGCGCCTGCCGCTGCTGCTGCTGCTGCTCTACATGAAGGTAACAGATACTGTGACACGTGGGGGCGCCGGAGCCCGCGCGGCGCCGCTAAGAGTCGCGGCTGCCGCGTAACCCTTCTAATACAAACTTAACGTCAAACTACTCTGTACTTTAATCAAGAAGGCACTGTGGCACACAAAGTAACACGCACGAAACACTTCCGCAGACAACTCCCGAAATTCTTAACGCAAAGCACACTTGCTTACTATAGCACGCATCTTATCGATGTGGTGTTCCCACGTCATACTGCGATTAATCTCTAACCCCAGAAATGTGGTATACTATACCTGTTCAATCTTGATACTGCTAAGCAAGACTTAAAGCGGTTGTGTATAGTGGTTCAACAGACAAAAGTGGATGAAAAGAGTTTTTCTTTTAAATAAAACAATTACATTTACATTCCCACTGCTCGTACTCTCAACCCCATAATCAACCACCATCGCCAAAATTATGAACCCTGATTATGAAATCAGACAAACACTCAACAACCGCGGCAACTTACCAGTATGTGAATCGTTTGTTTGACAGGTCCCGAAGATCCGTCAGTTACTGCAGGAGTGCGAGGAGCGTCCGCCGGTGGCGCCCCCGCTGGCGGCCGCGGCGGCGCTGCGGGACTCCGCCGCGCGCTCCACCAGCGCCACGGACGCCGTGTCGCACGCCATCCTCACCGCCATCCCGCACCACCAGCACCACACCAAGGAGCACTCGCAGAAGTAAACCTCACCACTGTCTCTTCTATATATATAGCCACTCCACAGACTCTGGGTCCGTGAACTTTGTCATTTGGGTTCGTTTTTTAACGTATCTTGGATTAAGAGAAGAAAAAGAAAATAGGGAGGGGTAGGGAACATATTTAACCTAATTCTAGTGCTAGTCTGATTTTGTCTGTTGAGCCGATCACTATTGGTTGAGATTCCGCAAGTAATCGACTCGACATCGTCATTTGCCATATTTTTGAAGTGAAAACTTCTTTAGGCGCGCTATAGACAGAATTTTCGTGGGCTGTGAAATGGATTCAGCAATCGTCACGCTTGGATATGATAATGGATCGGATCGGATATGAAATCTTCGGGTAAACTCGGTAAAAACGGCCAGGTAGGTACCAGGGCAACAGAAACAGTAAAGAGTTTCGATTATCTACCTCCAACAGCCCAGCGTTTATCTCCAGATACCAGGACAACAGAAATATAAAAGAGTTGCGTTTGCCCCTAGGTACCAGTACCAGGGCAACAGCAAGTTTTCACTTCTATCGGCAGTTCCTATGACTGCCAATTTTTTTTTTTAAGTCGCCTTCTCTCGGCGGTTCATAGCGTCATAGCCTCCACCACTGCTCCATTTCTGTCTAAGAGATTAAGATGTAAAAAAAAATTGGCAGGTATAGGTACTGCCGATAGAAGTGAAAACTTATAACTCAGAATTTGATAGCTTACCTTGGAAACTACACGGGTGTAACCGGAGGGCGTGGTCTCGCCATATTGGCATGGCTATCTAGAAATGCGTCAGCGTTTCCCATTGGCTGATGCGTTTCTACATGGCCATGCCATGATGGCCTGTCCACGCCCTTTCAGCATTTCCCATTGGCTGACGTATTTCTAGATGGCCAATAGCCATGGTCCCGAGTTTACCCGAAGCTTTCTTATCATACCCGAGCGTGACGAATTAATTCCATTCACAGCCCACGAAAAATCTGTCTATTTTCACTTCAATAAATCTGTGAAAAGTAATAATAATAGCCATTCCACTTTCCATCGATAGGGTGTGGCGCATGGAAGCCGGCATCCGCTCGGTGTGGTCGCGGATCCGCGGGTCCGGCGCGCGCGCCCTACCGCTCGCGGCGGCGCTCCTCCGCGGGACTATGCCCCTCCACGCCAAACACCACCAGTACCTGCTGTCGGCCGTCGAGGCTCTGCCTGATGACGAGCTGTTCGGCGAAGATACTACGTGAGTCTCACAAATTCAGTACCTATTGTCGGCTGTTGAAGTTCTGCCTGATGGCGAACTTCGGCGAAGAACTATGAGTTTCCCAAATACCACCACGATGTGGTGTTATAGGGAGTTAAACACTATTATCACAAATTTAGTGTACCCACACAGCTGGCATTCGGGGATTTCTCTCACAAGTAAAGAGTCAAAGATATTATCCACTACACAAGTGAAGTTGGAAAAGAGTTCGCGGTTTAGTGCATGTTTGTTCCCAGGTTCTTCACTAACACAACATGATACTTTTTATTTAATCTAATGGTATTTATATGAAAAAGAACGGGTCGCTCGCTTTTTTCCGTTTAGTGCATTTATGTTAGCGTGTACATTGATTGCAGCGAGGACTTGGAGAGCATGCTGGAGTGCTTCATGAACATGGCGCGAGCGGCGGGCGGCGCGCGGGACACGGCGCTGGCGCACCGCGTGGCCGCGCTGCTGCGCCGCTACCTGGCGTGCCGGCCGCCGCGCGCCGCCGCGCTGCTGGCGCGACACGGCGCACTGGTGCAGTGAGTACCTGACAAGTTTTCACTTCTGCAGTGCGGTCTTACGCACACATTTGTTTCATCAGAAGCATGGGAATTAAACCTTCATCGTCGGAGTTCATTATGATACTGCTTGGCTTAAAAAAGTATCAGCCACCGATATCAAGTGTCGACCACTGGTCAACAAGTGACTGTCGCGTGGTTCAGCTACTTTTGTAGCCGCTTCTGGCTGCTCGTGGCGGCGGCGTTTGTGATCCTAATCGGAGTCACAGACAGTCGACGTTGTAGTGTTGCCGCGAGCCGACCACGTGTATTATAACGCCAATGCACATAGACCCAGCTGTGGACACTAAAGTACGTGTACTAATATACGTACTTTAGTTTGAGTGGCGTTACACATACATGTGGTCCTATCATCGTCGTGTATTCACCCATCTCTTCACATCCGTCAGGTCGATCCCGGCGCTGAGCTCGCTGCAGTCGTCGGAGCTGTCCGCGCCCTCGTCCGCGTCCCCGCCGCCGCACGCGCTGCTCGCGCTACAGCGCCGCACCGAGCCGCCGGAGAGCCTGCTCTGGATGCTGCAGGTATGACACCGAGCCGCCGGAGAGCCTGCTCTGGATGCTGCAGGTATGACACCGAGCCGCCGGAGAGCCTGCTCTGGATGCTGCAGGTATGACACCGAGCCGCCGGAGAGCCTGCTCTGGATGCTGCAGGTATGACACCGAGCCGCCGGAGAGCCTGCTCTGGATGCTGCAGGTATACTCGGAGACAAACGACTACATGTTTGTGACAAATCTTCATTTCATATTAAAACTGTTCTCTGAACATAATTTTAAGACAAATTCTATTCATTTATTTTACTATATTACAGTTTTTTTCTGCTTAATTTTTAGTTAATAAATGTTCACTTAGGATTTGTTTTGTCAAAACTACCCTTAAATTTTTGAGGGTAGAATCAAATTTTTTATGTTATTTCATATGATGAGTAATAACGAGGCCCGAACCCATATGGCTACTGTCGCCGGTTTATGGCTTAAGCTAAGATACGTATATGCATAGTACAGTTGTGTTCGGAACTGATGTAATGTTGTGTGTGGTGTGACCAGGAGGTGGAGCAGTGGGGCTCCCGGCGCGGCGGCGGCTGGGGCGGGGCCGCGTGCGCGGGCGCCGTGCTGCGCTGCGCCGCGCCGCTCGCCGCCTCGCCGCACGCCGCGCTGCGAGCCGCCGCGCTCAGCCTGCTGGCCAAGCTGCTGCCGTGCGTCACCCAAACCGAGCCCGGTAAGGAAAAAAAAAACACTAGAAAAAAGCATGTCAAGCTCAACACAATGGAGCGTTGGTGCCCCTACCGACCAAAACTTCCACAGGTTTCTTCAGCCGTGACTAGCCACGGGACCGCTATCGTATTCAACCGCAGCTCTGCCACTGGGCCCATTTCGCAAGAGAAGGACCCTCGCATTTGGTTCCAGAGACGCACTAGAAATCACCTTCTCGGGACGGCCTATTATCCCTAGGCCAGGTGCCAGGTCACAGAATAAATATTAGTACAGAAGCCTCACTTACCGAAAACAATTATATAAATAGCGACTCCTGCTGGGACACAACAAAGTTCAATTCAGCTCGCAATACCTGTCGCGATTTTCAAATAAACATTTGCGCTCTTTCTAACGCGTAACTCTGTCCCTGTCTAGCGCGGAGGGTTGTCGACATATCTAATAACAATATGCGCGGGAAACGTGTTGCACGAGCGCTCAGCCGTGCGTCCGACAACCGACTGGCACTTGTTCCCTGGGAGGGACGGTCTAACCGCGCGACCTTGAGCGAGTGATGATGCACTGGCCAGGTGCCGGACGGCCAAACCATCCTACGTTGCCATACGCCGCGCCGCGCCTTAATTGATATGTATTAATTAATTGATACATATACGCGCCTTAATTGACTGGCCTCGTGGCTTAGTTGGTAGTAGCTCTGCCTGCGAAGCCGAGGGTCGTGGGTTCGATTCCCACCCAGTGCAAATATTTGTGTTATGAATTCAAATGTTTGCACTGTGTCTAGGTGTTTCTATGTATAATAAGTATGTATTTAAAACTATATAAGTATTATATCAGCTATCTGGCCGCCATCACACAAGCTTTGCTTAGTTTGGGGTCAGATGGTACTGTGTGTGAATTGTCCACCAATATTTATTTATTTATTTATGTATTGTCCAGGTCTGCAAGCGATCCTGGAGTGCCTGGAGTCTGGTCAGCCGGAGGTGGCGCAGTCCGCGCTGGAGGCCCTGCCCGAGCTGGTGTGCGGGCTGCAGGAGCACGCGGCGCGGCTGCTGGCGCGCGTCTTCGAGCTGGGGCTCCGCTCGCGGCTCCCGGTGGAGGCCTGTCTGACGCGCTGCCTCGCCGCCGGGAACATGATGCGCGGCTGCTGAGCGACCGCGTGATGACAACGACGCTCACAAATGAGACCACAACTACGTAATAACAACACTCTGACAAACGTATGGAAAAGTCTCTTTTAAACCTTCGAATGATGACCGAGACATGATTACAAGGGGACGCTGACAAATGTATGGAAAACTCTCTTTTAACCTTCGAGTGGTGGCCGTGACATGATAACAAGGGACGCTGACAAACGTACGGAAAATGTGGTTTCTCTGTAGATTGTTCTAATTTTCCTTACAGTTGATATTGTCCGCGATGTTATCGACGACATTATCACTTCATGGTCTTGTAACAGTAAGGGCGAATCCAGGGGTGGAATAAGGATCTTGACCATCCCCCTAGGCTAGATAGATCCAGAACCTAGGTGGACCAACACAACACACACGCACGTGTCGCACGATGTTGTAACTTCTTGACTACGACCTACGACTATGTGAACCCCGTGGCCCAAAGTTGGATCCGCCCTTGTGTTACTATATTTCGCCTTCTTGTCAGATCTTGTAACTACGGAGGCACGATACGGCGAATAAGTAGCTTTAAGTACATAAAACAGCCAAATGTGTTAGCTCGAAGGATCAATATTACAGCTCGCGTTATAGTCAAGGATATTAGTACAATCAGTAAAGTGCATTACTCAACAAAGAAACTGAAGGCAACAAAGTAAAAATCATTAAAAATGTGAGCTCGATTCGTAAAAGCAAATAATCAAGGTAAAATCATTTAATTCGTGAAAAGCGAAAATGGGATTAAAGTAGCGGTGGGCGATTATGAATGATCGGCATAATCGATTTATTTTGTATTACTAATGTTGATAATCGATTATCGAATTAGTAACTAATATGTTTTCATAATCGAATGATATTAGTAATTAGTACTACTAATCATATTTTATGAAGTCGACGACAGTTCTTCCGTGACTTTAGTAGTATCTACATAGGTTTATTTGGTTTCTTTTGTTTGTATTACGGTGCCGGTGGTGTGAAACGTGACACTTTTTGACGTGAAAACGTCTTATAATTCGATGAAGCCGGCTGCACGCCCGCAAAACATGACGTCATGACACGTTCCGCCGTTACCGTTAGTTCGTCGTCTTTGCCATGCGGACGAAGCTGAGCGCTGAGGGCGCCACCCGCCGAGTCGAGCGGTATCACTACTCGCGCTATCAGCGTACTGATTTCTTAAGACGTTGTCACGTTCAACTATCGTTAGTAAACCGACTTTACAGACAGCCATTTTTTTACTTATAAATATGTGGATTTAATTAACGGTAAGTTTACCGATTTTTGTATTGATACTTTGTAAGTTTTAGGTAGCTTTTTCGCTTGCTGCCCTTCTTTTATAGCGGGCCGCTGAGAGACCGCGTCGTGTTGTCCCTTTCTCACCCCACGCGGCTGTGCTGTGAGTAAATCGAGTCGCGCGCGACTAGCGACCGTGCGTGCGTGACTGGCTACTAATTAGTAACTACAAACTGTCATAATCGTGCTATCTCGAGACATTCTCATAATCGAATGATTTCATTAGTATATCTCATAATCGCTCACCTCTAGATTAAAGGAACAAATAGTATTGAGCTGATCATTTCTATTTGTTCCTTCGACATCATTGAAAAGAGGGGGCGCACAGATCACCGAATCTTGGATATACATTAAGAGGAAATAAATAAATTCTTGTTCCTTCTAGCTAAAACTACAACTTACTGTATGTGTTGAATAAAGAAACATATGTAATTGTGAAATACTCTCGTTTTATTGTTATAATAATTGCATAGGCCACATTCATACCTAAAAGAGAAATGCTTCAGTAAATACAAGAAAATAATTTATCACTTTGGTACTTTAAAAATAGTTGTGAAGTGATCATAATACTTGATAACATAGTCCAATTACCCAGCAGTGGGAAAGAATAAATATACTAATGTTATGTGGATTTCCTCGCTATTTGTTATAAACAGGTTCTTCTACATCATAAACTGTGACATTACTTAACATTGAAAAAATTGTGGTTTAAATGCAAACATATCTTTAAAACAAGTGATCTACTCAATTCAATTATCAATACAAGTATGAGATTAAATTGACTGCTCAACAAATGTAATGTTGGAACTTCTAAGCCACTGACTATCACAAAAGTGTATGTGTGTATACAAAGTATACAACACAAATCAGAAAACCACACACTTTAAACTTTTTAAAATTGTACATATTAAAGTTTTTAAAACAAGTAGCTTCAACTTAGGTTGAGGCATTCCTTAGGGAAATATTGATATGCAAACAAAATAACTTTTATAATTGCTTGTAAAAAATACAAGCTGTATGATGATACATCATATGTATTTCTTTTTTTGTGAAACTATAGTGACCAAATCCACATAAGACTAACAATAACTTACAAGAACAAAATAAATAATCTCTGCATAAGCACTGAACCCGACACACCATCACTCAGTTCAAAAGTCACATTTCACTATTCTCCACTCATCACCAGTCATTAGAACCGAGGTCTTGGAACATTTTGTCCTTGATTCGTGGTTTGGGGTCTTCTGTGATTTTCGTGTCGACTGCGCCTACTTTACCGAGGATGTATTCAAATTCTGGAAAATGAGAAAATTATGTATTAGGATGATGTGTTAAAACGAAAGTTATATAAGAAATATATTAATGTCAATCAAATCAAATATATTAACGGAATCCCTAAAACCTAAATCACATGTAAATTTAATGGTTGATTGTTTTCAAGTGTGGCGGTGATGTGAACTCACAAGATTTTCCTCTAAGTACTAAAAAGCACTCAATCTGACTAGCAAAGTTTTCCAATTCAAAAATTAAATCTAATCAGAACTATTTGTTACAATTTGGTTAAAAAACCTCACAGCCAAGTTTAATCAATTACCTTCACAAGTGAGAGCCGTCCCCCGGAGCTCAAGAGGTCCAATGAACTGCTTCTTCATATCACCCTCGAAGTACACAAACACGCTGGGCAGGTTCCTCTCGGGGAAGTTGGGGATGCAGGTCTGGGCGACGGCCTTCAGGAACTTGGTGTAGGGGTACTGCGCCGCCAGCTGCCGCATGTGCTGGTTGATGAGGGCACACTGCTGGATGCTGGAAAAGGTATTGGAAATAAAAATGGGGTCTGAAAAGGTAGGTTGTCTGAAGTATTATATATATGATCTTTTTTTTAAATTAAGAGTGACGAGAAAAACAGTACATGTTTGTGCCCAATTGAAATTCCAATTGCTTGGTCTTAGGGTTTTCTCATTAGAGAATTGGGCCCATAATGTACCACATCAAACCATGTGTGGGTTGGTGGATGACCCTATCGCTTAACTTCAGGCACACCCCGGACACTCGGCCTAAACTCAATACAAAGTGTGCAGTCGACTTACCTACTCTCCACACCACAACGCAGATGTTGTTCGCACATATTTACGCATGTGTGCGTGTCGGCTAGGGTTACTGAATTATTTTATGGAATACTGTTACGATATCCCACTAATATTATAAATGATGGATGTTTGTATGTTTTCCAAATATCCAATTTGGATGTTTGTTGCTCAATCACGCCGAAGCGTATGAAGGGATCGGGCTGAAGTTTGGAATACAGTTAGATTATGGTCTGGAAGAACACGGAAACTACGCGGGTGAAACCGCGGGGCACTGCTAGTCTTAAATAAGTACCTGATCTAAACTGAAACCGTATATTCAGTGTTCACTATTGACGGACATATCCATGGACGCACATAAAACTACATATAGTCTAATATAGAACCTTTTTCTTTTTTTTGCGTCGTTTGAACGCTAAAAAATAATCACTTACCAAGAAATCTGAATTGCAGCAATCTTAGTAAATAAATCCACTAAATTGGTAACACTTTAGTGATTTTGTAAATTGTGAACTTATCAAAACACAGTAGAAAAACGATTCAATCCTAGTCTATTATAGAAATTCTTATGAAATTAAAAATCTGTTATTCTTGTTTCGTGTAACAGATGAAAAATTTGGTACCTAAATAACACAGCAACACAGCATCATGGTCGTATTCTCATAGAAAATTGTCGTCCGATATAACCCTTCGTTGAGTCCTTCTCGCGTCCTTGCGGGGTTCGAAGCTTGAAACTGGCGGGGGGTGGGGAGTGTCCGTTCTATCTGTATTATCTATTCTATGCTTCAGGCAAGATACTTACATTTATAGTACTGTAGTAGTTGGTAGTATTATTAAACATGGGGGTTTTTACTGTGGGTATGGTACTTCCTATCCTACTAATATTATAAATGTTAATGTTTGTATGATTTTTAATCACAATTTTTTATCCTGGAAAAATAATGGGAACGGGAACTACGCGGGTAGTAATTAATATGATTTTATAATTTTTACCCACAAGTCAACTTACCCCTGTTTATACAAGTGTATGACAACCCATATCCCTTCCCCTGCCTTGTTGACTTCCTGCACATACTCCTGACCTGACACCTCTCTGATGTCTCCAAACCTCGGCTTCTCTGAGAGTCGCTTCAACTCTGCTATTCTTCTTTTCCTGTATTCCTCTATGACAGCTTCATCTTCAGAATCCTCAAGCTCATCGAGACCGTCTAAATCTAGTTCAGATAACTGCTTGTCCTCTGAAATGAAGACATGAATGCTATGATCAAATTTTTAAATAAAATAATCTGATTATTCTTCCCATGAATACGGTATTTGACTAAATTTGTAAAACCGTTTAAATGATTTTTGATTACACAATATACAATACTACATGAATATTTCCGCATGATTCACTGTTTTACCATTAAAAATAAATGTTTAAACTAAAAAGTTCAAAAACACCGCCAAAAACGCTGTTTCTGGTCACGTGATGCGCGTGACGCCACACGCCAGTAAACAAATCAGTGTTCTTAAAGAAACTGTTTGCTGTAGATTGAATATTTACTGGCATGTGACGTCACGCGCGTCACGTGACTAGAAACAACGTTTACGTCGCAGATTATAATTCAGTATTTGTCAAATTTTCATGGGCGTATTATACAAAAAATACACACTATATATTCCAAAATAGAGTGAAATATGTTTATTTAATGTGTTATCTGATAGGATGATCATAAATTATGCTAGAGAGAGACGTACTTCTTAGCATTCCATGGATTCACCGTGCGGGTGCCGGGTCCATCGTGTGACAGAGAGAGAAATCTCGAGTAGACCCCAAGACTTGTGACTCGGGCTGTAGGTTTAAAAGGGGCCCCTTATATTGACGTACGTCAACACTCACCTTCACTACTCGTATTTCTCTCCCTGCCCAGCCAAATCCGATATGATCCTACTAGTGCAGCTTTAGATACTCGTTCTAGTATAGAACTTACTGCACTTCTGGACAATCCAAGGTCTTTAAGCAGGTTATAGAGAGATTTTGCTGGTATACCTCTCGCTCCTACTTCTACAGCGTATAAATTAACTACATAGCCATTTTTTGTTAATTCATTTTGTAGGTAGTAATACTTATTTTGTTTCATCACGTGGTCTTTAGGTATATTAGTTTCCCACGGTACGGTAAGTTCTACCAGGACTATGCGTTTCGTAGCCCTAGAAAAAAGGAAAATGTCCGGTCTGGATGACGAAACACCCACATCCTCTGGGATTTTGTAGTGCTTTTCATACGTGTCCATTAAAATAGTCCAATCAGGTGCTGAACCCAGGATTGAGTAAGGCTTGTTCTTGGAGTTTGAAGTTGAGCCCTCTTTTACAAAGTTAATTTGTCTTTTGTTCATCGTCAATCCTTTTTGGGCTCTAGCTACCGAAAGGCTTACGGCTTCACGTATGATTTCAAGTACTCTGTCATGGCGCTGTGAGTAAAGACCCCTATTAAGGAGCACCTTGCATCCCACCAATATGTGCCTTGCTGTACATATCGCCTCACCACAAGTATAGCAACATTTTTCAGAGGCTTTTCCCCACCTTACCAAGTTACTCTGGTCAGGGAGGGTCATTTGGAAAGCGTTCAGATAAAATTTTAATAAGGCAGGAGACCAGTCATATAGCAAGGTGCGCCACTTTAGAGCTAATGGGATACAAAACTCACCTATGGTTAACCACTCACTTTGCATTTCTAAATTCATAGCGTGCACTTTGTAACTATCATTTTCGTCTTGTTGTAGAAAGGTTTTTATCATGTCTCGGTCTTCCCTTTTCTTTCTCGCACCCAACCCAGCTGTATTTACTTGCGCACCTGCCATAAATTGTTTGTGGAATTGAAGTCTAGATTCAAGGTCCGAAGCGCTTTTGTCTTTTGGGAGAGATGCGATTAATTCGTCTTTCGACTTTCCCAAAACATGCGTTTTTGTAACTCTTAGGTGTTTGTAGAGTTCGGATGTTTTTTTTAGTTTCAGGCCAAAACTATTGTGATCCCTAAATAGAGTAGAGGGATCAGCCGGATGTGCCAATCCAAACCATGACTTCAATATCTTTATGACATTAGCATCTAGTTTTGCAAGGAGGGTTTTACCGATGTCATATACTAGGAAAGGCCAAGTGAGACGTGATGTGAGATAGTTGTCATATATCCATGCTTTTTTGATATTGCTGATAGGCTGTTGGTCTACCTTATTGAGGTCATTCATGAAATTTCCAACAACTACCTCTAATGATGGTGTACGTCCTTTGTAGTCTATCTTTCTACCAAGAAATTTGAAAGGCACTGCCTCTGCAATTGTGGCAACTCTTTGGCCACTTATGGAGAGTCCCGGATTTTAAACATTGTCAAATACCGTATTGTAAAGCTGCCAGAGGTAGTGTAATAATAACTAATTAAATTGCAAATAAATCCTGTGCAATTTTCCATACAAATAATTTTATTGTCATATGAGTTACTGGTGTAATTTATATTGGATATGTTTTTGTAGAAACTTTTTAGTAGAAATTTTGTGCAGTAAATTATTAGACCGGGGACGTCTACACAATCCAACTTTCAACTTTACAGACATTGTATAAAGGCGAAACATTGTGCATCCTGCCAGATGTTATACGTGAAGATTAACTTAAAACTCTCTTTTTGAGACCTCCAGAACCTAGTTGATTATATTTCTTTGATATAATGTATGTAACAGGTGTTTTCTAACCTACAAAACAAATCAACCTTGACCAACTTACTGTCGGCTTGTTTCTGTGCAATGGTCTGTTCTATCATGTTAACAATCTGGTCCTCCGAAACTTCCGCCTCTTTAGGAGGGATGATTCCCTTGGCCCGTAGGACATCGTTCCACTCAGTGTCTTCATTGGGGTTCTAAAAATAAAAGTCGCATTTATGATTTTTAAAACGTTGTAACCTATTGAACTACACAAGACTTCAAGCACCGTTTAATTACCTGCATTATTGCTCAAGCGAACACTATTTTATATAAAATCAAAATAGTTCCCTTTTCGTTTTAGCCGTTTTAGCGTAATTTGACACCGCTCGCACGACAAACGATGAGTAATTGACACGGTCAATTGTGGACAGTGACATTGATATTTTTCGTAAGATGGACACACCTGCGCTTCTACCGCCTTACTAAATCGGCTATAGCTTTGCTAATGCTGACTCTATCATTTCAAGCGAAAAGAAAAGAGAGAGAAACATCAAAGCGATGACATTTTTAGTTCGGCAGTAGACCTGAGTAGCGATTCTGAAACCATTCGGTTGCATCCGACACGGAATCTCATCTCTCGGTCTTTGTCTTATCTGTTTAGCATGACAAAGACCGAGAGATGAGATTCCGTGTCGGATGCAACCGAATGGTTTCAGAATCGCTACCCTGAAAGGCTTGGCAAAACGTTATCCGATACACGCAATGAAGCTCGCTGTCAGCTGTTCGCTGCTGTAGAAGATGGGACTTAGTGGCAAAGTGGCATATGGAGATATTTAGATATTTTATTATGTAGATACAACGATATTAGAAACTATGGACTTTAGGTCAGCGTTCAAAAACGGCCCCACTCAACAACAGACAAAACACCAGAAGTCAGCTAACTTTACGTCAGTCGTTGTCTGACTTAGCACCTTACTACTAATATTTATTCTGTGACCTTACTGGCCGCATAGCGTACTCCCTCCCCTATGATGGTGTTTTGCGTCGTACTATCTCGCAAAAATACAACAAAAAAATGAAAAAGATAATAAAAAAGGTAAATCATATTTTCAGGAATTACTCTATCAATTTACGGGCAATAATACTCTAAAAAGCATTTTATAAGCAATAAATTATTCTACTTCAATTCCAAGTACCTACTAAATGTATCCAATGAAAGGAGTTTCCGACGAGACAAAAATAGTTCCAACGGACGCACTAGATGGCGATTGTTCGAGATGCAGATAGATCTGTCTCTACCATATACTCTCAACAGTGTAACCCCTTTAGAGACCCTATCCGTTTTCAGGGAAAAAGTATAGTGTAAAAAGTGTCTTTTTTAATTTTAAAATATTGGGAATAAAATTAGCTAATTAGGTTGATAATGTAATAAAAAACCGTTACTGATCACAATCCCTTTTCAGTAAAAATCTTTAGAACTCCCGAGGCAATAGACACCAACTAAGCCAAAGTAGAAGGAAAATTCAAAGATATAAATAGCAACACTGATACGACAATATTTTATCCACAGACTAAGTAGAGAGATACTCTCTCGGCTGAAGGATTAGTATCCATAGCCAAGAATAAATTTAAAAAATATATATTTTGTCTTTCATCAAGTTTACGAATTTGTTTTGAAATTTTGATGTTTTGTTATAGTTTTCATTCGAATAAAATGCGTACATGGATAAAGTAGTTTATTATTTATTACTAGAAGTCGTGCTTTCGCAAATCGAATGAATTGAGTCCCATTATGCCTACCGCTTTTGTCAACAAACCAAAAGACCTACAAGCGCCTCCTATTATCGTTTTATTAAACCATATCTTTTTGTCTCGTCGGAAAACGGCTCATAGGGATTGCCATCCGGAAAAACGAATCTAATATTTCGGTGGATCCGGCATAATTAACCCGGTACCAAAATATCGAATCCAGTGACGAAGAAGGGGGATAATATTGATTGTCAATGTATGTGTCTGTAGCATCGTAGCTTCCGATCGGATGACCTGGTTTTATTGTTTTGGTTGGAAGTTCGGGAGTTATCCCGAACGATTTTATTTTTGAAGTGAACATTTGTTTTGGCTTACATTACACATAGATCTTTTGTGGGCTGTGAATGAAGCTCATCGTCACGCCCGTAATTGAAAGAACTGTTCGAGTAAACTCGGGACCGCCAAGTGTGCTAAAGCAAGAAAAAAAAACAATCAGCTGTTACTGCTGCTGTCTGGCTGCTAACACCGTCTTTTTATTAATTTATTCTTATCGTATCGCTGTGGTTACTATGTTCAGATTGTATCTTATTATTTGTATTATAGGGAGCGTTCAAGTATTACGGAACGCAATTTATAAAGATTTTGACACCCTTCCTCTTACTCTCCGTAAGCATTACGTGACATCCAAATGATCGTTTTTATTTAAAAGCCACCAAACAAGTTGCTAATTAGGGAGGTTTTAATATTCTGATCAATCCGACTGGGTTCAGAATAAATACGTTGATGTTCATTTTAAACTTCTTCTTCTTCAGCCCGTTATCGCCCACTGCTGAGCATAGGCCTCTCTGCGTGTACGCTACTTGTCTCGATCCTTTGCTAGTCTCATCCATGCATGAGTCGTAATCAATAAAACTTAACAACAATAGATATTAATTTTACCATCAAATTCAAAATACATGTGAATTTTCATTATTGTAACCCACCTTTATTATACAACGTGGTGGATTTACCCCCAACAATATTTTAACAGTCCATTCTAACACTGATGTAGACTTCATCACCCAAGGTCTCTTTCCCCTCAGCACGGTAGATCACGAGATAATTCGAGTCAAAGTTTGACGTAAAATTTCCACCAAATCACCAGTTTCAACCCTAGAGCATGTACAGCAGACAAACGACCTTGCCGCCGACGCCGCGTCGTCGTACAAAAATCCGTACGGAGATCTGGCCATTAGGGGTATGTCAAACGAAATAACAATCAAAAAATTATTTTTTTTTATGTAAAAAAAATTTTTGAGCTTTCATGCGTAATTTTCACATACATGATTCTATACTTAATGTAGATAAACTACCATAAATATTGTTGCACCTTTCTGCAACACCTTGTTATATACTCACACTTGACTAACTTCATCATCATCATCAACAGCCCACTAAACGTTCCCACTGCTGGGACTCGAGGCCTTCTCTCGCACGGAGGGAGTTTTAGGCCATAATCCACCACGCTGGCCCAGTGCGGGTTGGTGGATGACAAATGACTTCCAAACATTTTAGGTACGTGTCGGTTTCCTCACGATGTTTTCCTTCACCGTTTTAAGTTAGCGGCATTACGCACATGACTTCGAAAAAGACAGTGGTGCGTGTGGGGTTTGAACCCGAAAACTCCGGATCGGCAGTCACCGTTCTCCCGACTAGACCAGCCGTAACTAACACCAAACAACAACGTAACAAACTTGACCAACTTACTCTTAACAGTTAATTTTGAACCGAAAAACGAAAATCATCCCGATTTGATTAACCAGTCTGGAATTCAGTCGGATTCGGCCGGACTAAAAAATACGCCGGATTGCAATCACTAACGCGATATTACGATTCAGCTGTCAAAGTCATTTGACTTTGACAACTTTGGCAAGTTGAACTGGGGGCTTTGTATTTGTAATGTTTTGTTGGAGACCTGCCGTCTCCTGATATATTATTATGTCTATGTGGAGATAGAATAGAGTTTCTCTCTACTTAGTCTGTGGATGGTAGACGGAATGGTCACAGGTTACAGGTCACAAATCTAATCAATTTGTATCTATATTGTAACTGTAATTTTCATTTTCAAATACCTATTTATCTAAAACCTCTTGTTTTGTGAATTTGATCTATAATATTAAAATAACTATACTCGGCATACTCGCTTTGTGCTCTCTTTGTATATAGAATTATCACCTTCTTTTCAGATTCATATAAGAAGTTACTTGTAGGCTACGGATACAACGTGGGTCCTGTAGGTCCTACCAGACGACACGTTCACTTTGGCCAATATATCAAATTTATCAAACTAACCAATATATCTATCTTCTTTTTGATGTGCGAACTTATTTTGGCGCGCCTAGATAGATTTGTCGTGGGCTGTGAATTGAATTCTAGCGTCACGCTCGGGTATGATAAGAAATCTTCGGGTAAACTCGGGACCATAGCCATTGGCCTTCTAGAAGTGCGTCAGCCAATGGGAAATGCTAAAAAGGCGTGGCCTGCCCATCATGGCACAGCCATCTAGAAATGCGTCAGCCAACAGGAAATGCTAACGCATTTCTAGATGGTCATGCCATGATGTCCAGGCCACGCCCTCCGGTTACACCCGTATAGTTTCCAAAGAAAGCTATCAAATTCTGAATTATAATTTTTCACTTCTATCGGCAGTTCCTATGACTGCCAATTTTTGAAGTGAAAACTTATTTTGCCCCACCACGACAGATTTTTCGTGGGCTGTTAATTGATTTCTAGCGTCACGCTCGGGAATGATAAGAAATCTTCGGGTAAATTCGGGACCATGGCCATTGGTTATCTAGAAATGCGTCAGCATTTCCTATTGGCGGGCGCGTTTCTAGATGTCCATGCTCATGGATACGTTCTGCGGTTTGACCCGCGTAGTTTCCAAAGTAATCTATCAAATTCTGAGTTTTAAGTTTTTACTTCTATCGGCAGTTCCTATGACTGCCAATTTTTTTTTGCTCTTTAATTACTTAACTTCATCAATTTATACTCAATATATGTACATAAAATATATATATATATATTTATCTCTAAAGCCTTCAGCTTTTCAAATCCTTCTGGTTGGCCAGGAGAGTCCAGTACGTCCAGTACAGTACAATTTGGTGAGACGTGACCAGTATAAAATATTACAACCCACGAAAAATCTGTCCAGTCGCGCCAAAAGAAGTTTTCACTTCAAAAATCTTTGGTTAAACTCGGGTGATCTATATGGCCATGGCCATGCCCTCCGGTTTCACCCTCGTGGTTTCCAAAGTGAGCTATCAAATTCAGAGTTACAAGTTTTCACTTGAAATCCTTGTTTCTAAACGCTTATGATAAAAATCGAGAGGGTTGATTCCGTGTAGGCACTAGACCAGGGTAGCGATTCTGAAACCATTCGGTTGCATCCGACATGGAATCTCATCTCTCGGTCTTTGTCCTATCTGTTTAGCATGACAAAGACCGAGATATGAGATTCCGTGTCGGATGCAACCGAATGGTTTCAGAATCGCTACGCTAGACACTGGACACGGACTAGGTAGAGAGTGACACTGGACAATCAATCCGACTGGGTTCAAAATCACTGCGCTGAACAGTAGCGATTTTATTTGCATTTTGCGTTTATGGTTTCACACGCTGCAATTCGATGCTGTACATCTGGGTAGCGATTCTGAAACCATTCGGTTGCGTCCGACACGGAATCTCATCTCTCGGTCTTTGTCATGTTAAACAGATAAGACAAAGAACGAGAGATGAGATTCCGTGTCGGATGCAACCGAATGGTTTCAGAATCGCTACCCTGATAAGCGGCGATGTATTTTGACAGTTACATCGTAATTTATCTTTTGACAATTTTTTGACACTTTTGACAATTGACACAACTTGTTTTCTGTTTAAAATTGTCAAACTACGTCGTGTTGGAAAAAAATTCATGTCGCTATGTTCAGTCAAGTTTTGTCGCCCAGTCGTAATAAATAAATAAATTGAATATGGCTGAAAAAGAAGGACATATACACGAAGAAACTAATTACCATGAGGGAGAAGGTAAATGCTGCTCAGTTATTATTGTGTAGGGTTCAGTGTGAGTGCGAACGCGGTCGCCTTCAGTTCCCCCGTGTGCCTGTCCGTATTCGTACCCTCGTGTTGCCTTTGTGACATTGAAATTGGGTTCTTTTTATAATTGCTGCGTGGATTGTGGTGGTGTGAAGCAGGAGGCGAGCGTGCGGTCCGCTCGGCGCGTTGACTGCGCTCCAAGCCGCGCAATTTAGCCAAAATGACCGGAGGAGCCGAAAGGAGCCTGACATCAGGTATTCATTGTTTTTGTTCTATTCAACCGTCGTTGAACTGTTTACATCCGATGTTTATTGGCGCGAATTAACCTTTTTACGTGTTGAACTTTGTTCCCGACGTGTTGTCTTGTGTCTCTACATTATAAACTACCTATATTGTTTTGTATAGTTGACCTTGTAAGGGAACCACACAACGTCCTGAGCGTCTTTTGTTTCTAATGAGATTACTCAGGTGTTTGAACTCTACTTGAATTCCAATTAGTGAAGAAATTATCATTAATTAAGAAGTATTGCTACTATGTTGTGAATTAAATTGTTTATTCTGTCTCTGTGAGTTCTGAGTGACTGAGTTATGATAGTCATATTTTGAGTATTGCCTATTGTGTTCAATGTCAGGGGCAATCCTTGGCATTTCCATTGTTTACTGTTCAGGCAGACTGATTCAAACTGCAATTAAACTGCCAGAGTGAGGTCAACCATATTGAAGATAATGTTACAGTCTTATATAAATGTGTGAACCAACATAGTATGTCTCAAGATGACCGAGTTATTAGTTTTCTAGCCCCAGCAAGTTGCTGACTTTAAGTTTTATACGGCGGATTTATACAGAATAATAAAAAAAAAATATGAAGAAACTAAATAAAAAATGAAATCGTGAAACATTAATTAAGTCACCAAAATATTCAATTAAAACATATTGTAAACAATTGGTGACATCACAGTCAACACAGAAGCTAGCTGGCATTATTAATCTTATCTAAGATAATGTAATTGCAAGGAAGTAATAGTTTATTGGCTTTATTAACTACAAAATAAAATAAAAATGTGCCTGTGGTGCGGCAAACAAAGTTTATCACTTCAAAAAGCCTTCTATTTCTTACTAAATATAACAAAACATGCCCAAATATAATAAATAAAACTTATAATTATTTTGTAATTTCAATACTTAGTTAATTGCTACGTACAAGTATGTAAGAATACCTTTCCAAATGACCCTCCCTGACCAGAGTAACTTGGTAAGGTGGGGAAAAGCCTCTGAAAAATGTTGCTATACTTGTGGTGAGGCGATATGTACAGCAAGGCACATATTGGTGGGATGCAAGGTGCTCCTTAATAGGGGTCATTACTCACAGCGCCATGACAGAGTACTTGAAATCATACGTGAAGCCGTAAGCCTTTCGGTAGCTAGAGCCCAAAAGGGATTGACGATGAACAAAAGACAAATTAACTTTGTAAAAGAGGGCTCAACTTCAAACTCCAAGAACAAGCCTTACTCAATCCTGGGTTCAGCACCTGATTGGACAATTTTAATGGACACGTATGAAAAGCACTACAAAATCCCAGAGGATGTGGGTGTTTCGTCATCCAGACCGGACATTTTCCTTTTTTCTAGGGCTACGAAACGCATAGTCCTGGTAGAACTTACCGTACCGTGGGAAACTAATATACCTAAAGACCACGTGATGAAACAAAATAAGTATTACGACCTACAAAATGAATTAACAAAAAATGGCTATGTAGTTAATTTATACGCTGTAGAAGTAGGAGCGAGAGGTATACCAGCAAAATCTCTCTATAACCTGCTTAAAGACCTTGGATTGTCCAGAAGTGCAGTAAGTTCTATACTAGAACGAGTATCTAAAGCTGCACTAGTAGGATCATATCGGATTTGGCTGGGCAGGGAGAGAAATACGAGTAGTGAAGGTGAGTGTTGACGTACGTCAATGAAAGGGGCCCCTTTTAAACCTACAGCCCGAGTCACAAGTCTTGGGGTCTATTCGAGATTTCTCTCTCTGCCACACGATGGACCCGGCACCCGCACGGTGAATCCATGGAATGCTAAGAAGTACGTCTCTCTTTTTATAAGTAAAGGCTCCTAGAGCTCATTTTTTATCCATGGCTTGTAGTCATTCCGTCAATATCGTCTGTCCGATGAGTCTTAGCTACCCTATACACTTAAGATGCCCACGTTTACTTATATCTGCAGTATAAACAAAGTGCATGTTGCTTTGTTCAGTATTATATTATTTATTACTTCACTGCAGTTCACAATAGACATTGTTTATCTTTTCAAGTACAAGCAACTATATTTTTACATTAATTTATTTGGATTCAGAGAGATTGGATTGGATCAATACTTACTAAATCAAAACTATAATTTTGTTTCATTGCAAATTACTCAGTGCAAATATTTGTGTGATGAATTCAAATCTTTGTACTGTGTCTAGGTGTTTCCGTGTATAATAAGTATGTATTTAAAACTATATAAGTATTATATCAGCTATCTGGCCGCCATAGTACAAAGTACAAACATTGCTTAGTTTGGGGTCAAATGGTGTTGTGTAATCTGCTTCTGGAGGGAATTGGGCTGGATGGAATAACAGCCCTTGGTCCACAAACAATGGTCCAAATCAAGGACTAAGTGCGGAAACCTTACCCACTAGAAGTAGTGGGTAAAACAGAACTTGATGGTGTTGTGTGTGAATTGTCCACCAATATTTATTTATTTTCTATATTCCAAGCTTTTTACTCTTCCAGAAGGCTTTTGTTAGTAGACATTATATTGAAACTAGCTGACCCCGCAAACGTTGTTTTGCCTTAGTGAACAACCCTTGTCACTTAGGGGTATGAAAAATAGCTAGTAGCCGATTCTCATACCTACAGAATATGCATATAAAATTTGGTTAAAATCAGTAAAGCCGTTTCGGAGGAGTAAGGAAACAAACACTGTGACACGAGAATTTTATATATAAGATAAAAAAAAAATCTTTTGTTTCCAAACATGAAATACTGAGATCACTAATTCGTAACAGGAAAAGTTTATTAAAACATTACCTAATTCAAAAGGAGTTTATATCGAATCTAAATATTATGTTTATGTGTATAAAAACAACTTGATACATGTTGAAGTATCTGCAGACTTTTTCTCTGCTTAGTTTTTGCATGAAGGAAACTAGTTCTACATTGGAACAGGTTTTACAAATAGAAAACAGATTGATATTAAAACTTAATTTCGGGTGATGGCTAGAGATACAGAAAATGGTAATTTTGGTGAACATAAGGAATAGAATGTCTTTATTTCTGATATGAAAACTAAAGTAAACAATGAAATAATATGAAGTAAATATTTTAATCTGTCAGTTCATATGTTAAGCATAAACCTAACTTCAAAATAAAAGTACAAGTTTAAAAAGTGAATGTAAAGCAAAATAAGTAAAAAAATACTAAGCAAAACTTGTAATTTATGTAAACAACAAAAAAGAAAACAAAGTTTTAAAATCATTGCTATTTTTAGATCACACACTTCATAATCAGTGTTATGACAAAATTGTTCTAGACTACACTACTTCATAAGAATTACTTGTGGATTTGTTTTTGTCTTCATAATCAAGACCCTATGATGACGGGACAATTTACAACAGTATAAAGAGTCTAGTCATTGTGATTGAACTTTACAACATGCTCTAATGTCCTACTGTTTCATCATTTTAGTGAATAGTAATATATGGAAAGGCAGAAATACATTCTACATGAAAATTGCTCATTGAAATGTCATACTCATATTATTAACATAAAAAGTAAAGCATAACAATATAATTAGTCCATTACCTTCCTTATTTCCCGAGGCCAACAACCTATGTGTCTACAAGCCTGGACTGATTCAGTACCTTCTAGAAATATATGCTCTATATTTGTCTAGAACAACCCTCACACTGCTGGACTTGTGGCAAGTTGATGACAAAATAGAGCTATACTTTCTTATACATGATAGGTTTATGTTGGACTCCAATTTACCTGTTTTTAAGCAATTCATTCTTTGACTTTTAAGTTTTTATGAAGCGTGCGAACACCGTCACGATAAACCGACACCCTGAAGATAGCTAGTCAATATTTTAATAAATGTTGAAACTATCTTCAGGTTGGTTGACTCCTTGGTGCGAGAAAAAGAGAAATATTAATTTCTACACATTAAATGATGGCCATATTAGGCAAACTTGTTCACTGCTTAGAAATAGTTTAGACCTGCACAGGATGGTAATTGTGAAGCATTCTAATAATGCTGATGGTTTACAAATGTTCTCCAATTGGAAGCTCGTTTAAGTTTTTAATCTGATGCCACAAACTTTAGTAAGAAAATATTGTATAATAGTTAAGATTATTTTATTGAAATAAATTAATTTTATTTATTTATTTGAAAATAAGACTAAAAAGTATAAACACCTGTAACATGTTTAAAAATATGTTCTTATCATTGGATGATATAAATAAATATCACAAGTTATCCAAATATTAATTGAGTCAATGATCCAATTAAGATAACAAAACACTTAACGAAAAGATATTTTGTTTAACTACAGGCTGTCTGTCATAATAACATATATAAGTTACTAGCAGCGCCTCGCGGTGTTACCCGCGAAGTTCCCGTTCCCGTTGTTTTTTCGGGATAAAAAGTAGCCTATGTGTTCTTCCAGACTATAATCTATCTGTGTTCCAAATTTTAGCCCGATCCGTTCATATTATGTTAGGACGTGATTGAGCAACAAACATCCATACATTGACATTTATAATATTAGTAGGATTTTTTAATCCCGGGCAAATAACTCAACATGTGAATGATTATATATTTTTTTAAACAACAATAATTAATATTATGTCAAAGAGATCACTGCATAGTACTGACCCCTGCCTCATAATAAAATCAATATTATATAAATTACGTGTAGTTGTTCCACATAAGCAGACCAGTTTCTGTTCTTACTGGTAGGACTCGTGGCCTTTCCTCATAATGATAGAGTTAAGGCCATAACCCACCAGGCTGGCTCAGAAAAAGTATATTTCTGACAACATTCCAGTTTCTTTATGATGATTTTCTTTACCGTTAAAACCAGTGGTAATCACAAACTAGTATATGTGCACTTAGAGTACTCAGTATCAGTATTGCAGGCAGATTCGAACACACAACCTTACGGTTGAGAAATGCGATCGACGAGCGCTTTAGACAGGCCGCAAACATAGCATTTTGTGTCCTGTGTCAAATACAAGCTACCAATGAATATTTTGTTTTCTATAGAACTAATATGAAATCATACACTCCCTGCGCTATCGTATTGGACACAAAAGAAGATCAATGGTATCGAACTAGAACTAAAAAAAAAATTGGCAGTCATAGGAACTGCCGATAGAAGTGAAAACTTGCTGTTGCCCTGGTACCTAGGGGCAAACGCAACTCTTTTATATTTCTGTTGTCCTGGTATCTGGAGATAAACGCTGGGCTGTTGGAAGTAGGTAATCGAAACTCTTTACTGTTTCTGTTGCCCTGGTACCTACCTGGCCGTTTTTACCGAGTTTACCCGAAGATTTCATATCCGATCCGATCCATTATCATATCCAAGCGTGACGATTGATGAATCCATTTCACAGCCCACGAAAATTCTGTCTATAGCGCGCCTAAAGAAGTTTTCACTTCAAAAATTGGCAGTCATAGGAACTGTCGATAGAAGTGAAAACTTATAACTCAGAATTTGATTGATAGCTTCTTACCTTGGAAACAACACGGGTGTAACCGGAGGGCGTGGTTTGGGCATCATGGCGTGGCCATCTGGAAATGCGTCATCATTTCCCATTGGCAGATGCATTTCTAGATGGCCATGGCATGATGGCCAGACCACGCCCTTTCAGCATTTCCCATTGGCTGACGCATTTCTAGATGGCCAATAGCCATGGTCCCGAGTTTACCCGAGGATTGCTTATCATACCCGTGGCTAGAACTCAATTCACAGCCCACGAAAATCTGTCTAGGCGCGCCAAAATAAGTTTTCACTTCAAAAATGTCTGTCTACCTACGTTGGCGCAGCTCCTTAGTCCTGAAACTGTGTGACGCGATCGCTCGCGCAGTTCCATTTAAACGTTGTTCCGTAAGTGAAAACCATAACACATTGACTCTTGGCAATGTTTTCTATAAGCTAGTTAAATATTGAAGAGGTGTCGGCCCACCTCGTGGCGTGCGATAGAAAGCGCCTTATGTAATAGTTCCGTTAATGCCTTTTTACTTCGCCTTTGGCATATGTACGCTCGCGGCATTCGCTCAACTGGTTTCCAGAATCAGTTCTTCGTCACTACAAATTAGCATGCCAACAGATTTCTGTAACCTTTTTGTCCGAATACTCGCCTCAAGCGCATACATTTGATGAATTAGGAAATGTTACATTACTACCTTTAAAATAGGCATAATGACTAAAAAAAAATTGTTCATCAGTTAGTTTATTAAAAATATTGTACACGTGTTTTTTCTTTTGTTACACAAAAAAATAATCGAATATACAGTGCTTAAAGTTTCGAGTGGCGTCATTTCATTGTACTATTTTTACGAAGATGTGATGTCACACCCCCCCAGTTCGGAAGTTTGATGATCTATATCTTTGACGATTTTTTGAGAATTTGATAAAACAAAAATATACATATCCCATATATTTACATAATCCCTATCAGACCTACCTAACCTAAACCTAACAGACTTTTTAGAGTTAAGTTACGGCTGGTGTAGTCGGGAGAACGGCGCCTTCTGATACGGAGACCCCGGGTTCAAACCGACACGCGCCACTGTCTTTTCGAAGTCATGTGCGTAATGCCGCTAACTTAAAACGGTGAAGGAAAACATCGTGAGGAAACCGACCTGCACCTAGAATGTTTCGAAGTCATTGGTCATTGTGTCATCCACCAACCCGCACTGGGCCAGCGTGATGGATTATGGCCTTAACTGTCTCCTTGCGAGAGAAGGGCCTGAGTCCCAGCAGTGGGAACATTTAGTGGGCTGTTGATGATGATGATGATGATGAACAGACTTTTTGACCGTATTATCATCCCAATTACAGAATAATGTGGTGTAGTTTGTAGAGCCCACCTGAAGAACAAAGAAGGAAACGATTGAATTTTCCCATACACATTTATTATTAAATAGAGATAAGCTTGTAAATATTAAATGTATCGCAATCGCAATGTAAAGATGTTATCGTTACATTGTCGGTTCATTGTTTCTATAAAGTAAACTCGATATGAATTGTTTGGCGAACTCGCACCCTCTATGATTTTTTGCTCAATCACGTCGCAACGTATGAACGGATCGGGTTGAAATTTAGAACACAGTTAGATTATAGTCTGGAAAGGCACATGGGATATTTTTGTCCCGGAAAAATAGCGGGAACGTGAACTACGCGGGTAAAACTGCGGGGCGCTGCTAGTACTAAAAATAATCCAAATAAAATAAAGAATATTGGTGGACAATTCACACACAACACCATCTGACCCCAAACTAAGCAAAGCTTGTGATATGGCGGCCAATAAGCTGATATAATACTTATATAGTTTTAAATACATACTTATTATACATAGAAACACCCAGACACAGTGCAAACATTTGAATTCATCACACAAATATTTGCACTGGGTGGGAATCGAACCCACGACCTTCGGCTTCGCAGGCAGAGCTGCTACCCACTAAGCCACGAGGCCAGCCAAAAGTATTTGATGAGTGCGAATCTTAAAGATCCGTAAGCATCAGTAAGCCGGTAAAACCACGAGTTTTGGTTACTGATCTTCAGTAATACAGGCCCGGTCCGATAGCGAACTCTTTGGCACACATATTTAGGGCAGTGGTACGTATATAATAAGCATATCATACTGCCAACTATTGAGTCAATACTCTTAACAACAATACAATTTAATAAGTCTTTATTACTTATTATACAACTCGTGAAAATAAACTTGCATTGTGCGTAATCAGTTCACCGAGTGGACTACTTGAATATGCGTAAATAACTTTAGACTTGGGGTAAATAATAATGCATTTCTGACATTCCTGTCGCGGCTACTAAAGCAATAGTTGGTAGGAGTAATGTTGGAAATAATTCTAAATTGAAACTGCTCCAATCGAGGCTGCAGTGTACAATTAAATAGGAGCGCCCCGCGGTTTCACCCGCGTGGGTTCAGTTTCATATTTTCCTGTGATTAAAAGCTTTTGTGTTATTCTGGACTGAGATTAGATACAGATTAATGTGTGTTTCAAATTTCAACGCGATCCGTTCGGGCGGTCTGTTGTGATTGAGGAACAAATATCCAAACCTTTGTATTTATAATGTTAGTAGGACTAGTAGCTCTACTAGTCTTACTCCCCGCATTTCACTCTCATAATTCTCGTTCCAGTAATTTTCACGTATAAAATGTTTAATGATATCCCGAGGTAACCTGGGGGTCTACAGCCGAACGAAAACTGTCTTAGCTTTGATGCTTCTCTCTCTTTTCTTTTCGTTTGAAATGATAGAGAGGACAATAGCAAAGCCAAAGCCGATTTAATTGAGCGTTACCCTGGGCGAAGCCCGAGCGAAGGCCTGGACCTGAAGTGGTGTGCACTGTGTCTACCGGAGTTTGGGCGAGCTTTGAAGGCTCAGAGCTATACCATGGTAGTTTATATTTCAGTATCTGGATGACTGAGCTTTCCTCGATTTTTCATTTCCGGAAAACATGTATAAAATTACGTTTTCTAAAAATAAAACTTACATAGTTAGATCGATTTAACGCCCCCGAAATCTGCATAAATAAATAATACATGTCATAAAAATCGTAAGAGCCATTTCCGAGATTCAGATTACGTACGTCCTATACTAGATGTACTATATTATATGTATATTTTACATTATATTACATAGGTATACACAAGAATTGCTTGCTTAAAATTATTAGAAACAAAGTTTTCTTATGTGCAAAAAACGCAGAAACAGCGAATCTTTCGCAATTTCGGAATTGGTCCCATTGTAAAAGTAATCCACTGTGGCGCACATGGTACACCCCTTCGAACCCCTTGTAACCCTGTATTTTATGTTAACTAAACGAGTCAAGAGCGTCTGGTTGTGATAGCTGACACCTTGTAATGTTTTTTTATCACTGATTTCTAACTCAGCGCCAACAATAGTTTGAACGATTTGATGCTGCAGAAATGCTTTGGCAATCTAAAGACTATACATTTTCGCAATGCGATAAAAACGCATGGATACAGACAGAAATGCTTCATTATGCATACAGTGAAAAAGGTTAAAAAAAATCTATAAATAACATTGAACCTATTATAGTTATAGAGAAATTAATTGTAGGTACCTTTCGTATTTTAATAATTGTTGGGGAAAATGTGAATTATATCAGATAAACTAGATTTTTTGACGTTATTGTACAAATACAAATACAAATACAAAAATCTTTATTGCTGTTTGTAGGTAAGATAAGATAATACAAAACATTTTAAAAGTTGCCCCATACAAACTGGCCTCTGCGAGAGGCATGCAATATGTCTGGCAAGACAATTTGTTAGTCTTAATTTTTAAATATAAACAAAAAAAAAAAATTTTTTAAATAATAGTCAGCTGATTAAAGTCTTCTTCTTCCTCATCTTCTATTAATTTCTGGTTTTTATTTATGTCATCTGATTCTTCATCTTCGATTCATTTCTGGCCTCTATTTGGTGATATATATTTGTGTGAGATAAATGTTTGGTGAGCACAATTTCGCCAACGTCTTGTGTTTCATCAGGATATTGTCTTGTGTTTTTGAGTTTGATCAATATGTCCATCCAGGGTCTAAGGTCTTGCATTAGTAGATCTTGCAGTTCATCCATGTGAGGAATGTCAAAGAATGTATAAAGTGCAATAAATGTATATAATCAAAAAATCAAAAATGTCGTTAATTATAATATTCATGTAAATACTCAAAGAATGTCAAAATGTAATACAGTACAAACTAATTCATCATGATACAATATATCATTATTTGGTCTTATGTCAGTTGAATGTCAAATTTCATAATGGAATAATAATATCTATTGAGATATTAATGGAATAAGGTTTAAAGATTGTAAAAGTTTCATGTTAAACAATGTCTAAAATATTAGTATTCCAATTAATTTCCTTATCATTTAAAAATTCAGTTACAGTATAATAGCATTTTTGTATAAGCATTTTTTTTAGTTTACTTTTGAACATTGTTATGTTAAGTTCTTTTATGGCATTTGGCAGCTTATTATATAAAAGAGGAGCCATACAAAAAATGCTGTCACTCATAATCTTTTTTTTGCGTTTGTCTATGAGCAGTCTACACTTATCACGCCGGTTACGTTTTACTTTGTCACTCAATAGAGGAAAATAATGAGGGTTATTCCTTACAAAACACATAACTTCAAATATGTACAGGCATGGCAGGGTTAATATTTGGTTGTCTATGAATACTTGTCGACAGCTATCTGTAACTTGCATACATCATTGTATGTTTAATGTTTTATTCAAATTAGTGCTATTTTCTGTCTGCTGTTCCGATTTTTTTTATTATCGATAATATCATCATAATCATCAATAGGTCTGCACTTGACAGCCATTTCGCCTGATGTTAAGCGCTGCGCTGATGCTATTTATTACCTAGTGAAACCGATTCATTCTAGGCTTGAAAACACTGAGATTATATCCATTAGGGAATACCTCAACGGCAATGTAGTTCCACAGTTTGGATTTTTTTTTATTACGAAAGTGGACTCAAACCTTCGAGTGTTTGAAACGTTAACCATGAAACGATGTCGCGAGCTACGGACAGTCTAATAAAAAAAAAACAATATAGTAGATCGTGAATCCGCTGCTTATTGCATAGAGCGATAATGCCGCCAATTAAAATGCTTCATTAACTACGTTTATTGCAATTTCAATCCTGATTTTGTGGAATTTAAAAAAGAAAGATGGTAGCAAATTTAAATTGCAGCAGTGACGCAACAAACTAATAAAAGTTTAATCTCACTAGATGTGCCATATATATCTGTGAGATTATGTACAACGTTTGATAAGGCACATTTCACACTCGGTAGACTTACTTGCTTTTATCTCATTTTATGGACTGACGGACTTATCGGCTGATATACATTGATACGGTCGCGTGTCATGTTTGCTGTTGTGACAGATGACACGACACAAGTTAATAAAGTAGGTAAACGTCCATTTGCGCGCGTCGATTTAATCATTCTAGTACGAAATACTAAACGTATGTTAATATATGGTATGGTAGTAGTGGTAGGACTCTTGGCAGAGTCCGCCGGGGGAAGGACCGCACCTTTGCCAGTTATTCTACCGCCAAGCAGTAGTGTGCAAACATTACTGTGTTCCGGTTTGAAGGGCAATGTTTCCAGAGAAATTACAGGGCTTAGAGATATAACAACTTGGATCTCTCGGTGGCGAGCGCAGTGCAGTGCTAGGTAATGATTTGGATTCTTTATGTTCCAATAGTTGGGTGTCACAGTGATGTTATGTGGCAGGCATGTTGCTTACCATCAGGCACATGTCCTGCTCGGCTGGTCACTCTTTATTTAAAAAAAAAAT
Organism: Ectropis crepuscularia; assembly: GCA_963693475.1. Taxonomy (NCBI): domain Eukaryota; kingdom Metazoa; phylum Arthropoda; class Insecta; order Lepidoptera; family Geometridae; genus Ectropis; species Ectropis crepuscularia. Next base: position 1,491,008 of record OY856359.1, on the reverse strand, counting down.
GTTTTATATTGTACTATCAATGCACCCCGGTTGTACTCACGCAATTCCCGTTCTCGTTATTTTCTTGTGATATAAAGTAGCCTATATGATATCTAACTGTGTTACAATTTCAACCCTATCCGTTCATACGTTCCGACGTTAATCAACAAACATCCAACTTTCGCATTTATATTAGCAGGATGAATGTAATTCCCAATTGATTTTAACTTTTTAACCGATTACGTCGACATTCAATGACCCCAATCTGAAAGTAAAACAGCCTACTTGTATAAAGAAACGACGAAAAGGTAAAATTAAAAACAAACAATCGGATTGACAACCCACGACTGGATGAATTAATCAATTTCATTCTTCAAAACGGAGTGATTCCGTCGTTTTTGATCACCCAAAAAGTACACGTATTTAGATGTACACAGTAAACAGTAATATAGCTATAGCTCATGGAAAATGATTGGTGCCGATGACGCAAGGTTCAAAATGTTTGCTCATACCAAAAATGCTCAAACGCCTTAAAAGTTTTCACTTGAAAATAGAAATCATTATAGGACGGCATATACATACCTCTATTCGCAGTACGTCACTCGGACAAACTCACCTGATGATGCCACTCGTCCGTCAGCCGCCCACGACCAGGGGGTCTACCGCCGAACGAAATAGTCATAGCTTTGATGTTTCCCTTTCTTTTCTTTTCGCTTGAAATGATAGAGATAGCAGTAGCGACGCTAAAGCCGATTTAGTTAGGCGGTAGAAGGCCAGCTATGATATGGAACCCGCTACTCAGAGTGTTTGCTCCGCTGCTCTTGGCGGTAACCGAATCCGCTCTACCGATCGTCTAGACCGCTTCTACGCACGATCGAGACATTGTTAAACATTGTGTTAAGATATCTCGGATGTTATTTATTATTTAGAGTCTTCTCGTGTATGAGTGTTGGAGTACTGACGTTACCTAAGACGGAGTATCGTTCGAGGTATCGTTAACTTTCAAAACTTTCGTTGTAATATACTAGTATACTACTACTTACTAGCTGCGCAGATGACCGATAGGAGCCTTTGTCTCCTCAAGTCTTCCTCCGTAAGACGACGCTCTCGCAGATAAAGACTACCGCGTCGCAGGACCTCTCATTGTAGAGCGCGTTGGCTAAGGGGACGGTAGCGAGAGGTCCGCCTTCGAGGCCGCGACCAGATGGATAACCGTAGTTTATCCCGGAACCCCCGCGGCTGTGATGTCCGCAACCAACGCCCCGGTCTACTAATCTCCCCTACTCGGTCACACCAGCGCAACCTACGCCACGCAACGCCCACTTGGCCCCATCGCCGTAGTCATCGGGTCTGAAGCTCTCAAGATCAGCGCTCTTCGGCCGCCCTCCCAGAATGACCTGGGACTGTTGCTCCGCTAGATATAACTGTCAGCCTTCAGACCGAACTTCTACACGCACCCTTCGCAGGGCAACGTCCGAGCATAGAAGGTCGTCTCCCCGCGACCGGGATTAGCCACCAGACAATAAGATACAAGGCAAGTTGTTGTCTGATGTCCAGGATGCACCACCTGGAAGTTTCCGAATTTCGGGCCCTTAACGTCCGTCCCCTTTTTCATCCCCTTAAAACCCTTTTTTGTATTAAAAAGCAGTTGTCCTTGGGCTTGAGAATTTCAGTACCGAATTTCATTTACATCGGTACGTAACACAACAACAGACTTATTTTAGCATGTATCAGTAGGGATTAAATGTATAACGTACATATGTATATTATGATTTTTTTAAATGTAAAGTCACGACGGGAGCTATGCGCGTTAGCGATACATCATCTATCTCGCTACAAAGTCGAAATATCGTCTGCTTCGAACATGATTCATGGCATAGCTGAAATAGCTCACATTTACGTCAAGCCACTTGAAACCTACAAACAGTATGGGTAGAGTACAAATTCAAATCTGACAACAAATATTGGTTTTAGATTTGTATACGTAGGGATCAAAAGCCAAGGAAATAAATGATCTAGGTTGTAAATGTAGTTGGCGATGGCTGTCGCAATCATAATTGGAAATTAGCTACGTGGAAGAAGTGCAACACCATTTCGTTGAAACATTTCCGTTTGTCTTTGTTCTCAAAGTTAATCAATACTGGAAAATATAACATTTGTTCCATCTGTTCACAGTACGTTTAGTTAAATACATTTATAACACGTACTGCCTTCGGGGAGCCAATCCAGCGAACCAAAACATCAATCGATATATTTTTACAGCAACTTCATGAGCTCATTAATTCGGTTAAGAGTGCTCTTGACTGAGAACACTCAGTTCAAAATGATCAAATATTTGCAAAGAGAGAATAGAGAGAAAAATGCATTTGGGAAGTTAGATATTATTATCTGAAATTGCCTGACTTATTGATTATTTATGTGGGGAATGTCGGTTGGGCGATTTGATGTTTTGAGATAAAAGCGTCACTTGTGTATATTTTCAGTTTATAACAGGTGTCAGCTGATTTGGTATTTGGTCATATCTGATGTCGTCTGATTGTTGAAATTAAATCAGATGTCGTCTGATTTATAATCTGGGGAATGCGTCGCAAAAGATTTATCTATGTCGGCTGACCGATTTGCTGTTTTGCCATACAAATGTCGGCTGATTGATTGATAGTTCGTAACTGACTTATATTTTAATTAGGACATATCAAGTGTGTTCTGACTAATTTTTATTATTGGTAGAGAGACATATATATTTTCTTGAGGGGGAATAAATTAATGAATGAGTTCAGATGGTGCCTTATTTGAGGGACTGGACTGTCGACTCACTAATTATTGACGATAAGCCTAATTCAAAGTTCGAAATATTAATAGATCTGCTTTTAGATCCTGATTTGTCTAACTCGGCGAGTGTTCACTCGATTTAACTAGCTGTATTGTGGTGTGCGGGGAAAGTACTTGTTCAAGTACTTTCCCCGCCTTCTCTATTCCCTCAGCCTTATTAGGGATAAAATACTCCGTTCCTCGTTGGGTGTTAAGAAATTTACCCAAAGGTGATCTTTAACACCTTGTAAATAATCAACATTACAATTAAGTCGAACAAATAAAAACAGTTGAGTTACGGCTGGTCTAGACGGGAGAACGGCGACTACCGATCCGGAGACCCCGGGTTCGAACCCCACGCGCACCACTGTCTTTTCGAAGTCATGTGCGTAATGCCGCTAACTTAAAACGGTGAAGGCGACATCGTGTTAATAACGAAACCGGCATGTACCTATAATCTTTCGAAGTCATGTGACATTCACCAACCCGCACTGGGCCAGCGGTGGTGGATTATGGCCGTGGCTCTATCCTTGCGAGAGAAGGCCCCGAGTCCCAGCAGTGGGCACATTTAGTGGGCTGCTTACGCTAAATAAAAACAACGCCGAGGTGCGCAAGGCATCCGACGCATTCCCCCGTGTTGCGAGTTGGCGCCGGACCAAGCTACGTGCCCGCGCCTCCAATTGATTGGAAATAGTTTGTTATGCAATCTGCAATCACGAGGAATGTTCCGCGGACAAATAAAAAATATTCATCCTCAGGATGTCGGGACATTCAAACCGCTTACGTAAATACACAATATCATTTTCTGCTGATGAAATATGTACCAATGTTGAAATGGAATAAATTGGTTGTTACAAATTGCAGAAAACTGCAGGTAGCTTCAACACTCTAATCGGTAGTAATCCTTATCTAAAATAATATTATCTTTTGCGTTAGCATTAATTTAATATTATAATTCTTATTTTTCTCGCGAATCATGGCATACTGTCAACAGCGATCTTTAAAACTTAGAAATGTTCTGGCAAAATTGTCTGTGTTTTTCCAGATAATCTAAAACCACATATATGTTCCATATTTCAACCCGACCCGTTCTGACGTGGTTGAGTAACAGACATCCAAACATTTACATTACAAGTCAGTGATTGGATGTTTCTTTAATAATATTAGTAAAATGATGTTTGATACACCTGGAATGTTATTTTGATACTGACCTTTCATGATTGATATTTAAATGTTTACATTATTGAAATAAGATAAAGAAACGGACTATGAGACAAATATGCAAACTTTCACATTTACAATGTTAGTAGGTTCATTATTAAATAGTCGCCCACGACTGATCGGCTTGTTATCATTCTGATCAGACCCAAACGAGTTTCTCGCCGAATCTTCGGCCATAGCTGAACAGTTCACATTTTATTGGCGCTGGCGCTGGCTACGTCATCATTTCGTTGCGGATCACGTAATGGTGGTAAATATAATGGTAGGGTACGTGGAACTACGTAATCAAAGAAAAACATTGCGTGGGGCGAACTGTGGGGTCGCGCGGAAGGCCTACACTTCGCCGAAAGAGACGTCGTACTTTTCTAAGGGATAGTCCATTAATCACGTAGTATTTTAAGGGAGTGTTCAAGTATTATGTAACGCATTTTTAAAGATTCTGTACACTCTTCACCCCGTTGTAATGCACCGTAACTTATTTTGCACCCTTGCTCTGTCTACACGTTATGTAACAGACCATTTTTACCAAAAAGGTACTTCACAGTACCTAGTTTCTAACTTGAGATATTTGAATTCCCTCGTTTTTGTTTAAATAAAGCCGGCCATACACGCTACGGTCTGCCGGAGAGGTCTACCTGTGCAGTTATGCCTGAGCAGGTAGACCGGAGCGTGTGTGGGAAGCCTGCATAGGCGACCGGAGCAAGATCGAAAATAAATTCTGTTCGGTTGGACTGCGCAGGCATAACTGCACAGGTAGACCTCTCCGGCAAACCGTAGCGTGTATGGCGGGCATAAGAAAAGCTCCATAATGAACCGTCGCGTTTTACAAGACACTCGCCTCCCTCCAAATTGCGTTACGTAATACTTGGAACCCCCCTTAGCAATTTTAAACCCCCTCTCACATTGTCCTTGGGCTTTGGACTATGATTTAGCAGTGGCGTCAAAATCACACACTATATTGGCGACCGACCGGCAAGCCGAGCCGGGCGGTAGTCCCGACGCACGGGAAAATCGTTGCCTGACAACGAGTCAAGGTCACCGCTTTTCAGTATAGAAATCACGAGTGAAAAGACGAAAAATGTGTATGTGTACTTATGTACGCACACAAGAAGCTAACACCGCTTCTCTTTTATTCCACGTGCTAAGAAGTCTAACTTCAACCCTAGAATGGATAATATCTTCAACGCAAGAAGTATTATATTAACCTGAAGTTAGGTACAATGTTTACTAAACTTCAGGGTTTTCCGTGACGCTGTGCGTGCACGTCGTTAAAATTTACTCTCGTCATTTACTTAAAGCGCCAAAAGAAATATTATAAATAAAAGAAACACCCGGTAATTATCTCACTACAAACTAGTGATATTTTTCTAATAAAAAAACATGGTCTGGAGATCTAGACAGTATGTCTTGTGATCGTTCTATGGGACAAAATGAAACAATTCTGTTCATTTTTAAATGACTGGTTTTCTAGTTCTGATTGCCTCATCTTCGACCACCTTGTCGTTTATTCCTTGCTAGCCCCATGTGAGCGTGGGTGAAAGTGATAATTATGTGGGAAAGTTTGGTGTGTTTACCTTTTTAGAACCGGATGAACTACAATACTTACCAAACTCACTTATTTTGGCTTTATATATAATATATGTTAAAACGGGCCAGCGAATGACCACAACTCACTTGATGTAAATTAATTAACGTAATCAATGTTTAAGTTTCTTTATTGATGTGAGGTTATGCGTGCAAGTGAGTGCTGAGATAACGAGTGACCGACATGTGCATACATTGTATGGAACAAAGACGTTCATACTGTACCGACCACACACAGCTGAAATACTAGAATTGTTTCAATTATCATTTTTTCACATTGTTTACATGTCAAATAATAGTTATAATACAATACCACTCATTAGTGAATTAGTGATAAGGACAGGTACATGATGATAGAAGATTCTGATGTGGGTCTCCTAAAAGAACTTGTCGTGAAAAATAATTGGAATTGTTGACGCAAAACTGTCTCATACAATTTTACAGAAATCACGGATTTTTCGGATAGGCATCGTGTTAAAGGTTTTTATTTTTAGGTTTATATCTGTCTTATGTGCGTATGTTATCTTAGGAATCATTCGTCTGACACAAAACACTGATATCATAATGACTACTACAACTGCCGATATGCTTCAGATTCTTTATTGTTTTCCTCCATTTTTCCCGGCCCTGGGTTATGATCGAGCTTTTTCAAATAGTCTGTTTCTTCTGATGTATAAAAAGAAGCGGGATTCGAATGGACGATGGATTCCATATAGCCCAATGCATTTAAGCAAAAAAATGGAATGAAAAAACATTAAATTATGTAGTTTGGGGACTATAAAGGATCAATAGAAGGGTACATTCTGAGCATATATTCCAATTTGAGGGATTCTGGCATGGTCAGCTCAAGGTCATTTCGATGAAAACGCGTTTAATTCGACATCTCGAGAACTGTTAGTGTTAGGCAAATAATTGTGGAGACCTTTTCTCTTCTAAATTAAATTTGCTAACTTTTACATTAACAACTTTTCTTTTTTTCATCTATGTTTTTCAAGTTATTGCTTCCGAAAGGCAAAAATTTAACTTTTTTTCCTCCCTTTCGCCGTTTTCTCCCCAACCGTTCAATTTTATGAAACTTTACCGATAATCAAAAGTGTAGATCTTTTAATAATGAACAACTTTTTCCTTGAACTTTTTTCTGTAATGACAATACCTTCAGAGTTATGTTACTTTACCGAGCGAAATCCTCCGCGACACTGCAAAAAATCCGCGACACCTCCGGTCTTAGGGCTGAACCCAAAATTCATTGTTGGATTGTGTCGGTGGGTTTCTTCTACACAGGGTTATGTGGGACAACAACGTTACCTACTTCGACATATGCCAGAAATACGTAACATACATAAAAAAACACTACGGTACAGACGTGGTAATTGTATTCGATGGCTATCCCAAAGGTATTTCCAACTTTGGCACCAATTCTGCCAAACGGCTGCGCCGATCCCAGCTGAAGCCATGTGCGGATATCATTTTCATCTACAATATGACCGTCACCACAACTCAAGATAAGTTTTTAGGCAACGAGAGCAATAAGACCAGATGAATCTGGTAGTTAGATGAATCTAACTACTGAAAACTTTTCTCATCAAATCAGACATAGAGGTGGAGCAAGCCGTAGAGTCCGGCAAAATTCTCTTATCCGTACTGATAATCAGACCATCCGCATCCTCTACGGCTCGCTCCACCTCTATGTCTGATTGAGTGTATCTGAGTGTATTTCTGGCATATATCGGAGTAGGTAACGTTGTTGTCCCACAAAAGCCTGTGTAGAAGAAACCCACCGACACAATCAAACAATGAATTTTGGGTTCAGCCCTAAGTCCGGAGGTGTCGCGGATTTATCGCAGTGTCGCGGAGGTGTCGCAGTGGCGCGGATTTCGCTCGGTAAAGTAATATAACTCTGAAGGTATTGTCATTACAGAAAAAAGTTCAAGGAAAAAGTTGTTCATTATTAAAAGATCTACACTTTTAATTATAGGTAAAGTTTCGTAAAATTGAACGGTTGGGGAGAAAATGGCGAAAGGGAGGAAAAAATGTTAAATTTTTGCCTTTCGGAAGCAAGAACTTGAAAAATATTGATGAAAAAAAGAAAAGTTGTTAATGTAAAAGTTAGTAAATTTAATTTAGAAGAGAAAAGGTATCTGCAATTTTTTGCCTAACACTAACGGTTCTCGAGATATCGAATTAAACGCGTTTTCATCGAAATGACCTTGAGCTGACCATGCCAGAATCCCTCAAATTGGAATATATATGCTCAGAATGCACCCCCCTATCGATCCTTTATAGTCCCCAAACTACATAATTTAATGTTTATTTATTTCCGTAATTGCACTGGGCTAATATGATAAAATTAAGATTGTATCCGTAAAATTGGTATTGAAATAAAAGTTCGTACCAATTTTGACGAAAATTGCGCGGACGGAGGAGTATGACATTTCGCACACTTGTAGGTTGTATTGAGAAGGAGTGCAAAATGCAATTTTTTTTTAATTATGCTTAAAAATACAGAACATAATAAACACACTATCGTGTATTCGTCACACGCACAAATACGAAAACACGGCAAGCGTGCCAAAAGCAGCATAACTTAAAAAAAAACTCTAACCACCGTTGGAAAAGATTTCACCAGTTCTCTCTCTCTTACACCATATCGTCGAGTTCTGCCCGATTAGTTACCCACACATGCATACGGTTACGGATATTTGTCAAGTTTCACATTACCTTATGCGGCGGGTAATTCACCCAGCTCGTTAATGCGGATAATGACGCCGACCGCATTCGGTTCACAATATTGTGCGACTCAATTATTAGAATCTATCGGGTGTTTGATTTCTGAAGGTAAATTTACCTATAAACATAATCGGACTATTTCAATTGATTAAATTCATTCAGCGTGGGAACGCGGCGAGCATCATGGGCACTTTTGCGCCGGGAGCAGTTAGAGGTGGGTTATTCGGAGATTAGTTTATTAATTATTATTTTAGTTTATATGTAATTTAAGATCGGAACATACTAATTACTTTGTCAGTTAGATCATTAAAAAAATATAATTCAATAAACATAAATAAAATGTTAATACAAAACTTTAATCATATTGATTAAATTATATTTGATTTCATATTCCTGCTGGTAGATAAAAAATGAAGGCGTTCGCCTTTTTAGCTCACCTACAACTTAATAGCGTTAGTAAGCTACTAACGATCCCGTCTTCGCCCGTGGTAGGTACCTAATATATAGCCAATAACACTCAGAAATCACGTACATATCCAACGATGAAATAATTTTTGAAGTAGGTCCAGTAGTTCCTGAGTTTACGCGTTCAAACAACAAACCTCTTCAGCTTTATAATAGACTAGCAGCGCACCGCGGTGTTACCCGCGTAGTTCCCGTTCCCGTTGTTTTTCCGGGATAAAAAGTAGCCTATGTGTTCTTCCAGACTATAATCTATATGTGTTTAAAATTTCAGCCCGATCCATTCATACGTTAGGACGTGATTGAGCAATAAACATCCAAAAATCCATACATTGACATTTATATTATTAGTAGGAAGTATATATTAAATGTATACTTCTCGTGGAACCGTAAAGACATTCCTCTCCAACTCCAACCAGAATGCGTCTGTTTTGGTTCGTGTTGGCCGTCACAGATTTTTTTGCAATGATTCAAACGGAAAAATACTCAAACATTGGCATCGGCGAGCTCGCTACCTGCCTCGCGCGTCACCCGATCCAAACCTGTTGCCGGGAGGTCGGCCCGAATCTCACACGCATCATAAGCAGCCCACTTAATGTTCCCAATGCTGGGACTTGGGGCTCGGGGCCTTCTCTCGCAAGGACAGAGACAAGACCTTAATCCAGCTAGATAGCCCAGTGCGGGTTCGTAGATGACGCATGACTTCTGTTAGGTGGTCCGACTTAGTATTATAGTTTAGTGAGCAATAAAGCTGCTGCTGCAATTAAAGTGTCAAGCTTATTATAGTTCTTACGTTGGCTTTTAATAAAGAGATAGATAGATAAACTCTATATTGCACTTAAGAAAACAAACTTACAAAACAAACAAGAGTTTCCTTATCTTATGCGGCAACACCTTTCCCACTCTCTCTTTGGTCTATTCGTCCCATGGCGTACACTCTGACATTACTTAGAATGTCATCATCATCATCATCATCAGCCGTAAGACGTCCACTGCTGGACATAGGCCTCCCCCCTAGATTTCCACAACGAACGGTCCTGCGCAACCTGCAACCAGCGGTTTCCAGCGACCTTCGTGAGGTCATCTGTCCATCTAGTGGGAGGCCGTCCAACACTGCGTCTTCCGGTTCGTGGTCGCCACTCGAGAACCTTTCTTCCCCATCGGTTGTCAGTTCTGCGAGCGATGTGGCCTGCCCATTGCCACTTCAGCTTAGCTACTCTTCGAGCTACAAAACAAAACTGTAATTTCTGGACTAATCTGCCGTTCCTACTCGACTTGGCAGCACCCGCCATCCACACAACCAAGGGTTAATCTCCAAAGATTCTTCCAAAATACCGGCTTCCTTCACCATTAAAGCTAGTTGTAATGACAAACCTGTACAGGAAAATACTCACGAGGTGGAGGCAGTATTCGAACCTACGACCTCTGGATTGTGAATTGCACGATCTAGCCACTACACTACTAGACCACCACGGCGACCACGGCGTGTGTGTTTTAGACACGCATCATATTCGTATAAATTGTGATACCTTTAGTAAATCTGGGCCGACTCCAACGTCGGGTGAACGACACAGGCCGAGGATTGGAGCCTCGCCAGCCAAATGCATCTTGTAATCCTTCAACACAACAGCAGGTGTTTTCACTTCAAACAAGAAGCCATAGAATAGTAGCGGTTCTAGCGGCTATGACGATTAGATTATAGAATAACATCCGTCCGTTCATCGCGATTTTAACATACAAGTAAAATATATATTTCATGAACCGAAGATCGAGCGTAGTATTTGCCCTTTGCTCCAACACGTATTTTACAATTCATCGTGATTGGCTTTTGATTTGCCTCGCAGATTGTGAATACATTATACATACTAACGTACACTTCATTTCTACGTTGTGGTAATCGCTAACAAGCCAAAATAACAGGTGTCCAGTAAACTTTAAAGTTGCAATTGTTTTGTCACTTGTTATCAGTTGCTACATCGTGTATCTGCAAACGCCCCTTTAGCAAACCAGACTGCCTTGCATACCATTCTCTGGTAAACAATGCCACTGAAATAATCCACACTCTAACTGGAGTAAATCAGGTCCACGAGCTCAAAAATAATCTTCTTTCTATAAAAAATGTTTTATTATAAATGCTAATGTTTGGATATTTGTTGGTCAATTACGTTTGAACGGATCGCCCTGAAATTTGTAACGCAGTTAAATTGTAGTCCGGAAGAACACATACATATGCTTTGTATTCCGGGAAAATAACGTGAACTACGGGGGAACTGTAATTAAAGGTTTCCCCTAAAAACTACATTCGTTCCCAATCCTTTTTACAGCTGCATTTGATTGACGAGGCTCCTTTACAGCCACTTTATTCATTTTGACATTGTTATTTTATCTTATTCTGTACACGGATTCTTTGCCTTTTTGTTAAGGACGTTACCAAGTGTTCTTATGAATTTATGGTTCGAATAAATGAATTGAATTGAATCGGCATCTGGATCGCGTTGTCCAAACGATTATTTTTTCTCTTAAGACGTCGACATAAAGGTCTACTGACCGCCTAAACCGTATTCCGCTATAGTTCAACTATTAACGAGTAGATGTTATGGGATTGTGTTAATTTGCGTCAGTGCGGCCATAACTAGATGTATCGCCTACGTTTGTCAGCACGCGTTCAAACCCGGAGATGCCCCACAATGGAAGGCCGAAAATGTGGGTCAAGGAGCAATTTCCTACCAAATTGTTACTGTCCCGTTACACGACATTTTTGATTTGAAATATACGAGCATATACATTTTTATTTACGTGTTTAAATTACAAGTGTCACTTCAAATACAAGTGTCCATAGATAATTATCGGGAACTAATCTTCGACTTCCCAGAAAACTGCTAACTCGAGTAAGTTTCTGAAACCTAAGGCAATCAAACCCCTATAATGGACAATAATAATTTGTAGTGGTAGGACTCTTTGCTGAGTCCACCTGGGGATACCACACCTTTGCCAGTTATTCTGCCGCCAATGCAGTAAAATGCAGAAATTACTGCCTTGGTTTGAAGGACCATATTTCCAAAGAAATTACAGAGCATAGAGATAAGTGGATTCGCATGCCGTAAGGCTAAATATGGGGACCTAAAATTACTGTACCGATATCTATATTATGTACCCATATTGTGCAATAAAGAATTATCTTATCTTAAGTCATATTACATCTCTGGGTGACGAGCGCAGTGCAGTGTTAGGTAATGATTTAGAGTTTTCATGTTGCGTGACACTGTGCTGCTATGGGCAGGCGTGTTTTTTACCATCAGGCCCATGTCCTGCTCGTCCCGACACTTAATGTAAAAAAAAATACGTGTAGGTATGCCACAATTTATAGAGACACGTTTATATAAACGTCTTCGTGAATTTGCGGAATGATCGTATCTTTGGATCTGAGAGATTATGTAGTTGAAGCTAAAATCATCAACCGTTTAATATGAGGCTATTTAAGTCGATCAGCTATCTAATGGGCCGCGGCCATTGTTGTCAATCAATCAATGACTCCCAGAATAGTCTCTGATCTACTTGATTCTTGTTGTACAGACAAATATGTATTTCAAAGCTATAGTAGCTAGTTGTTTTGAGTTGATGGAATTTGGTGTCAGGTCAGTTCGGATTCCCCTGAACTTCAGCTTTTAGGATAGGAACCATCGTGGTGCAAGAAACATATGAGTACTGTTCGAAGACGTGAAGATTTCCGCCATTCGGCGCTTTGCTAGCTTGTCACCTGAATTATCTCTTAGCTAGAATGTCCTGTGGATCAACATTTGGAACATAAAGTGGATATATGCTTACAATCTGCTGTGTGCTGCTATTTATTTGTTTTTTTTCTACGTGTAACTTATTCTTAATTCTACGTCTAAAAGCGGGTGGGGACGCTGTCACTGACTTTGCGTCCGTGAATACCCTTGACTTTTAGATCGTCCCTGTCTCCCCGACCTGTTTCAAGGCATTGCGTGCGTCTGTGTAATGTGATGTTGATTGTTATAGGCCACGCGGTGGTCGGCAAGCTGAGCTTACAGGTCAATTGCAAAGACCTGAATAATTGTAAGTTTAGAATTTTGTCTGTCATCTCTCCATTCTTCATGTATCACATTTTTTCTGTTGCTAATGTTTTCTTCTCGTCCCATTTTTTTTATTCGGTTTTCTTCTTTCAATAATTTTGTAAATGAGAAAAGTTGTGTGTGTTTGTGAACACTTCATGCTAAAAATTAAAGTGCAGTGAACGATTTTTCTATTAAATATAGAGTTGCCATTATTTTTGCGCGTTTTGGCGTGACGTTGCTGTGGATAATGTTATAAGCTCTTGTATATACATTGTTGTAAGCTTCACTGTTGTTTACTGGACTAATATTATTAACTTCGGCATAGTCGCCGTGGTTATACGGAGAAGCGAGTCCCCAACATTTTAGCCACTAGACATGAATAATGATTCAATCTCTCGTATTATTAGAGTATTCCCTGTGGGCTACATAGTGCGTGTATTCACAACACATTTCATTTCATGATCTTCATTGATTTCATCGTTGCGTTTTGAGTTTTTTTTTATTTGATTTCTGTCTATAGTCTTTGTCTTTTCAGCATGTAATTTTTTAATAGACAAACTCGATAATGAATTTGACGACGATTTCTGTAGCTTGACCCTAGAACCCATTGGTTCTCTTCACAGGTCTATTATCTATTATTAAAATTTGTAAATATCACAACCTCGCCGTCAACCTTCAAATTCGAGCTTGCTTTTTTAGATTCGACTGCAGAGCTTTATCTCAAGTTGTTACGATTAAAGTTGCTTTATTTTCTTTTAGTGTTTTGCTCTTAGCTTTTGATTTGATAAAACTGGCTAACTGCTTCACCTACTACTTTGTATTGGTTTCTTTGTATATTACATTGCATCGTATGTGTAATATCAGTCGGTTAGTATTTATTATCATAGATAAACTTAAATGTTGTTTAGTTGATTTCGTTTGACATTGAATTTGTTAATTGTTGAATTACCTTGTATCTTGTATAACATGTGTTGTAAATAATGTGTATGACTGCTAGTTAAAATAAAACTACGACAAGTTACCGAAAGTTATTGATGTACCTTCAGCTGACCTTGTCTTTTTGCGATGTCTAGACCTTTGATTGCATATGTATTTTACTTGTGGACGTTATGTATGTTACTTTGAAGATGTATTTAAATTAGGTTTTAATGTTTAAGATTTAAGGGATATCCGAGAATAAGGAACCTTACTAAGCAATAATGGCCATCTGAGGCAAACTGCCGTAGGTACCATTAAAAAATTAACATAAAGCACACTTTATGTTGTCTCTGCTGGTCTTTGTCTCACAATTAATCTTTGTTGTCAAGAGTTTGTTGTGGCCAAGAGTGGGTTGGCGGTTAACGGATATCACCTATCCTTAAATATCGTTTCTCAAACCGTCTCTGTTTCCTCACAATGTTCTCTTTCGCCAGCAAATAGTTATGACTAACTTTTCCTTCTGCACTCAGAAAAAATTAACGGTTTACTACTACCTACTACTACACGCCTAAACTCGGGGGATTTTACCCATTTGTTTCACTTTTGTTTTTTTTTAACCTTTTATAGGTTTACACATGACCGCCAACTCGCCTGATGTTAAGCGACAATGCGGTCTACTCATACTCATACGGCCAGATAGCTGATATAATACTTATATAGTTTTAAATACATACTTATTATACATAGAACTTTGTATTAATAAGATCGTTCTTGTTCTCGTAGATAAATACACATTATGTATATCGGCCTTCATCGACTCCTGCGCAGATCGCCGACTAGTTAGCTGCTTGCGGTCGTATTATCTCTAATTACGGTCGGATCGCCTTCGGCTCGAGAACGGACGCTCATTGTTACGAGTTCCGCGTGCGCTTGTTTCACTACCGCGGTATTATCGATTTGTTTACACGCGTTTCGAACTCATTTGGCAGTTGTACATTTTATAAAGTTTGTTTATGTATTGTTTTATGCAATAACTAAGCAGTGGCCCGCGGTTTTACACGCCTAGTTTCCGTTTCTGTTGTTTTCCGGTAATAAAAAGCTCTAAAAATCTCGCAAATATTTGCCCCGGGTAGTAATACTTGTATCACTTATTGTGTTACAATTGGCTAATCTATAAATATAAAAGCGAAAGGTCACTCATCACGAATTCTCAGAAACTACAAATGCTAGGAGTCTGAAATTTTGAATTTTATCGGGCTTAGGACAAATTAGTTTGGATTAGTTTGGACTAGGCTATAACAGTTAATCCTATCGCGTATAGAAAGAACTAGTTTAGCCTAGTTTGTCCTGAAATCGGGTTTGGCCGGTAACATATATATATAAAAACATCGTGGCAGGGTGTTAGACATCGTATTCCATAGAATCGTCTCGACTTTATGATTATATTTTAGCACATTTGGTTCCAGTGGAATCTAGATCGGAAACGACGCGGCAGACCTAAAAAGCGTTGGCGGGACGACCTAGAGACCTAGACCAATATCAGCAGAACTGGGCTGTTGTATCACTAGATAGAGACCAGTGGAAAGAGGGTAGGGAGGTCTTGCCTAACATTGATCATATCAGGATCTTAAATAATAAGAATAAGTTTTTATGGGAGCAGTTCGTAAAGATATGAAATACATGTTTTTTAACGATAATTAGCTGTATCCTGTGCGCGTTGCTACGCCACCTGGCGAGAATTGGTCGTACCAACACAGAAACCTTATTTGGCACATACGCAACAACTTTGCTAAATATCATCACATGATCAAATGTTTAAATTTACGATTCTATAAAGGACACACAGACAAACATTTATTTTTACATACATCTTAGATAAGTTTGTATTTGACCGCCCTCTTGCTTGATATTAAGTAATGATGTGGTCCGTGATAGAGCATGCGAACTAGAAGAAAGTAACTTAATCTAACCTTGGATCTTATTAATATTTAAAATACCAAAGTTTGGAAGTTTGTTGCTCACTGACATCGGAACGGCTGAACGGATCCAGTTGAAAATGGCACACAGGCTACTTTTTATCCTGCGAAAATCAATAGAACTACGAGAGTAAAATTACAAGGCGCTAGTATTAATACATATAAAATTATTTTAATATGAATAAATAATTAATTAATTAAATTAAATCTAATTAATTGGACAATCAATTTTTATAACTGTAATATTTAAAGGCAATCAATACGTCTGTGTACTACAGATTTTAGTGTAGTATTTAGTTTCGCATTCGTTGTGAAAGCCAAGGTTCTTGTGTAACCCACATTCGACAGTACAGGGTCTATCAGCCTTATCCGGATTATCGCGATTATCTCTCCTTTCTTTCAATACAAAGTAAAGTAATATCACCTCGATAAGTATCTTGAATTTTAAGCAATTTCCTGTGTCGATTGATTCGTTCGAGACTTTGCCTGTGACTCTTTACACTTCAACCTGCAACAGAAAAGTTGTGATGATAATTTTTTGAACGCACATAAAGTCCGTATTTGAGCTCCAAGTCGCATTATGGTAAGCGATGGTGCGATTGAATGTTAGGGTATACGTTGATTGTAGATTTCAACCCGTGGTAAACTAAGGGCTAAATTTGCATATTACTGCTTGGCGGTAGAATAACAAAAGCAATGGTGTGGTACTTCTCCAGGCGGATTCTGAAAAGAGTCCCTACCACCAACGTGTTAGCTCTATCAGCTTCAAGTAGACAGTTACCGGATCGTCCCTATTTGGGTCATAAGGCATCTTTTTTCGCTGCCGCAAGGTCGATCCTTGGTTTCCCCCACCGGCGCAAGCCTAAGCCAAGGTCGTATCGTCCGAGGTGCCCTTGCGCTAATCGTTCGACGAAATGTAGAACAAATTGTATTACTCGTTGAGTATGGTAAGAAGATTTCCGTTATGCTCCATAGATGTACATGTAAGGATAGCTAAGTTATTCGGATTAGGTTAAGCTAGGTATGGCCTTGTGATTTCAGCTAGTGAGCCCAAACTTATGTAAACAGTAGAGGCTATCTGAGGCCATAGCTACATTTAAAAAAAAAATGTTTCCATGACCAGTACATGTTTGCAATATTTTAGGTTCTGGTTTGGACAGTGAGACACATCTTGTAATTAAAACAAGTAATCTTTCAAAAGCGGAAGGAATTAGGTTAGACTTTTACCCAGCAGTGAAAGGTTTAATGTTATTTAATAAAGAGCTGAATTATGATTGTGGGATGCTCTCTGGCCGAGTTTGCGTTTCTCTTCACGTTTCTGGATTAACGTAATTATTCTACATCTAGCAGCGCCTCTTGGTTTTATCCGCGTAGTTCCCGCGTGAATTTTCGTGCGATAAAAAGTAGCCTATGCTTTTCCAGATAATAATAATCTGTGTACCAATTTTCAACTAGACTCCGTGCCATCACTGAAGTCCTTTGGCGAAATGATTGAACTAAGCCACTATAATAACATTAATAACATAGGTTTCATCTGTCATTGTGGAATACGACAGTGGCTTCTTTCGCTAACTGTCACGAGTGGTGGTGCGGAGTCTAGGTCTGTTCAGCCATTCTGACTTGACGTAAGCAACAAACATCCTAACTTACGCATTTATAAGTTAGTAGGATGTGATATGAAGCTAACTTGAGTAATAGCACAAAAGTGAGTAACAGAGTTAACTTCCAATTGTAGTCTGGACGTAGTTGTTTGTGTTTACAAATTGCATTGCGTTGTACTAAATTGTGGTTTGAACAATTGTTTGAGACGGCTCGGTTTGGAATGCTATCTTGCACCAACTACGAACATAGTATTATGGGATGAACTATTCATAGACCACGTAGTAAGATATTAAGTACATTTTATACCAAATTGGTACTGGCAAATGCAGTTTCTTGATAGCTTTTGAAGATCAAAATCTTTAAAATGAATAGGACGCTTGCCATGACTGCACCGTATTAACTCAAAGGGTCCCCATCACTCTCTGTCACCCACTAACCAAGTATTTAGGGAGGTTTGTGCCTTAATCCATCACGCTGACCATTTTGCGGGTTGGTATACTTGTCTTTGGAAAGTTAAATGTTTTCCGACTGCTTTCCTCTTCACGATGATTTCTGTTACCGTTTTTAAATTAGCGGCATTACGCACATGACTTCGAAAAGACAGTGATGCGCGTGGGATTCGGACCAGGGGTTCCGGATCGACAGCTGCCGTACAACCGGCTACTAGACCAGCCGTAGCTTCTCATGACTTCCCAGAGGCATGTTTTTTTTAAACCATTGTTTGGCTTACGTTTTCTGCCGCTGATGACGTTTACCTGAAATAAATCGATTGGATCGCGACCTGCAGACACCCAAGTTATCCTTTGGGGAAAACCAACTCATGCAGCGCATTTCCTGTTTAGCTGTTCGAATAAGAAAAATGTAATTAAACCTCTTCGCTCGACTCTTAGGAATGTCGACCAAAGGATTAACACAACTTTGTTGTAATAAAATATAATAAATAATAAAAATTTATTTTCATTCTAACATTGTGGCCTTATGGTAACTTATGGACTTAAATAAACTAACATGCATATTATTAGTGTCCAATTGTAACCCTAGCTCCCACACTAGGATTCCCTGTGTTTGTGGGAGCTAGTTCTCTTCAGTTGTGCTTGTTTCCATGTGTGTGTGTAAGGGTGAAAGGGTGTGTGTGTGTGTGTGTAAGGGAGTATGTGTCTGTGTGAGTGAGGGTGGGGATGTGTGATGTTTGTTGATGACGGACTGTTATCTGTTTGTGCGTATGTATGTATATGTGAGTGTGTTGTGTCTGCGGTGTATATAATTATGTATGTGTGTGTAAGTGTAGATGAGATGACGTGCATCGTGTGTATCCCTATGTGTGTACTATTTATGTAACAGCGTCTTATATATTGAAACTTGCGGCACAATAATAATAGTCTAAATTTAAAAAGCCGTGGGTAGGTTCAATTATGTTGCAGTCCTAATTAGAGCCTCAGTATCCTCGTAGCCCAATTGCCTAAGAAATCCCGTTACCTTCTTTTTGCATTCATTTTTTGTATTATTTAGTATTTCGAGTTTTGTGTTTAGTTTTTCATATATGAAGGGGCCTAAAAAACTGTAGGTTCTTTGTCCCTGACAAGTTCTTCTTAGAGGGAGATCCCATCTATGAGTCCTTGGCATTCTGTTAGATGTTTTTAGAGTTTTGATACTATTTGGCGCTGTTGGGTGGAACCTTAGGACACTCTTAAGAATATATAGCTGTCTGACTCTGAGTTCTTTGGTGTCACGATACAGAGCATCCGTCGAATATAAAAACGGTTTTTTATGAGCAACCTTTAAAACTAATCTCTGCGCTCGTTCTAATTTTATCAAATGTGAGGTACACGCTGCACCCCATGAAGTAATGCAATACGTAATTAGTGACTTACACAAAGCAGTGTAAACCATGTCTATGGTTAATTTATCTGCAACATTGCGTAGTTTTTTGAATATGAACAGAAGTTTGCGTAGTCTTGCTCTGGCTGAGTCTATTTGTTTTGTCCATGACAGGAGCTCATCAATGTGTATGCCAAGGTATTTTACGTCTTTAACTTGTACCAGTGTAGGACATCCACATGTATGAGAGCTAGCCGAATCAGATTTGCAAGTATGTAGTATAATAGGAATAGATTGTTGGGGGGCGATGTGAAGTACGGAAAGCCACAACTTTTGTTTTGCTCGCGTTTAATGTTAATAAGTTATATAGCAACCATCTGCTGACATTACGAAGTTGTGAAGTGGTAGTTTTAGCTACTTCGTCCCAATCACGCCCATGAAATATGATGGCCGTGTCATCGGCGAAAGCGAAAACTTTGGCGCAGCTTAGGGGAAGTTGACAAAGGTCATTTATATAAACAGTAAATAACGTAGGACCGAGAACACTGCCTTGGGGGACTCCGTAACTAACTTCTTCGTAGTCACTGTGAAATTCTCCAACTTTAACACGCTGCCATCGGTTTTCTAAGTAGGAGCCAAACCAATCTAGTGCCGTTCCTCTCACGCCAGAGCATTCGAGCTTTTTGAGTAGTAGCCTTCGCGACACGCTGTCAAAAGCTTTAGCAATATCAAGAAAGACACCTATGCATCTCTGCCCTGTAGTGAAACACACGTAGTTGGTTGAACACTGACTTTATTTCCATACGAGTACCTACTTACATAGAGGGTAGACTTATATGTCATACCCTCATTAATATACTACATCTCATCCCTTTTAGAAAACAAAGAAAAAGAAATCTTCTTAAAAATAAATCTACAAACCTATCTTAACAAAATACATATAGTATAAGACACATGCCGCATACCTAATTCACTTGTAAGAACATATAAATAAAGTACCTACTGCGGGGACGACGAAATCTAATTCCTTTTAGAATCGTAAAGAAAAACAAACATCATAAAAGCAAATTTACAAAATATTTTACCAAAAAAAAAAAAATGTATAGATACACTTATATACCTAACTTATTTATAAAAACTTGAAAATAGAAACTTTGGGGTCAATGAAACCTAATCCTTTTTGGAATCAATTAATAGCTTAGTAAGCATTCGCGCGGTTCGTTCCCTCGACCTCGTGACGGGCACCGCGGGCGGGGCGGGCGACCCCGGCGTCCCCGGCGCAGACGAGCTGGACTCACTCGAAACACTTTGATACGTGTCGTCCTGGTTATCCGTGACGTCATCCGTGACGTCCCGCGAGTGAGCGCTTTTCGGTGATGACTTTGCGCTTTCAGAGTCAGAGGTTACTTCTGTGTCCGGTTCCGTCACCTGTCGCTCTTCCCTTGCCGTCTTGAATCGACGTTTTCGCGTGCTAGTCGACCACATAGAATTTTTCTGACTACTTGTCAGCTCAACATTCATTTTTGATTGTATCAAGGGTTCCCCTTTCGAACGCAAGATCAAGTGACTTCGAGTGCGTCGATACCGACCGCCGTTCGCATCTTCGACCAGATAAGAACGAGGTTCACACGTACGTGCCACTACGGACACCGGCCTTCTGGCCCCGGCATCTATCATGATCGCCGAGTCTCCCGGCGACAGACGATCGAGCGACCTGGCCGTGCGGTCATACTGGCGTTTTACACTCGCTCTGTTGTCCATTAGCGCCCGATAATTTCGCTCATTGTCTACCGGTTCCGTCAATAATTTGGAATGCGTAGGCAATTTTGTATTTAAACGTCTACCCATCAACATTTGAGCCGGAGAATCCAAACCGTTCCGCGGTGTAGCTCGATAATTGAGTAAACTCATCGAAAAATCTTGACCCGAGTCCACACATTTTTTAAGTAAATTCTTGACCGTCTGAACGGTTCTCTCGCTCTTTCCATTCGATTGAGCATAATTCGGCGATGACGTTACGGGCGTCACTTCCCAGTTCAGCAAGAAAGTCTTGAACTCCCGCGAGGCGTAAGCGGGGCCATTGTCGGTTACTAGCTCCGACGGGATCCCGTGTCGCGAGAACTGCTCGCTCAAAAACTGTATTACCTGCTTGCTGCTCGTATTTGTTAGTTCGCCGACCTCCACGTAATTAGAAAAGTAGTCCACTAAGATGATGTATCTTTTCTTCTTATACTCGAATATATCGGAGGCCAGCTTACGCCACGGCAGCGCCGGCACGTCGTGCTGCAGCAGCGGCTGGCGGCGCGCGCGGGGCGCGTGCAGCGCGCACGCGGCGCACGCGCGCACACAGCGCTCTATGCCCGCGCCCTGCCCCGGCCAGAACATCACCTCGCGAGCGCGCCGCTTACAACGCTCTATTCCGAGGTGCCCCTCGTGTACGCGGTCTATCATCTCATCCCTGAGGGCGAGCGGTATGAAGACGCGTTCACCTTTAAAAATGATTCCGCCGACGTAGTGTAGTTGTTCTCGGTACGGCCAAAACACAGCACTCGCCGCGTTCACCTCGCGCCTGTTGTTAGGCCAACCCTCCGTTATGTACCGAATTAAAGTCTTGCAATCTGCGTCCGTCTCCGTCGCCTGCCTGACCGCTTCTAGCTTCGCGTCGCTGAAGGGCACGTTCTCTAACATGAAGCACGTCTGCACGTCCACTTCGTCCGTGACCTCGTCGAGCATCGTCTCTCCGAGCGGCGCTCGCGACAACGTGTCCGCGATGTACATGTACTTACCCGGCGTGTACACCACCTTGAACTCGAAGCCCTGCACGCGCATCATCATCCGCTGCAGCCGCGCCGGCACGGACACGAGCGGCTTGGCGAACAGCGCTTCGAGCGGCTTGTGGTCCGTGTGCACGGTGACGTCGGCGCGCCCGAGGATGTACTGCCTGAAGCGCTCGACCGCGAACACGATGGCCAGCATCTCCTTCTCGATCTGCGCGTACCGGGTCTGCGCGTCCGACAGCGTCATCGACGCGAACTCCACCGGGCGGCCGGCCTGCAGCAGCACGGCGCCCACGGCCACGCTGGACGCGTCCACGGACAGCACGAGCGGCGCGCGCGCGCAGTACAGCGCCAGCACCGGCGCGCTGCTGAGCTTGCGCTTGAGCTCGTCCACGGCCGCGCAGTGCTGCGGCTCCCACGTCCACTCGGAGTCCTTTTTCAATAGACCACGCAGCACGTTCACTTTCTCTGAATAATTTTGTATGAACTTAGACAAATAATTCACCATGCCCAAGAATCTTTCTAGCGATTTTTTATCATCCGGGTAAGGCATCTCTGAAATGGCCTTTATTTTAGCATCATCCGCACGCATCCCGGTCGCGTCGAACTTGTGGCCGAGATACGTTATCTCCGATACTCCGAACTTACACTTATCGCGGTTAAATTTAATGCCGATCTCTCGCGCGCGTTGCAGGAGTCTGCCCAGTCGGCGGTCGTGTTCGACCCTGTCTCGACCCCACACGATGACGTCATCGATGAACAATTCTACCCCTTCCAAATTTTCGAGGTGTTGTCGAAGTCTCGCATGAAAAACTTCGGGTGCACAATTTATGCCGTAAGGCAAGCGCAAGAACTGATAACGGCCGAAAGGTGTACCGAAAGTACAAAGGTCGGCGCTCGCGTCATCGATTTTCACCATCCAGAACCCGCACCGGGCGTCGAGCACGCTGAAGACGGCGGCGCCGCGCAGCCGCACCGCCAGCTCGGGCACCGTCGGCAGCGAGTAGTGCGCGCGCCGCACCGCGCGGTTCAGAGGTCGAGGGTCGAGGCACACGCGGATACTGCCGTCCCTCTTAGGAACTACAACGATTGCATTGACCCACTCAGTCGGTCGTGTGACCTTCCTCACAACGCCCAAAGCTTCCATCCTATGTATCTCTTTCAAAAGTTTATCTTTTAAACCGAAAGCAATTTTCCTGGTAGGACACACGACCGGCTGCACGCTTCTATCCACAGAAATACTGTATTGCCCTGGCAATTCACCCAAACCTCTAAACAAATCATCGTATTCGCTAATATTAATCGTGTTCACCTGAGCGATCAAGCCCAATGTGACGCATCCTTCCAAACCTAATACGTTCTGACAATTTAAATCGGCAACAACAAACGGTAAACAATAACATTTGTTACGGAAGGTGAATGACACGTTATCGGTTCCGATAATAGGTAATCTGTTTCCTGTGAAAGAATGTACACGTTTAGTAAACGGCTTAAGGTCGCTAATCGACAGACCCAAGAATAAATATTTTTCTTTAGAAATAACGTTTAGCATGGAACCCGTATCTATTTTTAGAACAACATTCTTTCCGTTAGATAAAATACATTCAGTCCATTCTCTGCACGACTTACGCATTTCTTTGTCGTCACTGATGACGCCGACATGAAACATATTTTCCGAGTCTTGTTCAGGGTCGCTGCCCTCATAATCTACATCTAAATTGTACACGTTACCTACAGTTTTCTTCTGTTCACACACTCGCGAAAAATGGCCCTTACGATCACACACAAAACACATCGCGTGACAAGCCGGACACCGGTCGCCGCCCGCGCAGCGAGCCCGCCCGCAGGCCCGGCAGCCGGGCCGCGCGCGCTGCGCCGCCGCCGGGCCGCGCCCGGCCGGGCCGGCGCCGCCGCCGGCGCGCCGCGCGCCCGCTCGGCTCGCGCCTCGGCCTCCGCTTGCGGCTCGCACCGCGTTCACTTGCACGTTCTCCGACGATGAGCTACCGATACATTGGCTTTCTTCTTGCGATATTTCAGCCGCCTGACAGATTTGTATCGCTTTAACTAATGTTAAATCGTCCGTACGTAGCAGTCGATCCCTGAGCGTGGTGCTCATGACGCCGCACACGATTTTATCTCGCAGTAAGCTCTCGTTCAATTCGCCGAATTCGCAATGTTGACTCAGCAGCCGTAATGCCGTCACGTACTGGTCGACGTGTTCGCCATCCTCCTGGCTGCGCGTGAAGAACTTGTACCGCCGCACCGTAATATTTGGTTTCGTACCAAAATACGAATCGAACTTCTTCAAAATGCAGCTGACGTCATCTTCGCTTTCTCCCGCGTCGAATGCGAAGGTCGAGAAGACTTCGTACCCTGCCGGTCCGATGAGGTTCACCAACAAACTAGCCTGTACTTCCTTAGGCTCTTTGCTCACTCCAGACGCCTTTAAAAACACCTCAAAAAGCTTCCGCCATTTGCGCCACGACTCCGAGCGCGAGGCCGGACCGCCTTCGAGTAATAATTCCGCTGGAGGACGCGCGTGTTCCATTGTTTAGTGCACACAACTCACACTAAACTAATAAAATACTGTTTTAAACGGTTTTAAATATTTTTCAAAGAAAGAATATCCCACCGCTGCCACCATGTAGTGAAACACACGTAGTTGGTTGAACACTGACTTTATTTCCATACGAGTACCTACTTACATAGAGGGTAGACTTATATGTCATACCCTCATTAATATACTACATGCCCAGAGTCTAGAATTCCACCAACATGGTCAACAAGTGATGCTACAGCGTCCTCCGTTGATCTGCCAGACCTGAAGCCAAATTGGTTTGGCGAGAGAATATTCTCTTTCTCGAGAAAGTTTACTAAGCTTTTGTTGGCTACTCGTTCTAGAATTTTTGAAAGGGACGTTAGGAGGGATATTGGCCGATAATTTGACGGTTTCTCTGTATCTCCAGCCTTGTAAATAGGACAGACATTTGCCTTCTTAAACGAGTCTGGAAAAATGCCAGTCTCAAGGCTGAGGTTACAGAGAAACGCAATCGGAGCCGCAAGTGTGTGTTTTGCCATTTTAAGCAGCTTGTTTGAAATACTATCTTCTCCTGGAGCGGATTTAATTTTAAGCTCGTTTATTATTTTGATAATTTGGGTTGGATCTGTTGGCGCAAAAAATAAAGATTTAGTTGGAGAATTGTTAGATGTAACTAGCTGCACTAGTTCATCTTCCGAGAGATTTATGTGGTCAGTAATTTCGTTTGCTAGGGTTTTACCAATCGTGGCAAAGTAGTTATTGACCACATTCAGTGACAAAGTTGGTGTGGGACCTGTATTTAGAAGATCAGTGTTTGTCGTGACAACAGAGTTTATATTACAGACGTCCTTGATAGAGCTCCAGAGTTGTTTGCTATTGCCTATATTTGATTTGATTTTATTACGTTCGTACTCGTTTTTCAGGTTTTGTATGATGTTATTGCAGAGGTTTCTATATCTTTTATACTTTTCCATTAGGCTAACGTCATTTGGATTCCTCTTTGTTTTATAGTGCAGAACGTCTCTTTTTCGCATAGACTTAAGCAATCCTGATGTGATCCAGTCTTTACGTATGCATTTGGAGTTGCGCAAGTGCTTTATAGTTTTATGCTGTTTAACAATATCATTCAGTATAGTAACAAGATCTGTAGCTGCTATGTTAGGGTTTGTATGAGTGTAAAAGTTTTTCCAATCTATTGCACCAATATCGTTGACAACTTCAAGATAATTTACATCACAGTATTGTTTAGGAGTGTTAAAAACTTTAGGTTTACCCGGAATTGAAACAATTACTGCATCGTGATCAGTCACATTGCTTGAACACACTATTACTGAAAGTTGATGTGAGCTTTTGATCATTGCGTGGTCCAAGCAAGTACTTTCACGTGTTGGGAATTGGTGTCCTGGAAAATAACCCCTACATGCCAGTGTTCCCAGGTATTCTTCCGCCTTTTTGTCTTTCACCGAGTTTTGCTGATTTGGTACGATATCAATGTTTAGATCTCCAGCAAGTATACACGTCTGTCCTTTCATTTGGTCTAATATATTTTCCAATGATACTAGGAAACCCGTTATATTATTGAAAGAAGGGGACCTATACACTGCTAGGATCGAAAACTCATTAGCTATATTAATCAAAAGACCAGTTGCTTCGGAGAAAGACGGCTCAGTCACACTCACAGGCACATTTGCACGAGATAATACAACTACGCCGTCGTTTTGATTTTTGTTACGTTTCGAGTACGCACAGCTATAGTTTTCCAGGTGAACCCCCGCAAAAGCGTCATCCAGCCAGCATTCTGTGAGGATTATTATGTGTGGTGTGAACTCTAATCGTGAAAGAAATACAGTTAGCTTGTCAAAATTGTTGCTTCGGATACTTCGAATGTTTTGAGAAACAATCAGCAATTGGTTTTGATTTTCGTGTAGTCTCAGATATGTCTGACACATTTCTGGTTGTAGGGTATAGTAGCTGTGTGCCGCATTTGTGTTTTCAATATCACTCATTACCATTTGCCGATCATCCATTTTTATATAGTTGTTTTGTACTACGTGCACAAGCTGAAAGCCATTTGATTCTGTAACAGTTTATACGTACAGAATACATTGACCACTTAATGATGTAGTTGGGTAACGGTGTGTTATTTAATGGTTGGAATGGGAGTATAGCGGTGTACGTTACTGAGATTGCCAGGCAGCAGGCTGAGTGCAGTATGGCAGCGTGTGCTTTTTTATTCGTGAGGTGACGGGGTGAGAACACTGCATTGGCAGGGACATGTGGAGCTTGACGAGGTGAGTGCTTTGTCGGCTTGATGGTGTGTTTGGGAAACTGAGAGAATTGTAATAATGTATTTTTGGGAAGGAGTATGGTGTAGTGTGGCATTATATTACACTGCAGCCGAGCTGAGTGCATTGCACTGATAGTTTCGTACTTAATGTGACAAAGTGTGTGATTTGTTCTTTTGTAGATAGAATCTAATAACTGTGTGTGGTGTGTTCTGTGTGTTGGTGTGGTGGCGTGTGCTATTGTATTAGTGTGGCAACGAGCTGAGTGCATTGTACGGTCTATAGTGTGTCTGGCGTAACGAGGTGAGTGCTTTGTCTGGCGTAACGAGGTGAGTGTTTGTGAGTGGTGAGTGAGTGTACGATTAGGTGTGTGGTATGTTGGTAATAGCACTATATCATGTGTACAACGAATTGAGTACAATGCATAGGTAGGTATGTGTGTGGCGTGACGAGGAGAGTGCTTTGTCCACATAATGATATGGTTAGAGAGCTGCGAGAGTTGTATTGGTACTGTTATGAAAGAGCTTATCGTGGTGTGTGGTATCGTATTAGATTGTTGACGAGCTGAGTGCACTACACAAGCAGTTTTGTATATAGTGTGACGACGGGAGTGCTTTGTCCGCATAGTGGTATAGTTAAAGACCTGCGATTGTTGTATTGGTTCTGTTATGAAAGGGCATATGGTGGTATGCGGTATCGTAGTAAGCAGTTGACGAACTAAGTGCAATACACAGGCAAATTCGTACAAAGTGTGTCGAGGTGAATGATTTGTCTGTTTGTAGATGAGGTCTAGTAACAGTATGTGGTGTGTTGGTATTATTATGAAATACATAATAGTGGCATGTGCTACTATATTCGTTGAGTGACGAGGTGAGTACATTGCATAGAGAGAGTCATGTGTATCATGTCGAGGTGAGTGTTTTGTCCAAGTAATAGTCTGGTTACGGAGTTGTGTGTGGTGTGCTAGTATTGATATAGAAAGAACTATGGTAGTGTGTAGTTTTGTATTAGACAGATGACGAGCTGAGTGCAATGCGTACATTATCTGACGAGGTGAGCGGTTTGTACATTTGTAGATGGGTTCGGGTAACAGTGAGTGGTGTGTCGATATTCTTATGGAGGTCAGTATGGCGGCGTGTGCTTTTTTATTCGTGAGGTGACGGGGTGAGTGCACTGCATTGGCAGGGACGTGTGGAGCTTGACGAGGTGAGTGCTTTGTCGGCTTGATGGTGTGTTTGGAAAACTGAGTGAATTGTAATAGTGTATTTATGGGAAGGGGTGTGATGTTATGTGGCATTATATTACACTGCTGCCGAGCTGAGTGCATTGCACTGACAGTTCCGTACTTAATGTGACGAAGATGCTTTGCCCATTTGTAAGTGGAATGTGTTGACTGTGTGTGGTGTGTTTTGTGTATTGGTGTGGTGGCGTGTGCTATTATGCTAATTTGGCGACGAGCTGAGTGCAGTGCATGGTCTATTGTGTGACTGACGTGACGAGGTGAGTGTTTTGCCCAGTTGAAAGTGTAGTTAGGTAAGTAATGGTGGTGCCGTGGTAAGGTCATGTCAGAGACTATGCCTGTGTGCGACATCATAATAATAGCTAGACAGCGAGCTGGGTACAATACACAAACAGGTGCGTGCGTAGTATGACGAGGCAAGTACTTTGTCCATGTGGAGATGCCTAGATACTTGTACTTAGGTACCTGTGTGAGTGATGTTGCTAGTGTTTGTAAGTATCGAACCAAGTTTTTTGTCCAGTTTTGCATGAATATGATTAGTAGTTGTGTATTATATTTTTGTAAATGTGGGTATATTGAAGGTAATAGTGTGATAACAACTAACATTATAACGGCTAGGTAACGGGAGTGTAAGAGTGTTATGTGGTCAAATATTATGTATTGTTGTATTACAGATACAAAAAACGAAAATACAAGCCGTCCCGTTACCGTGACATATGGTTTTTTAAGACGAAATGTATGATACATTGTCGTAATGTGGAATGTGTTAATATTATATTGCTGGGGTAAACGTGCCATGTGAACCTTTAAAAACAGGAATATTGTTAAATTAGAATTAGAAGAGTGTTGATGTTTCTCTCGGAATATTCTATAGGGTAATAACTCGATCTTAAGCACATTTGTTTCCTTCTCATCCCACTCGCGAGTACATCTAAGATTGTTCTTTATAATTTTACGCAGTTGGTAATTTAGTATGGTATTTGTCTTTGTTAGGTGTTTGAATATTTGAGCTGGATGAGTTTGTGAACTTGGTTTATTAGTAGATGACCATGAGTATTTTTTTTCCTTATGAATGAGGTGGTTATCGGGCAGCCAGGGAGAAACCGATAGAACATTAATTATGTAGGATTTTTTAGGGTGAATTTTGGATAGTAAAGAGGTTGATGGTGAAATAATTATGCTGATTAAGAGTGACGTAAGGCATTGAAGATATAGTGTTAACGTTAGGCTTAGCATTACGTTTAGGTTGAATGATATATAGCGTGATGGTATGTTATATGAGTAGTATTGAGATACATAATTATTGTTGATTGTATTGAACATACATTGTTCGTTCGTACCTATTCTAACAAGAATTATACGGGATTTCTTATTGGCAAAGAGATAACTGTACAAACGTGTTGTTTCCGTACTTGAGGTTATAGGTAAGTTCACAGCTATGCAGTTGCAACCCCATGGGGTCTCACCTGTCCGGAGCACCATGCGACACGGTTTGCTACGGGTTAGTTTGCGAATTATCGGATGACGAGCGGACGTTGAATCACGCAATTTATTATTTACAAAAAGATAGATTTTTTGTTGATGTTGTTGTATGATAAAGAGTGTTATGTTTAGAACCGTGTGTATGTAGGAGATCTTGTTCAGTGTATGTGCAGTGGAAATTAGGTAATAAGGTGATAGTGTCGTGTGTTTATAAGTGGGCGAAGAAAACACGCTGTATGGATCAGAGGTGATGCTGATGCGGTATGTACGCTTTATATGTATAGTCGATAGGTAGTATGTCAGGCGAGGTATTTTGCTCAATGTGTTGACTAGTGTTTGTGTCGGATTTGTGTTTGACCATGGTTTTTTATAACTTAAATAGTAACAAAAACATATACATTTAAATTTCATCCCGTTAACAGATGGTGCAGGAGTAAACACATGTATAAGATGCACATATAAATGCGCAATTGTTTTTCTATAATATGCACTTATCATAACTAAACATACGTAAATTAAATTAGTTTCATGATCGGTTGTCATCAAATCAACAAATTTTAGTAATTGGTAGATTGTTAACCTTCTATTAATCACAAAACAAATAACAAATAAAAAAATAATAGAAAGGAAAATATTCGCCGTCGTCGTCGTTCCGTCGCCGTCGGAATGATGTCACCAGTCAATTTGGTGGTTTCTGTGATTTCAAATTATCTAATTGAGTTGCGGTTTTAATCCAAAGATGGGGCATTCCCTCATGTTTACGCAGGTATACCATTCCGTTCGATGTCCAGCAGAAATCGTAGTTGTTTAATTTTGCAAATTCACGGGCTAAAAAGTGGAGTCGTCTTGTTAGTGGGGTTAGATGTTCGGATATATATAATGTGGAGGGAGTTCCATCCAGCCCAAGGTCGAGTGTACACAATTTCGAATGTTCCTTATTTAGGTTAAATTTTTTTGCTTTACTGAGTAATGATCCTTTTATGAGAGTAGTGGAGAACTCCGCAATTATTGTTGAGACTCCGGTTTTATACTTTATTGGTATGCGGTACACATCGCGTATATCCGACGACGAATACTCAATCCTAAGCTTTGTAAGTAGGTTTTCAATTATTGCAAACAAATCGTCCTTTTTTTCTCCATGTTTCTTTGGGACACCTCTGATTTCAATACAGGTTTTACGTGACTGTCTATCGATGTTGTGTAGTTTGTCTTCGAGTTCCGTTATGTGTTTGCTAATTTCGTTTTTTTCCTCTTCCAACCTATTTATTTTTGACTGCATATCCTTTAGCTGATCAGAGACAAATCCGATTGATTTTTCAAGGTCAGCGATCGTTGAGGTGTGGCATTTGACTTCGTTCAGGTTTTTTTCTATCTTTTTCATTCGCTCGTCCTGATTCTCTGCAAATGTGGAGAACATTGACGCAAACAAGTCTCTCATTTCAGCTTTGAAGATTTCAAATTCTTCACCTCCAGAACGAATTTTTTTTCTAATAGAGTCGTCAGAGTCGTCGCAGTCTGACCTGTTCGTTTTCCTGCCTACCCTGAGCCTAGGTCCTGCTCCAATGCCCATTAGATCGATGATAGATGGGTCCGAGTCGTTCCTGTGCCTCGTTTTACTGCCCTTATCAGGTGTCGAGCGCAGGGATTTTGCCATTATTAGCGGTAGTGTGAGCGTTGTAGGCCTATTTTATGCGCTTAGACTGTGACGCGGAGCCGTTTAGACGTGCAGCGCGGGTTGTAAAATGTGAGTGTGTGCAAGCCGCTCGTGCGCACACTGCTCAGTGGAGGCGTGTCCTTTATTTTGTTTTGTAAGTGTGTGTGATTTTTGGTCCAATGTCACGTCAACAACAGCTGGTAGGGTTAATGATCTTGCTTAGCTGATTTTTTATTCGCAGCTAAGTGAACAGACTAGTTGGGGAGGACTTACGGATTGTAGGTGGTGGGGCGGTGTACCAGGATCTCAGTTGCTGAAGAGTTTAACTATTTTGGAACACTTCCTCGCAGTCTATGAAGTTCTATTATTTACTTTGAATTTTCATGTAATTTATTGAGAATAGAATATTTAAATTTTAGCAGCACAGACACACGTTTATCTTGTAAGGCCTCCAGGGGCGAAGAGAAGGATTGCATCCAGGTTCGTGAAATCAATTAAAAAATATTGTAGAAATATGATTGCCATGTCGTAATAGTGGGTAATCGAATCAGCTGGTTATGTCAGTGACCTTCGTGAACCCTGACTGTGGGCGATTGTTCCGAAGGTCGCCGGAACGCATACAATCGTGCACACTTTCACCGCCTCCACAGTTATACACGCTACAGAACAAAAACAGTAGGGCAACTAAAGTTTACAAAACTGCTTTAAGTTTCAATTACACACACTACCACACACTCCGATTCGGAATATTCACATGTGTAACGTATAGACCATTACATTTCCAGGACTAACTTTTTTCCATCCCAATAAATAATTTTTGAAGTGAAAACTTGTTTTGGCGCGCCCAAGACAGATTTTTCGTGGACTGTGAATTGAATTCTAGCGTTACGGTCGGGAATGATTAGAAATCTTCGGGGAAACTCGGGACCATGGCCATTGGCTATCACATTATTTTAAACCGAAGTAAAAGCTGCCAGTGACACATCGTAAACCTACTACATACGCATAAATCAAAAACTTGTTTTTTGTTTGAATAATTGTCACGAAGCTATTTGGCCGATTGCAAAGGCTCATTGGCGACAGCAACGGCGTTACCGCACTCCTGATATCTTTAAATCTTTCAACGAAGAGGGATTTTTTGGGCATGCAATTAGCATTAGCACCTTAGACATTGTCTATAGCTTGAGTTAAAACAAAATTAATTGATTCGAATGATCAGAATTGATTTACTGCCTCTTGCCTGTATTAATCGAAGTGCAGTATTGTAATCTCTGAGAAATCGTTACCTGTTGACATCTTTGTTAGCGGCTAACGTGCCTGCTGTCGCGGTGCCGCTCAGACTACCAACATTGGAATTTTAAGTGATGTTGCTGTTACTTTTAGCTTTGTTGTTACATTTGGAAGATAGATAGTATTCAATAGAAATTTGTTGAACAGCTTTTGAATTAGGTAAAATGAACCCTTCGAAGAAGTCGAATATTATTTGGACTCAATCCTCTCGCAACTTTTCTGGTTGTTGTTAGGAAAAGGCTCTCTCCAAAATGACAAAAAAGAAAAGGAAAAACGTAACCCTTTTTTTGTGATATTTTTATTATTTCCTTTTTGATTAGGTATTTCTTTTCTCTCTCTCTCTCTCTCGCTCTCTCTCTTTTGTTTTAAATTTTCTGGTAGACATTGTGCAATTGCCATCCGGGAATCCGTTATCCCGTGAAAAACAATAAAAACCCTTAAAACGCGGCGGAAACTGCAGGCACAGCTAGTTTATAATATTAGATTAAATTAAAATAAGTAGGCTTTAACTTCTAGAGCAGCGCGGGACTGCCGCTGGTCCCGCCACTTCCACTTGATTTTAAACCGAAATAACAGATAAGAATCTAAATATGTTTAACTTTTTAACTAAAATGTCAACTGCCTGTCGCGGTCTCGGTCTCGTGGCGCGGTCGCGGCGTGAACCTGCACCTTTAGCGTTTGCAATTCATCACATACGTAGCTATGGCATAACTAACATAAATCTGATGTGTGTTCCAGTGAGCGCCGCGGCGGCCGCGCCGGCGCCGCGCGCGGGTCCGCACGGCGTGCAGGTGGTGAACACGGGCCCGGAGCACACCTTCACGCTGGACGAGGATGCCCTGGCCGAGCTGCTGCTGAAGGAAGACGTGCGCGACCGGGCGGTGGTCGTCATCTCCGTCGCCGGCGCCTTCAGGAAGGGGAAGTCGTTCCTGCTGGACTTCTTCCTTAGATATATGCACCACAAGGTCAGTTTGTTTACAACCAAGTCTCTTACGGCTGGCTTGGAGGCAATAGGGGTTTTACTGCGTGACCGTACTTAAAAAAATTGAGACTATTTTAACCGTAAGAAAATGTCGGAAGTGATGCATAACAAATTATACAGGAGGGCATAAATCATCTTATATCTCTGGGTGTTTAGCACAGTTCAGCGCTAGGTAAAGATTTGTAGTCTTCATGTACACGATGTACTTCGTGGCACGCTGACACTGTGCTGTTATGGGCAAGTGTTTTGCTTAGCGTCAGGCAAATGTCCCGTCACTCTCGAAAATATATATCTTGAAATATAAAAGTTACGCTTCACATTGTTTATCCGCGGTTCCTAAACTACTTAACCAATTTTAATCTAATTTGTATACCGTGTGTAGTTTGATCCAACTTGAATAATAGGATGGTTTTTATTTCGATTAATGGTGAAAATTTGTCCATTGGTCGAAATTTGGATTCATGGTTTTATATGACAATATCCGAGCTCAGCCAGAACGGGCCGCAAGTATTATATATAGCCAGTAAAAGAGTTAGAGAGCGAATGTACCAGAAAATCGACCAGAAACCATACATACAGCATGTGTGTATTATAAAATTGTAACAGTCGACTTCATAATACCGCAGTAAAATCTGAAACCTGTGGCGCCGCGAATGTGCGTAGTTTTACGAGCCACCGCCGGCCGCCGGCCAGCCACTATCAATTACTCTCGCTCGCACGACACGGCCGCGGGGCGTATTCCACGGTTAAATCACCACACACTATCGTTAAAATACTAATTATCATGTTCAGTTTAGCTCATTCGTAAATCTTCAGATGAAGACGAGGGGATATGCTCGTTTTGTAGGCTTCCGTCCGTTAGTGAAGGAGTTAAACAGGGTGACCCACTGTCTCCTAAGCTCTTTACTTCAATATTAAAAGAGATATTTGGGAAAATGACTGAAG
This sequence comes from Ectropis crepuscularia, assembly GCA_963693475.1. NCBI lineage: Eukaryota > Metazoa > Arthropoda > Insecta > Lepidoptera > Geometridae > Ectropis > Ectropis crepuscularia. Next base: position 1,456,643 of record OY856359.1, on the reverse strand, counting down.
GTAGACGTACAAAGGTATTGTTGTGGGCGGACAAAGGTTTTCTATTCTAAACTGGGTATTGCCAACATCATAGTCCTCTCTCATCATGAGCTAATATAATAAAATCTTTGTGGAGAACAGGCGCGCCTACTACTGTTGTACCAAGTTATGTGAAAGGTCGAAGGTTTCTGATTGACAGAAAAGTCTTGAAATTATTTATTTTTAACCGACTTCAAACAAGGAGCAGGTTCTCAATTCGGTTGTATGTTTTTTTTTGTGTACTGTATGTTATGCGATTGCTCCACCAATTATGAATTGATGTTTTTTTTTTGTTTCGTAAATCATAGTTCAGATGTGGTCCCATATACATTTTATCGAAATAGTTGTAGCTGTTTGAAATATGAACAAAAAAAATAGTTTCATGTATCTAGATGACTTAGTGATGACTTCTTATAAAATTTGTCTGAGTTTAAATTGAAGTCTGTTTTTGTTTTTGCGAAGAAAATACTACCTTTATCTTATCCTAGTCGTCAGTCATGTCCTCTGGAAAGGGTTTTGACTTGAGTTTGTGATAATTTCAGTATGGCAGCGGAGGCGGCGGCGGCGGCGACTGGCTGGGCGGCGAGGAAGACCCGCTGGAGGGGTTCAGCTGGCGCGGGGGCTCCGAGCGGGACACCACCGGCATCCTCATGTGGTCGCACATCTTCAAGGCTACGCTCGACGACGGCGAGAAGGTAACACACCATAACATCAGCTAACACATGCAACACAGAACGCTGTGGTAGACCCTCTTCTGACTACGTTTGTAGGATTATGGAAGTATCATGCTTTTACCAGTTAACTACCGTCTAGCAGCAATATGGAAATATTGCTGCTCTTCCAGACAACCTTTTAGTTATTAAGACGATTTGTAAAAGTTAGGGTGAGTGCGTGCTATGCCCTCCCCGTTAGGGCCGTAGAGCATCCCCTTCTAGGATGCCAGTTCGCTCCTTGATGATCTCTAACGGTGCCGGCGGTAGTCCAAGTCGAGGTCGTACAATCTGAGGTGCCCTTGCGCTAGTCGTCGTACAAGATGTAGTATTTGTAAGATTTGGTTAGTAGGGTCCTGAGCCTTCTGCGCTAGCTCAACGTTCGATAGGGAGAGTAGGTGCCACTTGAGACCAACTAGCCTAGGTTTTAAAAAAAAAGAAAAGAAGAAAAAGTATACAACGCCAATGCCCTAGGGGATTGGCGTTGCATCCTTATTGTGATTCTTTAACCGACCTCAAAAAAGGAGGACGTTCTCCATTGGGTTCTATGTGTTTTTTATGTAAATAACGCGATAGCTTCTCCATTTGTGCTTCTGGGAGATCTTAGTTCAGAGGTGACCCCCATTTAAATATTATCGAAATCGGTGTGGTGGTTTTTGAAATATGACCAAAGAACTAATATTTACTTTCATTTCTTATGAAATTGAGTCAAGTTTCTGAATTTATTTTTAAATCGATATCCGTTTTTTTTTTCGGACAAAATGAAGTAAAGTAAAAGTAAAGTTTACTTTACTAAATTATTGTCTTATCTACTAGCTAGCTTATTTCGGTCTGGTAATAATGACGCGGCTATGTGGTTTACAGGTGGCCATCATCCTGCTGGACACGCAGGGAGCGTTCGACTCGGAGTCGACGGTGCGCGACTGCGCCACCGTGTTCGCGCTCTCCACCATGGTGTCCTCGGTGCAGATCTACAACCTGTCGCAGAACATACAGGAGGACGACTTACAGCATTTACAGGTAACTCTCACACACGTACACACATTCTACAGTCTGCCTGTCACACACAATGGTCAGATTAAGAGGCTATGTGCGGAAAAGGACCCGTCAAACTAACTACTGTCCGCAACTTCGGTGATCTCGGTGATCTTCTCTTGGTTAACCAGGCGAGTGACGAAAGCCACAACGAGGCGCCATAAAGATGATCCTTTATGGCGGCTCGTGTTGACTTTCGTCTTTTAAGAGTACCACAAAGCCAAGACGAGACTACCGCGTTAAGGATGATGGAGGGCCGAGATTACCAGCCGCCAAACCACCCTTGGACCCGTGTGCCCAGGAATCCAACCTCAGCAAAGAGATTTACCTCGAGCCTGGCTTCTGACTTCCCCAAAAAGAGTGAGAACGTAAATTTTTGTGATAATTGCAAATATTTGATGTGTCTGAATCTGTTTAATAACTATGTACATATAGTGCAATCCACGAAGACGCGCCCCACTATTCCTCCTAACCGTTTATAGTATATGTGTGCAAGCTTCCGTCAATGTTCGATGTGTTATCGGTACACACTAATTACCTATGAATGCACACGCACACTACAATGACTGGTGAATGGTTCGCGACTGACGCTCGGAGCAAAGCGATCCCCTAAACCAACAAATGGTGGGGCGCGTCTTCGTGGATTGCACTATCTGTACATCTATAAAGGTATTGTATCAGCTACCTGGTTCCCATAATACAAGCGTTGTTTAGTTTGGAACAAAATGGTGTTGGGTGAGAAATATTCATCAATATTATATTGTTTATTAACAGTAGCGTCCCGCGGGTTTACTCGCGCAATTCTTGCCGTTGCAAAAAGTAGCCTGTGTGCTAGATTATAATCTGTGTTCTATTTTCAACACGATCCTTACAGACGTGCTTGCGCCATGAAAATACAAACATTGACGTTTGTACCTAACTAGCGGTCCGCCCCGGGTTTACCCGTGGTACATAATAATATGTAGCCTATATCACTCAGGGATCATGTCATCTACATATCTTACGGTAAATGAATTTTTGAAATCGGTCGAGTAGAATAGAATATCTTTATTTGCCTTTTAACTACAAATGTTATACCAGGTACGTCAAAATTTACAATGATTAAAATTATAAAGACCAAGAATATTATCATTATACCTTTAAACGAGCAATTCTTGTATATAAATATGTATATATATATAGAATCAGGATCTCGGAAACGGCTCGAACGATTTCCATGAAATTATGTATGCAGTGGGTTTCGGGGACGTTAAATCGATCTAACTAGGTTTCATTTAAAAAAAATGCATATTATGCGCGTTTTTAGACATTGAAAAACTGTCACATTAGACATTAGAATACTAAGGTAAATTTCGCCGCGTGACGCGACAGCATAATTGGCTCAGTCGGGAAGTCGGGCGTTCATGGCGGTAACGAATAAATAGCTGCGGGTTCGAATCCAGACGGCTTCTCTTTTTTTCAAGTATTCTTTTTTTAAGAAAATCTAAGAGTAGCTAAGTATGTTTAGTATTTAAACCGAGCAAAGCTCGGTGACCCAGGTACTAAGAATATAAATGTGAAATGAAAAGTAGTTCTTGAGATTAGCGCGTTCAAACAAAAAATAAACTCTTCACCTTTATACTATTAATATTTATTTATTGTTTTTGTATGTCCACAGCTATTCACAGAGTACGGTCGCCTGGCGTTAGAAGACAGCGGGCGCACGCCCTTCCAGCGGCTGCAGTTCCTCGTGCGGGACTGGAGCTTCCCGTACGAGGCGCCCTACGGGGCCGCCGGGGGCATGACCCTCCTGCAGCGGAGGCTCAAGGTAATACCATCCTTAGTACCTGAAGATAAGGGGTACAATAATAACTACACAATACACATTCTTCGAGAATCTTCCTTGTGCAAGTGCCATAGAGAACTACCGGGCAAATTATACTCTTGCAGCACAGACTCAAGGTAATATGTAGTACTTGAAGATAAGGGCTAGATTATTTTACGATATTAGGTGCACGTTCTTCTCAATGGTTCTTTGTGAAAGCGCGTTACGGAGCCACCGGGGCACTCTCCTGCAGCACAGGCTCAAGGTAATAAAATATGTTACCTAGGAGCTGATAATAACTAGTTTCTATTACAATATTAGGTGAAAGTCCTTCGAAAGTATTCTTGGTGAAAGCAAACAAACGCAAAGTTTCATGGCAATATGTTCTCTATTAACTGTAGAATCCTCACAGTAGGGAAGAGGCAGTTATAATTAATATTTATCAACTTATACGTCAATATTGTAACTGAAAAAATAAACAAGAAACATCTGGTCAAGAAAATAATGGCAATATGAGGTTGACGATTTTTTTAAGGCAAGCAAAACACGACGACAATCAACTTATAAATTTTATGTGACTCACTATTTGTCATGCATTCTGTGTGTTTGTAATTTACTCATGTTTTGTACAAATTAATTATCTTTGTCCTTCAATTTTTCGTTCTAAACGATTCACAGTTCATGTCGGTTCATTAACCTGTATGATAACAAGTTCACAGATATTATCTGTGGACTATTTTTAGAGTTTCGTACCCAAAGGGTAAAATAAGACCCAACTACTAAGACTGCGCTGTCCGTGCATCTGCCTGTCTGTTAGTCCATCTGTCACCAGGCCTGTACCTCATGAACCGTGATAGACAGTCGAAATTTCACACATGTATGTATATCTGTTGCCACGATAACAGAAAATACTAAAAAAGAGAATAAAGTATAGGGTACAACAAAACAAAAATGATTTTCGTTCGTTTTTACTCAATATTAATAACACCAACTGGTAGAGGTTTAAAATATTCACAGAATATGTATATAAAATATGTGGAGTTATATTTGCTATAAAAATAAATAATTAAAATAAAACAAATATTCAAGGGGTCACTTCATCAATATCATCACTGTTATTCTTTTTCACTGCGTATAGGCCTCTCTCTTATTTTTCCATTGGTCCATTTAAAAATCAACCAAATAAAACCGGCCAAGTGCGAGTGGGACTCCCGCACGAAGAGTTCCGTACCATTAGCACAGAAAAAATATTAGTACAGAAGACTCACTTAGCGAAAAAAATTATATAAATAGCGACTCCTACTGGTACACAACAAAGTGCAATTCAGCTCGCATTAGCGCTCAATGCCTGTTGCGATATTCACCTAAACATTTACGCTCTCTTCTAACGCGTAACTCTGTCGCTATCTGGCGCGGAATGATGCGCAAGGGTTGTCGACTTAACTAATAAAAATTATGCGCGGGAAGCGTGTTGCGCGAGCGCTCAGCCGTGCGTCCGACAACCGACTGTCATTTGTTCCGCGGGAGTAACGGTCTAGCTGTAGGCTAATAACGCGCGACCTTGAGAGAGTGGTGATGCCCTGCCATTAGCAAATAAACGGCAAAAACCTCTTTGGCTTTATTCGGAATTCCGTATACATCGCAATTTCCGCAGACAGGCAAAGAGTTTGTTAAAAATTTTGATTTTTGCCTCATGATTCTGACGATGAATTCGATATCGCGTTTTAGTTTTAGTAGTGGCGCCATCTAGTTTGCATGGAACGGACTAATCGAGCAAGAAATGGTAAAAATCAAGTTTGTTATATGGGAGCCCCCCTTAAATATGAATTTTAGTTTATTTTTAGTATGTGTTGTTATAGCGGCAATAGAAATACATTATCTATGTAAATGTCAACTGTCTAGCTATCACCGTTCTTGAGATACAGCCTGGTGACAGACAGACGGACGGACGGACACCCAAGTCTCAGTAATAGGGTTCCGTTTTTACCCTTTGGGTACCGATCCCTAATTAAGCCAAAAACGTGCAGCACTATGCTAACGGAATCTTTCTGCAGGTATCGGACAAGCAGCACCCGGAGCTACAGTCGCTCAGGAAGCACATCACGTCGTGTTTCTCCGAGATCGCGTGCTTCCTCATGCCGCACCCGGGGCTGAAGGTGGCCACCAACCCGCACTTCGACGGGAGACTCACAGGTAACGTACAACACGTACAAACAGCGATCGCAACCTTGTTTGTCCTAAATGTCCTAAGACCACAGTTCTGGCGGTCTTTACAAATTTTACGGTGACACAAATCTATACTAATATTATAAAGCTGAAGAGTTTGTTTGTTTGTTTGTTTGAACGCTAAGATCTCGGAAAGTACTGGACCGATAGGAAAGATTCTTTTTTTGTTTGATACTCCATTTATCGAGGAAGGCTATAGGGTATATAACATTACGCTACTATCAATAGGTACGGAGTATGAGGGAAGAATGTAAAGAAAACGGGGGAAAATATTTATCTTCGAGAGCTTTAGTTCCGTGAATTTAAATTCTCTTTGGTCGTTGAAGTCTGTGACGGCGCGTGTCTACATTTGAAGTAATCAAATTTGTTCTACAACAATGCATTGTTGCTTATTTCCGTAGTTTTAGGGTTCCGTAAAACGTAATAAAGTGGCCAGCAATGGATATTTTAGTATGGATTTTCCTCAAATAGACGCGGGTGAAACCGCGGGGCACAGCTAGTATACATATATATTGGAACAGTCGCAAAAATATATTAATTCATTCAATGTCCACTGTACAATATAATGATGATGACTGGCTCAAAATACACCAGTTTAATTAGTCCCTCAACCAGATTGTGGAAAATATAGGATAAGTATTTTTTGTTGTAAAAATCGTCAGAGAAAAATCGAAAAATAATATTATATCGTCAAACTTCCGGAGTGGGGGGTTGTGACGTCACTTGTTGGTAATTATCTTTCTTACATATCTTATACTAGCAGCGCCCCGCGGTGTTACCCGCGTAGTTCCCCTTCCCGTTGTTTTTTCGCGATAAAAAGTATTTGAAATTTGGAACACAGATAGATTATAGTCTGGAAGAACACATAGGCTACTTTTTATCCCGGAAAACAACGATGATGATGATATCTTATATTGTTCATAATCATCAATCATCAACAGCCCACTAAACGTTCCCACTGCTGGGACTCGGGGCCTTCTCTCGCAAGGAGAGAGTTAAGGCCATAATCCACCACGCTGGCCCAGTGCGAGTTGGTGGATGACACATGACTTCGAAAGATTCTAGGTACATGTCGGTTTCCTTACGATGTTTTCCTTCACCGTTTTTAAGTTAGCGGCATTACGCATTTATTAGCGGCATTATTGTTCATAATAATCTTCTGAAATTATTGAGATGTTGAGTCATTCTATTTAATTTAAAAAATATGTCCTACTTTTTATAATCTTTCTTTAAAAACTCTTCAGTTTTTGAAAAAGAAACTGGTCTTCCTTAAATATATTGGAAGAGTCACGTCCACACGTAACCGTAATGTATTTTCAATTTTATCTATTTTTCTAATCAAAATGTTATTAATTTTAATATTGGTGGAGTGATGTACTCTCATTTGATTATTATTATTTTTATTTTATTTTTTGTACCCAATGTAATTTAATTAATATGGAATAATGTAAATTCTGAAATAAATGATTGATTGATTGATTGATTGTAACCTGTGAGACTAGCACCCACACAATACCCAGAGTACGTAGCTGTGTGGCCCCAGCAGCCCCCGCTGACCCCGGCGTCTTTCGTTCCGCAGACATCGAGTCGGAGTTCAAGCGTCACCTGCAGCAGCTGGTGCCGATGCTGCTGGCGCCGGAGAACCTGGTCCCGAAGCTGATCGCCGGGCAGCGCGTGAAGGCGCGCGACCTGCTGCAGTACTTCAAGTCCTACATGCACATCTACAAGGGGAACGAGCTGCCGGAGCCCAAGAGCATGCTCGTCGTGAGTAATGTTCATAAATCTTGTTAGTCTAAAAGATGAAACTAGCCGTTATGGCGTGTTCCTGTGCTTTAGCTTTTGCAATTTCTGCAAAATCTTAGCTTTAAAATGGTAGTTTTTTACTAACAAACCTACAGATGAAAAACTTGGCTGTCATAGGAACTGCCGATAGAATTGAAAACTTATATCTCAGAATTTGATAGCTCAATTTGGAAACTACGCCGGTGAAACAGGAGGGCGTGGGCTTGAGCATGATCGTCTAGAATTCTAGATCATTCGAGTTTACCCGAAGATTTCTTTCATATACGAATGTGACGCTTGAACTCTATTCACAGTCCACGGAAAATCTGTATATGGTGCGCCTAAAGAAGTTTTCACTTCGAAAAATGTGTGTTTAAGACCGCACGGCAAAAGTGAAAAGAAAATTATAAATAATTAACACTTAAATTATTTTCATAAAAAAAATATATATTACATTTAAATTGAACATAAACACAACGACACGACAGTGACAGATGCGGCTAAAGCGCAAGTATCTGTTGTTCTACTGCAGATAGTAGTGGTAGGACTCTTAGCAGAGTCCGCCTGGGAAAGTACCACACCTTTGCCAAATATTCTACCGCCAAGCAGTAATGTGCAAACATTACTGTGTTCCGGTTTGAAGGGCAATGATTCCAGAGAAATTACAGGGCTTAGAGACATAATATCTTAGATCTCTGGGTGACGAGCGCAGTGCAGTGCTAGGTAATGATTTGGACTATCATGTTCCAATAGCTGCGTGTTACTGTGCTGTTATGTGGCAGGCATGTTGCTTACCATCAGGCACATGACCTGCTCGTCTCGTCACTCTATGCTATAAAAAAAAAAAAAAAAAAAAAAAAAAGATAGAAGTGAAAACTTATTTGAAAGGTCTCTTTGGAAACCAGAGGGAGCTGCTAGTCTCGAATAAATCTTCAAAGCTTTATTGTCTAAGTGTCTTTTAAGCATGCCCATCTAGACTAGATGACCATGGTTAGATGTGTAAACGTTTAATCGTAACCATGGTAACAGGCCATGGTCCCGAGTTCACCCGAAGATGTCTTTGATTCGCGAGCGTGATCAAAGAGTTTACATACACTACCTATAGAGTTCGATCAAACGCTTCACACCGAAAGCACGGGCCTGATCGCTCTTGTGGAAGTGTCATACTTTTGTCGCGGCACATCATTATGTAACTGTAAAGTAGCTAACATACGCGATTCACACACGATAGAAGTGAAACTTCAGTAAATCGACAAAAGAATGAGATGAATACATAACAAGGGTAGGATAAACAAGCCAATCTTCACTTTTTAATCACTTGCGCGGCGCGCAAGTGACACAATATTTTTCTTAATTTTTAAACTCAGAATTTGATAGCTTACCTTGGATACTACCGCCTAAAGAAGTTTTCACTTCAAAAAGCGTGCAAAACAAAAATCTTAATACAGGCCTTGGTAAGGATCGAACCCAGCACTCAACACTCGTTAAGCCGAGACCGTAACAATTGCGCCAAACGCCGTTTGAGAGAGGCGTCGAAAATGACGCTTACTTGCAGTATGGGACAAAATAGTATGTATATTTCTGTCTCATTCTTTCCTGTACATTTTCGTATTTGTGTCTTTTACCTGTCGTTTTTTCCGTTGCATCCGGTTTGAAATCACATCGATTCTAAAGAAGTTTCACTTCAAAATACTGTGACAGCAGTAGCAGCTGACTGTGTCTTTCTCCCTCTGGCACACTCGGCGTCCCTGAGATCACCCGAATATTTCTTTCATTTACGAGCGTAACGATGAGCTTCATTCACAGCCCACGACAAATCTGTGTGGTGTGGTGCGCCAAAAAAAGTTTTCACTTCAATAAATATTGAAAACTTACAGTTTTATTACATGTTATTTATTTACTGTTCGACTTCACTCTACAATTTGTTTTCAGGCGACAGCGGAGGCGAACAACCTGACAGCGGTAGCGGAAGCGAAGGAGGTGTACACGACGCTGATGGAGGAGATCTGCGGCGGGGCGAAGCCCTACCTGCAGACGTTGCTACTGGAGGCCGAGCACGCGCGCGTGCGGGACAAGGCGCTGCACGCCTTCCACGCCAAGAGGAAGATGGGGGGCGAGGAGTTCAGCCAGTCCTACTGCGAGCAGCTGGTGCATGTGAGTCTGTATCTATCTACTAGCGGTCCTACTGCGAGCAGCTGGTGCATGTGAGTCTGTATCTATCTACTAGCGGTCCTACTGCGAGCAGCTGGTGCATGTGAGTCTGTATCTATCTACTAGCGGTCCTACTGCGAGCAGCTGGTGCATGTGAGTCTGTATCTATCTACTAGCGGTCCTACTGCGAGCAGCTGGTGCATGTGAGTCTGTATCTATCTACTAGCGGTCCTACTGCGAGCAGCTGGTGCATGTGAGTCTGTATCTATCTACTAGCGGTCCTACTGCGAGCAGCTGGTGCATGTGAGTCTGTATCTATCTACTAGCGGTCCTACTGCGAGCAGCTGGTGCATGTGAGTCTGTATCTATCTACTAGCGGTCCTACTGCGAGCAGCTGGTGCATGTGAGTCTGTATCTATCTACTAGCGGTCCTACTGCGAGCAGCTGGTGCATGTGAGTCTGTATCTATCTACTAGCGGTCCTACTGCGAGCAGCTGGTGCATGTGAGTCTGTATCTATCTACTAGCGGTCCTACTGCGAGCAGCTGGTGCATGTGAGTCTGTATCTATCTACTAGCGGTCCTACTGCGAGCAGCTGGTGCATGTGAGTCTGTATCTATCTACTAGCGGTCCTACTGCGAGCAGCTGGTGCATGTGAGTCTGTATCTACTAGCGGTCCTACTGCGAGCAGCTGGTGCATGTGAGTCTGTATCTATCTACTAGCGGTCCTACTGCGAGCAGCTGGTGCATGTGAGTCTGTATCTACTAGCGGTCCTACTGCGAGCAGCTGGTGCATGTGAGTCTGTATCTATCTACTAGCGGTCCTACTGCGAGCAGCTGGTGCATGTGAGTCTGTATCTACTAGCGGTCCTACTGCGAGCAGCTGGTGCATGTGAGTCTGTATCTATCTACTAGCGGTCCTACTGCGAGCAGCTGGTGCATGTGAGTCTGTATCTATCTACTAGCGGTCCTACTGCGAGCAGCTGGTGCATGTGAGTCTGTATCTATCTACTAGCGGTCCTACTGCGAGCAGCTGGTGCATGTGAGTCTGTATCTATCTACTAGCGGTCCTACTGCGAGCAGCTGGTGCATGTGAGTCTGTATCTATCTACTAGCGGTCCTACTGCGAGCAGCTGGTGCATGTGAGTCTGTATCTATCTACTAGCGGTCCTACTGCGAGCAGCTGGTGCATGTGAGTCTGTATCTATCTACTAGCGGTCCTACTGCGAGCAGCTGGTGCATGTGAGTCTGTATCTATCTACTAGCGGTCCTACTGCGAGCAGCTGGTGCATGTGAGTCTGTATCTATCTACTAGCGGTCCTACTGCGAGCAGCTGGTGCATGTGAGTCTGTATCTATCTACTAGCGGTCCTACTGCGAGCAGCTGGTGCATGTGAGTCTGTATCTATCTACTAGCGGTCCTACTGCGAGCAGCTGGTGCATGTGAGTCTGTATCTATCTACTAGCGGTCCTACTGCGAGCAGCTGGTGCATGTGAGTCTGTATCTATCTACTAGCGGTCCTACTGCGAGCAGCTGGTGCATGTGAGTCTGTATCTACTAGCGGTCCTACTGCGAGCAGCTGGTGCATGTGAGTCTGTATCTATCTACTAGCGGTCCTACTGCGAGCAGCTGGTGCATGTGAGTCTGTATCTACTAGCGGTCCTACTGCGAGCAGCTGGTGCATGTGAGTCTGTATCTATCTACTAGCGGTCCTACTGCGAGCAGCTGGTGCATGTGAGTCTGTATCTACTAGCGGTCCTACTGCGAGCAGCTGGTGCATGTGAGTCTGTATCTATCTACTAGCGGTCCTACTGCGAGCAGCTGGTGCATGTGAGTCTGTATCTATCTACTAGCGGTCCTACTGCGAGCAGCTGGTGCATGTGAGTCTGTATCTATCTACTAGCGGTCCTACTGCGAGCAGCTGGTGCATGTGAGTCTGTATCTATCTACTAGCGGTCCTACTGCGAGCAGCTGGTGCATGTGAGTCTGTATCTATCTACTAGCGGTCCTACTGCGAGCAGCTGGTGCATGTGAGTCTGTATCTATCTACTAGCGGTCCTACTGCGAGCAGCTGGTGCATGTGAGTCTGTATCTATCTACTAGCCAGGCGCGGTCCCAGCCTCGAATTTTGGGGGGGGTCACCAGTACGCAGCCTCAGATTGTGGGGGGGGGTGTCACGATTAGAAATACAATAAATCGAGTAAAAAAGACTTTACTAGTAGCGCCCCACGATTTTACCCGCGTAGTTGACGCTCCAGTTGTTTTCCCGCGTTTAAAAATATTTTTTATCCCACCAGCTCGGAAAGAGTACTTTTGCTCCTCGATTTCAGGGCGCAAAAGTCGTTTTTACCCTCTAGAGGTTAAAGTAAATTTGAATTCAGACCATCGTGTGTACTGAGATTTTGAATTCAAAACATAATTTAACCTATTTATTTCTACCTCCTTGGTGCCGAATTCATCATACATTTATTTTTAATTTGTTAAAAAATCATACTCGGAACCTCGTCGGTGTACTTTTTTTAAATGCTTTGCGCGCAATTTTCTTTTCACGTATGGAGGATAGAGGTAAAGAATGTTACTTCAAATGGCAAAACATTTTGAAATGCTATGAATGAATCAATTGTAATCGAATTGAAGTATGCCGAGTTAAATAATTAAATATTATTCACTACTTAAATAGTAACTAATAGATAATTTCAACTACTTGTGCAGTACAAAATAATGTAGTAAATATAACATCAAATAAATAATTACTATTTTGAGAAAACATGTAGGTACAATATATTTTGAAGTCAAAACTTTTTTTGGCGCGCCAAAGACAGATTTTTCGTGGGCTGTCAATTTAATTCTAGCGTCACGCTCGGGAATGATAAGAAATCTTCGGGTAAACTCGGGACCATAGCCAATGGCCATCTAGAAATGCCTTAGCCTTTCCCATTGGCCATTTAAAAATGTGTCAGCATTTCTAGATGGCCATGCTCATAGCCACGCTCTCCGGTTTCACACGCGTAGTTTCCAAAGTAAAAATCAAATTCTGAGTTATAAGTTACCACTTCTATCGGCAGTGCCTATGACTGCCAATATTTTTATCCGACTGCGCGACGCAAAGGAGTGGTAATGTGTTTAACAGTCTATGTATGTATGTTCCTTTGAGGCACTATACAGACCAAACGCCTGGGCCGATTTTTATGATTCACACGTCAATCGATTCCTCTTAATCTGGCGAGTGACACTAAAGACATGACATTAGTGTAAGTCCAATATGGCGGCTTCAGGACGCCATATTGTCCAAATGAAAAAAATGAAAATCACCAAAATATGTCAAGAAGGGTATCGTTGAATAGGTATTTAAAAATAATATTTAGCTTTCTCTCAATGTTTTTCGATTCAACTGACCGTTTAGGATGTATATCGATTTAAAGTTGAGTAACAACCATTCTCACATTTATAGGTTTTTAGGTAGCAGAAAACTTCGTATAACTAACTGTACGTGTGAATGTGGATGGACATTATATACTAATGTATCTAGTAGGCATCGATATAAATCAATAGATGTGCCCTGAGCACCTTGAAATTGGTAATAAACTGCGGCTTATTATATATAAATCTGTATGTATCGTAAGTGGTTTACAAACAACCAATCTACTTGACCCCTATAATCGCTAGCGGCGAGATTTGCTGTGGTTCTACTTATTTTGGTTGTTGACACCGAATAATGATAGGTAAAAACGTCCGGCGTCCACCGCGTCCTGCAACCGACTAGAACGGAAAGAGTGAGCTCACTCTTCCCAACGTTGACATGATTGCGTGCGCCGTGAAGTTTGGGATGGGGCCCATCTTGCGTTCTACGATCTATGCTAGTAGGTATATTGGACTACCTTTTTTTCGTACGTGCAGGAAATGTATTTACGCATACCCTACTGCCCCGCCCGGGAGACACAGCCGCGTTATGTTGCACTCTATATCATGTATGGATATGGTGCCCCTATCTACTAATAAACCTCTATGGGGTTTCAACTCTGCTGCTGATAGTGGGAACACGGAACCGCTCTCGGATTGCTCCGCCTCGGTCGCCCATCTCCAACTTCAAACGATTTAGTAGGTACTCAACGTCAATCGAAAACCTAAACTAACACAGAACTATAAATATGAATTACATGCAGTAGAAAATCCTACATATTATATCAGTAGAAACGAAGACATTTGGTCAACAACCAAAAGATGCATATTATTATGTTGAGCATATTAACATTCACAACATTGTTCATAACTAAAAAGTATTAAAAAAAAATTATTTAAAAACTCAAAAACCCGACTGCGAAAAAAGTGAACCAAACTACGTTCTCGCATACTAAAAAAAACTGAAAAGAATAAAACAAGCATTTAGATTTCTGGTGGTCTAGAATTCTATAATATGTTATTGTATTAATACTATTGAAATATATACAATATTTTCTAATAAAAGAACATTACAACTGAACAGTCGGGATCCATTGAACAATTACATTGTATGTCGAATAATAATGTCGAATCCATTGAACAATTAGATTGTATGTCGAATAATAATGGATCCCGACTCTTCAGTTGTAATGTTCTTTTATTAGAAAATATTGTATATATTTCAATAGTATTAATACAATAACATATGATAGAATTCTAGACCACCAGAAATCTAAATGCTTGTTTTATTCTTTTCAGTTTTTTTTAGTATGCGAGAACGTAGTTTGGTTCACTTTTTTCGCAGTCGGGTTTTTGAGTTTTTAATTTTTTTTTTTTTTTTTATTCTTTCGTGAATTCTGAATAGTACGTACGTTTATTAATTTCCTTTAAAATGTACCCTGATGCAAATTTAGCGCTACTATAATTTAATGCATTTGGGCGGACACTTTTTCATGTACACATGAAACTCCTTACCTCAATCGGCCAACTCTTCATATTTTCACGTCATATTGTTACTGTTAAAAACCATGGCTAAATGTTTTTAAGTTTAAAACTTATAAAATTGAATGCAAGTGAAAAACCGAAATACCATAACAATAATAATAAGTGATTCTAGCGACCAAGAAGTTTATTTAACGCCAACGGAATCGACTGAAACGGAAAATGCGCAAAGCGTTTAGTAATTTCCTCGCTAGGGGGGGATGAAAAATTACGTGTTACACTCGAGTGCAAAGATTTTTCACCTTGTGCCCTTTTGATTCCCTTGCTACGCTCAGGATTCTAATTTTTGAATCCCTCGCTACGCTCGTGATTCAATTTTAGAATCCTTCGCTTGCTCGGTCATCAAAATTGAGCACGCGGTTAAAAAGCCACTTTGCACTCTTGTACAACAAATAACTATTATGTACCTACTACTAGACATTGATTTAATTTATTTTGATTTTTAATCTAATGTACATGGGTCACTCAGAAAGTTTTGAGAAACTAAAAACTAACTTGTATGAAAAAAAATAATTACTAAATCTTTTCAAAGAACTCTCCACCAGCCTCTATACAAAGTTTCATGCGTCTGAACCAATTTTCAAAACATTTTTTCCAGTCCTCCGCAGACACCTCTTCCACGGCCTTCTTAAACGCTGTTAGCGCGTCTACCGGCGATGAAAACTGTATCCCTTTGAGCTGATTTTTAATTTTAGGGAATAAAAAATATCACACGGAGCCAAATCACGACTGTAAGGAACGGTGCCCCAAGACTCTGACCGGTGTGGAGTCCAGGAAATCCCTCGTTTTGATTGCAGAGTGCGCGGGCGCGTTGTTGTGGTGAAGAAGGACCCCGCGGAGCCCGGTGTCCGGTCGCTTGTTTCTCATTGCAGAAAAAACTTCTGGCAAGCATTTTATGCTGGACCATTCGGCGTTGATACTGCTTTGGTCTCGAAGTGGAATTGAAATTAGGTACCCCGTCAAAGTGAAGAAACTAGCCATCAAATTTTCCTTGCGCTCCTCGATCGCTTCACTTTCGTAGGTATTGGTTCATTTTGAAACAGCCAAACTGTCGACTGCTTTGTTTCTGGATCGTATAGATAAATCCAGGATTCGTCACCTGTCACAATGTCGTAAACGCGCCGTGACGAGCCTGCATCAAATTTTTGTATCATATTACGGCACCAATCTACACGGGCCTGCTTCTGAGCTTAGGTGAGGTTGTGCGGCACCCAGCGGGAAACTATCCTCCTTACGCGATGGTGCTCGTGCAAAATCTTGTGAACACTTCCTGAACCAATCTGCAGAGTATGCTGAATCTCTTCGTACGTAATGCGTCTGTTTTCTTGAATTATTTTTTTTACTGCCATCACACTTTCTTCGGTGACAGCCGTCGTAGGACGACCACTCCTTTGTTCATCCCCCAAAGTAAAATGACCGCGTTTGAACTCGCTATACCAGCGGTAGATGGTTGCTTTTGAAGGTCCTTCATCCATAAAACCAATTCGAAGTCGATGAAATAACTCATCAGGTTTTAAGCCACATTTGAAATCGTAAAAAATCATAGCACGAAAATGTTCTCAAAGAAGATCTATTTTTAAAAAAAACAAAAAAAATATTGGCTCTCATAAAAATGCGGAGGGAAATTTGAAAATCGAACAGGTGTATACTTTTAAATAATCAAAGTTTTCAAAATAATTACAAGTGTCTTATATATAAAACCTTTTTTTGCAAAACTTTCTGAGTGGCCTGGTGTATGATTTTGGGGGGGGGGGGGTCATGTCCCCCGTGACCCCCCCCCCTGGAGCCGCGCATGCTACTAGCGGTCCTACTGCGAGCAGCTGGTGCATGTGAGTCTGTATCTATCTACTAGCGGTCCTACTGCGAGCAGCTGGTGCATGTGAGTCTGTATCTATCTACTAGCGGTCCTACTGCGAGCAGCTGGTGCATGTGAGTCTGTATCTATCTACTAGCGGTCCTACTGCGAGCAGCTGGTGCATGTGAGTCTGTATCTATCTACTAGCGGTCCTACTGCGAGCAGCTGGTGCATGTGAGTCTGTATCTATCTACTAGCGGTCCTACTGCGAGCAGCTGGTGCATGTGAGTCTGTATCTATCTACTAGCGGTCCTACTGCGAGCAGCTGGTGCATGTGAGTCTGTATCTATCTACTAGCGGTCCTACTGCGAGCAGCTGGTGCATGTGAGTCTGTATCTATCTACTAGCGGTCCTACTGCCTCCACTCCGAGAGGAAGATGGAAGCGAAGAGTTCAGCCAGGCCTACTGCGAGCAGCTGGTGTGTCCGAGGCTCTGGTTCAGGGTGGGGGTGATTGGGTCACTGCTATCCCGCTAGGAGTGTATTGTGTCTTCCCAAACCAGCTGAGCTCCTTAAATTAGCGGAGCAGCTTTGGATCGCTGGCATACCAGTTCCACTCCCGTGTCTCTCATCACCCACGTGAGACCCTCTACATCATTTCTGAAGTAGAAACTTATTTGGCTATGTTGAGCACTTTTTGATAAGACAGTCTTATGATTTCCATGCTTATGTAGCGACATAGCGTCGGAGCGACGGCGGAACTAAAAGTAAAATAAATTAAAATTCTTTTAAGTTTTTATTTATTTTTGTAGACTTGTGGTTAGAATTTTTTTATTAATTTGTTATCAACATTGTTAAGTATCAGCAACATTACTTGAAAACATATTTATTACTAGAAACAATTCTTAATTACATAATGTTATATTTATGAATGACATACAGTTAAAACATGCGCCAAAGTTCAGCCCTGAACCGCGCTCCCTAACTGCTAACATGGTCGTGTACACAGTATGGGAGTGCGCTTCCCGCGTTTCGCCCCGTCTAGACGTCTCCGTCGAATGTTATTATGATTTATTAGACTGACAATTCTAATGAAAGCCTCTCCCCTCCAGGACCTAGAGGAGCAGTTCAACCAGTTCCGCGCGCACAACGAGAGTAAGAACATCTTCAAGGCGGCGCGCACGCCGTCCGTGTTCTTCGCGGTGGCCATGGTGTTCTACGTGCTCAGCGGGGTGTTCGGGCTGGTGGGGCTGTACCCTGTCGCCAACCTCTGCAACCTGGCCATGGGGCTGGCTCTCATCACGCTCGTCATGTGGGCCTACATCAGGTAACACTAGTCTCTCTGTGATGTTCTTCTTATCATCATCAGCCTCTGTTTGTCCTCTGCTGCACATAGGCTTCGCCAATAATACGCCACTCAGACCGATCCTCGGTCTTACGTCGCCAACCGCCACCAGCTCTGCTGTCCTTCGTATAATATCATCACTCTATCTAGTCTCAGGACGTTCTACACTACGTTTACCGATTCGTGGTCTCCACTCCAGAACCCGTCTACCCCAACGGTTATCACACACACATCTGCGACAGATTTAATTCAATAATATGAAACGTGTATGTTAGTCTCAACAATATAAAAATCTTGTTTGTTTTGTTGATAACATATTGTATCAAAGAGCCTGTCAACTAATGTAATTTGTTTATTTATAAATCGTTTTTTTAGTTGTTAATTAAATAAATAATAAATAAAAAATGTGTCCGGCCCACTGGGACTTCAGTTTGCTAATACGCTGAGCTATGTCGGTGGCTATAGTACTCTGACGAATTACTTCATTGCGGATGCAATCCCTCAGAGAAACTACAAGCATAGCCCTTTCTATAGCTCGCTGAGCGACTTGGAGCTTTTTATTCATAACAAAAATATAGTTGCATGTCAAAATCACTCAAAATAATCCTACTAATATTACAAATGTCAAAGTCAGGATGTGGTGTCGTGGTGACGAGCGCCGAGCAGTGCTAGGCAGTTTGAACTCGTCATGTTAAATACCTGCCTGGCGCTGTGCTATTGTGTATAGGCGCGTTGCTTACCATCTGCCGCATGTCTTTCACTCTATATTATAAAAAATAACATTGTATGTTTGTTCACAGGTATAGCGGAGAAATGAGGGAGTTTGGCGTCACTATAGACGATTGCGCCAACGTGCTTTGGGACAATGTGAGTATACAGATATTTATTTAGGCCTAGCTGTGCTAGGTTTTCACCAACCTGGCCTCACCCTCTCTGTTGCATCAATATTATTTTTTTTTTAATAAAGAGTGACGAGACGAGCAGGACATGTGCCTGATGGTAAGCAACATGCCTGCCACATAACAGCACAGTGACACGCAGCTATTGGAACATGAAGAGTCCAAATTCAATTCTTTGTGATAATACTGCGTAATTTCGCGTTAATAATAAATACTTTCATATATGTGTTTGAATAATATTATGTATAATTTAATTTGAGTTTATGGTTCATATTGTAATTACTGCATAATTATGAAATATTGATCATAATTTATCAATTATTATAATTTGTGAATGTTAACGATTATTCTAAATAATTTATTTCTTTTATATTTCGTATTAGGTATAGCTATGATGTTTATTTTTAATTTATTCTTAAGTGGTTTTGTAGTTTTTTTTCTGGTCTTTTGTGCGCTTTGGTGTATACTGTAAGCACAGAAGACAACTGAAATTTAAAAAATAAATAAATAAATCATTACCTAGCACTGCACTGCGCTCGTCACCCAGAGATCTATCTAAGTTGTTATATCTCTAAGCCCTGTAATTTCTCTGGAAACATTGCCCTTCAAACCGGAACACAGTAATGTTTGCACATTACTGCTTGGCGGTACAATAATTGGCAAAGGTGTGGTACTTCCCCAGGCGGACTCTGCTAAGAGTCCTACCACTACAAATCAAAGTGGTTATCCACTGTTTTTAAACCTGAAAATAGAGCATTAAAACAATAGGCAAAAACAATGATTCAATCTTATGACGGGTCTTTCATTAGGAGCTTTCTATCTTTAAATTTGAAATAAAACAAAATGTCTGTGAATTGACGTTTATTTTTTGTTAATTTATTAATAACTTAGCTACTTAATATACTCATAGTCAAGCCAATACAATTCCATCAAGGAATTTGAAATTCAAATACCCATTGATTTAATTTGTGTGGAATCTAACATCGATCAAAGGTCCGCTACAGCGTTTCTGACTTTCGTTTCGTCGACTTTCGGGTGTTGGTCGATCGTTGACTGAACCAGTGGACTTGCCAGATTGCGAATACTCCTCTCGGTTGGACAATGAGGGAGTTTCCGACGAGACAAAAATAGTTCCAACGGACGCACTAGATGGCGATTGTTCGAGATGCAGATAGATCTGTCTCTACCATATACTCTCAACAGTGTAATCCCTTTAGAGACCCTACCCGTTTTCAGGGAAAAAGTATAGTGTAAAAAGTGTCTTTTTTAATTTAAAAATATTGGGAATAAAAATAGCTAATTAGGTTGATAATGTAATAAAAAACCGTTACTGATTACAATCCCTTTTCAGTAAAAATCTTTAGAACTCCCGAGGCAATAGACACCATAGTAGAAGGAAAATTCAAAGATATAAATAGCAACACTGATACGACAATATTTTATCCACAGACTAAGTAGAGAGATACTCTCTCGGCTGAAGGATTAGTATCCATAGCCAAGAATAAATTTAAAAAATATATATTTTGTCTTTCATCAGGTTTACGAATTTGTTTTGAAATGTTGATGTTTTGATATAGTTTTCATTCGAATAAAACGCGTACATGGATAAAGTAGTTTATTATTTATTACTAGAAGTCGTGCTTTTGCAAATTGAATGAATTGAGTCCCATTATGCCTACCGCTTTTGACATCAAACCAAAAGACCTACAAGCGCCTCCTATTATCGTTTTATTAAACCATATATTTTTGTCTCGTCGGAAAACGGCTCATTGCAATGATGACTGAGTAAAAATGTACGATTCTTATTAGTCCGTCTTATTGGTCCGATTATGGAAAAATATCGGACACATATTTTTAGTTTTATCAAATTATTAAAAATCTAAAAAGATATAAACCATCACACTTCCAGAGTGGAAGGTTGTAACGTCACGTCTACGTAAAAATCGTATATAGACGTGACGTCACTCGCAACTTCTAAGCACTATAAATATCTTGTATATTTTTTTCGTGAAATAAAAGAAAAAGACGTGTACTATATTTTTATATAATTTAACTGACGGACTAGATTGTTTTTTTGGTCTCCATGTATATTGTGCTGACTATAAACTGGCCGAAGCGCGCGGTATACTTTTGTTTTTATTTTTTTAACTTCTATAGGTTTACACTTGACCGCCATCTCGCCTGATGTTAAGCGACGATGCGGTTTACGATGGAGCGTGTTTACCTAGAAAAAACCGATTCACTCTCGATTTGAAGACACAAAGGTTGTAACCATCGGGGAAAACCCACTCAGGCAACGCATTCCACAGCAGACACAGACGTTCTTATCACAAAAGTAGAGTCGAATCTCTTCGTTCGTGTCTTTGAAACGACGTCGCTTTTTCGAGCTACGAGCATTCCGATAGAAAAAAGGGCAAGGTAGTATCAGGTCATGCAAATCAGTCGCATACTCTCCGAAGTGTATCCGATAAAAAACCTATAGGCTAGCAATTTTTTGGCGATGTTTAAGACTTTGAAGTCTTTTTCGTACAAGAGTGTCGTTGCCTATGAGTCTTTTGGCACGTCTCTCGATCGATTCCAGAGCCTCCAGCTGATACTTAGCCGATCCATCCCAAAGGTGCGAACAGTACTCCATGCAGCAGCGAATCTGTGCTTGATATAATGTAAGCAACTGGTCAGACTTGAAGTACCTTCGGTATGTTGCGGAAACCCATTTTGACAAAACAATTTCATTGTCTGCACATGTTGTTCAATGCTATAATCCGTTCATGGTGGCAAAACAGACAGAATAAATGACATCTAATTTGACAGATTTGGCTTCAACAAGATGGTGGCCGTTAACAAATTTCAAAGTTCGGAAGTCCTTGTTAGAAGACCTGTTAGTACGCATTCTATATCATTATGTAAATGTCGCAGCCAACTAACTTAATTGAAATAAAAAAATTAGCCGTTCAATCAACAGTATTAGCCTATTTACTAAACAGCGCCGTTTTATTAGCGGCCTGAATGATATTCAGCCGTTTGTTGCAACATTTAATGATAATCTGTCTGGCTAAGGCTCAGCTATTTGCATGGTAGGGCACACAAGTCACACGATAAAAAAAGATGAAACATCTTTCTGGCTCAAGAAATTCTTTGTACTGTAAAATGCAACTAGGTATGGTTAGGGTAGATTCGTTTATAACAAACCCATCAAATTTTTTGTTTGCCGTCGCCATTTTGACAGTTTGGAGAGTTGATAGGTGGCAGAAAGTGGAACTAAATTGAAATGAACAGGCTAGGCAAGTAATAAAATTGTCCTCGATCTAAGTCATTGGCCTCTTCAGCTGTGTCATCAATTGGCTGAATATGATACAGGAAGCTGGTTAAACGGCGCTGTTTAGTGAAAAGGCTCTTGAATGAATGGTTGATTAAGCTAGTTGTTTGCGACATATACACATTACTGAACATCTAAACTTTGAAATGCGTGGCTTGAGTGGGTATGTCGTGATGGAAATAACTAGATGTGTGTCTTCAAGTTTAGAGTGAATCTGTTTCTTGTAGGAGATCGCGCTCCATCCTAGACCGCACCGTCGCTTAAAATCAGTCGAAATTGTGATTGTACAAACCTATTCTCAGTAAAAAAAAAAAAACAATGTCATTCTGGGAGTACTGTTACTCGTAGAAGTAAAAACAAAAACATGTATTACGTACAAACTTATATACAGTGGTTGCCGTAACGGTTACAGTGTTGCGATTCCAATAATTGTTTTTGAAGTGAAAACTTCTTTAGGCGCGCTATAGACAGAATTTTCGTGAGCTGTGAAATGGATTCATCAATCGTCACGCTTGGATATGATAATGGATCGGATCGGATATGAAATCTTCAACAACAGGAATAGTAAAGAGTTTCGATTACCTACCTCCAACAGCCCAGCGTTTATCTCCAGATAACAGGACAACAGAAATATAAAAGAGTTGCGTTTGCCCCTAGGTATCAGTACCAGGGCAACAGCAAGTTTTCACTTCTATCGGCAGTTCCTATGACTGCCAATTTTTTTTTTCGTTTCGATTTCGTCCTATCTGCCCTTGTACTGCTACTTTACCTACTCTGCAGGCTTACATTTTATGATTTTAGTATTTTTACTTCTATGGGCAGTTCCTACGACTTCCTATATCTCGTACTCTTACACGATCGCGTGATCATTTCAGGTGATGAAGCCGATATACCAGACTTGTATCGAGAAGGGCATGGAGCACGCGGCCGCGGCGGCGGCGGAGCGCGCGCTGGGCCCGCCCTCGCCCACGGCCAACGGGAAGCACAAGCAGTTGTGATGCGCGCGCGCGGCGGCCGGCCCGCCCGCGCTCGCTCGCCTCGCACGCGTCGGTAACATCACCTGAACTAACTACACGAGTTGATAGACTCGACTTTGTGCAACTGTTAACGTGGCTCGACCACGGGGTTTTGCACTTTGGACCACGGAGTTTCGGACTTTGAACCACAGAGTTTTGGACTTTGGACCACAGAGCTTTGTACATTACACGAGTTCTGAGTTTTGAACCACAGAGTGTTGTACTTTGAACTACAGAGTTTTGAATTGCAGAACTTGTGCCACGGTAATGGCTCACTTCCTTGAGCTCCTTTGGTGAGTGCCCAATATAGTTTTGAAGATTCCTTGTCGCTTTCTCGGCGGAAATCACTTTAGTATTTGCTCAAAGATCACTTGAATGATTTAACTTACTCTAGTGTCTCAAAATATTAAAACAGAATATAAGGGACTCAAACGCGTTGTAAATGTTTTTAAAATCGTTTTGATCACTTAGTTAATTTAGGATATATTTTAGTTAACCTAAAATGCTTGAGTGATTCGAGCTACACGATGATCTCAAAGATCATTGGTGTTATTCTGAAAAGCTAAGTGGTTCAAGGGATTTAGTATCACTTTGGTCAAGAATCTATTTAGTGATTTGCATTTGCTGTGGTTCAAACACTGTGAGTTGTGAACTAAACTGTTCGAAGTCTTTCTATCGGAATTAGGCTAGTGGTGAAGTGGTCAAGTGCACGCTGCCGACCTGGGTACGTTGACGGTGTCTCACGGTGTGACGTTTCTACGGGGCAATATAAACGACTAAATATTTATTGTAACGAAATATTTGATATTAAGATGTGATCTGATTCTACAAATTAAACCTTGGTTTTCTATACTTAGCGTAGTTTTAAAATGGCGGCTTAACAACCAATTAGAGCTCGCATTTTCAAAATGATGGTTTGTGTGACGCCATTTTGTTTTTTTAAGTCAGTATAGAAAATCAAAGTTAACAGATACAAAGAATTTGACAAAAACCTTTATATATTTTTTTTGTATAAAGACTATGTAAATACTACGTCTTGCCGATTTTAACTGCTATTGTATAAACGCATCTACAAAGTCAGTTGACGCGACTGCCCCGGGATAGTCGTGCTAGGTTAGTGATTATAAAAAATATGTGACTCGAAATCTTCCATCTTGGGCTTTTAGTCGTATCTTAGTCGAGTAATGTTGAGTTTGGTGTGTAATCATATGTTTATTGTGTTTTACCCGACTGCAATGGGAGGGGTTTAGTTAGGTTGTGTCCTGATTGGAGGGATAGTCTGTGCTCGACTGCTCGCTTGTTACCTCATATATTTTAAATTTGTTGATTGCGTTTAGGCAAACTTAGTGGGAGGACAACCTGCGTAAAGTAGCGGCAAAAATTGAACAAAACGAGCGAGCTCAGTGGCGTGAACAATGTTTAGGTACGCCTAGCATTAGACAGCTAATGACGACGCCACAACGTATCCGGTACGCTTTTTGTAGCGTCTCGCTCGCACTTATTCGGTTAATAGCAAAAGCTGATTCGCAACGTGCGCACAATGAGACGTTTTACGCAATTACACCTGCCAAAATAATTATCAATTTCGACTAAGGTGGGTTTTATTTTTGTAAGATACATTTTTTGCAAAATGGAACTCTGGACCACCTTTGGTTATATTTGCGTTAAACGCCTGATCCGTTCCAGTGGACGAATTTCGACGTGTATGCAAACTACAACCGCGTGTAACTGCGCTCGTTTGCAATGACGATGCTTCGTGACTGATTTAGGTACTATAATTTGCCGCTATGATGTTGATTCGGTCAGAGTCAGCGGACAGAGAGCCACAGACTTTACCCAATCAGGCCATTTATGTTAGGGTCTTAGAGCAGCCTGTTCTGATACTGTTAAAGTAAATTCGACTTTATATTCGTATCCGTAAGCTCGTCTCTGTTGTAACTTTATCCCAGAATTCGTTGCGAGATTTCGCATTGTAAATACGTCCTATCATTCTTCTAATTTACAAAACTCTCGTGTCGTAGTGTTTGTACCAAACTCCTGCGAAACGGCTGGACCGAGTTTTATTAAATTATTTATACTTACTGAGATACGTTTGTTCGGTTTTTTTTTGTTGTGATTACATTAAACTCTTAATTTTCACCCATCTACCACAAACCCCCATTTTTAAGAGTGATATTGGCACAGTTTCCCTTGAGCATGAGTGCTTATAGTATGAGTGTCAAAGTCAAAGTTCTTTATCCATAAATGTACAATTTACACGTCAAGAGTGTACACAGTGTGAGATGTCAAAATTAAATATACTTACCTCTGATTATTTATTGAAGAGTTGTATATACTCATAGTTCAAGTAATACCAGAGACGAGTTTTAAGGTCGAATTTTGTTTGTCAGTATCGAAGCGCCGCGTCCTTGCGGGCCGAAGCGGCCGCGCTCGCGACACGTTGCTCAAACGTCGAAGAATACGTCTTCAATTGTTTGACGATTTTAGAACTTATTAATCTGTGTAAATTACGGTTGTACGTGAAATTGTGAATACCATAGACAATATATACAATTTATTATACCATATACTATTTTGATCGTTAGTTTAGTTTCTTTTTATTTGTTAAATAAATATTTTGGTGCGAATAATGTACCGTCACAGACATCCTATAGTTTAAAAATAGAAGCGAAAATCTTATTTAATCCCGAGGATCTAGATGTACTGGGTTTTCAAGGATTTCATGTAAATAATTTGTCTATGGTCATTGCATTTTAATACATACAACAGGGCACATGAAACTACCATACTACCATAGCAATTTCAACTTAACGAAAACTTTTCATTAAAGTATCTAAAACAAAAGGCAACTAATCGCTATACTTTTTGTGAGGGAGGCCCTTGAAAAAGCTATTTGGTTTGAATGTGAATCTTACGATTCTAAGTCAGGTTCGATCTTTGAAGACCTGTTACAAAGAAATCACAGCATAGTACGTTTTCTGCACCGATTCATACGTACCTACCATTATCATTCTGTGGCCAATTCGTTCGTGCCTACGCAATTTTTGCAGTAAACTGTCGATTCGAAAATGAGTCTCAGCCGCGTTGTTATACGGTTGTTTTTTACAACAAAACAGTGTTGTTAGTTTTTAATTTCGGACACTGACTGCGATTTCGAGAACGATGCGCTCTCTATCAATACTTTATCAATGGGTGCCTTTGTAAATGTTTTAATTGTTTACGGGATGTTTGCTGTGATTATATAGATCAATACACTGTTCATACGTGAATCCCGTGAATGTAGTGCATGACACAGCATCGAAATAACGGGAACTTGCTCCACCATATAACCTGTACAAATATTCCATAAATAATAATACTAGTGTAGTTAACCGTGATACCTAAAAAAAAATCTTGCTTCAAGTTTTTTAAGACATCATTTTTTTCAATTTTTTTTTTTTTTATTTCTTTCGTAACCCTCAGCTTATGAGTGCCCTGTGGTGTGTCGTGCACATGCTCAGTTATGTTTAGTGGGTCCGGGGTGACGGCGCCGGCGGCGGCGGTGTGGGGGGGGGGGGCGTCTAACGTACGGTAGTATATTGTTTGTACAGTTAGTGAATTTTAACATAGTTGAAACTTTAGTCTAGTGAGGTAACGCTGCTCTGCTCTGACGGATGTCTTGCTAAGCAAAGTTAAACGCTATGCGTCGACTTATATATGGTAAGGAAACTTATTAAAGGCAATCATATCAAAGATATTTTAACTACCTATCCCGTGGGTATATAGGTAGGGATGGATATAATATATAGTGGCAGCCGTCCAACTTTAATAACAAACCGACGCTTTTGCCCCTCTCTTAAAACAATCTAACATAGGTTTTGTCGAGGAAGGTAAGGCAGAGGTAGGGCAAAGGTATTTCTAGTGTGGTCACTACTAATATAAAGTGTACAAGATTTACTCTTACATTTCATTGCTTATTTTCTTGTAAGTTGCATTTTATAAGGATAGATAGATCTATCTATCTATCTATCCTATCGAAGTTCTATTTAAAAAAATACTTGGTTTCTCGCATGAGATAATTCTCAACAGACAAATGTATACATAGATACTTCTTAAATTTAAACTCCGAAGCACATTGTCAGATCAGAGCAGCGTTAAGTAATACTTTAAATTAATATTCTAAATACGAACCGCAATGGTAACGGTCGCTGCTCGCTGTCCTTAGTTAGAAACATCTTCAAACTGACGAATAAGCAATAATACACAGCGAGCAGAGTCCGCAATATGCCAATAATTAATAATAATAATGTGTTATTTGTAAAGAAATTATGTTTTAACAGTTTGCACAAAGCTAATTATTTCACAGTTCATGTTTTTATTTTGATACCAAAATAAATAAAAAATGCTTTGTAGCTTTTTTTATCAGGATGACACATCCGTAATGTTGCCAGTCGTAGAGAAATATAATGTGTTACCAGGCTGCGAAATCACTTGTTAATCTATGATCAGTTGAAAATTGTACTTAATATCCATTGTTGCCGAAGACAGGTTGTTTGTGTTAAATTGTGAAATCCTTGTGTTGTTTTTGAATTACAGATGCGTTAGTTTTATCAAGCATATTATAGTTTTATTGATTATAATAGTTTTAAAAGCATGAACTAATTCCCTTGTGAAGCGCATGTCCGTCTGTATAAGCGACCTGATTACGTTGCTTGAAGATTTACGTAGTACATAATCTTCTTTCTGAAATCTTTCTAATGACTTAGCCGATAAAGCGTACTCTGCTCATCATAATAAACATTTTTGTCATATGGGGCAACTCTGGATTTGTTCAAAATGTTGCAAAGAGTATACCTATTTGTGAAGAACAGAAAAGTTTGATTTTAATATCAGGGTTGGTCTCACAGTCAAAGTTATAATGATAGGCAGAAAGTGACCGCTTCGGCTTTAGTAATCTGCGTAACTCAGCACTTACACAGAAAAGGTGCCTCTAACCTTTTAAAGGCATCTGCCGCCTCTACAGACTGATGCGTTTGTACAAA
This sequence comes from Ectropis crepuscularia, assembly GCA_963693475.1. Taxonomy (NCBI): domain Eukaryota; kingdom Metazoa; phylum Arthropoda; class Insecta; order Lepidoptera; family Geometridae; genus Ectropis; species Ectropis crepuscularia. The sequence continues at coordinate 1,428,587 of OY856359.1, read as the reverse complement.
TCAAATAAATAATGCGATTTTACTGCAGTGACGACGAAGATTATGTTTAAAAATCATTGTTTGAACGTTTCGTTTGCTTATTGTATAAAAATGGCGGGCACTTTTCGTTTTCGCGCCCGAAATGTAAATAGTTTTAACCATTGAAACATATCTTATTCACTCACTTTTTATACTGGGTACGTGCGATGGCGCGGCAGTGAATTAAAAACAAATATATCTTGAGTTTGTCCGATATCCGATATGTATAAAACCTGTACAAACCCCAAAGCATAGAATAGATAATATAGAGGCCCAAAGGCTAGCGTTCTATCGCAAAAAGCAGTTCCATACCTGAAAGTCCATTGGACTTGACAAAATAATCAACAGATTATTTTCGCGATTTTGCATGCATTATGGTGCACAGGAAAAAAATATGTCAATATACGTTGTTGACTCGAGTCGAGTGGCAAGATAAAAGTTAGTTTCTAAATACAAAACTGCAGTACAATATTAATTTGATTTACCATAATCGTTCATTCTAATTTGCCATATATTTTTTGTAGATTTCTGAGACATGGTTTCAGATAAAAGTCAAGAACACACGATTCTTTGCCTTGCTAAATGACTCACACAACAATTTGAGAACTACGTTTCCGATTTCATCAATTTTTTTTAAGTTTTATAAACTACTTTCTTCGTAAGAACCTTGTTACGAAAATAGTTTTTAAGAAACCTGCACAGATAATATAGGAGGAAAAAGATAAGACAGGATGTTGGTCTCGCTAGCTAGTAGAAATAAAACAATATAGATTTACTGCGTTAGTTTTAATTTACTGTCGCGCCAGCGGGCGTACGGGTTAGTAGACATAAAAGATTATTTTTCTAAAATATGTGCCAATTTAAGCGGGAATTGTGTTGTATCTCGGCAGGTTAGGGGAGCAAAAAGTATTTGTTGTGAGAGATGTAATAGTTTATTTTGTTGGTTTAACTTTAACGAAATAAATTTGGTTTGTACTATTCATAATTGTATTATTTCTGACGTACGGTCTTCTATAGATAAGATATTATTCCTTCTTAGGCTCTTCTTCAAGAGGACATCTTTTTTACGCAGGAAAAATCCATTACCGATATCCCCACCAGCCTCTGAGGTTGAACATGGTTAATGGTAATGTGGAACTCTTCGTCACCAAAGTGGCGGCCTACTCATAAACAAAATCCCTGGGGTGTTTCGCCACCGCACTGTGTTGGTGGAGACTATGAGCGAGGACCACGACGAGTCAGGCATTCAGAACACCTACTAGGTACAGTTCTATATACGAGTGGGTCAAACGGGACGCGGGCAAAAAGCTGCCGTGTGCGGTTGAAAGTTTAGTCGCGCTAGACCGACCGTAGCACATGTGAGTAGCCCGTCAATAAAAAAAAACACTGACTTATAGACTATGCAGCTATGTATCTTATTAATAAAATTGTAATATTTGTAATATGCATACGGTCCGCATGAGTGTAAGTGGTATCAGCCGCTTATATCGAATATGGATGCAGAAGACGTTTTATCAGCCCGAAGCGGTGTTTATTTTATTTATTTATTTGTCAGGTAACATAGATCCATTTACAACTTTTAACGTTTAACCTTTTAAACTTTTTCTTGTAAAAGTTCGTCAGAAATACCTTCGGAGAAAGCAAATGTATTGAGATTTAATAGTCGTATAAAAATGGATCTACCACTTAATTAACCATCATTTTGTTACTAACGCTCCGCCCTGGATTCGCCCGTGGTACTTAATATATAGCCTATTGGACTCAGGGATCACATACACATTCAGGGGCGCAAAAAATATTGAAATCGGTTCAGTAGTTCTAGAGATTAGCGCGTTCCAACTAAAAATCTCTTCAGCTATAAGTATGGATAAGCAACTTGGTCTAATTCTAGAACTTCAATTCTGCACCATACTCCTAATTCAAATTTACCTCTCCGGTAAGTATGGTGTACTTACGATTCGACGTACAAAAGCTAGTAATCCGAGACTGCAAAAAGTCAATTGCATTGTAGCAATTCCTTTCAAAGGTATCAAATAAAACGTAGGTAGCAGTGGAGCGAGACGGGGCGTCACGCAACGCTTTACCTAGATGAACTAGCTATAGGGAGCTAGACTGACTTAGAATATCACATTTTTGCCACAGCCCATATAAGTACAACAGAGTAGGTACAACTTAGTGCTTAGGTCCACGTAGCTGCACGACATCCGCACGATTTCGACAATTGTCGGATGCAAGACGAATGCTTGCATCTTGCGTACAAATATTGAAGTCTGTGTCCACGAAACGACAACGACACGACAGCCGCACGTCTTGCGTTTGTTCGTAGGATGCATGCATTCGACAAAAGACGCGTGCGTGGACAGTAGGCCTTAGTCTAGTCCTCTGCTCGTAGCTCGAAAAACCGCCGTCGTTTCATAATTCACGTTCCAAATAGTTTTCTCTACTCTACTTTTGTGATAAGAACGTCTAGGTTGTGAAATGGGTTCCATGACGGTTTTTCCCGATGCTTACAATTTAGGTGTCTTCGAAATCCAGAGCGAAGCGGTTTCTTCTTAATAAGCACACTCCATCGTAGACAGCATCGTGGCTTAACATCTGGTGAGATGGCGGATGGCGGTCAAGTGTAGGTAAACCTATAAAAGTTATAATATAGAAGAAAACAATTATTGTTCGGATTCAAGGAGCGTTTGGATAACATTATAGTACAGTTAAATTCAACCCAATTTCGATAAGATTTATATTTATCAAGTAGGTAGGTATGTGGTATGTGACCATATAAAGTTACAGTACAAACAATTCCAGTGAATTATATTTATTGACCACAAAGAGGCATTGTCTAGGTGGTTATTCGCAAATAGGTAGAGATAAAACAAAAATACACGTTTGTGGTCACGGACAGTGAGGAAAATAGTGTATTAACCTTTATTTTTGATTTAGCGGAAACTTATTTTAGTCGCGTTAAGCACTTTTTGGTACGGTAAAAATTTAGGATTCCGTGTCACCAACATGTTGATTGCTGATGTAGCGTTCCGCGGGACATGTGCGTTAGATGCTATTTGGATGGGTGAGATCTTGTAAGTTCCGTGACCGACATGGGTAACAGGAGTTTATCTGTAGCTGTACTTCAGTTCTGTTTACGAATCATGCAACGCCTAGTGATGTTTAACCTTGCGACCGCCAGGACTAAATTGCATTTCCGTGCCTTGTACGCCAAGCGTACGTCATAGCACAAAATTAAAAAAATCACAGCACCCATGGTTTTCAACGACTAGTTTCATACATTTACACGTTATTTTGCTGGGATTTTCCATTTAAGGACAAGTTAAGTAAAAAAAATGTACTTATACATTTTTAATTAATATTTTGGTATAGTGCGTTTTTTAATTTTAGTCGACTATAGACGTCCGTCGTTGGCGCTCAGTGCTCGCCACAGAAATCTTTACCTTATTATTTAGATTTCTGTGGTGATCGCTGGCGCCTGTCAAGTATAGGTAACTCTGACGGTCAAAAGCTTAATACTAAAAAAGTAAAACTATTATTCTAAGTTAGAAGTAATACTTACTGGTTATTACTTTACTGGTGTGCATAATAAAGTGTTTCTGTCTGTCTGTCTGTCTGTAATATTCACTTCTATCGAAAGTCCTAGTCCTGACTTACATTTTTTTGTAGTGAAAACTTATTTTGGCGCACCGCACACAGATTTTTTCGTAGGCTGTAACTGAAGCTGACCCGTCACGTCACGTCACCCATGAGTGTGTAACACTGTGTGTACGAGAGTGAGTAAGATACAGTCAGCTATTCTTCACTTCACTGCTGTTATACTGAATGAAGTTGTAACTTCTGCCGTGGTGTAAGTAGTTACTATTTTCTCATCTGTGCCGTGGTGTCTTAAGCACAACCTTTTTTTTGAAGTTTTTAAAAACGATTTAAGTATGTTCCCATATCCGTCCTTACTTTAAACTTTTATAGGTGTAAGTAACACAAGTGTATGGAGGGTAGAGCTACACAAGTGACACCACAGAAATCTAAATAATTATTTAGATTTCTGTGAGTGACACCGACATCTCAACTAAATGTTAGGCGACGATGCGGTTTACTATTCTGTTTATGGAACATATTCATAACGATGTGAACCAAGCTTAAAGCCGGGTCACATAGAGGCGATCCGATAGCGATAGCGATCCGATAGCGAGACGATATTTTCTGTAATGTTCGAATTTGTATGCAACCTGACACACAGCAAGCGGGCGCGATCCCATACTCGGTATCGGATCGCTATCGCTATCGAATCGTTATCGCTACCGGATCGCCTCTGTGTGAGTGTGTGAGTCTTTAGTGTAGACGATATTGTAACCCTAAAAACTATTTTTGTTTGTTTGTTAAGAACGTCTAGGTTGTGGAATGCGTTGCCTGAGTGGGTTTTCCCCGATAGTTACACTCTTGGTGTCTTCAAATCGAGAGTGAATCGGTTTCTTCTAGGTAAGCACGTTCCGTCGTAGATCGCATCGTCGCTTAACATCAGGCGAGATGGTGGTCAAGTGCGAACCTATTATAGTTAAAAAAACATGGTAGTCGATGAAACATGTTACATGTTACAAGTTACAAGGTGGGCAAAATATGCAACGTCATAAATCATAACCATCCGGATAAAACAGCTAACAAACTATTGTAGTAGGTAATTAATTCGTTCAAAATTGTACAAAAACATGCATTTTAAATTGGCAGTGATAATTGTTACGACTACAAGCGATGAGTTGTATCCATAAATAAAAGATTACTATGGTTATTATTCTAATAGGTATGAATGTATAAAACTTAAAAAGGTTGGTTTTAAACTGTTTACCTATTTGTGTTTAGTACGCCTAGGTGAAAAAAGGTACTTGGGCTCGTTACATTAGGTGCTCTACATTTTAATGCGATTCTCCACGGAACTTACAACCGTCCCTAGAGTAGGAGCATGCTCCTTCTCCCCTTTATCATGGCAGGATCAAAATAGTATTACTACTAATAGCAGTCATGCATAGATTTAAAATACGCGAAAATAAGTAGATAGTAAGATCGAATCTAGGTATACTAATATAATTATCAGCTGGCTCTCATAATACGTCATATAATAGAGTTTTGGTGTTTTTTTAATTTAATTTAGCGACTTCATACACTCTGGGGTCCGTGACTTTTGTTGTCTTTTGGCGTCTCATATTTTACATATATCTTGGAGAAGAAATTGAAAATAGGGGGGAGTTAGGAGTTAGGAACATTTTCAAGCTAATTCCAGTGCATGCCCATAGTTTTGTGCTAGGTAGTTAGTATTGTGTGACAAATGCCCATCCTCTAAGGCTTCCTGACACAATAACCCACATTTATTACCTAATTTCAAATGTATAAAAATATCATTGAAGTATCAGTCACTAAAAATCTAACAAATTGAAAGCCAACGTAGATTCCTGTTCATGCGTTTAATTATAATGTACGTTGCCGCGTATTTGATTGTATTCCCGCCACAGTATACCCTGCAGTAGCCGACATACACAACACACACGTAACTCTCGTCCGTGGTTATGACATCACGCAGTAATGAAACCGGCGGAGCGGCGGACAGACTGGCTTCATGTCTGACATCATTCGGCCTCACGAGAGAAACAAACACAACTACGACGCCCATTTAATAAGAAAAACTAGAGTTTAACACGGTTTTAAACGTTATAAAGTTATAAATTAGAAGAAACATGGCAAGTAAGTGAATTTTATAGTTATGGATCGTCGCGTAAGTGTTTTGGAGTGTGAAGAGTGTTTATGTTTTGTCTAATTTTAGAGGTATAACTCAGCTGTGAACTAAAACTTGTTTGGTGCATTTAGTTTTTTTCTCACCTGTGTTGGCATTGTAATCTTTTATATATGTGTTACGACTGTAAACTATAAAAATATCTTAAATTTACTAAGCGCACAACACCAAGGTAAGTAATTTAAATTTTAATCGTAGGTGTACAGGGAATATGTAATGAGATTGGATTTAAAATAATAGGTACTTATTCATGAAACGTTCACATTCTACGAATTAAATACATATGTGTTGTTTTTGTCGATCTTATTTTATTCAGAAGGATACAATATATATTTTTATTTGTATATTGAAATAATTATTACGCAGTTTAAATAAGACTCATTACCTGTGGAGGTACCTACGTACCGTTATTTACATTTCTCTACTATGGTAGAGTTACTCGTTGATCTGCAGGGAATCTATTTTTATGTTTTAGAATTAAAAGTGGTAGAGCGAATGCATACCAACTGTCACTGAGGGCCAACTGTTTTTAGTGTTTTTAGTGAAGCCTTTCCAGATAGCCAAAATATCTGTTACAAATAGTTCTCAATTTTGCCAAAGATGGCACTAACGTATCTTACTTTTCTTTTTTAAAATTGTTAAAATGTACAATAAGTATTCTACGATAATATTTTATACATTTATATATAATTTACATATGTTTATGATTTAATAATAAATTAAAAACTACGAGACATTTAGAGGTTCAATACGAGTCTGCCCCCGTTACGTTCATGCAAATATGTAATTCGAATTTTGAAAAAAAACCTTTGTGTCAACCTTTGAGAAATTATTACTACGTAGTACGTAGTAATATTATCTCAATGGTGTCAACTACATACTTCCATTCGGCATTTTACCATTGAACACGAAACTGCTGCGAAATATCGAGGACTCTTTGTATTATTGGAACGTACCTATATTACTCACAAATAACAGAGATTTGTATCCACGTTACCTTCAGTTTGATATTAGACTATGACGTCACCTCATCTTTAACCTTTATTGATTTTGAGTCACACTTCTCATAAGCTACGTTGAGACATCGAAGTTCAAATTAAGTAGGTACCTACTGGCGTGATACGTTGCTAGCAGCGTCCGGCGGTTTTAGCCGTGTAGTTACCGTTTCCCTTTTTTCCCACGTTAAAAAGTAGTCTACATGTTTTTCCAGACTATAATCTAACTGTGTGTTAAATTTCAATCCGATCTGTTCCACCGTTACGATGTGATTGAGTAAAAAGCATCCAAACTCTTACATTACAACACTCTCAACCCTTATTATTAGAGGATTAGTAGCACTCCAATTTAAACATGCATTTAGCTATGCACAATGCACATAAATATATATGCACAATATTGCACATGCCGACGCATTAAAATACTGGGTTGTGCTTTGTGTAATGTATCGATGTACCTCCATAGCCCATGCGGATCCGTTGGTACATCTCATCGTAATAAATACCAACCTAAAAATACCAGTAAAATTAATTAATCCATGCTTGTCCAGACATTTTTGTGGTTATTTAAGTTGTTATGGTTGGTTTGGGATTTTTTATTTTCAAAGTATCGACGGGAAGAGCAGGGTGTGTAGAGGATGTATAAAATGATTTAACTGCTTGCGCTGTTATATCGCATTTTTGTACTACTTACACCTTACGATACCGAATATAGTGCAGGTGTTTTAAGTCTCCGAAGCAAATGCATACATAGCTCTGTTAAAGTTTGACGACCCCGTGACCACGCCATTGCCAAAACCAAAAACACTGTGGGTGGTTAGCGATATCTGCCCATTATATAATTGTTCACTGTTGTAGGCTTGTCTAAGAAACTTCAATCCCTCTCTTTCGGTACGATACTGACGATACATCAGTTTATATAGGTGTATCAAGTATGTTTTGACGTGACAACGTCTTATAATTCGATGAAGCCGGCTGCACGCTCGCAAAACATGACGTCATGTGCCGTTAATGCCGTTACCTCGCCGCCGGCGTTACCTCGCTCTAAGGCGTAGTTGAAGTTGTCACGTTCAACTATCGTCAGTAAACCGACTTTACAGACAACCATTTTTTTTTTACAAATTGATCCATGACAGTCGTGACAGTAGACTTTATAATGGCCTCTACTGCCTACAAAACCATGGGATAGTTCAAGGCGCAGATTCCTACTATTTTAATGTTACTAATTGATTTACTGTAGTTATATGTACATAATGTAGGTAGTAGCATTATGGGGTGCGTGGCTCGGGAACCTCCACGCGGTGCACCCTGGGCATCACACAACAACTTGCCTCGGTGACATCTTGTTGTGTGATGGCAAATCCCGGCCAGGGAGGGAGCTTCCGCTCGTGCTTCTCGTCCCCGTGACAGCAGTGCGCGCAGAAGTCGGGGACAGGGACTGGAAGACTTTGGAGGATTATTCGACTGTGTTCCTATCGGCCAAGTAGAACTCCTTTGTCTTCCAGATGAGGGTCCTCCGCGAGCACTCTGGATAGCAGAGTGCTCAGCGTGAAGGACGAGTGCGCCAGAGTGCGGTGAGGAGGGATCCGGAGGGATCGGAGTCTCTGCGTGCCGCGGCACTTCACGTTTCCCGTGAGATGTCGCGACACGCAGACACCAAGTCTCAAGGTTCGGGGGTCGCCGAGGGGAGTGTCTGGCACGCGAGTCGGAGACTGCGCTGCTTACAGGGCGTAGTCTCGGGCTCGCGATTCAGGCATGGTCGACGGGAAGCTGGCCGCTAGACCCCCACCCTAGGGGAGCTATACCTCTTTAATTTAGCAACAACAAAGAAAAAATGAACAGTAGTGAATATGAAGATACTACCCAGGAGGGTCCCCGAGAGGGGGAATCCCTCCACACTTCTCAGGAAGTGTGCAGCCCGTCGTATTCTGGGGGGGCACATACTCACTCTACGACAAACACCGACGACTTAAGCACGAAACTGGCAAACGATTTAACTCAACGATCTGGACATATAGAGGATGGAGCGAGTGACGTAAGACGGAAGGCACGGGAGATGCTTTCTGGTCAAGTGGAGGGGGATGAGTCGGACAATTCCAACGCATCGTTGGCGACTGTGTCCGATTCATCTATGAAATCGACGAGGTCCGAGAGGGTCCTCAGGAAGAGGGCGTTCGCGACGCTTGATTTGAGTGACTACTGCTCCCGCTCCGGCTCCGAGGAGAATTTGGATGGTCCAGCCACCAAAATCGCCACGACCCGGAGGGGGAGAGGCAGACTACTTACAACCGGCCTCGCGAAGGCACAGACGGAGTTCAACCGGGCGAAACGGGAGGGGCTGCAGCTCGAGGCAGAACACCAGCTGCTGGTAGAGATGCAGGTAAAAGAGGAACGGGCGCGTTCTCTGCGAGAAAACACCTCGCAAATAGAAGTGCCCCGTGATGCGGCCCTAATACAAAAAGTCATGGAGGACTCTGTGGACACCATAAATAAAGTGGCTAAAACGTCCAGGAATCTCAAGGGCACATATGTGAAATACCTAAAAGATGCGGCGTCCTTGGTACAAGCCATTTTTTCAGAGATGCGCGACCGCACTGTGTCGGAAGAGGTGCGGCTAATGTTGGAGGCAAACAAAAAGCTCACGGCAGAACTTGCAAATGTCCGCCGTGAGCTTGAAGAGCTAAAAGCTGCACAGGCAAGGCTGTCACCACCCCCTGCTGCAACTCGCAGTGAAGTGACACCTCCTATGGAGGAGCTGATGCGGACTATCATGGTGCAGGTTGGCACCATGATGAATGCCCGCTTTGAGGGGCTGGAGGAGAGGCTGCTCCCCCAACAGCGCCAAAGGCCACTTCTGGCGGCGGACAGGCGACGAGAGGAGCCACCCACGGCCAGCATCTTAAGAGTGGTGCCTAGCCCTGGCAGTCAAACAGCCAGGGTTGAGAAAAGGCCACCGCAAAGCCGTTCACAAAAGGCAGCGAAAACACGCCCCCTGGCTACGAGCGTGGCCATGGAGCCCGCGAATGTGACCCCGCCGGCAGCTCCCCAATCAAAGACCTGGATGAAAGTCGCCGGACGGCGCTCCAAAAAGAGAGCAGCTAGGGAACCGCGATCAGCTGCCCCTGGCCGGGCCCTGTCTCCGAAGCCTCCCAAGGCGAAGGCGAAAGCCCCGAAACTCCGCCCCCCTCGGACCGCAGCCGTGACAATAACGTTGCAACCGAGCGCGGCGGAGAAGGGTCTTACATACGCTCGAGTGCTGGAAGAGGCTAAGAAGCGAATAGACCTCGTGGCAATGGGGATACCGCCTCTGAAGATGCGTACCACTGCGACCGGAGCACGCATCCTTGAGGTGCCCGGAGCTCAAAAGGAGGCCATGGCTGATGCTATAGCTACGAAGCTGAGGGAAGTGTTTGAGACCACCGAGGGGTTGACGGTGTCGAGACCAACCACTACCGCAGATCTGCGCATTAGTGGTATGGACGACTCTGTCGGCTCCGACGAGCTGTTGGCGGCTGTGGCACGGGCGAGTGAATGCCCAGTGCCGGAGCTGAAAGTGGGGCAAATAAGGCGGGGCCCAGCTGGTATGGGCACCGCCTTCGTTAGGTGCCCGGTCGGAGCTGCCAAGAAACTACTGGCGAATGGTGGGCGCCTTTTAGTTGGTTGGGTGGCGGCGACGGTCAGGCTTCTTGAAGCAAGACCGCGCCGATGCTTCAAGTGCCTTGCGCTGGGCCACGTCAGAGCCCAGTGCAAATCGGAAGTCGACCGCAGCGATCAGTGCTATCGCTGCGGTCAACCTGGCCACAAGGCCAGAGAGTGCTCCGCAGAGCCGCATTGCACGCTATGTGCAAGTGCGGAAAGGCCAGCGGATCACCTAAACGGGGGCAAGGCATGTGCCAAGCCCCCGACAAAAACAGGTGCGAGAAAGAAGCCCGCTGCGACCAATTCAAGGTCGCAGCCGACTCACCCCAAAACGGCACAGGTGGTTCGCATGGAGGAAACTTAGTATGGCTAGGACGCTAAGCTTCCTCCAAACGAATATCAATCACTCCGCCCGTGCCCAGGACCTACTGCTCCAGTGCATGGCGGAGCGATTGATCAAGGTGTGTGTGGTGGCCGAACCATACCGGGTCCCACCCAGAACAGACTGGGTTGGGGACCTGGACGGTCTGGTGGCGGTCACCACGCAGTCGCCGACGTCCTCTCTCACTCTCGGCAGAGTTACGAGAGGAAGGGGCTTTGTTGCGACTGAGGTAGGTGAAATGGTGGTGGTAGGGGTTTATTTCTCTCCTAACAGGGTCCTCGCCGAATTCGAAACATTTCTCGGCGAGTTGGGGACCTTGGTGGGACAGTATCACCCCCGCCCGGTTATCGTCCTCGGTGATCTTAACGCCAAATCCGTGGCGTGGGGATCATCGACGACCGATGCCAGAGGGAGAGAGCTAGGAGAGTGGCTTGCGGAGGTAGGGCTCTATGTCCACAACCGAGGCACGGAGCATACGTGCGTGCGACGATGGGGAGGGTCAGTGGTTGACGTGACCTTCGCAACCCCGGAGCTCGCACGCCGTATCCATGAGTGGCAAGTGCTGGTTGACGAGGAGACGCTATCTGACCACCGCCACATCTCGTTCAGCGTCTCCCCGACGGAGGAGCAACAGAGACCCCGCCAGAGGTCGGCCCGAGATGGGGTCTGAAACGTCTGGACATTAGTAAGCTGCAGGAGGCAGCGATCGTCCAGGCGTGGAACCCCCCTCCACCAACACCAGTGGACCTTGACGTAGAAGTCGAAGCGCTGTGCGTGGCGATGTCGCACGTCTGCGATACCGCCATGCCTCGCGTCAAGGCCCTCCCTCAACGGAAACAGGTCTACTGGTGGACGGAGGAGATCGCGGAGCTCCGCCAGTGTTGTGTAGCGAGGCGTCACCGCTATCAACACTACCGGCGCAGAAGGCTCCCGGAGCCGGCGGTGTTGGACGCCCTCTATATCGCCTACAGAGAGGCATCCAGAGCTCTCCGCGCTGCCATCTACGAGGCCAAGTCGGACTCGTGGAAGCAGTTGCTGGAGACACTGGATCGGGATCCGTGGGGGCGCCCCTACTTATTGGCGAGGCAAAAGCTTCGCCCCTGGGCGCCTCCCGTTACCAGCACGCTGCAGCCGCAAGTCCTACGACGGGTGGTCAAGGGGCTGTTTCCGGCTAGCCTGGGAACCAACTTTGTCCCTCCCAATGTAGTGGCAGCGACGAGAGAAGAATCCGCAGAGGAGGAAGAGGATGACGAGCCTCCCGGCGTCTCCGATGGAGAGTTGGGAGCGGCCGTCCTGAAGATGAGAGCTAAGGACACGGCGCCGGCGCATTATTGCCACCCGCCTCGTCAAGCACCTTGATAGAGTGGGCCCGAACTGGTCGGAGTCACAGTTCGGGTTTAGGAAAGGCTGCTCGACGATTGACGCCGTTAATCACGTCCGCAAGCTCTCCGACAGTGAGGTCTCTAGTGGCGGGGTGTTGTTGGCGGTGTCACTTGACATCGCGAATGCTTTCAACACCCTGCCCTGGACAACCATCACGGAGGCGCTGAAATACCATCGTTTGCCCCTGTATCTGAGGCGCCTTGTCGGAAACTACCTATCCGATAGAGAGGTAGTCTACCCAACAAGGGACGGTATGACAGTCAGCCCCATGTCGTGCGGCGTTCCACAGGGGTCTGCTCTTGGGCCATCCCTGTGGAACTTCGGGTATGACTGGGTGCTCAGGTGCGCTAACCTCCGTGGCGTCAGCTTAATTTGTTACGCTGACGACCTGCAGGCGTCAACATAGTGGTGGGCGAAGTCACCATCCCTGTCAAGCCGACACTGAAGTATCTCGGTGTCGTGCTTGACAGCAAATGGAGTTGGGGGGCGCATCTGCGTCAACTTACCCCCAAGTTGACGCAGGCAACGTCGGCGCTGGGCCGTCTCCTGCCTAATATAGGAGGGGCTGGAGGGCGCTGCCGACACCTTTACATGGCGGTAGTGCGCTCCATGGCCCTGTACGGTGCTCCCGTATGGGCGGGTCGGTTGAACCGTGCAGAAGAAGCTCTTCTCCACGCGGCCCAAAGAGTCATGGCGGTGAGAGTATGTCGGGGATACCGCACACTCTCACATGAGGTGGCCTGCGCTCTCGCCGGATCGCTTCCATGGTGCCTGGAGACCGAGGTTCTGTCCTCGGTCTACCAGTGTCGGGTGCGTGCGAGAAAGCAAGAACCCCGCTTCGCACCACAGGAGGTAGTGCGATGGCATAGAGAGGCCAGGGCCAGGGCTCTGGTGAGGTGGAAGGAGCGAGTTCTCTCAGGGCCCACTCAGAGGGGAGCTGGTGCTCAACGGCTCCTCGAGGCGATCCGGCCCATTCTCCCTGAATGGGCCCAGAGAGAACACGGAGTTCTCACATTCCGAACTACGCAGGTGCTCTCGGGACATGGTTGTTTCGGGAGGTACCTGTGTAGGGTCGCCAGAAGGGAGGAAACCCCGGTGTGCCACCGGTGCGGTTGCACGGAAGACACTGCGCAACACGTGCTGGAGGCATGTCCGGGGGAGGAGGAACCGCGGCTATCCCTAGCCGCGGTCGTGGGGGCAGACCTTTCGCTGCCGATAATCTTAGCTAAGATGCTGGACAACGAGAGGTCGTGGGAAGCGGTGGTCTCCTTCTGCGAGACAGTCATGTCGCGGAGGGAGACCGAGGAGCGAGAGAGAGAAATGGATCCTCTCGCTCCTCCGCGGAGGAGGAAGCGGACACGGGGGCGAGCCACTCGGGCTCGCACCCCGTCGCCTCTTGGAGAGCCTGGGGCGTCGAGTGTTTAGGGCCACTCGGTACCCCACCTAGGGATAGGCTCTCCCGAGGCGGTGACGCCCCGCTGGTTTCCGGTGCGTCACTGGAGCCAAAAGCGGGGGTTCCGTCCCCCCGCGAAGCGGGCCCGCAAGGGTGTTGGCGTTGGGTTGGAGTCGTCGAAGGGAGTGCGCAAAGTGACCCCGCGACACTGACCTGCTGCCATGCCGAAGAAACCTGTGGGGGTTTTAGTCGGTAGGGGCACCACTTTCAGTGGTGTCGAGCCCGACACACCTGCCGTGTCCCTACACGGTGGAAGGTGCGTCAATGCATTTCACAAACAAAAAAAAAAAAAAAAAAAAAAGGTAGTAGCATTATGCATTAAAAATGTCCCAAGTACTTACGTTTGTCATTATACTGGCGGTCCGTCCGGGCTTCGACCGTGGTACATGTAATCCTACTAATATTAAAAATGTCAATGTTTGGATGTTTGTTGCTCAATCACGTCCTAACGTATGAACGGATCGGGCTGAAATTTGGAACCCAGACAGATTATAGCCTGGAAGAACACATAGGCTACTTTTATCTTTATTATATTTATTACTTTTATCCCGGAAAAACAAAGGGAACAACGGGAACGGGAACTATACGGGTAACACCGCGGGGCGCTGCTAGTAGTCTATAACTCTATAACACTCAGGGATCACGTACTACATATCATTCTCTATACAACCCCATTGTAAGAATGTGTGATGATATCCTCAATAAACATCATCAATCTATTGATATATTTGAATGCAATTTAGCCAAATTTAAGCGAAATATAGATAGATAGAAAACTCTTTATTGTGGCACAAAAATAATAACATTACAAAGAAAAACTTATGATCTAGCACCACAAGTGGCGGCCTTATTGCTGAGAGCAATCTCTTCCAGGCAACCAGCCATTATTTAATTCCAGGGCAATTAAGCCTTAAACTCAACAAACCTGTTATTAACTCTACTTACAATGTTTTCGTCATTGTTATAATATTTTTTAGTTCACGCTGTGTACACATATTTTAAGTATACGATTTAGAACTGTACCTGTTATTTAATAACCATGTTCATATAATTTGATTGTATACTGTTTTGTGTACCTTAACAATAAATAAATATCCAACGGTGAAAGATTTTTTTTGTCGGTGTAAGCTTCATAATATTACTATAGATGTCACCAGCGGTTCCAAACGGTTGGAAAATTTATACATTTTTCCTTGAGCTAGCTATCGCCGCATTAAAGTTTTCGCTTCACACTTGAACTAGTTAACTTCCCAAGTCTCGAATCTAGAATCTTGAGATAGGATTAGGTATTGAAGTGAAAATTCTTTAGCCACGTAGAGCTTTTTTTGACTCGGCAAGATCTTATTGATCCACGTCATCGACACGCTAATATAGCGCATAGAGTCAGAGCGGCGGCGGAGCGGGACGGACGCGTCAGGCGCTCTATGGATGGATAAAATCTTGTGAGTTGGCGACACTGACATGTGTCGCATTATATTTGTAGCTATACAAGTGACGTACTATAGTGCTGCAACGTCTGTCGCCAGAGTTCGTATGACTGCCCCAAAAAAATGAAATGAAGAGAATAACTTGTTTAGTTAGTGTACTTAAAACGCTACAGTCAGAAGAGAAACAGGCTCTCCCTCTAGTGTGAGACTTAGGGCCCATAATTACATGAGATTGTTGAACAATTTGGTCGACGCTTAGTTAAATTAGTTATAATCTGCATGCTAGTTTCTTTAAGTATATTAATTTAGAATAAATCCAAATTTTTAGGAGGAAATACATTTATTATTTGCCAATGGTCCTAAGAAAGTACCATATGTGGTTGTAGATGCACCAGAGCCCTTGGAGTCAGGCTGGGGCATCCAGATCGTGGCCCCCGGGCCGGACCACACCTTCACCCTGGACGAGGAGGCCCTTACCGCCCTGCTGCTCCGGGATGACGTGCGCGACCGCGCCGTGGTCATCGTCTCCGTGGCCGGAGCCTTCAGGAAGGGGAAGTCGTTCTTGCTGGACTTCTTCCTCAGATACCTGCATCAGAAGGTAACGCCACTATGTTATAGTTAGAGCTAGCAATGACACTGGAACGCGAAACTGGACGAAAAACTCAGTTTTGCTGTAGTCCCTGCACCTTGGGGAAGCAGCACTAGTACCTTTGCTAGTTATTCTGCCGCCAAGCAATAACCTAAAAATTATAAGTACTATTTTCTGGTCTCAAAGAAAATATTTCAAGATATATTACTGGACAAAGAGAAGAATAATATTATGTTTGACGAGGGCAGTGCAGTGCGGAGCAGTGGTTTGAACTCTACATATTGAAATAACTGCATTGCACTGTGTTATTGTGGGCACAGTTGACAGGTAAATGGAACGTTGGCTATCCACCATCAAGATGATATCGTAACTATCGCGGGTCGAACCTAGACTCTAGCACAGGACCGAGGCAGGTGGCAAAGTAAGAGAGAGGAAACCCAGCCGTGGGATGGAGAAGGCTGTAAATGATGATTATTATTGTGAGCATTGCGTTATGTTGAAAAAAATACTGGATCCAATGATAATTAAACATTTGTATCATATTCAATCTTGTTTATTGTGTCGAAACAAGCGTCGATAGTAATAAAACCATGCCGGTGTTTATTTCCAGTACAACTTGGGGTCTGACAGCGATGATTGGATGGGAGCGGAAGACGCGCCTCTGAAGGGCTTCAGCTGGCGCGGGGGATCCGAGAGAGACACCACGGGGCTATTGCTGTGGTCGCAGCCCTTCAAGGCCACCATGCCTAACGGAGACAAGGTAATGAAGACTATGCGATGGAGACATACTAGCTGTAAGTTGTAGATATAAGCTGTTAAAGCAAGATTCAGTAATACTTTCCTAGCGCAGATAATGTAATGTACAGTCTTGTTGGGTTGTTTTAATTGGAAATAAGAACTCTTTATTTCGGACTGGTCGTAGCTTAAATAAACAACATCAATTGTTGGTTATCGTTCCGAAGACTGTAACGAGAAGGTTCCACTTTCGTTATAAGAACGTTTAAGTTGTGGGATGCGTTGCCTGAGAGGGCTTTACCTGATGGTCACAATCTTTGTGTCTTCAAGTCGAGAGTGAATCGGTTTCTTCTACGTTAGCACGCTCTATCGTGGACCGCATCGTGTCTTCATCGCGCGAGATGGTTGTCCAGTGTAAACCTATTATTGTTAAGAAAACACTTATAATGTAGACAAGAGAACAACGTGTTTCAATGTCCGTAATCGTTAGCATTTTATCACCTTAACAGAAACTTACCTTCTCATAGTAGCTTCATAAAGGCACACTTCCGCTGATTGCTAAAGTGACCAATACGAGATCTGAAACAGCGACCGCAACGTATGCATATCTATAGTGGCATAAGGATTTCTTTGGTAAAACCAGTATGTCATTGACTTCAATAACAAATACTACAAAGCTACCTGCTCTAAAGTAAAAAAAATGCATTTGATTTATCCATTTCAACAAGAAACTATGCGCATTTAATATTATTCTACAATTCTGTAGGTGGTGATTCTCCTGATGGACACGCAAGGGACGTTCGACTCAGAGTCCACGGTGAAGGACAATGCGACCGTGTTCGCGCTCTCCACCATGATCTCCTCGGTGCAGATCTACAACCTGTCGCAGAACATCGAGGAAGACGACTTGCAGCATTTACAGGTAAGTACTTATGCTACTGTACCATCAGTTTAGCCATTGAATTCTGCTTATAGGTATTGGCCAGGTTTGTATTCAATCAAAATAGCGTGATAGGCGTCACTAGTTACAGCATCATCGCAATATTCTTACATTTTTAAACTTCATTCATAATTAATTGTTCTAAAAGAAGATCTTTCTTTGGATAACTGATACAGTGAGCTTGATGAAGTGATCTTTATCAAGGGTTTTCGAGGACGTTTTGATGATTTTTCGCAAATACTATATGTTTGACTCTACAAATATACTCATTCTTGAGGTCTTGTTCTGTCCACCTTTTTCACAATACGTTAAATGTTCTCTTTTGGTTCCTTAGTTATTCACGGACTACGGGCGCCTGGTGCAGAAGACCAGCTCGGGCAAGCCGTTCCAGCAGCTGCAGTTCCTGGTCCGGGACTGGAGCTTCCCCTATGAGTACGAGTACGGCGCGGAGGGGGGCAAGCGGCTGCTCGACAAGCGGCTCGAGGTAACACTCCATCTAGATCAGCTGGGATTCGGTTGACAAACGTCAAAATACGAGTAAATCGGAATTGAGCGCAAATCGCAAATTGACGCTACCGATCGGTAGAGCGCAGATTCCGTGGCTCAAGCCGAACCGACTGGATTGTGAATAGGGAATGGGGACACAGGGCTCTCTCGCCTAATTAAATAGTGTATATAGCTATATATATATCATTGTTGTTGCTTCCTCGTTCATTCCGAGTGGAATTGTAGTGAGTGTAGTGAAATTGAGTTTTGTAGTGGTAGGACTCTTAGCAGAGTCCGCCTGGGGAAGTACCACACCTTTGCCAGTTATTCTACCGCCAAGCAGTAATGTGCAAACATTACTATGTTCCGGTTTGAAGAGCAATGTTTCCAGATAAATTACAGGGCTTAGAGATATAACAACTTAGATCTCTGGGTGACGAGCGCAGTGCGGTACTGGGTAATGATTTGGGCTCTTCATGTTCCAATAGCTGCGTGTCACTGTGCTGTTATGTGGCAGGCATGTTGCTTACCATCAGGCACATGTCATGCTCGTCTCGTCAATCTTTAATTAAAAAAAAAAGATACAACAATAGCGACAGCTATAATTTAGTCAAACAATACCAAATTCAAAAAATAGTTTCTAAGTATCATTTGGTTTCTTTTTATACATATATCTTGGATTAGGAGAAGAAAAGAAAAAATGGGGTTTGGGAACATTTTCAAAGTAATTCTACATATTTGCTCTGTAGTTCGTTTTTGCCTTTTTAAGTAGCCTCCTCTCGGCTTAGAGCCGCCACCATGACCTTGATGGCCATCTGTAATTTGAGGATGGTCTTCGATGCTGCAGCCAACGCTCAGCGCTCGAACCGATTGACAGCGTTATCGTACATTGTGATATAACTACTATAATAATGTTTGTATTATATCCCAGGTGCACGAAGGCCAGCACAAGGAGCTGCAGACGCTGCGGGAGTACATCGCGGGCTGCTTCGACGCGCTGACCTGCTACCTCATGCCGCACCCGGGGCTCAGCGTCGCCACCAACCCGCAGTTCAACGGGAGACTCAAGGGTGAGTGGTTACATCCTCGGGGCTCAGCGTCGCCACCAACCCGCAGTTCAACGGGAGACTCAAGGGTGAGTGGTTACATCCTCGGGGCTCAGCGTCGCCACCAACCCGCAGTTCAACGGGAGACTCAAGGGTGAGTGGTTACATCTTCAGGGCTAGCGTCGCTACCAACCCGCAGTTCAACGGGAGACTTAAGGGTGAGTGGTTACATCTTCGGGGCTAGCGTCGCCACCAACCCGCAGTTCAACGGGAGACTTAAGGGTGAGTGGTTACATCTTCGGGGCTAGCGTCGCCACCAACCCGCAGTTCAACGGGAGACTCAAGGGTGAGTGGTTACATCCTGCTGCCAGACCATTAGGGAATATACCTTTACTGACTCACAAAGACCGTATCAACTTATACTCATTGCATGGGTTTCCTTTTAACCAAGTAAGGAGATTTAGGCCAAACCTAGTTCACTGGTCTGGCCAAATTGCAGGTTGGCAAATTCATTTGACTTTGAAAATATTTTCTCTGAAAAGCAGGTTTCCTCACGATGTATTTTTTCACCGTTTTGAAGTCAGCAGCGTTACGCATATAACTTTGAAAAGATAGTGGTACCTACGCATGAAATTGTAATCAGAGACTACGGATCGGCAGTTGCTGTTCTCCCGACTAGACCATCTGTAACTCACAAAGTGCGAAAAGGTAATTCAAGAAGTTCTTATCCATCGTTTGAAAACGTGAACAGCAATTAAGTTTTTGCATAACTCCTGTACAAATATATTGTAATGGATATTAAACCTTGTTATCTGTAGACATAAGTCCGGAGTTCAAGTCGTCGCTGGCGCGGCTGGTCCCATCGCTGCTGGCGCCGGCGCGGCTGGTGCCCAAGCGGCTGTCGGGACAGGAGGTGCGAGCCAAGGACCTGCTGCACTACTTCAAGGGGTACATGAAGGTCTTCAACGGGAGCGAGCTGCCCGAGCCCAAGACTATACTAGAGGTAACATTTACAACATTTTTAAAATACTTCAAAAATAGAAGGAGTTAATCAATTTGACATCCATACCCACTTTTAAGTAGGTATGTTTCCCAATATCTCGAAAAGGCAGAATGGGTAGACTCGCTGAATGATCAGTGCAGCAGTCTTTGTAATATCACCAAAAAATGTGTAGAGAAGGTATGATCGAGCGTTTGAACTTGGCCCTTGAGGCAGTCTCTAAATGGGGCGATGCCAATTTGGCCAAGTTTATCGAAGGAAAGACATAGACGTGTTTGTTCTCCGCAATATGAAAAATGAGTCCATACCAACTGACTCCTACTTTTCGAGGCTTACCCGTACCGGTTACTGACCAACTGACCATAGCAATCTTTTGGGCGTTTCTTTTTCATCGACGCTCAACTTTGGCACGTACATTGAGTCTAAGGCTAAATTAGCCGCCAAAAAACTAGGTGTCCTCTCAAAATTGGGAAGATAGGTACTTCAATTCTGAACAGTTGCTCACGTTATACCAAGCACAGATTCGCTCCTGTATGGAGTACTGTTCGCACCTTTAGGATGGATCGGCTAAGTATCAGCTGGAGACTCTGGAATCGATTGAGACACGTACAAAAGGCTCATAGGCATTGACACTCTTGTGCGTAAAAGACTTCAAAGTCTTGAACATCGCCGCAAAATTGCCAGCTTTTTGGATTTTGATCGGATTCACTGACTATCGGAGAGTGTGCAACTGATCTGCATGATTTAATATCACCTAGCTCTTTCTTCTATCGGACTTCTCGCATCTCAAAAAAGACTCCGTTTCATGGTTGATGAGCCAAAAACACGAACGAAGAGATTTGACTCCACGTTTGTGATAAGAACGTCTAGGTTGTGGAATGAGTTGCATGAGTTGCCCGATAATTACAATCTTGGTGTACAAATCGAGAGTGAATCGGTTTCTTCTAGGTAAGCACGCTTCATCGTAGATCGCATCGTCGCTTAACATCAGGCGAGATGGTGGTCAAGTGCGAACCTATAATAGTAAAAAAAAAACATCGGTGATAACATTATATTCGTTTCTTATTTCTATTAAAATGGGTGAACTGAGTTTTCTATTTTATAGTCTCCATCTTAAAAACGGTGAAGAAAAACATGAGGAAACCGATATGTAAGTTCCTTGAATCTTTCGAGATCATGCGTTAATTGGTATTGGTGAATGCACCAATCCGCATTGGGCCAGCGTGGTGGATAATGGCCTTGACTCTTTCCTTGCGAGAGAAGTCCGAGTACCCCAGCTATGGGAATATTATGTGAGCTGCTTATGTAACGTGTTTCAGAGAAAAATAACTATCCGTCAGCAGATCACGTAGAAATACGAGTACCTATACGTAAGCAGTTGACGTCACACTTAATGATGTTTGAGGGATAACATTGGTTTAGTTATTTAGTTTAGTTTAGTGTAGTTCAGTTTGGTTTAGTTTAGTTATCAGCTCGTTTGTTAGATTTTCCTGTCTATATTGAGTATTTAACTCCGTCTCCAGGCAACAGCAGAAGCCAACAATCTATCCGCCGTAGCGGAGGCTCGTGAGGTGTACGAGACCCTGATGGAGGAGGTCTGCGGCGGGGCGAGGCCCTACCTGCAGCCGCGCTCCATGGAGGAGGAGCACCGCCGCGCGAAGGACAAGGCACTCCACGCCTTCCACTCCAAGAAGAAGATGGGTGGCCAGGAGCTCGCTGACACCTATGGAGCCCAGTTACTCAAGGTATTTATAATCAGCAGAAATTCAGCCATGGTGAAGAAGTTCTGAGTCAGGAAGAGGCGACTTCTACAAAATCGGACTAGCATTTAGCACTAGAGTTAGGTTGAAAATGTCCCCCTAGTTCACTTTTCTTCTTGCAATCCAAGATATCTAAACCCTAAACCTATAATGTAAAAAAACAACCCAAAAACCAAAGGTCACGTACCCCGGACTCAAAAAAAGGTTATTATAAAAAAGGTACCTACCTACCTACTTATAAAACACATTGTAAAGAATCTCGCAGCAAGGGTAGGCTCATGAAAGTCGCACATTGGAGAGGTCGACCACGGCGGCTTGTGTGATAGGGTCATCAAGTCATCAGTTTACGGAAACCGTCACTTCTGCACTCACTATGGACTGAAATTGTGGCTCAAACATTGACTTATATCCAGTAGTCGTTTTAAAGCTATGATTATTTTTTTCAATTGATTTTGTTTTATTACCATATGTACCTATGTCATTATACATTAGAACCGACTTTTTAAAAGAATTTGTTGGATGAAGTGTAACAGGGTTAAGGAATAAATGATTATAATTACCTACTTGCTACTTGACATAGTCCGAGCCAACTGAGGCAGGGATAATTTTTACCAAATTGAACCCAAGGAAATATCTTCCAAGGAATCCAAGGAGTTGGTTTAAATTGAACCCAAGGAAATATCTTCCAAGGAATTCAAGGAGTTGGTTTTTAGTTGGGTTGACCTCCGGCCTCCGGGATAGACGATGGTAATTGGAGTCATTCTTCCCGGTGATTCGCACTGCTGCTACGTTGTGTCGTTTTATCCAGGAACTAGAAGAGTTGTACGAGCAGCTCCGCGCGCACAACGAGGGCAAGAACCTGTTCCGCATCCTGGGCACGCCGGCCGTGTTCGCGGCGCTGGCGCTGCTGGCGCTAGCGGCGGCCGCGCTGGCCGGGGCGCTGGGGCTGCAGTCCCTCGCCGCGCTGGCGCAGACCGCGGCCGTGGCCGCCGCCGTCATGCTGGCCGTCTGGGCTTACACCAGGTACCTTAACACATGCTGGCTCTCTGGGCCTACACCAGAGTGAGAAAGTCAAGGATATAATCCTGGCTGAATGCGGGTTGATGGATGACACCTGACCTCGAAAGGTTCTAGATTTATGTCGGTTTCCTCACAATGTCTTTCTTCACCGTTTTTAAGTTAGCGACATTACGCACACGACTTCGAAAAGATAGCCGTGCGCGTGGTGGAATTTGAACCTGGGGGCTCCGGATCGGCAGTCGCCCTACTCCCGACTAGACCAGCGGCAGCAGTAACTTAACTCTTATCTATCTATCTAGGTGATACATTTAAACGAGCAATTCTTGTATACATATACTTATGTATACTAGCAGCGTCCCCCGGTTTATAATAATCCCCGTAGTTTCCGTTATTTTCCCGGGATACAATTTGGAATATCTCCTAACACATAATAGGCTAATTATATATCCTTAGAAAATAACGTGATCGGTATAACTGGGTAGGTACGCGGGAAAAACAGCAAGGCGCTGGTAGTACCTAATTTCATGAATTGTAAGCATAAATTAATGTATCCTAAATCAATCTTATTTGAAGGGTAACCTTCCGTTGACCAGTAAAGTTGCCGGGTAGGTAATAGTGATAATGCACTTTTATATTATTAACTTTTCTAGGTTTACACTTGACGTTAAGCGACGATGCGGTCTGCGATGGAGCGTGCTTATTTAGAAGAAACCACCGATCCACTCTCAATTTGCAACTTTTGTTTCAGGATGACGGGCAACATGCGAGAGATCGGAGCACAATTGGATGACATCGCCGACACGTTGCGGAATTACGTGAGTTTCAATTATGGTATAAAAAGTTAGTCGAACGTCACATCAGCTCATATAGGTACGTTACAATATCGGGCTCAGGCATAATCGTAGCATATACAGCCCACTAAATATTCCCACTAGTGGGACTCGAAACCTTTCGCTAGGATAGAAGATATAATCCACCACACTAGCCCAGTGCGGTTTGGTAGGATAAAAAAATAGCGAGATAATGTACCTGTGTAATTAATTCATTTGTTTTATTGGCTTGTTAAACAGTTTTTCCGCTATTCGGGACTGGGGGATAAATACAACCAATCAAAGATCAGAAAACTGTTTAGAGCTATTCTTCAGTTATCAACGCTGTAATAACGGCTTTGTTTTATATATTTAGATTAAGGATAAAGTGGCGCTATAAGTATAATGTAGGTACCTACATAAAGCAGGCTGTCGGCATAGAATAGATAATACAGCTGTCGGTGTCGATGCTGACATTGGCCATTATGTAAGGACAAGCTATTGTTGCTCTTATTTATATCGATGTCGTCGGTTTTCCGCAATAATTGGCATAACGACTGTATAAAACTAATTAGCCCGTCAGTAACATTATTAAAAAATATTGTACCTACACGTATTTTTTCTTTCGTTTCACAAACAAATAATCACGAACTGACGAAGATAGTTTAGAAGTTTTTAGTGACATCACTTCATTGTACGATTTTTACGAAGACGCAACGTCACAATCCCAAAGTTTGATGATCTTAGTAATTTTTTAATAATGTGATAAAATAATAGGTTAATAAACTAAAAAACACGCTTCGGCAAACTCTTTCATTTAATGCCCATATCATGGGGGTGCATTTCAAATAGCCAATCCGCCATCTTGGATGTTCGCCATGTTGGATTTACGTGACAATTTTTTTCGTATTCCTGACAGCAAATCCTTTCATTTGATACCCATATCGTGGGGGTGGATTTCAAACAGTCAGTCCGCCATCTTGGGGAGGCCACCATATTGGATTTGTAAAGACGTTTCTTAGCTAGTCGTGTATTGTCATCAGAACTCAGAGCGTGTGCAAAATTTAATCCTAATCGAAGACCGGGAAGTGGGTCAAATTAAGATTCCAAGATTTTCTTACCTATCTATAAAAATCAATGCCACTTTTCGTTGTTAGTGAACTCCTCCTAAACGGCTGAACCGATTTGAATGAATTTTTCTGTAAGTATGCGTTTGGGTAGGGCCTTCGGTGGTTTAGATTCACAAATCAGCCCGGCAGATGGCGCTGCAGTTGATATCTAGGTTATTATCCGAGCAAAGCCGTAACGGGCCACTAGTAGGTACATAGTTCTTTACAAGTGAAGCTAATAAAAGCGTGTTAATAAAAAATACGTGTCCAATATTTTTCCATAATCTATTCGACCAACGAAATATAATGGTATAATTTGACCCAGTCATCCTAATTATTTAACGTATCATTATTTCCAGCTGCTCAGCACTGCTTTGGACTCGGTGAACACGCGGGCGACGGCGGCAGCGGTGGGGTTCAGCGGGGGAGAGAAGAAGCGGACGTGAGCCCGCCCAGCCAGACACAACTATCCAGCCACTCGGCCAGCTGGCTAGCCAGCCACCTGGCCTGCCAGCCGCCTAGCCTGCCAGCCGGCTAGCTAGTTGCCCAGCCAGCCAGCATTCCAGCTCCCCGGCCAGCCGGCTGCCCAGTCACGCTGGACTAGTCTTCCAAACTATTATGTGATATGCTTACAAGATCCCCAAGTTTATAACGTTACAAAGTTAACGTCATGTAACGCTAGCAAATGTATAAAAAATAGAACTCCTTTTACGTTCGGGTGTTTCTGATGATAAAAGTCGACATAGTTCGGATTTAAAAAGGCCGCATCTAATCATTTTAGTATTTTTATTTTGTTAAATTAATAGTATCTCCGTTAGAACAATAATTACAAAGGAGATCCAACATGGATGAGGCGTTTTCGCAAATAAATAGACCTGTCAAGTTCTCAACTTCGCCAATGTGGCATTGGCATGTTTCATTTCGTGAAATTTCTTTATTAGATTGAAGAATTTTATTTATTTATGTTGAAGAAATTTCACGAAATGTTAATTTATCCGAGAAAACTGGCTTGAATTTAAAATTAAATTCAGCCACCCGACCAAATTTCTATATTATATAAGTACCTACGTCGTCAAAAAAAGCAAATGTTAGGTAGTTTAGGTTCATATATCAAAAACCACCACACCGATTTCGATAAAATGTATAGGGGACCACCTCTGAACTCTGATCTACCAAACAAAAAAATAACCATCAAAATCGACTCTGGCGGTCCTATTGCGTAAAACACTCACACACACAAAATACATATACATATAACCGAATTAAGAACCTCCTCCTTTTTTGAAGTCGGTTAAAAATGAAACATTGCCGCCACCTACGGTGGCATTTAAAATTGTCATTGACAGTTCTATTTACACCTTGACAACGCCTTATTCAGTGATTTGATTTGAGAGATCACTTTATGATCGCAGTTTTGGTGTTTCTGCATGAGTTTGTATGAAATCAACTTATGACGTTTACTTTATTCTGAATCAAGCGTTTACAGAATGTAAATATGCCTGACAAAAATTTCGCCCCAATTTCGCGAAAAGTAGCGTCATTGTTCCATTGCGTGAAATTCTAATAAAATGAAACATTTGAGAACTATCTTTGCCAGATGTATTTACATTCCAAAACGCCTTATTTCCAATTCAATATATTGAACAAGGGTGGTATTTTGTATTTAATAACAAGGAAATATATTTTTTATACCTTAGTTAACTAGTGTCTGAACTCTCACCTTAAATTAACAAGGACCCGATACATGACGGAGTTAACACAAATAAATACATAGTAATTGAGTCATCGCATGAGCAATACATGTACCTGATGGTAAGCAACACGCCTAGCATACAGTGTCAAACAGCTATTTGAACATAGAAGTGTTCATATCACTGCAAGGCACTGCGCTCGTCGCCTAGAGATGATGTAAAGATATAAGATGATTTATCTAAGGTCCTGTAATATCTCTGGAAAGTTTCACCAATATCAAAATATACCGTATTTTTCTAGTTTCTACGGTATGATAAAAAGGTTATACACGGATTACCCACGAGTACATTACGTAGGTTATAATTAGATGTTGCTAGATAGTTGTTATAAAACCACAGAATCTCTGATGTCAGTCTGTTGTGTTTTTGAATAATTTTATGTTACCATTTAAGATTTTTACGATCGAATTAAAGGTATTTACGTATTTAAAAGACTTGTTTGTTTTTCCCTAAGGATCTCATAAATATTTTTTTACTTAAAAGAGTCAATGGCAGGTCGCATTTCCTCCTGTTTATCGAATTTAGGGCTAGTCCAGAAGACACGGAGCCCTTATTAACCTAAGCTTCAGTATAGCTACGAATTTATTGTGGTTAATGAAATACGAAGATGGCCGTAGCTTAAGAAAGAACGAAGATTTTCGTAGCACAAAGCAAATAACGAATATCTTCGTAGCTTAACAAAGAACGAATATCTTCGTAGCTTAAGAAAGAACGAAGATTTTCGTAGCACAAAGCAAAGAACGAATATCTTCGTAGCTTAACAAAGAACGAATATCTTCGTAGCTTAACAAAGAACGAATATCTTCGTAGCTTAAGAAAGAACGAATATTTTCGTAGCACAAAGCAAAGAACGAATATCTTCGTAGGTTAACAAAGAACGAATATCTTCGTAGCTTAACAAAGAACGAATATCTTCGTAGCTTAACAAAGAACGAATATCATCGTAGTTTAACAAAGAGCGAATATCTTCGTAGCTTAACAAAGAACGAATATCTTCGTAGGTTAACAAAGAACGAATACCTTCGTAGGTTAACAAAGAACGAATATCTTCGTAGGTTAACAAAGAACGAATATCTTCGTAGGTTAACAAAGAACGAATATCTTCGTAGCTTAACAAAGAACGAATATCTTCGTAGCTTAACAAAGAACGAATATCTTCGTAGCTTAACAAAGAACGAATATCTTCGTAGCTTAACAAAGAACGAAGATCTTCGTAGCTTAACAAAGAACGAAGATCTTCGTAGGTTAACAAAGAACGAAGATCTTCGTAGGTTAACAAAGAACGAAGATTTTCTTAGCACAAAGCAAAGAACGAATATCTTCGTAGCTTAACAAAGATCGAAGATCTTCGCGGGTTCACGAAGAATAAAGATGTTCGTGACCTAACGAAGAATGAAGATTTTTGTGTGGAGGCAAATATTTCAATTCAAAGTCTGTATTTATGCAAACATCTTTTTAATAACTGTAGTATAATCTTTGTTGATTTTCTCTATCCGCGGTTTGAGTTCATTGGCTCGCTGCAGAGCTGCCTTGTCGCCCGGATCCAACTGTAGCACCTGCTGAATGTCGTGCCAGGCTTCCTCGAACATGTACATGTTAGCGTAGGCTATGCTGCGGCGGTACATCGCTTTGGCACTGTGCGGGTGGAAGCTCAGGGCTTTGTTGCATAGCTGCAGCACCGCTTCATTCTCGTTGCACTGGAGTTGGCAGTGTGCAAGGTTGTTGTACAGTTTTACCTGAAAAATATACGGTTTATCTTAATACCATTTGCATAACATAATACAACATTTTAAGTATAGGAAAGTAGTATATTGTATTGCTGAATCGGGGGTCAATAGTGTTTGTCAAGACACTGGGTAGAAGCCACCTGATGAAGTTAACTATCTCGGCGGGGACAGTCGTTCTATCCAAAGCGGATATTCACTCGGATGTGGAAGACTTCTACAACCAGCAGTACGCATCATATACTCCTCATCTCTCAGCAACGACGCTGGATTGGTTTGTACATGGCCTAAACATCAATAGCGAGTACATCGCTGCAGGATATGCATTTGATGCTGGACAGCCTGGCTAATGCATCGGCCCCCGCATGAATTTGGACCAAACCAAAGTCAAGTGCAACGAGGTCGTCACTCCGGGACCGATTGTAAATAGAACCACTCTCGAAAATATTCAGAGAAACATTTACTTAGGGTTATATATATAATAGCTTTGAGAGTGAGCCCATGAGAAGAACCCAGTTGGGCTGGGCAGCATTTGGGAAACTTAGTTGAGTCGTCTTCTCATCACCCATCCCACAAAGTCTCAAAACAAAAGTATACAACTACTGTAGTGTACCCTACCAACGTTATGCCCTATGGCGCAGAAACGTGGACAGTGGACACTGACAGTCAAGATGGTCTGAAAGTTCAAAGTCACTCACCAAGCTATGGAAAGAGCTATGCTTATGCTATCGGGTTTCTCTGAGGGATTGCATCCGCAATGAAGTCTTTCGTCAGAGAACTAAAGTCACCGATATATCGGTGAAGCATACGGTGAGCTATAATAGCTCACCGTATTAGTAAACTGAAGTGGCAATGGGTCGGTCACATCTGTCACAGACCCGATAACCGTTGGGGTAGACGGGTTCTGGAGAGGAGACCACAAATCAGTAAACGTAGTGTGGGACGCCCTGAGCCTACATGGAGTGACGATTTAGGAAATACGACTGGTGGGCGGTTGGAAACGTAAGACCGGGGATTAGGCTACGTGATGATTGTTGGGAGAGGCCTATGTCCAACAGTGGACGAACACAGGCCGATGATGATGATGAGTACATTGTATTTCGAATATCTCGAAGTGTACATAGAAAATGTTTAAAAATGTAAAATAAAAACATTTATGTATTGACAAAAGGATTAAAATTAAGAAAATAGATCTAAAATCTAATCTAATCAGAAAACTAATTTGTGGTATGTTTTAAGTCCTAATATTCGTAATATTATCTATATATTATCTTATTTTACTACTACTTTTTTTTAGATACTTATTTGGTTCGTGATGAAACAAAATAAGTATTATGACTAGGGCATGGATACCGGTATTCGGTATTACCGAAAAACCGGTAATACCGGACTAATTTAGGCAATTCTGAATACCGGTATTGAAATTGCAAATACCGGTTTTTCGGTATTTTGAATAAAGAAATTAAATTCATAAATAAAACCCATAAGGCAGCTCTAGACTACGAAAATAACAATCAATAATCAATTGCAATTCATTTTATGATTGTAAGCTTGATGAGTGGCAGTCTTACGTTTTTTTTTCATGGTTTACACGGAATTGTGTAAATGTATTAATAAAAACTTGTTTTGCACTAAAAAGAGTAACATAAAGTATGTTTAAGCCCCGACAAAAAAGGGGTGTTATAAGTTTGACGTCGATGTCTGTCTGTCTGTCTCTGTGTGTGTCTGTCTGTGGCACCGTAGAGCTCAAACGGATGGGCCGATTATGCTGTTTTTTGTTTATAGGTTAATTCCCGTGGTTCTTAGCTATGTTTAGTTAATATCGATTCAAGATGGCCGCCTCCACAAAGTATCTAAATTTATTAAAAAATAAACAAAATTTCTTCACAACCTCCCTCAATATGGGTAATCAAATGATAGGGCTTGACTAGTAAAATACTATACACTGTCAAGTTTTGGCCGATCCAAGATGGCCGCCACAACAAATGGCGAATTACATTATTATTTTCACTACTACCTCAATAAATATGGGTATCAAAAGAAAGGACTTGACTAGTAGAATGTCGTACAGATTACAAATTCGAGGTAGTCGGGGGTAAATCATTTTTTTTTATTTTGGTCTTGTGATGCATATCAACTATTTTTATACAAAAAATTAAACCAACTTCAAAACCACAAATAGGCACTCAAAAGCGAAAAATAAATTATTATTAACTATTTTAAGCGCTACTCACTCATCTGTTTGAGGTCGGTACCAGCCATACCAATCCATAAATACTATCTACCTACAAGTAATTGCACTACTTACTAGGTGCATAACATCTACCTACTAGCTTTTTCACTTGACTGGCTACGACATCAAATAGTTGGAGTGAGTTGGACTTATAATAGTTACATTAATTTATTTTTCGCTTTTGAGTGCTGGTTTTGAAGTTGGTTTAATTTTTCGTATAAAACTAACGAGCGTAAACTAGTTTAAAATTTATGCGTATGTATTGATATTTGTTTAACTTTAGAGTTTGAAATGCTAAATTAAGTAAGTAGATACCAGATTTACTATACCGAACAGCTGAAGTACAATACCGAAAAAATACCGAAAAACCGGGATCCCGGTTTTAAAAATTTGAATACCGAAAAAATACCGGTTTTGTCAGAAGTCCAATACCGCCATGCCCTAATTATGACCTTCAAAACGAATTAACAAAAATGGCTATGTAGTTAATTTATACGCTGTAGAAGTAGGAGCGAGAGGTATACCAGCAAAATCTCTCTATAACCTGTTTAAAGACCTTGGCTTGTCCAGAACTGTAGTAAGTTCTATACTAGAACGAATATCTAAAGCTGCACTAGTAGGATCATATCGGATTTGGCAGGGCAGGGAGAGCAATACGAGTAGTGAAGGTGAGTGTTGACGTACGTCACTAAGGGGCCCCTTTTAAACCTACGCCCGAGTCACAAGTCTTGGGGTCTACTTGAGATTTCTCTCTCTGCCACACGATAGACCCGGCACCCGCACGATGAATCCATGGAATGCTAAGAAGTTCATCACTAATATTGTAAATGCTAGTTTGAATGATTGATGCTCAATCACATTGGAACATCTGAATGGATAGGGTTGAAATTTGGAACAATTAGATTATACTTACTCTGGTATAGCATACAGGTTACTTTTTACCACAGAAAAATAATGACAATGGGAACTGCCCAAAGGTTGAAAATCCAGGGACTGCTAGTATAACATAAAAAGGATAGGACTTATTTTCTGAAGATTTTACTATTTGACTAATAATATTAATGCAATAGTTTCGATGTGAGTTGCTCATTTATAGATAGATAGAAACTCTTTATTGTGATACAGACAAATAAATAAAATTACAGTGAAATACTTATGAACTAGTACTGCCTCAATGATATGGATTGGTTTAAAATTTATAATGCAGGTAGATTATAGTCCTCATTACCACATAGACTGCTTTGTTTCCCAAAATAATGGAAAATCCCATAGTGAATCATACCACATATCAGAAAACATTGCATATACAGTAGCATCTAGCCCCAAATTAGCATACTTTGTACTATGAATGCAAGATAGTTAAAATAATATACATACAATTTGAAATACATATGAGACAAAGAAACACCAGATACAGAAAAAACACACAACTATTCACCACAAGTGGGAATGAAACCCACAACCTTTGTCTCAGTATTATAACATAACCATAATTTTGATTGTATCGCCTACCTTCAAGTCAATCATTTGCTGCAGGCTGTCATCATCTACCAGCTCTGGGTTGATGGGTTCTATTGCTATAAGCAGCTTCAGAGCTTTGCTGAACCTTCGGAAGGCATCCACTACTCTCTTCTCTTTGACCAGTTCTACTCCTCGCTCCTGAATCATATAATACACATTTTGAATTTATGAAACTTTCAAATTACATAGATGTTTTTGATTTCTTTTTAAATATTGTCTACAGCAAATACAAAAAATAAACTATGTGCTTAATACTTAATACCGCATGGTACAAGTGGAAACTTCGCTATAATTAATTATAGTGAAGTCATTAATGATAACAATTATTACATACAATTTGGGTATAATAAACATAGTAGTGATGAGTAGCTGACTGTATCTGTCTCGCTCAGGTACTCGGCAGTCCATGTTCACCCAAGTGAGCCTTTGTGCCAAAAGAAGTTTTTACTTCCACAAATGAAATGAAATTAATTTACTTAACCCAGATTTTAAGCTCACCTTGTGAGATGTAGCTGCTTCATATAACCTTTCCCAGCCCCAATCACTAACTAACTGTTCCTCTGTCACCTCTTTTAGCATAATCTTGCACTTGATTTCCTTCACAAGAGTATTGTTCCCGTCTCTGTACACCATTCGCACCTCAGCAGTCTCTCCACAACACATCTGCTGAAGGATCAACTCAAAGTCTCTATCAAGGAATGAATCCAGCCCACCTATCAAGACATTACCGTCAAAATTGCTGCTAAATATTCGACTTTCCGCCTCAATCTCTCGAGGCTCTCCGTCTTTAGTACACGAAACATCGGATAAACTGATTCTGCAACAGGCTTCTTCGTAAGGTACGATGGAGTAGTCCCCGGGTGTGATGAGTTTTTTCCAAAGTTCTCTGTCGGGACGGGAGCTTACGAGTATTTCTTCGTTCATAGTAGAGAACTTTGGTATGCAAACTTGTCTCTTGGATTGTTGTTCTTTGTTTTGAAACTAATATTTCTTCAATATTTCGTATTTCCACGGTGCACGGCGTTTCTGTTTACTTTCGTTATTTGAGATAGTGTTGCACACTTTCACAATTTTCAGATTTTCACATCGATAGTGGACTATCGCTGAACCATCGATAGGTGACGACAGTATCGAAATCGTCGACAATATCGATAGTATCGATAAATCGAATGTTGTGATATATAGGGCAATAGCGCCAATGCCAGTGCATCCTCACTCGCTTATTAAGGTCGCGCGGTTTTAGCCTACCGCTAGACCGTTCCTTCCAGGTTCCAGGAAACAAGTGACAGTCTGACAGCTGACAGTTGGTTGTCAGACGCACGGCTGAGCGCTCGCGCAAAACGTTTCCCGTGCATATTGTTATTAGATATGTCGTAAACCCTCCGCGCTAGACAAGGACAGAGTTACGCGTTAGAAGAGAGAGTTGAAAATCAGATATTGAGCGCTAATGCGAGCTGAATTGAACTTTGTTGTGTCCCAGCAAGATTCGCTATTTATATAATTGTTTTTGGTAAGTGAGACTTCTGTACTAATATTTATTCTGTGGCAATAGTATTGATAATCACAAATAGTTTCGATATTATCGCAACTATTCGCTTCGATAGTTACGATACTATCGATGGTATTGAAGCTGACAGCTTCAATTTTATCGATGGTATCGAAAACCTGTGAATGTTTATAAGCAATACTGTCTAGACAATCGATATTGTCGATATCTCATACTATCGATAGTTAAATAACTGCAACAGTATTGCCTTTCAAAAATCAATCACATAGCTAGTACTTAAGCTTTCTTTAAAAATCAAATCCGATCCTTTCTAATATACAATCTAAAATATTAGTATTGTGTATTATAAAATTTTATAATACACAATCTATATCACAGGACAACACAAACCTTGATAAATTTTTTCGTTGTGGGTACACTTTTAAAACTTAATTTAAGTAATACTATCGGTGGTTACTGAAGTATCGATAGTCCAATATTATCGATAGTTTTACTTACTTTCGACAATATCGATACTATTTTTTAAGCATAGATATTATTAATACCATCGATAGTATTACTTAAAAACTATCGATACCATCGATAGTATTATGATGCAATAGTATAGATAACATCGATACAATTGCTTGCAATCAATAGTATTAGTCGATTTGTGGCATCGATACTATCGACATTATCGAAATTATTCTATCGATAGTGCCATCGATGTTGCGATTACTTTTCAAGTTTCAAGGTTAACTATCGATAGTGATACTATCGATATTTGGGCAACACTGATTTGAAACCACAGACTAAGTAGAGTGTTTGAAACCACAGACCACCACATACTAGGTAGTAGGTAGTAGGTACAGAAAAGAAAAAAGTCATAGGGACTGCCGATAGAAGTGAAAACTTAGTGATAACTGATAACTCAGAATTTGATAGCTTACTTTGGCAACTACACGGGTGAAACCGGAGGGCGTGGCTATGAGCATGCACGGGCATCTAGAAATTTGTCAGCCAATAGGAAATGCTGAAGCATTTCTAGATGGCCAATGGCCATGGTCCCGAATTTACCCGAATATTTCTT
Organism: Ectropis crepuscularia; assembly: GCA_963693475.1. Classification (NCBI taxonomy): domain Eukaryota; kingdom Metazoa; phylum Arthropoda; class Insecta; order Lepidoptera; family Geometridae; genus Ectropis; species Ectropis crepuscularia. The sequence continues at coordinate 1,394,209 of OY856359.1, read as the reverse complement.
ATCATTTCCGAGCGTCACGTTAGAATTCAATGAGGCGTTTTCCAAATGCTACTTGACTTGTCAAAGATAGTTATAAATTTTGCCAAGTGTGGCACCAATGTTTGTTTTTGTGAAATTTCTCAAACAAAATGAAACATAGGCCACCCACGGTGAAATTGGGAACTGTCTTTGACAGGACTTTTTGCATCTGGAAAACGCCCCATTCACAGCCCATGAAAAATCTGTCTGTGGAAACGTCTTTTGGCGAAGTTTCCACTTAAAAAAAAATTGCCAGTCCTGGGAACTGCCGATAGAAGTAAAACCTTATAACTCAGAATTCACTTAACGAAACTACGCGGGTGAAACCGGAGGGCGTGGCCAAAAGCATGCCCATGATCCCGAGTAACCCGAGTTTACCTGAAGATTATCATTCCAACTCAATTCACAGCCTACGAAAAATCTATGTGTGACAAGCTGTAAGACATTTTCACTTCAAAAAATAAATAAATATAGGAACTGCCGATAGAAATTAAAACTTATAATTCAGAATTTGATAGCTTTCTTTGGAAACTACACGGGTGTAACCGGAGGGCGTGGCCTGGACATCATGGCATGGCCATCTAGAAATGCGTCAGCATTTCCTATTGGCTGATGCATTTCTAGATGGCCATGGCATGATGTTGAGGCCACACCCTTTCAGCATTTGCCATTGGCTGACGCATTTCTAAATGGCCAATAGCCATGGTCCCGAGTTTACACGAAGATTTCTTATTATACCCGAGCGTGACGCTAGAATCCAATTCACAGCCCACGAAATATCAATCTAGGCGCGCCTAAAAAAGTTTTCACTTCAAAAATTGGGAGTCATAGGAACTGGCGATAGAAATGAAAACTTAAAACTCTCAGAATTTGATAGCTTTTTTTTATAGCATAAAGTGACGAGACGAGCAGGTCATGTGCCTGATGGTAAGCAACATGCCTGCCACATAACAGCACAGTAACACGCAGCTATTGAAATATGATAGTCAAAATCCTTACCTAGCACTGCACTGCGCTCGTCACCCAGAGATCTAAGATGTTATGTCTCTAAGCCCTGTAATTTCTCTGGAATCATTGCCCTTCAAACCGGAACACAGTAATGTTTGCACACTACTGCTTGGCGGTAGAATATTTGGCAAAGGTGTGGTACTTCCCCAGGCGGACTCTGCTAAGAGTCCTACCACTACTAAAACCACCGCTAGAAAGCTTACTAAAACTACTAAAACTTACTTACTAAAAGCTTACCTTGGAAACTACACGGGTGTAACCGGAGGGCGTGGCCTCGCCATCTTGGCATGGCCATTTAGAAATGCGTCAGCATTTCCCATTGGCTGATGTGTTTCTAGATGGCCATGGCATGATGGCCTGTGCACGCCTTTTCAGCATTTCCCATTGGCTGACGTATTTCTAGATAGCCAATAGTCATGGTCCCGAGTTTACCCGAAACTTTCTTATCATACCCGAGCGTGACGAATATTCTCAAAGTGAAATTCACAGCCTACGAAAAATCTGTCTAGGTGCGCCTAAAGAAGTTTTCACTTCAAAAATTGGCAGTCATAGGAACTGCCGATAGAAGTGAAAACTTATAGCTTTGAATTTGATAGCTTACTTTGGAAACTACGCAGCGTGCTTGAATCCTTTAACTTTTAGTTTTTAGCGCCTCAATATGTCTTGCGTAATATCGCTTATTTCAGCGACACTTGACAATATCGACGTCATGTTGGAAAGGATTGTTGCCATTTTGTATCTTTGAAGCACACACAACATAAGCACTTTTTGAAGTGAACGAAAAAAATCTGTATACAGTGTGCCAAAATAAATTTTCACTTCAAAAAATAAACGTTCGATTGACCAAGCTTTACCAAATGATAATTTGGTAAATTTTTTTTAAACACATTTATGTGTACATAAATGTACTTGAAATAGCAAAATGTAGACAGAGAAGAAAGAGATTGAACGTGACGAGATTACCTACCCCTTTGAATTTGAATAGTTTTCATGTCACTAATCACGGTAATCAGCTGATTGTTGTCAATTATGTCAGTCTAGTTTTCCATTTTTCAAATAGATTTTCTTTTCGTTGTGATTTTTTATTTATTTTATTTGTAGGATTCCGGCGTTTATGTAGAATGAATAATGTAAACCAATTATAATTGTAGTCGTAGAATATTATTTCATTTCGTATTGAAGTATTTTAATAAATTGGTGGGTTTTCTTCTTTTTTCCAAAAAGATCTCGAGTACTGTAAGTGAAACATATATATTGGTTTATTTATTTGCATGTCTCTGTTTAAAATACCTGCTTTGAACTACGTATTTGTAATTGTATCTTCATACATGCCCAAATAGTAAATAATATAACCTTCAAACTAATATTTGGCTCAGGTACATGGTACATAAAAGTATTTGCCAAGTGATCTTGATGAAACTCAATTTTATCGGTCTTGTTTAGCTTTTAAAATATCAGTTTGTAGTTGTAAATTTTGTTTGTAGAAGTGCAACATATAAACACTACCAGCACCCTGCAATGTTAGCTGTGTAGCTCTCATTTCCATTATTTTTCTTCGATAAAAAGTAGAACTATTGGTAGGAAGAAGGATTCACATACTATGGTTGCGATCCGTCCAGGTTTCCCCTGATTTGTCCATGTTTATGTTCATCCCGATCAAAATTTTCACAAGAATAGAAAACAGTGTGTCTTTTAAAACGTATTTTATTTAAAGTGTTGTATAAATATAATCGTATCAGAATAGGACAGAACAGTCTAACAACTGTACCAGCTTCCGCTCAACCATCATTAACAGTTTAGCCCTCTAAAGAAGCGTCTACGTCTAGGGAGCATCTGGGCCAGACTTAATTTTTTTGTAGTCTGAGTTTAGAGTTTTGGGCCGTCCGCAACTCACACTGGGCCAATGTCATGATCAATGGACTCACTAAATTGTTACTAAAATGGTGATAAAAGATTACACAAATTTAATTTCACAAAAAGAAAATTTTTGTAATTTTCAATTATTCAGCTGTTGTTGTTAACAGTTTTCTGACAAACCATCGGGGTTCTGGGCTCTTCACAAAATTCTGAGATTTTCACTGGCCTTGTCCAGGTTGCCAAACTTTAGAGATGGCTACTGCAGGGCATGGAATACCTTTCACAACTGCTGTGTTAGTAAGTAAAGTTTTATTCGTGGAGCATGATTACAGCAATAAATTAAATTAAACATTGGCTATTCACATATTCTTAAAACCAACAAATCTACTTACATTTAAAGTATGTAATGACTATAATAACTAATAACATCACATGAATGTACTGGACCTACATATGACGCAATAAAGATTTGAGTATTGAATATACAAAGTTAGACTAAAAACAAATAAATATTATTTTCTAACATTTTGCATGCCTCTAGTAGACGTATGGCTGAACTTTATTTTACAATATTCTGTATCATATTATCATACCTACAAACACCAATAAAGATTTTGTATTTAAATCTTTAACTAAATTTTGTTAAAGCCATAAAAATCCAAGGGTTTTGATGTGTGTGATGCTCCAATTCAAACAACATCTGTGGGTATTTTAAGGACTATTTTTTTTGTGCTTTTATTTATATAGAGTTTGGAGAAGTCTGCTGCTTCTGTATTGTTCTATTTAGACTTCAAAATGATAAAATACATATTTAGTGTTACAAATGTTGTTCCAGTGAGAATGTCACTGCTTCTGAAGAGCGTATGGCGGAATGTGCTGCGTGGTGGCTGCCTCAGCCGGAATATAACTCCAAGGAGCCTCTGCTCTACACGTAAGAGAAAGTTATGAAATAATAATAATATCCCAACAAACAAATACGTCGTATAAGTCTTGACTTGTACGACCTAAAGTTGGATAGCAGTCTTACAATGGTAATGAGATGACTACCAGGTCCTATAGATGTCTTTAATGCAACTAATTAGTCGTGCAACGAATATGTCATAGTAAACTGGTATTAGCAACGTTGGGGAGACTAAACGATACGACGTTATATTACAGTCTTAGCTAAAACGTTTGTACGACAACGCAATAGTCATACTAACGTTATAGTCCAATAAACGTTTTGAACACACCAAATTATGTTTTTGGAAAACCTTTATACAACATTTATACAACGTGGATGTTATATAGACATTTTCATAGTGCCGTTTATATAACAATCAGTACCTTGTTTTACAGCGGTCAATTAAATACTCTTAAATGACTGGGTTGTTCATTGACGACTCAAATATAACCTTTATATAACATGATGTCCGTTTAAAGTCCTGTCCTGACTTTAATCAAACTTGCAGTCGCATTTAAGTCAGATTTTGACTTTATAATGATTAGACGGCCATATTTACGGAAGTTTGATGATTTTTTCCAAATCAGTAAAAATCGTGATAATCTTTACAGAGCTAAACACGAAGTAGACTTTGATAAAAACCCTTTTCAATACTCGAAAAATATTTTCAGAGAACAAAATGGAAAGCTTATCTTGACTAATGAGCAAATTTACGATCACTTTAAAAGCACATACGAAGTGCCTAAACGCGGGAGCTGGTACGTAGTACCAAACATCCAAAGACCTAATGATCCTCTAACAAACTTTCAAAGCACTCCACCTAGTGAAGAGGAAGTAAACTATCAAATTAAGAAGAAAACTACAAAATCAGCCCCAGGCCCTGATGGCCTTCCCTACATAGTGTATAAAAAGTGTCCATCAGTTCGTAAACATATCTTAAATATATTCAGTAAGATCTGGTCAGGAAAGCAAATCCCAAAATCATTTGGAAGAGCAATTTTTGTCCTGATTCCTAAAATGCAAGAAGTAACTCATCCAAAAGACACCAGACCGATAGCCCTAACCAATACAATTTCTAAAATTTTTTTCAGTATATTGCAAACAAAAATGACCACATTTATGGCTAGCAATAGGTATTTCAGGCCCAACCACCAGAAAGGCTTCTTGCCTGGTATTTCTGGATGCCTGGAACACAATACATTACTAGCGGAAAGTTTGAAAGATGCCAGAACACATGAGAGACAAATAACAGTCTGCTGGATAGACCTAGAGAACGCATTTGGTTCCGTGCAGCATGAACTTATGTTATTTGCCCTAAAATGGTATAACTTTCCTGCTGTAATTATTGACATAATTAATTCATATTATAATCACTTAAAATTTGTTATAGCAGTAAACAAGGAATACTCAAAACCACTTAAATATAATGTGGGACTATTCCAAGGGTGCTGCTTATCACCAATAGTATTTAATATAGTTATAAATATTCTAGTAGATAAATTAATATTCCGTGAAAAGAAATGGGTCTACCGGTTTAAAATCAATAATAAGTACACTGAGTCAATTTTAGCCTTTGCGGACGACCTTGCAATACTTACACGAAATCCCAAACAGTGTCAAGAATTGTTGAATGATGTTGATGAGTTCTGTACATGGACGGAGGGAATGAGGGCAAAACCAAGTAAATGTCATTGTTTATGTCTGGGTAGACGAAATACCAAATATACTTCTTACGATCCGGGACTCTCCATAAGTGGCCAAAGAGTTGCCACAATTGCAGAGGCTGTGCCTTTCAAATTTCTTGGTAGAAAGATAGACTACAAAGGACGTACACCATCATTAGAGGTAGTTGTTGGAAATTTCATGAATGACCTCAATAAGGTAGACCAACAGCCTATCAGCAATATCAAAAAAGCATGGATATATGACAACTATCTCACATCACGTCTCACTTGGCCTTTCCTAGTATATGACATCGGTAAAACCCTCCTCGCAAAACTAGATGCTAATGTCATAAAGATATTGAAGTCATGGTTTGGATTGGCACATCCGGCTGATCCCTCTACTCTATTTAGGGATCACAATAGTTTTGGCCTGAAACTAAAAAAACCATCCGAACTCTACAAACACCTAAGAGTTACAAAAACGCATGTTTTGGGAAAGTCGAAGGACGAATTAATCGCATCTCTCCCAAAAGACAAAAGCGCTTCGGACCTTGAATCTAGACTTCAATTCCACAAACAATTTATGGCAGGCGCGCAAGTAAATACAGCTGGGTTGGGTGCGAGAAAGAAAAGGGAAGACCGAGACATGGTAAAAACCTTTCTACAACAAGACGAAAATGATAGTTACAAAGTGCACGCTATGAATTTAGAAATGCAAAGTGAGTGGTTAACCATAGGTGAGTTTTGTATCCCATTAGCTCTAAAGTGGCGCACCTTGCTATATGACTGGTCTCCTGCCTTATTAAAATTTTATCTGAACGCTTTCCAAATGACCCTCCCTGACCAGAGTAACTTGGTAAGGTGGGGAAAAGCCTCTGAAAAATGTTGCTATACTTGTAGTGAGGCGATATGTACAGCAAGGCACATATTGGTGGGATGCAAGGTGCTCCTTAATAGGGGTCATTACTCACAGCGCCATGACAGAGTACTTGAAATCATACGTGAAGCCGTAAGCCTTTCGGTAGCTAGAGCCCAAAAGGGATTGATGATAAACAAAAGACAAATTAACTTTGTAAAAGAGGGCTCAACTTCAAACTCCAAGAACAAGCCTTACTCAATCCTGGGTTCAGCACCTGATTGGACTATTTTAATGGACACGTATGAAAAGCACTACAAAATCCCAGAGGATGTGGGTGTTTCGTCATCCAGACCGGACATTTTCCTTTTTTCTAGGGCTACGAAACGCATAGTCCTGGTAGAACTTACCGTACCGTGGGAAACTAATATACCTAAAGACCACGCGATGAAACAAAATAAGTATTACGACCTACAAAATGAATTAACAAAAAATGGCTATGTAGTTAATTTATACGCTGTAGAAGTAGGAGCGAGAGGTATACCAGCAAAATCTCTCTATAACCTGCTTAAAGACCTTGGATTGTCCAGAAGTGCAGTAAGTTCTATACTAGAACGAGTATCTAAAGCTGCACTAGTAGGATCATATCGGATTTGGCTGGGCAGGGAGAGAAATACGAGTAGTGAAGGTGAGTGTTGACGTACGTCAATATAAGGGGCCCCTTTTAAACCTACGCCCGAGTCACAAGTCTCGGGGTCTACTCGAGATTTCTCTCTCTGCCACACGATGGACCCGGCACCCGCACGGTGAATCCATGGAATGCTAAGAAGTACGTCTCGAAAAACCGCACTGCACTATGAAGTGTTCTTTCCTGAAATAGATTTACAAATAATAAATTTTGGTGAATATTGACAATACGAAAAGGGTTTTAATGTTTTTGAGGAACTCTAATAGCTAGCTGTCATGGCGTCCACCATCACCATTATCAGGTCGTACAGAGGTAAGTGTGCGACAAAAGCAACAGTCAGACATTTTTAGAAAAAAATAAAACTATTTTTGTTAATGAAAATATGATTATAACACAAAATTACGAGGGGGCATGAAAATCTGAATAGTATTCACATAGGTATATTATCATAAAACTTCAGTTCCCAGTCAAACTAAATAGCATGAGAGACAGATAAAGTAAGCAAGATATGAAAATTAAATAACACTCACCTTATTATTTCCCAGTTGCAGTAAGTTGTAGTATGTTTTTATTTTACACTAAATTAAATCTTCGAACGATAGGTTAGGATGCGACTACTGCGCGACGAAAGTGGTTATCACATAACATTTGTACGACTGTTGAACGACGTTAACGAAGTTGGCTCGAGCTTTCTGTATGACCATTATACGACCATTTAGGTCGTATAACTAGGGCCATTTTCGCGTTTAGTAAACGTTATTATAACGTTAGTATGACTTTATTATAGCGATGTATGGTATTCAGATAACGTTTACTTAACCTTTATAAGACGTTAAATTGTTACTTGGGATTTTGTCATAAATTCAAATCTCAGTAAGTAATAGACTACAACAGGTCCGTGGACAAAATTGATGGGTCATTTGAACCACCAGGAGACCTATGCAGAAAGATAGAAGAGTATTAAAATTCTAGCACTATGCCGTCATTTGTAAGCTGTCCAACTGAGTGCAGCTGAAGATAGGGTGTTGCAACCCTCGTTCTTTTCTTCTTGTCGCATGATTTTTGATGAAAAGGCTATGCAGGGCCGGCCTTAGCCATCTAGGCGCCCCAGGCGAAGCCATGCCTCACCCGCCCTAAAGGACAACGCTACAGTTTGAGGACGTTGAAACACATGAAATTTTAGTAGTGGTAGGACTCTTAGCAGAGTCCGCCTGGGGAAGTACCACACCTTTGCCAAATATTCTACCGCCAAGCAGTAATGGGCAAACATTACTGTGTTCCGGTTTGAAGGGCAATGATTCCAGAGAAATTACAGGGCTTAGAGACATAATATCTTAGATCTCTGGGTGACGAGCGCAGTGCAGTGCTAGGTAATGATTTGGACTATCATGTTCCAATAGCTGCGTGTTACTGTGCTGTTATGTGGCAGGCATGTTGCTTACCATCAGGCACATAACCTGCTCGTCTCGTCACTCTATGCTATAAAAAAAAAATAAAAAAAATACACCCCCCCTAGGTTATTAAGATAGTAGTATCATCTAGGCGCCCCGGGCGAGCTATGCCTCAGGCGCCCTTAAGGACATTTCCCAGCGCCCTTGTCGTATCCGGCGCCCCGGGCAACCGACCCTGTCGCCCCACCCTAAAGCCGACACTGAGGCTATGCTTGGGGTTTCTTTGAGCGATTGCATTCGCGATGAAGTAATTCCGTCAGAGAACTAAAGTCATCGATATAGCCCAGTGTATTAGCAAACTGAAGTAGCAGTGGGGCGGTCACATCTTTCGCAAACCCGATAACTTTTGAGGTAGACGGGTTCTGGAGTGGAGACTGCGAATCGGTAAACGTAATGTAGAACGCCCTAAGATTAGATGGAATGACGATATGCTACCTTTCGTATATGGTGACGGTTGGAGAAGTAAGACTGAGGATCGAGCTGAGTGGCTTGTTATGGGAGAGGTCTATGTCCAGCAGAAGCGGCATCGTTTCATGGTTGATGTTCCAAAGACACGAACGAAGAGGTTTGACTCTACTTTTGTGATAAGAACGTCTAGACTGTGGAATGAGTTGCCTGAGCGGGTTTTTCCCGATGGTTATAATCTTGGTGTCTTCAAATCTAGAGTGAATCGGTTTCTTCTAGGTAAGCACGCTCCATCTTAGACCGCATCGTCGCTTAACATCAGGCGAGATGGTGGTCAAGTGTAAACCTATAAATAAACTATAAATGGTAAAAAAAAAGCAGTGGACGAATAAAGGCTGATGATGATGATGATGATGATGCCGACGAGGTGACGAGGCGCATTCTCACAATTAGCCTAGGACGGTCAGAACTCTTGATCAGTCGCTGTTTGTTGCTAACGCGCACCACCATCTTTTCGCAGTCATGTGTCTAATTCCGCTAACGTAAACCATATATTATTATTAAACCATTTATCCAATAAAAATAATAATATTATGGAGTAAAAAGTAAAGAGACTTTACTAGTAACACCTTGCGAAATTACCCGCGTAGTTACCGCTCCAATTGTTGCGGTAAAAAATATCCTATGATTCGATATTATGTAATTTTTTCTCGTGTACGATTTTTTGGGGTCATGCCCCCTTGGTGACCCATTCGGACTGAACCTGTCGCGAGCCTACGCGTCACGTAGTCAGAGCGTCTGTCTCCCGTCTCCGCAGTGTCGGAGCTGACGCGGCCGAAGGCGCCGGACCCGGTGACGTCGTCGCTGCGCGGCGCGGCGGGCGAGGGCGGCGCGGGCGCACTCCTGGCCGCGGTGCAGGCGCACCTGCCGCAGATGACGCAGCACCACATGCTGCAGGCGCTGCGGTGCCTCTTCGAGATGCACAAGGCTGGCGAGTACGTCGACATACTCTTAACTAATAGTCTATTCATTATAACAAAAATTGAGAATCAGAATATGTCGTTATTTTTAGTCTTGTCTTAATCGTATGTACTGTAGAGATGGATGTGGATCGAGTCGGCAAAATTTTTGATAATTCATGTGTTGATGCTAGAAAAGCTTATCTTCTTAAGAAGAGACTAAAGTTGGTGGAGACCGAGACTGGAGACCGCGACAGGCACTTGACATTATAGCTTTGTACGGGGGGCGCCCATACAATTTTATAATGTCAAGTGCATGTCGCGGTCTCCGGTCTCGGTCTCCTGTCGCGGTCGCGGCGGGAACCGCTACCTTTAAAATGTAGTTTTATTTAAAGTAACTGGGGTCATCCTAAAAAATAGCTTAAATTATCGATAAATACTCCTTCTTTCGATTTACCCGCGCATGATTTGGGGGTATATGCCTACTATATTACCTCGAAAACTCGATGAAGACGAAGAGTCTAACACCCATTTCAGCGGTTTATTCCATTTCTCTACGTCTTTAGTCAAGTTAGCATTGATTTAAAAATAATTGGTGACTATGTACATCACGGAGCTAATAGACGTAGAATTGGCAAACATTTCATATATTGTATTTGTTATTCTAATGATCGCCCTCTGTTATTTTCCTAATGAAAACCTTGTTTCAGATTGCACGTCGACGCAGAGTCGTTACACAAAGACCCGGTCTTCAGCCTCCTCTGCAGAAACTTCAAAAAGTGTGCTCGAGAATTAGAAGTCAACGAAGCCATAGAAGCTACCAAAGTTCTGTCATACCTGAAGGTTCCCGTGGAGTCCTTGATCGTGCAGACGTTGCTTCAGATCCTTCGTTGCAACATCAACCAGCTCAACGTCCGACATATCATGTTTTTGGATTTCTTATTGGGGAGATTCGATAAACGTAACCATCTCGTTGACGCTCTAAAACTGGCCCTTCCTTTAGCATTCCAAATCCACCTCCCCATGGAGTTAGATCGAGAAGATTTACCTCTTCTGAAGGATATGTTAGTTTACGCCACATCCAGAGACTTACCGGACAGAATAGTTAATAACATAGTGACGGGACTGTTGCTCCACGATCAAGTGATCGACGCACAGACGGCCAAGTCTATAATATGGTCGTTGTGCCTCGTCAATTGCACAGAAACGAAGTTCCCGACTAGAGTGCAACTGTTGCACATTTGCTACGATATTTTGACGTTGAAAATGGATCACTTGTCGTATGATGACGTGCTGAGAACTGCTGCCAAGATCAAGGGTAGGGTACTGGAGAAGCATCCAGAATACTATCAGGAACAGCTCATGGACGCGGTGGCGGAGTACGCCGTAGTAAACCAGCTCGAATTCGAGAAAGGACTGCTGATATCGAGAGTGCTATCGAGAATAGTAAGTAACATAACCATTTGTTTCTATTTTAATGATTGTTTGGATGTATCTTAGTAGATTGGTTTTCCAGAGTTTATTCACGCATTTTCGTTATTTACATTTTCAGTGTCACAGTGGTGAATATAACATTACGAGTTACGAGTATTGTTTCGATTTAGTACAGAGGTGTTTTGTGTCACATTATTTTCCGTTTGTTAAAAGTATTGATTTGAAAAAATCGTTACAACGATTGAAATAAGTTATTTCTGTTTAACTATTTCCGACATTTATTTAAAGCACTAGGTTAGGTTGGGGTGCGATCTGTAATGGAGTGTAAGAGACGATTCACACGGCGCGGCTGCCTACCGCGGCCGCGCGCGGGCGCGGCAGATTTCCATATAAAATTTAATTCAATACACACGACGCGGTTTACGGTCGCGGCGGCTGCGGCAGCCGCGCGGCGCCCGCGTGGCTGCGCGCGATGCTTGCGCAGTAGCTTTCCGGTGCAGAAACCGCGAAAACCTGCGGTCTCGTGATTATTGAAACAAAACAGTCGCGCGGCGCGGCGCCGCGCCCGCGCGCGGCCGCGGTTTGCAGCCGCGTCGTGTGAACCGGGCCTAAAATGTTACGAATTCTTATGCAAAATTAATTATTGATTTTATTATGTACGTAGATTAAAATTACATTGCCAAGTGTTCTTCTGAGTTCTTAAAAAATGATTTGAATTGAGAATGTAACCAAGCCAATTTCCCCATAAATGTCCAGAGTGTCTTATAAATATCCAGAGTGCTCTATAAACGTCCACCGTGCCCTATAAACGTCCCCTGTGGTACCAGGCGCACACGCACCTGGGCCTGGTGGCGCGTCTGTGCGCGCAGGCGGCGGAGTCGCCGGGGCTGCTCAGCAACGCGCGCATCAACGTGCTCTTCGGGTTCATCAACTGCCTCGCCAACAACAACTACACCCCGGCGCCCGAACAGTGGAAGTTCATCAGGTACGGGACAGACACTGTCTTCTATATACGTATACATAACACATAAATAAATGTTTGTCTGTATGTCCTTTATATAATCGTAAGCTATATTATATTTGTAATTATATTTGATCATGTGATGATCTTTAGCAAAGTTGTTGTACATGAGCTAAGAAGGTTTCTGAGTTGGTACGACCGATGTTCGACAGGTGGCGAAGCAACGCGCGTAAAGTTCAGCTATGTTTTTATAATTTGGATCCAGTTGTTAATTTACTCCAAAAAAACAACAACAGCCTGCAATTTGAAATTAAATTCAGGCACTCTACTAAATTTAATTAGAAGCTATGACTGCATGCATGGTCCAGATAAATATAAGCAGATTTTAGTTTTTGTTGATATTTCAAAAACCGCCACACCGATTTTGATGAAATTTACATATATCGAACCACCTCTGAATTATGATCCAAACAAAAAAAAACATCAAATTAATTAACAATTGGCGGAGATATCGCGTAACACACAAAAAAAACATACAACCGAATTGAGAACCTCCTTCTTTGAAATCAGTTAATAAATCAAAAGTAATGATTTGTGTGGAAACATTTTGTGTATCAAGGATACCACACCACTGCTCGCACATTTCATCTTGTAGAAGGTACAAGTTACCAAAAGGTTATCTGGAAAAGATATCTATTTGCTTTATTAGCGATAAGATCACTTTTTGTACCCAAAAAGTTTTAATTTTAAGTTTAATTTATTTTAAACAATCTTACATTATTGAAGTACTTACTCAAATGTCGAAAATGTTAAACTGTCCCGCGATCGTCAGATCCCCGCCCAAAAGTGACCATTAAGCTTGCGACGTTCCCACGCTGTATTGCCAGGGAGATATTTTGAACAAGAAATTGACCGGACCGGGGATTACACTCATTCTCTCTCAGGAGTCGACCCAAAGCATAAACAAAATCCTTTGCCTCCGAGCCCTACGGGCCCGCCGTTTCCACCGCGAACAGAACAAACTCATCAGTTTAATTACTGTTTTTCAATATTGTTTTGTGGTGTAATAAAGTGGTATTGTATTGTATTGTATTGATATAGGCAGCAGATCAGTGAGAACCACATCCTGGACGGGAAGAACTTCGCGCTGCCGTGGACCAAGCTGTGCCTGGAGCTGGCGTCGCTGGGCCACTACGAGGACAAGCTGCTAACGAGGGTGTTCTCCGAGGAGTTCCTGCAGGAGTACCTGGCGCGCGAGGACAGCCTGCTGGACCACCTGCAGCTGCTGACTCTATTCGAGGCTGTCAAGGCCTTCCACAGCCAGGGTATGGAGGGTATAGCAGGAGCAGCTTCAGCTTATATAGTGTTTCCACTGCTAGGACAGGAGATGGTGTCGATAGGACACTATGAGAACAACCTGCTGGACTAAATCCAGCTGTTCACACTGTTCAAGGCTGTTAGGGCCTTCCACAGCCAAGGTATGGAGGGTATAGCATGAGTATCTTCAGCCGACTGAACGCTCCCTCTGCTGGGAGCTCGCTGGGGTTCTACGAGCACCAGCGGCTAAACTACCTGGTCAAGGCGGTCAGGGCCTTCCACAGCCAAGGTATGGGGAGTATAGAATGAGCATCTGGTGCCGACTGAATGTTTCCACTGATGTGACTGGAACTGGCATCACTGGGGTTCCACGAGAATCCTGCCAGACTACCTCCAGCCGCTGACGCTGTTTGAAGCTGTCAGGGCCTTCCACATCAAAGGTATGGGGAGTATAGCATGACCAACTTCAGCTTATAAAGTGTTTCCACTGCTAGGACGGGAGTAGGTGTCGCTGGGGCACTACAAGGACGTAGCTTACACTGCTAAACTATCGGCAACTGCTCACGCTGTTTGAAGGCTCTCAGGGCCTTCCACAGCCAAGGTATGGGGGGCATAACATGGGCATCTTCAGTATGTATAGTGTTCCTAGTGCTAGGACGGGAGCTGGTGTCGATAGGACACTACGAAGACAACTTGCTCCACTAACTGCGGCTGATCACACTGCTCGAGGCTGTCAGGGCCGTCCACAGCCAGGGTATGTGGATATCTTCAGACCAAATGCTTCGACTGATGTGACTGGAGTCGAGACCATTATCGACCACGCTAGCCTGTAAGTGCCGAAAATGGTAGTTCGTGGAGGTTTTAATCGCCATGTTTGTCCATGGTGTCAAGCAGGGCCGGATTTAAGGGAGGGCAAACGGGGCATACGCCCCGGGGCCTTCACAAACGGCGGGCCTCCACAATAGAGAAAAATCTTAGCCTATGGGGGGTGTATTTCAACGTCCTCAACGAAGCTCTGCCCTGGGGCCTCCACTCCTCTAAATCCGGCCCTGGTGTCAAGTCTAACATAACCCGGTCATCTCATCCAGACGGAAGGGCATGAGTTTCCTTTACATACAGAAAAGTCAGAAAAGGATGCGGATATAGGGGGTAAGAAAAACCGATTAGCCCAGTAATAGACTAGCAAATACCGATAATGATATCTGCATATAAACACTCTGAAATGCAGTTCCGTGGCAGATCGACGGGCACAATTCCTCCAATCTCCAGCATCTGTCTCGGAGGTCTACAACAATTTTAATAGCCTAACTGGCCTTCTGGGCTGGTTAGAGTAGAGAAAAGGAAAATGAGCCATGTACAATGACCCAATTAAGAGGCAAACTGGTAACGGCTTACATCCGGTTAAATTAAACTGAAGTCAAAAATATGATTGTGTCGTTTTATGATACCACGGTAAAAGTGATTTTTTTTTCCTACATTTAACGAAATTTTTTTGGAAAAATATTCGATTGATTTAACTTAACGAGGAACGCCGCCGTATTGGCCTCGGTTGCTCGGTCGAGCGCCTTTCACTTTACCCCTACCCCTACTACATGCAATAGATGGTTGAAAAAGTTTGAGGTGATGTAATACAAGTTTCAGTTTAAAAAATAGAAATGAAAACTTGTAACACAGAATTTGATAGCTTACCTTGTAAACTACGCGGGTGAAACCGGAGGGCGTGGCCTTGAGCATGGCCATCTAGAAATGCTGACGCACTTCTAAATGGCTAATGGGAACAGCTCACGCGTTTCTAGAAGGCCAATGGGAAATGCTGACGCATTTCTAGACGGCCAATGGCTATGGTCCCGAGCATACCCGAAGATTTCGTATCATTCGAATTGCGCTAGAATTCAATTCTTTTTTTTTATTTTTTATTTAAATTTGGCACTCCACAGACTCCGGGGTCCGTGAATTTTGTCATTTCAAATCTTAAATATGTTTTACATATTTCTAGGATTAGCAGAAGAAGAGGAAAATAAGGGGGAGTTGGGAAAATTTTAAACTAATGCTACGTTCACACGCGCACGTTCAACTCGACATTCAACGTGCACATTCACATTCCCGAGCGTGTAAACGGTACGCCCGAGCCCGTAAACGCGCCTGTGAACGTGAATGCCGCGAACCGGGCAAGTGTCGGTTTTTTGGCAAAGTTCAAAGGATGAATGTGCGGACGCCCGTTGAATGTTTTCACGCGCGCGGGCAGCCAGTCTCTCTCGCGCTTTTGTGACGAGTTTATTTTTATAAAACAACTAGCTGTTACCCGCGACTTCGTCCGCGCGAAATAAATACTAAGATAACTCAGGCAGTAGGTACTTACCTATTTTTATACCCAGACACATTAATTACTAAATTATTTTTAGTAATGCTTCACTAAAAATAGCTTATAATAAAACAATTTCATCAAAATCGGTTCAGTTGTTTAGGTGTGAAAGCGTAAGAGACATCCGTCCCCCATTTCAACTCCAATTTCATCCTCATACTGTTCGAAATTACAAAATTGCTAGAACAAACATTTATTTGCTTTGTGTCAAGTGCCTAAATACAGAGTTTCATGATTTTATCTTCAACGATTGGAAACTTCCATGTATACTTTCATCCCCCCTTTCAATCCCAATTTCATCCCTATACAGTTTGAAATTACAAAATTGATAGAACAAATATTCGTTTGCTTCGTGTCAAGTGTCTATATTCAGAGTTTGATGGTTTTATCTTCAACGGTTGGGATCTTCCATGTTGACATTCATCCCCCATTTCAACCCAAATTTCACCCCCGTACAGTTTGAAATTACAAAATTGCTAGAACAAACATTCGTTTGCTTTGTGTCAAGTGTCTATATTCAGAGTTTCATGGTTTTATCTTCAACCGTTGGGATCTTCCATGTTGACATGCATGCCACATGCATCCCCCATTCAACCCCAATTTCACCCCCGTACATTTCGAAATTACAAAATTGCTAGAACCAACATTCGTTTGCTTCGTGTCAAGTGTCTATATACAGAGTTTCATAGTTTTATCTTCAACGGTTGGGAACTTTCATATTTACATTCATCCCCCATTTCATCTCCAATTTCACCCCCATACATTTCGAAATTACAAAATTGCTAGAACCAATATTCGTATGCTTTGTGTCAAGTGTCTATATACAGAGTTTCATGGTTATATCTTCAACGGTTGGGAACTTCAATATAGACATTCATCCCCCATTTCACCCCCGTACAGTTCGAAATTACAAAACTGGTAGAACAAACATTTAATTTTTATAGAATAAACATTTAATTGCTTTGTGTCAAGTGTCTAGATACAAAATTGGATAACTTTGAAAATCACGAATTTTCATACAACCGTTCATCCCTCGTTTCACCCTCTTAGGGGTTGAATTTCGCAAAACCCCGTCTTAGCGAGCGCCTATGTGCTAAAAGGGACCTCCATGCAAAATTTCAGATTCCTACCATTTGTAGTTTCTGAGATTCCTTGATGAGTGACCTTTCGCTTTTATATATATAGATTTTAGATTTGCCATAAGCTCCGGGAAGTTTTTATCGAGATCGAATTGATCAGTTATCGAGCGGGATGAAAAATTATTAAATTACTAAAATGGATATTAAAAAAATAGGGGTTGCTGATAAAAGCGTAAACATTTAGGGTTGTATGTATTTTTAATGCCACATTATAAAAAAATAAAAACAAAAAAAAAATTACCAAAAGATAAAAAATAAAATTTAGGGGCGAACAACCCTTATCACTTAGGGGTATGAAAAATAGATAGTAGCCGATTCTATATTATATATTCCGAATATGTATATAAAATTTGGTAAAAATCAGTAAAGCCATTTTGGAGGAGTAAGGTAACTAACACTGCGACACGAGAATTTTATATATAAGATAAAGGTACTATTTATTAGTATTAGTAACTTAGTAGGTAGGTGCATAATAGTTTTGATACAAATAATTAGTTAGCGGCACGGTACGCCGGAGGTCATGGGTTCGAGTCCCGCCTGTGTCATTCTATATTTCGGTTTTTTCTTTAAAAAAAATTAAAAGAGCTTACAAGTGCTATGCTATACTTACATGCCTAAAAACAAAGAAGTTATACATGAATATAATTTTAACATAATGTGTAGGTAGTACATTGTTAGTGGATACTTCTAGCCCTATAAAAATATGAAGAAAATTCGTCCCTGATTTCTTTAGCGTTCAGAGGTGATCTTCGTGCTATCATTGGCAAATCTCTTAAAGCGTTATATCCATCTGCGTTTGTTCGCCACGATCCAGGCCTTATCAGATTGCCGTTATCATCGTATTCATCAAACGTTCCTGGAGGAGTATATCTTGCTGCAGAATTTTTACTGTTTCTGAGAAAGTTTCTGTGAACTTTTATCATACACCACCTTCTTCTTTGCAGTCTTTTTCTCCGTCGTTCATCATTTTGTTTCTTTTTCCTATAAAAATAAGTTAAGCCAAAGGATATGGCAGCAACAAAACCGAGATCCTCGCTGCCCGCCATGCTGGCACTGACTGACACGACGGCGTGCGTGTGAACAGCTTGAATTTTCGCCGGCCTGGGACGGGCTGCATGCCGCGCGCCGGGCTGCACGGCGTGCATGTGAACATAGCATAACACTAGTGCTCGTCTGTTGAGCCGATCGCTACCGGTTGGGGTTCCGCTAGTAATCGACTCGACATCGATTCTTTGCCTAATTGCCATTTGCCTAAGCCGCCTCCTCCCGGCCCAGAGCCTCCACTACGACTGCATTTCTGTCCCTGATGGCCATCTGCAGGTTGAACTCTCGGATGGTCTTCGGTGATGCAGCCAACACTCGCCGCACGAACCGACCGATGGCGTCGTCGGTGTCGTCAGCGTAGTAAATGAAGGTCCCCGTGTGCCGCGAGATTGCAACAACCGCATGGGGCACGCTCTCGTGCAGCTTCATGTTTGCCTTGGTTTTGATTGCAAATTGCTAGAATTCAATTCCCACGAAAGATCTGTCTGTAGTGCGCCAAAAGTAGTTATCACTTCAATAAATGATGTTTCCAGAATACTCGCTGCCCGCCGAGGTGTTGGCGAAGGCGAAGGCGCTGTATCCCGTGAACAAGCACTCGGGGCTCCTGGAGGAGAGCGTGGGCCGCGCGCTCGGGGGCAACGAGTTTGTGGTCAAGAACGTGACGCTGCCTTGTGGGATCAACGCGGGTGCGTACGGTATCCATACTATCGATAGTATTGCTAATACAATTGATACAAATGATGCTAATAGTTTCAATACTATCGATAGGATCGATAGTTTTTAGATAGATAACTTAAATAAGCCTTAAATATCGAGAAAGAAATTCTGCGCGCAGCAATCCAATCGGGCACAACTACACCTGTCCTATAATGATCTAGATCTATTTTATCCTCAATGTAAAATTATATCTGGTCTAGAAATAAATCATACATCATTCCAATATTGTGTTTGGCGTTAAGAACCTAAACAACATTTAAGGCAGGGATCAACGCGGGTACGTACCTATGCAACCTCGGTACGTGGCCAGGATGAAATGAATGTGGAGTTAAATTAAAGTTTGTTTCTTGTTAATTTGTTTGTTTATTGCAGACTTAGTGACGTGCCTGAAGGGCGGCTACCCGATCGTGATATCGAGGCCGCCCGCGCCCGACAAGATACCGTTGGAGGAGTTGGAACTCCCTCGGGACAGTATCATGTGAGTACAGACTCGGTGCCTTCTATCACTTGGAGAGAGCCTAGATCATAATCCACCACGCTGGCCGCTGGCCCCGTGTGGGTTGGTGAATGTCACATGACTTCGAAAAATTCTAGGTGCATGACGGTTTCCTTCGCTGTTTTCATGTTACCGGTGTGGGGCTGGTTCTGCTTCTTATTAGGAGATGAGACAAATAATATTCACCTAAAGTACTGAACATTTATTGTAAAAATTATCTTAATAATATACAAAATTAACATTTACATTTGACATGGCATGTACGCAGTATACACTTGCCGAAATTGAAATCCAAAATTGAAACAAGGATGTCTCCGTCGCACTCGCACACTATATAAATCTATATATATATAAAAACGAAAGGTCACTCATCACCGAATCTCAGAAACTACAAATGCTAGGAGTCTGAAATTTTGCATGGAGCTGGCTATTAGCTCGTAGTCGCTCGCTAAAACTGGGTTTTGCGTAATTCAATCCCTAAGAGGGTAAAATTAAGGATGCAAGTTTTACTTAAACGCATAGGGCAAACTCTTAGGGCTAGGAACTCACGTATTTCTCCTATGATGTTAAAATCTACTAAGGAAGGATTTATTAAAATTCCATCCCCCAAAGGGGTTAAATAAGGGATAAAAAATATTTATTCGTTAAACATGTCGGGGATGAATATATGGGGGACACGTTTGTACGTGTCAGATTTAGTATATAAGAAGATGACGGCGGTCGAGCGATCAGTCTCTCGCCCCGCATCATCTTCTTATATACTAAATCTGACACGTACAAACGTGTCCCCCATAAATATTTCATATAAATGATTAAACCTTACGTCAACGACTTACAAAACGCGAGCCTAGCCGCGGGCAAAAGCTACTAAATAATATTTTGTCGCGCGCCGCGGTGATTGCTTCACTCTTCAGTAGTCTCCGGCGCGTCGCTGTAGACGCGCGTCCGATGTACGTATGTTTTCTTCCGCAGCTCGTTATGCACGTAGTGTGCACGAGTCACTACAGCGGCATTAAACACATGAGTTCGAAAAGACAGTGATGCGTGTGGGATTTGAACCCGGGGCTCCGGATCGGCAGACGCCGTTCTCCCGACTACACCAGCCGTAACTTACACTACTATCGTGCGCATGTTCTGCTCATCGCGTCATACTCTGGCATATACGAGTACTATGTTTACATAGAATGTATCTCATGATGTTTTCATTTGCAGAGTGTGCCTGATAAACTTCAACGCCGGCTGCTTCTCAATGAACAGTAACCGGCTCCGGGGCACCTTCCGGCTGCTACTGGACGTGCTGGAGGCCCAGGGCTTCGCCCCCGTGCCAATCAACGTGAGCGAGTGGCTCCGAGCGCCGGCGCACGAGAGATCCCCCTACCTCATGCGGGAGATCGGCTACAAGTGCGGGGAGATGGGAATGAAACTCGCGGGAACCTGAGTGGTGCCAGTGTTTGAATAAAAGGGATAATGTTACCAGAGTTTTGACTTAAATGGACTATGTTGCCAGTGCGATGACTTAGGAAATTTCAAGTAACATGTGGTGAAGTGAAATTCTATGTGCAATTGTGATATGAAATATACATTTTTTTTAGTTATTTCGTTTTTTTTTTTATTTAAATTGTTCAGAAAGTGGCTAGAATTTCGTCAGCATTATTATCACATTAACCCTCGTTTTACAAAACTTAGAGTTATTAATAGCGACCGCATCGTAGCTTAACATCAGGTGAGTTGGCGTTCAAAGGGGTCAAGTGCAAACATATCAATACAAAAGCTTTGCTCAACTCTGTTTTTGACGTGACAACGTCTTATAATTCGATGAAGCCGGCTGCACGCCCGCAAAACATGACGTCATGTGCCGTTACCCGCCGTTACCTCGCAGCATGACGTCGTCAGTACCATTCCGTCAGTATTTTCTTAAGACGTTGTCACGTTCAACTATCGTCAGTAAACCGACTTTACAGACAACCATTTTTTTTTAAATTTTGACGTAAATCCTACTATCCTACTAATATAAGAAATGCGAAAGTTTGGATGTTTGTTGCTCAAGCTCGTCGGACCTGTGCTGTACTGCTGTACTGTTGAAATTTAGAACATAATAATTATAGTCTGGAATTGCTCATAGACTACTTTTTATCCCGGGAAAATAACGGAAACGGAAACTTTGCGGGTAAAACCGCGGGGCACTAGGCGGCGCGGGGTTTATGAATATTCAAATCCTGAGTTACCTGCAGGTGAATGTTTGACAGGTCATTGAATACTGGATAGAATTAGACTACAGGCCCGTGTTGGGTCATATGAACCACCAGGAGACATATGTAGAAAGATAAAAGGATATAAAATAATAAGATTCGCCACTGTGCCGTCATTTCCAAGCTGTCCAACTGAGTGCAGGCGAAGAGGGGGTTTGCAGCCCTCGATCTATTCCCTTGTCGCATGATTTTTGTATGGCGTTGCGGAATAATGGATTAAAAGTGGTATTGAAACTGTAAAAATTGAAAATCAAAACATTGTTCCGAATATACTCTGACGTTCCATTATCCAGCAAAGCTTGCCCTTGGTTTGGTTCTCAATGTAAAAATGACCTACCTAGCCTGGGTTGATGCTCGACAGCGTAAGGGATGTGTCCCTGAAGAAGAAGGCGTTTAATAGGGCTGCGAAGGCGTGCAAACGGGTTCTTCAGAGGGTTCGTTTTGACCACATTAGTCGAATAGGGAACAAACTAGCTTCGTACCCTGCGGGCAGCAAAGCGTTTTGGTCCCTAGCTAAATCGGTCGAATCGAACTTCTGCCGCTCCTCACTGCGTCCAATGCTGAAACCTGATGGGGCGCTGGCTCACACCGCAATGGAGAAGGCAAACTTGTTTGCATCTCAGTTTGCGGAATCTTCGCGTCTGGATGGTGGTAGTGCGACACCTACTCCACCTGGCAATCCGACTTTGATGCCGGAAAGGCATATTCGCCAGATGGAGGTTCGTAAAGTGCTACGTAATCTGGATGTGAATAAAGCCAGTGGTCCGGACGGAATTCCTGCTCTAGTGTTGAAGGCTATAAGCGCACGTTTCCTATTTAAACGCGTTTGTTTAGACTCTCTCTCCAAACTGGGCAAGTACCGAAATCGTGGTAGCTTGCTAACGTGCAACTTGTGCCCAAAAAAGATAGTGCTGACCCTGCCAACTACAGGCCCATCTCGGTCACGTTCAAACTTTGCAAGACTATGGAACGTGTCTTAAACCGCAGGCTCCTGGCATACCTAGAATCTAACGACCTCCTCAGTGACGGGTTTCGCCGTAACCGGCCACTGGGGATATTCTGGCGTATGCCATATCTGGAGTGAACCTATCGAGAAACACGGGGAAGCACTTGCAGTCTCCCTGGATATCTCGAAGGCTTTTGACCGGGTTTGGCATGATGGCCTTATTAGCAAGCTTTCTAGTTATGGTTTGTCTCCAGGGTTTATTGCGTGGATATCGGATTCATTGAGGGATCGATCCATACGAGTCGTCATTGATGGCTGCTCGTCGGATCAAATGGCCATCAATGCCGGAGTCCCTCAAGGGTCGGTACTCTCTGCAACGCTTTTCCGCTACATATCAACGATCTGCTGAAGCCCGGTATCTTTGGGTGGGAGATGATAGCACCGTTGTAGAGATAGAGAGTTACACATCTAGCGCGAGAGCCAGTGGTCAACAAACTAAGGTATTGAGAGAGAGTATGATCGAGCGTTTGAACTTGGCCCTTGAGGCAGTCTCTGAATGGGGCGAAACCAATCTGGTCAAGTTCAACGAGAATAAATAAATAAATAAATAAATATTGGTGGACAATTCACACACAGACACACACCACCATCTGACCCCAAACTAAGCAAAGCTTGTATGATGGCGACCATATAGCTGATATAATACTTATATAGTTTTAAATACATACTTATAATACATAGAAACACCCAGACACAGTGCAAACATTTGAATTCATCACACAAATATTTGCACTGGGTGGGAATCGAATAAAAAAAAAATAGAATAAAACGCAGGCGTGTCTGTTCTCCGCAAAAAGGAGTAAATTTCTACAGAATCCTACTTTTCGTGGTGTATCCGAGCCGTTTACTGATCATCTTGAGCTTTTGGGTGTTACCTTGACATCTACACTCAACTTTGGCTCGTATATCGAGTTCAAGGCTAAATTAGCTCCCAAAAAGCTAGGTGTCCTCTCAAAGGTGCGAAAGTACTTCAAGTCTGAACTATTGCTTTTGTTATATAAAGCACAGATTCGCTCCTGTATGGAGTACTGTTCGCACCTTTGGGATGGATCGGCTAAGTATCAGCTTGAGGCTCTGGAATCGATCGAGAGGCAAGCTAAAAGGCTCATAGGCAATAACACTCTTGTGAGAAAAAGACTTGAACATCGCCAAAAAATTGCTAGCTTATCGGTTTTTTAGCGGATACACTTCGGAGAGTGTGCAACTGATCTGCATGATCTAATACCACCTAGCTCTTTTTTCTATTGGACTTCTCGTAGCTCGAAGAAGCGGCCTCGTTTCATGGTTGATGTTCTAAAGACACGAACGAAGAGGTTTGACTCTACTTTTGTGACAAGAACGTCTAGACTCTAGACTGTGGAATTTGTTGCCTGAGTGGGTTTTTCCCGATAGTTATAATCATGGTGTCTTCAAATCGAGAGTGAATCGGTTTCTTCTAGGTAAGCACGCTCCATCTTAGACCGCATCATCGCAAGATGGCGGTCAAGTGTAATACCAGGTTTACATTATTCTAGTCCAGCGATCGAACCCAGCGTTGGATTGCTTTTTTTTTAAATAAAGTGTGACGAGACGATCAGGTATGTGCCTGATGGTAAGCAACATGCCTGCCACATAACAGCACAGTGACACGCAGCTATTGGAACACGAAGGATCCAAATCATTACCTAGCACTGCACTGCGCTCGTCACCCAGAGATCTAAGATGTTACTGGTTACTGGAATAATAGACCGCACTGACACTGGAAAGCATTGGCACTGGATTGATGCTTTCCAGTGCCGGTTTCCATTATTCCAGTAAGCAATCCAGCGCTGGATTCGGTCGCTGGACTGGAATTTAACCTATAAATGTTAAAAAAATGTTTTGATTTGGTTATTTGATTTTGAACGGCATTGGTTCCATACAGTTTTAATACCTTTTCTAATCCATTACTTCGCAATGCCGTACAGAAATAACGCGACAAGAAGAAAAGATCGAGGGTTGCAACCCCCTATCTTCACCTGCACTCAGTTGAATCTTATTATTTTGTATTCTTATATTTTTTTACATATATACACCATATGTTTTATGTATTTTTCTTGATTTCTCAAACGTCCGAACCGATTTTGATAATTCTTATTTTTTGTTCCTAAGATTATTTACCGATATAAGCACACCCTCGTCACTGGCTAAACGGCGCGAGCTATTTACCTACTCGTTCGAGTCCTCCCGGGTGTACTAAAATCACAAGGCCGCCGGCCGTTTGCCCGAGTTGACGTGCGAACGAACGCCGAGTGCGCGCATAAATAATGTCGCGGCGTTATTGTATTGTATATAGAAACAGTAGTGTGTAATATGTATATTGTATAATATTTATTTTGAATAGATACAGTAGAGATTATGCATAGACATTATTTTGTCTGAAATACCTTTTTATCCCATCTTTATTGTCTCATTAAGTTTAATAAAATTTTTGACGGGATACTTTTTTTAATATTCATGTACATAATGAATGATACTAATTTGTTCATTTATTCGATGTATGAAAACAACTTACAACTACCTACATTGTATAACCAAAATAAACTTCAGTATTAATTGACTATAAAACGTACCTAGTTAAAAAAAAGCTATAGAATTTTTTACCGGATTCAAAGAAGGAGGCGG
The DNA here is from genome assembly GCA_963693475.1 of Ectropis crepuscularia. NCBI lineage: Eukaryota > Metazoa > Arthropoda > Insecta > Lepidoptera > Geometridae > Ectropis > Ectropis crepuscularia. The sequence goes on along the minus strand of OY856359.1, from coordinate 1,368,992 downwards.
TTCTAGGCTTAATTTTTATTGGATGTAAGAATGTTTCGCGATAGCTCAGCTAATTGTGAACCATTTTTAACCCCCGACCAAAAAAGGGTGTTATAAGTCTGACGTCGATTTTTTTAAAAAGGTTTATTTTTGTGCGGTGGTTCTTAGCTACGTTTGGTTAATATCGATTCCAAATGCCCCCCTCCACAAAATCGCGGACAAAATATTTCTTCACGACCTACCTCTATAAGGGTATCAAATTATGAATGGGCTTGTCTAATGGAGTACTGTAGTGGTAGGATTATTAGCAGAGGCCGCCTGGGGAAGTACCACACCTTTGTCAGTTCTTCTCCTGCCAAGCAGTAATGTGCAAACATTACTGTGTTCCGATTTTTAAGGGCAATGTTTCCAGTGAAATTACAGGGCTTAGAGATATAACATCTTAGATCTCTGGGTGACGAGCGCAGTGCAGTGCTAGGTAATGATTTGGACTCTTCATGTTCCAAGAGCTGCGTGTCACTGTGTTGTTATGTGACAGGCATGTTTCTTACCATCAGGCACATGTCCTGCTCGTCTTGTCACTCTTTATTTAAAAAAAAACACAGTAATGTTTGCACATTACTGCTTCGCGGTAGAATAACTGGCAAAGGTGTGGTCCTTCCCCAGGCGGACTCTGCCAAGAGTCCTACCACTACTACCACCTACCACCATTTCGTACAACCCTAGCACGTTTGGTCGGTGACGTAAGCAGACGACATGTCACACGGTGCGCACGGCATTTACAACTCTGCTTGGGTGTGTTAAGGTGTATTTTTGCTTACAAGTAACAGTAGGTAAGTAGTATACGACAGTTTAGGTGGTTATCGTGTAGGTATTTGCACTTTTGTATGGAAGTGATGCATCTGTTACGAAGTAACTATTTTCTGATCTGTGATATAAGTATTCCTTAAATAGTCATGTAAGCAGAATGCACCCCGATAGGTGGGCCATAGTTGCTACAGAGTGGGCACCATCGGCTAGTCGACCCCAGGGCCGTCCTCCAACGCGCTGGAAAGACGAGCTCGGTGCATTTAATAAAGATTGGGCGATGGAAGCTCTGGACCGGAGTAAGTGGAGAAAATTGGGGGAGAACTTTGCCCAGCAGTGAGCAACTGAAGTAATTAAAAAAAAAAAAAAATGGTCCCATCTAAATTTTATCGAAATTACTAGAGCGGTTTTTGTAATATCACCTATAGGTTTGTCAGATTTTCTACTTGGGGGTAATAATGTGAAAACATCGCTGTGTTCTGGTCCGAAGAGCAATATTTCCAGTGAAATTACAGGGCTTAGAGATGAATCATCTTATATAACTGGGTTACGAGCGCAGTGCAGTGCCAGGTTATGATTTGGACAAGTCATGTCCCAATAGCTGCGTGACATTGCTGGTATGGGCTTACGGGCAGGCGTGTTGCTTACCACCAACTATACTATAAAAAAAAACCTTTTTTTTTGCACAATAGCATAACAAGTAACCCACCAAATGATCCCACAGCTGAGTCTCGTGATTCGCGACTCAAGACCATAATAGATCGCGCCAGTTGGCGGACAACGCAAGACCTAGAAAGGAGACGGCCCATTTTCCATGGGCATTTGCCCCACAGAAAAAGTGCAAGAGACTTGACCAAAATTGGATCATTGTATAGGATTTTTCATATATATTGAGGAACCGTTTATGTTTTTATTCTACATAGCGGGGTTTAAAAGATATCAACTAAATTATTGAAAAAAAAATAACGCCTAAACTTGAAACGACTTGGGGCAGAAATGAGCCGTCTCCTTTCTTGGAAGATTTTCTCACAATACAGTATTTTGGTGATTACAAATTTATCCAGCTACGCCTGAAAAATACTTAGTGATGCAGGTGGGATTCGAACCTACGACCTCACGATTGTGAACCACACGATCAAACCACTAGGCCATCACGGCTAAAGTTTTAAGCCTCACGTTCATCTTCACTACAGACTTCTTTCGATTTACGATACCTATCATCTTTTCCTTTTTGCAGAGTTCTTTCAGATCTATGAAAAACGTCTACAATGTCTTAAAACGTCAAATGAAATTGGCGCAAAGGATTTCCATTAAAATTGTTTATAAACAAATTATTAGTTTTCTTCAATTAATTATTTATTTTAATCCTTCAATCCGAGAATTACATAGCTATACACATATTCCCATTTAAAATTACATTTATGTGAGCTATAAAATAGAAAATTTTAAAAATATTAGGCAAACATGACAAGGGGAACTAGTTTGTGTGTTTTGTTAGTTTTGGTGATATTGTGCGCGTGCGACGGTAAATACGGGTTCGTGACGTGGACAGGGGACAAGCCCGAGCTCCGGGTTACAGACTACTACGCCGAAATACCGGAACAGCACGTCGCGAGGGCGTTTTATAACGACGAGATATTCGTGTCTGGGTTCGTAAACCTACCTCTAATATATAGCTAGCTAGAGTTACGAAGAGTTTGTTTCTTTAATTATATAATTAAATTATGAAACAAATATCGTTAGTAATAGGTACAGTAGTGTTTTAATTTTATTAAAATTTTCTACAACAATAATCTCGTCTGACGTGAAGCGACGATACATTTTACGAGCGCGCTTGCCTAGAAGATTGAAGGGCAATGTTTCCAGAGAAATTACAGATCATCTAATATCTCTGGGTGACGAGCGCAGTGCAATACTAGGCAATGATTTGGACTCTTCGTGTCCCAATAGCTGCATGTCACTGTGCTGTTACACATTGCTTACCATAGGCCCTGCTCGTCGTGGCATCTATAGGTAATACAAAAAATAACCGAATCACTCTCAAATATACCCAGATTAAATCCATCAGGGATACTCCCTGATACTCCACTTAGGTAACAACGTATTCCACTGCTATTTAGATGTTCTTATTATGAAAATGGAGTCAAGGTTTGACTTGGTTCGTGTCTTTGAATCATCAGCCACGAACAGACGTAGGTACTGCTATTAGGCCTATCGGTGACGCGAATTAATATTTCAGAATTTAAACACTTTACAGGATTTAATCACGATTAAATGTAGATATCATTTAATTCCCTTATGTTTAGGCAGCGTTATAAACGCCGTGGTCACGATAAGACACAAAAACTGTAGAGTGTTAAATTATGCTTCCAAATCGCGAAACTTTAAAAACAGTATATTATTTCAGTCATCCAAAAAACGTCTAAAGCTCTCGCGTCGACCGTCGCGGCGACCCCTTATAAAGTTCTCAACGCACCTAAAGAAGTTTTCACTCCACAAATCACGAAAAAAATGTATATGAAAATATTCGCAGATTATGCCCCAAACGCGTAGGTACCAGCAAACTGTATAACACAACGATTATACATTATGCTTTGGCATTGATCTCTCCTTGATCCAGAGTGCTCGTCCAGGTATCTCCGTGTCCACTTCCACCTCAGTGAAGGAGCGAATTGCGTTTACTCCGGCCTCCGGCTGATCCACCTCACACGACCTCTCACTGACGATCATTTTAGCTAAAATGGTCGGCAGCGAGTAGAATATCTCTCCTCGACTAGGGTTAGTCATCACACAACAAGATGCCATAAAGCCGGCATTCCCGGCAAGTGGTTGTGTGATGCCCAGGGTGCACCACGTGGAGGTTCCCGAGCGTCGCACCCCGCTTGTCACATACCTTTTCATCCCACCACCTCGGAAAGAGTATTTTTGCTCTTCGGTCAGAGCGCAAAAGTAAAAATGTACTCTCATATTTTTTTCCCTAAGGTGCCAAAAGAAGTATATAACTTCAAAAATATAAACAGCCGAATTGAGGAACGCTTATTTTTTTATAATAATAATAAGGCAAATAAAATAAATAATTTAAAAAATAATAAAACCGAACACGAAAATGTATCCCGCCTGCCACTAAACATAATGTAATCTATTTAACTTAGACTTTCCGCTTATAATGTAGTAATGTTTTAGTACATACTTTATTTTGTCAAACTTGATTCGGTCATTGTAGTGTTTTTCTTATCTGTTGTTTTTAGTCGGGTTTTATTATTTTTGAAATTATTTATTTTATTTTGTACTTTTTAGTGTTTGTTCCTTTTGACAGTCTCCTATGAACGAAAGCATGTAGTTTTATTACCTTTGTAAATGTAGCAAAATCTGATTGGTAAGTACTTTTGATGGCGTGTCAAACAAAACAGAAACAAAATTACTAAGATTATTATTTAAAATTTTCAACAAATTTATTCGAATGATTAAATTAAAATGCTTGTAATTATTCCAAATGGCATTCAACTACACAACATATATACATATTTGTAATGCTCTTTAAATTCCCTTCATTTTGATACCCTACTCGATATGATAGATAAAATTATTTTTTTCAACTAGGTACTTACAATTTTGCGTCAAAAACCAGCCATGTTGATTTTTTTATTAAATACCTATCTAAGGACATTTGGGTAATTGAGACAAATGTAACGATATCTGAATCGTCAAAATCCATTCAGCCGTTTGGAAGATACGTGGGAATAAAGAAATTTACAAACATACAAGATACACGCGAAAAACATAACCCTTCTTTCAGTCGGGTAAAAATAAGTTTAATAAATGTATGCATTATACTCGTATTATAATTATAGTTATTATGTATTGTCCCAAGCTGGGCGTACCTGGAGATCTACAGCAGCCGGAACAGCGGCGATGAGCAGCAGGCGTACGCGGCCGGGTACCTGGAGGGGTTCCTCACGAGGGACCTGGTCTGGAAGCACTGGCTCAACATGCTCAAGGGGTACGTACCACAGCGCCAGTAGCAGGGATCCTCACTATCTGGTCTGGAAGAACTGGCTCAACATGCTCAAGGGGTACGTACCACAACGCCAGTAGCAGGGATCCTCACTATCTGGTCTGGAAGAACTGGCTCAACATGCTCAAGGGGTACGTACCACAGCGCCAGTAGCAGGGATCCTCACTATCTGGTCTGGAAGAACTGGCTCAACATGCTCAAGGGGTACGTACCACAACGCCAGTAGCAGGGATCCTCACTATCTGGTCTGGAAGAACTGGCTCAACATGCTCAAGGGGTACGTACCACAGCGCCAGTAGCAGGGATCCTCACTATCTGGTCTGGAAGAACTGGCTCAACATGCTCAAGGGGTACGTACCACAGCGCCAGTAGCAGGGATCCTCACTACCTGGTCTGAAAGAACTGGCTCAACATGCTCAAGGGGTACGTACCACAGCGCCAGTAGCAGGGATCCTCACTATCTGGTCTGGAAGAACTGGCTCAACATGCTCAAGGGGTACGTACCACAGCGCCAGTAGCAGGGATCCTCACTACCTGGTCTGAAAGAACTGGCTCAACATGCTCAAGGGGTACGTACCACAGCGCCAGTAGCAGGGATCCTCACTATCTGGTCTGGAAGAACTGGCTCAACATGCTCAAGGGGTACGTACCACAGCGCCAGTAGCAGGGATCCTCACTACCTGGTCTGAAAGAACTGGCTCAACATGCTCAAGGGGTACGTACCACAGCGCCAGTAGCAGGGATCCTCACTATCTGGTCTGGAAGAACTGGCTCAACATGCTCAAGGGGTACGTACCACAGCGCCAGTAGCAGGGATCCACACTACCTGGTCTGAAAGAACTGGCTCAACATGCTCAAGGGGTACGTACCACAGCGCCAGTAGCAGGGATCCTCACTATCTGGTCTGGAAGAACTGGCTCAACATGCTCAAGGGGTACGTACCACAGCGCCAGTAGCAGGGATCCTCACTATCTGGTCTGGAAGAACTGGCTCAACATGCTCAAGGGGTACGTACCACAACGCCAGTAGCAGGGATCCTCACTATCTGGTCTGGTCTGGTACTATGAATGTAGTAAAAACAACAATTTCGCTTTTCCTAACATTTAAAACATTTTGATGTTCGTCCCGTAGATTAGGATAAATTTAAGTCGCTATTTAACTTTAAATCTATTTTAGGTGGAACGGCCGGATCAGCTCTGCTACATCTACAAAAACTTAACTCTTCTTGCCTTTATATTTCCAAAATCTTCTATCAACTTTCTTGTATTCAAATTGTTTAAAATTTCATGTTCAATCGAAACTATAGCTAAATTACTTAGTCTTTGCTGAAGCATTGTTGATCTTAAATAGTTTTTGATTATTTTTAATTTAGAAAAAGATCTTTCACCAGATGCCACTGAAACGGGCAGTGTAAGTAATATTCTTAGGGATTTTGCTGTGTTCGAAAATGTTGAAATTAAATCATTGGCACACCCCGGACACTCGGCCTAAACTCCAAACAAACGGTGAAGTCGACATACCTACACTCACACTACTGCGCATATGTCGTTCGAACACATTTACGCATGTGTGCGTGTCATCTAGGGTTACTAAATTATTTTATGGAATAGCTGTGACCCGTGAGTTCACCTGCCTGTGGCTTACAATCTTGTGTTGGATCTTTAATGTAGGTAAATATAACTTTCATCAACAATCAGAAGGGAGAAGATTTAAAACAAAATAGGAGATAATAAAGGTACCTACCATGTACGAATTGATTTTTAGTTAAGTACACTTACCCAAAGAGAAAACTTTATTCTGACAACGAAAGCCGCAGTTTAAAAACAACAAGTTTAATAATTTCGTCACAGGACTTCAGTGTTGGCGCGTACTTCTAACCAGAATAGCTTAACACAGTTTATAAAAATGATTCAATCTTTGTAGAAATTCTTATGAAATTAAAAATCTCTTATTCTTGTTTCGTATAATAGACGAAACATTTGGTACCATTTTGTTAAATAATACAGCATCATGGTCGCATTCTCATAGAAAATTATCGTCCGATATAATAACCCTTCGTTGAGTCCGCCTCGCGTCCGCGAGGGGGAGGAAGCTTGAAATTGGCGGGGGGTGGAGAGTGTCCGTTCTATCTATATTATCTATTCTATGTCATTGGTTAAAAGATATCGCAAAAGAGTTTGCGGATCATTACACTAGTTTTCTGAAAAATGCAATTTTAGTGCAATGATTTCATAAATAAATCAATACCGTCAATATCTGATTCACCACTTGAATTATCTTTAAGTTTTAGATTTAAATCTTACAGTATTTCAATAAATCATCATTGGGATAGTTAAATAAATTATTTGTAAAAATGCCAAATACTTCGGAAAATGTCTTCAACTCGTCGAATCTATTATTTAAAGAAGTTATTGTTTGATCAAGAATTTTAAAATAAAACTCTACTCTATATTTTGTTTTGGGGTCTTCTATAACTTCATCTCTGTGTTCATATAGAAATTGTGTGGTTTTTTTCTAGGACGTATTCTATTCAATGGCGGGAAATCTGTTTCTACGTTGAGTTTATCTGCCACTTTGGAAGCTTCTATTAAGATCGTTTGAAAATGTTCATCCGTGCGATATTCTGTAAATTTTGACGTGACAACGTCTTATAATTCGATGAAGCAGGCTGCACGCCCGCAAAACATGACGTCATGTGCCGTTAACGCCGTTACCTCGCCGCCGGCGTTACCTCGCTCTAAGGCGTAGTTGAAGTTGTCACGTTCAACTAACGTCAGTAACCCGACTTTACAGACAACCATTTTTTTGAATCAACTTTTTTAACAAAGTTGTGGTGATTTAAGATGTATTTGTTGAAGCTACTTCAATATCTTCTTGACGATTGTTTTCCTTATTTTCTGGCTTGCTTAAAAATTTAAGTAAAGAACCCGCAATTTTTTCTTTTTGTCTTTTTCTCGTTTTTGTTGTCGAAATTACGCTCCCGAAAGTTTTTTTCTTTTTTGCGGTTCCTAAAATTATTTGTAAAATTAAGATACTTTTTTAATTATGTTTCATTTTAATATGCTTAAAAAGTTTAGACAAATAGACTTTTAAATCACGTAACAACTACACGATCTACACCACACTAAGTTAATTTCAATCAGAACAAAATTTACGTAATTCATTCATTCATTTTATTGACGTGATAACGTCTTATAATTCGATGAAGCCGGCTGCACGCCCACAAAACATGACGTCATGTACCGTTACCGCCGGTCGTTACCGTCGGTCGTTACCTCGCCGGATGTTTGTTACAGTTGTATTAATTATTTCGACCAGTAGTTCAAGCGGGGATGTAGCTCAGTGGTAGAGCGTTCGCTTTGCATGTGAAATGCCCCGGGTTCGATCCCCGGCATCTAAAAGCTTTTTTGCATTGTTTTTTGCATTGTTTTGATTGAAAATGACTAAATTCTACTGATTACTTTTTACATACAAATCTATTAAACAAATGAAATTAAAATTTTCTTTTGAAAAATGCTACCATTCCATCAGTATTTTCTTAAGACGTTGTCACGTTCTATCGTCAGTAAACCGACTTTACAGACAAACATTTTTTTTTTAGAAGTAGTATATAAATATAGTAATATTAAAGACAAACTTCGTACACTACAAGAAATAAAAATAATATAACTGCCTTCGATCTTTGTTTTGAAACTTGTCTTATTGTATATGTGTAGTGTTTACTACTAAACAAGTCCTTTCATTTGAAAGCCATAGGTATTGAGGGAGTTGCGAAAAAAATGCTGATCTCTATTTTGTGGTAATGGCCATCAAATTCATTTGACATGTAACAAACATAGTCTCTGTAGTCAGGCCCTTTCATTGGATACCATGTTGAGGGAGTTGTGAAAAAAAAATGTTTTAAAAAACTGTTAATCTGGATTCTGGATGTAATTCGCCATTCGTGGAGGTGGCCATGTTGGATCGATTTTTATACTACTATGTTTTAGCACTAGCAGCGCCCGCGGTGTTACCCGTGTAGTTCCCACTCCCGTTATTTTCTCGGGATAAAAAGTAGCCTGTGTTCTTCCAGACTAAGATCTGTTTTCCAAATTTCAGCCCGATCCGGTCATGCGCTACAACGTGATTGAGCGACAAACATCTATGTATCCAAACATTCATACATTGATATTTGTGATACTAGCAGCGCCCCGCGGTGCTACACGCGTAGTTCCCGTTCCCGTTGTTTTTTCGGGATAAAAAGTAACTAATGTGTTATTCCAGACTATAAGCTATCCGTGTTCCAAATTTCAGCCCGATCCGTTCATCCGTTAGGACGTGATTGAGCAACAAACATTCAAACATCAATACATTGACATTTATAATATTAGCAGGGTAGCTAAAACCCGTCAATATCCGAATAATCCAACAAATTAATCTTACAAAAAAGCAGTCACCTACGCTGTTCGGGGGCTATGCTGCCACAGCAAGACAGACACACATACATACACATACACTTCAAACTTAAAAAATTCCGTCGTTAGTAAATAATATTTTTTAAGAATTAAAATCCCTTATTTTATTGTTCCTTGAACAGTAATTATTGTGATAAGTCTTTATATAAGCGTAAGTACTTACCATAATTATGATTCCTCTGCACTTCTGTGTTTTTACTGGCGGATGATTGAATTAAGTATAATCACAAAATCAAATTTAAATAATATCATTAACTAATCCGAAGCCAAAAAAAGTCAAAAGAAACATTACTTATCTTAATAATTGCAGCACAAATCATAAGTTCGATTGCGTAACCGTAAAAGACTCTAGGTGTGTACCTAAAACTTTCCAATTGGGAAAGGGGAAAAAATCTCTAAAGGGGATTCCCGCAGATTAGATTATTATTTTAACTTCCCTAGACCTGGGGGTCTACCGCCTAACATTGCCGTCTTTTTCAGTTCAAGCGAGAAGAAAAGAGACAGCAATGTCAAAGCGTCAACGCGTTTTCGTTAGCCGGTGGACCTCCTGATTTTCTTACAATAACAGGATACGTTTGGTACTGCATCTTAGTTAACGGACGCCAATAGATGGCGGTATTTGCGTTTTTTTGTCATATTTTCCGTGCTATGATATTTCTTATACATACCTATGGTGGGGTAGGTATTATGAGATTATGACAATGACTTCAAATACTTGATGAGTCGCTCGGTTTGCCGCCCCCCTGGGTGTGCCGCCCGCGTGCGGTGCACGCCTTGCACGCGCCGTTGCGGCGGGCCTGGTAGCAGGGATCCTCACTACCTGGTCTGAAAGAACTGGCTCAACATGCTCAAGGGGTACGTACCACAGCGCCAGTAGCAGGGATCCTCACTATCTGGTCTGGAAGAACTGGCTCAACATGCTCAAGGGGTACGTACCACAGTGCCAGTAGCAGGGATCCTCACTATCTGGTCTGGAAGAACTGGCTCAACATGCTCAAGGGGTACGTACCAAGGTGCGAGCCACCAGCAGCTGCGCGAGAGCGGATCCAGCTTTGGCGCCATAGTGGTCACATTGTCGTGGTCAAGCGACAAGATCGTGCGACAAGTACGTGCAATTTAGGTATAAATATAGATAGATAGATAGATAAACTCTTTATTGCACTTAAATAATAAGACAAAATACAGAAACACCTTAAAACAAAGTAACAATATAGTACAAACAAACAAATACAAAATAATAGACAAAGTAACAAAGTAATAATATAAGGCTCTGATATATTATAACATTTTTACCCTACCTACTAGCTAACGGGCCACTACATTTTATATTAAGCTAGGTATATCTGCCAAGGAGTGCAAAACATTCCAACCTTTTTTTGTGTGGCGGCGCCGTTGTACAAATCTCCAGTCACACTCGCCTTACATTTCAGTTACTGTTACAACAAGATGGACTTGTGTAACATGATCGAAAACTATGTGGATGAAAACGAAGACTACATCAGCTCCATGGTGCAGCAGAACCCCACCGATCCCTATTGGTACCAGGTGCGTTTCTACATTCTAAATTAAGCTTGCGTTTACTGCCAACTGGCACCAGATTTGAGGCTTAGAAGATGTCATCATTATCATCATCATCACATCAGCCTCATGAGGTCCTCATGAGAAGGATCATAGGATGTGTAGATGCAGAATGCAAATGCACCGCCCAGAAGAAAATTCTGCCGGCGGACATGTTGCTTTGTAAGCCTTACTTTATGTTAAAAAGTTTTAAGTCATCTGTGAAAAATTGCGGCTAGTCTAATCGGGAGAACGTCGACTACCGATCCGGAGACCCGGGTTCAAATCCTACCACTGTCTCTTCGAAGTTATAATGCCGCTAACTTAAAAAACTTAAAAACTGTGAAGGAAGACGTGGGGAAACCGACATGTACTTAGAATCTTTCGAGGTCATGTTTGTGTCATCCAGCAACTTGGACCGAGCCAGCGTGGAGGATTATGGCAGGGCCGGATTTAGGGGTGGGCAAACGGGGGCACAACAACGGGCCTCCACAACAGACACTTCGGGAAAAAAAACAAATTTCGACTATAAAAACATCTTTTATCTTTAAACTATTTGTAGTACGAGTTTTTCTTGAGAAATCTTAACCTCTAAACTCGGCCCTGGATTATGGCCTTGACTCTCTCCTTGCGAAGAAAAGGCCCCGAGTGACAGCTGTGGGAACATTTAGTGGGCTGCTTATGCTTGTTATATGTTAACTCATCTGTGACGGCTGCAGATGAAGCTGTACTACATCCAGATCGAAGGGCTGGCAGCGGGATACAACAAGGCTACTAAAACTCCACTCGAACAGCTCACGACAAGAGATATTCTGTTAGCACCGACTTGATTTTATCTATTCATTCATTTAACTCATTAATCATGCTTCATGTAGGTACCTACTCACTCTACGTATTTGTTCAAAGTTTGGATGTTTGTTGCTCAATCACGTCGGAACTTCTGACCAGATCGGTTTGAAACTTCATAGTCTAGAATAAAACATAGGCTGCTTTTTATCCAAGAATAACGGGAATTACGAGGGTGAACTGCGGGTGGGGCACGCCACTGACTGAAAGTGGGCTTGATCATATTGATTATCTTTAGAACTTCATTCACTTTATGAATAACTAGCGGTCCGCCCGGCTTCGCTCGTGGTACCTACGTAGTATATAGCCTATGCCACTTAGGGATCATAACGATCGGTCCAGTAGTTCGTCAGATAGGAGCGGTGAAACAAAAAACCTCTTCAGCTTTATAATATTAGTTTAAATTCATATTTGCTTTGTACCTTTAAGTGTTTAGTTGTAAGCAGTAGTAGCAGTAGTTGTGAGGTAAGCAGTAAACAATGTAGTTCTCATTGTAATTTAGTTTAGTGTTCAATTAAATTATTATTAAAAGTAACTTTAGTTAGTAAAATATGTGAAAACACCCCCCAGAGCCAAATTCATGTTTGAAAAGAAATTGGACTATTGGCTTAATGCCATCTGGAGCTTCGATTTCGTAGAATGTTTGCTTGCGATAACCTCTATTGCTGTCACATCTACATTATAGATCTATCTACATACGCTGGTTTCATACTATGTGACTGGTAAACTTAATGTGCAACTAGAATACTTTCTACGCACCAAAAGAAAAAGATTGACGATGCCACACACACCAGCACGCACCCTCTCTCTCTCACACACACACCCTCATACACAATACACACACCCTCATACACACACACACCCTAGCACACACTCCGGGGGTTAAAAAATAATAATAGACGAGTAGTTCTCAACGATCACAAGTTTGCGAAAACGCAAATGCTGAAAGTGAATTCTGCAGATGGATAAACATGCTGGGCGACCTGGACGAGCTGGCGTTCGCGCTCTCGCTGCCGCCCGAGAGCCCCGAGGGCATCCTGTTCGGGGAGCACTGCACCGGGCTCGTCAAACTGCTGCCCGACATGCGGGAGCTCTACGTCTCTCACGTCACGTGGAACAGGTCAGTTTTAAAACAATATCTCATGAACTTAAGATGCATGTACCCAACTGAAACCCTGAGAGGATACGTCAGATTTAAGACCGCATCACATGAACTTAAGATACTCATACCCTTACCCAGCTAAAACCCTGAGAGAATAGGTGACTTTTAAAAGCGCATCACAAGAACTGAATACACATACCTACCCAGCCGAAACCTTGAGAAGATCCTGTCATGCTGCTGATAGACTAGTGGAATCCTCCTTGTACCTACCTAATCTGGAACAGGTCGATTTTAAAACAGCATCATATCTATGAAGTGAAGATACTTACCCCGCTGAAACCCTGAAAGGATCCTATCATACTGCTCCCCGATTAGTGCTAGCTTGTGCCACATTATCTGGAATAGATCAACTGTATGGCTCGTACACACTCACACAATTATACTTACGCATGTCCTGGTCTGGAATCCAAAAGGTCTGCTGGTCATAAAGTAAACGCTAACGCCGCCAGCAACGTTATACTATTTTAACAACGCACTCATTGTACGTGTTTGCCCGCAGTTACCAGTCAATGCTGCGTATGCAGAAGATGTATGTCCTGAACTTTAAACTGTACCCTGGCAGCTCAGAGTATATCCCCGGACGGAAGATGGCCATGTCTTCTTACCCAGGTTTCGTCCAGGTAATTACTATCACTTGAAATATTTTCGTTTCCATCTTGGGCTTGGAGAAAGTCAAAGACATAGGAACTCCACGTGGTATTCATTCCAAGGAGTAGGTATTGTAAAATCAGTTATGAGGAACACTTGACAAGTTAACGTTACGAGTATTCGCGGGTCTTGTAGCTTGTAGCTACCTACACGTGTAACCAGTCAATAAGTATGCAATTCGGCCTTAAATCGCGCCATATTCTGAATTCGACTAATTATTGCCATAAGTTTAATACTAATGAGACATGAATAATTAAAGTACATAGCTATATTGAATCAGAATGCGTCAGTCAACAGACGATTTCTACATTATATCGACCGGACTGGTGCTCGGGGAGACCACCATCGGGAACTCCAACCGCACTCTCTTCAAACTCATCAAGCCGCATGGACAGGTACGTGCCACTTCAAAATGCAGCTAAAATTATTTAAAGGTACCTAATCAATATTTTTATCAATATAAGTATCTAACCAAAGCACAAAAAATCTGGAACACCAAAATCTATGGACGACAAAATTTTGTTTTTAGAAGAGAATTAATCGGGAACGAAGGCAATATTTTCTCCAAAAAAAGACAACGTGTAAGTACACGTACTCGTATTTTGATAAAATATGCGCCGATAGTTGCCTTATGCTTATTCGTCATGCCAGCGATGAGTCCTGATTTTGTTTCGTGCATTTTGCCATCCCAGTGGTATCGCGAAATTCACGACGTATCTTGCATGTAGGTAACCATGCGATAGTGGTCTCCTGTACTTCTATTTCATTAGGGTGTCTATATTCAGGCCGCAACGACCTGTCACTAGGCCCACTTCGACATCCTTCATCATCATCAACAGCCCACTAAACGTTCCCACTGCTGGGACTCGGGGCCTTCTCTCGCAAGGAGAGAGTTAAGGCCATAATCCACCACGCTGGCCCAGTGCGGGTTGGCGGATGACACATGACTTCGAAAGATTCTAGGTACATGTCGGTTTCCTCACGATGTTTTCCTTCACCGTTTTAAGTTAGCGGCATTACGCACATGACTTCGAAAAGACAGTGGTGCGTGTGGGGTTTGAACCCGGGGTCTCCGGATCGGCAACCGCCGTTCTCCCGACTAGACCACCGTAACTTCTTCCGACATCGAAACGACATCCTTTACCTTGTTAAAAGGATACCAAGGTACCAAGGACTCCCTTGGGACATGGGAATCGGTGTACGGAAATATGAAACTTATGTCCACGTTTATTTCAATATGTGCAGTACACAAAGATTCTGTCTGAGTATTCATACTAAGAATTGTAAGAGATAATTGAGTATTGTAAGGCGTCTGTGTAGATCTTGGAGTATGCCCGAGCGATGGTGGCGAACCGTTTGGCGCGAGACGGGAAGCAGTGGGCTGATATCTTCAAACAGTATAACAGTGGCACCTACAACAACCAGTGGTGAGTAGGTAGTTTATTAAGTCACAGTTTTACAATACAATGCACTTTTCATTGAATGTAATTGAAGGAGTTTAATTGGCAGCTTCATCGTTTAGCGCGTAGGTACTCAAACAAGCCTCTTTTTAATTCACCAAACTAATAATAATTGGAGTCAAAGTCTCCTTCATCTGTCAAATCTTCCGGCTAAAATCTTCAAATGAAAGAAATACAGCAGTAATAAGAGAGTAACTGGATCAGATACAGTGGTACGGAAAGAGTGATAACCGGCACTTTTCAGTCCCTTCCATCAATAGCGAACTACCTACCTATAGAATAAAAAAAAATGGCAATCATAGGAACCATCTAGAAATGCTGACACATTTCTTCGCTTTCGTCAGCAGTTCTAGATGGCCAATGGCCATGGTCCCGAGTTTACCCGAAGATTTCTTATCATTCCCGAGCGTACCGCTAGAATTCAATTCGGAACCCACTAAAAATCTGTCTGTAGCGCGCCAATAGGTAGTAGTTTTGACTTCAATAACTATTAATCAATGCTATTTCACACATCATCATCTACTCTTCCTCACCTACTTGAATCTTCACTGCCACCCAAATCCATCAGTTCAGTTGTGAGATACCAGATGAATGTGGCAGGTACATAGTGGATTACAAGAAGTTCCGGGCTCGCACGGGCGACTCGCGGGGCTCCGTGAAGCCCGGCCTGCTCTGGGTGGTGGAACAGCTACCAGGATACATCGAGGCGGCTGACCTGTGCGTCGTTTGTACATACTATCCATTATATTGATAAACAACTTTGGTATATTCAAATTAATGCCTGAGTAATGGTAGTGTTAAGTCAATTCATCAGATTACAAGAAAGTTAACAGTGGAGTACTACCTAGGTATAATCGTCTACATAGGATCTAGATCTAGGACAACATTTTCGAAACGAAGAAGTGAAACATATCTAATAGAAACCTGATATCACTTCTTCGGTATCCGGGAAGCTTAAACTCCTTCCCTGTGAGACACGACCCCAAAACGATGGTTCAAAAATACATTGTGCTGCTACTTTCTACTTTATTTTTTGTAATATTCTTTCCATAAATCTTCTTTAACGTCCATTTTGTTCTATTTTGTATATTTTTTTCAAAAATGCTATTCTTTTTTTATTTTCATACACAATTAAACCTTCACGTCTGATCTCTAGAACGAAAGAGCTGGCGCGTACGACGTACTTCCCGTCGTACAACATCGCGTACTTCCCGCGCGTGTTCAACCTGTCGGGCGGGAACGTGCGCGTGCGCACCTACGGCGACTGGTTCGCTTACCACACGCACCCGCGCGCCAAGATCATCAAGAAAAAACAGGTATGGAGCCTAATAAACAACCTTACCACGGAAGACAATAATCTTACGCAACTAGAGCAAAATTTAAAAGAACATAAAAAATAAAGTTAAGTAAAGATAATTTTGTATTTGAAAAGAAAACTATTGTAATTTTTGTTATGCCAATTTTTTTTTACGTGATTCGCAATTTCTTTGAAAAAAAAAATACTGCTAATAAAATAATTTAAAATGAAAAATTAATAGGGTGTGTTGCTTGCCTAGCAAGTTCTGCTAGTCCTGTCACTACACTATTAAAAGATAGAAAATGTTTTTAAGTAAATTATTGTTTTATATTGGTTTCTAGGCAGAGGTGCACAACCTGCGCGACATGTACCGCGTGATGCGACACAACGACTTCAAGTTCGACCCGCTGTCGCGCTGCAGCGCCTGCTCGCCCCCCTACTCCGCCTGCAACGCCATCGCTGCCAGGAACGACCTCAACCCCCCCAACGGTCACCAGACATTCTGATACCCCCACTTGACACTCTACAACGACTTCAAGCTGCAACGCCATCGCGGCCAGGAACGACCTCAACCCCCCCAACGGTCACCAGACACTCTTATCCCCCCACTTGACACTCTACAACCACGTCAAGTTTGACCCACTTATACTCTCTACCCACTAGAAACTTTAATTGTTAGATAAGAAAAGCTGCCTGAATACGATTAGCGGTAGCGCGTATTAACCCGTGGCATAAGAAAACATTCTTATATCCTGAAGTATGGTACTCCAATCTAAAGCCGTGCTGGTCCAATCTAGAACCGTGGTGCTTCAACCTAGAGCCGTGGTGGTCCAACCTAGAGCCGTGCTGGTCCAATCTAGATCGAGATCGGATTAAAATTTGGAAAACAGATGATAGTCTGTCACATAGGCCACTTTTAGGTACTGGAAAATAACGGGAACCGGTAAACCGCGGAGCACTGCTCGTTTAGGATAGTAGGATCATGTTATGATATTGTACGTAAATGATCAGTATGGCACTGACCACACATGCAACTTTTTGAAGCGAGATGCAGCGACTAGATGCCTGTCGCCGCTGCTAAAAGTAGCTAGTGTGACTAGGCATTAAATCGACTTTTACACCCTTTTTTGAGTAGTGATCGTATCCTGTGTGCAGGCACGTACCCGTTCCAGCGGCTGGGGCACAGCAGCCACGGCGCCACGGACGCCAAGCTGACCAGCTCGCGCCTGCGCCGCGCCTTCCTCTTCCTGGCCGAGGCGGGCCCGCCGCACAACCTGTCGCGCGGGATCCCGCCATTCGTGTGCGTTGTGCGACATACCTTTTTTTAACCTAGCTTTCCAATCAACTAATATCGTGCTTTACACTGCATAAGCAGCCCACTAAATGTTCCCAATGCTGGGATTCGGGGCCATCTCTCGTAACGTGAGAGTCAAGTTTCCAGAGAAATTACAGGGCTTAGAGATATAACAACTTTGATCTCTGGATCTGGGCGCAGTGCAGCGCTAGGTAATGATTTGCACTCTTCATATTCCAATAGCTGCGTGTTACTGTGCTGTTATGTGGCAGGCATGTTGCTTTCCATCAGGCACATGTTCTGCCCGTCTGGTCAATCTTTATTTAAAAAAAAAAGACCATAATCCACCACGCTGACCCAGTGCGGGTTGTGGTGGATGACATTGACTTCGAGAAATTCTAAGTAGGTACATATCGGTTTTCCTTTACCGTTTATAAGTTAGCGGCATTACGCACATGACTTCGAGAAGACAGTGCTGCGCGTGGTTTTGAACCCGGGGTCTCCGGATCGGCAGTCGCCGTTCTCCCGACTAGACCAGCCGTAACTTCATACTGACCACTGTGTACAGAAACTAGCGGCCCGCTCCTATAGTGACATATTTATAGATTAAAGTGACACTTTTAATACATCGCCTCAAACTTTTTCCTCTATCTATTGCATGTCGGCCCCGGAGTAGGGGTAAAGTGAAAGGCGCTCGACAGAGCAGCCCTGGCCAATACGGCGGCGTTACTCGTTAAGTTACTTAAATTGAATATTTTTCCAAAAAATATTAGTTAAATGTCTACAACGCGAAAAAAGTTTCACTTTTACCGTGGTTTCATGGAACCATACAATCATTAGATTCACTATTAGGTGTACACTTGACCGTCATCTCGCCTGATGTTAAGCGACGATGCGGTCTACGATGGTTGAAGAAACCGATTCACTCTCGATTTGAAGAAATTATGACTTGCCTAGCGATTCTGAACTCTGTCGGATTGATCCGGCACGGAATCTCATCTCTTGGTCTTTGTCTTATCCGTTTAGATTTAGAAGGACAGAAACAAGAGAGATTGTCATTCCGAATTTAAGCCGTTCGGATTGCGTTTAGTATCACTTGGATTGGAAGTTGGAAGAATTCACTGAGAACAAACCTATATTGAGATTGGCAGTCATAAGGGCTGCCGATAGAAATGAAAGGTTAAATTAAGAATTGTAGTATTAAACAGTAGTGATTAAACTAAACAACAAGTGATTTAATTCCCAGATGGAGTCAGTTCGACCTCGGTACACAGATCTCTCACGAAGGCCACCCCGACGCGTGGGTGTTCTCTCCGGTGGTCCACGGCTGGGAGTGGGCATAGCGACGGCTCGGCGCACGCACCGGCATAGGGTGCCTCTTACTATCATATCATCGTACCGCATAGATGAAAAGTAAGTTTCTGGTAACATTGTCAAGCTAGTAGAGCAAGAGCCCGTGAACCCCAGACCTTCGTTATTTTATAAAAGCTGAAAACTTGTCAGCGCATGCTCCTAACACAGGTAAGAACGAACGAAGAACCTGCCAGAGCCAGGATGATCCAAACTTCATAATGGTCCATCGTTCTTACCTATGTTGGGAGCATGCGCTGATAAGTTTCAGCTTTTATGAAATAACGAAGGTCTGGGGTTCATGGGCTCTTGGCTCTTAGTCCATAGGGCGGATCCAGCTTTGCCTCCAGGGGAGGGTCACATGGTTCCAGGGGGTCACGGGGGTCATATAGTCGTGGCCATGTTACAAAATTGTGCGATAAGTACATGCATGATTTTTAATCCGTGATCCACCTAGGAACTGGACCCTGGTCATGACCCCCATGACTGGGGGGGGTCATGACCCCCAAAACCCTCACCCTGGGTCCTCGCTTGCTGTCAAGTAGAAATGTCATTAATTTATTATAATAAAACCGGCCAAGTGCGAGCGGGACTCCCGCACAAAGGGTTCCGTACCATTAGCAACTAAACGGCGAAAACCTCTTTGGTTTATTCGGCATTCGTTATACATCCCAGTTTCCGCAGACAGGCAAAAAAATTCTTAAACATTTTGATTTCATGATTCTGACGATGAATTCGATATTATATTTTTACTAGTGGCGCCATCTAGTTTTCTTGAGACGGGATAATCGAGCAAGAAACGGTAAAAAATCAAGTTTGTTGTATGGGAGCCCCCCTTAAATATTATTTTTATTTTATTTTTAGTATTTGTTCTTATAGCGGCAACAGAAATACATCATCTGTGAAAAAAACACCGTTCTTGAGATACAGCCTAGTGCCAGACGGACGGACAGCCAAGTCTCAGTAATAGGGTTCCGTTTTTACCCTTTGGGTACGGAAACCTAAAAACGAAAGTTTGTAGGATGATTGCTGCTCAATCATGTGATGGAACATTTGAACGGGTCAGATTGAAATCTAGAACATAGATTACAGTTTGGAATAGCACGTAGGCTTTTTATTTCGGGAAAATAACGGGAACGGGAACTGTGCGGGTACGACCGCGAGGCGCAGCTAGTCTAACTAACTTTTAAACTTTCACATTTTGAGCATATTACGTTTTCTAACGAAACAACTCGGGTGAGGGACCTTCTCTCACAGGGAGAGATGTACAGGACATAATCCTCCACGCTGATCGAATGCAGGTTAGCGGATGACGCATGGCCTCGAAAGATTCTAGGAACATGGCCGGTTTCCTCACGATGTTTTCCTATACCTGTTTCGCGATATTTTCGTGAGTTGTGGATTGAATTCTAGCGTCACGCTCGGGAATGATAAGAAATCTTCGGGTAAACTCGAGACCATGGCCATTGGCGATCTAGAAATGAACATCTAGAATATAATAGATGGACATCTAGAAATGCTGACGCATTTCTAGATGTCCATGCTAATGGCCACAGCCTTCGGTTTCACTCGCGTAGTTTCCAAAGTAAGCTATCAAATTCTGGTTTATAAGTGTTCACTTCTATCGGAAGTTCCTGAGGATGGCTGCCATTTTTTTAAAGGTTTTCTAAGGTCTTTAAACATGCTGGTTTCATAATCAGTTCCTTACGATGTTTTTTCTTCATCATTAAAGCCAGTGGTGATGACAAACTCATACATCGGCATTCTGAAAAGTACTCTAAACCTAAGACTTTGTGGTTGTAAATCGCACGTTTTAGCCACCAATTTTTTGTACTGCGTTTACTGCATTCTGCATTATTTTAATCATTGCTAGGTTTACGTCTGACCACCATCAGAAGCGGCCTACGATACCAGCGCAGCTCGTTTACCTAGAAGAAACCGATTCACTTCAGCAGCGTAGCGATTCTGAACCCAGTCGGAACGATCTCGACACGGAATCAACCTCTACTTATCCGTTTAGAATGACAGAGACAAAGATTGTCATTCCGAATTTGAGTCGTTCGAAATGCGTTCAGGACGTCTACTCTATTTCTACGAAAAACGAAATTTCGAAATCAAACTCGCGACTTTCCTACTCCGTTTCTACTTCGATCCGTCGTTTCGTTCGAATGGTCCCTACTCTGCAGGTCTACTACAAAAACAAACTCCGAATGATCGCATCCGACCGACAGCTGAATCGGATTGTAGCCTACCACGAAAAACATTCGGATCTATACATTTCGGGTCGGAAGTTATAGACTTAGGTCGGATGAGGGTCGGATCGAACGAAACGGCCGATCTGATCAACCGACCGACTGTCTTTCGTGGTCGGAAACTTCATAAGTTCGGCCGATATATCGTTTATCGGACTTCGTAGTAGACCTGCTGATTAGAGTAGGCTTGGAACATTTAAACGTCAAACAATGTTCGATCGGACGAAACGAAATAGAACCGGAATAGGAAAGTCGCGAGTTCATTTCGAAATTACGTTATTCGTAGAATGAGAGTAGACGTCCAGAATCAGTACCCAGACTTGACATTATTTAACTTCACCATGAACATATACTTAGCTACGTGTATAGATATGTAAAAAACTATTTATATGGATAATCATAGCTTTTTATTTAGGTAAATCGTTAAATATGTAACATAATATTTTGTAATGTACCTAGTATATTTATTATAAACATGTTTTTGATAAATAAATTATATTTTACAAGTAAGCAACATCGCATTTTTTTTTACCAAACATTCGAAATTCGAGAGAATTAGATTTTTGGGTATCGAAATTTGGGCTCTAGTAATTAAATTGTAAATAATAACATTAGCAAACTTGTATCCTGATTCATACCACAATCGGATTGATCTTGATCTCGCGGTCTTTGTCTTACCCGTTTAAAAAGACAGAGAAAAGGATTGACATTCGGAATACGAATCGATAGGATTGCGTTGTGAATCAGAACCTTAACACGTTGGCTGTCCGTGCACTATATGTAGGGCATTGTGAAGTTAGCCATGGCGTCCGTGCACTATATATAGGACACCACTCCGCTCAAACTAAACGCGATTTCTTGAACTGGACGTACGAATAACAGTTTTGAATTTGAGATAGACGTGTGGATTAGGAAGTATATAAAAAAACCCGCGAAGGACATACGGGAATTTATAAATTATTTGTACGGCAGTTGATGTGGGTAGAAAACAAAAAGTAAAATGACAGGCCAAATCAAAATTATTTATGTTTTATTGCAAAATTAGTACTGAAAACAAACAAAACTTGTTGTAATTATAATGAAAAATAAAACACTTTACACAGTTTTAATGGCATTCGTTATAATAGGGCAAACAGAAGCCTATCCCACATAGAAGAATACCCACAATTTTTACCTACAGTAAAACTTTTTGACGGCTGTTAGTTGAGTCTGACACTTTTTTGTCTATGCCCCACGCAAAAAAAAAATACAAAAAACACAGGTACCCTTAAAAATAGTGCACTAAATGAAAGCTGCAAAGTCCGTGCACTACATACAGTGCACAAAAATTAAGCCGAGGAGTCCGTGCACTACATATAGGGCATGCGGAAATTCAGCCTGTAATATATTTTCAAAAACCCTGGAGGTAAAAACGTTATTTCAAGAAGCTAGTAGCATCATTTTTATTCATTTAGTGTACAAAAAAAATTGGACGTAGCGTGTCACTTGACTGAATCAACGTGGACAGCCAACGTGTTAAACTTATAAAATAATTTCACGAAGTTTACATACACAATTTGAAAGAGAAATATATGTATATTAAAATGGTGAGCAACTAATTCAAACCCACCAACACGAGGCTCTATACTAACAACAATGTAACATTTACAAAGAATTTTATATTTACATACAAGCTAAACATAGTTATATTACATTTAACATGTTAGGTATACAGGGTTACACAAACATCTATGCTAAGCCGAAGGAAATGTGTTGCATTTTGTTTTACAAGTTGGATGGATATACTAACTAGGTCTACGTTTGACTACAGCTTGCAAGATAATATAAGCAATACTATAAGAATTGAAGACGACTGTGTCGAACAGCATTTTTTATGGTAGTGCCCCATGCAAAGTTTTCTTTTAAATGTAGCTACTCTACAGACCTCTGGGGTGGATGCGTCACCTTTGTCTTTTGTTTCTTTTTTACATAATATTATATCCTGGATTAGGAGAATGGAAAAGTTGTTCACATTCATTATTATAAATTACAACACATCCCTTTCGACTTAGCAATGCTATGTAACCCTATCAAATGTTCACACTTTGGATGAAGCCTATACAATATTTCGATACTTTGATAAATACTATGTGATAATGAAAATTAAACTAAAACATAATGGAATGACCAGATGAGTATTCTTCCCAACCAAAACACCAAGTGAAGTGACCTGCACCTCTCAGTTCCACTTGCCACTTTTCAAGATACACAGACATGACTAAAATAACAACAGATCATTGTTATGTAATTTTATAATGAAATCGAACATGGTTGATGCACATTTTCATTAACTACAGGTTACTCAAATTTGATACAGTCAGTCCAGCCGGACTACTCTTTGAATTGAAGTTGTACTGGAATACCCTTACTACCCTATTCTGTGTTTCCCAATATGTACAACCTGGCTGTCTTCAAATCTAAGAGTACACAAGTACCATCTAGGTAAATGTGTCACATCCTAGACCATGGTATTGCTTAACACGAAGCAAATCGTGGTCAAAGGTAGACCTAGTATTGTATTTAAAAAGTTTCAGTAACTCGTATCCAAAAGAGAAACAGTCGCGCTCGCACTTACCTTGAAAAAAGCCGCCGAATGAACTGAAACTTTAATCGGACTGGACTGACCATATTGTGTATGGAGTAACTTTTATTAAAAATGCTTTGTTTTTGTTTGAAAAAGTAACAAAGAATCTAACAGATGCACTTATTTTATAAAAAAAAAATATATATTAACAGTATGTATGATAGCATGCCTCCACTGTCATAAGATCTTTTAACACAATTTCTAAGGAAATTCTAAACAGCACAATCAAACCTTTACAAATAGATATTTACATTTCTATAGCCCCCTTACACACAATTTTAACAGCTCTTGAAAGGTTGGTATGAGACTATAGTTTAGTCTCATAATGTATTGCCAGAAATTTCATGTGGTTGTAAGTTTAGTCAAAGTATAAATCCGGGGCGTATTTAGAGTGGGGGGGGCAAACGGGGTACATGCCCCTGGGCCTCCACAACAGATACTTTGGGAAAAAAAGTAAAATTGCGACAGTAAACATTTTTTACGTTAACTTTAAACCATTTGTAGTCCAGATTTTTGCTTGATAAATCTTAACCTAGGGGAGGTGTTTTTCAACGTCCCCAACGAAGCCCCGCCCCAGGACCTCCACACCTCTAAATCTGGCCCTAAGTTTAGTAGTGTGACAGTCACATTAAACGCGATGTAGGACTTTCAAGTACTCAAGTGGGGTTCAGTGCCCTACAAATATTTCTACAAAAAGCTTGTCTTACAAAACCAGAGTATATATTTTGGCTTATAGTATATGAAAGCCAACACCTATTTGATGTTTGAGATACAAATATTTTTTTTTCATATTCAGGTTGTCATGGGATACAATAATCCCTTTTCAGCAGAGAACCACACTCAGTGTAAATCTGCAAATTCAGTAACTTACTAACATTGCTAGTTCTGATCCGAGTTATTTATGGATACATGAGTGCTCATTCACAATAGAATGCTCCACTGTTTTTTTGTTGTTGTTTACTACGTTCTTTATAACAATAACAATTTTATTATAAAAAGAGCCATCTATAAATCAGGTCACACTGAAAAGGGAGGGGATAGGGAGAGGACGAGGTGGACATTGTGTTACATTGTGCAACAAGACATGGGAAGAGTCAAACAATTTGTGACATTACAAAAAAAAAATTGTAATATCAAAATTAGAAATTCAAATTATCCATGAATAATTTTACATCATTTCTAACTATCTGTAGGAACACAATGTATTTTATTAGTTCTACAATACATGATCAAATTTGACTGCAATTTGCCAATTGTCAAGCAATATCTCAGCCTAGAGCATGTATCTCTAAAAAAAATACTGTAAAGAAAACTGTTGAACTAATACAATTACTGTCTTCAGTAAATTTTTTTTTTTGTAGTGGTAGGACTCTTAGCAGAGTCCGCCTGGGGAAGTACCACACCTTTGTCAATTATTGTACCGCCAAGCAGTAATGTGCAAACATTACTGTGTTCCGGTTTGAAGGGCAATGTTTCCAGAGGTTTTGATATTTACAGGGTTTAGAGATATAACAACTTAGATCTCTGGATGACGAGCGCAGTGCAGTGCTAGGTAATGACTTGGACTCTTCATGTTCCAATAGCTGCGTGTCACTGTGCTGTTATGTGGCAGGCATTTTGCTTACCATCAGGCTCATGTCCTGTTCGTCTCGTCACTCTTTATTTAAAAAAAAATCTTTTGTAAAATTCTATTTACATTATGTCACACTAGACGTCAGAGAACAGCAAATGTGTCCACAAAAAAATGGTAGGGATAAAAATACAAAGAAATTCATGTGACATAACTTATGGATGGCCCCAAACTTTAGTGTTTCTACTACACATTTCTGTACCTTCTTCTTCTTACACAACAGCTTTTCTTCCACTGGGACTAGCATAACAACATCTATTCTAAGGAGTTGAGCATGAGGAGTTGTTTCAGAACTTTAGTTTGTGAAGTTTCCCGAATTTCTCCTGCTAGGAACATCTCGTCCACTACTGTGTATACCTGGAAAGACATAGAAATGTTTAACTTATTATTTCAAAACTCAGATATTCTTAACATTACAAAGGCGATCAGAACAGCTGTACTAATTATAATGAGCAGCCTTTACCTGAATCCTGAAATAGTGAGAAAATATTGATTGATATCTTTACTGTTTACTCATGTATGAAACAGTGTTTTCATAGACAGGATACTAAGTTTTGACCGTGCCAAATAAGTCTATTTTAATATCACATAACTCAGAATAGAAACTTTTCTCTTAATTAGAGATAATAATAAGATGGCTCTCTAATGAGTTGTAATTAATCTGTCATTATTAGTAGGCCAAGGAAACGCCATGAGTATAATAAGTATAATCTTAGTTAAACCACCTTTAACAAACAACATTGATAATAGACATGAAAGTTTACTTAGGTGGCGATAACATATGTTAGAATATCGTACCTTATAAAAGTTGAATACAAGATCCAATTCGCAGACATTGTGGAAGTACTCATTTAGCACTTCAACGAAATTGTGAATTGCTTCCAAATAGCATAGGTTATTGTCGTTCACGTCCACGCATATGCAGAAATACAGACCGGCGTATCTTCTGTACACTATTTTGAAGTTGCGGAACTGAAAATAACGAAGACACGTAAGTAGATATAGATGGAGTACTGTGATACTACCTCCTATTATTATGCTGTGGTTTTATGAACATGAGACGAACCTCAACGAAATTTGTATGTTTTGCGTCGCGAACAGTAACAACTGCATGCACCTCTTCAATAAGCTTCTGTTTCTCGTCATCATCAAAATTCATGTACCATTTCGCCAATCGAGTCTTCCCCGCTCGGTTTTGAATCAGAATGAAACGAATCTGTAGAAAAATATAAAATAAAAGGAATAACCAGACTTTCACATTGATTACTTACACACATTGAGTAATTTTAAGAAATCTTACCATTTCGTTTTGATGAATTTGTTTGAAATTAAAATTATTAAATTTTCCAGCAACTTATCGTATTTGGTTGACGCCTCCTTTCGGGTTTCGGGTTTGGATTTTCGGAATTTGATGACAATGAAGACATTGATAGTTATTAAATAATTGACACATTTACTGCAGCAGACCAACTATTGGCTTTTTTGACATTGGCATAACTTTTGAATGCAGAAAAATGTCTGTTCTTTGTTGTAAAAAAATATATTTGTTGTCTATGATGACTGCATTCAAAGTTGCCAAAACTAAAATTTTGTTTCTAATTGGGTAGATTTTGATTTGACACTGAAAAAAATAATTTTAAACATATTATTTGTATTTGAACAACTAATCGGATAATTATTATATTAATTTTTGATTATAATATATTTTTTATGCAAATAGTGAGCTGTCGAACACACTATAATAGCTTTTCAGTTGAATGGTTGTTAGTTTTCGCTCAGTTATGGCAACCAAATTATCGATATCGAGTTGTTTTTCAATTTTCCAGTGGATTTTTGACGTTGCTCCAACTTGCTCGTTTAGGGTTTTCATTACTATTTTTCATCAATGTAGTGCCTAGATCTTCAAAATGCCCGTAATTTAAGTAGTTTAGTATTTAAATAAGCACTATTCGTTCTTAAATGACGCCCACGAAGACCACTACGACCGAAGTAGAAATGGTGATACGGAACAGAAAAACCGTAATGAAAGACGGAATCATGACGATGTCGGGGATCGGCGAGCCGTCCGTGTTCCACGCGCTGGTGGTGATATTCCTCGAGTTCTTCGCGTGGGGGCTGCTCACGATGCCCATCATCTCCGTGCTGAACGCGACCTTCCCCGACCACACGTTTCTCATGAACGGCCTCATCATGGGCATCAAGGGCATCCTCTCGTTCCTGTCGGCGCCGCTCATCGGCGCGCTCTCCGACGTGTGGGGCCGCAAGTTCTTCCTGCTCGTGACCGTGTTCTTTACGTGCGCGCCCATCCCGCTCATGACGATCAACACTTGGTGGTTCTTCGCGATGATTAGCATCAGTGGTGTGTTCGCGGTGACTTTCTCGATCGTGTTCGCGTACGTGGCCGACGTGACGACGGAGGCGGAGCGCTCGCGCGCGTACGGGCTCGTGTCGGCGACGTTCGCGGCCAGCATGGTGATCTCGCCTGCGCTCGGCGCCTACCTGATGGACCTGTACGGCGAGGCGCTCGTGGTGGCCGGCGCGACCGCCGTGGCCGTGCTGGACGTGTTCTTCATCATGGTGGCAGTGCCCGAGAGCCTGCCGGAGAAGGTGCGGCCGGCCGGCTGGGGGCCCGCCATCTCCTGGGAGCAGGCCGACCCGTTCGCGGCGCTGCGCAAGGTGGGCGCCGAGCGGACCGTGCTCATGCTGTGCGTGGCCGTGTTCCTCTCCTACCTGCCCGAGGCCGGCCAGTACTCCTGCATCTTCGTGTACCTCAAGCTGGTGATGGGCTTCGGCACCGTGCAGGTGGCCATCTTCATCGCCATCGTGGGCGTGCTCAGCATCGGCGTGCAGGTCGTGCTCGGGTTCCTGATGCGCGTGCTGGGAGCCAAGCACACCATCATGGTGGGGCTGCTGTTCGAGATGCTGCAGCTGATGTGGTACGGGTTCGGCAGCCGCACGTGGATGATGTGGGCGGCGGGCGTGCTGGCCGCGCTCGGCTCGGTCACGTACCCCGCCA
This sequence comes from Ectropis crepuscularia, assembly GCA_963693475.1. NCBI lineage: Eukaryota > Metazoa > Arthropoda > Insecta > Lepidoptera > Geometridae > Ectropis > Ectropis crepuscularia. Next base: position 1,340,602 of record OY856359.1, on the reverse strand, counting down.
TCAGCGCCTACGTGTCCGTGAACAGCCGCGCCGACCGGCAGGGCGTGGTGCAGGGCATGGTGACCGGCGTGCGCGGGCTCTGCAACGGGCTCGGGCCGGCCATGTTCGGCGTCATCTTCTACCTGTTCCACGTGGACCTGAACGAGGAGCACGCGGCGGGCGGCGGCGCCCGCGAGCGCGCGCCCCGCGCCGTGCCCGGGCCGCCCTTCGTGCTGGGCGCGCTGCTGGTGATCTGCGCGCTGCTGGTGGCCGCCTTCCTGCCCGAGGAGGGCGGGCCGGCGCGGCGCGCGGCGCCCGAGCTGCGCTACGAGGTGGAGCGCGGCCGGCGCGTGGCGGGCCCGCTGTCCCCGCTCATGGCGCCCGAGTCGGCCGCGCTCTAGCCGGCGCGCGCGCCGCGCCCGCAGCGCGCCGCCTCCGTCTGACTCTGGGGCGCCTCCGCCCCGCTCGCATTTACGAGGTACCAAAGTGACTGACGCGGTGACTGAGTTCGTTGAGTTGCGACGCGACCGGCTTTCGGTCTCCTGTTTTCTAAGCTTTATATCTATTTTTGTAACGTTTCGCCCGTCGCGGGCATGTACATAGTCGACCCCCGTAGGTGTTTCTTTGGCCGAGCCTGGCGCGCGACCCCCGCGGGCCGGGCCCGCGGCGCGCTCGATGACTCACGCGTGTTTATCTAGTAGAGTGATGGAATCGTGTTGTGATAATGTTGCCGCTTGATGATAAATTTTCCATATAATCGAACCACTCGATGTAATCATAGAGAAGACGCGAGCGAGCGACTACTATATATTTATAAACAATTGAAAGTATTAGTGTAAGATAAGATCAATTTTAGGATGTCTCCTGTCCATTTGTAAATGCTAAAAATTCATAGTATTGCTAAGAGAGTAAGAGAGATATATTATTATGTTGTTATGAATGTAAAATATGAAAAAAAAATAGTTGCTGCAAGCACTTTAGGGTAAAGTTTGTAAATTGGAAATGTTTCAAATTATCTAAAGTAAGCGGTCGGCTCCCGCCACCTTCCTTGTTGACTTGTAGAGTTCTCTCCGCAGGCACCATAGTGCTGCGAAATTGTAAATTATCCCGAATTAGCTGACTCAAGTTGGGGCGAGTGAGAGCATGAGATCATCTGATGCTTGATGTAATACATTCGCTGGGCTGCATTGATGTTGTTAAAGCCTATAAAGATCTCGATAGTTCAAATAAATAGGTTTGTAAATAGGAAACAATAAAAAGTATTTGTCTGTAATCTGGAGTTTGTACTTACAGCCCTGACCAACTAAATCTAACTAATAACAACTAATTAAAAATATGTTACAATTGTGTATGTGAAAGCTGGTTTTCGTTTTGATTTCAGTTTTCTTCCTCAGATACTTACATGCCTCTATTTGCTTCCTCTGTCTGAGAGATCATATATTTTTCTTACTTTTTTGTTATTATCTTCATATAAACCTTAGCATATCAGCTTTCTAGTTCTTCATGTTCCAAAAAATTACTTATTTTCCCCAACATTTGTAGTGTAGATTAGGTGATAAAGGTTTATTAATCATTAGATCTTAGATTTTTTTGTAATTATAGCCCTCTCAGAGGACAACTAAATAACTAGCTTTAACACACCAATTTATACAAAATTAATATACAATCATGCCATGCCTGACACAATTCATGATGCTAACACACACATAACAACAGTGTATGTGTGTGTTAGCATCATGTATTGTATAAATTTCACTGTAAAATTATAAAAACTGTCAGATTATAACTTCTAACCACAACAGATTACAAACTAATCTAACCTACTAAGAGACTGTAAACTGGTGGTATTGTCAATTTTATGGTGAACATAATTATACAATCATGCCTGACAATATATGTGTGAACATCCTCTATTGTATACAGTTGAAAATAGTTTCCACACGTTATACTGGCAGTGAACAAGGTCAAATTAAATACATAAACGTAGAACATATTTGTATTGATAAAAACTCACATTAATCAGGTTCTCTGTGATTAGATACACTAAAACATTGATAAAAATACTAGTGTTCCTACAGAGATGTGATTGTTATAGGGCTTGATCACTTATAATAACTGACCTACATTTTTTACTAGATGAAAACACTTGAGTACTGGTAGTGTTATTCTACTATTGTGCTTTACTGTGTGATGTGTAAACATTATTGTGTAGGAGTAACTTAACACTTTTACAACAAGTTCTATGGTCAATACTTTTCCAATTGGGGCTAGATTTTGATGGTTCTTTATTTATTTGATAGAGAGTTCAGAGGGTTCCATATAAATTTTGTTGAAATAGGGTACCGCACTGGGTCAAAAATACACCATCCTAATTAATCCGTCAGCTAACTAGATCATAGAAAAATATTGGACACGTATTTTTTGTTTTTTCATAATATTAAAAATCGTCTAAGATATAGATTATAGACCATCAAACTTCGAGAATGGGGGGTCGCGACGTCACTCGTGAGCAAAAATCGTACTCACAAGTGACGTCACACGAAACTTCTAAGCGCTGTAACATCGTCATTTTTTGTTTGTGAAACAAAAGAAAAAATATGTGTACAATATTTTTTGGCAATCTAACTAACGGGCTACTTAGTTTTTTTGAGGATTGTACCCTATTGGTGGAGCAGTTTTTGAGATATGAACAACAAAACTAAACTTTACTTTTGTTTATGTGGATGACAGTGATTGTTTCTTATGAAATCTGGTCAAGTGCCTGAATTTAATTTTAAATTGAAGTCTGTTTTTGTTTGTTTGGAGAAAATAAATTGTTTAATTTGAAGTTGAATTCTAAACATGCATTTTTGTAGAATGCAGTGACATAGTGACAAGCATGACATTCAGCTGATAGTAAGCAATACTTCTGTTCATAACAGCACAGTGCTACTCAGCTATTTGATTCCAAATCATTGCCTAGTACAGCACTGAGCTTGCCACTCATAGATATAAGATGGTTTATCTCTTTACCCTGTAATTTCACTGAAAGCATTGCCCTGCAAACCGGAATACAGTAATGTTTTACCCTTCAAACTTTGGACACAGTCATGCATAATAATAGAATATGCTGTAGCGTGCAACCATGCAACAAACTAACTGGTAGTGTTACCTCCAGTTGTTCCAACCTGTTTATGGCAACTGTTCAGGGCAGTTCTCAGGGCAACCATATACCTAACACCCTAACTATGCCAATGTTTGAACTCACCTTGAGTTCAAACATAATAAGCCAATTATCAGGCTCAAAATTATTTCCCTGGCCATAGAGCGTGAGAAAACTGTCAGTCCGATGGCATAGAATAGATAATACAGATAGAACGGACACTCCCCACCCCCCGCCAGTTTCAAGCTTCCTACCCCGCAAGAACGCGAGAAGCACTCAACGAAGGGTTATATCGGACGATATTTTTCTATGAGAATACGACCATGATGCTGTATTATTTAACAAAATGGTACCAAAATTCTCGTCTATTATACGAAACAAGAATAAGAGATTTTTGATTTCATAAGAATTTCTACAAAGATTGAATCATTTTTATAAACTGTGCTACTGGTTAGAAGTACCTACGCGCCAACACTGAAGTCCTGTGACGAAATTATTAAACTCGTTGTTTTTAAACTGCGGCTTTCGTTAATCGTTGTGAAATACGTCAGTGGCGCCAATAACGTATGGTAAAGAGTGATGGCACCTTTATTATCTCCTATTTTGTTTTAAATCTTCTCCCTTCTGGTTGTTGATGAAAGTTATATTTACCTACATTAAAGATCGAACACTAACTAGGTAAGATTATAGGCCACTTAACACAGGCAGGTGAACTCACGGGTCACAGCTATTCCATAAAATAATTTAGTAACCCTAGATGACACGCACACGTGCGTAAATGTGTTCGAACGACATATGCGTAGTTGTGTGAGTGTAGGTATGTCAACTGCACCGTCTGTATAGATTTTAGGCCGAGTGTCCGGGGTGTGCCGATGGGCACTTTCGTTCTGGGATGTGATGAGCGCAGAGTAATAAAAAAAAAATTATCACTGCGTTTTTGTTATTTTACACTGGTCTCTGGCCGCGACTTCGTCCGCGTTGTTTTTTGAAAATCGATATTCCCTAAGGATTTTTTTGAGATTAGAAGTAGGTAGTAGTTGAATTCTAAATTTCCGCTTGATCCCTTTAGTTCTCACGACGTGATTGAGTTACAAACATTCGTACTTCCAAACAACTAAACATGAACGCTTTCACATTTATAATATTTGTAGGATAGTAAATCGAATCATCATTACATTACAATAGTACCTGCAAAACCATGACTAAGGCCCTCACCACACATGCTACTTTTTGCAGCAAAATCGCGTGATTTAGCAGCTAACGCGGAAACGCGCGCTTTAGCAGCTGAAGCGGAAACGCGCGATTTAGCTGCAAAAAGAAGCTGCATCGCGATGCAGCGACTGCTTGCGGCTGTTTGCGTCTGTCGCGGCCGCCGAGCAATTGTTCCGTTCAGTGTTGCTAACTTGGATTTTTTAAAAGTGTAGACAGGTTTAAAAATACGTAGAGTATTACCTATTATATGGGTTAAGTTATCTGAAATAAATTGATTTTGATTTGATTTGAATATTAAATTATGTAAAGTTTATAGAACTGCGTACTTTTTTTTTGAAGTAGTAAGGTAGTAAATGTAGTGTACGAATGTAGTTAGGTGCAGGGTATTTAACTTGTCTGTGTAGGATTTACGTCGAAGAGTATATGGCCATATTGTCGCTTTTCTTTGCAGACTTTCAAGTAAATCGATATCTTTTTTGAAGTAGTCCTCACATATGTTTCATAAATTTTAAGAAACATTTCTACAGTTATAGATTGAAAGGAATCAGAATGACGTAAAGAAAATAGTTTGCTTTCTGTACAATTGCAGAAATGTGTTCTTCGCATTTTAAATTTAATATTTTAAAAAAGCCTTTACTAACAAAACTTAAATACAATGAGAACTACACTACGTTACATACCTAACGAACTACTTACACTAAGCACACCTGAATTATCCATAGACCAATGAAGGACTACAGATAATCAAGATATTCAAACCCACTACCAATCGGAAGCGTACCCAGCACGCTTGCAATAGTCATGCACAATAGTCATGCCATCAGGTCTTTTGCCATCGTCACGCCCAAGACGGTTCGAGTATGGCTGTTATAATTTAATGAAATTATAACACCGAGGTCTTTTTGCTAATTAATTGAGGATTTATAATTATATAAATTTATAACTTTACGATCATGGACGTACGCTGGAAAATAAATACCACTAAAGTACATAACAACTTTTAATTTATTCCCGAGAATATTTTTATCCGTGTTAAGAACAGACATTAATAATTGTAGATATACGCTAAAAGCAAAAACACGTAAAGTTGGCCACACTGAATCGAAAGTGTAGTTTTGTTTAAATCTAGAGCAACCACAGTATAAAAAAAATACCAGTAGGACGACTAGCTTTTTTCATTTGGGAGAAATGCTAACAGTGCTATCTACTAGCGATAAGGCCACCGCTTGTAACACTAGTTTTATTGTTATTCTCTCCTGTATACGTGTTTTTTGTTTATGGTGTGTACAATAAAGAGTATCTATCTATCTACTATTCGTAGCTACTTTTGACTCTACTATATTAAAGCTTTAATTATTATTTAATTATTTATTGAGCAATTTACTGACCCAGTAGGGATTTTAACAATTTTTCGGAATTGTTTTTATTTCTTGAAGATTAACGCTTGTTTACTAAAAAAATAATGTTAAAAATTTGTGTATTTTTGATGAGTATAATTACAATAGTAATGTAATTCTGATTTTTCCCGCTAAAACATTACCGGCTGACATGACGTCACTAACAGCAAAACATTGGCCATGATCTATGATTGCATGTCCAGTTTATGTGTTTTCGTAGGTACTTTTACTTGAATACAAACAATCAAAATCGTCGTCGCTAAGATCGCATACTATAATAAAAATGCAGAGAAGCAAAAAACTACTTAAAAAGGGTACTAATTATTGTCTAAAATATAATAGACATACATTCTAACATATGCCCATGAACCTTCTTACATATGCTAATACAAAGACAATGAATTCAAAATGTTATATAATAAAGATGTACGAGCTTCAATCAGATTTTAGCAGGCTTTCGACATAATCTACTGATTTTTGCCTTGAACTGTAAATACGGAAAGTGACGGAGCTTGTCTTATTTCCACGGGCATGGCATTCTACAACTCAACTGCTTGGAATGCAAAAGATTTGCCGTAGAATGTTTTGCAACGTGCAGAGGGCGCTTGCAGGGACAAATTATAGGTTGATATAAGATTACATGAGTGTACGCTACTGTAAAATGTAAAGCAGTCTTTCAGATATCGTGGTGTGGCAGTGTTAAATGAGCATTCTGAAGAAAGCAAATGGGGAAATACTTGAGCTGTAGGAAAAGAAATTAATAAACAGTTGCAAATTAGGTAATTGAAAACTAGCCAAGTCAGACCTTAGTTTTGAACCAATTATCTTGTGAGTACAGTTTCATTTATTATGAATATATTTCAGGATCGCCCATTAAACTTTTCACTCAAGCACCCATTTAGATCTCACTTCTTTTGTTGTTCTGTAATAAATTTTATAAGTAATATTTAGTTTGATTTTAATTTCATATTTATATATTTTTTTTTGCATGACATATTGTCGTCCTACTGGGTTTTTCATTATACTATGATTGAGTCGCCTGAAGCTGCCGCTGCATCACGCTTCCGAAAAACGCGAGTCGCAGCTACTTTTTGAAGCGAGATGCAGCGACTAGACGCCTGTCGCAGCTTCTTTTTGAAGCAGGATGCAGCAGCTAGACGCCTGTCGCAGCTACTGAAAGTAGCTAGTGTGAACAGGCTGTAATAACGCCTTATTTATTCTGTGTGGAAAATTTATCTGAAAAATCAATTTTGATTTTGGGAGCTGTATCAATAAAACTAATTTAGTACATTTTCTTTAAATTATATTTTTTTTAATTTAATGTGTAATAGATAAAAATGAATCGCACGAGTGTAGGTATGTACGCGCTTAATATTTGAACGACTGCACCGAATTGTTTTCTTTTTATTTGTGGTCTTTATGGTCAGTCAAGTTTTTTGTACCTATAAAATAACATTTTAAAAAATACTATATTTTTCCAATTATACGAACGGTGATCGAGTGCATTCACAGAAGACAGAGATCTTCAAAATAATGACAATAAACTGATAGACTGATTAGCCAGTAGTTGAACAGGTGGTGAATCATTCAGAAAAAAATATGACATGACGAAGTTCGCCGGGTCAGCTAGTAATAAATAAATAATTAATTAATATCAACAAAATACACGTCCTTAAAGTCATATGAACTCGAATAACGCGCCCTGAAACATTTCCTGTGTAAATGTCTCCAGAACGCTGGCTGCGTTGCCTTGCTGAATGGTTAAGCTATCCTCTACCTCAGAAATGAGCTATACCGTCATTTTATTTCTACCTAGAGCAAAGCATTTACTCAAAAAAAAAAAAAATAGAGATGAGAAAACAAAAGTATAGAAAGTAATTCCTCTTGTATGAAGCTTCCTTTTTATTCCGTTGACCTGTCCGCAAAAGACAAAAGGCTTCCGAGAAAAGAGCATTTACTTTTATCTCCTTTGAATTGGGTACTTTCAATTTACAAGGAGTTTTATTATGTTTTAGACTTCAACACAACCTTATAGGAAAAAGTAATCAATTTAGGAAAAGGACAGAGTTTTAGCTGGTAAATTATTACCATTTTTATTGAAATCATTGTTTGGTCTCGATTATTTTAGTTGTAGGCTTGTAGGGCCAGTTACCAGTTACCAGTTGACCTTTGCCAGTTATTCTACCGCCAAGCAGTAATGTGCAAACATCGCAGTGTTCCGGCTTGCGATGTTTCCAAAGTAATTACAGAACCTCACAGATACATTATTTATCATATATCTCTGAGTGACGAGCGCAATGCAGTGTTAGGTAATGATTTGAACTCTACCTCTATATGTTCCAATACCTGCGTAATACCGTCAGGTGTGTTGTTTACAATCAGGCGATGTGTCTTGCTCGTCCCGTCATTACTTATAAAAATTGTGAAAAAACTTGTAGTAGTATTTTTGTTCCTACTAGTGGTCGCCCAATCGTCGAAATCCCAAGGCTTTCCGTCGTACCCTTAGTTTTGTTTGTAAAGGCTTTTTTCGGTTTAAAAAAACCGTATTAAATATGTACATGTGCACAAAAATTATGATCGGACTTTATTTGTCATTGTGTTCTGTGAGCTGTGAGCACAATACATTGTGTACAGGAAAATTTGACGTTATCTTGAAATTATGTGCAACGCTTACTACCAATCTGCAATTTATTGTTATATTATTTTATTGCATAAAATATTAAGCCCACTTTGCGTTCCTACTGCTGGGATTCGGGGCCTTCTCTCGCAAGGAGATAGTCAAGGCCATAAACAGCCACGCTGGGCCAGTGCGGGTTGGTGGATAACTCAAGACTTCGAAAGATTCTAGGTACATGTCGGTTTCCTCACGACCCACCCCATGGGGGGGGGGTCATGAGGACATTACCCCCCTGGATCCGCCGTTGGACTCTGTGGAGGTTTTGGTCAGTCAGGGCACCACTCTCAACCAGACTGTTGGTATAATTTTTGTATCAACAATACATACTTATACATACAATATCCAGGTAGAACAAATATCATGTTCTCCATACAAACATTTGTCCTGGGTGGGAATCGACCCCACGACCTTCGGTGAGCAGGCTGAGTCACGAGGGCAATCAAATATGTTCCTATTAAGTATGATAATACACCGACACAATCAGAGGTACAAGCGGGATCATTGGAGTTCTGCCTGCGCCTGAATTGTTTTAACGGTGAAGAAAAATATCGTGAGGAAAACGACATGTACCTACTGAATCTTTCGAAAGCATGCGTCATCCGCCAGCGTTTTGGGTTATGACTTTGACTGTCCCTTTGCGTGAGAAGACCTCGATTTCTAGTAGTGGGCTGCTTATGGTATTGTTGTAATATGTAAATACATAATCAATAGTTTCACTTACATCCGTTTAGCGATTTTCTGTCACGTTTGTAATATTTGTATTAATATGATTGATGAGACCGGCGAGCAGCAAGTCGCACGTCTGATGATAACCGGCACGCTAACCAATTACAGCACAATGCCCCTGTTTTATTAGCTTTTCTAAAATTCATGACCTGTCTTCCACAGCTCACCATCTGTCTCCGAATGTAAGCCTAAGGTCTGGCTTGGCTGGTTTTCATTATTATACTAATTATATTTTAGCCTTCGCAAGTTCTATTATGTAGGTTGTAGGTACATACTTATTTTACTCTTTCGAAAATTTGGTTTAAACTAGCCATCAAGCATAGGGCTCTTCCATAAGTAACTGTTTTAGTATCTACCTACTTAATAATAATTCGCTTCAAAATATTGTCAAAATATTAAGTTAAATGAAGCAATTATATTTTAAGTTAAAAAAATTGGCAGTCATAGGAACTGCCGATAGAAGTGAAAACTTATAACTCAGAATTTGATAGCTTATTTTGGAAGTTACACGGATGTAACCGGAAGGCGTGGCCTGGCCATCATGGCATGGCCATATAGAAATGCGTCAGCATTTCCCATTGGCTCTCGCATTTCTAGATGGCCATGCCATGATGCCCAGGCCACGCCCTTTTAAAACTTCCCATTGGCTGATGCATTTCTAGATGGCCAATGGCCATGGTCCCGAGTTTACCCGAAGATTTCTTATCATACCCGAGCGTGACGCTAGAATTCAATTCACACCCCACGAAAAATCTGTCCAGGCGCGCCAAAAGAAGTTTTCACTTCAATAAATTTCACGACTGACCATTGAAGTTTTCACCCATTTCGATCTCACTTTTTTGTCGTAAAAGTCAAGAGTAGATCCTTAGATCACTATATTGTAGGTACTTGGATTAAATTTCATCTATCTTTTAGTTGGGATTCACTTTTCTAATATTCATGACCTGTCTTCTGCGACACATCTGTCTTCTAATGTCTGTCGGATTGAGTCGAATACCACGAACTAGGAAAACCGACCGAATCGTTTGTACTAAAAGTTGTACGATTACAATTTGGAGATGCGAAGTATCTCCAAAGTATATAAGTATCCGTACCTTTGCCTATTATTCTGCCGTCAAGCAGTAATGTGCAAACATTACTGTGTTCCGGTTTGAAGGGCAATGTTACCAGATAAATTACAGGGCTTAGAGATATAAAACTTGGACCTCTGGGTGACGAGCGCAGTGCGGTGCTAGGTAATGATTTGGGCTCTTCATGTTCCAATAGCTGCGTGTCACTGTGCTGTTATGTGGCAGGCGTGTTGCTTACCATCTTTATGGTAATAAAGATGGTAAGTATTAGCTTATGTTAAAAAAAATACGATGGTGGCGCTGCCAGAGAACGATGTATAAATCGGATGGGATTAGGGAGCAGTTTGACGCGAGGTGAAATATGAATGGAGGTCAGGAGGGCCGCGGGAACAGCGGTTCTACCGCCTGACTTAAACTGTCTTCGCTTTGATATTGCTGTCTCTTTTCTTTCCCCTTGAAATGATAGAGACAGCAATGGCAAAGCCATAGCCAAGGCGGTAGAAGGGCCGTACGGCTAAACGATTTGATTCTTTGTTTCTCTTGTTGTAAGCTTCCTGCTCGCTCGCACTGTCGGGGTAATTAGCGGGAGGGAGACAAAACATTATGTCCAGGATCAAACACAGTATTCCGGAAATCTGTACCAGACTTGTAATGATTTTAAATGGAATTTTCCTGTTATAATGATGAGCGGTTTTCCTGAAATGCTGAGACTTGATGAAGTATCGGGCTATGTAACCATACATATATTTTTACGATTTTAAATGTATTGTATCAGCTGACCAGTTTTCGTAGTAGGTACGTACTTATTAGCTGGGCTTAGTTTGGGATAGATAACTTTGTTAGAATATTATTTATTTACTTAACTATCAGCGCCCCGCGGCATTACCCACGTAGTAGTTTTTCCCGGGATGAAAAGTAACGTATGTGTTATTTCAGACAATAATCTATCTGTGGTCCAAATTTCAGCCTGATCCGTTCAGCCATTCCTCCGTGATTGACAAACAAACATCCAAGCATTGACATCCTACAAATATTATAAATGTCAATGTTTCGATGTGTGTTACTCAATCACGTCGTAACGTCTGAACGGACCTGGTTGAAATTTGGAACACAGTTAGGTTATGGTCTAGATCTGTAGATAGTCTAGTTCTAGAATAACATATATCTATGCTACTTTTTATCCCGAAAAAAATCCAACCGGGAACTGCTCAAAACCGCGAAGCGCTGCTTATTTATAATACCTACCTATACCTACCTATTATATACCTATTATTTAATTTAGCAACTCCATAGGCTCCGGGATCTGTAACCTTTGTCATTTGGGTTCTTTTTTACATTTATCTTGGATGGGGAGATGAAAAGGGAAGTATGGGGGAGGAAACATTTTAAATCTAATTCTAGTTCTAATTTCAAGTTAAAAATCGGACTTAAATAGTCCGATATTTTTAAGCCGCCTCCTCCCGCCCTCTGGGCCACCACCACGACCGCATGTCTGTCTGTGATGGCCATCTCTGTAATTTCGGATGGTCTTCGGTGATGCAGCCAACGTTCGCAGTTTATAACGTTTGTTGGATGTACTTTTGTGTGTGATTCCCGATTCCCACGGTATCTCAGTTTATTCGATATCTATGCTCCGATTCTATTATTCTCCGCGAGTTCTCCGCTCGCGGCCGCCGCGGTCAAGGCCGACCGACGTCTGATGCCTGACTCATGGACTCATGCAACCAGCCGCGTGTTTTCATTACGTTCACGAGATAAACACATAAGAAAACTTAGCGTAAAAAATAGTGTTCTCAGCTGCTCTACTCTGCTCTACTCAAATATTTTGACATCTAAGATAAAATAGTACCTACCACAGACTAGGTAGAGAGATACTCTGTACCTACTCCGTAGGTAGTTCGCAGAAATGGCAAAATGAGGTGTTTTTATAATGACAGGCGAAGTAAATGTCAAATTATGAACAAAAACGTACGCTCAAGTTGTCCCAAAATAAAGAAAGGAAGACATTTCCAGAATAAAAGCAGCACAAAAATAAACAAATTTAATTAATTAAAGTACCTAAGTAATATCACAGCTCGCTCCGCAGTTTATGTGATGGGCTCCAAACTAGGCTAATAAAAGGAAACTGGCCTAAACCCGAAATTAAGAAGCGTATCGGGTTTTTATTAGATACATTTTGGAGAGTGTGCAGCCAATCTGCATGTTATATGTCAGGTAAGCGCCATCTATTACAGTACTTTTAATCTAGTTTTTATATCGTTTGAAAACGTCATATTGAAAACACCACACCTACAGGACTTTATTGGAATCTGAATAATTTGTTTGGAAACTGCTCTAACTTATCCTCCGAATAATATTTGTTTCGAAGTCTAGGCTATATGCCGTAGCGTATACTGATGCTCTTAGTTAAAAACAGGGGCATAATTAATTATTGTGGTTACAATATAAATCATACCTAAGAACCTCTTCATCGCTCTCAAACAAAAACAGCATTATAATATCGGTCCATTGTTTAGACGACGCGACGCGACGATTCCACAAAATACACGAGATTTATGCAGACTTATAATAACTGAGCTTTTTTGTATACGTGTGAAAAATAATAGACTAAACAATCCACAGTTTATATCCACAGTTTTTTACAGCCTCACATAAAAATCCCTATGTCCTCCAAGCCTGCCGTTAGAAACTTCGTGTTTACTTACTTACATACTTACTTGAAGATAGTGCCTACTACCATCACACGAAGAGCCGACAGGCACGGATTTGCAAAATCCTTCCCCTGGCGCTTTGGATAATATAACATGTTTATTTTATGACTGTGTGAGTTTGTTCGCGGGCTACATTTGAAAAACCGCCCGAACGTATCCCAGCCCACCAGGGTAGAATAAATCTGTACGGATGTAACACTGCTTACTCTACATCTACATAATGCACTCAATATTTATGTCACACTCTTTAAATATACATAATATGTAAGTATAACACCCTACAATAAATAGGTAGGTACTAATATTATCTATGTATTAAAAAACGTGACAAATCTTTGTACCTCTTTCTACAAAAATTGCGCAGACGGAAGAGTATGAAATTGTGCATAATTATCATTGATATAACTAAGTCAATGATAATTATAGTTTAACTAGCGGCCCATTCCGGCTGCGCTCGGATATTGTCATTTAAAGACTAATAGTCTTTAAATGACAATAAAAACTAAACTAACAATCGAAATAAAAACTATCCTATCTCTCAAGTTGGACCAGACTGCTCACGGTGTGCCAATTTAATTTAAAATCGGTTAAGTAGTTTAGGAATCCATCGCGGACAAACATCGTGACAGGAGATTTATATATATTAAGATTATAGAAGGGGTGCAGAATTCTATTTTTTGAAGTACCCATAATACATTAAATAAACAAAAACCATTCCACACGCGCATGTATGTGTGTGTGTTTTTCTGCCTTTTGTTTATTGTTAAAATCTGGGGTCAAATTGAGAATAGATTTATATTGCTTTATGATCGACTTTCGAGCACTTGGCGACCACTAGCACACCTATAACAGTTTTAAAACAGACTGAAATGTGGAATGTACTAACTTTTATACCGAAAAAGTGCAAAGGAAACAATATTTTTTCAAACTCTACTCAGACGTGCTCGCGCATTTAAACCTACAAGTAGTACAAAACAATTAACTCTACATAATTTTCATAGCATTCTTAAGTACGTACTTAGGTATTTCGAGGCCGGAGCCGATTGTAGTCTTGTCAGTTTCTATTATACGAGAAAAAATCGTGCAATAGTTGTTTGTAAACCGTTATTGTGGAGTAGTACTCCGTACCAGCGACCAGCCGAACAGCGAACAGCTGCTGACGATAACAACCGCGGACCTTAGTTCTAATTTATTCCTTCCATTATTTTTTTTTAATCCTACTAATATTATAAATGTCAATGTATGGATGTTTGTTGCTCAATCACGTCGTAACATATGAACGGATCGGGCTGAAATTTGGAACACAGATAGATTATAGTCTGGAAGAACACAGGCTACTTTTTATCCCGAAAAAAAAAACAACGGGAACTAAGCGGGTAACACCGCGAGGCGCTGCTAGTATAAGATATATTTGTAAATCTATAATTATAAGAAAAGTTAGTAAAACTTATAATTATACCTATACAAAAAAATTTATAACTGCACCATACATCCACGTATGCTCTAACTGAAAAAATATATGTGTTTGTGAGTATATACTTTTCTATGTACGCACGCTAGAGGTGGTACTTTTAAATTTTTAAGAAGTACGTACCTCTACGCTCAACGATCGGTCCCTCTGCGCTGGCCCAACGTCAGCTAGGCTGCAGGCCAATTGAGGCTAACTGTCTTAAGTCTAAAATACTTCAAAATGCACAACTAACTTCAGTATGTCGAATTTGGGTGTCTGTGTGCGCGCATCAAGGCGGATCCAGGGGGCCCGGGGTCATGGAGGTCATGACCCCCTCCCCCTGGGCTGAGTGAACGATTGTCGCAGAGTCTTATGACTAGACTACGACCATGTGACCATGGAAGGGGGTGGCCCCTTCCAAACTATTTTGGAAGGGGGGGCGTCAAACTTTTTTGTTAAAAATCATTCTAAACAGATAATTGTCAGCCAACTCGTGTCAGTCGTGCGAAAAAGACTGTTGAGTCTTGAACATCGAAAAACTGCTAGCTTATCGGATACACTTCGGAGAGTGTGCAACTGATTTGCACGATCTGATATCACCTTGCCCTTTTTCTCTACCAGAATGCTCGCAGCTCGAAAAAGCGACATCGTTTCATGGTTGATGTTCCAAAGACACGAACGAAGAGATTTGACTCTGCTTTTGTGATAAGAACGTCAAGCCTTTGGAATACGTTGCCTGAGTGGGTATTTCCCGATTGTTACAATCTTTGTGTCTTCAAATCGAGAGTGAATCGGTTTCTTCTAGGTAAACACGCTCCATCGTAGACCGCATCGTCGCTTAACATCAGGCGAGATGGCGGTCAAGTGTAAACCTATAAAAGTTAAAGAATAAATAAATAAAAACTGCAGGCTTTCCTTTTTTTGGTCGTATTGTTTTTTTTTTCATTTCGAACAATCCATTCAATCGAACATTTATTTCAAAGAAGCATATATTTATAACTTCAACAGGGGCATGGTAATCACACCATTACGAACAACTTCTACTGAAGACCCCGTCCCAGAAAACATTGTGAGGAAACCAGCGTGTGATGTGTCAACCCTTTGCTAGCTTGGTGGATTATTAATCTCTCCTTGAGAGAGAAGGCCCGGAGTCCCAGCAGTGGGAACATTATTAATGAATAAATATACAGGGTTATTGGTAATCAGCCTGAATCCTTTTAAGGGGATGTTAGGTACATTCAATACGTCAACTTTTGTTCTACAGTTTTTAAAAATTTGTGTTTTTTTTTCTTTTACTAAATAAATAAAAAATGTATTTGCACGGTCTAAAAGCATCGAACTCTTCGTAACAATTCGTAAAAAGAGCGCGTACGCTCTTTAACGCGCAAAAAATGATGTGCAGAAGTGAATAAACACTAAAAAGTCGCTAAACAGTACAAAAAAGGGCCACAAACATAAATTTTTTTTAGGTTATCTATTGAGTTTTAATGAAAGTTGTAGAACAAAAGTTGTTTGTTTAAATACACAGAACATGCCCTTAAACGGATGCAGGCTGATTACCAGTAACCCTGTATTAAGTAGCCTGTTGCTGCATAGAAGATTACATTTAAAATAATTAAGTTTATGGGAAAAAATAAATACTCCAATGAACACTAGTAAACTATTTTCGCACCTATATTTTTAACTAAGGTTTGCACTTGACGATCATCTCGCCTGATGCGGTCTACAATGGGTCGTGTTTACCTCGAAGTAACCGATTCACTCTTGACTTGAAAACATCGTAACTATCGGGAAAACCCACTCACGTAACGCATTCCACATTCTAAATGTTTTATCGCAAAAATGCAGTCAAACATCTTCATTCTAGTCTTTGGAACATCAACAATGAAACGATGTAGCTTTTAAATTATAGTACGATTTATAAAATAGAATTAAAACGTAATATTTCTAACGGATGTAAATGTAGGTAAGTAATAATTTAAATAAGTTTATGTAGGACCGATAGACGGTAAACTTTATAGGCATAAGGTCACCGCTCATTGTCAAGGTCAGTGTTATCTGTGTTTGTGGTCTCTAAGAACGTCGGCCTGATGACGTATGAGTATGACCTACTCTTGTTAATCCTGGCGTTATCTTACTGTGCTCGTCATCCATATAGCGGTGGTCAGTGATTGATATCATAATTATGATCAGTTGTTTATTTGGCTCATTAAAGTGTGTAGTGTATATGTAGTGGTAAGACTCTTTGCAGGCTCCAACTGGGGAAGTTCCACATCTTTGCCAGTTATTCAACTGCCAAGCAGTAATGTGCAAACACCACTGTGTTCCGGTTTGGAGGACAATGTTTCCTGAGATATTACAAGACATAGTTTTTTTGCAATATAGAGTGACGAGACGAGCAGGACAATGTGCCTCATGGTATATAAGATGTTTTATCTCTATGCCCTGTAATTTCACTGGAAACATTGCCCTTCAAACCGGAACACAGTAATGTTTGCAAATTACTACTTCCCCAGGCGGACTCTACAAAGAGTCCTACCACTTCAAAAACACGAACTCTACATACTACGCTGGTAAAATCGAGTGGTGCTGCTAGAAGTTTACTTTCGTCTGCAGTTAAGTTAAGTTTTAAACTGCAGGTCTACTACGATAAACGATATATCGGCCGAATTTATGGACATTTCTTACCACAAAACACAACAGTCGGTTGATCGGATCGGGCGTTTCGTTCATTTCGAATTCCAACCGACATAGATTTGACAGTTTTGTGTCGTAAACCTTCCTCCGAAAGCATTTAATTACCTTACCGATTATTCGGACAGCTTTCGGTCGGATCCGATTATTCGGAGGTTGTTTTCGTAGTAGACCTGCTGGTATAGTGTATGTCGTATCAGTTCCTATCTTCGTCAGGTATTCCGTACTGTTCGTATCATCAGCTACAATGTCCTGGCGTCGCACTGCGCCAACCTTGAACCATCATTTATTTCTTACTTTGTGACTATCGACGGTCGTTGTCGTCTGCTCGTTGGCCCTGTGAAACTTACTCTTAATTTTATGTTTATGGAGTTTTTACAACTTTTAAGATACAAATTTGCAGGGCCCTTATTGTGGTAGGCGTTTAACCAAGTTATTTTTTGCTCTTGTGGTTAAAATTGTATTCTTATTATGATTTGTACTTGTCTGGCTTCATCGTTAGGTTACATAAGCAGCTAAATACAGAAATGATCATCGATATAAACAATTGGATGTGGCCTGAGCACCTTAAAATTGGGAATAAAAGGCGTCTCTGTGTGTATCGTAAGTGGTTTACAGACAACAAACCTACTTGACCCCTAGAATCGCTAGCGGTGAGATATGCTGTGGTTCTACTTATTTTGGTTGTTGACAACGATAGGTAAAAACGTCCGGCGTTCGCCGCTTCCCGCAACCGACTAGAACGGTAAGAGTGAGTTCACTCTTCCAAACGATGACGTAATTCCGTGCGCCTGAAGTTTGGGAGGGCACATCTTATCGTTTATATCTATGGAAATAATAACGTTATTTGTCACAGAAATCTAAATAATAATTATTTCGATTTCTGTGTTATTTGTGTACGTTTTAGTCGATAGGGAAACCATATCCGTCTATGGTGTCGAATTCGCCATTACCCGACCCGGAAGAATTCCTCCACGTAAAAAAAACAAAAAGGTTAACTTCCAATTGGACGTCGGCGTTGCTAGAAAAAAACACTGACTAAACTGATGGTATTTACAATTTTACGGAGACATTTGCGGATTTCTGTTTTCCTGAGCTCAAGCCGGAAATAGTGTAATTAAAAGTTGTGTTGTCACTAGGTTGGCAAACGCCAACCTCCTCCTCACCAACGCTTTGAGGGTCTAGGGTTGGAACGAAGTTCTTTCAGATAATATAGAAGCAATTTTGAAAAAAAAATATGCTTAGATTTATGATTTACTAGTTGTACCCGCGATCTCACGTTGGTTTCAGTATTAGTTATTTGCCTGAAATTTACGATATTGTTATATGTATATTCCCAAGATTTCCGCGCGCTTCGAATCCATGTTTATCATATCTAAAACGGTAAAACTGGAACACTGCCTAACTCTGTTTTCAGATAAGTACAATCTGGATGTCTTCAATTACATATCTATAGAGTTTCTGAGCACCGGGCAATACGCACTTAAATATATTACCTATAGGCATAAACATATATCATAAATACGAAAATGTGGGTTTTTGGATATTTGTTCCTCAATCACGTAAAACGAGCTAAAATTTGGAATACAAAATGTTGTCTAGAATCCCATAGGCTACTTTTTGTCGCAGGAAAATAACGGAAAAGGAACTACGCAGGTGATACCGCGGGGCATTAGTAATTATAATTATTATGAATAAAGCCACGTGGCTATTAAGTTATGCGACATGCAACTCTGTACTGAATCCAGTTTGTACGTAAACCCATCTTGTTTTGAATGTTAACAGCGCCTCTCAGATGTTACGACTATGAAAGGCCAAGGTCAATCAAGTTGATGGCCGCCTCTAGCATCCTTTAGGCCTAGATTTAAACTAATTAATATCCTAGGAATGACCAAACTTTAAAGGTTCGCTCTAAAAGCATTCACGAAACGTTCCAGTCTGGAAGTCCAGGGCTGGAATTTCACTTGACCTTTGAGGGAATTTTAACCAGCGATTTAAAATGTACACCTTTGAAGTGGTTTTTAAGTTATTCTTGTGTACTTACCTAAGTAAACTCTGTTCATTGTGCCTGGAATCATGGCGGCTCTCTTGGGACTTGCTAATATTTTGAACGCGAATTTGTATGTTTATAGTTTTTTTTAGAGGAACATGGAACATATTATGATAGTTAGCCTCAGATGACCTCTACTACTGCTCATTGAACTTTGGTCTAGTGCAAAATGCACTGGACACTACTAGCCTAAATAAACTAACTGGACATCAATTCCTTAATTTTTCATCATAACTCTTTGTTGACTTTAGTATAATATACTATATGCTGCCCGCTAAATGTTCCCACTGCTGGGACTCGGGGCCTTCTCTCGCAAGGAGAGAGTTGAGACCATAATACACCACGCAGACCCAGTACCGGTTGATGGATGACACATGTTCTCGAAAGATTCTAGGACCATGTCTGTTTCCTCACGATGTTTTCCTTCACCGTTTTTAAGCTAACGGCAATACTTGCTGAGTTTGTTAGCTAAGTATTTAAAAATACTTTTTTTTGATGTTTGATCGACATTAGAGCGTAAGCATTCGTAATCAATCTATTTTTTCTAAATGTATTTATTATTAACAATATATTAATTATGTATAGGTATAATAATAAATGTATTAGGTAATTAATTAATTAATTATTAAAAATAAATGTATTTATTATAGGTATAAATATTGTTAATAATAATTCGCGTAATTTACTTCCTGCTACTCGGTCCATTTCGAACTGAACAGTAAAATGAACCAAACATTTGTTTGACATTTTTAACACACATAGATCCGCGTTTCCACCAATTTGCCTGATGTAAGCGGTGGTGTCGTCGACTTTGAAAAATTCCAGGTTATATCACTCCGGAAACCGTGAAGCCGGCCGTTTATTCCACTCTTTAGCTGTACGAATAGGGAAAAAAGTCTAAAATCCGCATCAACATTCGTACGGATTTTAGATTTCTTTCCCAAAAAGATCGAAATGAAAAGTCGACCATGAAGCAATGTCGCTTTTTTGTGTTACTAGCTGATAAAATAGGGGAAGGTGGTAATTAAATCAACAGAATAACTACACATTTTCCGAAATGTGTACTATAATAAAGAATCAATAGGCTGAACAGGTGTGCAAATTTGTGGCTATATTCAAGACTAATTTCGTGACCACGGCAGTTGTAAAGCTGCGGAAACGTCGAGGTAATTAATTAATAATGAAGTCTCGTGAGTCTACCGCCTAACTAAAACTATCTTAGCTGTGCTATTGCTCTCTCTTTTCGTTCCGCTTGAAATGATAGAGACAGCAATATCATAGTCATAACCGATTTCGTTAGGCGGTAGAAGGGCCGTGCAGTGTTTTCAATAGAATGTGCTCGAACAGGGAATGTGAGTTTCACGTACTCGCCGACGTTTTGTCCGCTCCTGCGTGGCGTTACTATCGCATTGTTTGATAAAATATAAGCTCTTGTATTATATGCGTAGCTTAAGATTTGAGTGGTGTTAGTGTTACCTACTCATGGTGGTAGACCCACAATTGATCGCAGATGGTAAGTTGATGTTGAGCTCGAGATGATCAAATTGAAAACATCACCTGTACTATTAGCTAAATATTCGGTTTTGGTGATAAGGCCGCCATTTCTGGCATTAGTTATAGGTAGGTACGTAGTTTATGTATTGTATTTTTGTATGGTGTCCATACTAAAGTATTTCAGTATTTATGTGTATACGTAAATTATTACATATCGTATGTGTAGGTATACACGTACATACGATATGTAATAATTTAAGCCTCGATAAAGTACAGACAGACTCAAATACTTTAGTATGGACACCATAGAAAAAATACAATACATAGGTACTTAAAATACGTATAATTAATGCCAGAAATGACGGCCTTATCACCAATACCGAATATTTAGCAAATAGTACAGTTTCATTTGGATCATCTCGAGCTCAACATCAACTTACCATCTGCGATCAATTGTGGATCTTCCATTGAGTCCAACGCTGAATTAGCTGCCCAAAACTACGCGCTCTATCGACTATCGTAAACCGCACACTGATAAAAACACCATTCTGTGTATTCGCACAGAAAAAACCAGACTGGTTCTCCTAAAATCACTAATGATATAGATTATAGTCAGCATAAATTTAATATTCCAGTGAAGTATCTTACTTGTCACAAACTAAAAAAAAATATACCGAAAATTTAATTTAGGACAAGAAAACTATATTTGTTCAGGGTTAGAATGGTCAATACACAAAAGTACTTACGATGTTGATGGTTCCATCATTTTCTAATCTTCCTTGCCAAGCTGTATGTACATAATTGTCATTTTTTTTGCGCAGTCATGTGCGAAGATCATTTGAAAACTGTCGCTCCGCTTCCGTAAGAGCGTTTTCAGACTAGCGTTTTATGCGCGTAAGAGCGGTTTTATGTAGAGGCGCGGCTTTTGCCACACCCGCAACTCGTTCGAGCGTTGACGCGTTCTAAGTTCGTATAAACGCAAGCCAACAGACATCTTCTCGCGCAGATAAATCCATTTTGAAACAAACAGGCTGAATAGACACTACTATCGGTTCGAGCGAACACGCCGAAATATGTTCGTTTCCGCAAGTCCGTTTTTTTAAGCGTGTAATGTACCGCTCGTGGAAAACACGCTAATCTGAAACCGCTCTAATGGCGACGAGTGGCGGCCTTCAGCGAACATCTCATGAACTCGGATTTTTGCATAATTTTACGTTCCTCTTAAACGCTGGGAACGATGACGTAAATACTTACTCAGAACGATTAAGTATTGTAAGTGGAACAAAAGGAAGATGCTATAAACTAGATCTAAATGTCGCTGTGTTGTTCGTGGCATCACCAGCCCAAGGCTGGGACTCGGGACCGTTTCTTATAAGGAGAGAATCAAGGCCATAATCCACTGCCCTGGTCAAATGTGGGTTGATGCTTAACACAAGTCCACGTAAAATGTCTCGGAACTTGGATTATGTCGATATTCTCACCACGTTTTCCGTCCCTTTGAAAGCCAATTGTTATAACAAAGTACACTTTGGAAAAATAGGTAAGTAGGACCAGGTATTCAGATGTGCAATCGAGATTCGAGGTGTACTACGACCATGAATATAATTTTCTCGTTTCAAATAACATTCTGTTTTTTTAAGAACACCTAACATACCATACTCAACGAGTCTAGAAAGCTGCTTCTTTGTGTAAATTCTATATTTGTGAGAAACACTACGAAAAGAATATCAATAATAATTGGAAAGCCGTGTCAGGAAAGGCAAAAAAGAATTTTCGCCGACACGTAATTACATATTACTTAGATCAAAAAACGCTTAATGATATGTGTGGTAAGATTTATTTTCCTCTGAAAAATTCGTACTTATTGTAAACCTTTGATGACTAAAAATATTGGAATACGAATTTTGCCAGATGAAAATAGACCTTATAGCAGTAGATATAGACATTTTCTACAATGAATATTTATGTTTCGATTTCGACGATTTTTGTGGTTCAGGTTGTCGGATGTTATTGATTGGAATTGTTGTTCTATAAGCTTTTATTGGCTAATATGGTCCTTAATGAGGCCGTGGTGACCTAGTGGCTAGAACGTTCGATTTTTTATCACCACTACCACTACAGTGAAGGAAAATATCTTGAGAAAACCGGTGTGTTTTAATAAAGTCATCAATGGGTACCTACATGCAGGCCTCCCCAGGTCAGGCCAGGCCAGGCCAGGTCCCAGCCTCAAATTTTGGGGAGGGTCACCAGTACGCAGCCTCAAATTTTAGGGGGGGGGGTAAGTCACCATTAGTAAAATAGCGCCCCACGATTCTACCCGCGTAGTTGTTTTACCGTAAATCGGTTTCATCTAGGTAAGCACGCTTCATCTTAAACCGCATTGTCGCGAGAAGATGTTTCCGGGGTTCTGGAAATAATTATAGGAAATCTCAAGAATACAAGATTATCAAAGATCGGGGTTCTACGATCTTTGAAGATTATTATATTATTTCCATAATATTCTGATACGTATTAAATAAAGTGACCAAGTGCGAGCTGGACTCGCCCATGAAGGGTTCCGTTGCAGCAAGTAACATAATATTCATAGTACACATAGTTCTTGTAGTTCGTTGTAACTTTGATCGAAGTTTTAATAATAGAGCTTATTTATGACGTACTAAAAAAAAACTACTCATCAGATTGAGATCAAACTAATTTTCGTTGGTAGTTTGCATGGTAATGTACCTACATCATATATATATTTTTTAGTTTTTTAATTCTCTTACTTTAGATGTTAGAGGGGGGGGGGAACACACATTTTACCACTTTGAAAGTGTCTCTCGCGCAAATTATTCAGTGTAGACAAAAAATATATTAGAAACCTCAACATCATTTTTGAAGACCTATCGATAGAAACCCCACACGTGTAGGGTTTATGAAAAAAAAAAGTAAAAAAGTTGAGTTTCAGTTCTC
Organism: Ectropis crepuscularia; assembly: GCA_963693475.1. NCBI lineage: Eukaryota > Metazoa > Arthropoda > Insecta > Lepidoptera > Geometridae > Ectropis > Ectropis crepuscularia. The sequence continues at coordinate 1,317,048 of OY856359.1, read as the reverse complement.
AGTATAGGGAGCAACCTTTGTTTTTATTTTTATTTTTTTTGTAAAAATCTTAATGCGGTTCACAGAATACATCTACTTACCAAGTTTCAACAGTGTAGTTCTCATAGTTTCGGCAAAAAGTGGCTGTGACATACAGACAGACAGACATGACGAATCTATACCTAAGGGTTCCGTTTTTACGTTTTACGGAACCCTAAAAATGGTATTTTTATTAAAAAAATACGAATACACCTATGACTGTTTATCTCCGGTGCTGTCTTCGGCCTGCAGAACTTTAGGGTCGCAGACGACACAGGGCCCTACCTACTACTAGGTACTTACCTAAAATTACAAACAATATTTATGCAAATACATCGAACATGCCTGGGAGACTTATATGAAGCATACTTGTACATTGTACATGCAGCATACCTACCACTTACCGTTCTCAACGAGTACCTACGCAGTTAAATAAAATAAAGTCATTTATTTCCATAAGAATAACAGCACATGAATAACTAATTGATATTGTTGAAATAGTCTCATACATAGCTGGCTCCGCAGTTTATGTGTTGGGTCCCAAACTAGGCTTGGCCTGTATTTTGGGCACCCGAGAGTATAGTTTAATGCAGTACATTTAGCGCTGATTGGGTTGCAAGAAATTTTTATGACTTGACAATATGTATTATATAATAATAAAATTAATGAATTTAAAGACAACGGATTACATTTACATAATCAAATTAATAGATATTTATCATTTCATTTCATCTGTCTGTGTATCAAGTAAAAATATCAGAATTTAATTAAAATCATATCAAAATTAAACTACAACTAAATTAAAATTAAATCAAAAACAGATTAAAATCAGAAAAAAGATAACCTAAAACTAAAACTAAATCAAATTAGTTCAACGAGTACCTTGCTTAAATGTATTATTTTAGATCTGTTACTAATACCTATAGGTATTCCAGCAATAAAGAATTTGATTTGATTTGATTCATTATTAATGGCATGGTAGATACTTAAAGAAATCTACTTTTCTTAAGTCTTTTAGGCGATACTACTGAAAAGGTCTAAAGTACACTACAGTACTTACACAGGCCCACGACTGTAGCCCATCGCTTTTATTTCAGCAGTCTTTGTTCCCGATAGCCAATTACGAAAACGCAATCACAAGGAGATGTAACTGGAGCCACGATGGCCCAAATAACATTGTTAACGTAACCGGTAAGTAACACGTTTAGGATATAGATGGTTATTTTCTTGCTATTGTGTTCTATTTCATTTAGGCCGAAAATAAGCTCAGAAGACTACCTAACTTACTATATAGGTACTTACCATACTCACTTACAATACTAAACGAGTACAACCTATCTCAAGGGCTCCTTAGATTAGTTAGATAGTACTTAGATAGTAGCATCCTAGCATCTCCATGAGTTCTACAGGTCGGTCTTCGTGGAAAAATTCTTCACAAACTGAAAGCTAGTGCGGCCATAATGTGCAAAGGTCGAATCTGTCTATATCAGCAAAGTGCAATGTCATGCGATGGGAATCAATAACCATTGAATGCGGCAGCGGTGGCGCACACCAACCACCGCCTTGTGCCTTCACAAGTTATTGAATAATAGAAAAGAATAATTTATTTCCAACACATAGTTATAACACATAGTAAGAAACCTCAAGAATAACAAAACAATACCTGCGTTACATTTGTTGATTAGCAGTGAGCTGCAAATTACGAGGGGACTTATTGTATCTTGGAGCACGAATGCGAATTTTCGAGCAATTGTTTTTTTTTTAAATAAAGAATGAGGAGGCGAGCAGGACATGGGCCTGATGGTAAGCAATATGCCTGCCACATGACAGCACAGTGACACGCAGGCTCACGCAGCTACGTTGCCTGAGTGGGTTTTCCCTGATGGTTACAATCTTTGTGTCTTCAAATCGAGAGTGAATCGGTTATTTCTAGGTAAACACGTTCCATTGTAGACCGCATCGTCGCTTAACATCAGGCGAGATGGCGGACAAGTGTAAACCTACAGAAGTTTAAAAAAAAAAAAAGCTATAGCGCAGTGTAGTGCTAGGTAATGATTTGGACTCTGCATGATCCAATAGCTGCGTGTCATTGTGATTTTATGTAGCAGGCATGTTGCTTACCATCAGGCAAATGTCCTGCTCGTCTCGTCACTCCTTATATAAAAAAAAATTACGAGTACCGTGTTAATATTTCTAGTGAACTTACTAGAGATCAACAAGCTCAGTGAAGTCCTGCGGAGTAATTTGGACTCTACATTGTAATTTAATTAATTTGTTGAAGTGTTGTAGGTTCAGTTGTTATTTTTTTCATTTATCGTATGTTTTTGCATACTGGGACGTCTACTCTAATTCTACGAAAATGTAATTTCGAAAAAAAACTCGCGACATTCCTGCTCTCGTTCTACTTCGTTTCGTCCGATACAATATTGTTTGACGCTTAAATGTTCTAAGCCAACTCTAAGTAGGCTTAGAACATTTAAACAGACAAAACGACGCGACGGATCGAAGTAAAGTCGGAGTTGGAAAGTCGCGAGTTTATTTCGAAATTACGTTTTCGTAGAAAGAGAGTAGACGTCCTGAAAGGCAGTGTATGGTGAACTACTTTTCGTAACCATTCCGTCTATGAATGTAACCACGCTACGCAAATAAATCTTTACTTTACTTTACATGTTCTAACTTAAAACGGTAAAGGAAAACATCGTGAGGAAACCGACATGTACCTAGAATCTTTCGAAGTCATGTGTCATCCACCAACCCGCACTGGGCCAGCGCGGTGGATTATGGCCTTAACTCTCTCTCTCCTTGCGAGAGAAGGCCCGGATTCCCAGCAGTGGGAACGTTTAGTGGGCTGTTGATGTTGACATGTTCGAATAGCTTTCTACGTGGACTTTGCTGTTATGCGGATAATATGCTAAGATCGGTAGGCTGTTTGAATGTCCAGAAATGGCGGAACGTCGAACGAAGGAACTTTTATTGTGAAGAACGCACAAACCTGTCTTAATGGCATTAAAGGTAAAACAATATTAAAATTTGTTCTCACCTAAATTTCCTAAAAAAAAATTGTGTTTTGTTATTTTAATAAAAAGCAAAATGCAATCCTTATCGACTCAATTTAAATCAACGCGATTTACAACCGAGGGTCGCAGGTTCGAATCCCGCCTGAATCTTTGAATATTATTCCAGACGTACAAATTTGTCAACACCACTGTCTTTAACGGTGAAAGAAAACGTCGAGTGAAAACCGGAATATTCCAAGAATCTTTCGAAGTCATCCGCCAATCCGCACAGGGTCAACGTGGCCGATGCGATGATGGCCTTGACCAAAGACAATATACCCATACCCAGGCTACATAATCTTTGGCCTTGACTTTCTTCTTGCGCGTTAAGGCCTGAGTCTCAGCAATGGGAACATTTAGTAACCTCCATTAGTAATGCGTAAAATCTGTAGCGTAAAATGCGTTCTGCGTAAATCTATTGATACTAGGTAAGAAGCATCTTCTTCTTTTACGTCATCTTCTTCCATTCGGTAATGCTACCGTAATTTCGCCAGCGTCTAACGTTTGAACGTTGAGATTGTCTTGGTTCTATATCTTATACCTTTAAACGAGCAATTCTTGTATATAAATAAATATGTATATATATATATATAGAATCTGAATCTCGGAAACGGCTCGACGGATTTTCATGAAATTACGTATGCAAGGGGATTTGGGGGACGATAAATCGATCTAACTAGGTTTCATTTAAAAAAAACGCATATTATGCGCGTTTTAAGACAATGAAAAACTGTCACATTAGACATTAGAATCCGAAGGTAAATTTCGCCACGTGACGCGACAGCATAATTAGCTCAGACGGGAAGTCGGGCGCTCGTAGCGGTCACGAGTTAGTAGCTCCGGGTTCGAATCCAGACGGGTTCTCTTATTTTTTCAATTATATTTTTATGAAAATCTATTTCTTGGAGTCTTTTATCTGTAGGTATCTAAGTATATTTAGTATTGAAACCGAGCAAAGCTCGGTCACCCAGGTACTATGTTCTTAATTCAGGTGATCAGGTAAGAAGCATCATCTAGTAGTCGTTCCAGCCTAGGCAACAAGCACAGACTAAGTACCTACAGAGCGCGACAAGACAGTCGCGTCACCGCAAACCAAGAAGTACTACAGGTAAGGTACCTACTTTCTAATCACCGAAAGTCGGATTCACTATTGAGGCATAACGCTTGGCAACTGTAGCAGACTTGGCTAACAGAGCGCAGGCGTTGCCAAAATTATAGAAAACATTTCATAACACTACTGGTTCGTACAACATACAAGACATCTGTTTGTTGAATAAATTGGGGAAGCGTGACTCTAGTTCAAATAAATTATTACTGTAAATAAACATGACCAATTTAGATTACTTACCGCTGTAATGAATCCTACTAATATTATAAACCTAAAAGTTTGTAATTATGTATGGATGTATGTTTGTTACTCTTTGACCCAAAAAATGGAAGAAAATTTTGGTTGAAATTTGGCTATTTTTTATCCTGGGAAAAAAACGGGACCGAGAACTACGCCGGTAAAAACGTCGCGCTGCGGTTTAGGTACCTACATGACCTACATCAAATAGTTTGTGTAATGGTAAGTAGGATTAGGGTTGGCACCCGCCCGGGTTTTCCCGGATTTGTCCTAGTATAAAGGACGTCCGGGGAGCGTCCGGGCCGGACTTCAGTTTTAGCCCTAGTTTAATAAATGGTTGATTGGTTTTGGTCAATATATGAGTTATGCAAGCCAAGATAATTATGTCCAAAAAATGATAATATGTCCGGGTTTTGGGCTCTAAAATCCGGGATTTTCACGAGTCTCGTCCTGGTTGCTAAACTTTAGAGATGGCAACCCTAAGTAGGACTATTTGCAGAATCCGTATATGTAATACCAAACCTTTGTCAGTTATTTCACCTCCAAGCAGTGATAAGCAAATATTACGGGGCAAAGACATGATTCATCCTACTAATATCATATGTCGTAATGCAGGGCTAGGTAGTTATTTGTTGGGCTCTTCATGATCAAATAGCTGCGTGACACTGTGATGCAGGGATGTTCCGTCCTGTTAGACGCATGTTTTATTCATCCTGTCACTGTATATTATACATTACATACTACCATTTGCCCGCGGCTGTTTCCGCCTGGGTATAATTTAGAAAAAGCCTGTTCACTCTGACTCTATACGTTAACGTTTTAATGTATAATATTAAGCAGTTGTATTAGATTACTTGCCTCCTTGTAACAAAATTAGACTCAAAAATAAAAAACATTCAAAGTGAAATGAAACAACAACAACAAAATGCAGTCCTAAAACAAAACACATTAAAATGAATTTATAATAATAGGTTATCTATTAAAACAAGATATAGGTCATGATAACATTCGTAGTGCCAAATGTCAAAGAATTCTTAACCAATGAACCGTTTTCAAAAGCAATAAAAAATTCCCGTCTTATTACTGTATTCCGAGAGCTGGCAGCAAATGTTGAGTAGACTCCGCGCCATCACTGAAGTCCTTTGGCGAAATTATTGAACTAAGCCACTATAATAACGTAGGTTTCATCTGTCATTGTGGAATACGACAGTGGCTTCTTTCGCTAACTGTCACGAGTGGTGGTGCGGAGTCTAGGTGTTTTTTTTTTTTTGTGGATGTTCCCCTAACGATCATGATTGTCAGGGATTTATTACCATTTTCGTTATATCATTTTTATGCCTTGATTCTACTCTGGAGTATTTCAGGGAAGGAAAGGTGTTCCACATCTCTCCTTTTTTACTTTGATCCCATCATACTATATAATATTATTGGTGAGTAGCGGGGGAAAACGAATCCCATAATATACGTCACCTGCAAAGTGATTCCTCCAAAATTTTCTCCGCTTGAAATTTAAGTATTTTATAATGAAATTAGCAAGAATAAGTGTGCATGGAGGGGTAGTAAGTAGTTTAAAATCCTGCTACTGCCAACTAGTAGGTAGGTACGTCGATACGTGGTAAGGAATTATTTTACTTATCATTGTTTTGAAAATGGCTTATTCGATTATATTTCCATAGAATTATAGATCCGATAAGTGGGGACTTGTTGAAGGTCTTGACTTTGAGGGGTCAAATCTCTGGCGCGGAATTCGGTGCTAGGTAATGATTTGGGCTAATTTTCTTCCAATAGGTAACTAACAATATGCTGTAATGGTACCTAGTCTTGTCGCTACATCTGTTCACCCCGTCACTTAATAGTTAACACTATGAAACCTACCTCAGTATGTCAATATTATTCAATACATACACAGCATATACTCAAAATATAATATTATAGTGATTAATATTAGTCAATATTCGATATCAGCGCGAGGTGACGACACTCGGATTCAGCTCTTGTCTTATCTAATGATTACTTTGATATCGTAAATATCAAACCAGCCAGTAATCCCAACAGCCGCCATTACGGTCGCAAATTAAAAAATGTTTTATTGCAGCAGACACAATTACGACTTTATTTTACTATGTTGATAATACATTGCGCTTAAAATAAATAAATATTGAAAGATATTTCATACCACAAGTTGAAATAATAAAATTAGTACGGGACGTTGCTGTTTAGCAGTGTCCCTCCGTCCCTCCCGCGGTTTAATCTTTGTAGTTTCCGTTTTCATAATTTTACTGCACTGAAAAATAGCCTATGTGCTATTACAGAGTCCAGATTATAATCAAAATTGATTCAAAATTTCAACTTGGTCGTTTTAGTCGTTTCGACATGTTAGTGCAAACAAACACCCGAACTTTCACATTTATTTTATTTGTCCGATAATAGGTACATTCAGACCATCGAAGTCAATTTAGTACCTACATTTAGTATCGTACATTGCCCTTATACAGGATTACAAAGAATAATATAGTTACAAAGAATAAGTTACACTTCTTTTGACGTTAGGGAAAACAATGAGAGTAGATTTTTACGATGCGCACGCACATTGTCACCGGGGTCATATTTATTCTGTGCAGGGGTGTCCGATTTTCGGAACAAGTGACGTCACAGCGTCACACACTCCAATGCAGGAGTGCGCTTCCCGCGTCCAACCCCGCACCCCCCGCGTGATTGCCCCGTCTAGTTATATTTATTGCATCAAACATAAAGGATGCAATAAAATAAACAAATTAATTAAACTCAGGGAGATGTTATATCTCCGAAACTGTTCACTGCTGCGCTGGAAGACGTTTTCAAGCTACTGGACTGGAACGGACATGGCATCAATATCAACGGCGAATGCATCACTCACCTTCGGTTTGCCGACGACATAGTCATTGTGGCGGAGTCGCTGGAGGACCTCGGTGCAATGCTCGGGGACCTCAGTAGAGTATCCCAACAGGTTGGTTTGAGGATGAACATGGACAAGACGAAGGTCATGTCAAATGTGCATGTCTCACCTGTACCGGTTATTGTTGGGAATACCACACTCGAAGTTGTTGACGAATACGTCTACCTGGGTCAAAAGATCCAATTAGGTAGATCCAACTTCGACAAAGAGGTCCAGCGAAGGATCCAACTCGGATGGGCAGCGTTCGGGAAACTTCGACACATCTTTGAGTCCAAAATACCCCAATGCCTAAAGACAAAAGTCTTTAACCAGTGCGTGTTGCCAGTGATGGCTTATGGAACTGAGACGTGGTCCTTAACTGTGGGCCTCATAACAAAGCTCAAAGTCACACAGCGAGCTATGGAGAGAGCTATGCTCGGAGTCTCTTTGCGCGACAGAATCCGTAATGAAGATATTCGCAAAAGAACTAAAGTGGCCGACATAGCTCAACGAGTAAGCAAGCTGAAGTGGCAATGGGCAGGCCACATCGCTCGAAGAACTGACAACCGATGGGGAAGAAAGGTTCTCGAGTGGCGACCACGAACCGGAAGACGCAGTGTTGGACGGCCTCCCACTAGATGGACAGATGACCTCACAAAGGTCGCTGGAAACCGCTGGTTGTAGGTTGCGCGGGACCGTTCGTTGTGGAAATCTAGGGGGGAGGCCTATGTTCAGCAGTGGACGACTTGCGGCTGATGATGATGATGATGATGAATTAAACTCAGTAAAAATAAAATAAAACTTATAGATATCAACGTATTTCCTCCAGTTGATCGCGTTGTGACGTGTGCAGTACGAGTGACACACGGTGGGGCGGGGCTTATCCGCAAACATGGTTATTTTTTTACGTCATCTAGAATATACCTAGAATAGCACGTACTCTGTATATATAGACTAGTCAAACGCGGTGGCCTAGTGACAAGAACGTTGGGCTCATACATTCGAATCTCGACTTCACCTATTAACATTTTTCCAAGAGCACATTTAAAAGTCATCACCATTGGGTTCGAGGATATCGCGAGCAAACCAGGATGTTCCGAGAAGGAGATCCTTCGAAAGCATGCGTCGTGTGTTAACCCGCACTTGACCACCGTGGCAGATCGTGGCCTTGACTCTCCTTGAAGAAGAGAAGACTCCGAGTCTCAGTTGCGATGTTTATCCTGTATAGTCTAGACTTCTGTTAGTATTTATCTTTTATCATAGAGTATTGAATATTACCTAAGAATTTCGATTCTGTAGAGTTAAATGAAAGTGAATCAGCGTCGTTTATGTAGGTAATTGATATCGGTGAGGAAATGCTATTATAATGTTAATGACTTTTTGAATGATACAGAATTTAATTAATTGGAACAGCGACATTTACTTAGATATTGTTTAAAACCTGTATCCGTACTTATCAAAATTAACATTCCACTAACATTATTGATACCTATAATATCTTTCTTCCTCCAAATATTAAATATAAAAAAATTTAAATATGTTTTTAGTAGTTGTAGAACTCTTGGCAGAGTCCGCCTGGGGAAGTACCACACCTTTGCCAGTTATTCTACCGCCAAGCAATAATGTGCAAACATTACTGTGTTCCGGTTTGAAGGGCAATGTTTCCAGAGAAATTACAGAGCTTAGAGTCATAACATCTTAGATCTCTGGGTGACGAGCGCAGACTGCGCAGTGCTGTGCTAGGCAATGATTTGGAGTCTTCATTCATGTTCCAATAGCTGCGTGCTGCGTGTCACTGTGCTGTTATGTGGCAGGCATGTTGCTTACCATCAGGAAAATTTCCTGCTCGTCTCGTCACTCTTTATTAAAATCTGTAAGAAACGCGAAATTTTAGACGCGATAATCTACTACTTGCTTAACTCTGCACTGCGCTAGTCACCCGGAGATATAAGACGATTATCTCTTCTCTTCTTACCCCGAAATTTCTCTGATAACATTTTCCTTCAAACCAGGAAACACTTCACTTCTTTTTTTCTGCTAATGTTTCCATCATAGAATAACTGGGAAAGGTGTGATTAAGTGTGGTAATCCCCAGGCAGTAGCCCTACTGCAAAAGTTTCACCAAGGTATAAGGAAATTACCCAAAATTTTAAACATTACACAAAAACAATAATGTTTGATTTCGACAGTTGATTCATTAGCGGTTTTTACTTTTTATAATCCTATGGCGTAGTCATACGCGCTTACTAAACTCTGTCAAACCTGGGTAGCGATTCTGAAACCATTCGGTTGCATCCGACACGGAATCTCATCTCTCGGTCTTTGTCTTATCTGATAAGCATGACAGAGACCGAGAGATGAGATTCCGTGTCGGATGCAACCGAATGGTTTCAGAATCGCTACCCTGAGCTGCGATTTATTTATTTAATTTTCTTACGTATACCGATATTACGTAAAGATTGTAAAAGTATTTATTGGGTAAATAAAGCCATTTGTGCGGTTTCAATAAATTCGCGATTAACAGACATTATCGGCTATCAATAAATACATGTGGAGTTGTAGGCTGAGTAATGCCGATAACAGTGAGATGCTCATTGCTCACGTGTCGGCGCGTACGAGCACTGCGCAGGTTGCGCAGGAAGGGTACTGAGCTACTAAGTACGTTACAGTAAGTTTTGTAGTGATAGGACCCTTTGGAGAGTCCGACTGGAGAAGTACCATGCCTATGCACCTATGTATCTATGCCAATTATTTTACCGCCAAGGAGTAATATGCAAACATCACTGTTCCGATTTAAAGGGCAATGTTTCCAGAGAAATTACAATGAGTATAGATATCGTCTTAAGCCTCTAGATGACGAGCGCAGAGGACGACGAGGTAAATATTAGGACTCCTCATGTTCCAATAGCTGCATGACACTGCGCTGTTATGGGCAGGCTCGTTGCTTAACATCATTACATCAGGCACATGTCCTGCCCGTCCCGACATTACACTATAAAAAGTAGGGTATTTTAAGGGACCTATTGTAGTTGCATATGTCCAAATCCCGCTTGCGCTTCCGAGCACTTTTCCAAGTGCAAATGTGCAAGTTCATATCCACTGGATTTAACGGCGAAGAATAACATCGTGTGGAAACTAGCTTGTTCAATGAAAGTCAACTTCAGTCAATGAAAGTCCAGGAAATGTATCGTCTTCATAACTGCACTAGACCAGCTTACTGTATTAAGGCTGTAAATCTCTCCTTTGAAAACAAGGACTCGTTCAACACGCGAGGAAAGGTACATTCTTGCAACATATGTAACGCTGACAAGCTGGTTGGTAAATCACGTAAGTACTCTGACTAAGTCAGAGAAGCTGACTCACATTTTGGGACTAGAAGTATAAAACAGTTTCCCTGAAATAGTAAAACCGGCCCCAAGTTTCAGTAGCTTAATAAAATAATAGGTTATCGTTCAAACTTATCATAGTTTTTATGCGAGTTCTTAGAGAGGTAGAATTAGGATAAAATTGTAAAAAATGACATTGTTTATTGCAGTTGTAATAAATATATGTATAATACACTTATCTATACGATAATTATTATCGTACAAAAGAGATGTACCTTTTAAACTTTGAAAATGTATACATACTTTATTTGGTCTATTTGTATATTTTTTTTAATATGACGTGTAAATTCTCATGCTCATAGGCAACGACACTCTTGTGCGGAAAAGACTACAGAGTCTTGAACATCGCCGCAAAATTGCTAGCCTATCGGTTTTTATCGGATACACTTCGGAGAATGTGCGACTGATTTGCATGATCTAATACCACGCTGCCCTTTTTCTATCGGAATGCTCGTAGCTCGAAAAAGCGACATCGTTTCATGGTTGATGTTCCAAAAACACGAACGAAGAGATTTGACTACCGTCTAGGCTGTGGAATACGTTGCCTGAGTGGGTTTTCCCCGATGGTTACAATCTTAGTGTCTTCAAATCGAGAGTGAATCGTTTTTTTTTTCTAGGTAAACACGCTCCGTCGTAGACCGCATCGTCGCTTAACATCAGGCGAGATGGCGGTCAAGTGTAAACCTATAAAAGTTAAAAAAAAATTGTAGAGGTACATTTATGGATTACGACAAAGTTACGGCTAGTCATGAGCTACGGTGCCGAAACTTGGACACTGACAGTTAAAGTGGTCCACAAATTTAAAGTCGCGCAGCGAGCTATGGAGAGAGCTATGCTTGGAGTTTCTTTGAGGGATCGAATTCGGAACGAAGTGATCCGTCAGAAAACCAAGGTAACCGATATGGCTCAACGCATTAGCAACCTGAAGTGGCAATGGGCCGGGGGCCGGTCATATCTGTCGCCGAACCGATAATCGTTGGAGTAGACGTGTTCTTGAGTGGAGACCACGAATCGGCAAACGTAGTGTAGGAAGAACACTCTGAGACTAGATGGAGTGACGATATACGGAAGACAGCAGGCAGTGGACGGAGACGTATAGCCGAGGAAAGGGCTGAGTGGCGAGCCATGAGAGAGGCCTATCATCATCATCATCATGATCATGATAATACGGCTAGTCTAGTCGGGAAATCGGCGGATGCCAATACGGAGCCCCGGGTTCAAATCCAACGCGCACCGTATTTTCAAAGTTATGTGCGTAATGTAACTTAAAACGGTGAAGAAAAACATCTTGGAGCAACCGACATGTACCTAGTATCTATGGAAGTCATGGGTCATCTGCCAACCCGCACTGGACCAGCGTAGTGGATTATGGCCTTGACTTCCTTGCGAGAGAAGGCCCCGAATGCCAGCAGTATAGGTAAACATTTAGGCTGCAATGCATTTTAACATGTTTGCTGCATTATGAATCGTCAAATGATGGTCGAAAACGCCACATGCGTAGCTTCTCGCAGGTGCGGTAGTCAAAATCGTGTTCTTTCACTCTGTGCGGGGGGCGACTATATTAATATTTCTATGAGTATAACAGAGACAAATATATGAATTTTCTTCTCTTGCAAAGTCTAGCCTAAGAGTGAAATTAAAACTAAATAAGGTTTAAAAGGCCTCAAACGCACTGTGTATTCATTAGTTTCGTACAGTGCGAAGTGAGGTCTAATCTGCCTCAAAAATGTAGGCCTCACAGCCCCACGGAGTGAGGTGCGGGCGGCGAGGCGCCTGCGTATCCTAACTTAGTGACGTGATAAAAAGTATCGATACGAAAGCATACTGCAAGTTGATGCACTCGCTAATACACAGTACTACATGTTAACGACTCAGTAGTCGTTATACTCAGTAGTCAATATTGACTTGTTAGACCAGTTTCTGACAAGTCAATATTGTATAGAAATTAGTATATGTGCTCAGCAATTTTCAGGGACAGATTTTTTGTTACATTTATTAATTTGTTGTTTCTGCGACTTATAAATTGATACTGGGGATAAGTTATACAAAATTGTCCAAATATATGTTGAATTCTCGATTTTAACAAGTGTTTCGTCCTAGAAAAATTATGATAATTGATAAATCTATGATACCGTCGCGCGGACGACATAAATTGCGCCAATACATAAAAAATAAATCACATACATATACATATATGGAGTCAAACTATAATTATAAATCGTATACTCCTGAAGGATATTCGTATAGTACACTTATTTATAGAGACAAAGAAAGCTATCATCTCGAGCAAGATCGTAGCAAAAATACAGTTTTGAGAATAATTTTTTAAGAAATTAAAGGGTCGTATTGTTCTTCCTGACAATTTCAACGAAATTGACGAAATGGTCAACGAAAGAGCTGTGTAGGTTGCTACGATAAATTAAAATTGTGTAAAAAGCAGTTAGGAAGCAAAAACAAAACAAATATTGTTCGTGTATTTCATGTCCAATTCGTGAAAAATCTTTTCATCCCACCAGCTCGGAAAGAGTACTTTTGCTCCTCGATATCAGGGCGCAAAAGTCGTTTTTACCCTCTAGAGGTTAAAGTAAATTTGAATTTAGAACATCGTGTGTACTGAGGTTTTGAATTCAAAACATAATTTAACCTAATTATTTCTACCTCCTTGGTGCCGGATTCATCATTCATTTATTTTTAATTTGTTAAAAACTCATACTCGGAACCTCCTTGGTGTACTTTTTTTAAATGCTTTGCGCGCAATTTTCTTTTCATGTATGGAGGATAGAGGTCTAGAATGTTATTTCAAACGGCAGAACATTTTAAAATGCTATGAATGAATCAATTGTAATCGAATTGAATTACGCCGAGTTAAATAATTAAATATTATTGACTACTAAAATATTAACTAATAGATAATTTTATCTACTTGTGCCGTAGTAGTAATAATGTAGTAAATATAACATCAAATAAATAATTATTATTTTGAGAAAACATGTAGGTACAATAAATTTTGAAGTCAAACTTCTTTTGGCGCGCCAAAGACAGATTTTTCGTGGGCTGTCAATTGAATTCTAGCGTCACGCTCTGGAATGATAAGAAACCTTTGGGTAAGCTCGGGACCATAGCCATTGGCCAGCTCGAGATGCCTCAGCCTTTCCCATTGGCCATTTAAAAATGCGTCAGCATTTCTAGATAGCCATGCTCATAGCCACGCCCTCTGGTTTCACACGCGTAGTTTGCAAAGTAAGCAATCAAATTCTGAGTTATAAGTTACCACTTCTATCAGCAGTGCGTATGACTGCCAATTTTTTTTTTCATGAATTCTGAGTAGTACGTTTATTTATTTTCTTTAAAACGTAATGCAAATTTAGCGCTACTATAATTTAATGCATTTGGGCGGATACTTTTTCATGTACACATATGAAACTCCTTACCTCAATCGGTCAACTCTCCGTATTTTCACGTCATATTGTTATTTTTTAAACCATGGCTAAATAGACTTAAAGTTAAAACTTAGGTTAAAAACAGTAAAATTGAATACAAGTGGAAAACCGAAATACCATAATAATAAGTGATTCTAGCGACCAAGAAGTTTATTCGACGCCAACAGAATTGACTGAAACTGAAAATGCGCAAAGCGTTTAGTAATTTCCTTGCTAAAGTGGGATGAAAAATTACGTGTTGATTATATAACGATACAAAGATTTTTCACCTTGTGCCCTTTTGATTCCCTTGCTACGCTCATGATTCTAATTTTTGAATCCCTCGCTACGCTCGTTATTCAACTTTAGAATCCTTCGCTTGCTCGGTCAACAAAATTGAGCACGCGGTTAAAAAGCCAGTGCAAAGTGGCTTTTTAACCACTTTTTTTCTTTTTTCTTGTACAACGAATAACTATTCTACTTGACCGGTTTTATGAAAAACATTTTAATCAATCTAATTACATAAATTATTTTAATATCGCAACTGCAACTCTCTCTATTCACAACACTAGTTGAGACACTAATAGAACTTTATTTCAATGCGATGTGAGGCAGAACAGATGTCATATATATAATTTTCATTTACTCAATACCTAAATGTCATAACTGTGGGTGAAGCTGGATTCAACTAAAACGACTCTTTAAATTAATATTGGTAAATTTTCAAGCAATTACTCTAACAAATGAACATAATATTTAAGGTATTCTTAGAAACAATTTTGTGAGGCACAAAAGGTCCCATACGCACTGCAAGGAAGGTCAATTTTGCCTCGAAAAGACCTCATACGCACTAGTTGAAAGTCTAAGAAAAATGACCCCGCAGCAAACGTGTTAACTTGATAGCCGTGGGAACATAAAATGGAGGCCTGATGCTATTGCGGTTTGCCTCAAAATCAAAGATTGTAGCAAAATGTCCTCTACTACGTACCTACATTACCATTTCAGAAGCTGCAAGTCAACCATGAAACGTTGTCGCTTGTGTTCTCTTTTGTTAGTTGCTAGTCTCCTCAAATTTCAGATTATATCTCGAGCCATATTAAATATATAGATAGATAACTCTTTATAGTGATGCAAACAAATTAAAATATTATAGTGAAACCCTTATGAACTAGCCCCACAAGTGGCGGCCTTAGGGCCTTATTTTATATTTTATTTGAATAAATTGCACGAGATTCTCTACAAATAGTAATTGAAGCGCCAAGCACCGAGCGCTACCATTATGATTCGATCTCTGTTCGCCACAGTCACAGTTCGCAGTCGTGTTCGTAATTATTTGACGTACGCTGCGACGCGTGGCGTCATCGGAACAATGCCATGTGGGCACGTAGCGAGCGCGCAGGAGACAATGTGCAGAGGTACAGCTTGAGTTCTGGCCTATATTCTACGGACAAATACTACCGAATAGCAGTTTCAAGCAAAATAACCCTAATATATTTTGTCACACACAACATCTATGTAAAAATTCAGTGTCATAATGAAAGTTCGCAGTAAACTCTTCACCGAGTAGACCGATATTCACTAAAGTTGGCATTTTTATTTATACATAAACTGATATATTACGTTGTCATCTGTATGTAATTTAGTCCAACTTAAGGGATAAAATACTTTTATTTCGATTAATAGTTTCAATAATTTATAATTAACAATATACTGATGTTGATTGTAAGTTTAAGTATAAGACAAATATTGTGATGTTAAAAACATTGAAAAAACGTACATGTTGTAAGTACAGACTCCACATCAATGGCATGAAAGTTCCCTATTACCCCGTTTACATGATTCCAGTCCAGCGACCGAATCCAGCGCTGGATTGCTTACTGGAATAATGGAAACCGGCACTGGAATGCATCAATCCAGTGCCAATGCATTCCAGTGCCGGTTTACATTATTCCAGTAAGCAATCCAGCACTGGATTCGGTCGCTGGACTGGAATAATGTAAACGGGGTATTATATTTATTGTGTTGCTAATTGAAAATTCCTCCGTCTTCTACTCTGTGTCATAACATTTAACGGTGACACGAAATGCGGTTGATAAGCGTTGTGTTGAGACCTCTTTGTTAGTCGCCAGCTGTGAGGATTAGGTATTTTAAATACGTTTAACGAACAAGTAAGGTCTATTTCATCTCCTTGATTTAATCTTGTAAACAAGGTGTAATGAGGGTAATGCTGGACCTATGTCCAAGATACTTGTTATACGTATTAGATTCAAGCAAATCTTTAATTTGCTGCTGGCTGCGGCTCTTCAAGAATCAATTCTTTATCTCCTGCTGTATTTAATGAAGCACACGTCTGGTCGCAAATGGAGCGCGGACTCGTGTGGAGAGTGGTACGCCGAAGCGTCAGTTCATCAGGAAAGAGCCTTTAGAATTTTTGGTGCACCAGAATTGAAGAAAAACTCAGAACCAGACAATCTTCGTCGTGACATTTTAAATATGTTATATTTGCTCTTAGAAGTGGTCAGGTGTTATACTGGTACTGGTCTTTGCAGAGTCCATCTGGGCATGTACCACACCTATGCCAGTTATTATACCGTCAAGCGGTAATGTGCAAATATTACAGTCCCGGTTTGAAGAGCAATGTTTGTAGAGAACTTACAGGACAGTGAGATGAAACAGTTAATATATCTGGGTGACGAGCGCAGTGTAGTATTTCAGAATTCAGAGTCATTGTAATGAAGTAGCCGGCACTTCGCTGTTACGAGCATGCGTGTCGCTTACCATCAGGCGATTATTTTGCTCGTACTGTATGCTTAAATTATAAAGAAGTAAATCTTTGACCTCTTTCCGTACCCGGCGTCAGCGCTGCACCATAATATACCACTTACCCCGATTAGCCTTACGTTTTCAACCGCCGCCAGCTGCTTTTAGTAAATCGTCACCCTATCTAGTCTCAGGGCGTCCTACGTTATACCTCTAGATTCACGATCGCCACTCCAGCACCCATCCACCCCAACGGTTATCGTGGCTGCGATAGACATGACCGACCCACCGCCACTTCAGTTTGCTAGTGCGCTCAGCTATGTATGTCAGTGACTTTAATTATCTGTCGAATTATTTAATTGTGTATCCAATTCCTCAGACAAATCCCAATCATAGCCCTTATTCTCAAGCATTTGCAATTGCCCCAAGCATAGGACTGTCATCCAAGCATATCCCTTTCTCAGCTCAGTGGTGTACAATGAGACAAGTCTTTACCCAGCAGTACAATAAAAAGCTGGTGATGATGACGCCATTATTTACGTTCAATTTATTTTTATTGGACATAAATTACGCATGGCATGATGTCTAGTCATTCCGTAGAATCAGGTATCTACAGACTGTTTACATAGAGTTTAAAATGTTACAATTGCGGTGTTTTCCTAGAATTAACTCTGTCCTTGGTCTGCCTAAATAGAATACGTTACATAGATCGTTACGCGAAATAATAAATGTGTAGGCCTATTACGGCATATTTATTACTTGTTACATTTTAAAAGTTGAAATACTGACGTCTTTCCAATACCGTAAATAAGAAATCAGTAGGTACTATTTGTGAACACGTACTCGTACTGAAATGGACATAGATTTCTTATATTGCGCTTTAATAGAAAATAAAACAAAATCATTTAATTTTTTCCGAAAAAACAAAGAAAACAAATTTAACTCAAAATAAAACTCGACTAAATTTCATAATTTTTGTGAAATCACAATTTAGTACTTACGAATATATACCTACGTCTGCGTCGTCCAGGTAAGCAAATTTTAATTAGTTATTGATGTTTCAATAACCGCTACACCTATATTATTGAATATCCCCTCTGAATTATGATCAGAGGGCATCACAATTCAGAGGGAATCAATAACAAGAAAGAATTGACTATAGGCTAAGGTATCGCGAATCATACATCCAACAAAAACGTATCACCGAATTGAGAATTCCTTCTTTTTAATTACCTAATAATATTTTTAATAGACTCCATATTAAAAATATTATTATTCTGAATTTCTCCGCCTACATAATATTGTCCCATTGCAGAACAAAGACCTCTCTTCCTTCCCTCCACTACTCAGAGCAACTGTCTTCAAATCTTCCCTAAAAGTATCAAGTTCGGTCCGCTATCTCTTCCTGGGTATCATATTGTGGGAGCCAATAACAAAATAAAATTTACAATAATCGTGATCTTCCTTACTCCCTCCCCCCATTTGGTCAAGTAGGTAACCGGCTTCGAGGATGGTCCTCATTAGCGGAGTTGGGCTCCTGGGTTCACGGACCTACAGTTTACCGTTACCGTTAACAGTGATGTCTTCTTTTTCAATCAAAAAATGGAAAAAAAATGTTATTTACTTATTTTTACATTGTTAGCGGAATCAAATCTTTAATTACTACAAAATTAGATTAACACACGATGTATCGGCGAGGCGTACCTACAGTAAAAAAAATCTGTGTAAATTTGCAGGAAATATTACAAAACAACAAATTTACAAATTTTTTTTTACTGTTTCCTGTTTTCATTTATACACTGTACACGTATTTGTATTTTTAATAACAAACATAAAACAAATAATTTATTTTATTTACCTGTTCAGTGTTCATACTATGCGGCGTAAAAATTGATAAGAACGCTCTTTCTCTAGTATTATGTAGATGCGAACGTTTGTTTGTATAAGTAGATGTGTGTCTCTTTCAAACAAAAACTACCGAAGTACTACCTTGGTACCGAAGTACTACTAACTACTTGGATAACATTTTGATGCATGGAGAGATAAAAGTTTGGAATAAAATATAGCCTACTTCCTACTTTTTTGCTGGAGAAATAACGGGATCTAACCCACAACATACAGTTCTGAAAGCAGACTTAGGTACTACCAACCGCGCCACAAAGACATCCAAAAATAGTAAGGATACAATGGATACATCCTTCCGCGCCACACATAGTATTGTATGTCATATTCCCAAACAAAACATGTTTCAAGTATTCATATTGGAATATCGGAGAGTGCGTACAGCCGGGGACGCCAGAACGATAGGTATTTGCTCACCGACCGCCCACGGGGGCGACTCTTAGCTAAACTGGGCACAGTGACGTCATGCCGGGGTAAAAAGCCTAAACCGATAGTCAGATCGCGATCCTAAGAGGAGCAAATTAATCGTTTGGAGTTTATTCGTGGAAATTTACGTGCTGATGATTAGGGATATCAATATATAAGCGGAATTTCTTGTGAAGTTATGAAGTAATATCGACAGATTACCCATGGTATCAGAGCTGTTTAAAACTATACCTATCTAAATATATAATATAGTATCGCAAATAGGTACCTACTTTGAAATAATGATATGGCAATTATTTCCGTTAGTAGGATAACTGACATTACAATAATTGTTTTATTTTTCTTCATTACCTTTATTTATACAATGTTTAGCTTTACGTTTAGGCTAAGTTTCCAATTGACAGATAAAACTGCAAAATTAATTCATTGGGCGTAAATTGTGAATAATCGGTCGATATGTACCAGAAGCGTATAACCAACTGCCATAGGTTCTTTTATAGAAAAAAAATCAAGTTTTTTTCTGTGAAGCTGTAGCTTCGCGTATCTAGAGGTCTAGAGGTACAAGTACATAAAAGTCGCGATTCTGAAAGCACTTCAGTGAGCAAACCTGTCATCTCCCTTAAGTAGGTCGCTCTCGAGCCGTTTAGAAAACTTCCGTGTCCGTGTCGCGTCTCCAACTAAGAAGTATTCAGTATTGACCACACAGGACGCAGGGACACAGAAACAGTAATCACAGCGATAGAGACAGGCGCGGTCTAAGGGGGGCTCACAGGAGACATGATTCCCCCCAAAATCATATACGTAAATCTATTTTTTTTAAAGTTTTCAATAATACATAGGTTATTTTTTACCACAGGAAAACAACTGGAATAATGGAAACTACTCGGGTATAACCACAGAAATCTAAATATTTAGATTTCTGTAGGTATAACCGAGGGGCGTTCCTAGCAAAGTCTTTTATACTCGTTAAATGTTGTGTTATGGCAAATTTGAGACTGCGATCGGTCCGAAAGGACGTGTTGTACATTGTACTCACCAATGTAAAGAAGTTTGTGTAGTGGTAGGACTCTTAGCAGAGTCCGCCTGGGGAAGTACCACACTTTTGCCAGTTATTTTACCCCCAAGCAGTTACGGCAAACATTACTGTGTTCCGGATTGAAGGGCAATGTTTCCAGTGAAATTACAGCGCATAGAGATCAAATATCTTATATTTCTGGGTGACGAGCGGAGTGCAGTGATGATTTGAGTTCTTCATGTTCCAATGACTGTGTGTCAATGTGCTATTATGTGGAAAGCATGTTGTTTACCATCAGGCACATGTCCTGCTCGTCTCGTCAGTCTATAGATCTGTACCATAAAAAAAAAAGCGTTTTCAAAATGCGAATAGATCCGTCAAGGATGATAGTTCTCAATAATTAATTTATCAACAAATGATATTAGTATGATTCGATGAGCATTTTGCATCCGTTCCCAGGTGGATTCCGTGTTCATTGTGGCAGTACCCTTGGCTGCTGGGAATTACGACGGCTGACGTTTGCTAGACGTACATTCTTTGCGGCTCATTGTAGTGCTACTAGGATTCCTTTGTGGAGTGCCTCTGGGGATATATATATATATTTTTAATAAAGAGTGACGAGACGATCAGGATATGTGCCTGATGATAAGCTACATGCCTGCCACATAACAGCACAGTGACACGCAGCTATTGGAAAATAAAGAGTCTAAATCATTACCTAGCACTGCACTGCGCTCATCCGCTCATCACCCAGAGATCTAAGTTGTTATATCTCTAAGCCCTGTAATTTTTCTGGAAACATTGCCCTTCAAACTGGAACACAGTAATGTTTGCACGTTACTGTTTGACGGTAGAATAACTGGGAAAGGTGTGGTACTTCCCCAGGCGGACTCTGCAAAGAATCCTACCACTACAATGGTCGATCGATGGTTGTAGTCAGGGCCGGATTTAGGGGGGGGGCGAGCGGGGCGGGGCGGGGTTAAGGGGGAAGCACAAAACATCTAGCTTCCCCAAATGTCAACCTCTCCTGCGCGTGGTACACCCTGCTGCCAACTAACGAGGCTCTGACGACCGAACCAATGGCGGTATAACCATTTAAAAGCCATTCCTAAATTGACCAGACCGGTGACGGGCAGCGGCGTCATCGGTGCAAAGGGCTGGCTCCGCGGTCACCAACCCGCCTGCCAAGCGTGGTGACTATGGCGAAAAGATTGTGGAGCTGGAAGAAGAAGTGGACAAGTTGCGCTGGGATATCATAGGGTTATCCGAAGTCCGTAGACAGGGCGAGGACAGGATAACCCTCGAATCCGGCAACTTGTTCTACTACCGGGAGGGAGATCAACAATCCCAAGGGGGTGTCGGGTTTATCGTCCGCAAGTCTCTCGTCAGCAACGTGATAATGATCGAGAGTGTGTCGAGCAGGGTCGTATACCTTGTACTTAAAATTACCGACCGGTATTCATTGAAGGTCATACAGGTATACGCACCGACTTCGACACATCCCGACGAAGAGGTTGAGACCATGTATGAGGACATCTCCAAAGCCATACATGTCTCGCCAACACATTTCACAGTTGTGATGGGGAGACTTCAACGCGAAACTGGGCAAACGTAGCGGTGATGAGTTGAGAGTGGGACAATTCGGGTATGGGCAGCGGAACCCAAGAGGGCAACGTCTAGCTGATTTCTTTTTATGATGAACTCTTTTTTCAAGAAACAGCCACAACGAAAATGGACATGGATTAGCCCAGATAGTTCCACAAAAAATGAGATCGACTTCATTATGACGACTAAACGGCAAATATTCAGCGATGTCTCTGTGATCAGTAGGGTTAAGACCGGCAGCGATCACCGTTTTGTAAGAGGCACGCTGAATCTAAGCATTAAGTTCGAAAGATCACGTCTAATGAAGTCCACGCTCCGACCAAATTATGCTCAAATCGAAGATCCCGATAACTTTCAACTCGAACTTCAAAATCGCTTCGAAGCCTTAGATGAATGCGTAACGGCGGACGAAATAAACGACAGGCTGGTGGAAACTGTTCAAGCAGTTGGCAGGAAATTTTATAAGAGCCGACGCCAAAATAGAACCCAAAAGCTCTCCGATCATACTCTAAATCTCATGGCAGTTAGGCGAGATATGCGGCTGCAGTCTTCGGTCGACATGACGGTATACAGACGGCTCAATAGACGGATCTCTACTTGTGTGCGACGCGACATACGTTGCTTCAATACTTCGTGTATTGAAGAAGCGATCAAGCGGAACCAAGGCTCGAAAGTGTTCGCAAGAAATCTGTCTCTTGGGCAAAGTCAGCTGGCCAAACTGAAGACCGATAGCGGTAGCGTAGTCTCGTCGAAGCCGGAGATTTTGGAGGAGATTGAGAAGTTCTATGAACAGTTATACACCTCTACACAAGCACAACCAGTCGTTAGCATGGCAAAAGACCCCAGAGCCAAGCTGACCCGGCACTTTACCGAAGATATCCCGGAAGTCAGCCTGTATCAGATTAGGATGGCCCTCAAACAACTTAAAAACAACAAAGCACCTGGCGATGACGGAATTACAACTGAGCTTCTGAGAGCGGGTGGAAAACCGGTACTTAAAGTCCTCCAGAAGCTGTTCGACTCCGTCATACTTGACGGTAATACGCCAGAAGCGTGGAGCAGAAGTGTGGTGGTGCTCTTCTTCAAAAAAGGTGACAACACCTAGTTGAAGAATTACAGACCCATCTCACTTCTGAGCCACGTTTATAAGTTGTTTTCGAGGGTAATCACGAATCGTCTCGCACGCAGGTTTGACGACTTTCAGCCACCCGAACAAGCCGGTTTCCGAAAAGACTACAGTACCATAGACCACATACATACGCTCCGGCAGATTATACAGAAAACCGAGGAGTATAATCGGCCACTATATATAGCGTATGTGGACTATGAGAAAGCCTTCGATTCCATCGAGACCTGGGCAGTGCTTCAGTCTCTCCAGCGATGCCGCATCGACTATCGCTATATCGAAGTGTTGAAGTGTATCTACAGCAAAGCCACAATGTCTGTCCGATTACAGGACCAGTGCACAAAACATATCCAGCTACAGAAAGGCGTGAGACAGGGAGATGTTATATCTCCGAAACTGTTCACTGCTGCGCTGGAAGACGTTTTCAAGTTACTGGACTGGAACGGACATGGCATCAATATCAACGGCGAATGCATCACTCACCTTCGGTTTGCCGACGACATTGTCTTTGTGGCGGAGTCGCTGGAGGACCTCGGTGCAATGCTCAGGGACCTCAGTAGAGTATCCCAACAGGTTGGTTTGAGGTTTTTTTTTTTTTTTAACTATTGTAGGTTCGCACTTGACCGCCATCTCGCCTGATGTTAAGCGATGATGCGATCTACGATGAAGCGTGCTTACCTAGAAGAAACCGATTCACTCTCGATTTGAAGACACCAAGATTGTAACTATCAGGGAAAACCCACTCAGGCAACTCATTCCACAACCTAGATGTTCTTATCACAAACGTGGAGTCAAATCTCTTCGTTCGTGTTTTTGGAACATCAACCATAAAACGATGTCGCTTTTTTGAGATGCGAGAAGTCCGATAGAAGAAAGGGCTAGGTGGTATTAGATCATGCAGATCAGTTGCACACTCTCCGAAGTGTATCCGATAAAAATCCGAGGATGAACATGGACAAGACGAAGGTCATGTCAAATGTGCATGTCTCACCTGTACCGGTTATTGTTGGGAATACCACACTCGAAGTTGTTGACGAATACGTCTACCTGGGTCAAAAGATCCAATTAGGTAGATCCAACTTCGACAAAGAGGTCCAGCGAAGGATCCAACTCGGATGGGCAGCGTTCGGAAAACTTCGACACATCTTTGAGTCAAAAATACCCCAATGCCTAAAGACAAAAGTCTTTAACCAGTGCGTGTTGCCAGTGATGGCTTATGGAACTGAGACGTGGTCCTTAACTGTGGGCCTCATAACAAAGCTCAAAGTCACACAGCGAGCTATGGAGAGAGCTATGCTCGGAGTCTCTTTGCGCGACAGAATCCGTAATGAAGATATTAGCAAAAGAACGAAAGTGGCCGAGATAGCTCAACGAGTAAGCAAGCTGAAGTGGCAATGGGGAGGCCACATCGCTCGAAGAACTGACAACCGATGGGGAAGAAAGGTTCTCGAGTGGCGACCACGAACCGGAAGACGCAGTGTTGGACGGCCTCCCACTAGATGGACAGATGACTTCACAAAGGTCGCTGGAAACCGCTGGTTGCAGGTTGCGCGGGACCGTTCGTTGTGGAAATCTAGGGGGGAGGCCTTTGTTCAGCAGTGGACGTCTTGCGGCTGATGATGATGATGATGATGATGAGCGGGGCATACGCCCCGGGGCCTCCACAAACTGGGAGCTTCAACAGACACTTACGGAAAAAAAAAAAAAAAAAAAATGTTTTCCTTTACTGTTAAAGCCAGTAGGAAATGACAATATTGTACACGGGTGTACAAGATTGTCATTTCCTACTACCTACTTGGAAAAATAATACTACAGCCGGGATTCGAACCTAAGACTTCTCTTAAGGAGATTTCACCGCTCCGACCAAACGTGGGTTGGCGGATGACGTATGTCCTCGAAAAAAATATATTTCTAGCATGTCAGTCTCCGCACAATGTTTTCCTTTTTGTGTGGTGATTATACATTTCTACATTAAAAAGGAAAGGATACTCGTAATAATTACTCAGAAGAGTATTGTAGTGTAGTAGTGTGAAGGTATTCGGACCTAAATATTGTAGAACTTTTATGCCAAAAAGAAATCGGTATAGTCATTTTGGACATTGGGAATTTAAACGAAATTCGTTTAAATTAAAATTTTAATTTAATTTAATTTTTCACGTTAAACAAACTCAAATAGACAAAGTTGAGCTTAAGTCAGCTTGTATACGACGGTAGTTAGAAACAATAGGAAATGTCTGACAAAAATGGTAATAGTAAGCTCCCCCATTTATACTTTCTGTATCACCCTAGATCCGGTGCTCTTGCGTGACCGTTGATGGTGGAGCCACTATCGTATTATCCTACTACTTAATATTATTAATTAAAAAGTGTAAAAGTTGTTTGGTTTGTTGCTCATCGTGCAAACAGCAGAAGATCGTGCTATGTATGTAGTGATCCATAAGAGAGGCCTACATCCTACAGTGGACAGTTATTATGTAGGCTGATGATGAAGCTCGTCGGAAACGCTGAACGGATCGTATTGAAATCTGTGACACAATGAGATGGAACACAATTTAATGCTCCATCATAGACCGCATCGTCGCTTAACATCAGGCGAGATGGTGGTCGCGTTTAAACCTACAAAAGTAAAAAAAAAACAATTAATACATAAACTATCATCTAATTATGTTCCAATAGAACATGTTTATTCTACGCGGTTTATCCCGACAGAAGAAAACTGAAATGAGTAAAACAGCTCTACATGCTACCTAAATTTGGGTAGGTACGTGATCCTCCTGAAGTGCATCCATAGAGCACCCCCATCGTGGATACCAGGTCGTTCATCAATCTAAACCTAAGCATTCTTATCACAAAAGTAGAGTCAAACCTCTTTGATCGAGTCTTTGGAACGTATACTATGAAACGATGTCGCTTTTTCGAACTACGAGCATTCCGATGGAAAAATGGGTAAGTTGGATCATGCCAATGTCAAGTTGCATGCTGTGAAGTGTTTTCGATAAAAAAAAAACATTTTTTTACGATGATATTCGAGACTGCATTATTTTTCTTTAGTTGACATAAAGATCTATATCTCACTAATCCTAATATCCTACTAATATTATAAATGTCAATGTATGGTTTGGATATTTGGATGTTTGGATGTTTGTTGCTCAATCACGCCCTAACGTATGAACGGATCGGGCTGAAGTTCGGAACACAGATAGATTATAGTCTGGAAGAACACATAGGCTACTTTTTATCCCGGAAAACAACGGGAACAACTGGAACGGGAACTACGCGGGTAACGCCGCGGGGCGCTGCTAGTATTATAAATGTCAATGTATGGATGTTTGTTGCTCAATCACGCCGTAACGCATGAACGGATCAGGTTGAAATTTGGAATACAGTTAGATTATAGCCTGGAAGAACACATAGACTAAATGTGTAGGCTTTTTATCCCGGAAAAACAACGGGAACGACGGGAATGGGAACTACGCGGGTAAAACCGCGGGACACTGCTAGTACATATATAAATTAATAAATATTAGATGACAATTCACACACTGCACCATCTGACCACAAACTAAGCAAAGCTATAGTACTATGGCGACCAGATAGCTGATATAATACTTATATCGTTTTTAAATACATACTTATTTTATTATACATAAACACCCAGACACAATGCAAACATTTGAATTCATCACGCAAATATTTGCACTGGGTGGGAATCGAACCCACGACCCTCGGCTTTGCAGGCAGAGCTACTACCCAATATGCCACCAATTAATATACGAGTATACATATATAGGTACATGTATGGTATAAATATATATTTTTAAATATATATAAATAAATATATTGGTGGACAATTCACACACAACACCATCTGACCCCAAACTAAGCAAAGCTTGTGTGATGGCGGCCAGATAGCTGATATAATACTTATATAGTTTTAAATACATACTTATTATACATAGAAACACCCAGACACAGTGCAAACATTTGAATTCATCACACAAATATTTGCACTGGGTGGGGATCGAACCCACGAGCCTCGGCTTCGCAGGCAGAGCTACTACCAACTAAGCCACGAGGCCAGTCAATATGGGTATGGTATAGTATGGTAAATATAATGCTTTCAATGCTTTCAGCTTTTAGTAAGTACGCTTCGATTATGATTTCACGTATGATCTACATACTTATTATATTGTATTGTGGAAGTATAGTAGCATTTTCCCAAAAGCCCCAAAATTCGATGAAAAGGCAATAGATGCCACCTGACACCTGAGGGCAGCACTGCTGCCATAGATCCCGTAATAAAAAAATGTGTGAGTACCTACGTGGTACCTACCTACTAATGTACGTCCACAAGAAGTTAATATATCTTATCTTTAGTCCTCGTGGTAAGTCTATACTTCAACTATAGAACAGATAATATCCTCAACGCAAGAAGTGTTCACCTGAAGTAAAGTTACTATGTATGACTAGCTAACTTCAGCTTGTCGGTTTTTCATAAAAAACGCGCGCATAGTAAAAATATCCACTAATATTATAATTCATGTCAATGTACGGATGTTTGGATATTTGGATGTTTGTTGCTCAATCACGTCCTAACGTACGAACGGATCGGGCTGAAATTTGGAACACAGATGATAAAATCTGGAAGAACACATAGGCTACTTTTTATCCCGGAAAAACAACGGGAACGGGAACTTCGCTGGTAACACCGCGGGGCGCTGCTAGTATTCTCATAATTTTCTTTAGCACACTAAAACAAAATTAATTTCAATAAACAAAATATGGTTTCACAATTTCGCCAAAAGACTTGAGTTGTGGCGCGGACTCCACACGAGGATCCAAACTAATATTTCCATCTTTCAAACATAAGCCGGTCAAACACGGACCTAAACAAATAGAGCTTCCTACGTCCTGTTTAGTTTACCTAACTATTGTCTGAGCAAACCTTTCTCTTGTTTGGCTAGATTACTTGTTTACTGAGGTCATTAGGCACGGAATACTCAGCTAAATTTAATTTCTTTACATTACAGGACAGAGAGATGAATCATCTTATTATATTGTATAGTCTGTATGGGATAAGAATTTATTTTTTGACAGACAAGTCTTTCTTGACATATTTATAGGTATTTTAATTTTTTATGGTATACAGGGCCGAGACGATTAGAACATGTATTTTTTTTTAATAAAGAGTGATGAGACGGGCAGGACATGTGCCTGATGGTAAGCAACATGCCTGCCACATAACAGCACAGTGACACGCAGCTATTGGAACATGAAGAGTCCAAATCATTACCTAGCACTGCACTGCGCTCGTCACCCAGAGATCTAAGATGTTATATCTCTAAGCCCAGTAATTTCTCTGGAAACATTGCCCTTCGAACCGGAACACAGTAATGTTTGCACATTACTGCTTGGCGATAGAATAACTAGCAAAGGTGTGGTACTTCCCCAGGCGGACTCTGCCAAGAGTCCTACCACTACGAGTACTATAAAATGTACCTGGTGGTAAGCACCATTCCTGCCACATAACAGCACAATGACTCGCAGCCAATGGAATATGAAGAGTCCAAATCATTACCTAGCACTGGACTGCGTTCGTCACCCAGAGATATAAGATGTTTTATCTCTATGCCCTATAATTTCACTGGAAACATTGCCCTTCAAACTGGATCACGAACGACCATGTTAGCACATGACTGAATGGCGGTAGAATAACTGGCAAAGGTGTGGTACTTCCCCAGACGGACTCTGCACATAGTCCAACCACTACAAAATAAATATATGTAGTAACTTGTTGCTTGTATTAGTTAGTTTTTTTTTTTGCTTTTAATTAATTGGTTACAAGTTACAACGATAACCCAAGGGTCACCTGGGGCCGAGTAGAAACAGTTAAATTTAACACTTATACCTACTATGTTTCGTCCTTAAATTACCAGACGATTGTTTTTTTAATGTGTGTAGAGCATCTACAAAAAAAGTTCCTGCTTTTTGTTTCGGAATGTCGGAAAAACACTAAAAATATAAATGGCTGCCATTACGGTTGCAGACTCAGATATGGAGGTGATTTGTCTTTGAATTTGAATAGTGTGTATGCTATCAAATATCGTTCGTCTCTTATCCTAAATAGACTGAGACTGTATATTTAATTTTATGTAGGCTGTATACTGTCTATAGACTGTATATATCTAAGTAAAGATTCTGATCACAATGCCGTGCTAGGCAGAGATTTAAGCTCTTTGTGTTCAACTAGCTGCGTGTTACGTGTTACTTACAATGCGCATCTTGCACGTTCCGTAACTCAATTTGTGCAGTAATGCTGAGTACCTACGACGCTTGAAAGGCAAAAATTACCAAGCGACATTGACAACTTTACACCAGAGCATTATTAAGTTTATATTTTGAGAATTTTATTCTCAAATCATAAAACATTGCTCCATAGCCATAACTTCGTCTTGCTTTTTTGTGATTTTTAATAAAATAACCAAACCAAATTGGAAACTGTCAAATAGATGTTATAAATTGGTAAAATTCTAGACGATTGGCCGCCGCAAACAAGTTTGTCAGGTTACCGCGTTTTTTAAATTATTGTAGGTTTACACTTAACCGCCATTTCGCCTGACGTTTTGCGACGGTCGAGCGGGGTTACGGTGGTCTAGTCGGGAGAACGGCGGCTGCCGATCCGGAGACCCCGGGTTCAAGCCCCACACGCACCACTGTCTTTTCGAAGTCATGTGCGTAATGCCGCTAACTTAAAACGGTGAAGGAAAACATCGTGAGGAAACCGACATGTACCTAGAATCTTTCGAAGTCATGTGTCATCCGCCAACCCGCACTGGGCCAGCGTGGTGGATTATGGCCTTAACTCTCTCCTTGCGAGAGAAGGCCCCGAGTCCCAGCAGTGGGAACGTTTAGTGGGCTGTTGATGATGATGATGATGAGAGCGGGCTCTACTGATTCTAAGCAACGTATCTAAATTATCCATAGACCGATGAGTACTGATGATACTAGTAATAATCAAGATAATCAAGCTCACTACTAGTTGGAAGCTTACCCAGCTTTCTAGCGGCATTGTCACATTGAATGATAATGTTTATGCGTTGAGAGGTATAATTTAGATGTTTAGATGTTTGTTGCTCAATCATATCGGTACTTAACGTATCGGGTTGAAATTTAGAACACAGATTATAGTCTGAAATACACAGGCTACTTTTTATCTCGGGAAAATATCGGGAACGGAAACTAAGCTGGTAAACCCGAGAGCGCGGTTAGTTTAGAATAAAAATGTTTCAAGGTAAATTACAGGGAAAAAAGATCCCAGTGCAGTACCAGGTAGTGACTTCAATTCTTTACCTAAGATGTTAAAAAATGACTACGTACCTAGTAGGTAGCACTTTGTTACGGTGGGCAGATTGTATCCTACTTCCTATTATTAATTATTATTATTAATATTATAAATGTCAATGTATGGATGTTTGGATATTTGGATGTTTGTTGCTCAATCACGTCCGATCGTATGAACGGATCGGGCTGAAATTTGGAACACAGATAGATTATAGTCTGGAAGAACACATAGGCTACTTTTTATCCCGAAAAAAACAACGGGAACGGAAAATGCGCAAGTAACACCGCGGGGCGCTGCTATTATATTATAATAATACTAGCTGACCCCGCAAACGTTGTTTTGCCTTAGTGAACAACCCTTGTCACTTAGGGATATGAAATATAGCTAGTAGCCGACTCTCATACCTACAGAATATGCATATAAAATTTGGTTAAAATCAGTAAAGCCGTTTCGGAGGAGTAAGGAAACAAACACTGTGACACGAGAATTTTATATATAAGATATTATTATATTTTATAATGATAAATTGTAGCAACGTGTTGTTTACCATCAAGTGTGCATCTTGCTCGTCCATAAAAAATATCGTTCTGTATTCACTTCACTTTAGACAAATATATAACAGGTCTCCCAAAAGTAGGCAATGCGCTAACAACGATAATGATGTAGCGCTGTTGGATTTGGTCAGGCAGCCCATAGCATAATTATCTACGGTTTTCTGTTTTATTTAAAAGTACCTGGGTGACCGAGCTTTCGGTCGGATCCGATTATTCGGAGGTTGTTTTCGTAGTAGACCTGCTGACGCGCGTAGTGGCGAAATTTACCGTCGCATTCTAATGTCTAATGTAACAGTTTTTTATTGTCTAAAAACGCGCATAAAATACGTTTCTTAAAAATGAAACCTAGCTAGATCGACTTATCGTCCCCGAAACCCCCTGCATATAATATATAATTTCACGAAAATCGTTAGAGCCTCGGAAACAGCTCAGATTCAGATTCAGAGATTATATACCTATAATATATAAATACAATAATTGTTCGGTATAAGATAATGATAAGATAACAAAGAAAATATATGACTTTTCTCTTTACTCGGTTGAAAGGCTAATGTGACAGTTGTACGACAAGTTCTGCAGAAACCTTGAGCCAAATGGTAACAACATAATAGTGATAGCACGCGGTCGCGGTGAACTGGAGCAAGTGAAAAGGGAAATAGAATCGTGAAAGGACGCGGTTCGGAACCTCGGCCCGCGAGCGCGACCCGCCGACACAATGCTGGGGAGTCCTACAGAACGTTACCACAGTAGCACTTGTTCCAACATAGCTAACTACTACTCAGTATACACTTACATACAGTAGATAGCGAAGACCATCTGAGACCCTTTAAATGAATTACCACTGCAACATTTTAAAGAGAAAAAGCCTGCTTTCTATAGTATTTATGCTTTCTATAGCTTCCAGAGAAATTACAGGGCTTAAAGACATAATATCTTAGATCTCTGGGTGACGAGCGCAGTGCAGTGCTAGATAATGATTTGGACTATCATGTTCCAATAGCTGCGTGTTACTGTGCTGTTAAGTGGCAGGCATGTTGCTTACCATCAGGCACATGACCTGCTCGTCTCGTCACACTATGCTATAAAAAAAATAATTGACGGGAAGCGCTATTAAAACAAACAAGTTTCAATGTAATTTAATGTAAAGTACCTACTAGTTACGGCTGGTCTAGTCGGGAGAACGGCGTCTGCCGATCTGGAGACTCCGGGTTCAAAACCACGCGCACCACTGTCTTTTCGAATCCCTTAACTTAAAACGGTGAAGGAAAACATCGTAAGGAAACCGACATGTTCCTAGAATCTTCTGTAGTCATGTGTCATCCACCAACACGCTAAGCCAGCGTGGTGGATTATGGCCTTGACTCTCTCCTTGCGAGAGAAGGCCCGGAGTCCCAGCAGTGGGAATAATTAGTGGGCTGCTTAGTGTTTATCCTTAGGGACTGGGAATAGAAGTGAAAACGTACAACTTCAAACTTTAGTATTAAACCGCACTAATGCTGCACAATATGTCACCTATATAGCTAAATATATCTGAAATTACGCATGTTGATGACATGAAGTCGCAAAATTTCACCCATCCAAAAAACATCTAACGCCCACGTCCGTCTCTGTTGCTCTGCCGCCGATCCGACGCTACACCGCTGCATTTACATGTCACTGACACAAACTCACATAACTTTCCCCTAACAAAACACCTCTTTCATTATATCTACTTTACCTTACTGCCGTTACAATACACAGTCGTCGCTGCATTGTGACTCAGGGCACGACGCGTCACGAGGAAAACGCCGCTGATACCGCTCCGAATATAATACCCACATGGCATACGAGCGTACTCCGCAATACCTCCATATTTATGTCCTGCACGGTATTCTTTCCCCTGCTTTTATGAGCGCGGGGCACGTCAGCCTTCTTCTAAGAAAGGGGCCTTGATCTTGATGGCATTGGAGACGAGAATTCCATGGCACCGAGCGTGGATATCATCCGCTTTGTGTGGAAGTCTATTCAAGAACTGGCATCAAAGGTGAACAGGAATAATGGATTAGCGACCAATCATGTTTTGTGTTTATGTCATGAGTAAAGTGCTAATACTGTATCAGAAGCATCTCAATTCATCAATTTTGTTCCAAGAAATCGTTTAAAAACCCCTGTAATGAGGTGTACAGAATGCAACAATAATTATTTGCTAAATATTATTTTAGGAATCAATACCCGTATTTTTTATACCTCATAGTGTGACGTTACTAACTGGACGTGTGCCTGATGGTAAGCAACATGCCTGTCCATAACGGCACAGTGACACGCAGCTATTTCATTTCCTAGCACTGTACTGCGCTCGTCACTCAGACATATAAGATAATTTATCTCTATGCCCTGTAATTGTTCTGGAAACAAACTTTCAAACCGGAAAACAGTGCTGGTTTCCGGTGTCATTGCTGCTTGGCGGTAAAATAACTGACAAAATTGTCGTACTTTCCTATTTGTCATGTCAATTGTTCACTTTGATAAGTCGTTTTCGAATTTAGTTTTAAATAACGAGACTCCACCGATCTGAAGCGCTGAGCAAATGACCAACAACAGGGTATGTCGTGGTCACAGCATCAAGTTACTTAATTATTGGCCAGCTAGATAGACCCTACAATGTACGAAAATGAATGCAAAACGTATAATAACAAGGTTAATATAATTAAATGGGGCTATTTTGTCAGAATAATTATTGGTTTAATTATTATGGATCCGAACCCCTTTCACCAACCGTACTGGGCCAGAGTGGTGGATGGATTACGGTCTTGAATCTCTCCTTGCGAGAGAAGGCTCCGAGTCCATTGAACAAGCAGTGGATAGTACCTATATTTAGTAGGCCGCTCATGCAAGTGTACGTACACCCATAGAAAGGGGAACCACGGCATAATTTGTAATTAATATATTATATTAATAATGACTTAGTATACGATCAGAGTGAAGCCGAGGTTCCGACTCCGACAAGAGGAGTGTAAATGAAGCCCTAAGCTCCGCATCTCGGCTGGCCTTGGCCCGCTCCCGCCCGGGAAAAACCAGTTGATAAGTTCAGTTCACGGCCGCTAGGCCTCTGATTTATTTCTATATAGTTACGGAGATTCCAGACAAAAAGATCGTTACCAACAATTCCTAGTATAATCGATATTTATAGCTACGTAGAAACTTACTGAGAGTGACCTGCACTTATACACACACCAGTAGCGGTAGGACGCCTTAGAATACGCCTGGGAAAGCACCGTACTTCTTTTTCAGTTGTTCTATGGACAAACAGTAACGAGCAAACAGTGTTCCAGTTTGAAGGCCAACTGTTCCAGAAAAAAATATTTATTAATTTATGTATGATTTATCGGGAACGTCAACCATGTAACGATGTCACTATTTCGAACTGCGAGCAGTCCGATAGAAAAAAGGGCAAAGCGGGATCAGTTGTACTTTCTCCGAAATGCATCCGATAAGCTAGCAACTTTGCGGCGATGTTCAAGAGTTTGAAAAGGACTTCAAGTCCTTTTCGAGCAAGGATGCTATTGCCTATGAACTTTTCGGTACCTCTCTATTCTCTATGGTATTCCTTAATACCTAGCTTATACGATTTAACTTAGGTAACTTTAAGGTACAAGTTGGCGCTGAGACCGCGACGCGAGACCGCGACAGGCACTTGACACTATGGAATTGTATGGGCGCCAGTTCGCGCCGCGACCGCGACAGGAGACCGAGACAGGTCGCGGTCGCGGCGCGAACTGGCGCCCATACAATTCTATAGTGTCAAGTGCCTGTCGCGGTCTCCGGTCTCGGTCTCCGGTCGCGGTCTCGCGTCGCGGTCGCGGCGCGAACCGCTACCTTTTACACTGCACAAAATGCAGTTAAACATAAAACAACTGAATAAACATTAAGACATAAAACTCAACAACTGCAAAATATAACGAACGAATTTACATAAATACACACTTTATCTCTGTAAACATCTTCTTACCACGTTTGTATGGAAATCAAATGATTGTGTACAAACAGACTGACAAACTCCGCTTCATGCTGTCTAAACGAGGATACTAAAAATATTGTATCGACTGTAATAGGCAATTTCATAGAATGTGAATGTGGCGACGCTTTTTACCGGAGCTTGTTGGCTGGTAAAACCAAGGTCGCCGAGACAGACGGAAGCGCGGATTCAGGCCGTACTGTCACAGTATAAAGAAATACCACCAGTAAATCATCGCTTTTGATTTTGGGAGAAACACCGATAATATCCAGACACGGGTAGGGTTGTCGTCTCTAAACGTGGCACCAAAATAACATTAAAACATACGGAAGACGTCAGCCCTGAGCCGAGCTCCTGCAATACTAGCATTGTAATGTAGGCAATGCAGGAGCGCGCTTCCCGCGTCTCACCCCGCACGCCCCGCACGATTGCCCCGTCTAGACGGCTTCGTCGAACGACTGTATGATTTAATAGACTGTGGTACTGTCGTGTTGAACCGACAGCCTGCCGACGCGGTGACGATACAATTTAACTGTTTGGTTCGATAACGCAGAAAAACTGATTGAAAAACTAGAACTGGTCATAGGGCCGATGGAAGTGAGAACTTATGACTGATTTCGGTCCGTGATTAAGGGGCTGATTACATAGTAGACAAAAAAAAACAAAATGTTTTTTGAACCAAATATAGACATGCGCTTGACCACCATCTCACCTGATGTATGGCACGAAGTAACTATTTTCTTTTCTGTTGTATAGCGATGATGCTGTCTATCACCTTTTTCTGGATTTATCATTTGGAGGGTTTTGCCCATAGCCGCCATTCTCAGCAGACGGGTGTGTGTCAGCAGAGGGTGTAACTATAAGCAGCTCACTAAATATTCCCACTGCTGGGACTCTATACGCCTTATCTCGTAAGAAGATAGTCAAGGCTGGCCCAGAGGGGTTGGTAAATGACGCATGTCTTAAAAAAAAATCTAGCAAAAGATAGGTCCTCACGCTGATTTTAAGTTAGGCATTACGCACATGACTTCCCAAAGGCAGTGAGATTGGTGCCAGTGGATTCGAACAGGATCAGCAGTCGCCGTTCTCCCGACTAGACCCAACTTAGCCGTAGGTATAGGGTAAAAACGAGGAGTATTATTAATGGAGAGGCCTATATTCAGCAGTGGACGAATATAGGCTGATAATTATGATGAATACAAAATTAGCGAGGTTTTTGGATCGCGGAAGGTAAACGTTTGCAATACCGCGGTAAATCTAATTATTCTCGAGTTTGATAAATTACAGAGCGGAATCTAATTACAAAGTTAAATAAGTAATTAAGTTGAAAAACAACGCCGATGATCTCTCAAGGTCAAGTTGTCGAGTCGACGGTTTGGCGGAGTTCGCTTTCCGACTTCAAAAGAGATTTCTTGAATTCTGGCGAGGTTACCGAGACATTCGCTATGGAGCCAAATTCAGATTTTTTTACAATATTCGATATACCTACTCGATACTCGTACCTTTGTGACGAGAAGCTGAGAATCACGGGGCGAGCAAGACGGGTTAGAAATATAGTTTTCAACCTATTCTCATATCTACCAAAAAGTTAAATTTGTGTGTCGGTCTGTAGGTATACAGACCGACACACAAATGTTTATAAAAATCGGTCAAGCCGTTTCGGAGGAATTTTTTAAATGATATTTATAGTTACATCCCCTGAATTAGGTATCTACATATAGCTTATTGGCGTAATGCAGGTGGTCTGTGTAGTATAAATATGTAGATTGTAGAGTCAAATTTACTTATATCAAATTACATAGAGCATATATAGTATCATTAGCATTTAGTGGTAGGGCTCTTTGTAGAGCCCGCCTAGTTTTTCTCCCGTCAAGCAAGGACGCGCAAATATTACTGTGATCAGTTTTGAAACGCAATATTTCCACTTTCCCGAGAAATTAGAGAGGAATGAGATAAATCATCTAATATTTTTGGGTGACGAGCTGACGAGCGCAGTACAGTGCTATAGCTGACTGGCATTGTGCTGTTATGTGAAGCCATGTTGTTTAACATCAAGTTGTTGTCAAGTAAATGTTGCTCGTCTCGTAACTCTATCTCATTAAAAAACAATCCATTATGTCCGAGCTAGTTACACGAGGCTAGTTTTTCAAGCTAGGATAGCGAGCTAGTGTCAGTAAGCTAGCTTCATGTAGACGAAACTAGCGATGCGTAGCGTTGTCTACACGAAGCTAGAAGTACGTGTTTAGAAAAACTTGTCAACTTTGCAAGGAGGTGACGTAATGACGTACTATAGATAAGTATGTTTCAGGCGAGACTAACCGACCGAGCGTGTGACGTCACGGGGCGAGTGACGGCGCGGCGGTGACGTCACGCGGTAATTGCCCCGACAGGCGCGGAGAGTCTGCGAGCCGGGAAACATGCGCACCAGCGGCAGCGTTCATACTCCACGAACCGTCGATATAAACCACTAGATGTGCCCTGACCACCTTGAAATCCTACTAATCCTACTAATATGTTAGTTTTATTTTGTCTTTAATAATTTGAATATTAATTCCTTATTATTTTACTATAATTAGTTTTAATTAAGGTTTTTTTTTTGGAAGTGAAAACTTCTTTTGGCGCGCCGCAGACAGATTTTTCGTGGGCTATGAATTGAATTCTATCGTCACGTTCGGGAATGATAAGAAACCTTCGGGTAAACTCGGGACCATGCCCATTGGCCATCTAGAAATGCGTCAGCCAATGGGAAATCCTGAAAGGGCGTGGCCTGCTCAACATGGCTTGGCCATCTAGAAATTCATCAGCCAATGGGAAATGCTGACGCATTTCTAGATGGCCATGCCAAAATGACGAGGCCACGCCCTCCGGTTACACCTGTGTAGTTTCCAAGGTAAGCTATAAAATTCCGAGTTATAACTTTTCACTTCTATCGGCAGTTCCAATGACGGCCAATTTTTTTTTGTTGTACAAGTTTAGGGGTTTATACTGTTATAGTTAAATGTCAATGTATGGATATTTGGATGTTTGTTGCTCAATCACGTCCTAACGTATGAACGGATTGGGCTGAAATTTGGAACACAGATAGATTATATGGTATACTATATAGGCTTTTTATCCCGGAAAAACAGCGACAACAACGGGAACGGGAACTTCGCGGGTAACACCGCGGGGCGCTGCTAGTTAGTAATAAACGTCTCTCTCTGTGTGTAGTATAAGTGGTTAACACATCACCAATATACTTGACCCCTAGACCCGCTAGCGGCGACCTCGGCGCTATGCTGTGGT
The DNA here is from genome assembly GCA_963693475.1 of Ectropis crepuscularia. Classification (NCBI taxonomy): domain Eukaryota; kingdom Metazoa; phylum Arthropoda; class Insecta; order Lepidoptera; family Geometridae; genus Ectropis; species Ectropis crepuscularia. The sequence continues at coordinate 1,278,901 of OY856359.1, read as the reverse complement.
TCTACTTATTTTGGTTGTTGGCGACAAATAGTGATAGGTAATAACGTCCGGCGTTCACTGCTTCCTACAACCGACTAGAAAGGAATGAGCTCACTCTTCCCAAAGATAACAAGATTCTGTGCGCCCTGAAGTTTGGGAGGGCACATCTTTTGGATTGAGATCGTTGCCACAAACGATGTTATGTGACTCTGTGATTTTGTTATGATTGAACTTTTCAGGTTCAAGTTTAGGAGTGACTTTTAATATATGTAGTTAGTGTAATGTACATTTATTTTTAAGTTCATTTATGTTTGAAATTGTAGTCGATTCTTTAGCCATGATAAGCACTTTTTACTACGTAAAAATCTTATGTGTTCGCATTCGCATCATATCACTGGACGTACATATTCATATAACTCACTTATGTACAATAAGTATGTATGTATTTAAAACTATATAAGTATTATATCAGCTATCTGGCCGCCATCATACAAGCTTTGCTTAGTTTGGGGCACTTTGGGGTCAGATGGTGTTGTGTGTGAATTGTCCACCAATACTTATTTATTTATTATTTATTTATTACTTATATCTATGTAAAACTGATACCTACGTACTGTCTAATGTCGAAACAGTTGAATTATATATTAAATTTGATTTTAATTTAATTGACATGTGATTTGTATTTATTATTGAATTGATAAGTAACTTAAATTTATTAGCCTATGTTATGCTATAGCTATAGCCTATGTGTTCTTCCAGACTATAATCTATCTGTGTTCCAAGTTTCAGCCCGATCCGTTCATACGTTAGGACGTGATTGAGCAACAAACATCCAAACATCCATACATTGACATTAATTTATAATATATTTATAATTATAGTAGGATAGTAGGATATTAGTAGGATTGAATTTAAATAGTAATTAATTTTTAATATATTTTAATATGACATGTACCTACTCGTTATCATTAAAAGAGTATGAGTATATTATGTCGTACAGTCCGCGAGGTATAAGCTGAGCTTTGCATTAGTGTGAGTGATCACCAAAAGTACAGTCAGACGCAGGACGCTGTGACCATGTTCTCTTAATAAGGTGTTTCTTCAAACCAGAACTGCTGCCATCTGAATATGATTTTGATGAAGTGTAAGTGGTGTCAATATATGTTTCATCGGTATAAACGATAGGCCTGCCCTGAATACGGTATTCGGAAATTTTAAGTAAATAAGTTATACGTATAGGTGACGGATCTCATGCTTTTCCATTAAACATTTTCTGTTATTCTCTGTCCTTGACCATTTGAATCCTAAAAGAGATACTTCTTTTCGCAATGACCATATTGATCCTGGATAGTTAATGTCAGCTTGTTGTTGAAGAGTTTGTTGTCTGACTGTACTTTTGGTAATAGATGCGTATGCATGTGATCACTCACACTAATGCAAAGCTCAGCTTATACCTCGCGGACTGTACTAATATTATAAATGACAAAATATGGATATTGGGATGTTGCTCAATCACGTGTTATAACGGCTGAACGGGTCGGTTATAAATTTGGCACACAGATTAAATTCTGGAATAAATAACACAACATATTTTTATTGCGAGAAAATAACGGGAAGTATCTGGATAAAACCGCGCTTCTAGTAAATATTATAATATTTTTCTAGTTTCTAAATTATAATATCTTTTTAGTTAGAAAATGCGGAACAAAACCAGAAATGCGAAACTGTAATTTTATCAGGACTCGTAGCACCGGGAATCTACGTAGCAAGTAGCTGTAACCCTTCTACATGTCTACACGTCTCGTAGCAATTTGTGACGCGCCGCGTAGCTTATTAAAAAGTTAACGTGTTTTTACCCGATTACGTAAAAGACGGCGTAAAACTTGATGTTATTAACGTATGGGGTGTAGCATCCTACTAGTCTTACTAATATTATTAATGAGAAAGTTTGTATGTTTGCTGCTCAACCACGTCGAAAAGGCTACACAGAGCGGTTGAAATATGAAAAACAGTTGATACCGCCAAGCAGTAATGTGCAAACATTACTGTGTTTCGATTTGAAGGGCAATGTTACAAATTACAATGTTGGCAAATTACAGGGCTTAGAGATATAACATCTTAGATATCTGGGTGACGAGCGCAGTGTAGTGCTAGGTAATGTTTTGGACTCTGCCTGTTCCAATAGCTGCGTGTCACTGTGTTGTTATGTGGCAGGCATGTTGCTAACCATCAGGCACATGTCCTGCTCGTCTCGTCTCCCTTTATTTAAAAAAAAAATTGGCAGTCATAGGAACTGCCGATAGAAGTGAAAACTTGTGACTCAAATGTTTTTTTTTAACACTTTTAATTAAATTGTCTAATTTATTTATCACCTTGTGAGAAGACAAATTATTTGTTAAACCATCGTAGGTCTATGTACATTCGCATAATTTCAACACCGCCAGCTAAATCGATGGCTGCGCCATCTAGTTTTATATCAACGTAATTATACAGAATATTGCAAATCTTTACTGTTTCTGTTGCCCTGGTACTGGTACCTAGGGGCAAACGCAACTCTTTTATATTGCTGTTGTCCTGGTATCTGGAGATAAACGCTGGGCTGTTGGAGTAATCGAAACTCTTTTACTGTTTCTGTTACCCTGGTACCTGGCCGTTTTTACCGAGTTTACCCGAAGATTTCATATCCGATCCGATCCGATCCATTATCATATCCAAGCGTGACGATTGATGAATCCATTTCACAGCCCACGAAAATTCTGTCTATAGCGCGCCTAAAGAAGTTTTCACTTCAAAAATATCATCTGGAATCACACAAAGGCTCATTTCGAGAAAAGCCATAGATGTCGAATCATTGAAATATTTTAAGTTATAAGTAATTACGGTTCAATAAGCGTAATGTTTTAAAGTTAAAAATATTTGGGTCAAATTTTAACATTGTAGTATACCTATCGTAGATTTTTCTGTAGGTACATTATTATACCATAATTTGCTAAAGGCGTCAGGAAGAGCGCTACAATTTATTAGTTTGCATCACATGCCACGAGGAGACATTTTATTTCCATAAATTCCGTATCTGGCTGCAGTATCGAGGGTGGTGCGGGCCCAACCCGCACCACCCTCGATAGTGCAGCCTTGCTGGTCAACCTTGCCTGGTAGCCCGTGACCCAAGGGCGAGCGATCGCGGTACAACTTTTTACATTAAACTTTCAGTCGACGTACTGAGGATGAGGACATTGGAAGTTTGGGCGAACTGTAATTATAATTACTATCATACGTAATTACTGTTATAGTACTTACGGATGGTAATGGATGCTTGTTACGAGTCTGGATGTTTGTAGTAAGAGTGACAAGATGAGCAGGACATAAGCCTGATGGTAAGCAACATATCTGCCCATAACAGGATAGTGACACGCAGCTATTGGAACATGAAGAGTCCAAATCATTGTCCTAGCACTGCGCTCGTCACCCGGAGATATATGGTGTTTTATGTCTTAGACCAGTAATTTATCTGAAAACATTGCCCTTCAAAGCGGAACACACAACAGCATTAATGTTTTCACACTACTGCTTAGGATAACTGATGTGGTGCATCCTCAGGCGGACCCTGCATATAGTCATACCACTACTAACGATGTACTACTATATATTTACAATTATTCAAGTGCTAGCAGCGCCCCGCAGTTTTGCTCGCGTAATTCCTGTTCTAGTATTTTTTCCGCGTTCAAAAGTAGCCTATGTACTATTTCAGATAACAATCTACTTGTGTTCCAATATTTCAACCCGATCCGTTTAGAAGTCCCGACGTGATTGAGCAACAAACATCCAAACTTTATCATTTATAAAAATAAATAGTAAGGATTGTAGTGATAGGACTTTTTGCAGTCTGGGGAATGTACCTTTGGCAGTTATTCTATTGCCAACCAGTAATGTGGTAGCATTAGACAAACATTAGGTACGTTATTGACTATAGGTAGGTACCTATTGTTATCAAACAAATTACAGGGTATTATCTCAATCTCGGTGACGAGCAAAAGACATAGCCCGGTAATGTTTTGGACTCTTCTTGTTCCAATAGCTGCGTAACACTGCTGTTATGGGCAGGTATGTTGCTTACCATCAGGCTTATGTCCTGCTCATAGGCATAGGCATATTGCTTGCAAACACGTGTCCTGCTCGTCCTGTCACAAATGTTCTGAATTAAAGGGTAATGTTTCGAAATACATTACAAAGCAAAGAGATAATTATTAAATGCAAATCAAAGCAATGCGCTAGGCAATTAATTTTATTGTTTATATACCGCTATAACAATCACCATTCAACCAGCACAAAGGAAAATCACCGACATACGAAACGAGTCTGGCTTCGCTACTGATTGTGTCCACGAACATTTGCTCGAAGGAAAGGCTCTATTGTACAGTATCCGCACCGCTCACAGCTTCCTATGAAACAAAACCTCTCACGAAAATGCTACGTAGCCAGTTATATTAGTAATAGAACATTATCCATACAAATAGGAGGAAAGGAAAATAGGGGATTTACCTTTTCTTCTCCTAATTCAGAGACAAAATAAAAAAAGAATCCAAATAACAAAGTGACCAATCCAAATGAATGTATTTTTTTTTTTTTAATTATTAGCAGACATAGGGAGCGCCGAAAGAACTTATAGAAAGAAAGATTACTGTTTCTAGCGTAAGTATTTTCCGTATTTTATTTAAGCATTTGCTCAATTATACAGTTTTTATGTTTTAAAGAGATTATAATTTTAAATAAACTTATAATTTTTAATTTGATAGCTCGCTTTGGAAACTACGCGAATGAAAGTGCGCTGCTAGGCTGGCATAAATCTTCAAAGCATTGTCGTCTAAATAAGTTTACTAAGAATTGCCATCTAGGCTAGATGGCCATGTTCCCATTACTTTCATTTACGAACGTGAAGATTGACGCTTCAAAAAAATATGGCCACTCTCAGCTACTAAGCTGAGTATTTTGGTTTTATTGATTAAGTAAGTACAATAAAGAGTGTATCTATCTATCTCTCTCTCTGTGCGTGTGTCTTCTTCTCATATTTTCTTTCTTTCCTTTTCTATGTTTAACGGTGAACGTTCAGAGCTTGCGGCAACTTTTTTTTTAGCGCAACTATAATTTTATTTATTTGACATGACAACGTCGAATAAATAGATGAACCCTGGTTGCATGTACGAAAAAGGATGAGTCATTGTCCCGTTGCGCTCATTGTCCCGTTACAATGTTTTGTTATGACGTTGTCACGTAAAATTATCGTCCGTAAACCGACTTTACAGATAGCCTTTTTTTTTATGATCAGAAAAAGACGGGGGAAGGGCGCGCGTGTGGTGGGATTCGAACCCAGTTCCGCCGGAACACCCCCTCCGGTGCTAGCTCAAAACTAGAACGCTTAACTAACTGAGCCAACATAGCTCATGAATGTGCCTCAGCATTTGTGTCCTTCGTTCCCGCATTCTGAATCTCCTCCTTTCTGCTATGCTTTGATTTGTGACGCAGCGGAAAGCAGACCACAGCATCTGATTTCCGTTCCGCTGCATACGGAAAGCCGATGTAGTTGTCTACTTTCATCGGCGTTACCATATTGGCCGATGCCCGAAGCCACACACATCAAAGCATAGCAGAAAGCAGGAGAGTAAAGCGGTAGACCTGCCGTTTTCCGTAATTAGTAAGCCCATGTTTTGTTGTGATTCTTATTGAAGTTGCGTAAAAGCAAGCTCGCCCCGCTTAAAGCCGTCCTACCATCGGTATCTGCTCAAAGCGCAGGAAAAGAAATAGTGTTGTAACAAGTCGATACAACACTATCTATAGGCGCAGTGTATAACGAGCCGCGTCACGCGACACGCGACGCCTAATGACCTGCCGAAGTTCAATGCCGGCGCTCAATTTTGGCTAAATTCAACCCTTGAGGATTACTGCAGTGCAGGACAAACGTTATAACCGGCCAGAAATGGGCTTAGTTTTGAAGTGAAAACTTCTTTTGGGCACCACATACAGATTTTCCATGGGCTGTGAATTGAGCTCAAGCGTCACGTTCGTAAATGAAAGAAATCTTCGGGTAAACTCGGATGATCTGGATAGCCATGGTCATGGCCACGCCCTCCGGTTTCTCCCGCGTAGTTTTCAAAGTGAACAATCAAATTCTGAGTTATTAGTCTTCACTTCAATCGACAGTAGGTACCTGTGACTGCCAATTTTTTTCTTTCACTAATCTTCTTAAATTACACATATTAATTACTTGTTACGTTGTTCGTCCGCAATAGACTCCTAAACTACCTACTTATGAAATTAGCACACTGTGCAGTTTGATTCAACTTCAAAGATATAATAGTTTTTATATGACAATATCCGAGCGAAGTCGGAACGGGCCGCTATAGCAAAAAGTCACATATCTCAGACTGATCCGTTCAGTTCCGGTTTGAAGGTCAATAATTTCCGAGAAATTACAGGCATATCTCTGGGTTACCGAAACTTTGTAGGATAGCAAAAAACAATCAGGAAGCGGTCATAAATATTGTGGCGAATTGTACCTACCTATTTAATTAATAAAAGGACGTGACCTAATAAAGGGAAAGCACAAGGCCGGCGCCGAGCGAGCATCCTCCACCGCTTGTTACACGCAGGTACCAGGCGTAACCACGATCAACTGTGTTGGGTGCTTTTCAAATCTGATCATATTTATTGCTGGGATATAGGTAATTACAGGTCTAAAACAATAAAATCAAGCAAGGTGTCACCACAGTCTATTAAATCATACAGTCCTTCAACGAAGCCAGCTAGACCGGGCAATCGTGCGGGCGTGCGGGGTGAGACGCGAGAAGCGCGCTCCTGCATTGCCTACATTACAAATATTACAATGTTAGTATTGCAGGAGCGCTGCTCAGGGCTGACGTCTTCCGTGTGTTTTAATTTTATTTTGGTGCCACGTTTTTTAAATTGCGACAACCCTGCCCGTATCTAGACGTTATCGGTGTTTCTCCCAAGATCATAAGCGATGAATTACTGTATATCTTTATACTGTGGTGTCACTAAAGTCATTCCTACCCGTACAGGGTGAGCGAAATTACAAACCTGTCATTGTACTTTTTTTTTACAATATAGTGACAAGACGAGCAGGACATGTGCCTGATGGTAAGCAACATGCCTGCCCATAACAGCACAATGAAACGCAGCTATTGGAACATGAAGAGAGCAAATCAGTATCTAGCACCGCACTGCGCTCGTCATCCGGAGATATAAAGTGTTTCATCTCGTAGCAAAGTAATTTCTCAGAAAACATTGTCCTTCAAACCGAAACACAGTAATGTTTGCGCACTACTGCTTTGCGGCAGAATAGCTGGCAAAGGTGTTGTACTTCCCAAGGCGGACTCTGCAAAGATCTCTAGCACTACAACATGTGTTTATATTACAATAATTACATAAATATTATCTTTGGTTTATGGCATTTATAGTAGCTTTCTTATTCTGGAAGTGTATAGTATTGTGCGATGAATGTGAATGTCTATAAAACGGGGGCAGGTTCATTGCCACACCAGTGTGGAACAGAAGAATCTTTTTCCTCGGTGTCATACTAACCTGCAATAATAATTAATTACATCGTAAGACTAACCATCATACGTCTAAGTTGAGAAACAATCAACATATTAGATAAGTATGTGTGTATAAGTAGAAATTATTATTTTAATATTTTTGTTAACTGACAAATGTTTAAATACAAAACCGACACTTGACACATTTCTATTTTATAACATGTTGTTTGGCAAGCAACTCAATTTGTAAAACAAGCATTTATTAAATTACATAAAAAATTGATTGTGATTTTTTTAATTTCTAAGAAACCAAATCGGACCGGTTAGGTTACTTAGGACCCAGATCCGACTGGAGACTCTACCTAGTCTTGTCGCTACTCCTAGAGTGTATAAGTCACCGGAAAATAACAAGAATCGTTAGTTGATCAATTCACTAGGTAGTTGATCAACTTTCGGAAAATAACAAACTGCGGTTGAAATGTATTATTGAACGCAATTAATTTACGTTAATTGATCAACTAACGGTGCCTGGCCTTCATTTAGTAAATTACGATTTTGCTGCAAGTAAAATCATCCACAAATGGGCACTTACCTATCTACCTCCTGAGACCACCTGGGTGAACCGTGAGAAGTTTTTTTTGCAACGACCCACACCTGTCATATAAAACTTGAAAGCCCCTAGCTTAATATGCTGCACTTTTTGAAACCGGGTGGGCAGGTGAGCCCTAGGTCACCTGTCAGATCCTTGGGAAATATGTCCATCCACGTTCTTAAATTACCAAATCAAACCGTTTAGGTTAGGTACATAGGACCCAGATCCGACTCGGAGCACCCCGCATCCACCTAGTCTGGTGGCTGCTACCCCTAGAGTGTTTATAAAAAATGTGGAGCCAGAAGCTCAAAGGAGGTCCTGACTGGAGTATGGAGAAACGACACTCAGGGCTGACCGCAGAGCTTCTGGCGGGAGCCCACCCGGAGTCAAACCTCAGTGATAGCAGTGCACCCTCACTCGCTCAAGGTCGCGCGGTTTTAGCCTACCGCTAGACCGTTCCTTCCAGGAAACAAGTGACAGTCGGTTGTCGGACGCACGGCTGAGCGCTCGCGTAAAACGTTTCCCGCGCATTTTGTTATAAGATATGTCGACAACCCTCCGCGCTAGACAGGGACAGAGTTACGCGTTAGAAAGAGCGCAAATGTTTATTTGAAAATCGCGACAGGTATTGCGAGCTGAATTGAACTTTGTTGTGTCCCAGCAAGAGTCGCTATTTATATAATTGTTTTTGGTAAGTGTGGCTTCTGTACTAATATTTATTCTGTGGTGATAGACCCTAATCGGACCGGTTCATCAAATTGATAAATTCATCTGGTACTATTTTATAATTTTGAGGTTAACATATTAAAATAGTACATAACATTTTTGGAATTATTATTATAAGAATAGTTGATCAAGATGATTATGTGATGATAATGTAAAGAATTAAATTCTTGAGTGTCACACTTATGTAACTGTGAAGAAAAAAATCTTCTGTTCCACACTGGTGTGACAGTGAATATATCCCCATAAAACATATTTAGCGAATAAATGAATCAAATAATATCCATTACGTACGATAATCATCCATCAACCCGCCAGCAATGGGCCAGCATGGTGGATTAGGGCATTGACTCTCTCCATCTCTCTCTTTGTATTAGTAGGCCCAGAGTCCCAACAGTGGAAATATAAAAAGGACTGCATATGCTTATTTAAATAAAACATTTTGTAGTAAAAATCTCATTTATTTCATAGTTTTAGAAATTACAATAAAAATAGAAGGGCACCTCAATCGCCAACTTACAAAGTTGTGTCCCAAACAACGTAAGGCACCCATATATTATTTACAAAGCACAATATATACTCAATAACACACAGACGTTTTTATGTCCTCACATATTTTTGTTTTTATAGTATAACTAGCATCTCCCCGCGGGTTCGTCCGCGTAGAATTTAAAAAAAGTACTATTCCCTCAGTAGTTCTACGTTTTGAAATACACCATCATGTTTGTCGCTCCATTCAATAATGTGAGGTACCTATTCTCAACCTTATGGCCTGCGTCGACGCTATAATGCCGTCATTATCGTACAAATATTACAAATGTAAAAGTTTCATGTTCGGTAAGTACTTATGCCTGTTGAGAGCCACAACGAACCAGGCTCAAATTTGAAACTTACGGGCAGATTGAAGTATGGTATAATCCATAGGTATAAATATCCATCCATAATATCCTTAAGTAAAAAAATAAAAAGATATTTATGGTAAAGTTATTTATTTAATTTCTACGTGAACGAATCCGTGCGCCAAATGCTAGTAATAAATAATAATTATTTCCAAAATGTCATCTGATTGTAACGAGAAATTTAGGTGTAACTAAGAGTGAAATTAGCAAAAGTAAAGTGTGTCCCGCACACATACACGCACAAACGCACATACTGTATTTTGTTTTGGATTTATATTTTGTGAGTACCTACACCACATCATCTTCATCTTAGTCATAACATATCGAAGAATTAGTAACAAAGTCAATATTCTACGTCTATTATGACGTCATTCATAAAACTAATTCATGACATAATTAAAAAAAACATGGAAATACTTTTTAATGTTAGTAAAATGTTATTTTTTTATATTACATTATTTTAATACTGGTTATTAAGTTTTGTCAAGATTTAGAACGAGACTAAAAATATTGTAAGTAGTTAAACATTATTTGAAATTTCAGAACATTATAAGCCATGATTACACATTACTTAAAATTTGTCAGCTTATTGGCTTAAATTAAATGCTTGGAATTAAATTAAATTGAATACTCCGTTGGTTATTCCTGTGGACTGATTTAAATTAAAAATATGTAATTCAATATTTTTAAATCTGAACTTACAAAAATACGTTAGTACCTGATTAATAAAAACATAACATACAAAATACGTCTCATAAAAACTTAGTTTAAAACGTTATTTTATCTAAAAATCTATGTTAAACGCGACTTATATCAAAACTTAAGAATATTTAAAAAAAACTTTGTACATAAAAATGAAAAGGCGGAATGTGGACCTTTTACTTTGCATCTATATTGAGGTGGGAGCCAGTTTGGTTTGGAAACCAAATTATGCACATAGGATAATGCAGAAAGCCTGTGCTACAACCGAAAGGGACATCTTCTACATTTTTCAAAGAATGTAGTTGTGGATCTTTTACTTTGTAGCTATATTCAGGTGAGAGCCGATTTGGTGAAAAAATACCTAAGAGGTGTAGGCCGGATTCAAACCTACGACCACACTTATATTGAAATCTGATTTCGCCTCGTCTAAAGAACATAACAGAAAAAGTTGATGTTTTTATTTGATTTCAGGGTTAAACAATTGCTGCATGACGTCGCGTAGAACGTGTCCTTTCCAGCGCAGACATTCTGTGCAGACCAGTACAATAAAATATTTGCCTTCTGTCCTCGGTGCTTACATGATCATATGTTTAAACCTAATTACAAACTACACAGCTTCGTTGTAAAAATCTACACGATAGAAGATATATGACCACTTGTCTGGATGTAAGATTACCCATCGACATAAATCATCATTGATTTATATCGATAATATCACCCACATCTACATACAACCCCTGTTAAAGCTAAAAAAGGTTACCGAAATTAATCATTTACACAAGGATTTTTTCGTTAATTTACACTATAATCATCGTTAACTGACATAAAGCTTAAAAAAAGATGGCGACGCAATTAACCTGAACAACTACAATTCGTATAGGTACAATTTAGCAAAAAGATAATAAAAAGTAACCGTAAATACTTTTGAAAATTGATTAAGTAATAACAAATATTTGAGTTTAAAGAATACAGGATTAAATTTATGAATTAAAGATGGGTGAGAAGCTGAGAAGATACGTCAAATTAATAACATTGGCGATTGTTTATCAAATTTCTTCAACAAAATACTGGAAGGAATATAATATCTAATATAAATGCAATTACCACGAATAAAATTGCGTCACAGTTATTACTGAGATTTTAGTTTCTACAACTACTAGCTTTATTTCAATGCTTTTTTAACAAACTATACAAGAGCAGTGATGACCAGCATAACTACCGACCCACCTTTATTGTTCACACACATCAGGTAACGAAGACCATTAGATACATTACAAAATGTCTTTTGTAATGTGTCTAACGTCTTTTGTAATGTATCTAACGTCTTTTGTAATGTATCTAACGTCTTTTGTAATGTAAGGATGTCTTAATCAAGATTCCTCATCCTCATTTGCAGCTCGAACCTCCTATTGGTCCGGACGCCCTTGATCACGGTCCTGTTCTCATCTCTGGTCTTGTTCCTCTTCTCCGTGAAGGACTTCTCCCTCATGACGGTCTGCTTGGCCACTTCCTTAGCGGAGGTGGCGCCAGCAACCGACGGCAGTGAGACAAGCGTCGCTTGACGCTTCAATCCGCGCAACTCTTTCAACGGCCGCGTAAAGTCTTTTTTAACTGATTTCTTTTTGCTGGACAGTATTTGGCTGCTGTCTCCGTCGTTCTTAGTCACGTTGAACGGGTTGACGTCGCAGTTCAGCTTGAACCCGAAGCGCGAGTAGCCGGGGTTGAGGGAGCGCAGCGTGGGAACCGATTTCACCGGAGTCTCCAGCTTTTTTGCATCTTTTGAGCGTTTCTCGACGTCTTTGGAGTCTCCTTTATCGGGGTTCGAAGTCTTCTGTTCAGATTGTTTTGTTTCTTCGGCGTCTGTGAACAGGCAATGCTAATAATTTATTTTACTATTTTAATGGACACGTATGAAAAGTACTATAAAATCCCAGAGGATGTGGGTGTTTCGTTATCCAGACCTTTTCCTTTTTTCCTTTTCCAGGACATTTTCCATTTGTCTAGAGCTACGAAACGCATAGTCCTTGTAGAACTTACCGTCCCTTGAGAAACTAATATACCTAAAGACCACGCGATGAAACAAAATAAGTATTACGACCTTCAAAACGAATTAACAAAAAATGGCTATGTAGTTAATTTATACGCTGTAGAAGTAGGAGCGAGAGGTATACCAGCAAAATCTCTCTATAACCTGCAAAGACCTTGGCTTGTCCAGAAGTGCAGTAAGTTCTATAATACTAGAACGAGTATCTAAAGCTGCACTAGTAGGATCATATCGGAATTGGCTGGGCAGGGAGAGAAATACGAGTAGTGAAGGTGAGTGTCGACGTACGTCACAAAGGGGCCCCTTTTAAACCTACGCCCGAGTCACAAGTCTTGGGGTCTACTCAAGATTTCTCTCTCTGCCACACGATGGACCCGGCACCCGCACGGTGAATCCATGGAATGCTAAGAAGTTCGTCTCTCTCTGAGCTACTCCGGGTGGCACTCGGTAAACATTCCCGTAACACTGGCGGCTTTGCCGGGTCAGATCAAAAAAAGAACAGAATATTTTGTAGACATTGAAAACTAAATAAAGAATGTGATCAAAAAGGTATAAACATAATTCATTTTACTTTATCGTGAACACATGATAATAATAATTTATTTTATTATATACTAATAGTTTATTTGTATATTATTTAGTAGATAATGTTACCAATTTACTAATTGTATAAGGCATTTGGTAGATTTAAATATCTGGCAGGCCAGAGTACCCTGGTTCACAATCCTATAAGATTGATCTCGACACGGAATCCAATCTATCGGTCTTTGTCTTATCCGTTTCGAATGACAGAGACAAGGATTGGCATTCCGAATTTGAGTCGTTCGGATTCCTTTCAGAATCGGTACCCAGCAGAAACGACGTCGCGGCTTGCGGCAGTCCCAAAACCCGATGGTGGGACGACCTCGACAAACACCTTTTTATAGTACATAATATAGAGTGATGAGACGAGCAGGACATGTGCCTGATGGTAAGCAACGTGGCCCATAACAGCACAGTGACACGCAGCTATTGGAATTCGAAGAGTCCAAATCATTACGTAACACTGCACTGCGCTCGTCACTTACAGATATTTTATCTCTATAATAGGGCAATGTTTATTTATTAATGATTGCACATTACTGCTTGGAGGTAGAATTACTGGCAAAGGTGTGGTACTTCCCCAGGCGGACTCTGCAAAGAGTCCTACAAAAGACTACTACCTTAAAGACTAGAAGATGGCTACTTTAAGACTATTGAGAGCCATTTTGTCAGGTTCGCAGAGTCCGCCTGAGCACAGTAAAGAACAGTAAAACATCTTCATACAAACGTGCCGCTCTCGGCTTGAATGTGTGCGTGCGCGCCGCGCGCCGTGTCGGCACGCGATTTCACGCACACGCTAGCATAATATATGGCGCGCTATGGCGGCGACAGTAGGGGCCGTGCAGCGCGACTGTGAGCACGTCCGTAAGTTACATGACCGCTCGCGTTCGTCAACTCTCGCCGGCCACTTACCATAATATTAATAATTATAACGAGTATCATGACTTCAAAAAGGGGAAAAAGATATTGTGGTGTTTTCGGGTGCCTCAATAACGATTTCGCAAACCCGGATTTATCATTCTTCATGGTTCCTACTGAAACAGAAATGTAAGTACCTACTTATACTTAAATCTTATTAGAAAATGTGGTAGGTATTGTATTATTGTTTATTTCACAGTTTATTTGCTTTATTAATAGCGTAGCCGAGTCAACGAGCAGGGCATGTGCCTGATGTTAAGCAACATGCCTGCCACATAGCAGCACAGTGACACGCAGCTATTGGAACATGAAGAGTCCAAATCATTACCTAGCACTGCACTGCGGTCGTCACCCAGAGATCTAAGATGTTAAATCTCTAAGCCCTGTGATTTTTCTGGAAACATTCCCCTTCAAACCGGAACACAGTAATATCTGTACACATGGACGAAAATCTAAGATTTTGTATCTCTAAGCCCCGTAATTTCTCTGGAATCATTGCCCTTCAATCCGGAACACAGTAATGTTTGTACATTACTGCTTGGCGGTAGAATAACTGGCATAGGTGTCGTACTTCCTCAGGTAGACTCTGCCAAGAGTCCTGCCACTACAAAAATGATTAAGTTACTTATTTATTTGAATAGAGTACCTATAGATGGAAATATTAAACAAACGCAAAGCGGCTCTGACCAAAAGATGGATCGTCACATGTATGGCAGCATTAGCAATGTACTTTATGCTTTGAAGAATTAGGTTGCTTTTCCTAAAAATTGCAAATGCAAAGGCGGCTTTGAACAAAGAAAAAGCCGAACATTAGTTTCGCCTTTCGGCATCGCCAATATCATTCACAAACATACTTTAGATACTGTGCAATAAGGTCTATTTTACTTTTTGTTTAGTTCATTTGACGATGATTTTACAAAGGATTCCGAATCTTTTTTGAATTTTCAAGCGAGTCACGCGACCAATAGTAGAAACTATTTTCTCACACACTATTTTCTCAGACATGGTAAAAACCTTTCTACAACAAGACGAAAATGATAGTTACAAAGTGCACGCCATGAATTTAGAAATGCAAAGTGAGTGACCATAGGTTAACCATAGGTGAGTTTTGTATCTGATTCTGATTCTGACCCGGCACCCGCACGGTGAATCCATGGAATGCTAAGAAGTTCGTCTCTCTAATAAATGTTACGTGAATAAAGGCTTTTTATTTTTACCAAATGTATAAATTGGTGAAATATTCAATTATAATATGCTTTTTGTTGAATAAATTTAGATCAAGTGCTGCTTGTTCGAAAATATTAACTAAAAGTAAAAGTGACAACCCTGGGGATGAACGCAAGAGTAGGCTAAAAACTCGGCGGGCGGCCTTAGATAACCTACTGTTATGTATTTACTGTGGCCTGAGGAAGTATCTTTGTTTCACGTTCTCACGTTTGCTTTTCTACAGCCACGCAGTAATGTGCTAACATTACCTACTGTGTTCCGGTTTCAAACCGGAATGTTTCCGGGCGATGTTTCCAGTGAATTTACAGGGCTAAGAGATAAATTATAATATTATCTTGACTATTATCGGTGACGACCGAAGTACAGTGCAAGGTAGGGATTTTGACTGTTCAAGTTCATAGATCTGCGTGGAACTGTGGTATTATAGCCAGGCTTTTGCTAACCATCAGGAACATGTCTTGTTTGTCTCTTATAAAAATTCTCATTCTAAAAATGGATCGTTAGCTCGCGAGGTTATTTAGCATCTCTTGATAATCAATATTAAACACTTCCGACTTGTAGTGGGCTTGATTATCTTTAGACAGTCATTGGTCTGCGGGTAATTCAGATGTGCTTAGCGTAAGTACTCGTTGATAGTTAGGTATGTAGCGTAGTAGTATCTCATTGTAATTTAGTTTATAAAAACTCTGCTCGTTAAAAAATGTTCAATGGTACAATACAAATTTTTAATAATGTAAATGTTTAATATCGGCTATTTTTATGACACACGTTATCAATTAAATACCCCAAAAAATAGAGTGCGATAACAATCAAAACATCGGTCGGATGTTTGCGGCAGATAGGCCGATAACGATCGTCATCGCTTTCGCGGCATTCGCTCATGAGGACCAAATGATGCTCGCTGCTCCACTACATAATGGCAAATACGAACTGATAACATAGTCTGGTATAAAAGTCCTGATTTTGCTGCGCTCGGCGCTATTGTTGGTCTATAGAGATTTGTCACATTTATAATAGAACAACAACTTTTAATTTAAGTCGTAGTGTCTCCAGAAGTCATATTCACTACGACAAATAAGGAAAACACATTGATTTTTTTAAGGAAAAAGTGACGGGAACAGCATGACATGCGCCTGATGGTAAGCAACACGCCTGGCCATAACAGCACAGTGTCACGCAGCTATTGGAACGAGTACAAATCATTACCTAGTAACCGGACTGTGCTCATTATCCAGATGTATAATAGTACATTATGATATAAGTGCGGTAAGTTGATAATTACAGCCGAGGCTTTATTGCTAGCTCGAGCCGAAGGCGAGAGCTATAATTAGCAGAGGCTGTAATTATCAAAGCGCACGTATGTCATACGACGTTTTATAACATATTTGCGAGGAAATAAACAAAACTCTGACGACATTTTCAAATAAAAACAATACAGCGAAAAAAAACGCGCGAAATAATATTTACTTGATCACAGATCGCAGCACAGAGTAAGTAATCACTATGGATCACAGATTAGCAATGCGCGCGCATCGGCGCCTTTTTTTTAAAGCAACGGCACAGAACCAGCCTGTATGCCATTAATAATAAAGTAAATTAATATTTTTGTGTTTTGTTACAGAAAAATTAAAGTAATTTATGGTCCAAATTAATTAAATTAACGAGTTTAATAATTCTTTATTATATTTTACCTCTCAAAGTTAATTTTATTTATAAAATGTTGACCACACTTTTCTGACATAAAAACTCTTTACTAAGATTTAAAAAGGTACCGTTCGTTTTAGACGGAGCTTATGAGCTCAAATATGTTATAAAATGATTTATTGCCCTGTAATTTCTCTGGAAACATTGCATATAATTTAGACAAGAGTTATTATTTACTAGTAGCGCCCCGCGGTGTTACCCGCGTAGTTCCCGTTCCTTTTCCGGGATAAAAAGTCTATGTGTTCTTCCAGACTATAATCTATCTGTGTTTCAAATTTCAGCCCGATCCGTTCATACGTTAGAACGTGATTATGACGTGCAAAAAACATCCAAACATCCATACATTGACATTTATAATATTAGTAGGATTCCCTATGGAATTCAATTTATAACAGTTGATAACTTCCCCTTAACAGAACCGCAACAAGTTATACTGGAAATTAATATTTGCTTAATGGCCAACGCGAATATGGTCCCTACAGTACAATTATAACGGAACTGTTTTAGCAATTGTGGAATATAGGTTTCGTATTGTGTATTTCTAATGTACTGGAACGTTCGGCACTTGTTCGCCAGTGGCTGGATGTTGACCTCATCGCAATCATCAATTTCCTCCTTTGTTAATATGATGTTATCAGTTTGATCGCGCTATTAAAAAGATTACGATTTGAATCACGCGATTTGGGTTATTTCCACGAGTAGTGTGGCTCGTGATGGTTAATGAATTTGTAACTAAATTATCTTCGGGATCGGATACCAACCTACCTACCCCTAACTTTAGGGGTTTGAGGAAATGAACTATTTACATGTTTTACATTTACATTATGGAAATTGATGTTCTTGACTGTTCCTCTTTTGGAGGCAAAGTATCGTAACTTGATAGGTCTTAGTTTTATGGTAGTCTTCAAATGAATCCATGATTGCGAACTGGCCTAGTCAAAGTTCTTTATTCATAAATGCACAATTTACACGTCAATGAGAATACGTCATGAAGGTATCCCGGTAATTAGTTAAATTATGACTTAATTGACAGCTTATGTGCGTCATTCCAGCACGGAATCGCCGCCACCCGGAGTGAAAAGCTGCTTCGCAAAAACAACCTTCCTCTACTGATATTTATTAATAAATAAATTCCCCTTGAACAAATTTAAGGCCCTACAGCGCAAACGCAAACGGATACTAATATTAAGTCAGGGTTGAGGTGATTCGCCTGCTATGTCTTTGCTGGGGTGTAGTGTGCACTTAACAAAGAAGAAATGGACTTGGGCAAAGCAGATTGCTAGAATGGATACGAGCCGATGGAAAAGACGAGTCCTCTCGAGTGAACACCCAGAGCTAACAAGAGGGGAAAGACCAGCCACCACGACGCTTGGTGATGGGTGGACGACATTCGACGACACAGAGGCCGAGACTAGATACGTCGGGCACCGACTTTCCAGAGGTGGAAAGAGGGAGAAAAGGAATATATTATCCATAAATGGACTACCAAAATACAGTGATGATCATAAACTTGGTAACCAGTTACTAGTTCAAAAGGGCAAAAGAGCACTACGGCCGCAAATGCACTACAAAAGACCATATGACCAAATGCACTACCAAGATGTTCATGGACTTGGTATCTAGTTACAAGTTACATCATGCTTTTAGGGCCTCGTTTCAGTATGGTGACGCTGCCAGTGGGGGTGACTCAGCGACTCCATCTTGGCTTCCTTTGGCAACTGGTTCTTGCCATAAGGGATGTCTTGGCAATCCTGCTAATTTTAGATGAAAAAGCAAAAGAGCACTACGTCCACAAATGCACTACCAAAAGATCATGATATTCATGACCTTTGTTACTAGTTACAAGTTCCATCTTACCTTTAGGGCTTCGTTCGAGTACGGTGACGCCGCCCGTGGGGGTCAGAAGCTGCTTGGCGCGCCGAGCCTTCCTCTCCTGGCACTGGTCCAGCGACTCCATCTTGGCGAACTCTCGTTTGTGCAGCGCAGCGAAGTTGGGTAGTTTGGTGCGAGATATCTTGGCTTCTGGTTTCTTGGGGGTGGCCTTCTTCGATGGCGTGACGGGGTCGGGGAGTTTCCCTGTGGGCGGAGACCATAACGTACCATAAAGATAAGCAAGACGCCTGCCCATAACAGCAGCGGCACACAGCCATTGGAACATGAAGTATCCAAATCGAGAGTGAATCGGTTTCTTCTAGGTAAGCACGATGGTGGTCAAGCGTAAACCTATAAATGATTAAAAAATACAATATCTACTGCTGCTGCACTTTACGGTGATCACCCAGAGATATAATATCTTGATTCTCTGGGCGACGAGCGCAGTGCAGTGCTAGGTAATTATTTGGACTCTTTATGATCCAATAGTTGTTTATATTTGTAGTAGTTGTTGTTGCTTACCATCAGGCACATGTCCTGCTCGTCTCGTTACTCTATACTACCAAAAAAAATCACCCAGAGATATAAGACCCCTGAAACATTGAAACACCTACACTAAACGGCTACGTAAAAACTGGAGGCTTCTTCTGATAACTGCACATTTTAAAAAATAGTACATTATGATATAAGTGCGTTAAGTTGATAATTACAGCCGAGGCTTTATTGTTAGCTCGAGCCGAAGGCGAGAGCTATAATTAGCAGAGGCTGTAATTATCAAAGCGCACGTATGTCATACGACGTTTTATAACATATTTGCGAGGAAATAAACAAAACTCTGACGACATTTTCAAATAAAAACAATACACCGAAAAAAAAAACGCGCGGAATAATATTTACTTGATCACAGATCACAGCACAGAGTAAGTAATCACTATGGATCACAGATTCACAGATTAGCAATGCGCGCGCATCGGCGCCTTTTTTTTAAGCAACGGCACAGAACCAGCCTGTATGCCATTGATAATAAAGTAAATTAATATTTTTGTGTTTTGTTACAGAAAAATTAAAGTAATTTATGGTCTAAATTAATTAAATTAACGAATTTAATAATTCTTTATTATATTTTACCTCTCAAAGTTAATTTTATTCATAAAATGTTGACCACACTTTTCTGACATAAAAACTCTTTACTAATATTTAAAAAGGTACCGTTCGTTTTAGACGGAGCATATCTCTCTACCTAGTCTGTGGACGGATTATTTTGAAACCGTGCGTTTTACATTACACATTACAGCACTAGTGCGTAATAAGATACATTACGATACAGAAATTGGTCCAATAAGAGACTCTTTACGAGCAAATATGTTATAAACATACTTACATACCCAAAATAATAAATATTTCAATGTGATGAATACAAATGCTTGTCTTTTGAGTGTTTATCTATGTATTACAAGTATGTACCTACTTCATCGGTTTTTCGGTGAAATTTGGTACGTGGTAAGTGTATGCCTACACTTTTTTATTTGCTTTGCGCGCATATTCTTTTTACGCCATATTGTTAAAATCTTAGCTGAAAACAAAGACTTGAAAACAAGTGAAAAGCCTAAAATGAGTGATTCTAGCAACGTATAAGCTTATTTGACGCCAATATAATTAACGAAAACTGTTAATAATGTGCAAAGTATTTAGTAATTTCTTTGCTGACCCGAGTGCAAAGATTTTTTTACCTCATGCTCTTTTGATTTAATTGCTAATGCTCAGGATTCTAATTTTAAAATCCTTCCCTTGCTCGGTCACCAAAATTGAGCAGGCGGTTAAAAAGCAACTTTGCATAACTAGTTTTTTGCAAATTGTGTTGCTTCTCTACCATACGATGGAGCTTCGTTCACGGCACAACATCTTAAATTTTTATTTATTGGCTCACATATTGTATAAGTTCGTAAAAATGAAAGCAAGGAGTAATAATGTGGGCAAGGAGTGATTATGTTCGCATTATCGCTCGAATGCGTCACTCACGTGTTGCGCTATCTGCGTCTAATCCGTGTTTATTTACAATCAGCGGACAATCATGCTGACGACACTATTCATTTTAGACGGGTTTTTAGGCGTCAATGGATTGTTGCATCATTTATTTTTATATATAGTAGTACGTGATGGACAATATGGGAAGCAACACGCCTGTCTGTTACAATCATAGCCCAATGCCTAGCCCACTGCCTAGATTTATGTCTGGCTGCCTGTTTGTACCTATTAGCTAATTTCTGTTTAATTATTAAATTTAAATCCACATTTTAACGGGACTGTCACTGGCAGGTAGCTGATGTTATAACGTGTAATCAAAGCTACTTTTATTTTAGACAGCAAAAATAAAAAAGAGTTTTGCGAGACCAACAGTTTACGTATTTAAATAAGTAAATATTGCTGAACATTCAACACACAATACCATATAATCCTGAAACAAGGTAAGCTTGTACTATCGCCCACGGTTTTATCCGTGTATTACTCGCTCCTGTCATTTTTCTAAGATGAAAACCCACGTAGAGCGAGCGAGAACTGAGCCAGGTCTAGTAGAACTGACCCCAGTCCGTAACTATCATCCGTTTTGTACTAATACTATAGGTATATCAACTATACTATACTTCGGTAGTGGTAGGACTCTTAGCAGAGTTCGCCTGGGAAAGTACCACACCTTTGACAATTATTCTACCGCCAAGCAGTAATGTGCAAACATTACTGTGTTCCGGTTTGAAGGGCAATCTTTCCAGTTCCAATCCAACATCTTATATATCTGGGTGACGAGCTCAGTGCAGGGCTAGGTAATGATTTGGACTCTTCCAATAGCTGCGTGTCACTGTGCTTTTATGGGCAGGCTTGTTTACCATCAGGCACATGTTGAGCTCGTCTCGGCACTCTCTACTATAAATATATATATTTCTATATCTATAAAAGCGAAAGGTCACTCATCAAGGAATCTCAGAAACTACTAATGCTAGGAATCTGAAATTTTGCATGGAGGTCTCTTTTAGCACGTAGACACTCGCTAAGACGGGGTTTTGCGAAATTCAACCCCTAAGAGGGTGAAACAAGGGATGAACGGTTGTATGAAAATTCGTTATTTTCAAAGTTATCAAATTTTGTATCTAGACACTTGACACAAAGCAATTAAATGTTTCTTCTATCAATTTAGTAATTTCGAACTGTACGGGGGTGAAATTGGGGTTGAAAAAGGGGATGAATATCAATATGGAAGATTCCAACCGTTGAAGATAAACCCATGAAACTCTGTATATAGACACTTGACACGAAGCAAACGAATGTTTGTTCTATCAATTTCGTAATTTCGAACTGTATGGGGGTGAATTGGGGTTAAAATGGGGGATGAATGTCAATATGAAAGTTCCCAACCGTTGAAGATAAAAATATGAAAATCTGAATATAGACAGTTGACACGAAGCAAACGAATGTTGGTTCTAGCAATTTTGTAATTTCGAACTGTATGGGGGTGGAATTGGGGTTGAAATGGGGGACAAGTGTCAATACGGAAGTTCTCAATCGATGAAGATAAAACTATGAAACTCTTTAAATAGACACTTGACACGAAGTCAATAAATGTTTGTTCTAGCAATTTTGTAATTTCGAACTGTATGGGTATGAAATTGGAGTTGAAAAGGGGGACGAATCTCTCTTAAGCTTTCACACCTAAACGACTGAATCGATTTTGATAAAATTGTATGAAATTGTTTTATTATAAGCTATTTTTAGTAATCGTAAATGTGTCTGGGTATAAAAATAGGGTACTGCCTGAATTACCTTAGTATTTATTTCAAGCGGACGAAGTCGCGGGTACCAGCTAGTATATATATAAACGCGAAAATTGTTTTGGATGTTTGTTGTTTAAACTACGCACTAGACCGGCCTGCGTTAAGAGGCGCCTGCGCTTGCGGCCCTCAAGGTGGTCGTCCTACCACGTTCTACCTTCGATCGTAACGCTGCTAGTCGGTGCTTGAGCAACAACACATCCAAACTTTCCCATTTATAATATTAGTAGGATATGATAATACTGTGGATCCTACAATATTATATTTAGTCTCAGTAACAAGACTAAAGTAATTAGTAATTCCAGGAGCAGCAATAACCGCGATACGCTATCAGACGCAGCTGTTATCAGTTCGCGGCTATCTGTCGATAATTGATTATAGTCGCCGAGATCCCAGAGCCGCCAGACGTCACGTATTTTCTGATGAACGAAATGTGGACAATTGAGTAGAGTTCGTACGTACTAAGAACACATGCTTACCCGCTAACTTGCTTAGACGGCCAATTTTGAGATATGGGGCAATGAAGGTACATAAAAACACTGCTTACTTCACTTATTTTCTGACGACTGATTTTTACGTATGTTATAGGCAATATCCATACAAATAAGGCCCCAATACTGCCAGACACTTTCCGTCGGCCGTTTTGCTTAACAGACGTTTTAAAACTCCCAAAATATGTGGCACTGCACAATGTGGCACCGTACAGGTCAAACGAATGGGCCGATTTCGATGCGGTTTTCTTTATTTGAAGGTTGATTTCTGTGCGAGTGTTTTTAGCTATGTTTGATATCGATTCAAAATGGCCGCCTCCACAAAATGGCGGACAAAATATTTTTTTGCAGTTTACCTTAATATAGGTATCAAATGAAAGGATTTGACTAGTAAACACTATGCACTATGACAAATTTCAAAGCCAAGTTGGCCGCTACCGCAAAATGGTGAAATTTATTTCTTTTTTCTATTCTAATTTGGGGAGGGTCTATTAGACTACTGGCCCATGAACAAAATTTACGTAGTAAATGAACCTCCAGGAGACCTATGCAGGATGATAGAAGGGTATAAAGTAATAAGACATAGCACTATGCCGTCACTTGTAAGCTGTCCAGCCGAGTACAGTCGAAGAGGGGAGGGTTGCAACCCTCGATCATTTCTCCTTGTCGCATGATTTTTGTACGGCGTTACAGAATAATAGATTAGAAGAGGTATTGAAACTATAAAAATTATAAATTTTACGTTTTTAATTATTAGTTTGTCGGAAAAATTCGTGATTGTCCGACGATTTACAGATTAAATTTGATCATTTGATTATATGCGGCATTGGTTCCATACAGTTTGAATACATCTCCTTATCCATTATTTCGCAACGCCGTACAAAAATCATGCGACGAGGAGAAATGATCGTTGGTTGCAACCCCCCCTCTTCGACTGTACTCAGTTGGACAGCTTACAAGTGACGGCATAGTGCTGAATCTTATTACTTTATACCCTTCTATCATCCTACATCATAGGTCTCCTGGTGGTTCATTTACTACGTACATTTTGTTCACGGGCCTGTAGTCTAATATGGTGATTCCGTTAGCAATAGTTATATACTTTTTTACACAGAAGACAACCCACACGTTATTTAGACTTGAAAACGGAACGCATTTTCGGGGAAATGGGTACCAACGTTTACGTAAGCATGTGAGAGGATAATAGCTTTGCTTAATTTTGATGACAAGGGGGGAATGGGGGTTGATAATTGATATAAATCTGCTTACGTAATAATTGTTCGGCCCTCTCCACACACATCGCTCTGACTTACGTAACTGTCAAGCCCTCCCAAGAGATCTTCTCCTAGACGAACCGGCAAGTGACGCAGACGATAAAGAGGCCCAACATAGAGTGACCACTACAAACGCGGCCACTGCATCGAAGCCGTAATGGGCCCAATAGGGAATTACAGAACCCGAACTACAGTGGTAGTAGTGGTAAGACTCTTTGCAGAGTCCGCCTGGGGAAGCACCACACCTTTGCCAGTTATTCTATCACAAAGCAGTAATGTACAAACTTTACTGTTTCGGTTTGATGGGCAATGTTTCCAGTAAAATAACAGGGCATAGAGATAAAACATCTTATATCTCTGGGTGAGCACAGTGCTAGGTAATGATTTGGACTTTTCATGTTCCAATAGCAGCGTGTCACTGTCATGTGGCAGGCATGTTGTTTACCATCAGCCACATGTCTTGCTCACCTCGTCACTTTATATTATAAAAAAAAAAAATTGGCAGTCATAGGAACTGCCGATAGAAGTGAAAACTTGCTGTTGCCCTGGTACTGGTACCTAGGGGCAAACGCAACTCTTTTATATTTCTGTTGTCCTGGTATCTGGAGATAAACGCTGGGCTGTGTTGGAGGTAGGTAATCGAAACTCTTTACTGTTTCTGTTGCCCTGGTACCTACCTGTCCGTTTTTACCGAGTTTACCCGAAGATTTCATATCCGATCCGATCCATTATCATATCCAAGCGTGACGATTGATAAATCCATTTCACAGCCCACGAAAATTCTGTCTATAGCGCGCCTAAAGAAGTTTTCACTTCAAAAACCTTTGGGTCAGTGTCGAGGCTCGCTGCTCGCTCGCTCGACACTGGCTCGCTCGAGGCTGGTTCCTGACCTCCCGACCACTAAGTAGAGAGGAAGAACAAGAACAAGAAGGATAGGTGTGTATTGTTACCTGTAGCGCTGAAGGTGCGGGGTCGCGCCGGGCGGCACAGGGACTGCGCCCCGTCGCCCGGCCGGGTCCGCTTGGCGCGCGCCTCCTCGACCTCGCTGTGCGTGTAGGAGCGCTTGCGCCCCGCCGACCGACGCCCCAGCTCACCTTCTGTAATACATCAATATTGGTGGACAATTCACACACAACACCGTATGACCCCAAACTAAGCGAAGCTATATAATACATTTATTTGTTTTAAATTGACTTAAAAAATAAGCTGCAAATGAGGTTTATACAGAACACCTGTAATAAGCTGAGAGTCACATTCTCTTCATCAGTATGAACAACTTTCATAATTGTAGCAGCCCTAATTTTGCAAAGAAAAATTAGCTGTGCCAAACATTTTGATCAGACTAAAGTTTGTAATGAAGCAACAGATTTTTGAAGTGAAAACTTCTTTAGGCACACCTAGACAAATTTTTCGTGGGGTGTAAATTTAATCCTACTGTCACGCTCGGGTATGATAAGAAATCTTTGGGTAAACTCGGGATCTTGGCGATTGGGCATCTAGCAATGCTAAAAGGGCGTGGCCTCGCTATCATGGCATGGCCATCTAGAAATGCGTGCCAATGGGAAATGCTGACGCATTTCTAGAGGACCATGCCATGATGGCGAGGCCACGCCTCGGGTTACACCCGAGGTAAGCTTTCAAATTCTGAGTTATAAGTTTTCACTTCTATCGGCGTTTCCTATGACTGCCAATTTTTTCTTAATTTCAGGGTTTGTCATGTAGGTACAGGACACAGATTCTTTATCAAACACATATTACTTACCATCTTCAAAGACGAAGCTCTTATTGGAGCCCTTCAAATTGGACTTGATGACCTTCCTCCGCTGCTGCTCCACCACCACAGGGTTGTTGACGGGGCTGCAGAACATAACTCTAGTAGTGCGAGGCGCTGGCTCAGCCAGAGACGACCTGCGACTCTTCTCCAGAGACCTCGTCACATTCAACATGTGCTTGCTCACACTATGGCTAGGGAAAGGAGTGCACCCTGGAGACGGCAATGACATCTTCCTAGTCGGAGTTCTTGGTGCAACAACTTGTGGCTCATTCTCAGTCTCTTTAGTAAATGTCCCTTCACGTATCAACGGAGTTGTGGGAACTTTTAGACTGATACCTTCTAATGGACTTGTGATTTTGGACTGGGATACATCAGCTTTTGATGTACGTTTGGATGTGTTTATTTGAGATTCATCCAAAGAACTTTCTATCAATACCGGGGTTGTGTTCATAATGTTGTCTTTCGAGTCATCACTGGTGATGCTTATTCGAGACACTTCAGACTTATCTAGAGTTATATTTGAGTTGTCCATACTGATGAGAGAACATTTTGAGTTTTTGTCAAAAGTTAAGTCAAGGTTTTTGTCTTTATCAAACGTAGAATTCAAATTTTTATCTTTTTCTAAGGTCAAATTTAGATTTTTGTCTTTTTCAAAAGTTGTATTAAATTTTTCAGTTTTATCAAATGTGCTGTTTAATTCTGGTGATTGTTTTTGTGCTTGTGTTGATTTTCTTTTATTCTTACTAGAAATTTGACTCTCAGATTGATCATCAGTAGAAATAATATCTTTTTCAATAGTGGCATTTCTTAAGGAAGATTTTCTTCTGTTTAAAGCCCCACTGTCTATTTCCTTTTCATAGGTTGTATTAATTACAGTAGATATACGTGGCACATTTTCAATAACTGGGTTATCTTTTTCAAATGTTGTATTTAAAATCGGGTTTTCATTTTCAAAAACATTTGTGAGTTGAATAGACTCCGATTCAGTTTTTTCATAGGTTGAATTAAGTTTGGATTGTGGAGTCAACATTTTAGAATTAGAAGTTGACTCATCATCTTTAATAGTATTTTTGTCAGACAAGTATTCACTGCCAATCTTTGGACTTCCTGATTTTTCATATGTAGTATTTATTAGAGCTTTTATAGCAGACTTTCTTCGTTCTAAATCTTCCAAATCAAATGTGGAGTTTTTCATTCCAACTTCTGAAATTTTATCAACACTTTTCTTAGGAGTAATGCTTTTAATGCTAGACTTACGTTTTTTAGAACTGTTAGTCAAGGTGGCATCAAGTTCTTCATTCTCAAGTTCAGTACAAGCAGCAGTTGTGTCTGAATCTTTAATACTTGATTTACGTTTACGTAATACCTTCAAATCGTTATCGGGTAGATTTTCTGAAATTTCAATATTGCTTTGTCTATTAGAGGACCGTGTTGGTCGGTTTGATGGTTTGTCTTCCACTTCACCGTTTTGCATTGTTGTTTCTGCTGGTGTTTCATGATTTGAGAGGACTGGAGACAACATGTTCTTTGTATCATTGTCACGAGTGTCCTTCAGAGGGCTGCCAGCAGCACTATGGAATGAGTCAGTAGACACATTACCTTTGTTGTCTTTTTCCCCATGTTGTGGTACAATGTCTTCAACAATCATAGAACCAGACCTTTTGTTTTTTTTAACTTTCTTTTTAGATTTTTTTTTTGAAGCCAACTCTACTGTCTCTTCCGGGTTAGATTTCCTTTTCTTCTTGTCTTTCTTGGACTTTGTTGTTTCAATAATCACCTCTTCAACCTGGTTAAGGTTTTCTTGCGCACTTTCAACATCTTCAGCAAATTTACGTGTCCTACGCGTTATTCTTACTGGTTTCAATGTCTCAATATGTGTATCTGAGTTCTCTGTTGAAGAAGCAATGTTATTCTGCTCTCTGAGGGCATTTTTACGCAACGAGCGTGTTGGTTTAGCTCCTTCAGCCTTGCTGTCCACCGCGTCAGACGGCACTTCATCATCCTTGGGGTAACTCACATAATTCGAACGTTTTTTCGTCTTCATTGAACTCACATTCAACACTTCAACGTTTTCTTTACAACGTCTGCTTTTCGACTTGTTCTCGCTTTGAGCCACATGATCTACGTCTGCCTTTTGTGTGTTCTCGTGAAAAGACGAGTGAATTCCTAAAACAGAAGAAAATGGGTGAAGAACACTCAAATGAAAACTGTGTTTTGGATGCGAGCTAAATCTTAACGATTTACGCAACTTGATCTATCAATACTTACTTTTGCCTGATCTAGTAGACATGGTCAAGAAAAATTCGAATTTTCTATTATCAAAATAATAGTCATGAATCACGTTTATGTAATGTTTATTTTTGTTTTTCGAGCGAATATACAATCGTCGAATCGTCCGTTTTTTAACGTTTACAATATTTTAAATTTGTTTGACGTTGAACTTGAAGTTGGTTTGCTACATTTTTTTTTAATTCACAGATGATTGAGATGATACTTAGGGCGTGATTGGGAATGGGCATAGAGAAGATCTAATGTTCCGAAGTTCCTATTTGTTCATTCATTCCGAAAGCATCGTTAGACGCTCGAATATAGTTCGTGCCAAACCACGAACTGACCGGTGCGGCGTTCTATAACAAACGATCGAACGGTCCAATCATCCAATCGTCCTTATATGCTTTATGCACTCAGAGCGTTAATATGTTCTGCGCCATACAGTGCCTGATTAAGAGTTCCGACCGCCCTAGGCTAA